>CM065812.1:152417747-153850330 GCA_033398695.1 Orobanche coerulescens | reverse complement strand
CATGGTGCAAACTTTTGGATCTGTTTCACCTCAGTCGGATTTATCTCAACCAAGTTTGGACCTTAAAGCCCTCCCGGAACACCTCAAGTATGCATTTCTAGATGATATCAATACCAATCCGGTAATTGTATCCTCTTCACTTTCATCCACTCAACTAGATAAATTGCTTCGTGTATTGAGAGCACATAAGTCGGCTATAGGATGGTCTATCTTAGATTTGAAGGGAATTAGTCCTTCCATATGCATGCATAGGATTCTGCTTGAAGAAAATTTTAAACCTAAAGTGCAAAATCAACGAAGACTTAATCCCATAATGAAAGAAGTGGTGAAAAAGGTGATCGCTTGACAAGACTCTTTTGGATTCACTTCGGCATTGCTCGGAAATTGTCCCCGGTGATGTTGACTCCCAACAACTTTAGCTAATTGTCCAATTTGAGTTTCGAGATTTTTCATTTGAGCTCCCATGGTGGTAGCTAATTGAGTGACATGGCCTTCGATTTTGTCTAATTTCTCCTCATCTCGACTAAATCGGCTTTTTGTCTCCATCATGAAGGTAGCTAGAATATTCTCGAGATTTGATGTCGGCTTTGCTTCTTCAATTATCTCACCATTCAACACTTTGAATCCGGCTGGTGGTTGCAAAGCACTCTTTGGATTAGCATAGCTAAAATTTTCATGATTTCGATTGGAGGGATGGTAAAAGCCCGGTGGTGGATTATTCCGAAAATTGTTGTAACTCCGATTATTAATTTAATGTGCCTCCTCCAATGGATCGGACGGTAGTAAACTTGAACTTCCTTGAGAAGCTCCCTTCGAATCACCTCCTTTTGTTAGAGCCCCCAATTGAGTAGTTAACATCGTCATTTGTGCGGTTAGTGCCTTTATAGGATCCGAATCGGATATCTCAGCCACCCTTCTAATATTTGCTCTTTCCATCGGCCATTGATAGCTATTCATAGCCATTTCTTCGATCAATCCATACGCTTCTTCAGCGCTCCTTGCTAGCAATGCCCCTCATGCATAAGCATCAATAAAATTTCTTGTTTCTCCCATAAGACTATTGTAAAAGAAACACATTTGTTGGTCTTCGGGGAAACCATGTCGAGGGCATCGCCTTAGTAGATCTTTGAAACATTCACAAGCTTCATATAATGGTTCGGAGTCCAATTGATGAAATTGAGTAATCTCACTTTTTAGCTTCATTGTCTTGTTTGGCGGGAAAAATTTGAACAAAAATTTTTCGCTCAATTCTTCCCATGTCTTTATACTTCCGGGAGCTAAAGTTCCAAGCCAATTTCTTGCTTTCTTTCTCAAAGAGAATGGAAACAATCGTAAGCATATTGCATCATCCGAGACTCCATTCATTTTGATAGTATCACATATTTGCATGAAATGAGTGAGATGGGCATGTGGATCTTCGACAGCAAATCCTCCAAATTGATTTTGTTGAACCATTGAAATTAAGGCGGGCTTCAACTCGAAATTTAGGGCGTTGATTGGAACATGAGTGATTCCTCCAAAGTTTTGGTCTAGTTTTGGCCGGAATCCATCCCGATTGATTGCACCCTAGTTGTTGAATTTTCAATCCTTCCGCCCTCGTTGTCTTGGATTATTGCATTCTCGTTCGTGTTGTCCCTTCCCACATTATCTCCTGCTCTCTCCATGTCTTCAAAAAGATCCCTTCTTAGTTTTCTTGAGGTAGCACTTGTTCTTTGGGCAAATGCTTCTACTTCCGGGATGAAAGTTTCTAAAGGCACTCGAGATGAACGAGTGTTCATGCACTCCCTGAGTAGAAATTGTATAACATGAGTTAAGTAACAAATAAGAAAATGTCTAAAGTAAGACTAAAAACACTTATCGTAATATCAACACTAATAAAATTAATTTAGTCCCCAGCAATGGCGCCAAAAACTTGTTCGCTATATTTTTTAAACAATCCGCAAGTGTATGGAGAATATGTAGAAAGCGGAGAGCAAGGTCGTATTCCACAGAGACTAAATATTCTTATTGTTGAGTACTAGATTATAATGTTTCTGGTTTTATCTAGACGATCGAAAGGTAAAATGGATGGTTAATGAAATAAAATAAAATGATCACAATAAATTAAAACAATTGAAAATATCTGAATTAAAGCGAATTGCAAGAGTTTAGAAAGGTAGATTCCAAGTCTAGGTTTCCATTGATTACTAAATTTAGTCGGGATTGGTTCCAAAAAGTTCTAAGTGCGTCTCCAAAACGATGATCACAACAATATTTTAAAGTCTCTCTCGAGATGCATTAAAACGTAGATTAAACAACATATAACAACGTCTCCGTCTATTATAAATTATCTAACTCCAAAATGTTCATAAGATTAAACATCATCATAGTTCATCACCGATTTCTCAATCTCGTAATTTACTAAGTCAAATACTCGAAACCTATTAATGCCCTCTTCTCTCGAATTTTGAGCAATTAAGTTAAACGTGTAAAAATATTGATCAAGTGTCTAAACATGAATCAAAACCAAGTATTTGATAAAGAAATCACACTAGATATATATAATTATCAATCCCTCAAAACCTTAGCAAATCAACGTACTCCAATGCCCGGAATATAACGAGTTTAGCGGGACATGGTAATGAAAGAAAGATTAATAATCATCATGTTCATCATGTTCATGATAAATAAAACAACAAAACAAATAAAACATAGGAAGAAGATAAAACTCGGATGGTGTCTTGATTGATCCCGGTTGAAGCCTTCAAATGTTCTTGAAGTGTTCTTCAAGAATTCTTCAAATCTCCTTCTTTTTAGATGAAAAACTCTTAATCTTGTGTTTGTTTTCTCTCTCCAATCTCTCCAAAACTCTCTCAAAATCTGAATATTACTAAGTCTTGCCCAAGATCCTTTTTTATAAGGCTAAAAATACGACTTTTCATGCTCAAATCTTGCAAAAATGTCAAAAGGTGATTTTTCCACCGAAAAGTGACACGGCCTGTGTCATAGTGCTCTAGAAAAGGTAATGTTCGCTGGACAGGGAACTCTACCGTGTCAATATGGTACGGCCGAGCAAGTGACACGACCGTGTCGAATGACTCGACACGGTCGTGTCATACTCCTCCAAAAAGGGCACAATTGCCTGGATGTGAAACCCGACCGTGTCAATATGGCACGGCCGGGCTAATGACATGGCCCGTGTCATATGACACGGGCTGAGCTCGTGTTGGTCCGTTTTGACACCGTTTTGACTCCTTTTTAGTCTCGATCTCTCATTTCCGCATTGCTTGATATGTATTGGGGTTTGAGACTTCGTTCTTGCTTTATTTATGTCCATAAAGTACCTATAAAAACAATAAAACGTACCCAAGCATGATCGAGTCCAATAAATACAATATGAACATAAACGACACAGTTCTACACATTTTAGGATCTTAAAACCCGGAAAATCGGTGCAAAAATATGTGTAAAAATGAGTGTTATTATCTGGTTGTTGAGTTTTTGTTTGTCACAAACTGATAGTTTTACTCGATTACTGTAGGGGTTATTTTCCTTTTGTTGGTTATGTGGAATTCGTTGTCTTGTTTGGATTGAGTTTGGTCTTTGGAGTTTCATCGGTAAATCCGATAAATGTTTGGTGATTTTGATATTGTTGGAAAATTGTTTTTGATGTCCTTTGACTATGGTTATTATAGAAATTTAGCCTTGTGAGTTCCAAACGGGATTCACGGCGCTGTGACATACCCTGAATATCTCGGGGGTGTTACACTTTTAGTGCAAAAAAAGTGATTGAGGAACTCGCTTTCCATCTGTGTCCAGCTGTCCCTGAAAGCAAGTTCCAAGTCAGTGTACCAGTCTAACGCGTTTCCTTTGAGGGAGCGTATGAACTATTTGGACATATAAGGCTCTGTTCTTTTGGACTGAATGAATCTGAAGCCCATGAATGGATCTGAATCGAATCGAATGGAAGGCCATCGAATCGAAATATATATTAAGGGTAAATAATAATAATAACAATAATGATAAATAATAATAATAATAATAGTAATTAACAACAACAACGATAATAGTAATATTATTAGTAATAATAACAATAATAATAATTAAGATTAATAATAGTAATAAGAAGAAGAAGAACTGAGCTGACCTAACTCAATCGAATCAATGAATGGACTCGAATCAGGCCCAGGCCGAATGGACTGAATCGAATCAATCGAATCGAAAAAATGAAAAATATGTCCAAAAGAACAGGGCCTAATTCCCGTTTGTTCCAGCATTGCTACATGTCTCAACAAAATGAGTCACGTGCTGTTTGAGGTTTCCTGTTCCGTCAAAATGTAGCAACTTGGAAGGGCGGTAGCCCTGAGGCATTTGTAGCATGTCTATCCTAGTGGTGTATTATGTATGAGGATGTGCCCTCATTTTGACTCATTTTTATTGCATCTAGGATAAACTCCTTTAGCGTGCAGCTGGTATCATCCCAACGACCGGGATGATAGGTAGGTCCGCGGTATTCTTCATCTGTTTATTGGAGAGCTTGAGGCCTGGTGCAGGATAGAGTTAGGCGTCCCACCTTCTTTAATTGGGGTGGGAGGCGCCTCTGGGTGAGCCATGCTCTTTAGAGAGACCTCATGAGCTCGCTCCACCTTCTCGTTTATCTGAATGATAGACTGTGCTTGTGTCTGCATACTTTGACGCAGGCCTTCCACTGGCTGCGGCAACCTGTTCCTCGATGGTCTCGATGCTGGTTACCAAAGCATGAAATTCTACCGAGCTAGTGTATGATCCGAACTCCGATGGCAGACTCCTTGTGGGTGTGTTGGGCGTAGAGCCGCAATTGTGTAAGTCCTCTGATAGCAGTTAACGGCTATCAAAGTCTTCCATCGTGCGTTTTCACATAGGACACGACATCTCACAAGGCTTTGCACCTCTAGTGGGTTGTCAAGTCATGGCGTGGTCTGCTTCTAAGGCACCAGGAAATATGTTGGTTGTGGAGACCTTGGCAGTGTCTTTCATAGTCATCTCTTTTGTCAGTATTGAAGGGTAGTTGACAGCCCCACCGGGCGTGCGAAAACTATAAGATCAAAGAAGAGTTTTTATTATATAAATGCAAATAAGTTTACAATAAACCCACTATTGGGGAACACTCGTTAGTGTGCAGGGATAAATCAAAACGAAGAGGTTCCACTGTCTATATTATGTAATATCCGGAATTTCTATTACTGTTATTTGATATTATTTTATCCGAGTTATATTGTACAGCGTGGAATCTGTACAGTATGGATAAAATAAATAAAGGACTGAGATGTCAGTATCGGTATAATTGTCGTATCTGGTCGACAGTCGCATTTGAGGATATCGTGTATCAGGTTATCGTACTTTCGATATAGAGTATATCGTATAAGAATGTTATTGGATCCAGTATATGTATTCAGTATGTGTGTATGTGTTTTCGGTATGTCGAAACAGGCGGTAACAGTTGAAATTGGCTAAGTATAGCATACTTAGCGTACGCTAATGTTGAAGACTTACGTATGCTAAATCACAAGAGTTACGTACGTTATGGCCGAGACATTACGTACGTAACAAGAGGATCAGACAGTTGGGCCCAGTGTCGGCAGCTTTCGGCGCGGATGTGGACAGGTGAGTCAACGGATGGAGTTACGTACGTTATACAGGGTGTATTACGTACGTAATATGAGTATAATACTGTAGCAAGTCAACGTACGTGTTACGTACGCAACGGAATAAGTGTTACGTACGTTACGGGGCGGCTGGCCGAGTCGTGGCCGAGAGGACCTGTAGTGGCCGAGCATGGTCGGCAGTGACTCACATGGATGGCCGATCACGGTCGGCAGTGACTCGCAGGGATGGCTAGGACTGGCCGATTACGTACGTAAGGCAGTGGCCGGTTACGGCCGTAAGGGCCAGTTACGTACGTAATCCAGTGCGATTCGTCGTAATGGTGCGAAACGGTAGGCGATGGCGAGCCATGGCGATTACGTACGTAAAGCGGTGGCGATTACGTCGTAAGGTACCGGGTCTCGGCTATATAAGGCACTGGGTGAGTCATCCTTGTCATTTTTCATTTTTCTTCGTTTCTTTCACGATTTCTTCAGCAAAGTTGATGGATTTGAGTAAGAACATCATGTAGCAACATGTTTTGGAAGTTGGAATCATGGATTAACATCATCTTCCGCCCGGATCGAAGGTAAGAACACCTAAACACTTGGTTTTGGATATTTTTGGAGTTTCTTGATGATTTGGCCGAATTGATTCGTTTTAGCTCAGATTATTAATGGAACCTTGTTGTATTCTTTAGATTATACATTATCCTTGAAGTTTTGTGGAATAAATTCGAGTATTTCTTCATTAAAATGATTGAATTGGATTATGCCTTCAAAGTGTTCGATGAAATGCCTCAATGAGTAGAACTTGGGAAATTCTACACGTTTTCGTATGAATGGTGATGGAATTGATTGTGTTATGATTATTCTTGGTAATTATGGGAATTTTGTTAAGGGAAGATAATGAATTGATGATCAAATACCTTGATTATGTCGTTATGATTATGGAATCGTAGTAATCTCGATGTTCTTGATAGTTTGTTGTAATCCATGATGTTATGAGAAGTATATATGTTGAAGAACATGATTACATACACCTTGAATTGTGAATAAGGATTGTTTAGATGTTAGAACACATCGGATTATGCCGTTTGGGGACTTTGAATGTGATTTCGGAATAAGTTGTGGAACTCTTGGAATATGATTATCTATAATTAATCGGATTGTCCGGATTGATGATGATAATGGGTAATTGGTTTCATTATGAATATACAAGGAGGAAACTTGTAAGCGTATTTAAGATTGAATGTGGAATCGTATTGTTGTTTTGAATTCGTGTTTGATTGGTTTGAGTTGTATTGTTCGGTTTTGTGAATGATCGAGGTATCGTTGAGTCGTTGAGATGATTTGGTTGGTCATGTCGATTGTTAATTGTTATCGGATATGTGTTATTTGATTACTTCGATAGGTTGAGATTATTGATCGGTGATTAGAACCATATGTTGCGGTCGTGTTCGAGTACGTTCGTGAATTGCGTTGGTCGGAGCCGAGGAGCTCGTAGATGAAGGCATTGTGACTGGTAGCGGCTTCATCATCATCGTGTCGGTATCGAGGCAAGTTGTTACTTGCTCAGTTATAATGTTTAATGAATGGTTTCCGTTTCATATCGTTTATAATGCATATATCAATGATTATACGTTGTCTTTCCGATTCTGGAAGTTAAATCGTACTGTATATGATTTATTTCGGTTATTGGCATATTCGGGTATCGAGGTTACATTATGGTAAAGACGAGGATATGAGTATCTGTAGTCCATGGTACGTTTGGATCGCCGAGCATTGCGGATAATCGTCAGTGACGATTTGATATCGAGGTTGCTCCTGAAGGACTCGGGGCAAGTATCTTATATCGATTCAGTTAGTGTTAGTGATTTGATCATGCATATTGTCTTTCATGTTGTCAAACATGAGGTCGTCTTAGTGGATTTGTCATATTGTCGTTCATGTTCTGTTGTTCATGTTGATGAACATATTGATTTGCATATGTGTATGCATAATTGTATTGTTTATGTTGTAAATGATCCGATGGGATCATGAGGATCTATGCTGAGGGCGCTGGATCGAATGTCCACCATGTGTTGGTTCGACGGGATCATCATGGGGATCTATGCTGAGGGCGCTGTATCGTTGGACAGGTTTTCCACCATGCGTTGGTTCGACGGGATCATCATGGGGATTTATGCTGAGGGCGCTGGATCATTGGATTACCAGTATTGTGTTGATGGAATCTTGTGAATTCGCATCATTGATTTTATCATGTGCTATTGTTCATATGTGTATTGTTGGTTATCCACCTTATGCTGATCTGATAGGATCAACAAAGGGATCTTTGCTGAGGGCGCTGGATCGTCGGATTTCCATTGAGTATACATTATTGTTATTGTTGTGATCATATTGACGTGGTCATATGACTATGCATTCGTAGGTCTTGTATTAAGACCGTGTTCGTATGATGTTATGTTCTGATCTCGGATTAGACTGACGTGACTGTCGTGGTATTGTACATCTCGAGGTATGTTCCGTATTTCCTTTGGTATTCGTCTTGTGATGAACAATCGATTATTGTTTTGGGATTTGATGATATTATTCGATGGATCGTATTGGTCAGAAATGGTATATTTTCGTATCGTGAGTTGGTTATGATAGTTTGAGAATCTTGAGTATTGTTTGAGGTGCAATACAGATATTATGTTCGAGTTTATTGGTTAATCGAGTACGAGATATGAAATGTGATAACGGTTAGTCTGATGAGAATTACTTGAGTAAGCAAAGTTATGGCGGTAAGATTACGTTGGTCGTATTATTATGTTGTATTCTCATTGGTATGTTATTATTAATGAGATGTGACGGTTATCAATGTTGGATATTATGGCTGACCCCGTCGTGGGATTTCTTTTTAGGTTCTTGGAGTATCGAGCTTGTAGCGGTCGTGAAGAGATGAGCTTCCCGGAGGATACTGGCTAGGACATGTTCTGTGCATTGAGTTTCTTGATTGGTTCTTGTATTCCGCTGCTAGAGTATCTTTATGGTTGGTCTTTTTCCGCTGCGTGAGTATTTTGAAACGCTCTTTTGGTATCTGGTAACTGAGGTTACTTTGGAAACCATTTTCTAAACTTTTGAGTTTCGGCCGTTTGGCCTTGTGATTTCAGATGAGTTTTTACGACGGTTTTTGATAAATGGATTTTTATAAGTCTTTGTGAGTTTTTACAGATAGTACCGTCGTTGGCCTCTTGGGCATTTGTAAATGTTTGCGAAAATTTCTTTTAGCCTTGTGGGTTCCATATCGGGGCCCACAGCGCTGTAATATTTCCGGTTAAATCTGGGGGTGTTACAGAATATGGTATCGGAGCTTAGGTTGAGAAAACCTAGGGATTTGGGTCGAGTTGGGTCATGTTTTTGTCGCGTCATTCGAGTTGTCGATTGACAAATATTAGAGCCGTGAGTCTTTGTTGTTCACTCAGGCTTGTGCGTTATCGGATTTGCCAGTATCGTATTGGGCTTGTTATAACTTTTCCAAATGGTGTTAGCGAGATTCTCTGGAATGAGATGTATTGTGTTCTTGAGTCGAACTGATTTGGAAAACGTGTGTTTTGAAAATATCTGTGTCGAGTATTTCCTTGAGTCGAGATATGTGCCAGTATCACGGGGAATCGTCGACTTCACGATCTGTAAGTATTTGGATTTTTGAATTTCATTGAGATTTATTGTCGTTCTAAGTTGATACATTTTGAGATTCAGCAGATAGTATACGTTACGGTATAAGGTGACAGATTTGGGACAAGATTGATGATCTTGAGAAACTACGATTTTGGAAATCAGTATGTTCGGTAGATTTTGGAACGGAATTGTGCATTCGGGAGAAGGACTATGGATTGTTGAGAAGAACATGTAGTCATGTTAATTCATTTTGTGATATATGAACTGCTTTTGAGCATTTGAAAATGATACTTTTCAAAATGAATGTTTTATGGATGTTTTACGGAAAATGATTTTTGGGCCGAGACCCAATTGATTTTGAAATAGTTTTACAACTCAGGAATTGGGGTCCGAAAAAGGTTTTCTACTTTTTAAACTTCTTGTAATACGAAATGAGATACGGGCTGAGACCCTAATGTTTCAAAGAAAGCTTTTCTATTTTCTAAAACTCCCGAGATTTGTAAAACACTTTACCAATCGTTTACCTAGGTTATTTCCGCCTTTCGAGGCTTTGGTGTACTTGTTCAAATGGAAATTCTCGGGAAATCTTTCGCTATGTTTGATTTGTTGATTTGTTTCAATGTTTTGTCATATCATATTTGAGGTGAGCCAGGATGGATTAAGGATTGACGTTGCGAGTAGTATGTGGAGGAGGAGTTTTTATCAGAGTCTATATATTGAGAATTTGGAATTTCATCGTGTGGTTTTCCGATGGAATATCAGTGAATTTGGTGACAAGCCGAATTGGTATACAGGAGTATGGATATGGACAAGCATTTGCATAAATTCCATTTTATTTAATCGTGTGTATTCGAAAAGAATTTTTATCGAGAACTTGACACGAGCGAGCCGGTTGGTTCGAAAATTGATTTTGCAGTCTTACCAAAAATTTCTGTTTTGAGTTTTGATATTTTTGAAAGAACTTTTGAAAATTGTCTTCGTGACAAGAGTATATGATTTCAAACTGCTTTTGAAAATGCGATTGATGTACATATGCATTTAGTGCATCGGGCATATCATATCGATGGTACAAGGAAAAGAGATTCGAATTTCAGCATGGTAGTTTGGTTATCTAGGAATGATCGGTTGATCTATCAGATGAGAGAAATATGCTGCGTATTGTAGATTCATGCATAGGATGCGATTTTAGAAACTTTGAATTTTTTGAAATCGGGACATATGTGCTATGTGGCTTTATTGATGTGGTAGTAGCGTGACTTTACTACTTTTGAATTTTGAGCCGTACCGATTGGTCATTCCCACTTCATGTATGATTTAGGATGTTCGACGATTTGGGATTGAT
The DNA here is from genome assembly GCA_033398695.1 of Orobanche coerulescens. Taxonomy (NCBI): domain Eukaryota; kingdom Viridiplantae; phylum Streptophyta; class Magnoliopsida; order Lamiales; family Orobanchaceae; genus Orobanche; species Orobanche coerulescens. The sequence continues at coordinate 153,839,725 of CM065812.1, read as the reverse complement.
TGTTCGTATGCCGAGGGGTATGTTCACCAGTCGGATATGTTTATTGAGATCCACTGTATGTGATCGGTGTGTCGTTTTGAGAAGTTTGCTTTTTCGTATATCTGTCTCTGTGGTTCGGTGTTCATCGTGTTGGACCTTACCGTTTAAAGGTATTCTCGATTATCGTTGACTATTCGTTGGTCATATTGGAGTTTATCATGTTGATGATATTCTCGATTGTGTTTTGACCTCTGGTTGGTCATATTGGAGTTTATCATGTTGATGATAATCTCAGTTGTGTTTTGACCATTGGATTAATGGTATTGGAGATATCTTATCGATGATCTTCTCGGTTAGTTAGTTGGTTGATCATTGTTAATGATCATATAAGCGTTCGAATTCTGTGTCGATCTTTCGGGATTGATTATCATTGTTTTGGACAATTGTTTCACAGATATATCGGATATTATTCGTCTTATCGGAATTGGAACTTGATCGTGCGATCAGGCAAACAGGATTTGTCACGGATAGATTATTTCATCTGACGATGATATAATTTTGTTGAGACTCAAGAAATTGTGATTGTAAGCGTATCGGGACTGTACAGTGAGATCGCTTGCTAGTATTTCCGGAGATCGTCAACCTGCGTATTTGTAAGTGTACTCTCTTGGTTATTCAGTAATGATGATGATTGATCGTTGTCGTGATGGCTTTGAGATATTTGGTTGAACGGTATGTTTGTTTGGTTTATGACGGATTGCAAGTTTCGAGGCCGAAACGTATTTTAAGTGGTGTAGTATGTAATATCCGGAATTTCTACTACTGTTATTTGATATTATTTTATCCGAGTTATATTGTACAGCGTGGAATCTGTACAGTATGGATAAAATAAATAAAGGACTGAGATGTCAGTATCGGTATAATTGTCGTATCTGGTCGACAGTCGCATTTGAGGATATCGTGTATCAGGTTATCGTACTTTCGATATAGAATATATCGTATAAGAATGTTATTGGATCCAGTATATGTATTCAGTATGTGTGTATGTGTTTTCGGTATGTCGAAACAGGCGGTAACAGTTGAAATTGGCTAAGTATAGCATACTTAGCGTATGCTAATGTTGATGACTTACGTACGCTAAATCACAAGAGTTACGTACGTTATGGCCGAGACATTACGTACGTAACAAGAGGATCGGACAGTTGGGCCCGGTGTCGGTAGCTTTCAGCGCGGATGTGGACAGGTGAGTCAACGGATGGAGTTACGTACGTTATACAGGGTGTATTACGTACGTAATATGAGTATAATACTGTAGCAAGTCAACATACGTGTTACGTACGCAACGGAATAAGTGTTACGTACGTTACGGGGCGGCTGGCCGAGTCGTGGCCGAGAGGACCTGTAGTGGACGAGCATGGTCGGCAGTGACTCACATGGATGGCCGATCACGGTCGGCAGTGACTCGTAGGGATGGCTAGGACTGGCCGATTACGTATGTAAGCGGTGGCGATTCTGGCCGTAGGGCGATTACGTACGTAATCCAGTGCGGTTACGTCGTAATGGTGCGAAACGGTAGGCGATGGCGAGCCATGGCGATTACGTACGTAAAGCGGTGGCGGTTACGTGCGTAAGGTACCGGCAGTCTCGGCTATATAAGGCACAGACCGAGTCATCCTTGTCATTTTTCATTTTTCTTCGTTTCTTTCACGATTTCTTCAGCAAAGTTGATGGATTTGAGTAAGAACATCATGTAGCAACATGTTTTGGAAGTTGGAATCATGGATTAACATCATCTTCCGCCCGGATCGAAGGTAAGAACACCTAAACACTTGGTTTTGGATATTTTTGGAGTTTCTTGATGATTTGGCCGAATTGATTCGTTTTAGCTCAGATTATTGATGGAACCTTGTTGTATTCTTGAGATTATACATTATCCTTGAAGTTTTGTGGAACAAATTCGAGTATTTCTTCGTTAAAATGATTGAATTGGATTATGCCTTCAAAGTGTTCGATGAAATGCCTCAATGAGTAGAACTTGGGAAATTCTACACGTTTTCGTATGAATGGTGATGGAATTGATTGTGTTATGATTATTCTTGGTAATTATGGGAATTTTGTTAAGGGAAGATAATGAATTGATGATCAAATACCTTGATTATGTCGTTATGATTATGGAATCGTAGTAATCTCGATGTTCTTGATAGTTTGTTGTAATCCATGATGTTATGAGAAGTATATATGTTGAAGAACATGATTACATACACCTTGAATTGTGAATAAGGATTGTTTAGATGTTAGAACACATCGGATTATGCCGTTTGGGGACTTTGAATGTGATTTCGGAATAAGTTGTGGAACTCTTGGAATATGATTATCTATAATTAATCGGATTGTCCGGATTGATGATGATAATGGGTAATTGGTTTCATTATGAATATACAAGGAGGAAACTTGTAAGCGTATTTAAGATTGAATGTGGAATCGTATTGTTGTTTTGAATTCGTGTTTGATTGGTTTGAGTTGTATTGTTCGGTTTTGTGTATGATCGAGGTATCATTGAGTCGTTGAGATGATTTGGTTGGTCATGTCGGTTGTTAATTGTTATTGGATATGTGTTATTTGATTACTTCGATAGGTTGAGATTATTGATCGGTGATTAGAACCATATGTTGCGGTCGTGTTCGAGTACGTTCGTGAATTGCATTGGTCGGAGCCGAGGAGCTCGTAGATGAAGGCATTGTGACTGGTAGCGGCTTCATCATCATCGTATCGGTATCGAGGCAAGTTGTTACTTGCTCAGTTATAATGTTTAATGAATGGTTTCAGTTTCATTTCGTTTATAATGCATATAGCAATGATTATACGTTGTCTTTCCGATTCTGGAAGTTAAATCGTACTGTATATGATTTATTTCGGTTATTGGCATATTCGGGTATCGAGGTTACATTATGGTAAATACGAGGATATGAGTATCTGTAGTCCATGGTACGTTTGGATCGCCGAGCATTGCGGATAATCGTCGGTGACGATTTGATATCGAGGTTGCTCCTGAAGGACTCGGGGCAAGTATCTTATATCGATTCAGTTAGTGTTAGTGATTTGATCATGCATATTGTCTTTCATGTTGTCAAACATGAGGTCGTCTTAGTGGATTTGTCATATTGTCGTTCATGTTCTGTTGTTCATGTTGATGAACATATTGATTTGCATATGTGTATGCATAATTGTATTGTTTATGTTGTAAATGATCCGATGGGATCATGAGGGTCTATGCTGAGGGCGCTGGATCGAATGTCCACCATGTGTTGGTTCGACGGGATCATCATGGGGATCTATGCTGAGGGCGCTGGATCGTTGGACAGGTTTTCCACCATGCGTTGGTTCGACGGCATCATCATGGGGATTTATGCTGAGGGCGATGGATCGTTGGATTACCAGTATTGTGTTGATGGAATCTTGTGAATTCGCATCATTGATTTTATCATGTGCTATTGTTCATATGTGTATTGTTGGTTATCCACCTTACGTTGATCTGATAGGATCAACAAAGGGATCTATGCTGAGGGCGCTGGATCGTCGGATTTCCATTGAGTATACATTATTGTTATTGTTGTGATCATATTGACGTGGTCATATGACTATGCATTCGTAGGTCTTGTATTAAGACCATGTTCGTATGATGTTATGTTCTGATCTCGGATTAGACTGACGTGACTGTCGTGGTATTGTACATCTCGAGGTATGTTCCGTATTCCTCTGGTATTCGTCTTGTGATGAACAATCGATTATTGTTTTGGGATTTGATGATATTATTCGATGGATCGTATTGGTCAGAAATGGTATATTTTCGTATCGTGAGTTGGTTATGATAGTTTGAGAATCTTGAGTATTGTTTGAGGTGCAATACAGATATTATGTTCGAGTTTATTGGTTAATCGAGTACGAGATATGAAATGTGATAACGGTTAGTCTGATGAGAATTACTTGAGTAAGCAAAGTTATGGCGGTAAGATTACGTTGGTCGTATTCTTCTGTTGTATTCTCATTGGTATGTTATTATTAATGTGATGTGACGGTTATCAATGTTGGATATTATGGCTGACCCCGTCGTGGGATTTGTTTTTAGGTTCTTGGAGTATCGAGCTTAGACGTGCTGCCGGGCCGAAACCGCCGGTTTCGGGCCTCGAACCGGCGGTCCTCGGTCCCCAAAACAAAGGACCGAGCCCGAACCGTAAACTAGCCCGACCGCCCGTGCCGGGCTAGAAACCCGCCGGTCCAGAGCCGGGCTAAAACCGGCGGTCCCGGGCCGGGACGCCCAGTTTTTTTTTTTTAACTTTTATTATTATTATTTTTATTTTATTCTTGTATATTTATTACTTAAATATTTAAAAACTCATTAAATTGTTGAAAAATGAATAAGGAAAATTATAACAAATAAGTTTGCATTAAGAATGAGGAAAATTACAAATGAATAAGGACACAATAATTTTGCAAATAAATAAGGACACAATAATTTTGCATTAAAAATGAGGAAAAGTACAACAAATAAGTTAAGCACAATTTAAGGAGTTTTACACTTGAATTCTTGAAATGAAAAAATAATAATAATAAAGGACTTGAGCTCTCTACTCCACATCCGATCGATCCGTCTCGGTGAAGGCTTCATCTTCGCTCTCATTTGCATCGTCCCATTCCGGTTCTTGAGCTCTAAGGTCGGCCCTACACCAATCATCGAGCAACATGGTAGCTTCAATGTTCGCCGGCTTCATCCTTGATCTTCTTTGATCTAGCATAAGTCCTCCGATGCTAAAGGCTTGTTCTACGGACACGGTGGATGCAGGGACGGCAAATAACTCCTTTGCAATGATGGAGAGTATTGGGTACTCCTCTCTCTTCGACCACCACTTTAACACATCGATCGACGGACCACTATTTTCAACACCAAATACAAAATGAGTTTGCAAGAACATATCTAATTCACTATTACCTTGTTAACCAAACAATACTCATTCAAAACCGTAATAATAATTAAAGCAATATTTTGAGCCGTGTGAGGCTCTTCAAACTCCCTAAAGGCAATCAAACGTTTTTGCATAATCCATTTTGCATAAATCCAATGACAAGTAATTCCCATGTAACTATTTTTATTATAAGCATCGGTCCAAACATCGGCACAAATAGAAACTTTTTGAGACAAACGAACTAAATATTTCATTAAATCTTGTTTTTTGTCAAAGCATTGTCTCCTAATTCTCTTAAGCATTTGAGTTCTAGCTACCTTGCTAACATTAGGCCCCAAACCATCTTTATAAGAAGCTTCATACGTTATTCTATCCGCATAATTAAAAGGTTGTTTTTCCATGGCACAATATCTAGCACAAGCATCTTCATATCGATTTTTTTCAAATTTAAATAAAGCGGAAGAAGACATACCCGTCGCCGAATTTGAACTAGTAGTACCTCGAATTTGCATTTGAGTAGTAGATATTCCATACTCGAATGGATGAAACCCCTCCATGTGCCTTTGTAGTGTTCCGTAGCCTCCCTTCTCGATCCATTTGTAGTGCTTTGTGCAATAGTTGCAATAAGCAATGAATCTCTTTCGACCATCGGATAAAGGAGGTTCTCCTTCGTTGATAGGAGCCAATTCTCTTTTAAAATGTTTAACGAAGATTTCGGACTTGAGAGGCTTAGGCTTACTTGTTGGAGGAGGAGGAGGTTGGTTTTGTTCGTCTTCTTCGTGCTCTTCGTCCTCTTCATGTTCATCATCATTTGTTGAGCCACGAAATTCGTATCCCGTGCTCTCCATCGTATGAACCATTTCTTCAAATCGGGCATCTTCTTCGGCTTGAATTCGTTCGGCGACTTGTCTAGAAATTTCCTCCGCCAAATCGGCCCTTCTAGGCCTTTGAGTTTGAGGTTGAAAATTTCCTCCTCCACTTCGTTGGCCAAGTTCAATGGCCTTGCCCTTGCCCTTGTTATTGTTGTTCTTTGAGGTAGACATGGAGATATTAGAATAGAGAGTATAGTAGAAAGAGCAGAGATTGAATTTTTAGAGAGAATTAGAGTGTGATTATTGGTGAATTTTGAGTTAGGAAGATGTAGTATTTATAGTGGGGATGGGTAGGGAAAAGGGGGGATTAATGGGGAAGTTTGGGGGTGGAAAGGTGGCTGCCAACGGCTATTTCCTTCAAGGAGCCGTTGGCAATGGTTGGCAGCAGTCAGTCACTGGACTGCTGCCCTTTTTTTCTGATTTTCCCGTTAGGCCCGTCGGTCCGGCCCGGCCCGGCGGGCCGATGCAAACCGACGGGCTTTTTAGGACCGGCGGGCCCTAACCGCCGGTCCGCGGTTCCAATTCCCCCGACCCTAGCCCGGCCCTAGCTTTTCGGTCCCGGTCCGGTTCGGGCCCGTTGACCGGCGGTCCCGGGCTAAAACTGTTGACTTAGGGCCGGTTTAGGGCCAAAACCGGCGGGCCTGAAAGCCCAGGTACGTCTAATCGAGCTTGTAGCAGTCGTGAAGAGATGAGCTTCCCGGAGGATACTGGCTATGACATGTTCTGTGCATTGAGTTTCTTGATTGGTTCTTGTATTCCGCTGCTATCGTATCTTTATGGTTGGTCTTTTTCCGCTGCGTGAGTATTTTGAAACGCTCTTTTGGTATCTGGTAACTGAGGTTACTTTGGAATCCATTTTCTAAACTTTTGAGTTTCGGCCGTTTGGCCTTGTGATTTCAAATGAGTTTTTACGACGGTTTTTGATAAATGGATTTTTATAAGTCTTTGTGAGTTTTTACAGATAGTACCGTCGTTGGCCTCTTGGGCATTTGTAAATGTTTGCAAAAATTTCTTTTAGCCTTGTGGGTTCCATATCGGGGCCCACATCGCTGTAATATTTCCGGTTAAATCTGGGGGTGTTACATATTATTCCTCCCTAAATGTTTGCTGACATGTAATCATATGATTGTATTGACTCGATGTGAGCTTGGCTCGATAATAGCTTGGGCTCTGCTTTTCATGGGCTGGATATGTGCTCGGCTACGAGCTGGATATGTGTTCGTTTGGCGAGGACTTGGTCTAGACTTGGATGTGGTCCGACCCGGGGAGCTTTTAAGGCATAATCCCGTGTTGGTTGTGTGGACTTGATCTTGGGGCATTTGTAACACCCCCAAGACGTTCAGGGCATATTACAGCTGTAATATCCGCATTTTTCTTTCCCTTGTATTTTCATTTTCGGTGTATTTCTCGGTCGTAGTGGGCCTCGTGTATCTTTCAGCGTATCTTTTCAGTCATGTATTGACCTGATTCTCGTAATTGGTGTACGGAACCGCCGTTTCGGGGTTGCCGTGGATCCATTCTGCGTTATGACGCATTTTGAGAAGTTCCGTTTGATGTTTCGTTCATATTCCAGTGTTTTTGGACCGATTATGTTTCGTACCTAGCGCACGCTATGTTTGCTTCATATCGCACGCTAGGGGTCACTTAGTAGCGCACGCTACGACTGTTTCGTAGCGCGCGCTAGAGGGCAAGCCCTGGGAGTGGCAGTGCTGATTCCAGTCCTCTGGACTGGTGGATTAGCGTACGCTACGTAGCCTAGCGCACGCTAATGTTGGGAGTTAGCGCACGCTGAGACGCCCGGTAGCGTGCGCTAGTGTGGATGTCGATGATCGACGCTTTGCCACCGGACTCTCCTGATGCCCAGGTAGCGCACACTATTGGTCGATAGCGCGCGCTACCAATACACTTTAGCGCACGCTACGTTTGGTCGATAGCGCGCGCTAACCGGTTCAGGTGTGTACTGGCAGTTGCTTCTAGACTCGGCTGATGTCCAGGTAGCGCACGCTATTGGTCGATAGCGCGCGCTACCGAGAAGCTATTAGCGCACGCTACGTTTGGAGTAGCGCCGCCTGCAAATCGCTCCGGATCGAGTTTGTTTCGTTAGCGCACGCTAACTTTGAGGATTAGCGCGCGCTAACACTCCCTGGCTATAGAAACTAGGGAGTTGACCGAGATGAACACAATTTCTCATTTCTTCCTCCTCTCCGCGGCTAAGGCGATTCCGGGCGATTTTCTTGGCGATTTCTTCCTCCAATCATCTCATCCAACATCTTTCTCGAGTTCTTGGTGTATTATAACAACATCAACACGAATCTTTCATCCTAATCCAAGGTAAATCTCTTAGAACCCTACTTTTGGATAATTTGGGGGTTTTGGGGTTTTCTTCCGATCCGTTCCGTTTTGTTGGTGGATTCATGAGTAATATGATTAATCTTGTTGATATCATTAGTCTTCCTACGGATTCGTGTATATTTTCATGGTTTTGCGAAATCAAGAGGGTTTGGTTGTGGTCCGCCCTCGTTGTTATTTTTATACGAATATACATGAATCGTAGATGGGTTTTCGGGTGTATTCCATTTCTGTATTCGTCTAGAGTTGGTTGTGATTCTATTCTTGGAATCGTTAGGTTCGGTACCGTTGGTTCCTAGCGTTCGCCGGTATTTTTCCTTCCGTTCGTAGTGTCGTCAATTATTCAAGGCAAGTAATTCTTGGAAATCTTTATGCTTAACGTGAAATGGTAATGTATATTGTGTGTGCTTTACTCACCTCGGGAGGGTCCGACGGGGCCTCGAGGGAATCTATGGCTTCATCCTGGATTCATGAGTTTGATTCGCTAGCCAGCTCAGGAGGGTCCTTAGAGGCCTCGAGTGGGATTCGTGGCTTCGTCCCGGTCCTAGGTGACGTGTGGTGCTTGATTTGTTTTGTGAATGTGGCCAGCTCGGGAGGGTCCTTAGAGGCCTCGAGTGGGATTCGTGGCTTCGTCCCGGTCCTAGGCAAATTATTTGTGACTGTTTATTTCCGGAAATGACATGTCTGGTTTTGGTTTTTGAAATGATATTGGTGCATGTACTATGAAATGTGTAAGCGATTGGTTTGCCTTGATTACTTGTACTAGCATAATTGCTAACCCCTTTGGGGACCCGTTGTGGGGAAATTCTTATTATGGATTTCAGGTTATGATCATCCGGACGAGCGAGCATTGGGACAGTACGAGGATGTTGGCCAGGGTCATTGACATATGCATTTGGGTCATCTTATTTCTTTTGCTCACTTCGATATGGTTGTTTCCACATTTATAAACTTATAGTTTGTACTTGCGAGTACTTAGGCTTTTCATTTCAAACTCCGTATTATATTATTTTGAATTGTTACATTGTCGGATGATGCTTATTTCGCCAGTTGCTCCGGGCGTATCTTTATATGTCATATTGTTTAAATGTGTGTCCTCGCTAACCGAGATGGTTAGTCGAGTGGTGTTTTCTTGTTGTAGCCTGGTGGGTCCTATGTATGGATCCACGGCGCTGTAATATACTCTGAATATCTCAGGGTGTTACAGAAAATGGTATCAGAGCCAGGTTTATGGATACCTAGGCTTGTTGGTTATTTGGGTCTAGTCGTGTTCTGTTTTGCATATTGTCACGCCGCTGCCAGCATCTCGGTACTTCCAGTGCTCGTAAGTTTTCTTATTCGGCTTTTCTGTTTCCTGCATTGTATTTTCACTTCTTGAATCATAGTTGTTTTTTCCTCCCTTACTCATCATCGATATACCTCTGTTACCTCTTAACACCAGTATGGATGCCGGAGGAAACCGTGGTCATGGTCGTGGACGTGGTCGTGGACGCGGCCGAGGACGCGGCCGAGGACGTGGGGCAGCCGGTGGGACGGCCACGTCGCATTCTTCAGGAGCCAGCAGTACCGGTGACCGTCACAGTCATGCTTCTTCTCAGGAGCGCGCCGATCTTGGTATTGCGGCTGTTATGCAGCAAATGGTTAACCAGATGGCGGCGATAGCTCAGGTGGTTCAGAATCCGGATCCGACCCATGCTAATCGGGGCGGAGCGGATCGCTGGCTTCAGGATGTCATCAAGATGCATCCTCCTCAGTTCTCGGGAGCTTCGGACCCGATCGGCTGGGAGGGATGGATCAAGGAGATATCTAATGTCTTCATTGCCACCAACTGTCCCGAGGATCGTAAGGTCCCTATCGCCCAGTACTTTCTCACTGGGGATGCTACGGATTGGTGGGAGGCCGTTGGGCCCAAAGACCATGTTGCTTCGTGGGCCGAATTTCAGGAATTGATAGAGACCGAATATTGTCCGTGGCCAGTCAGACAGGCTCGAGTGCATGCTTTCTATGATGCTCAACCACGGGATATTCCCGTATCCCAAGCTATTGCCGATTTTAACAAGGAGTTGGGCTATGTGAACACCCAAGTTGTCAAAGAGAGCGACAAAATTTTCCATTTTTCCAGGAGGATGAAACTGTCCGTTCGGGACTATATGTCTGGGCTCGTCTATACTATTTTGAAGGATTATTAGAGTCGAGCTCTTGCTTATGATATGTCGGTGACGGCTAGTGCGGCGGTCCGAGAGAGTAAGAAGCAGAAATCCGCTGGGGATTTCTCGGGTTGCAAGGGTGGAAGTCAGCCGAAATCTCAACCTGCAAATATTTCTACGGGTGGTTCGGCTCGTTTCTCTGGGAGTTTTCGAAGTGCCTCCGGAACCTTCGTCCGGGACCCCAGATGCTTTAACTGTGGCAAGCCAGGCCACGTGAACCGGGAGTGTCCTCGTCCACCTTTGACTTGTAATACTTGTGGCCAGTCGGGCCATAAGGCTTCTTTTTGTGAGAAGCTCAGACAGTTTCGCAACGCCCGTTCTTCTCACCCAGCACCTATGGAGCCGAGTGTGAACCAGGGCTCATTTGCTCCGCCGCCACCTCTGAGTGCCGACCGAGGTAGGGGTCGGGGTCAGCCCGCTAGAGGAGGAGCTTCCAGTGTCGGTTCTGCCCAACCGCGTATCTACGAGATGAGGAGGGCCGATGATCCAGCAGCTACTGTGGCGACAGGTACCGTTCATATCCATTCCCATCCTGTCAGTGTGCTTTTTGATTCGGGTGCTACGCATTCATTCATTTCTCTAGAGTGTGTACGCCGTTTGAGTCTCGACTGCTTGTCACCTTGCGAGCCTTTCATCATTAAACTTTCTAGCAATGATAGAATTGTCGGTGATCGAGAAGTCCGGGACTGTTCTGTGTTTATTTGTGAGAGAGCTTGGCTCTCTAATCTTATTGTCGTGGGTATCGAGGGTGAGGATTTAATTCTTGGGGATGATTGGCTCGAGCGGCATGGTGCAATCATGAACTACCGCACGAGGATCATTACCATGCTAGCCGAGGACGGCACTGAACATTCTTTCGCGGGGTGAAAGAGAAACCAGAAGCTCGTTATTAACGCCTTGAAGGCGATGAAACTCCCGCGGAAAGGGTGTACTGGTTATTGGTGCTATGCCTTGAAGGCGGAGGATGGTGGAGTCGAGCTCTCGTCGATTCCAGTTGTTAGTGAGTTTCCTGATGTGTTTCCTGACGAGTTGCCGGGATTGCCACCGGATCGTGTGGTTGAGTTTGCTATAGAGTTAGAGCCGGGCGCGGCTCCGATTTCGAAGGCACCGTATCGCATGGCACCTTCAGAGATGGCCGAGTTGAAGAACCAGTTGAGTGAGCTTCTTGAGTCGGGGTATGTTCGACCGAGCGCCTCGCCTTGGGGCGCACCGGTCCTGTTTGTGCGGAAGAAGGATGGTTCACTACGTTTGTGTATCGACTATCGCGAACTAAACAAAGTGACCATCAAGAACAAGTATCCTTTGCCGAGGATTGATGACTTGTTCGATCAGTTGCAGGGAGTTGCGGTATTCTCGAAGATTGATTTGAAATCGGGGTACTACCAGCTCCGGGTGAGGGAGTCCGACGTGCCGAAAATAGCTTTTCGGACGAGATACGGACATTATGAGTTTGTAGTCATGCCTTTCGGGTTAACTAATGCGCCGGCGGTGTTCATGCAGTTGATGAACAAAGTCTTTATCGAGTATTTGGATAAGTGTGTCGTTGTCTTCATTGACGATATTCTTATTTATTCTAGGAACAAGGAAGAGCATGCCCATCATTTGCGGACAGTGTTAGACATTTTAAGGACCGAGAAACTCTATGCGAAGTTCTCGAAATGTGAGTTCTGGCTGAAGGAAGTAATGTTTTTGGGTCACGTGATTTCAGCCGAGGGAGTTCGTGTGGATACGCAGAAAATTGAGGCAGTGTTGGATTGGGCACCGCCCATGAATGTGAAGGAGGTTCGTAGTTTCTTGGGTTTGGCTGGCTACTACCGTAGGTTCGTCGAGGGTTTCTCAAAACTAGCTCGGCCACTTACACAGTTGCTCCAGAAATCCGAGAAGTTCGTCTGGAATGACGAAAGACAGTCGAGTTTTGAGGAGCTGAAGAGGCGTTTGACTTCAGCCACGGTTTTAGCGTTGCCGTGTGGCAACGAGGGTTTTGCCGTTTACAGCGATGCTTCGGGACAGGGTCTTGGGTGCGTATTGATGCAGCACGGCAAAACCATCGCATATGCATCGAGGCAGTTGAGGCCGTATGAGCTTAACTACCCCACTCATGATTTGGAGTTGGCGGCAGTCGTTTTTGCGCTCAAGATCTGGTGTCACTATCTTTTCGGCTCTGCATGTTAGATTTTTACAGATCATAAAAGTTTGAAATACATATTTACTCAGCGGGAGTTGAATATGGGGCAGAGGAGGTGGTTAGAACTGATTAAGGATTATGACCTCGAAATCCTTTATCATCCGGGCAAGGCGAACGTCGTGGCCGACGCCTTGAGTCGGAAACCGGTTGCGTTGTGAACACTTGAGATTCTTACATCTCAGTCGGAGCTTCGGCGGGCTTTGATCGAGTTAGATGTTGAGGTTTTGTTGCCTGGAGCTGTCGGGCAGCTTTGTGCTTTAGAGATTTTGTCGTCCTTGGTCGATGAAATTAAGCTGAAGCAGTTAGAGGATCCAATGATTACTCAAATCCGAGGAACGTTCTTAAGGGAAAGTCTCCTGGGTTTGTGATTCACGAGGATGGTGTTTTGAGATTCCAGAGTCGGCTTTGTGTACCGAACGACTCAGAGTTGTGACAGAGTATTTTGCGTGAGTCCCATGCTACACCTTATTCCGTTCATCCTGGTTCGAGTAAGATGTACAAGGACCTGAGAAGGAATTTCTGGTGGAACGATATGAAGGAGGAGGTAGCACAGTTTGTAGCGAGATGTTTGACTTGCCAGCAGGTCAAAATCAAGCATCAGCGACCGGCTGGGTTTTTGCAGTCACTTCCCGTTCCGGAAGGAAAATGGGAAGATATATCGATGGATTTCGTTACGAGTTTGCCGAGATCAAGGTCGGGTATGAATATGGTATGGGTGATTGTTGATCGTCTGACCAAGTCGGCACATTTTCTGGGCATCAAGGCATGGTTCTAAAAAACGCTAGGCGCTAGGCGTTCGGATTGCTAACGCCTAGCGCCCAGAGCATTACTCGGGGATTAATCGGGGAGTAATCGGATTAGGCGGATTTATCTTTTTATTATTATTTTAATCATTTTTATATATAAAAAATTATATATATGTAAAATAATAAAAAATAATTAAAATTTAACAATTAAAACAGATATATAACAATTACATATTAAATTTAAAATATTAATATAGATATAAGGGAGTCCATAATATCCATACTATCTTAGATTATGAATTTATTGTACTATTAGAACAAAAAAAAAGAGTATAACAGCCTAGGCATCCGCCTAGTCACCCACGTAACTAGGAATTTGAAGCATTGTTATAGGTATAAAGTAGTCCATTGTATCCACAATATCTTATCTTGCCTTCATAGGCCCCCACCCAGCCACCCTAGACGATCGATTAATCACCCAAACGACCAGTACAAGCGCCTAGGCCATAATCGGAACGGTAGAGGACCTTCTAGGGATTAATCGGAGGATTAATCGGTCTAGGCGGGGATTTTTAGAACACTGCATCAAGGACACTTGGGGTCCAGAGAAGTTGGCTAGTGTGTTTATCGCGCAGATTGTGAGGCTTCACGGTACTCCGAAGTCTATTGTTTCAGATCGTGATGGCCGTTTCGTATCGCACTTTTGGCAGGCGGTGCATAAGGTGTTGGGTACCCGTTTGTATTTGAGTACCTCTTTTCATCCCCAGTCAGATGGATAGTCGGAACGCACTATCCAGACATTCGAGGATATATTGCGTGCTTGTGCTCTCGATTGGAGTAGTGATTGGGAGGAACATTTGCCATTGATCAAATTCACGTACAACAACAGTTGGCACGCATCGATTCGGATGGCACCGTATGAAGCACTTTATGGGCGGCGATGTCGATCACCGATTTGTTGGAATGAGGCGTCCGATTTGGTCGGGACAGAGCCGGAGGTCATTTTAGAGACGAGGCGGAAGATAGAATTAATTCGGGAACAGATGTTGACTGCCCCGAGTCGACAGAAGTCATATGCCGACGTCCGTCGTCGACCTTTGGAATTCGAGGTGGGAGACCATGTTTTACTAAAAGTGTCGCCGACGAGAGGAGTCTTCCGTTTCGGGAAAAAGGGGAAGTTGAGTCCGAGATTTATTGGACCCTTCGAGATTCTCGAGCGAGTCGGTGGGTTGGCATACCGTTTGGCGTTTCCCCCGTCCCTGAGTCATGTTCATAGCGTTTTTCATGTTTCCCAGCTGAGGAAATATGTCCCGGATCCTAGTCACATCATCGACTATGGGGAGATTGATGTCGCCGAGGATATTACTTTTGAAGAACGTCCCTTGAAGATTTTGGAGCATCGCGAGAAACGACTGAGACACAAGACCATCCCTTTGGTCAAAGTGCAGTGGTCGAAACATGGTGTCGAGGAGGCAACTTGGGAGACCGAGGCTAGCATGCATGCTAGATACCCCGAGTTGTTTGTCTCTTAAGTTTCGGGACGAAACTTGTTTTTAGAGGGGTAGCATGTAATATCCGCATTTTTCTTTCCCTTGTATTTTCATTTTCGGTGTATTTCTCGGTCGTAGTGGGCCTCGTGTATCTTTCAGCGTATCTTTTCAGTCATGTATTGACCTGATTCTCGTAATTGGTGTACGGAACCGCCGTTTCGGGGTTGCCGTGGATCCATTCTGCGTTATGACGCGTTTTGAGAAGTTCCGTTTGATGTTTCGTTCATATTCCAGTGTTTTTGGACCGATTATGTTTCGTACCTAGCGCACGCTATGTTTGCTGCATATCGCACGCTAGGGGTCACTTAGTAGCGCACACTACGACTGCTTCGTAGCGCGCGCTAGAGGGCAAGTCCTGGGAGTGGCAGTGCTGATTCCAGCCCTCTGGACTGGTGGATTAGCATACGCTACGTAGCCTAGCGCACGCTAATGTTGGGAGTTAGCGCACGCTGAGACGCCCGGTAGCGTGCGCTAGTGTGGATGTCCAGTACTGGACAGTTTGCCACTGCACTCTACTGATGCCCAGGTAGCGCACGCTATTGGTCGATAGCGCGCGCTACCGATACACTTTAGCGCACGCTACGTTTGGTCGATAGCGCGCGCTAACCGGTTCAGGTGTGTACTGGCAGTTGCTTCTGGACTCGGCTGATGTCCAGGTAGCGCACGCTATTGGTCGATAGCGCGCGCTACCGAGAAGCTAATGGCGCACGCTACGTTTGGAGTAGCGCACGCTAACGGCCAGAAATCTGGCTACTGGACTAGAGTTTGTTTCGTTAGCGCACGCTAACTTTGAGGATTAGCGCGCGCTAACACTCCCTGGCTATATAAACCAGGGAGTTGACCGAGACGAATACAATTTCTCATTTCTTCCTCCTCTCCGCGGCTAAGGCGATTCCGGGTGATTTTCTTGGCGATTTCTTCCTCCAATCATCTCATCCAACATCTTTCTCGAGTTCTTGGTGTATTATAACAGCATCAACACGAATCTTTCATCCTAATCTAAGGTAAATCTGTTAGAACCCTACTTTTGGATAATTTGGGGTTTTTGGGGTTTTCTTTCGATCCGTTCCGTTTTGTTGGTGGATTCATGAGGAATATGATTAATCTTGTTGATATCATTAATCTTCCTACAGATTCGTATATATTTTCATGGTTTTGCGAAATCGAGAGGGTTTGGTTGTGGTCCGCCCTCGTTGTTATTTTTATACGAATATACATGAATCGTAGGTGGGTTTTCGGGTGTATTCCATTTCTGTATTCGTCTAGAGTTGGTTGTGATTGTATTCTTGGAATTATTAGATTCGGTACCGTTGGTTCTTAGCGTTCGCCGGTGTTTTTCCTTCCGTTCGTAGTGTCGTCAATTATTCAAGGCAAGTAATTCTTGGAAACCTTTATGCTTAACGTGAAATGGTAATGTATATTGTGTGTGCTTTACTCACCTCGGGAGGGTCCGACGGGGCCTCGAGGGAATCTATGGCTTCGTCCTGGATTCATGAGTTTGATTCGCTAGCCAGCTCGAAAGGGTCCTTAGAGGCCTCGAGTGGGATCCGTGGCTTCGTCCCGGTCCTAGGTGACGTGTGGTGCTTGATTTGTTTTGTGAATGTGGCCAGCTCGGGAGGGTCCTTAGAGGCCTCGAGTGGGATTCGTGGCTTCGTCCGGTCTAGGCAAATTATTTGTATTTATTTATTTAGGAAAAGACATGTCTGGTTTTGGTTTTTGAAATGATATTGGTGCATGTACTATGAAATGTGTAAGCGATTGGTTTGCCTTGATTACTTGTACTAGCGTAATTGCTAACCCCTTTGGGGACCCGTTGTGGGGAAATTCTTGTTATGGATTTCAGGTTATGATCATCCGGACGAGCGAGCATTGGGACAGTACGAGGATGTTGGCCAGGGTCGTTGACATATGCATTTGGGTCATCTTATTTCTTTTGCTCACTTCGATATGGTTGTTTTCACATTTATAAACTTATAGTTTGTACTCGCGAGTACTTAGGCTTTTCATTTCAAACTCCGTATTGTATTATTTTGAATTGTTACATTGTCGGATGATGCTTATTTCGCCGGTTGCTCCGGGCGTATCTTTATATGTCATATTGTTTAAATGTGTGTCCTCGCTAACCGAGATGGTTAGTCGAGTGGTATTTTCTTGTTGTAGCCTGGTGGGTCCCATTTAGGGATCCACGGCGCTGTAATATACTCCGAATATCTCGGGGTGTTACAACAGCACCGTGGACCCCACACTTTGGAATCCACCAGGCTAATAAACCGACCCGACAAACAACAACGACATACATCATCAATAAACGGACAAATTCTCAATCCACGACTTTTAAAATAAAAGATTGAAATCCAATAATACAATCTGACGTCAATCCAATCCCAAAACGGGCACACAATATCAATAAAATTCAACAAAGAAGTACTCGAGTACTTAAATCCATGACATAGTAAATAAATTCAAAAACATAACACCAATAGACAACCGCTGAACAGTATCATGCTTGCCCATCATCCTCATACGGCTCGTATGCTCGCTTGTCTCCAAGGCCTGGACCTGAAATACAAAAAGTATTTCCCCCATTTTTAAGGGGTTAGCGACAACTGCTAGTGCAAGTACAATCCATTTGAACTACCATTCTAATCAGATGAAAATATGCGCCAAAAATTATTTTAGAAATCATTTATATTCCGGAATATTTTACGGTGCACAATCACAAAACATATTTCTCCAACAAAACATTTCAAAGTTAACCTTGGTACGAGACTCACGGCCACCGTATCCCGCAGAGCCCCGTCGGACCATCCCTAGGTGAACATACATATATACATCCACACAACCACGAAAGGCCATAATTCAAATACTAGAACGCGTAAACAAATGTAAAGTACTTGCCTTTGAGACATCTTCGAAGAATTGGGAATGAATAACGGCTACGAACGATTCGAATGGAAAACGACGATTCCTAAATGAAGGATCAACATAACTCAGTCCTAACGGACAATAATAATCGAATGGAATACACCCATAACCCCGATTACAAGCTACGACAATGAACGATCAATCGATACGGGCGAGGGTTTACGCAAAACCTCCCCGAATCGATAATTCACGAATTTAACTTGATGAAATGGATTGGGATTCACCAAATAACAACAATCGATGAGGAATTATACAACATATATGGACAATTCGGAATTAATCACGAAAAACCCAAAAAAAACCCCAAATTAGACAAGTTTAGGGTTCCTGAAGAAAATACCTTGAAATCGGACGATGGAGAATGATTACGTTGATGCTGATATGATATCACGAGCCTACGGTGGTGGAATACGAAGAATTATCGGATACAAGCTGAAGGGAATCGCCCTCTGCGTCGCCCGAAGAAGAAAACGAGAGAAGAGATAGAAAATGAGGTGTTTTGATTCTGCCCGCTGTACTTAAAACAGCAGGCCGTTACGGCCGTAACAAATGTTACATTACGGTCGTAACAAGGCTAATATTACGGCCGTAACGAATGGGGTGTTACGGCCATAACACCCTGTTGGACAGCAGGCTAGCAGCTGCTGTCCGAACCGTTCCGGATGACTCCGAAACTCGGACTTGTTATCGAACTGAAAATACGGCTATGAAGAATATTTGATGACGAGTCTAACCATTACAGGGAAACAACATTTCGACTACCAGGGAATCTGAAATACGACAACGAATAAGCAATTCCCTAAACTTATAGAAAATTACAAAAATGGCCCAAGTGCCCGAAAATCACGATACGACGTCAGATTAACAAACCGAAAGTCTCAATACGACCAACTCAACCATACGAACTTGTGCAAACCAAGAAACAACGAAAATGAACGAGTTTTACGAGAATCGAATGCACAAACGACAAAATATGTCATAAAATGGAATCACGTAAAAACATCACTAAAACTCGTCCAAATGGAAAAACTCCAAGAATAAAGTAGATTCAAAATGTCGAAACGGTTACAAGCGAGTCGATAAAAATAGACATACACCAAAAATGGAAACTGCTAAGAATAGAAAGGCACGACCCTCTAAAAAGAAGTTTCGTTCTGAAACTTAAGAATCAAAAAGCTTGGGGTACCTCGAACGCATATCCTCATCTAACTCCCACGTCGCTTCTTCTACTCCGTGCCTCGACCATTGCACTTTAACCAAAAGAATGGTTTTGTGCCCTAACTGCTTGACTCGACGCTCTAAAATTCTGACGGGCCTCTCCTCAAACGTAACATCCTTCTCGATCTCCACGTCTCCAAAATCAATAATGTGGGACGGGTCCGGAACATACTTCCTCAACTGGGAGACGTGAAACACATTATGTACATGACTCAACGACGGAGGTAATTCCAAATGGTACGTTAACTCGCCAACTCTCTCAAATATCTCGAAAGGTCCAATATACCTCGGGATGAGCTTCCTCTTTTTCCCAAAACGAAAAACTCCCTTCGATGGAGACACTCTCAACAGAACATGATCTCCCACCTCAAACTCCAAAGGTCGACGCCTAACATCCGCAAAAGACTTTTGTCGACTCTGAGCTGCCAACATTCTCTTTCTAATCAACTCAACTTTCTCCCTCGTCTCCAACACAAGGTCCGTCTCGGTGCCAACTAGATCGAACGGCTCATCCCAATATATCAGTATTCGGAAACGTCGGCAATAAAGTGCCTCATACGGTGCCATCTTAATCGACGTGTGCCAACTATTATTATACGTAAACTCAATCAAGGCCAGATGCTCCTCCCAGTCACTATTCCAGTCTAACGCACACGCGCGCAACATATCCTCGAACGTCTGAATGGTACGTTCGGACTGCCCGTCAGTCTGAGGATGGAAAGATGTACTCAAACGCAAACGTGTCCCCAATGCCTTATGTACCACCTGCCAGAAATGCGATACAAACCGGCCATCTCTGTCCGAAATAATAGTCCTCGACGTACCATGAAGCCTCACTATCTGAGCGATAAAAACACGAGCCAATTTTTCTTGACCCCAAGTGTCCTTGACGCCCAGAAAATGTGCCGACTTAGTCAGTCGGTCCACGATCACCCACACCATATTCATTCCGGTCTTCATCCTCGGCAAACTCGTGACAAAGTCCATCGAGATATACTCCCACTTCCATTATGGGACAGGAAGTGGTTTCAATAATCCGGCTGGCCGCTGATGCTCGACTTTGACTTGTTGACAAGTCAAACACTTAGCCACAAACTGAACCACCTCATTCTTCATGTCATTCCACCAGAAATTCCTTCTCAAATCTTTATAAATTTTACTCGAGCCTGGATGGACTGAGTAAGGTGACGCGTGAGCCTCTCGCATAATACTCTGCCTCAATTCCAAGTCGTTCGGAACACAAAGCCGACCTTGGAATGTCAACACATCATCCTCATGTATCACAAATCCCAGGGCTTTCCCATTCCCTACATTTTCTCGAAGTTGAGTAAAAATCGGGTCCTCTAACTGTCCCGATTTAATGTCGTCGACTAGAGACGACGAAATCTCAAGGGTACGCAACTGCCCGGAACTCTCTGGTAGGACGATCTCAACGCTCAACCTCATTAACTCTCGCTGAAGTCCCGACTGGGCCGTAAGCAACTCAAGCGCCCGAAGCGATACCGATTTCTGGATCAAGGCATCTGCCACCACATTTGCCTTGCCCGGATGATAGAGAATCTCGAGGTCATAATTCTTAATTAACTCCAACCATCTCCTCTGCCTCATATTTAGCTCTTTCTGCGTGAAAATGTACTTCAGGCTCTTGTGATCGGTGAAAATCTGACACGGTGAGCCATACAAGTAATGACGCCAGATCTTCAATGCAAATACAACTACGGCCAACTCAAGATCGTAGGTAGGGTAATTCAACTCGTACGGTTTCAACTGGCGGGAAGCATAGGCAATCGTCCTCCCCTGCTGCATGAGTACACATCCGAGCCCTTGGCCCGAAGCATCACTAAAAACTAAGAAACCCTCATTACCACTCGGTAAAGCCAAAACAGGAGCGGTCGTCAACCGCTTCTTCAACTTCTTAAAACTATTCTACCTCTCATCGGTCCACACAAACTTCTTTGACTTCTGTAACAACTGAGTCAGCGGTCGAGCGAGCTTAGAGAACCCCTCGACAAATCTACGGTAATATCCAGCCAAACCCAGAAAACTACGGACCTCCTTCACGTTCTTGGGAGGCGCCCAATCCAACACTGCCTCTACCTTATGTGGGTTCACACGAACACCCTCGGCCGAGATCACATGACCGAGAAACATAACCTCCCATAACTAAAACTCACATTTTGAGAACTTAGCAAAAAGATGCTGAGTTCTCAAAATACCTAACAGGATATGCAAATGTCGGGCATGATCCTCCTCTCTCCTCGAGTAAATCAGGATATCGTCGATAAAAACGACTACACACTTATCGAGGTACTCGATAAAGACTTTGTTCATAAGCTGCATGAACACAGCTGGGGCGTTGGTTAGCCCAAAAGGCATAATCACAAACTCGTAGTGACCGTATCTCGTCCGAAAGGCCGTCTTCGGAATATCGGAATCCTTCACTCGGAGCTGATAATACCCCGATCTCAAATCAATCTTCGAAAACACGGTTGCCCCTTGCAATTGGTCGAACAAATCATCAATTCTCGAGAGCGGATACTTGTTTTTTAATAGTCACTTTGTTCAACTCATGATAGTCGATACACAGACGAAGTGACCCATCCTTCTTCTTCACAAACAGGACCGGTGCGCCCCAAGGCGAAGTGCTCAGTCGAATATACCCCATGTCTAGCAACTCTCCCAACTGTTTCTTCAACTCAAGCATCTCAGCAGGCGCCATACGATATGGCGTCTTAGAAATCAGTGCCGCACCCGGCTCCAAACCAACAGTAAACTCGACCTATCGATCCGGCGGCAAACTCGGAAACTCATCTGGAAAGTCGTCAGGATACTCACACACTACTGGAATAGACGAGAGCTCGACTCCCCCTTCTCCCGATCTCAAAGCGTAACACCAATACCCCGTGCAACCTCCTCGAAGAAGTCTCACCGCTTTCAAAGCGCTGATCAAGAATCTCTGACTACTCCGCTTACGCCCCACAAAAGAATGCTCGGTACCGTCAGAGGCTAACATCGAAATGGTTCTCGTTCTATAGTTCATGATTGCCCCATGACGGTCCATCCAATCCTCTCTCAGAATCAAATCCTCATCTCTAATATCTACCGCAATCAGATTAGAAGGCCAAACCCTCCCCGCGATACTCATTGAAAAATCTCTAACCTCACGATCCCCCACGATGCTATCCCCACTAGGCAGTTTAACAACAAATGGTTCACACGCAACTAGGCAACCAACATGCAAATGATGCACACAATCCAGAGATATGAAAGAATGCGTAGCACCAGAATCGAATAACACGGAAACAGGATGGTCAAGGATGTGAACGGTACCTGTAGCCACCATCGCGTCTGGGTCTCCTGCTCGTCTCATCTCATATACTCGGGGTGGAACAGACCCCGCACTAGAAGCTCCCTCTAGAAGGCTGTCCACGTACTCGACCTCTACCAAAACTTTGCTGTGGTTGAGAAACTATCGGTGCCTGATTTACACTCGGTTCCCCTGCAGCTGGTAGGGATGGCAATTTTATCCGTACCCGATCCTACCCGTCGGATAAACCCGAAATCGGGTCGGGTATCGGCCGAACCCGAAGTTTTATGATCGGGTACGGGTAGGGTATGGATATATTATATTACCCGAATACCCGACCCGATTATCCGACCTGCATACCCGTTAGAATTATATAAATATATTATTATTATATATTATACATAAATATTATAATGTATTATAAATTAGATATATTATTATATAAAATATTATATATTAAATATTTATTATACTAACTTGAACTTATTAATTACATTATATGTATATATGATATATATTAAAAATATTTATATTCTTAAATATAGAGTATACGGGTACCCGAATAACCATTGGGTACCCGATTATCCGATGGACAATACCCGAACTCGATCCGAATCAAATAGGGTAGGGTATGGAGAAGGCATACCCGTACCCTACCCGACCCATTGACATCCCTAGCAGCTGGGGCTGATATCTGAGTAACTGGTGCCCGAGCAGCATTTGTACAAAACTTGGCACGATGCCCCATCCAACCGCAGGAATGACACTGAATCGGAGGCCTGTCACACTCACTCATAATGTGTCCAGGGCGACCACAGTTAAAGTAATTAGGACCACGCACTGAACCAGTAGGAGCAGACTTAGAACCGTTTCCTCGTCCAAATGACGGGGACTGACTCCCAAAGACTCGCGAACCAGACTGAGTCTTTTGATACCCCCAGACTTGCCTCCCGAAAACTGGCCGGAGGTCTTCTGCTTCTTTCCATCGGCTGCCGTCTCTGTCGTAGAAAACGACATCTCATAAGCCATCGCCTTATTCTGATACTCTTTCAAAGTCATGCACCCCAGACCAGATATGTAGTGACGTACCCTCGGTTTCATCCGCATATCGAAGTGGCGGATCTTATCAAGCTCATCTCGGACTTGGTTTCTCACATAATGAAGTTGTTGATTGTAGTCCTTGATTGCTTACAAAATCGGGACAACCTGGGGCTTAGCCTCGAAGAAGGCTCGGGTCCTCCCCTCTTTAACTGGCCACGGACAAAACTCGTCCTCCATCAGCTCTCGGAACTTTGCCCATGTGGCTGCCCGGTCACGCGGTTTCACCGCTTGCCACCACGTTGCCGCCTCTTTGGCAAGGAAGTACTGAGCGATGGGTACCTTCCTCTTCTCAGAGCAGTTAGCAGCCTCAAATACCTTCTCCATCTCAAATAACCAACTCTCCCAACCGGAAGGGTCAGAAGCACCATCAAATTGCAGAGGACGCATACGAATCACGTCTTGAAGTAACTTATCATTACCGGATCCAGTAGGCGGAACCGGGTTTGCATTTGCCTGGCCGACCAAAACGGCCTGAGTCAGTAGCGTCATCTGGTTCGATACTTGCTGTAAAATATTTGCCACTCCAAGATTCTCACGCGCATAACCGGAGCTAGCAGACTAATCCTGCTGACCTCCGAAACTAGGTGGAATACTGTTCGACAAGGAAGGCATCGCCGAATCAGTTCCCGAGTTATCGGACATGGCCGCCCCACCGGATGCGCCACGTCCCCTACTGCGTCCGCGACCGCGTCCGCGTCCTCTACCAGCAGGAATTCTGAAGAAGTAGCGGGTGAGTACAATTCAAACGCAGAACGCAACAAGATATTAGGAAAGGAAACAGAACAGGACAACTTAACGAGTTAAGTTAGGAAAACTTACGAGCACCGATGGCATGGCAGCGATACTGTTCAAAAACGACACTCGACTAGACCCAAATAACTGACAGCCTAGGTATCCATAAACCTAAGCTCTGATACCATATTCTGTAACACCCCCAAGACGTTCAGGGCATATTACAGTGCCGTGGACCCCACACTTTGGAATCCACCAGGCTAATAAACCGACCCGACAAACAATAACGACATACATCATCAATAAACGGACAAATTCTCAATCCACGACTTTTAAAATAAAAGACTGAAATCCAATAATACGATCTGACATCAATCCATTCCCAAAACGGGTACACAATATCAATAAAATTCAACAAAGAAGTACTCGAGTAGTTAAATCCATGACATAGTAAATAAATTCAAAAACAGAACACCAATAGACAACCGATGAACAGTATCATGCTTGCCCATCATCCTCATACGACTCGTATGCTCGCTTGTCTCCAAGACCTGTACCTGAAATATAAAAAGTATTTCCCCCATTTAAGGGGTTAGCGACAACTGCAAGTACAATCCATTTGAACTACCATTCTAATCAGATGAAAATATGCGCCAAAAATCATTTTAGAAATCATTTATATTCCAGAATATTTTACGGTGCACAAGCACAAAACACATTTCTCCAACAAAACATTTCAAAGTTAACCTCGGTACGAGACTCACGGCCACCGTGCCCACCAGAGCCCCGTCGGACATCCCTGGGTGGTTAACCATAGTTTGCGATACGAAACTCACGGAAACGTATCCCTAGAGGCCCCGTCGGACCATCCCTAGGTGAACATACATATATACATCCACACAACCACGAAAGGCCATAATTCAAATACTAGAATGCGTAAACAAATGTAAAGTACTTGCCTTTGAGACATCTTTGAAGAATTGGGAATGAATAACGGCTACGAACGATCCGAATGGAAAACGACGATTCCTAAACGAAGGATCAACATAACTCAGTCCTAACGGACAATAATAATCGAATGGAATACACCCATAACCCCGATTACAAGCTACGACAATGAACGATCAATCGATACGGGCGAGGGTTTACGCAAAACCTCCCCGAATCGATAATTCACGGATTTAACTTGATGAAATAGATTGGGATTCACCAACTAACAACAATTGATGAGGAATAATACAACATATATGGATAATTCGGAATTAATCACGAAAAACCCGAAAACCCCCCAAATTAGACAAGATTAGGGTTCCTAAAGAAAATACCTTGAAATCGGACGATGGAGGATGATTACGTTGACGCTGATATGATATCACGAGCCTACGGTGGTGGAATACGAAGAATTATCGGATAGAAGCTGAAGGGAATCGCCCTCTGCGTCGCCCGAAGAAGAAAACGAGAGAAGAGATAGAAAATGTGGTGTTTTGATTCTGCCCGCTGTACTTAAAACAGCAGGCCATTACGGCCGTAACAAATGTTACATTACGGCCGTAACAAGGTTAATATTACGGCCGTAACGAATGGGGTGTTACGGCCGTAACACCCTGTTGGACAGCAGGCTAGCAGCTGCTGTCCGAACCGTTCCGGACGACTCCGAAACTCGGACCTGCTATCGAACCGAAAATACGGCTACGAAGAATATTCTATGACGAGTCTAACCGTTACAAGGAAACAACATTTCGACTACCAGGGAATCCAAAATACGACAACAAATAAGGAATTCCCTAAACTTATAGGAAATTACAAAAATGGCCCAAGTGCCCGAAAATCACGATACGACGTCAGATTAACAAACCGAAAGTCTCAATACGACCAACTCAACCATACGAAGTTGTGCAAACCAAGAAACAACAAAAACGAACGAGTTTTACGAGAATCGAACGCACAAACGACAAACGTCATAAAATGGAATCACGTAAAAACATCACCAAAACTCGTCCAAATAGAAAAACTCCAAGAATAAAGTAGATTCAAAATGTTGAAACAGTTACAAACGAGTCGATAAAAATAGACATACACCAAAAATGGAAACTGTTAAGAATAGAAAGGTACGGATATTACACATCATTGACTTGGATCACCGGGTTGGGACAGAGTAACATGTTAAGGTGGGTTACTTTTAGTCTTGGTAGGACAACGCAGCTTGTTAGAGTCACGAGGTGTTGTGGGACTTAGGAGCTGTTTACTTGTGACTTAATCAGCTTAATGAGTAAAATGTCTTATTCGCTCAGACGTTTGGAGGTGTTTACTTGTGGCTTAATGGCTTATTCGTCCAGGCAAAAATGACTTATTCATTAAGCATGAAAAGGGGTGTTGTCCCCGTTAAGACAAAAAAATGACTCCCCTACCCCTAATTGAAAACCACACATTTATATATACAATATAAATAATTTAAGACAAAAAAATGACTCTCGTGTCCCCATTATATATACTCATTTATATATATATATATAATATAAAAAATTTAGGTTTTAATATAAATGAATGTAATATATATTATTCATATATAAATAATATACATTATTAATTTATATATAATATTTGTTACTATATATTATTGTATAAATAAACTTTTGTATCTACAAAATATCATATATATTATGAATATATAAATAAATATTATATATTACTCATATATTACATTTATTCATATGTATAATATTTATTATATATGTTCTTATCTAGTTAAAATATATTTCTATATATAAATATATATTGTATATTATACGTAATATTTATATACATATTAAATATTTTATATATTACTTACATACAAAATTGAATCATTTATGTATAATATTTTGTTTTAATATATATATATATATATATATATATATATATATATATATATATATATATAGAAGATGAGTCAAATTTGATTTTTCAATAATTTTCAAATTTGTCTACTTTGTGTTTGAATTTGGCTACTTTGTGTATGAACTTGACTTCTTTGTGTTTGAAATTGAATTTTTAAGTACTTTATGAATTTTTGGATTATATCATTTATATTGCTTAAAAAACAAACGATTTATAGAACATCTTATAATTCATATTCAGGGGTAAATCGGTCATTTATGTTATTCAGACAGTTTATTCAGATGAAAAAGTAAACAATAGCATCAATTTACCCAGACAGACACATTTACCCAGACAGACAAATTTACCCAGACAGACACAATTTACCCATACAGACAAATTTGGTAAACAGCTCCTTAGTAGTTGGTGTATGCTACTTGGTATGGTGGGACGTACTGTAGTTAATTCATAGTCATAGTGTTCCTAACTCAGGGCTTTTACAACTTTATGCTGAGCTAGGAGTAGAGATGTTAAACGGCAATTTACTGTGATTCAGCCTAGCTGTCAAAATTTCATGATGCAAAAAGCGGATTTAATTTAGGAAATATTGGCTGCTTACTAACCCTAACGGTTTTTCTTAAATTGCTAAACGGCTAAATATTTAGAAAATCTATTTTTATTTTTATAAGTCAAAAAATAACAATATATTTTATATATATATATAGTAATAACTATACTATAATAAATATAACAAAAATACACTTTTATGTATATATATATATATGTATATATATATAAGGCAGTTTGGCCTACGGGCTTAATTTCAACGAACGGCTAAATTAAGCAGTTGGTAAAAGTTCTGGATTAAACGGCCAGAAATATCGGCCTAACCTTTTTGGCGGGTTAAACGGGCCAGCCCTACGGGCCCGAGCCCGTTTAACATCTCTAGCTAGGAGGTCTTTTCGAGCTTTCGAGCGTGGGGGGTCCTTGTCTATATGAAGAGGTAATCAGTATGATAGTGGTAATAACATTGATCAGGGTGACATGGGCCTTAGAGGCTTAGATCCCGTCGGAGCTACAAAGACCGTTAGTCGATTTATTTATGTAGCTGATTTATGAATTTATGAGGACTGTTATTAAAGTCTCACAAAAGTTACTGATAAACATGAGATTTAACAGCTTCAATGCTGTTTATTAGGTGTTCCTGATCGTTCTTGAGATAAAATCTCATATTCTCATCAGATTATGGTGTGATCTGATAAGATCACTGTGTTTTTTATATTCTTCCTGAATTTCTCCTGCTTCAAGGCGCCTATTTTGCTGCTTGGGAGGAGATTTCAGGTGTTTTTGATTTACCAGGTGGTGGTTTGGTTCACATGATGAAGATTCAGGTGTTTCCAATCTTCGTTCTTGACTTCAGGAGCCTGATTATGCTACCTGGATGAAGATTCAGGTGTTTTTGACACTTCTCCTTGTGTTTAAGCGCATATTTAGATTTGAGACTTGAAGATCTAAGTGTTCTTCCCTCCTCCACCACTTGAATATTTATAAGTGGTGGAGGAGCGGTGGTTTAATGGTGGTTTTCACTTAGGAATTTCTCCGAGAGTAATTTTTGTGTTGTGAATGTGTGTGATATGAAAGCGGCGAAAATGAGGGGGTATTAATAGGCTTTTGGGCCTTGAATACTCCACTCTGATTGGTCCATTCAGTTTTAGGTTGATTGATCATCCAACGGTTGGATATTTGTGCATTTAATCTTGACCGTTGATAAATCTCCATTTAAGCGCCTACTAGGGTTTCCAGAAGCCTTGGAGTATTTATTTTTTAGTCCTTGTGTGATGTGGTCAACGAGTCATTGGAGTTCATGGATTCCTACGATCGTGTTTTCAAACCGAAGAATTAATTTATTTGTTTATTTGCTTTCCTTTTTAAGTTATGTTAATAAGCCCGTCCGTATGTTGGACTATATGGGCCTTGATTATCTATTTAAACACTTAAACCTAGATCATTAGGGTTGTTGATTATTGATTTGAAATAAGATTATTGAGAATTGTCTAGTACACGTAGTGTCAAGACGATTATCTCTTCGTGTTACGCTTCCGCTACGTCAGTTGGTATCGGAGACCAGGCACGATGCCGCCCCGTCGCCAACCCGCTGGTCATGCTGCCGCCGCCCATGCCGACGCCCGTCGCGATGCGGACATGGCCGATCTCAGCCGCTAGATCGCAACTGTGGCAGCCTCGTTGGAAGACCTCTGTCTCGTCGTTGTCAACTCACTCCCGGCCGCACAACACGGGCCGCCGCCCGATCCCGATCGCGCGGGACACGTCCGACGTCGGCCTGCCGCCGCCGCTCCGGAGCCTGTTCCTGCGGATTCCGATCTGGACGACGAGGAAACTATCGACGACAATCCCTTCGCTGCACTCGCGCGACCTCCGGTGCGTGTACGCGGGGATGACGATCGCCGGTGGGAGTCAGGCTTTAAGCTTGATATCCCTGAGTTCAACGGAACGCTCGATCCATGTGAGTTTGGATTGGGTTAATTGTGTAGAGGATTTAATGGAGTTTAAATCGGTTCAGGACCACTAAGAGGGTTCCCTTGGTCGCGACGGTTCAGTGGCCGTGCGTCGTCATGGTGGCAATGACCAAAGCCACACGACGTCGGCAAGGTAAATCACGTGTTGATTCGTGGGATAAACTACGTAAATATATGGAGCGGGACTTTTTGCCGTATGATTATGAGGCTACCTTGTTTCGCAAGTTTCATGCATTACGGCGGTGTTCGTTCGGTTGATCAATATACGGACGACTTTTATAAGTTTCTCTCCGCATTGATGTTCGAGATACGCCGCAATCGGTCTCTCGATATATTGGGGGTTTGGCGCGTCGATCCGAGGATACGATCGTCCTCTTCTCGCCGTCGATCTCGAAGCGCACCGCGCTTTGCTATTGGAAGCGGCGAGCCACCCGACGATCACTGCGTTTACCGGCGGTCCACGCCCGGCCACCATGCCCGTGCCCCGAGGACACGATCGCCTGGCCGGCTCCGCCGCCGGCGGCCGCTGGTGGCTCCTCCACTTTGGTCGTACGTTGCTTTGCGTGTGGTGAGGCAGCCACCGTCGCGCGTCGTGTCCTCGTGTCCGTCAACGCACCCTTATGATGGATTCTTGGGAGACGACCCCATACGGGCCCTCTATTTTTGATGATGATGAGCCGCCACCGATTTGCCCAGGAGCATGTGATGGGAGATCTGGACGATTGCTCGTCATTCGGCGTTCTTGCAGCTCAGAAGATTCCCCGGAGACGGAGCCTCGGCGACATCATATTTTTGAGTCCACTGTCTTATCGGTGGTAAGGTATGTCGCTTTATTGTTGATGCCGGTCGTGTGAGAACGTTATATCTGCGATCTTTGTTGCTAAGTTAAACTTGATTATCGAACCTCACCCATACCCTTATACCCTTGCGTGGATACAACGTGTCAATTCGATTACGGTGAACCGTCGTGTTAATGT
Organism: Orobanche coerulescens; assembly: GCA_033398695.1. Classification (NCBI taxonomy): domain Eukaryota; kingdom Viridiplantae; phylum Streptophyta; class Magnoliopsida; order Lamiales; family Orobanchaceae; genus Orobanche; species Orobanche coerulescens. Next base: position 153,809,223 of record CM065812.1, on the reverse strand, counting down.
GGCTATTTCTATTGGGTCTAAGTATAAGGATAATATATGGTGTGATGTGGTCCCTATGGGCCTTTGCCACTTCTTGTTGGGCGTCCGTGGCAATTGATAGGTCGATTATACATGATGGTGGTGAACACTTACAGTTTCGTATTTGATGGTGCTAAGATTGTTTTGCATCCGTCATTGCCTAAATTGCCTACCCCTGTTGATAATGTGGTTTTGTTATCTCGTCGGATTGTTTATCCGAGGGTAAATGCTTCATTTTTGGTTACATTATTGGTGTGGATGTTTCGAAGTGCATTCTATTACCGCTCCTGGTATTCGTGCACTTTTGGATGAATTTACTGATGTTTTTCCATCGGAGTTGCCTTCGGGATTACCCCCTCTCCGGGACATCCAGCACCATATCGATTTAGTGCCAGGCGCTTCTCTACCCAACAGGCCACACTATTGAATGAGTCCAATTGAGCACGAAGAGTTGCGTCGTCAGGTGGAGGAGTTATTACTGAAGGGTTCGGTCCGTCAGAGTATGAGCCCGTGTGCGGTACTTGCCCCTCTCATTCCTAAGAAGGACTCGTCCTGGCGCATGTGTGTGGACAGTCGTGCAATTAATAAGATTACAGTCCGGTATAGATTTCCTATTCCTCGGTTGGACGATCTATTAGACCAGCTCAGTGGCTCCACGATTTTTAGTAAGCTGGATCTTCGCAGTGGATACCATTAGATTCGCATTCGTCCAGGGGACGAGTGGAAGACTGCGTTTAAGACTCGTGAGGGTGCATTCGAGTGGTCAAGTTATGCCGTTCGGCCTCTCGATGCTCTAGCACGTTCATGCGTGTCATGAACCATCACTCCGTTCTTTGATCGGCTCGTGTGTTGTCGTTTATTTCGACGACATTTTGGTATACTGAGTCGGAAGCGAGCACATTGTTCATCTTCGTGCGGTGTTGGACATTCTTCGTGCGGCGATTCTTTGCTTCACCCAAGAAATGCATTTTCGGTGTTGATTCCGTGTTGTTCTTGGGGTACGTTATCTCGGCTGACGGGATTCGTGTGGATGACTCTAAGATCGCCACGATTCGTGATTGGCCTTCTCCTACCACAGTGACAGAGGCTCGGAGTTTTCACGGGTTAGTTCTTTTTACAGGAGGTTCATTGCCCATTTCAGTGCTATTATGGCTCCTATTACAGATTGTATTGGCTCGAAGCCCTTTTCCTGGTCCCCTGCTGCCGAGGCTGCTTTCCGTGATATTAAGCATCGCCTCATTACTGCCCCGGTTTTACTACTCCCTGATTTTGAGCAGCCCTTTGAGTTGTCCTGCGATGCTTCGAAGGCGGGCATTGGTGCCGTATTGAGTCAGTGTGGGCGCCCTGTAGCGTATTTTAGTGAGAAGCTTGCGGGTCCTCGGAGTCGTTATAGTACTTATGACGTCGAGTTTTATGCGGTTGTTCGGGCTATTCGCCATTGGCGTCATTACCTTTTCCACCGTGAGTTCGTTCTCTATTCGGACCATGAAGGCATGCGTCACCTTGCTTCACAGATAACTTGTCATTTCGCCATGCCTCTTGGGTGGCATTTCTTGACGATTTACTTTTATGCTGAAGCATCGTTGGTCGATCGAGCAGGTGGTGATGCTCTGAGTCGACGTTCCCTTCTTTTGTCGGATATGCGTGTTGCGGTCTCGGGCCTTGATCTTTTACGAGTCCTATGCCGATGATCGTTTCTTGACCTTATTACGGCTCGACTACGTTCGGGGGATGCGGCTGATTTCGTTATTTTGGATGGATTTTTGTTTAAGGGTACTCGGTTATGTATTCCGGACACTAGCCTCCGTCTCCGCCTCATTTCGGAGACTCATTGTGCCGGCCATGTGGGCCGCGATCGCTCCATTGAACTGCTTCGGCGTTCGTACTTTTGGCCTACACTTCGTAGGGATGTCTCTCGTTATGTGTCTCGATGCCGAGTTTGTCAGGTTTCGAAGGGTACGGCCACAAATGCAGGCCTCTACCGTCCCCTTCCGATTCCATCAGCTCCTTGGGTAGCGATCAGCATGGATTTCGTGGTTGGTTTGCCTCGTACTCAGCGGGGTTGTGATTCCATTTTTGTGGTTGTGGACCGTTTCTCCAAAATGGTTCACTTCATCCCATGCAAGAAGACCACTGATGCTGTTAATGTGGCCAAACTTTTTTTTCGAGAGGTGTATCGCTTGCATGGCCTCCCGTCTTCTATCGTCTCCGACCGGGACACCCGTTTTCTGAGCTTCTTTTGGAGGAGTCTGTGGCGTATGGCCAACACTCGATTGGATTTCAGTAGTGCTTATCACCCCCAGACAGATGGGCAAACTGAGACCGTTAACCGTTCTTTGGGCAATCTCCTTCGTTGCTTGGTGGGTGAGCATGTTCGTACTTGGGATGTGCAGTTGAGTCAGGCGGAGTTTGCCCACAACTTGGCCGTGAACCGTAGCACGGGTTTTGCCCCGTTTCAGATAGTTTATGCGATGTTGCCTCGTGGCCCTTCGGACTTAGGGTCCTTACCTTCTCCGGTTCGCGCGGACGTACGGGCTGTCGATTTGATTGAGTCGCTGCGTCATACACACCGTGCTACATATGATCAGTTGTTGGCTTCCACTTTGGCCTACAAGGAGGCCGCCGATAAGAAGCGTCGTCACGTGGAGTTCGAGCCGGGTGATTTTGTTTGAAATTTGTTCTTACTCGTGACCGTTACCCGGCCCATGAGTATCATAAGCTGGCGGCTCGTAAGATTGGCCCGTTGGAGATTCTTGCTCGGATCAATCCTAATGCTTACCGTTTGAAGCTTCCTTCCCATATTCGTACTTCGGATGTCTTCAATGTAAAGCACTTGATTCCTTATACGGGAGATAATGATGATGTTCCCGTAGACGATTCCGGTTCGAGGGCGAACCTTTTCTTGGCCGGGGAGAATGATGTGGTCAACGAGTCATTGGAGTTCATGGATTCCTACGATCGTGTTTTCAAACCGAAGAATTAATTTATTTGTTTATTTGCTTTCCTTTTTAAGTTATGTTAATAAGCCCGTCCGTATGTTGGACTATATGGGCCTTGATTATCTATTTAAACACTTAAACCTAGATCATTAGGGTTGTTGATTATTGATTTGAAATAAGATTATTGAGAATTGTCTAGTACACGTAGTGTCAAGACGATTATCTCTTCGTGTTACGCTTCCGCTACGTCATTGTGCTTCTTGAATACTTTAATTTGAAGCCCGATCTTTCTGGAGTCTTTAAATTGAACCCCGATCTTCCCAGAAACCCTAATTTTGAACCCATAGTCGATTTTGACCAATTAATTTAGGGAAATTCAATTGCAACACCTAAACTTGTCTCACAATTGATTTGGGGAAATTTCCTCGGGAACCCTAATTGCAATTTTAAGGGTTTCGGGTTCGATTTCGAAATTCGATTTGGGAATTCTAATTGCCATATGTTGTTTTATGAGTGGATTAATTTATTAAAATAAACTATATGATTTTATGATTTACTTAATAAATTTTGACTATCTACACAATGTAGAATATTGAAAACTCAAGAAACTTTCATAAATTAATATATGTTTGTATAAAAAAATATATTGCAACGAATATATTTATTAAAACTCATTAACTAAATTAATAATATAAGAAACTTTTTACAAATCAAAATTATCTAGTATATAATGTTTGAAATATATTTTTTTTGAAAATTTAAACTATTAAATAAAATATTTAAACAATTAATATTATTTCTAAATAATATTAAATTGAAAGAAAATCTTATAAACTACACAATAACATATATATATCTACTCCCTCTGTCTCAGCCAAAGATTGATAGATGGTGTATATTTAGTGTATTTCAGGTAATAGTTGATATAAGAAATGATGGTAAATGTGTGGTGGAGATTGAAAAGTAAAAGGTGGTGATATTGTGTGGTGAATATTAAAAAGTAAAAGATAATTGTTTGATTTGATTGTAAAAAGTGATATATGTAAACTTACGAACTATTTTCGGATAGAAATGTAACTCTTGAACTAGACATGGCATTTTGACCCGACCCGGTGGGAACAGTCGACCCCGCCCGGCCAGGCGGGATTCCCGCCAAGATGCAGGGCAGGGCACAGGATACCGGTCACATGAAACCGGGGCCGGGGCCGGGGCCGAGATGCTTATCCTCCGACCTGCCCCGGACCCGGTATATATATATAATTAGGAATTTTTTTTTATATATATTTATTAAATATATAAATTTAAGTTATGTAATCTTTTATTATGGATTTTTATGAACTTATATAATTTTTTACAGTTACTTAATTACTATTTTTATGTGTTTTGACTGAAAAGACATGAGAAAAATAGCTAAAAGTAACTATAAAACAGCAGCAAATCAGGAGGACCGGGTAAGGATCGAGGATCGGGGTTTGATCGGGGATCAACTGGGAGTTGACCGGGGGTTCACCGAAGTTTAACCGGGGACGGGATATTAATCCCGTACCCGACCGGGATCGGGGCCAGGGCTGGGGGAAGAATTTAAAAACCGGGCCGGGGCCGGGAGTTGTGAACGCCGCCCCATCCCCACCCCGTTCCCATCCCTATCTTGAACGGCCGGGAGTAATGTATAAATTGTGAATCGCGCTGCAAGTAATCGCGGTCATCATATCTCCATTTTTATCTCTCTCTCTCTCTCTCTCTCTCTCTCTCTCTCTCTCTTTCTCTCTCTCTCTCTCTGTGTGTGTTTGTGTGACCGCCGCCCTCAGCTTTCTCCATACCTAATGGTTCTGAACCATCTCCTTGACGCACGCCTCATTCCTCGATTCTCTTCCAAATTCCATCCTTGTTAGAACTCTTTTCATTTGAAGTATGGTATTATGTTTGTTTTATTAAAATTTGTCGTTTCTCAATTTTAATTGATTTTGTAGATAAGTTGGAGGCAGGCTTGAAGCTTGGATCACTCATGAATCATCTTCAAGAGGTTAGTTCAACCATATATACTAATGTTATTAGGATAGCAAGTAATTAAAATAGGTTATTAGGATAGCAAGTAATTAAAATAGGGTATGGGTTTTATAAATCAATTCAAGTAGTTTTCAAACTCGGTTGCAGAAATGACTACCGTGTTTCTTCAATTTCTGGTTTCAGTTTCTATTTGCTAATTTGTTGTTGCTTCATTCTTCCTGTGTGGAACCTACAAGCTGTTTGATAAATGGTCCAAAAGAGCAAACATATCAAATCCAAGCTCCTTATGGTATGTTTTCTCTTTTAAGACCATTTATCAAACACCTGACTTGGCTCTTTTCTCTTTGTCATTGTAAGAGACGATGGCTTTCTGGGTGGACTGCTCAATTTTGACCATACACCTAGAAAATGCACCTGAATGGATCCAATGGACGATGACTGATAAGTTTGAATACACATTGAGTTTTCAAGTTTGGATAATATTAATAATGTATCCATAAATTACGCTTCCTATTACAGAAAACCATGAAGCTACTTTACTGGAGATATTATACACTGGATATGTTATGAAAGATAATGAGATGCGAAGTACTTGATACTGAATCTTTCAGGATATGCTTCATTTTTGTGTTGATTTAAGTTCATTGTCTTCTTTCTTTATACATACTAGATAGATGTTTGCTACTTGTTGCAGCATTCTTTTGTGGTTCTTTTTTTTTTTTTTGTGATTACATTGAACAAAAATGAAGCAAACTGTTTTAATATTCTCACATGTTGAGTGTCAACTGCATGATTAGGTCTTAGCAAAGAGTGAATGCTCAAGAGAAAAGATGTGATGAAATTGCTAAGGCTCCTGAAGAAAAGAAGCGGGGAATCACTACATGCCGAACCATCATGACTCCTCCTTTTCGTGGAACCACCATTGATGCTCAGGTAATAAGCGGCCGTACTTCTCAAATACTATCTTTAAATCCTCGATATGTATCCTTCCGTAATGTTAAAACTAAATCCTCCAAACCATCTTTGAATGTGTGCTTCAAATTGAGTTGATTAGAAACCCTTCAATTAAATTAGAATAGAGTGAATATTGAACATGCTCAAAAGGTATTCGATAAAAGGCATGGCTGGAAGATACCTTTTTATTTAGTTGTTCAAATTTGTTTCAAACCTTGATGATGTTAATATTAGAAAGAGAGTATTAAACATACAATTTTGGTTTTTCATTTCAGATGATGAAGTAGTATAGAAGCATGCAAATGAGGTATCCTTAGAATTCATGTGGTTTTTCATATTATTCTTTCTCAAATTTCTCGGTCTAAAAGCTGTATATCCTGCAGTTTTGATTTTGTCTTTTTATTTCGCATTATTGTTTACATGATTAGAATTTGTTCTATAGTTTGATTTCAGGTGAATATAGTAGGCCGTGGCATTGAGCTTCTGTATGTCCATACTTGCTTTAGATTCTGGAAACTGTTTCCTTTGCTATCATGTATTGATTTTGTAAGGTTGGGAATGATATATGGTTTGGCCCAATTGGTAACTATTAGCTAGATAGGCCATTCATATATTCCAATTTTAGGAAGTAAGCTTTTAATTCACTTTGACATATATAATATAGGACTCATTTGACCATGTTTGAAATTATGGAAGTACATCTATTTCAGTATATACTCCTTCAACTCCTGTTTATATGGAGTCATAGTTGATACTCTCAAACAGAAGAACACTACATCCTTATTGTAATTGATTGTTATTGTTTGAAATTGAATGTTTGATTTTGATTTTGTTTAGTTCAATGCTTCTCTCGATGAAGCGGAGCTGGCTAGAGCGATTGTTTATAATTGTGGATGAAGGTACTGTATCACTATGCACTTTTACACTCCACTAGGGAAGTGGGACGTGCACAATATCTCTATGCACTTCCTGTCGCAACCTTCATACAAAGGAGGAATGGGATGAAATTCCAATAACCACCATCATAAGTTTTCCCACTTGCATGGAAAATATCGTGAGACGGCAATGAGTCGAGATAATTAGTATAGAAGGGAAAAAACGAATTAAACTTTTCGTTTTCAGAAAGTGACTTCTAAGCAAATTATATCAGTTGATATAATATCAGCCGACCATCTCATAACATAATGAACATTATTTTGACCATCCTCATATATTATAACTAACCACATAACCGAAAAGTTGTGCTATAATATGCTGGCAACCCTAAAAATCAAAATCCACCAGAAATTAGGCATAAAAAGTTAGTTATTACCTCTAAGACAACAACAGGGCCAACTTCTAGAGACGTAGCGAACCAAAACGTTCTTGTCGTGTTACTCCAATTTCATAGTAATATTTGGTTTCATGCCGTCCCACAATTTTTGTTTCCATGTTAAAAACTCACTAATGATTTGCTTCAAAGCTTCTTGTTGTTATAAAGAGCAAGTATTGAAGAAACCAACAATTATGCTCAAGACTGAATTGTATATATAATTGGAAATTCTACCTTCAAGTTCCTGATAGTGCAGTGATGGATAAAAACCACAAGTATAATTGTAAAATTGATAGGTTATCACTTTCCCCTTTGCCAGATGCTTCTTGTCATTACTATTATCAGCCCAGTAGAACTATGTTTGAACATGGCTCCTCTACAGTAACCCATGATAAATAACTGCTTTTCCTTTCTCATCTCCTTGAATTATGTGGACCTAAAAAAAACAAAAATCAATTCTAAATAAATTCAACATATAATGTAAGAAAATTCCAATTTCAAAATTACCGCAATAGAAAAATTATACAAAAACACCAAAATAAAATAAAATGAACAAAAATACAACACCTAAACCCAATTATTATAAAAGAGTTGAAGCAGAGACCTGTTGGGGCGCATTATAGCCGGGAGGCACACTGAAGACATCACTGTCCAGAGACATCAACAGTTTTCTCAACTTCCCTCACAAAGCTACTCGTAGTCCCTCCACTACACAGAATCGTAGCATTCAGAAAACAGAACACCAACGTTGTTCTCGATACATCATTCATCTTTTTAGTCTAGTTAGTATCTCGTGCATGCACCCAAAAAATCAGATCTGCGTGTTGGTGGGATATTGGTCGGTATCGCCGTTTGGAGATAGAGTTGTAAAACTCTTTCGCGTTGCGGAAGCGATTTAAATAAATGTGCAGAAAACAAATCGACACAGGATTTATAGAGGTTCGGCCAAACGTGCCTACTGTAACACCCCCATATCCGATTGGGAATATTACAGCGTCGTGGGCCCCGGAATGGAACCCACAAGGCTAAAAGAAATTTTCGCAAACATTTACAAATGCCCAAGAGGCCAATGACGGTACTATTTTTAAAACATTTGAAGACTATATAAAATATGTTTATCAAAACCGTCGTAAAATCTCGTTTGAAAGGACAAGACCTGAAATGCCAGAACTCAACAGTTTAAAAACATACGTTAAACTATCACTTACACGTACCGACAAAATGGTTTAGAAAACGGTTGCCAAAGCCATCTAAGTTACCAGATGCCAAAAGGCCAATTAAAAATACTCACGCAGCGGAAAAGACAACAGTTAAAAATACTCTAGCAGCGGAATACAAGAACCAATCAGGAAACTTAATACACAAATACATGCCCTAGCCAGTATCCTCCGGGAAGCTCATCTCTCCACGACCGCCACAAGCTCGATATCTCAAGAACCTAAAAAGAAAGCCCACGGCGGGGTCAACCATAATATCCAACAATGATAACCGTCACATCACATCAATAATTACATACCAATGAGAATACAAAATAAGAATACGACCAATGTAATCTTATCGTAGTAACTTTACTTACTCAAATAATTCTCAACAGAATAATCATTATCCCATTTCACATTTCGTACCCAATTAACCAATAAATTCGAACATAATATCTGTATTGTACCTCAAACAATACTCAAGATTCTCAAACTATCATCACCAACTCACGATACGGAAATATATCAGTTCTGACCAATACGATCCATCGGATAGCATCATCAAATCCCAAGACGATAATCGATTGTCCATCAAAAGACAAATACCAAAGGAAATACGGAACGTACCTCAAGATATGAAATGCCACGACAATCATGTCAGTCTAATCCGAGATCAGATCAACAACATACGGACACGGTCCTAACACAAGACCTACAAATGCATACTCATATGACAACGTCAATATACTCACATCAATAACGACAATGTATACTTATGGCAAACCCATAATATACATATGCACAATAACAACACATGATAAAATCAATGATGCGAATCCACATGATTCCATCAACACAACGCTGGGTAATCCAACGATCCAGCGCCATCAGCATAGATCCCCATGATGATCCCGTCGGACCAACGCATGGTGGAAAACCTGTCCAACGATCCAGCGCCCTCAGCATAGATCCCCATGATGATCCCGTTGGACCAACGCATAGTGGACATCCGATCCAGCGCCCTCAGCATAGATCACACGATCTCACCGGATCAACACAACATAAACAATACAATTATGCATACACATATGCAACTCAATATGTTGATCAACATGAACAACATATGAATCAAAACATGAACGACACTATGATGAAACAACTAGGACGACTTCATGTTCAGCAACATGAATGACAACCTGCATGATCAACAACATCAACACTAAACTGAATCAAACTAAGATACTTGTCTCGAGTCCTTCAGGAGAAATCTCGATGTCAAATCATCACCGGCGATTATCTTTAATGCTCGACGATCCAAACGTACCATGAACTATAGATATTCATATCCTCATCTTTATCGCAACGTAACCTTGATACCTGAATATGCCAATAACCGAGATAAAGCATATACATTATGATTTAACTCCCAAAACTCAAATACAACTTATAATCCCAAATCTCCTGTGATTACGATTATAAATATTGCTATACGAATTATAAACGAATGAAACGAAAACCATTCATTAAATATTATAAACTGAGCAAGTAATAACTTGCCTCGATACCGATACGACGATGATGAAGCCGCTACCAATATCATCGCCTTCGTCTACGAGCTCCTCGGCCCTGACCAATGCAGATCATATATAAAACCAAATAATATACTCAAACCATTTTATGAATTCATACCCATCATATGAACCGAAATCCGATAATTACTAATCAATATAACCGATCGACAAACTCAACGATTTCACAATATCTCGATTAGACACAAGTCCGAACAATCCAACTCAAACAATTACGAATTCATAACCAAAATACGATTACAGATACGATTGTAAAGGAAATCATATTCGGTGATCAATCACAATCTTTCCGGATTCTAAATTGATATCATGATTCGTATTTCATCAAAAACATACGAATTCTACCACTACAATCAACGAACATTCGATCTTCATACCTAAAGATACCGATAATTCAACATACGATCGTCTTGTTATGTTAAATTCATCAAGGAGTTCCTCAAGAACACTAAATGATTCGAAACCTTGTTCATAGCCATCAAAACAACGTAATTCGATATCCTCTAACATCTAAACAATCCTCATTCATAATCCAAGGTGTATATTATCATATTTTCCAACATATGATCCTCCTAACATCAAGAATCGAAACAATTCTACCAAGAACACCAAGAACACTATGATTTTATAATCATAACCAACACAATCAAGACATAAGCCATTATATCTGTTGTGCGGCGATTTATACACCTCGACGGCGATCGATAACAAGGCCGAGCGACCGAGTCCACAACCAATCAAGCTACGGCGAACTCGCCCAAGCGAAGATAACAGTCCACCTTCGAATATCAAGTGATCGACTCTCTAGGCGACCGCCTTTTGGCACCTAGCGATCGACTCTGGTGCCCGACCTAGGACGATCGTCCTGTGCCACGAACAAAACCTTCGTCCGTCAAAGTCTACGAAGACTGGATCTCAAAGTAGCGCCCATGTGCAAATCCGCGAAAGGCGTCGCAGAACATGGATCGTTGACCACAGCCTGTCACCACCTTATCACCTACCGACAGACCCGCCGAAAGGTACAAGGTGGGACCGCCCGTGACTGCGACTCAGACGCGTGCAAACTTCTCATTGGGCCGCACATCTGGCTGCCAGCAACTCATGTGGACTTTAAGGAGACCAGCCCATGTGCTAAAGACGATTGCCCGCTTATTATAATACAGCAGAGGCGATCGCCCGGCATCTCCCAGTCCTATAAATAGAGAACCTCCACCATCTGGAAAAAGGTTGGCAATTCATTCCAGTCAGTTCGGAACTCAGTTGATAACCACATTCAGAATACATACACTCTTTCAGGATCTTGGCTTCCTCTCTTGAATCTACCTCAGGATTTCTCTCTCAGCACCTCTCATCCAGAAGACGGTCGGCAGAGGCAAGAACTCCTTGCAGTACAGATTCGAAGAGACTCGCAAGCCCAGGAGCTCAAACATACATCTAATACACACCGTGAGAGACTGTCGATTTCTCACGGTCGTCACAGCTCATCAACGTTGTTACAAGAACTCACAGAGCATCATATCTGGTTCTTCCGGCAATCTTCATGCTCAATAGCTAAGATAACTAGGGTGTTTACACTCATTGTAATTGTACTCTAACATTAATACTTGTACTCCAGAATATTTGTATTAATAACATCTCGCGAGAGCATTCAAGCCCGGGACTAACAACCCTGGCAAACCTTGTGTTATTTACTTTCCCACGGAAGTGTTCTCGTATTTTGTTTGCTACTCGACCATTTCAGCAATATCTATCTCCGGATAATATTTTGGGTAGCAACAATTGGCGCTAGAAGGAGGGCATTTTAACCTTCATTTTTATTCCTACCGTCCCGAAGAACACTCACTGTACTCGGGGCATATACTTGAAGTGACACTCACTGCGCTTCAAAGAAAGCCTTCAGAATCATGACGTCCGCCACTACATCGAAGAGAGCCGCTCTCCGAACTACCGGACACCATATCCCGGCTCGATCCGAGCCCCAACCGACGGCAGAGGGAAGTCGCGGCAACGCGAGACTCTCGATCCCGCACCTGAGGGGTGGCCCCAGCCTCACTCGACCCGGGCCCAAACCGCGAATGATCGAGGAGGCTATGGCCATCCTAAAGGAGCGACGGAGAGCATGCGCGACACCCGCAATAACTCCCTCGACCATCCGCCGCGTGGGCAAACGGAAGTTCAAGGGGCTACTGGGCGAGTGATCGTCAGAGAGCCCCGATTCACGAGAAAAGGCTCTCGCAAGGCCGGACGGTTCCGTATTCAGTCGCTTGGGAAGCGATCTATTATGGCGACCGGGGCATTCTGGCCCCAACCATGAGACGACTGTAACACCCCCAGAATACGACCGGGAATGTCACACGCCGTAGACCCCTATCACGAGGATCTACCAGGCTAAACTCCAAAAGACTACTCAATGATTGACCGACCGGGGTCAAAATTAAATACAAAGCAGACCGACAAGGTCATTAACCAATTCAGAACTAACGACATTCATATTACAATGACAATAATAAACTAGAACACCGAAAAGAATGACAACTCAATTTAATAAATGAAAACTACACCCATGCAAGGGTGAATACTCGAACGACAGAGAAATACCACTGAATGAAACAAAAGAAAAGACTCGACTCTGGTGTGATTAGTATCATTGCCCTCCATCTCCTTCCAAGCCAATCTCGTGATCGCTCTCGAGCCGCCAAAACTCGAGCGCATAACAGGCACCCACCCCGAAAACTGGGGTTAGCAACCGAATTTTGCTAGTGCAAGTACATAATATACAAGATATACGGATAATAACAACACAAATCTCAACAAATGTGAAGCCTTAACACAAACCACACACATTCCCATAGTCCACACCGAATAACATCACATACACAAAGTGAAAGATAATCACATAGTCATATTCTCTCAGGAACATAATACCAATGAAACTTTAAACGAGTCCAAGGAGTCGAAAAATCCCTTTTATAAAAGGAAAAGTATTTTGATAAGAAAGTTTGAAAACATTATTATCGACTGTGCCATCATGGGGTTTTGAAAATCAAATGGGAATACTTTTAGAAAATACTTCAAAAACTCTGATCCTCGACCCGGATGTGGAAAACAATTTACAAGAAAACCATTACAACGTTATTCGGGGTCCTCGACCCAATGCACGTAATAATCATCACAAAGACAATCAAAGGCACACCTCTCATTCGACAATTCCCGCTCAAGACCTTGATTAATTAACCCTGAGATTTCACAAACATCCTGGTTAATTAACCCCAATACCAACGTCTTAAAAACAATTTGAAACAAGCTTTCAAAAACACGAATCACAATCTATATCGAGACCAAGATTTTAAAAGAGTTGAAAGAACTTTGAAATACGAGGATTGTTCTAGAACGGGTCTTAGCTATCACTCGAATATCCGTTACCAATAAGCCTACCAGCGCCTCCTCGCACACTGCACCGGCGTTCACTCCACTATGTTGGCCGCCCTTGAACATGTCACCGCGCGGCGATCACTCCCGACAGAGCCGCCTTGCACGCGCATTAGGTAACACTTGTTCACCAAACATATGGAGCCGCACATTGCACAGACACCGTGCCGAGTACACACCCCGCCTCGAGGTTCCTGACACGACGTCTCTCAACAAGTATTCACATTATTACAAACATCAAGTACACAATCAATCAATTCAACAATTATCAAATCAATAAACCAAAACACACAGTTTATCCTACAGTACAAAACCACACAATAAACAATAACACGTACATTATCAATCAAGATCCGACCCAATAAGCCTTCGGCACAACCAACCAACGCTACACATATATCCTTGTATTGCGACTCAACTAAATATATATATATATATATAGATATATAGATATATATATGTATATATACATATAACCTTACTATATTATATGAATAACTATAGTTCATCCATCAATTCAAGTTGAGTACGCCAACTAGTGTTAGCATTCACCACTCGTCGTTCACCGACATAGGCATATATATCAATATACGTATATACATACATATATTTAACATATAAATATATATAAATCTATATATATATACACACATATATATATACACACACATATATATATACACATATCCGTATAAATTCATACACTTCGACAACGATGATTTCACGCAGTTACAATTCGTATATCAAGGTACTTGCCTTGGTAATCTCTCGCGGATACTCCGAAAGTACGGTCGGTTGGCAAAATCCGGAACTCCAACGAAAACAACGATCGGAAGGGCTCAACACCGATTTTTGTAGGAAATCGTCCCTAGTATCCTATCATCGAATAAACAATCAATCATACGAGGAAAACATCACAAAACGACCAAATTCCTCTCATGCATTTCCCGGACACTTTAAAGGCGTCAAACGGAAGTTCATATAATCGATCTAATCGGAAATGGTAAAACCGTGGAAAGATGATGAAAATGATAGAATACAACTTAATCTACAATTATCCATCAGTAATTTAAGTTCATAAGGCTCAAACGGACGAAATCTACCAAGATCCCCAAATTTCCCAAAGTTTGGATTTTAGGAAAAACTAACCTTGATTCGGGCGATTGAAGGATGTTATGGATTGATCGATCAATGATATGGACTCAGGATCTTCGTGGTTTTGTTTTTCAACAACATGCCTTATCGCTCTCAAAACCTCTGGCCGCGGAAGGAAGAGAATGAAATGAAAAAATGTGTTGAAACAGGGCTGCTCGGTCAAATATATACTGGCAACTGACTAGCGTGCGCTAGGTTGTCCGGGTAGCGTGCGCTATCGGCCGCCCACGCCGAGAAGCGTGCGCAAGTCATCGGCAGCAGCGGCGCAATCGCCCGCCCAGACCTCCATCGACTAATTGCCCGGCCAGTAGCGTGGCGCTGGCCGAGCTGAAGGCGTGCGCTAGCTGCTGAAGTTAGCGCACTGCCCGGCCAGAAGGCGTGCGCTACTGGCCGTCTGGCCGAAGTCCAGACTTACCGCTTAGATCGGCCGATTAGCGTGCGTTACCTCTCGGCGATGGCGTGCGCTTACTCTCGCGGTTAGCGCGCGCACTGTCCGGCCAGAAGGCACGCTAGCCGTCCTCGCAGAATCGTCCGGCAGTTGCCGAGATCCGTGCGGTTCCTCCCGCAACCGTCCGGCTGGGCCCATTGCCGTGGCCGACGACTCGATTCCTAAAAACGCACGGAACGAACACGACGAAACGCTCGCGGACAACAACACCGATCCGAAATGAAATTAACATACAACAAATCACCACCTATGGCCATAAACACAAAATCGATTGTCGAGAAAATAATACCGACGCTCTAAACCGAGAAATTTCCTGGTCTAAGAAAAAGAAAAATTCGAATAAATCAAAATAAAAATCTCGGATATTACATTCTACCCCTTAAAATAAGTTTCGTCCCGAAACTTAAAATAGAGAGCGGCGGAACAATCAAGGATATAACTACTTGCTCATTTCAAATCATCACGAGCAAAGCGCGAGTGCAAGGTTCCAGAATACGATGAACCGACCTAGCAAGTACAAGGCGCTTTAAAATGGTCGAAAGGTGCGCAGATGAATTACCAACAACGAAAGTCGTCCCATACCGAAAATACTAAGAAGAGTACGTAATACATTCCCCATACTAAGAGGACATTATGATCCCGAAACTTAGAACAACAAGAGTTGGAAACGTAAAGCAATGAAATGAAATACGATCGAAGTCACGATTGTTTGAAACAAAGAACGATTAAGACATAGTACAAAATCTTCATTCTCCCATGCTAGGATCTTCAAGGAAACATAGGATTTCGGACACTTCCTGGCCCCTAGTTCTGCTCTCTCTTAGTGGCGGCATTCTTTGCCAATTCTAAACCTGTCTCACAATGTTTCTCCGATGACCTTCACACCCACACCAGAACAAGTCAAGAGTGGAAAGGGACAATTTGCACGATCATGTCCCCGATTGCGGTTGAAGCACCTTCTCTTCTTACCGAGAATCACCGATGTTGGCTTGGGATCCCAGCCACTCCCGACCGCAAAGACGACGCGTCCGAACGACGCGGGGTTTGGGAGCCTTAGACTCTTCATCGCCCAAAATTTCCCGGATGTCCTCGGTCTCTTCGTTTCGCTCGTGGGCTCGACCATTAAGGACATTTCATAGGATATCGTTTGATCTTGATACTCCTTCACTGTAGCAAGAATAGTTGTCGTACGAACCACCTTGTCGCTTCCACTTCCGTCATCACACTTACGTCCGCCAAGGCCCGACATACTAATACGGATAGTACCGTCAGTTATCAATAATCGGTTGCACAAGATACCACAATTATCAACATAAGGTTTAGTTAACATCTATAGAATAACGTAAAGCGTTAAGTTTTATGAAGTCAATTTCGAGTCCTCCGACGATGACGATCATTATATGTATGCACTTAATGAAAATAAATTTTTGGAAAAGAGGGTTAGTCACATTGCGCCCAAGATTCATAAATACCGTCTTTTATTTCTAAGAGGAAGTTTATATAACGACTCTAAAAATTATTTTCGAGTGATGTATAAAAGAAAATCGGAATCAATTGTAACTAATTTGAAATATTTCAAAAGTGTTGAGTCCCAAATACCACAATTTTGAAAATCTTTCCTCTTCTTCCAAAATGTTTATTCGAAAGGATTTTCCACCGAGATACGTGACCATTTAACATGACAACATTAAATCATGGTTTTTCACAATGTTAGAAAATTTCAAAGCACCACTTTAAAATATTCGTGATACTATACGTGGGCCGTCTGGAACCCACTGCGCTAAAAATCATTTAAAAAAAATGTTCAAATTGCCAAAAAGGCCGATGTTGGTAATATTCTCGAATACTCACTAAGTCATTTATAAAAATATCAAATACCGTTATAAGAATACTATCAAAACGTGAAAGACCAAAATATCAAAAATCGGTTTGCAAGATACCAAAAGCCATCTTAAAATACTCATGCGGCGGATAAAATTAACATTCATAAGTTTATTCTAATAAGTGTAGAAACAGATAAATATGCCCGACTTCCGAAACATATTACATAACCATTTTTGCTCGGACCGCATACGCATGTTATATCCTAAAACAATAATATCACCAACAAGTTCCAATCCTTAGTTCACATTAAACACGTTAGCACAATATAATCAAATACGTATATAAGGGGACTTACGATCGGGAGGCTTACCATCACAGATTGCCTAAGATGATGTCTAACCACGATACTAATCACAACTCGATGCGCGCGACTTACACAAGATATGGACTTGACCCAACGGCCTAGGTTTTTCGCAAACCTAAGCTCGATACCATAAATGTAACACCCCTGCACGACCGAATGTCACACGCCGTAGACCCTTATCACGAGGATCTACCAAAGCTAAACTCCAAAAGACTACTCAATGATTGACCGACCGGGTCAAAATTAAATACAAAGCATCGACAAGGTCATTAACCAATCTTAACTAACGACATTCATATTACAATGACAATAATAAACTAGAACACCGAAAAGAATGACAACTCAATTTAATAAATGAAAACTACACCCATGCAAGGGTGAATACTCGAACGACAGAGAAATACCACTTAATGAAACAAAAGAAAAGACTCGACTGTGTGATTAGTATCATTGCCCTCCATCTCCTTCCAAGCCAATCTCGTGGATCGCTCTCGAGCCGCCAAAACTCGAGCGCATAACAGCACCCACCCTCGAAAACTCGGGGTTAGCAACCGGAATTTTGCTAGTGCAAGTACATAATATACAAGATATACGGATAATAACAACACAAACCTCAACAAATGAAGCCTTAACACAAACCACACACATTCCCATAGTCCACACCGAATAACATCACATACACAAAGTGAAAGATAATCACATAGTCATATTCTCTGTACGGAACATAATACCAATGAAACTTTAAACGAGTCCAAGGAGTCGAAAAATCCCTTTTATAAAAGGAAAAGTATTTTGATAAGAAAGTTTGAAAACATTATTATCGACTCGCACCATCATGGGGTTTTGAAAATCAAATGGGAATACTTTTAGAAAATACTTCAAAACTCTCGGATCCTCGACCCAAGATGTGGAAAACAATTTACAAGAAAACCATTACAACGTTATTCGGGTCCTCGACCCAATGCATGTAATAATCATCACAAAGACAATCAAAGGCACACCTCTCATTCGACAATTCCCGCTCAAGACCCTTGATTAATTAACCCTGAGATTTCGTCAAACATCCTTGGTTAATTAACCCCAATACCAACGCCTTAAAAACAATTTGAAACAAGCTTTCAAAAACACGAATCACATCTATATCGAGACCGGTGTTTTAAAAGAGTTGAAAGAACTTTGAAATACGAGGATTGTTCTGAACGGTCTTAGCTATCACTCGAATATCCGTTACCAATAAGCTCGCCAGCGCCTCCTCGCACACTGCACCGGCATTCACTCCACTATGTTGGCCGCCTTGAACATGTCACCGCGCCGCGATCACTCCCGACAGAGCCGCCTTGCACGCGCATTAGGTAACACCGGTGTTCACCAAACATATGGAGCCGCACATTGCAGCAGACACCGTGCCGAGTACACACCCCGCCCTCGAGGTTCCTGATACGACGTCTCTCACAACAAGTATTCACATTATTACAAACATCAAGTACACAATCAATCAATTCAACAATTATCAAATCAATACACCAATTCACACAGTTTATCCGACAGTCCATAACCACACAATAAACAATAACACGTACATTATCAATCAAGATCCGACCCAATAAGCCTTCGGCACAACCAACCAACGCTACACATATATCCTTGTATTGCGACTCAACTAAATATATATATATATATATATATAGATATATAGATATATATATGTATATATACATATAACCTTACTATATTATATGAATAACTATAGTTCATCCATCAATCCAAGTTGAGTACGCCAACTAGTGTTAGCATTCACCACTCGTCGTTCACCGACATAGGCATATATATCAATATACGTATATACATACATATATTTAACATATAAATATATATAAATCTATATATATATACACACATATATATATACACACACATATATATACACATATCCGTATAAATTCATACACTTCGACAACGATGATTTCACGCAGTTACAATTCGTATATCAAGGTACTTGCCTTGGTAATCTCTCGCGGATACTCCGAAAGTACGGTCGGTTGGCAAAATCCGGAACTCCAACGAAAACAACGATCGGAAGGGCTCAACACCGCATTTTTGTAGGGAAATCGTCCTAGTATCCTATCATCGAATAAACAATCAATCATACGAGGAAAAACATCACAAAACGACCAAATTCCTCTCTGCGGCATTTCCTGACACTTTGAAGGCGTCAAACGGAAGTTCATATAATCGATTTAATCGGAAATGGTAAAACCGTGGAAAGATGATGAAAATGATAGAATACAAATTATTCTACAATTATCCATCAGCAATTTAAGTTCATAAGGCTCAAACGGACGAAATCTACCAAGATCCCCAAATTTCCTAAAGTTGGATTTTAGGAAAACTAACCTTGATTCGCGATTGAAGGATGTTATGGATTGATCGATCAATGATATGGACTCGGGATCTTCGTGGTTTTGTTTTTCAACAACATGCCTTATCGCTCTCAAAACCTCTCGCCGCTAAGGAAGAGAATGAAATGAAAAATGTGTTGAAACAGGTCGCTTGGCCAAATATATATCGCAATCGACTAGCGCGGCGCTAGGTTGTCCGGGTAGCGGCGCTTATCGGCCGCCCCGCCGATAGCGGCGCAAGTCATCGGCAGCTGCGGCGCAATCGCCCGCCCAGACCTACCGACTAATCTGTCCGGCCAGTAGCGTGCGGCGCTGCCGAGCGCAGAAGGCGCTAGCTGCCGAAAGTTAGCGCGCGCTGCTGTCCAGAAGGCGTGCGCTACTCCGGTCTCGCCGAAGTCCGCACTTACCGCTGCTAGATCGCCGGGTCGATTAGCGTGCGTTACCTCCCGGCATGGCGTGCGCTACTCTGCGGTTTAGCGCGCAATGTCTGGCCAGAAGGCACGCTAGGCCGGCCTCGCCAGAATCGTCTAGGCGTTTCAAAGATCCGTGCGGTTCCTCCCGCAACCGTCCAGCCAGCGCCCGGCTGCCGTGGCCTGACGACTCGATTCCTAAAAACGCACGGAACGAACACGACGAAACGCTCGCGGACAACAACACCGATCCGAAATGAAATTAACATACAACAAATCACCACCTATGGCCATAAACACAAAATCGATTGTCGAGAAAAATAATACCGACGCTCGGAAACCGAGAAATTTCCGGTCTAAGAAAAAGAAAAATTCGAATAAATCAAAATAAAAATCTCGGATATTACAACGACGGAATCCGATTCCGTCACCAGGAGTTCGGCCTACCCGACTCCCAACCGAGCGCCTAGCCGCGAGCAGCCAGGTCGCGGCGATGGCCGCTATGCAACGCCAGCTCGACGAGATGAGAGCACTCTTGGATACTGGGGCAAGCACCAGTAGAAAGATCATCGGACCGACTGAGCCACTCGCGGTCCACATCGAGCTTGCCCCCGTGCAACCAAGGATCGCTCCTCCCAAAACACCTCTGTACGAAGGGAGATCGGACCCCGAGACCCACCTAAGCAAGTTCCGGATCTACATGATCGGGTATGGGGCATCAGATGCGACTAAGTGCCGAATCTTCCCGTTAACATTGGGCGAGCTGGCCCATAGGTGGTACGTCTCACTACCACCACGATCGATCATCTCCTTTGAGAAACTGGCGAGCGACTTCACGTCACACTTCGCCGCCAAGGTCGCAAGACCAGAAGGCCCCCACCGCATGATGAAAATCAGGCAGGGGGAAGACGAATCCGATGCAGATTACATCGACCGGGTGGATGAAATCGTCCTCACTGGCGAGCCCATCAGCGACGAGCTCACTCTCTACTCGGTCCTGGGGGGATTTTACGGTCATTCACCCATGTTTAGACATCTCTCGAAGGACATCCCCCCAACCTACGCGATCTTCCGCGCTAAGGCTGTCGACTTTCTGGCCAGGCAAAGGCTACTCACCCTTCGCCTAGGCGAGGGAACGCCACCTCCTGTCCGGAAAAAGGACGATCGCCAAAACCAAAAAGACGGTTGCTAGGCCATCCGGCGATCTCAAGGCCTTCGATGATGTGGAAACCCATCTCCTCCACAAGTTCAACCGAACTCCGGCCCACATTTTCTACGCCATCAAGGGGCGCGAACCGCTAAACAAGCCAAAGGCAATCAGGGACCACGGTCATCTGGACCACAATCAATATTGTGCCTACCACAAGAGTCCCGACCACAACACCAACTAATGCCGCGACCTCCTCAGACAACTCTGGAGATTGTTCGAAGAAGGCAAGTTGGACAGCTTATTGGCTTAGCCGGAGCCCCACCAATCTCCCAACACGGTCGCTCGAGTCGAACGCGAATAGGCCGGAAAGCTCATACGAGCCGACCCCTCGATCAACCTCGGCGACCGTATCTACATGCTTCAATCAAGAGAAGGGAACTTCGAAAGTCTCTCCCCGATTTCCCACCTCATCAAACCAAAGGCTACTGCCTGAGCAAATGCTTCGAAAAAGAGGATGACTCACCCGCCCTCTAAAGTTCGTCATCAACTTGATGGACCTAGGCAGCGATCGCCTCCCCTAGCACAACGTATACCGTCGAGGACCGTCATCTGACATGATAGTCCGAGGTAGAAGAGTGCCGCCATGGTCGCGAAAATCGATTAAACCGACGATCCGTCCATGCAAGGTTCCTTTGGGCTTCGATCGCTCGCCCTTCGTTTAAATACAAGGCGGGCGTAGCCGAAGGTCTCTCCAAAACAAATCAGAGGATTACTCGCTCGCCTTCTAAAGTCCGTCATCTACATGAAGAACCTAGGCAGGCGATCTCCTCCCCTTACACAACGTATACCATCGAGGATCGTCATCCGACTTGATGGTCCGAGGTATAAGAGTGTCGCCATGGTCGTGGAGGACGATGGAACCGTTCTTTGTGCCCATGCAAGGTCCCTTTGGGCCACGATCGCCCGCCCTTCGTTTAAATACGAGGCTGGTGTAGTCTGAGGGCCCTCCAAAACTAATTTGTGGACGCGTTCGTCCGCCCTCAAAGGTCCATCACTTAACGTGGTGGGTCCTTCCCGGACAATGCGACGCGTCCCTCCCCCCGTCTCAACGTATACCGTCGAGGGTCGCCATCTTAATGGCGGCCCGAGGTAGAAAAGAGCTAACAAGCCGCGGACGTGGAGTTGATTAATCCGACGACGCCCCGCGCAAGGAATCCTCCAGACCAAGACCGCACGCCCTTCGTTTAAATACGAGGCGAGGCGCAGCCTTCGGGAGACCCTCCCAATTAAGTGAGTCGCGAGAACTTAGCCATCAGACGGAATGTCGCTCGAGCATAACACACGGTCATGGAGGTCGGTCCATCGAACTCCGCGATCGTGCACGGTTCCTCAAGACCGAGATGGACGGCCTTCCTCGGGGAATCGACAAAATTGAAGACCGCTCACTCAGCGATTTATTTTCGTCCCCTTACTTTCACTAAGTGAACAAAAACAAGGGGGAAGAGTGCGGAGCTATTTATACGACGAGCGTCCCTATTCAATTACATACGGAGATCGGCATTTTTCAGATGTTTGTGCAGCGATCGAATTTGTTGTAAAAGTTACCTATACGAATTTATCAATTCACTTGGAGCTATACACGCAACAATCTCGCCTCACACATTTGTACAAAGTCATGCAAAGACTCAGAAAAGCAATCATTCAAGTAATAAATGGAAGAAACAAACATTCATTTCATTACTTGAAATATCAGAGTACATACACGGTCGCCCGAAGGCCTAAGTACTACAAAGGAAAGCTACAAAATTACAAGGCAAAAAGCTAAAACAATAAGAACGAAGAGCCTCAGGCCCCTGCCTCGCCTTCGCCTTCAACCACCGGATCGGCCCGCGACCCTTCGCCAGCTTCCGGAGCTTCCTCCCCGTCCTCCGGAGCATTAGGATGAACAAGGTTCGCCGGAGTCGGGTACCAGCTCAGGTCTACACCGATTTCCGAGAGATCCAAGATCGGCACAGAGAAGGCAGGATGAAGAGGGTGCTCCAACGCATACGCCTTGAAGTTTTCGGCTAGAGGGCCGACCTCTAGCCCTCCCTTCTTAGCAGCTCGGAGCGAGTCAGCGAACGCCATATAATAGGCAAACTCACTGACGAACTCCACGTTGAGAAAGGGATCGGCCTCGGTCGCCTCCATCTTCCCTTTCAGCTCCGCCATCGCCTGTTGCGCGCCTTGAAGCTCAGCCTCCTTAGCAATCGTCTCTCCCCTCGACGCCGCCAGCTCGCTAGTCAGTCGAGCGATAGTCACCTTCAGTTGATCGACCTCCTTCTCAGCGGCCGCATGCAACCGACGGGCGTCTGTCATCTGGTCCCGAAATCGGTCGACCGTCGCCCGAGCTCGCTCATAATTCTCTCTCATCAGCTCAAGATCATGACTCGCCCGCTTAGCTCCATCCAGGGAGTCCTTCTCCATAGCCACGATCCTGTCGGCAAACTCGGCGTTCTCTTTCCGAGCGGCCTCGAGGTCCGCCTGCAGACGAGTAGTAGAAGGACGCCCCTCAAATTCCTGCACATCCTTGGCAGCCATCGTCGCCGCCTGGAGGGAGAGAGCGAAAGCAGCCTGCATTGTGTTCCCGGACCGCTGGCGGGCGATCGCATCTAAGTCGGTCATCCAGGCCTTCGGCAAAGCAGAAACGGCCCGGTTGACATACAGTGGGACATCACAGGCCGCGCGAGGAGATCGGCTCGCGAGGAAATCCAGCACCATCGGCGGGCAAGTTGGGTTAGTGCTACGGATCCTGCATCAAACAACAAAAAGTTACCACGTCTCCCACGCAAGTGACGAAACTCAACAAACAAATAAAGTCTACCTCTCGGTGTAATACCCGGCTGTAATTCAGTCATTATCATTCAGTAATTATCATTCAGTAATTGTCACTCAGTAATTTTCACTCATTAATGATCATTTGTCATTCATTTCATTCACCGTTCGGAGTATATTGGTATCACGTATCAGTTTTATTCATCATTCAACCCGGTTGGATAGTCGGGCAGAGCGTATCATCATTGTCACCTTTGTTGTGGGCTGTGTGTGAGGAGTAGCGCACGCTACGTACTCTCTTTAGCGCGCGCTAATTGAGTACAGGTAGGGCACACTACCACTCAGCATTAGCGCACGCTAATGTTGTTCAGGCTGACAGTCCAGAAGGCACTGGACTGCAGGTGAGTTATAAGTAGCGCACGCTACGAATGGTAAGTAGCGCGCACTAGTGGTTTGTAGTAGCGCACGTTACACATTTGGTGTAGCGCGCCCTAAGGTCGGACAGGCAGAGTCCAGTGGGTACTGGACTGAATTGGATTAATTCATAGCGCACGCTATGAGTGGTTTTAGCGTACGCAAACGGTGTAGTAGCGCATGCTAAATATTGTGTGTAGCGCGCGCTACCGAGATCAGATCAGAGAACAGGAGGTTCTGGACTCCACTAATGGCATTAGATAATTCGTTAGCGCACGCTAACCATTGGTGTTAACGCACGCTAATTACATGGTTGTAGCGCACGCTACAAAAGGTACGTAGCGCACGCTACCGTTGCAAACAGAGGGTACTGGACTACCCAGTACACCCGTTAGCGCACGCTACGCACAGGAGCTAGCGCACGCTAACTGGTGCTGCTATAAATAGGACAGTTCAGTCCTTTCTTCATCATTTGTCATTCCCTTTCATTTCTTCATCGGTTTTGGGCGATTTGGAGCTTCTTGAGGAGTGTCCTTCGAGGTGGAATCAGCTATCAACATTTCCAAGTATATAATTTGGAATAATCATCATTTCATCATCTTCAAACATCATAATCAAGGTAATCGCCTCTTGAATCTAGAAATTCGGAGTTCAAGTGTTTTATTTCCGATCTATTCACGTGGGCTCGATATTATGTTGGAATGCCTTAGATATGGTTTATCTACCTTGTATACACGTATTCCTACGGATTATTCGGTGTATATCTCGGATTTAATGGCTATTTGGGGAATTATTTTAAGAACCCTTGGGGTTGACTTCGGTTAATTTGGGGATTTTCCGATTGATGTTGTTGTAATCTTGAATTGTGGATTCCTATTGGATTATTGATGCCATTGATATTGTTTTGCTTGTTTGAATCAATCATTTGGAAGTTGGTTTCGATAATTTGGGATTGGTTGTAACCAACGGGAAGGATGTTTACAACGTATTCGGTAGAGTGCACCAATGAGTTTGATTATCGTTGTATCGACTTTTGAGTTAGTTGTGTTTCGTTTCTTGATACGTGTATTGAGTGGTTGTTGGTAATTATTGTCATTCAGTGTTGTTCGAGCGACCGACATCTCATTGTAGGACGTTGTTCGATGAAGGACATTCTTCACCGGCGTTGTGTAAGTTAATTCTTACTCGGTTAAAAGGATTTTCATTCCTTTCGTTGTTCATTCATAATCATAATTCATTCATAATTTATTAACCCTTTTGAGACTTGTAATTGTCAATTAATCACTTCATTCACGAGGAACGACGGTTCCATAATTTCATTGAGCTATCATTCATTTCACTATCATTTCATCTCGGTGAGTCATTCTTGACTTTGTTGGATTGTTATTCATTATTATTCTTCATGGTCATTCTTGTTCATATGACCTTCTGGGTTCATATTGCGCGGCCGGGTGTGGATGTGTGGGATTTTTAGTCGGGCACGTGATGGTCATGTGTTGGGTTCACCGACACATTGGACTATGCACACGGTAATGTACCTCCGTGAGACTAATTAGGTACAATGGCGGGTGTGTCCGGACATCCGTCTTGTGCACGTGCACATTCCATTACGGGTGTACTATGATGCCTCTCTTCAGCTTCATTTCATAATTAAGCTATATCATGTTTGTGTTTATTCAACTCTTGAGGATTGTTGTTACGTATGGCGATCGTTGGGGATGTTGTTTTCAGGTCATGGCAAGGCTAAGGCACGGGAAGAGAACGTTGACGGCGAGGAGTCCCAGTGATACTAGTAGGGGTCCCAGTCCTTTCAGTCATTCATGTTTTCTTTATTTTATTTTATTTCCGATGTAGATTTCCGTTTGGTATGTTCATTTTCATTCAGTGTTGTATATTTTATCTTCATATAAAATATACTTGTATTCTGTTTTATCCTGGGTGTGTTGTACTTGAAACTCCTCATCGGAGTAATTAATGATATACTGTGGTTCAGTACTACAATTATATCACTCAATTCATTAATTTTCATTCGCCTGGTGGGTCCCAGTCGGGGGTCCACGGCACTGTAATATCCGCCTAGTTTGGGGTGTTACAGAGTTGTTATCGGAGAGTGGTTTTGAATACTACCTTCCGAGTCATGTCTCATTTGAAATTATTGTTCATCAGACTAGTAACATTGGACTTTCGCATCACGTGTGACCTATGCAAGAGCCGAGCCCCTCAGACCAAAGAACAGTAAGATTTCTGACGCCATGGTATAATTTCTGGCATAAGAATCACTCATTTATCATTCATTAGTCAACAATCCTCAAACATCATTTTCATTTTTTTTGATCATGTCGATCATGTTAATTCATCAATTACTCAATTCATTTCATTGTTCAGTTGTTGATCTTGAGGATCATATCATTAATCTTGTTAACTTGTTCAAGATAATCATTTCAAGAATTTCATCAGATAATCACGTCACTTCAGTTGATCATTCATGTAATCATTGATTTTGAACGCGTATGCTCATTTTCATCATTTCATAACGTAATCATAATATGATATTCATGCGAGATATATAATCATCATACGACCTTCCTACTTCAGTATGGACAGAGCTGTCAGGGAACGCAGGGGGAGAGGCCGCGGTGCGGGCCGAAACCCGGGAAATAATCACTCACTGTCGGAAAGTCGTACTCAGGACTCAGCTCAATTGGAAGATGTTCGGGTTGATCCACTCACTTTTATGCAGGTCATGATGACCCATATGCAACTGCTTAATCATCATTGCGCCACTCTGGGCGAATTAATCGAGAGGACTCTCACGTATGAGCCTGCGGCTAAGGAAGTTGCTGGGCAACAAGCTTCATCTTCTGGTAAGAAATCGAAGAAGCGTAATCAGTCCGAATGCATATGAGGCAACCTTCAAGGAGCCTCGTGCGAGTCCTAACTTTTCTGAGCGACCTCCTACGGTGCCTAAACCTACGGGATCTCAGTCCCGAGCGGTCAGATCAGCCATCATCTGTTTCAACTGTGGAGCGCCGGGTCATTACAGCACTAAGTGTCTAAAACCGTCTATCACGTGCCATAACTGCGGGATTTTTGGGCATAAGGCCCGATTTTGCCGAAGGGACTCCAAGCCGACTCCAGCGGGATCTCAGGCCCCGAAGCAATCAGCGATTCAAAATCAGGCTGCTCAGTCGGCGTTGTTTAAAACGACGGAAGCGAATAAAGGCGGAGCTCATATTTATCAGTCAGGAGCATCCGGTTTGGGGGCCGGCAAGCCCCGAATTTACGAGATGTAGAGGAGAAACGATCCGGAGGCCCGAATGATCTCAGGTACCCTCGAAATTTTACCTCAACCTATGTGTAACCTTTTTGATACTGGTGCATCGCATTCATTCATTTCCGAGTCATGTTTGAGTAGGCTACGTCTGGGTAGTGCTTCTAGTTGTGAGCCGTATGTCATTGGTCTACCTAATGATAGACGAATTATCGGAAATCGTGAGATTAAGAATTGTCCGATTCAACTTCATGGCCGTGATTGGTTAGCAGACCTAATCGTGGTGGATTTACTGAGAGGCGACGTCATCTTGGGTATTGATTGGATGGATCGTCACGATGCCATCATTAGTGTCCGTAAATGTATGGTCACTATCATTTCGCATTTATGGGGTCGAATGTGTTTTCCAGGGAGGTAATCCCAGTTGTTCCGGGAGAGTCATCAACTTGATGAAAGCAGTGAAATTACTCAATCGAGTTGTTCAATCATTCATTGTATCATTGTCATCGATTGACCGTTCTAAGGCAATCGAGTTGTTAAATCATTCATTGTATCATTGTCATCGATTGGCCGTTCTAAGGCAATCGGGTTGTTCAATCATTCATTGTGTCATTGTCGTCGATTGTCCATTCTAAGGCAATCGAGTCGTTCAATCATTCATAGTATCATTGTTAGCAATTGGCGGTGTATTCCAAGACGAGCTACCTGATTTACCTCCACAGAGAAATGTGGAATTCACGATTGAGTTGGAGCCCGGTACGTCCCCAATATCGAAGGCATCGTACCGGATGGCCCCGACCGAAATGCAGGAATTGATGAATCAATTAGAGGATTTGACCGAGAAGGGTTATATTCGACCGAGTGTGTCCCCGTGGGGAGCACCAGTGTTATTTGTCAAGAAGAATGATGGTTCGTTCTGCTTGTGTATTGATTACCGGGAATTGAACCGGGTGACGATCAAGAATAAGTATCCTCTACCCCGTATCGACGATCTTTTGGATCAATTTCAGGGAGCTTCAGTATTTTCCAAGATCGACTTAAGATCTGGATATCATCAGTTGCGAATTCGAGAGTCGGATATCGCAAGGACGGCGTTCCGAACACGCTATGGTCATTATGAGTTTGTGGTAATGCCGTTTGGGTTAACTAATGCACATGCGGTATTCAGGGAGTTAATGAATCGAGTCTTCATCGATTATTTGGATCAGTTCGTGGTTGTCTTTATTGATGACATTTTAATTTATTCTCGTGACCGGGAGGAGCACGAGTTTCACCTTCATCAAGTGCTCGACGTGTTGAGACGGGAGCAACCTTATGGAAAGTTTTCCAAATGTGAATTCTGGATGTCCGAAGTGACGTTTCTTGGACATGTAATTTCATCAGACGGAGTTCGTGTCGACCCTCAAAAGACGGAGGCTATCCGAGACTGGCTACCCCCGAAGAATGTTAAGGAAATCCGAAGTTTCCTCGGATTAGCGGGTTATTATCGGCGATTTGTGGAGGGATTTTCTAAAATCGCTCAACCCATGACGAACCTGTTACGGAAGGATAAGAAATACACGTGGTCCGACACGTGTCAACAGAGTTTTGAGGAACTCAAGATCCGGTTAACTTCAGCACCTGGCCTTTCTTTACCGCAAGGGACGGAAGGATTTGTGGTTTTTAGTGATGCGTCCGGACAGGGTCTCGGATGTGTAATAATGCAGAACGGTAGAGTTATTGCTTATGCTTCGCGGCAATTGAGACCTTACGAGGTTAATTATCCGACCCACGACCTGGAGCTAGCAGCCGTGGTGTTCGCATTGAAGTTTTGGCGTCATTATCTTTATGGCGTTACGTGTCAGATATTCACCGATCATAAGAGTTTAAAGTATATATTCGCTCAGAAGGAGTTAAATATGCGACAGAGACGGTGGTTGGAACTAATCAAAGATTATGATATTGATATACTTTACCACCCGGGCAAGGCGAACGTTGTCGCCGACGCCTTGAGTCGTAAATCCGTCCAGGAGCAAATGCTTGCTCGTTTAACAGTTCAGAAGGAGCTTCAACAGGAATTTCTTAGACCCGAGATCGAGGTCTGGCTTCAGCGAGTGCAAGGGCAACTTTGCATGTTAGAGATTTCATCGCCACTTGTGGAGGCAATCAGAGTGATCAGGGTTCAGACCCATCATTGTTGCGCATCCGTGATGATGTGACTCAGGGGAAAGCCCCTGGATTTGTGTCCACGAGGATGAACTTTTGCGATTTAAAAATCGGTTGTGCGTACCGGCGACTGACGAGTTGAAAAACTCGATTTTGAAAAAAGCTCATGCTACCCCTTTTTCCGTTCATCCGGGGTCTAGCAAGATGTACAAAGACTTGAAACAAAATTACTGGTGGAGTAATATGAAACGAGAAGTCGCGGAATTTGTTTCGAGATGTTTGACCTGTCAGCATGTCAAGATAGAGCATCAGCGACCAGCGGGTATGCTGAAAGCTCTCCCTATTCCAGAGTGGAAGTGGGAGGATATTTCAATGGACTTCATCACGAGTTTGCCGATCAGTCGTCGTGGCATGAATACAATCTGGGTAATTGTGGACCGCTGAACTAAATCAGCTCATTTCTTTGAGATTAAAGATACGTGGGTCCCGAGAGACTTGCCTAGTTGTTTATCAAAGAAATAGTGAGACTGCACGGTACTCCTAAAAGTATCGTTTCCGATCGTGACGGACGGTTCGTGTCTCATTTTTGGAAATCAGTTTATTGTGCTATGGGAACTCTTAATCTCAATACAGTTTTTCACCCTCAGTCCGACGGACAATCAGAGAGGACTATTCAGACTTTGGAGGACATGTTGAGGGCATGTGTTCCCGATTGGAAAGATGATTGGGAAGCCCAACTACCGTTGATCGAGTTCACGTACAATAATAGTTGGCATGCTTCGATTAAGATGGCACCTTACGAGGCCTTGTACGGTCGTCGTTGCCGATCTTCTCTGTGTTGGGATGGCTTATCAGAATCAATCGGCACCGAGCCCGATATGCTTATAGCCGCCCGTGAGAAGGTAGATTTGATCAGGAGTCGTTTGTTGACCGCTCAGAGTCGACAGAAATCATATGCAGATAATCGTCGTCGACCTTTAGAGTTCGAGACAGGTGACCATGTTTTGGTCAAGGTATTCCCGAGTCGAGGTATCTTCCGTTTTGGGAAGAGGGGAAAGTTGAGTCCGAGGTTCATTGGACCATTTGAGGTTTTGGATCGAGTAGGCGAGCTGGCTTATCGATTGGCCTTACCTCCGGCGTTGAGCCGAATTCATAATGTGTTTCACGTATCTCAGTTACGGAAGTATGTTGCCGACCCGAGTCACATATTTCAGTTCGACGAAATCGTGATTGTCGATGATCATTCATACGAGGAGCGTCCTATACGAGTCTTAGAGCGGCGAATCAAACAGTTGAGGAACAAGACAACTCCTTTGGTAAAAATTCAGTGGTCTAGGGACGGGGTCGAAGAGGCTACTTGGGAAACCGAGGATAGTATGCGGGAGGGTTATCCCGAGTTGTTTGACCCTTAGTTTCGGGGACGAAACTCTTTTAAGGGGCTGTATGTAATACCCGGCTGTAATTCAGTCATTATCATTCAGTAATTATCGATCAGTAATTGTCACTCAGTAATTTTCACTCATTAATGATCATTTGTCATGCATTTCATTCATTGTATTCACCGTTTGGAGTATATTGGTATCACATATCAATTTTATTCATCATTCAACCTGGTTGGATAGTCGGGCAGAGCGTATCATCATTGTCACCTTTGTTGTGGGCTGTGTGTGAGGAGTAGCGCACGCTACGTACTCTCTTTAGCGCACGCTAATTGAGTACAGGTAGGGCACGCTACCACTCAGCATTAGCGCACGCTAATGTTGTTCAGGCTGACAGTCCAGAAGGCACTGGACTGCATGTGAGTTATAAGTAGCGCACGCTACGAATGGTAAGTAGCGCGCGCTAGTGGTTTGTAGTAGCGCACATTATACATTTAGTGTAGCGCGCGCTAAGGTCGGACAGGCAGAGTCCAGAGGGTACTGGACTGAATTGGATATTTTCATAGCGCACACTATGAGTGGTTTTAGCGTACGCAAACGGTGTAGTAGCGCACGCTAAATATTGTGTGTAGCACGCGCTACCGAGATCAGATCAGAGAACAGGAGGTTCTGGACTCCAATACTGGGCATCAGATAATTCGTTAGCGCACGCTAACCATTGGTGTTAACGCACGCTAATTACATGGTTGTAGCGCACGCTACAAAAGGTACGTAGCGCACGCTACCATTGCAAACAGAGGGTACTGGACTACCCAGTACACCCGTTAGCGCACGCTACGCATAGGAACTAGCGCACGCTAACTGGTGCTGCTATAAATAGGACAGTTCAGTCTTTTCTTCATCATTTGTCATTCTCTTTCATTTCTTCATCGATTTTGGGCGATTTGGAGCTTCTTGAGGAGTGTCCTTCGAGGTGGAATCAGCTATCAACATTTCCAAGCATATAATTTGGAATAATCATCATTTCATCATCTTCAAACATCATAATCAAGGTAATCACCTCTTGAATCTAGAAATTTGGAGTTCAAGTGTTTTATTTCCGATCTATTCATGTGGGCTCGATATTATGTTGGAATGCCTTAGATATGGTTTATCTACCTTGTATACACGTATTCCTATGGATTATTCGGTGTATATCTCGGATTTAATGGCTATTTGGGGAATTATTTCAAGAACCCTTGGGGTTAACTTCGGTTAATTTGGGGATTTTCCGATTGATGTTGTTGTAATCTTGAATTGTGGATTCCTATTGGATTATTGATGCCATTGATATTGTTTTGCTGGTTTGAATCAATCATTTGGAAGTTGGTTTCGATAATTTGGGATTGGTTGTAACCAACGGGAAGGCTGTTTACAACGTATTCGTTAGAGTGCACCAATGAGTTTGATTATCGTTGTATCGACTTTTGAGTTAGTTGTGTTTCGTTGCTTGATACGTGTATTGAGTGGTTGTTGGTAATTATTGTCATTCAAGATTGTTCGAGCGACCGACATCTCATTGTAGGACGTTGTTCGAGGAAGGACATTCTTCACCGGCGTTGTGTAAGTTAATTCTTACTCGGTTAAAAGGATTTTCATTCCTTTCGTTGTTGTTCATTCATAATCATAATTCATTCATAATGTATTAACCGTTTTGAGACTTGTAATTGTCAATTAATCACTTTATTCACGAGGAACGACGGTTCCAATCATTTCATTGAGTTATCATTCATTTCACTATCATTTCATCTCGGTGAGTCATTCTTGACTTTGTCGGATTGTTATTCATTATTATTCTTCATGGTCATTCTTTTTCATATGACCTTCTGGGTTCATATTGCGCGGCCGGGTGTGGATGTGTGGGATTTTTAGTCGGGCACGTGATGGTCATGTGTTGGGTTCACCGACACATTGGACTGTGCACACGGTAATGTACCTCCGTGAGACTAATTAGGTACAATGGCGGGTGTGTCCGGACATCCGTCTTGTGCACGTGCACATTCCATTACGGATGTACTATGATGCCTCTCTTCAGCTTCATTTCATAATTAAGCTATATCATGTTTGTGTTTATTCAACTCTTGAGGATTGTTGTTTTGTGTAACTGAACCCGTTGGGGGATGTTGTTTTCAGGTCATGGCAAGGCTAAGGCACGGGAAGGGAACGTCGACGGCGAGGAGTCACAGTGATACTAGTAGGGGCCCCCAGTCCTTTCAGTCATTCATGTTTTCTTTATTTTATTTTATTTCTGCTGCAGATTTCCATTTGGGATGTTCATTTTCATTCAGTGTTGTATATTTTATCTTCATATAAAATATACTTGTATTCTGTTTTATCCTGGGTGTGTTGTACTTGAAACTCCTCATCGGAGTAATTAATGATATACTGTGGTTCGGTACTACAATTATATCACTTAATTCATTAATTTTTATTCGCCTGGTGGGTCCTAGTCGGGGGTCCACGGCACTGTAATATCCGCCTAGTTTGGGGTGTTACAGAGTTGGTATCGGAGAGTGGATTTGAATACTACCTTCCGAGTCATGTCTCATTTGAAATCACCGTTCATCAGACTAGTATCATTGGACTTTCACGTCACGTGTGACCTGTGCAAGAGCCGAGCCCCTCAGACCAAAGAACAGTAAGATTTCTGACGCCATGGTATAATTTCTGGCATAAGAATCACTCATTCATCATTCATTAGTCAACAATCCTCAAACATCATTTTCATTTTTTTTTATCATGTCGATCATGTTAATTCATCAATCACTCGGTTCATTTCATTGTTCAGTTGTTGATCTTGAGGATCATATCATTAATCTTGTTAACTTATTCAAGATAATCATTTCAAGAATTTCATCAGATAATCATGTCACTTCAGTTTATCATTCATGTAATCATTGTGTTTGAACGCGTATGCTCATTTTCATCATTTCATAATGTAATCATAATGTGATATTCATGCGAGATATATAATCATCATACGACCTTCCTACTTCAGT
Organism: Orobanche coerulescens; assembly: GCA_033398695.1. Classification (NCBI taxonomy): domain Eukaryota; kingdom Viridiplantae; phylum Streptophyta; class Magnoliopsida; order Lamiales; family Orobanchaceae; genus Orobanche; species Orobanche coerulescens. The sequence goes on along the minus strand of CM065812.1, from coordinate 153,774,965 downwards.
ATGGAGAGAGCTGTCAGGGGACGCAGGGGGAGAGGCGCGGTGCGGGCCGAAACCCGGGAAATAATCACTCATTGTCGGAAAGTCGTACTCAGGACTAAGCTCGATTGGAAGATGTTTGGGTTGATCCACTCACTTTTATGCAGGTCATGATGACCCATATGCAACTGCTTAATCATCATTGCGCCACTCTGGTCGAATTAATCGAGAGGACTCTCACGTATGATGAGCCTGCGGCTAAGGAAGTTGCTGGGCAACAAGCTTCATCTTCTGGTAAGAAATTGAAGAAGCGTAATCAGCCCGAATGCGGCCAGGCAACCTTCAAGGAGCCTCGTGCGAGTCCTAACTTTTCTGAGCGACCTCCTACGGCGCCTAAACCTGCGGGATCTCAGTCCCGAGCAGTCAGATCAGCCATCATCTGTTTCAACTGTGGAGCGCCGGGTCATTACAGCACTAAGTGTCTAAAACCGTCTATCACGTGCCACAACTGCAGGATTGTTGGGCATAAGGCCAGTTTTTGCCGAAGGGACTCCAAGCCGACTCCGGCGGCATCTCAGGCCCCGAAGCAATCAGCGATTCAAAATCAGGCTGCTCAGTCGGCGTTGTTTAAAACGACGAAAGCGAATAAAGGCGGAGCTCATATTTATCAGTCAGGAGCATCCGGTTTGGGGGCCGGCAAGCCCCGAATTTACGAGATGTAGAGGAGCAACGATCCGGAGGCCCGAATGATCTCAGGTACCCTCGAAATTTTATCTCAACCTATGTGTAACCTTTTTGATACTGGTGCATCGCATTCATTCATTTCCGAGTCATGTTTGAGTACGTCTGGGTAGTGCTACTAGTTGTGAGCCGTATGTCATTGGTCTACCTGATGATAGACGAATTATCGGAAATCGTGAGATTAAGAATTGTCCGATTCAACTTCATGGCCGTGATTGGTTAGCAGACCTAATCGTGGTGGATTTACTGAGAGGCGACGTCATCTTGGGTATTGATTGGATGGATCGTCATGATGCCATCATTAGTGTCCGTAAATGTATGGTCACTATCATTTCAGACGATGGGGTCGAATGTGTTTTCCAGGGAGGTAATCCCAGTTGTTCCGGGAGAGTCATCAACTTGATGAAAGCAGTGAAATTACTCAATCGAGTTGTTCAATCATTCATTGTATCATTGTCATCGATTGACCGTTCTAAGGCAATCGAGTTGTTAAATCATTCATTGTATCATTGTCATCGATTGGCCGTTCTAAGGCAATCGGGTTGTTCAATCATTCATTGTGTCATTGTCGTCGATTGGCCATTCTAAGGTGATCGAATCGTTCAATCATTCATAGTATCATTGTTAGCGATTGGCGGTGTATTCCCAGACGAGCTACCTGGTTTACCTCCACAGAGAAATGTGGAATTCACGATTGAGTTGGAGCCCGGTACGTCCCCAATATCGAAGGCACCGTATCGGATGGCCCCGACCGAAATGCAGGAATTGAAGAATCAATTAGAGGATTTGACCAAGAAGGGTTATATTCGACCGAGTGCATCCCCGTGGGGAGCACCAGTGTTATTTGTCTAGAAGAAGGATGGTTCGTTCCGGTTGTGTATTGATTACCGGGAATTGAACCGGGTGACGATCAAGAATAAGTATCATCTACCCCGTATCAACGATCTTTTGGATCAACTTCAGGGAGCTTCAGTATTTTCCAAGATCGACTTAAGATCTGGATATCATCAGTTGCGAATTCGAGAGTCGGATATCGCAAGGACGGCGTTCCGAACACGCTATGGTCATTATGAGTTTGTGGTAATGCCGTTTGGGTTAACTAATGCACCTGAGGTATTCAGGGAGTTAATGAATCGATTCTTCATCGATTATTTGGATCAGTTCGTGGTTGTCTTTATTGATGACATTTTAATTTATTCTCGTGACCGGGAGGAGCACGAGTTTCACCTTCATCAGGTGCTCGACGTGTTGAGACGGGAGCAACCTTATGGAAAGTTTTCCAAATGTGAATTCTAGATGTCCGAAGTGACGTTTCTCGGACATGTAATTTCATCAGACGGAGTTCGTGTCGACCCTCAAAAGACGGAGGCTATCCGAGACTGGCTACCTCCGTAGAATGTTAAGGAAATCCGAAATTTCCTCGGATTAGCGGGTTATGATCGGCGATTTGTGGAGGGATTTTCTAAAATCGCTCAACCCATGACGAACCTGTTACGGAAGGATAAGAAATACACGTGGTCCGAAACGTGTCAACAGAGTTTTGAGGAACTCAAGAGCCGGTTAACTTCAGCACCTGTCCTTTCTTTACCGCAAGGGACGGAAGGATTTGTGGTTTTTAGTGATGCGTCCGGACAGGGTCTCGGATGTGTACTAATGCAGAACGGTAGAGTTATTGCTTATGCTTCGCGGCAATCGAGACCTTACGAGGTTAATTATCCGACCCACGACCTGGAGCTAGCAGTCGTGGTGTTCGCATTGAAGATTTGGCGTCATTATCTTTATGGCGTTACCTGTCAGATATTCACGGATCATAAGAGTTTAAAGTATATATTCACTCAGAAGGAGTTAAATATGCGACAGAGACGGTGGTTGGAACTAATCAAAGATTATGATATTGATATACTTTACCACCCGGGCAAGGCGAACGTTGTCGACGACGCCTTGAGTCGTAAATCCGTCCAGGAGCAAATGCTTGCTCGTTTAACAGTTTAGAAGGAGCTTCAGCAGGAATTTCTTAGACCCGAGATCGAGGTCTGGCTTCAGCGAGTGCAAGGGCAACTTTGCATGTTAGAGATTTCATCGCCACTTGAGGAGGCAATCAGAGTGAATCAGGGTTCAGACCCATCATTGTTGCGCATCCGTGATGATGTGACTCAGGGGAAAGCCCCTGGATTTGTGTCCACGAGGATGGACTTTTGCGATTTAAGAATCGGTTGTGCGTACCGGCGATTGACGAGTTGAAAAACTCGATTTTGAAAGAAGCTCATGCTACCCCTTTTTCCGTTCATCCGGGGTCTAGCAAGATGTACAAAGACTTGAAACAAAATTACTGGTGGAGTAATATGAAGCGAGAAGTCGCGGAATTTGTTTCGAGATGTTTGACCTGTCAGCAAGTCAAGATAGAGCATCAGCGACCAGCGGGTATGCTGAAACCTCTTCCTATTCCAGAGTGGAAGTAGGAGGATATTTCAATGGACTTCATCACGAGTTTGCCGACGAGTCGTCGTGGCATGAATACAATCTGGGTAATTGTGGACCGCTTAACTAAATCAGCTCATTTCCTTGAGATTAAAGATATGTGGGGTCTCGAGAGACTTGCCCAATTGTTTATCAAAGAAATAGTGAGACTGCACGGTACTCCTAAAAGTATCGTTTCCGATCGTGACGGACGGTTCGTGTCTCATTTTTGGAAATCAGTTCATTGTGCTATGGGAACTCTTAATCTCAATACAGTTTTTCACCCTCAGTCTGACGGACAATCAGAGAGGACTATTCAGACTTTGGAGGACATGTTGAGGGCATGTGTTCCCGATTGGAAAGATGATTGGGAAGCCCAACTACCGTTGATCGAGTTCACGTACAATAATAGTTGGCATGCTTCGATTAAGATGGCACCTTACGAGGCCTTGTACGGTCGTCGTTGTCGATCTCCTTTGTGTTGGGATGGCTTATCAGAATCAATTGGCACCGAGCCCGATATGCTTATAGCCACCCGTGAGAAGGTAGATTTGATCAGGAGTCGTTTGTTGACCGCTCAGAGTCGACAGAAATCATATGCAGATAATTGTCGTCGACCTTTAGAGTTGGAGACAGTGACCATGTTTTGGTCAAGGTATCCCCAAGTCGAGGTATCTTCCGTTTTGGGAAGAGGGGAAAGTTGAGTCTGAAGTTCATTGGACCAATTGAGGTTTTGGATCGAGTAGGCGAGCTGGCTTATCGATTGGCCTTACCTCCGGCGTTGAGCCGAATTCATAATGTGTTTCACGTATCTCAGTTACGGAAGTATGTTGCCGACCCGAGTCACATATTTCAGTTCGACGAAATCGTGATTGCCGATGATCATTCATACAAGGAGCGTCCTATACGAGTCTTAGAGCGGCGAATCAAACAGTTGAGGAACAAGACGACTCCTTTGGTAAAAATTCAGTGGTCTAGGCACGGAGTCGAAGAGGCTACTTGGGAAACCGAGGATAGTATGCGGGAGGGTTATCCCGAGTTGTTTGACCCTTAGTTTCGGAGACGAAACTCTTTTAAGGGGGGGTGTATGTAATACCCGGCTGTAATTCAGTCATTATCATTCAGTAATTATCATTCAGTAATTGTCACTCAGTAATTTTCACTCATTAATGATCATTTGTCATTCATTTCATTCATTGTATTCACCGTTCGGAGTATATTGGTATCACGTATCAATTTTATTCATCATTCAACCCGGTTGGATAGTCGGGCAGAGCGTATCATCATTGTCACCTTTGTTGTGGGCTGTGTGTGAGGAGTAGCGCACGCTACGTACTCTCTTTAGCGCGCGCTAATTGAGTACAGGTAGGGCACGCTACCACTCAGCATTAGTGCACGCTAATGTTGTTCAGGCTGATAGTCCAGAAGGCACTGGACTGCAGGTGAGTTATAAGTAGCGCACGCTACGAATGGTAAGTAGCGCGCGCTAGTGGTTTGTAGTAGCGCACGTTATACATTTGGTGTAGCGCGCGCTAAGGTCGGACAGGCAGAGTCCAGTGGGTACTGGACTGAATTGGATTAATTCATAGCGCACGCTATGAGTGGTTTTAGTGTACGCAATCGGTGTAGTAGCGCACGCTAAATATTGTGTGTAGCGCGCGCTACCGAGATCAGATCAGAGAACAGGAGGTTCTGGACTCCAGTACTGGGCATCAGATAATTCGTTAGCGCAACGTAACCATTGGTGTTAACGCACGCTAATTACATGGTTGTAGCGCACGCTACAAAAGGTACATAGCGCACGCTACCGTTGCAAACAGAGGGTACTGGACTACCCAGTACACCCGTTAGCGCACGCTACGCACAGGAGCTAGCGCACGCTAACTGGTGCTACTATAATTTGGACAGTTCAGTCCTTTCTTCATCATTTGTCATTCCCTTTCATTTCTTCATCGGTTTTGGGCGATTTGGAGCTTCTTGAGGAGTGTCCTTCGAGGTGGAATCAGCTATCAACATTTCCAAGCATATAATTTGGAATAATCATCATTTCATCATCTTCAAACATCATAATCAAGGTAATCACCTCTTGAATCTAGAAATTCGGAGTTCAAGTGTTTTATTTCCGATCTATTCATGTGGGATCAATATTATGTTGGAATGCCTTAGATATGGTTTATCTACCTTGTATACACGTATTCCTACGGATTATTCGGTGTATATCTCGGATTTAATGGCTATTTGGGGAATTATTTCAAGAATCCTTGGGGTTGACTTCAGTTAATTTGGGGATTTTCCGATTGATGTTGTTGTAATCTTGAATTGTGGATTCCTATTGGATTATTGATGCCATTGATATTGTTTCGCTAGTTTGAATCAATCATTTGGAAGTTGGTTTCGATAATTTGGGATTGGTTGTAACCAACGGGATGGATGTTTACAACGTATTCGTTAGAGTGCACCAATGAGTTTGATTATCGTTGTATCGACTTTTGAGTTAGTTGTGTTTCGTCGCTTGATACATGTATTGAGTGGTTGTTGGTAATTATTGTCATTCAAGGTAGTTCGAGCGACCGACATCTCATTGTAGGACGTTGTTCGAGGAAGGACATTCTTCACCGGCGTTGTGTAAGTTAATTCTTGCTCGGTTAAAAGGATTTTAATTCCTTTCGTTGTTGTTCCTTCATAATCATAATTCATTCATAATGTATTAACCGTTTTGAGACTTGTAATTGTCAATTAATCACTTCATTCACGAGGAACGACGGTTCCAATCATTTCATTGAGCTATCATTCATTTCACTATCATTTCATCTCGGTGAGTCATTCTTGACTTTGTCGGATTGTTATTCATTATTATTCTTCATTGTCATTCTTGTTCATATGACATTCTGGGTTCATATTGCGCGGCGGGGTGTGGATGTGTGGGATTTTTAGTCGGGCACGTGATGGTCATGTGTTGGGTTCACCGACACATTGGACTGTGCACACGGTAATGTACCTCCGTGAGACTAATTAGGTACAATTGCGGGTGTGTCCGGACATCCGTCTTGTGCACGTGCACATTCCATTATGGATGTACTATGATGCCTCTCTTCAGCTTCATTTCATAATTAAGCTATATCATGTTTGTGTTTATTCAACTCTTGAGGATTGTTGTTCTGTGTAACTGACCCCGTTGGGGGATGTTGTTTTCAGGTCATGGCAAGGCTAAGGCACGGGAAGAGAACGTTGACGGCGAGGAGTTCCAGTGATACTAGTAGGGGGGCCCCAGTCCTTTCAGTCATTCATGTTTTCTTTATTTTATTTTATTTCCGCTGCAGATTTCCGTTTGGGATGTTCATTTTCATTTAGTGTTGTATATTTTATCTTCATATAAAATATACTTGTATTCTGTTTTATCCTGGGTGTGTTGTACTTTAAACTCCTCATCGGAGTAATTAATGATATACTATGGTTCGGTACTACAATTATATCACTCAATTCATTAATTTTCATTCGCCTGGTGGGTCCCAGTCGAGGGTCCACGGCACTGTAATATCCGCCTAGTTTGGGGTGTTACACTCGGCTCTCTCGGGGTCGCGACCAAAGTATGGTTTCCCGCGAGGGGTCTCAGCCTCCGCGATCGCCATCTCTCGCAAGAAAGCCGCGGAGGGCGTAGGCTCACCCGCCGGGGGGACCGCGGTGATCGGAGGTGCGACGATCGGCACCTCACTGGCAGGGGCAGAAACTGGAGGTTCTCCCGACCTCTGCCGTTTGCGGTTCGTCCGGAGCCCCTCCTCCCGAGCTTCCTCCTCCGCTACAATCGGCTCCACGTTGGGCCTCACCTCCGGAATGAGAGGTAACGCTACCGGAGGAACCCGAGATGACTTCTTCTGGCGAAGACGGATCAGAACTCCGGGGTTCGACATGGCTATCTCCGTTGGAGGCTCCAAGAAACGAGGAAAGCGGACTTCTGCAAGAAAGAAAAATCACACAACGGTCAGACACACTCTCCTAACAGGACGATCGCCAAGCAATTGGAGATCGTATAAACTCATACCTGGGATCGAGAGATGTCGTGGGAAACAGAATAGCCGAGCAGACAGCCAACGACTCTCTTTATTAATCCGGCGAGCGTCTAAGTCGTCGTCCGGCAGACTTCGTATCCGCTCCCAGACGACCAGAAAATCGAAAGAAATCTCGTCGACCGCCGGAATATGGAAACCTGAAAAAGGAAAACCAAATTAGATCAGTTCAGAACATGTCCGAACAAAGAGAGAGTCAGAACCCTTACCCGGATTCCTCTCCCGAAAGCTAGTGGGAATATTCAACTCGTCCGTGGGATTATCGCTCGCTAGTGCCTTCCATGCACCGCCGACCCAGAACCACTTCGCCGGATCGCCCCGCACCTTGTTCGGGACTCCGAGGATCACCCGACCGGATCGGCCTTGAATGTGATAGCCTCCGACCGACCCTTTCTGAGCCGTCAGTTTGAACAGGTGGTTCATCTCCAACGACGAAGGAATGCGGTACAGTCGGTGACCACCGAACAAGGTGAGAGCACAAATGATCTGGAGCCAGGCGTTCGGCGTCAACTGAAGCGGCGCCACGTTCCAAGCAGCCAGCAGATGGGAGACGGAGAACGACAAAGGAAACCACAGCCCGGCCTCCATGATTGCTTCGTTCATGGCGACCATGCCCTCCGGAGGCTGATCGGCTCGTTCATTCTTGGCCGGCGCAAAAAGATTCACATCTGAAGGGACATGGTACCTCGTCCTCAAGACGTCCAGGTCCTTCCTGGTCGCCGAGCTCCTTATCTGGCCAAGGGACCATGGAGATCGCTGCGCAGCCCGAAACAGTGACCGCTTAGCAGGTTGATAAGGATAAGTGATCGAGTACTCCCGATAATCGAATTTAGGAGACGGACCGGCCAACCTATCCATGATTTCGGCAAAGGCCAAGTAGGCCTGGCCAAAAGCACTATGCTGCTCCCTCACCGCCGAATCTCTCTCCATCTGCGAGCGTCTTTGCTCAACCGCCGCCTCCCTGGCAACGTCGGCTTCATTGAATAGCGCCTCGACTTCCGCGGGGTCAATACCGGCGCGGATAGCCTCAGCGGCCATCTCCAAATGGAATTCTGCGGAGGATCCTCCCCGGGCAGTCGAAGCCCCGGCGGCGGAGGTGGTGCCCATTCCGTGCGAAGAAGATGTTCCAGACATTTTCGACAAGAAGAGGAGAAAATGAGTGTTTTCTTACCAAGGATTGAATCGATCGACGATCGGCAGTCGAGTCTTCAGAAAAATTCTTCGGCAATATTCTTCTTCTCCGATAAAAGCGCGTAAGGATCTTAACACTGCAACCCAACGCCTTTTTATCGGAGGTGGCAGGGACTTCCATGCAATTATGGAGAATCTCAGGGGTTGGAGTGCAACCGTCGCAATTAATGCCTCCCTTGAAACCCGCGACGCGTCGTTTCAAGGACACGCCAGACGAGGAGTCATAACTAACCGTCGATCTCCCCCAACAGGAATCCGACACGTGCCCCGGAGACTTTTCCACGTCCGCTGTTATCTCCCGCTCATTTCAGCGACCGACCAGGTCATCCAAGTTCAAACCAATCCGCTCAAAGACGATCGCCAGTAGAACCACCTCACCCCACGTTTCCAACATCGGAACGAGCTGGGGGCAATTGTTGTGCGGCAATTTATACACCTCGACGGCGATCGGTAACAAGGCCGAGCGACCGAGTCCACAACCAATCAAGCTACGGCGAACTCGCCTAAGCGGAGATAACAGTCCACCTTCGAATATCAAGTGATCGACTCTCTAGGCGGTCTCCTTTTGGCACCTAGCGATCGACTCTGGTGCCCGACCTAGGACGATCGTCCTGTGCCACGAACAAGACCTTCGTCCGTCAAAGTCTACGAAGACTGGATCTCAAAGCAGCGCCCATGTGCAAATCCGCGAAAGGCGTCGCAGAACATGGATCTTTGACCACAGCCTGTCACCACCTTATCACCTACCGACAGACCCGCCGAAAGGTACAAGGTGGGACCGCCCGTGACTGTGACTCAGACACGTGCAGACTTCTCGTTGGACCGCACAGCTGGCTGCCACCAACTCCTGCGGACTTTAAGGAGACCAGCCCATGTGCTAAAGACGATCGCCCGCTTATTATAATACAGCAGAGGCGATCGCCCGACATCTCTCAGTCCTATAAATAGAGAACCTCCAGCAACTGGAAAAAGGTTGGAAATTCATCCCAATCTGTTCGGAACTCAGTTGATAACCACATTCAGAATACATACACTCTTTCAGGCTCTTGGCTTCCTCTCTTGAATCTACCTCAGGATTTCTCTCTCAGCACCTCTCATCCAGAAGACGGTCGGCAGAGGCAAGAACTCCCTGCAGTACAGATTCGAAGAGACTCGCAAGCCCAGGAGCTCAAACATACAGCTAATACACACCGTGAGAGACTGTCGATTTCTCACGGTCGTCACAGCTCATCAACGTTGTTACAAGAACTCACAGAGCATCATATCTGGTTCTTCCGGCAATCTTCACGCTCAATAGCTAAGATAACTAGGGTCTTTACACTCATTGTAATTGTACTCTAACATTAATACTTGTACTCCAGAATATTTTTATTAATAACAGCTCGCGAGAGCATTCAAGCCCGGGACTACCCCGGCAAATCTTGTGTTATTTACTTTTCCACTGAAGTGTTCTCGCATTTTGTTTGCAACTCGACCATTTCAGCAATATCTATCTCCGGATAATATTTTGGGTAGCAACAATATCCTTCAACATATAGTTCATATAACCTCAAGAACCGTAACAACAACATCATAATCATCTTCATACGAATCATTCATCAGCAACAACATCAAAATCCGGATTGAAAGAGAGGATTATCCAACATACCTCTTAGAAGATGTAATACACAAGCAAATACTTGAAGAATCATAATATCCTCGTGTTGTTACCCAAAATATTATCCGGAGATAGTATTGCTGGAATGATCGAGTAACAAACAAATGCGAGAACACTTCCGTGGGAAAATAAATGACACAAGATTTTTCGGGGTTGTTAATCCCGGGCTTGAATGCTCTCGTGAGATGTTATTAATAAGTATACTGTGGAGTACAAATATTAATGTTAGAATCTATTACAATGAGTGTAAAGACTTCTAGTTATCTAAGCTGTAGAGCGTGTAGATTGCCGGAAGAACCAGATATGAAGCTCTGTGAGTTCTTGTTTGGGATGTTCTGTGTATGAGAATATGTCTCTCTGTGTGTTTTTACATTGTATTCACGAAGATGATAATAATGATTGTCCAGATCCCTTTAGCCACTGTTGTAAGCCTCCTATTTATAGGGGACAAGGTTGCTGGGACCTCTCCGGAGATCGCGGGCGACCGCCGTTTTCTATATTATAATAAGGTGGGCGATCGTCCCGTCACGTGGGGCTGTTCCCTTAAAGTCCGAGGCTGCTGCTGGCAGCCAGCTGTGCGAGCCAATGGGAAGCCTGCACGCGTCCTGAGTCCCTGTCCGGGGAGGACCCACTTTGTACCTTTCGGCGGACCTGTCGGTAGGTGAGGTAGGTGACAGGTTGGGGTCAAAGGTCTTATCTGTCGGCGCCTTTTGTGGATCTGCACGTGGGTCACCGTCCAAGATTCGGTCTTTGACGACTTTGACGGATGTTGGATCCATACGTGGCACGAGACGATTGTCACTGGTTGGACATCATAGACCATCGCCAGATACCAAAAGACGACAGCCGTGAGTGCCAACCACTGGGTGTTTGCCCAGCGTATGTCTTCTATGGTTGGCTCTGAGACCATTATGCCGATCGCCATGAAGGCGTTTGAATCGCCGCACAACAATTGCCCCCCCCAGCTCGCCTCGATGTTGAAAACACGAGGTGAGGTGGCACTGTTGGCGATCGCCAGTGTTTAGTCGATTGGTTCGTTCGTTCATGACAAGGACGATCGTCAGGACGATCTGATTTCGAAGTTGGATGATCTCCTTTTGCTCTAGAATCAGCGGGAAAAGAAAGCGGGCTCTCGAAACGTTGTAAGGACATGCGTCGCGCTATCATTGGGGGAGTCCGACGGTTTGTATGTCTTGTCGCTTGACGTGCCCTCGAAAAGACGCGTACGCGGGTTTCGAGGGCTGTATTTAATGTGTCCCCCCCTCCCCGACGGTTGCACTCCAGCCCTCAGGATTTCGCCTATTTGCACAGAGACCCCTGCTTCCGCCTATAAAAGGGGCTAGGACTTCTTAATTTTCACTCTTCACGCATCCTTGCTTTCTAGCCGAGACTCTATAGAAATTTTCGAAGCTCCTTGTGCCGATCGTCCTCCTTATTTAGGTAAGAAAACCAATCTTCTCTCCCCCTTTACTTTTTAAGAACATGTCTGGAGGATCTAGAACCTTCGAGGCCGGAAGCTCCTCCGCCGCCGCGGCTTCACCTGACCGGGAGGAAATTTCCACGGGACTTCACATGGAAATGGCCGTTGAGGCTATTTGTGCGGGGATTGCACCCGCAGAACTTGAAGAGCTCTTCAACGAGGCCGAAGTGGCGAGATCAGTGGTGGCGGCGGAGCAGGGGGCTCGCCGGTGGATGAAGATGAACTGGTGCGGCTGTCTTGGGAACGGGATAGCATATTCGGCCCCGCCTATATGGCTTTTGCTAAGCTTATGGAGGGGATCGCCGGACAATGTCCCGAATTTGACTTTGAAGCGTATTCCGCCGCTCATCCCTACGAACATGTGAAGCGGACGGTGTTTCGGGCCGCCGACCCGTCTCGGTGGACTCTTGGTCAGAGTTCGGGGACCCGAAAAGACTTGAGCCGCTGGAGGGCAAAATATCATATTCCTTCTGATGTTTCCCTGCACGTGCCCTCCGAGAACGAACGTGCCGACCAGCCTCCCGAGGGTATGGTCGCCGTCAATGAAATGACCCTGGCGATCGGATTGCGGTTTCCCTTGCCGTTCTCCGTATCGTATCTGCTGATCGCCTGGAATCTGGCGCCTCTCCAGTTGACGTCGAACGCCTGGCTGCAGATCGTCAGTACCTTGACTTTGTTCGGCGGTCATCGGCTGTTTCGCATGCCTTCTGCGCTGTAAATGAATTATCTTTTCAAGCTGACCGCGCAGAAGGGATCGGTCGGAGGCCACCATATCCAGGGTCGCATGGGTAGGGTGGTTCTTGGTGTGCCGAACAAGGCTCGGGGCGACCTGGCAAAGTGGTGCTGGGTCGGCGGTGCATGGAGGTCGGCATCGAGCGATATCCCGGAGGAAGAGTTGGGTATCCCCACCAATTTTCGGGAGAGGAATCCAAGTAAGGGTTTCAACTCTCCCTTTATTTGGACATACCTTGAACTGATCTAATTTGGTTTTCTTTTTGCAGGGTCACTTGTTCCAGCGATCGGCGATCTCCCCTTCGATTTCTTGATCGTCTGGGAGCGAATTCGCGCCTTGCCGGACTCCTACATTGACGTTCACTCAGTCAGCCACGAACTTCACCGGTTGGGAGCTCGACTGTTTCGCTACCCTCGCCACTTGAAGGCCCCATGTATGGATTTTTGTTTCCTTTTCTGCATGACGATCGTCTCCAAGAGATCGCAATGTCGAAGCAGACGTCTAACTTCGTCTGTACTTCTTCTTTGACAGAGATTCATTTTCCCCGCTTCGCCGAGCCACCGCAAGAGATCGCCATGTCTAACCCTGGTCTCATCAGTCGTCTTCACCAGGGAAAGAAGACGGGTCGCGTTCCTGCGACGACGTCTCGCCCCGTCCCTGTAGTGAGGCCCGCTGTGGTGCCGGTCGCCGAGCCGGAAATTCAGGAGGAGGAACAACTCCAGCGCAACCGCAAGAGGCGGAGGCCGGAGGGGTCCCTGCCGGCAGTTGAGGCGGACTTAACTATCTTGGAGCCGCCGGTTGCCGCTCCCTCATCTCTTCTGTTCCGATGGTGGAGGGGGCTGGCCCTAGGCCCTCAGCGTCTGGCTCCAGGCCCTCGGCCGGCTTCTTGAAAAATGCGGCGATCGCCGAAGCTGAAACTCCTCGGGGCAAGCCCTATTTTGGCCGCGACCCCGAGTTGATCAACAGGTAAGACCGGTTCGATCTCTCCGAATTAGGAATTTTGTGTAAGACATATACTAACTCTTTTGTTTCTTTTTGTTTGTGTTGCAGGGTCCGTCTTGCTGATCCGGACATCTCGCCGATGGTGCTGGATTTCCTAGCGAGCAAGTCTCCGCAAAAGTCCCTTGATATCCCTTCTTATGTCTCCAAGGTCGTCGCCTCTCTGCCTAAGGCTTGGACGACCGATCTCGACGCGATCGCTCATCGGCGGTCTGGAGATGCCATGCAGGCGACGATCGCCCTGACTCTCCAGGCGGCGACGATGGCCGTCCAAGCCGCCAAGGATTACGAGGGGCGACCCTCTAATGCTCGCCTCCATCAGGATCTTGAGGCCGCCCGGAACAAAAATGTCGATTTTGCTAACCTGATCCAGGCTATAGAGAAGGAGTACTTAGAGACGGCCAAACGAGCCAAGCAGGACATCGATCGGATGAAGCAGGAGCTGAGCCGCTCCAAGGAAGTGTCCGATCAGTTCCGTGACCAGGTGACGGAAGCCCGCCGGATGCAAGAGGTCTCTCAAGAGGAGGCGACCGGGCTGAAGGCGTCAGTGGATCGGCTCAACAGTGAGTTGGAGAAGGCAAAGTGGGAGCTGGAGAAAACAAAGGGAGAACTGGCCGCCAAGGTCGTCGAGCTGGCGGATGCTGAGAAGACGACATCAGACCTGAAGGGGCAGATCAAGGCGATCGAGACCGACCCCTACCTCAATGTGGCACTCGTCGGCGAGTTCGCCTACTATATGGCCTACGTCGACGCTGTTCGCGCCGCCAAGAAGGTAGGGATCGAGATCGGTCCCATGATGGAGAGCTTCAAGGCCTACGCACTCGAGCACCCTTTGCATCCGGAATTTTCCTTACCGATCCTAGACCTCATCGACTTGGGGATCGACTTGAGTTGGTATCCTTTTCCGGATAAACTCATTTATCCTGAGGCCGATGAGGGAGCGCGTGCCGATCCGCTACCTGGGGGCGAAGACCAGCCGGAGAGACCCTGAGCGATTTATTTGTCTTCCTTCACTTGTGTAATTTTCTGCTTTTTTCTTTGTATTGCCTTCGGGCTTGTATTGTACGAACATTTCGATAATGAATAAAATACTCCTTCTTCGCACCTGATTCTTTTCATGTACGATAGCCTTTGAATGTTTGCATGCGAATATTTACAAGTATGTATATGACTGTTTCTGATGCCTTGTTCGCCCGACCGATTGTTTGAATGTTAAATGTATTGACATGTTTGGAAATTCTTACTTGTAAATATTGTCGAACAAACTGATGGTCCAGCGTGTGTTTGAACGAAGCCGATCGGGCACGGTTCCTTCCTTCCGATCGCATTTAGGACTAGCTCCACTTCTCTTGCCCCTTGTTTTTGTTTACTTATTGTAAGTAAGGGAACAAAAATAGTATGTATGTTGAGCTATCTTCAGTTTTTCCGACTTTGAAGAACCGTGCATGGTCGCGGAGTTCGATGGACCGACCTCCACAACCGTGTCTATGTGCGCGAGGAATATTCCCGCGACTCACTTTATTGTGAGGGTCCTCCGTTAGGCTGCGCCCGCCTTGTGTCTAAACGAAAGGTGGGCAATATTGGTCTGGAGGAGTCCTTGCACGGGGCGTCGTCAGTTTATTCGACTCCACGTCCGCGGCTTTGTTAGCACTTTTCTACCTCGGGTCGGCATGTTAGATGGCGACCCTCGACGGTATACGTTGTGATAGGGTAGGGACGCGCCGCCTTGTCCGAGTACATCATGTTAAATGAAGTACTTTGAGGGCGTGCGAATGTGTCCATAGATTAGGTTGGAGGGTCCTTCGGCTACGCCCGCCTCGTATTTAAACGAAGGGCGGGCGATCTAAGCCCAAAGAAACCTTGCATGGGCAAAACTGTCGGTTCCATCGACCTCCAGGACCATGGCTGCACTTTTTCTACCTCGGATCGCCATGTTGAACGACGATCCTTGATGGTATACGATGTGCCTGATGGGGCGATCGCCAGAATAGATGGGATAAGAAAAAATCTCATTATATTCCTTGTACACTGGGTAACTGAAACTGAATACAAAGTTTTCACGGGTAGTATTTCTTCAAATGTACGGCGTTCCATGGATATTGGTCCGGAGTGCCGTCATGGTGTTCAAGTTCGTAGGCTCCCTTAGTTAGCCATTTAGATATCCTGAAGGGGCCTTCCCAATTCGGGTCAAAAACTTCTGTGTGGGTCTGGATCTTTTTGAGGACGAGATCGCCCACTTGGAATCGTCTTTCCTTGACCTTCGAGTTGAAGAATTTCTCGGATCTCCTTTTGTGGATTGTGTTCTTCATTTCTGAGGTCAGTCGTCGTTCTTCGAGCATGTCAAGGTCGATCCGCCGGGCCACATCATTGTCGGTCGTCATCTCTTGTTCGGTTCGGTGGCTGAAAACGGCGATATCCGAGGGAATCACCGCTTCTGTTCCGAAGGCGAGGGCGAATGGGGTTTCGCCGGTTGAATTACGGGTCGTCGTTCGATAAGACCACAAAACGTCTGGGAGCTCGCTCGCCCATCGTCCTTGCCTGGACTCGAGTCGTGCCTTAATCGTGTGTTTGAGGATTTTGTTTACGGCTTCTACCTGCCTGTTCGTCTGAGGGTGATAGGGTGCCGAGAACAACCTTTTGATTCCCCACTTCTCGCAGAATTGCATGACTTCCAAGCCGTCGAACTGCTTTCCGTTGTCAGAGATGATGGCCTGGGGCAGACCGAATCGGCATATGATGTTTTTCCAGATGAACTTGATCACTTGCTCTTGGCCGATCTTGTTGAGTGGCTCGGCCTCAGCCCATTTTGTGAATAATCGATGCCCACGATGGCGAACTTACAACCCCCTGGCGCTGTCGGCAATGGGCCTATAAGGTCGATGCCCCATTGGGCGAAAGGCCATGGGCTGTACATTGAAGTGAGCTGCTCGGGGGAGAGCTTGATGTTTTGACCCATCACCTGACAACTGTGACATGATCTGGCATATTAGAGAAATCGGCTGCCCCATCTGACGACGCTAGCTTGGATAGGGCATCGGCCTGGGAGTTGTGCTCCCTCGGAATTTGTTCGATTAGCACTTCCTCGAATTTCGTGCACATTTCGGCGACCAATTCTTGGTATTTGACCATCTGTTCGCCGCGCACCTCATATTATACCTTGACTTGGTTAACGACCAAGAGGGAGTCCATGAAGATATGGAGGCGACGAATATCTAGGGCGAGGGCTAGATCGAGCCCGCCTACCAAAGCTTCGTACTCGGCTTCATTGTTGGTCGCACGAAACCCGAAACGCACAACATTTGTGAAACTTTGCCCATCGGGGCTGATGAGGATAATCCCTGCCCCTGCTCGCGAGTTGGTCGCCGAGCCATCCACGTATAGCTTCCAGGCAGGTCGGCCGATCTGGGTCGGACTGTGAGGGAATGTTAATTCCACCACGAAGTCTGCCAGAGCTTGGCCTTTGATCGCTGTGCGAGGAGCGTACGTGATACCGTATTGGGCAATTTCCAGGGACCACTTGAGGAGTCGCCCGTTAGTGTCTGGCCGGTGTAGAACTTGCCTTAGAGGGAGAGTTGTCAGGACCTCCACTTGATGTTCGAAGAAGTAAGCCCTCAGCTTGCGAACACTCATGACTAGAGCGTAGGCGATCTTCTCCAATGGTGTATAACGTGTTTCTACGTCATGGAGCGCTTGACTAACATAGTAGATCGGCAAGTGGGTCTGTCCCTCGGCTCGTACTAACACAACACTCAGCGCGACCTCCGAGGCTGCCAGGTAGAGGAATAGCTTTTCGCCGGGGATCGGCTTTGCCAAGATCTGGGGGTTGGATAGATATTCCTTGATTTTGGCGAACGCTACTTGACTCTCCTTCGTCCATGCGAACTTCTTGTTCTTTATGGTCCCGAAGAAAGGCTTGCTTTTATCCCCGAGCCGAGATATGAAACGGTTGAGGGCGGCTAGACAACCTGTGAGGCGTTGCACTTGCTTGACATTTCGTGGCTCCTGCATGCCGAGGATCGCCTGAATCTTGGTGGGGTTCGCCTCGATCCCCCTTTGGCTCACAATGTGCCCCAGGAATATTCCGGAGCTCACCCCGAAGTTGCATTTCTTGGGGTTCAGTTTCATGTTGAACTTCTCGAGGATGGCGAACGTCTCGGTGAGGTCATTGAGGTGGTCTTCCTTCTTGAGGCTTTTGACCACGATGTCGTCAATGTAGACTTCCATGGTCTTGCCGATCTGATTGGCGAACATTCCGTTGACTAGACGCTGGTAGGTTGCCCCCGCATTCTTCAGGCCGAACGGCATTCGGACCCAAAAGTATATGTCCTTTTCCGTGTGGAAAGATGTGTGTTTTATGTCTTTCTCCGCCATTGGGATTTGATGGTATCCGGCGAAGGCATCCATGAACGACATCATTTCGCAACCTGTTGTACTATCGACCAGGTGATCGATATGAGGCATTGGAAAGTGATCTTTTGGACATGCCGCATTGAGGTTGGTGAAGTCGATGCATAACCTCCAGGAGCCGTTCGGATTTTTGACGAGTACCGCGTTGGCTACCCATTGTGGTTCGTCTGTAGCTACTTCGATTAATTTGTTGTTGAGTAACTTTTTGACTTCTATGTCGAGCGCCGCGTATTTCTCGGGACCGAATTTCCTACGTTTCTGGTGAACAGGCTTCATTGTCGGGTCGATATTTAGATAGTGGCAAGCGTGTTCAGGACTTATGCCAACCATATCTTGATGCGACCAAGCAAAGACTCCGATGTTCTTACGTAGTAAATTGATCAGATCCTCTTTTAATTCGCGGTCAATGCTTGCGCCGATCTGTACTTCCCGTTCCGGACGAGCCGGCTCTATCGTTACATTTTCCAACTCTTCAATGGGGACGGTCGCATCTCGTTTAGAACGATTCCCGAACTCGGTCCTTGGGTCGATGTCGAGACTTGGCTCGAAACCGATCCTTGGCTCGATGTCGTCCGTTAATCGATGTGAGATGGCGTCCTCTGAGTCGGGTTGATACGATGTGCTTGGCTCGTCGATCTCCATGGGTCGATTGCCGATCGTTTCAATGTTACACATAGCGTGGGAAGTATTGAAAGAAGTTACGACATAGGAGTAATTCAAACATTTCTTTGCCATTAGCTGATCTCCTTTTACAGTATCGACCGTCCCATCGGCAGTGGGGAATTTGATACAGTAAAAGAAAGACGAGGCGACCGCCTCAAAGGTTTCCAGAAATGGACGACCTACGAACCCATTATAGATGTTGGGCCTATCTATGATTACAAAATTTAGGTTCCTAGTAATCCTAACCTTGGGATCGTAAAAGCATATTAGCTCGACAGAGAGCTTGATCCGTCCGTAGGCTTGGACTGTGCTGTCGCTGAACCCTTGAAGCACGGTGTCGAACGGCTTGATGAACTTGGTCAGGTTGCCGAGCTGGTCAAGAGCGGACTTGAATATTATGTTGCAGAAGCTTCCATTGTCCACCAGCACGCGATCGACCATTTTCCCGAGGATACATGCAGAGATCACCAATGCATCCTCTTTGGGGCACTGCACTCCCTCCCTATCCTTGTTGGAGAAAGTGATGAGCACGTCTTTAGAGATGGTCGGCTCTGGAGGTACCACGACATGGACCCCGGCGAACGCCCTCAGTTCGGCCTTTCGCTTCCTGTTTGACATGGTGGAAACCGGGGAAAGGCCCCCGAGGTTTCCACCTCCTTGAAGCATATTGATCCGACCGCCAGGGTTGATCGGAGGGATCGATTCATCAGAGTACTCCGGCTCATGCTCGATCCTGGCGATCGGATTGGGAGGGGTTCTTTCGTTTTGTCGGCGCTCGCGCCCTCCGTTCCTCTCTATCCGAGGTTCTGGCTTGGTGACCAAATTGTCCAATTTGCCTTCCTCAAACAGTCGCCAGAGTTGTCTAAGGAGGTCGCGACATTGGCTGGTGTTGTGGTCGGGACTCTTGTGGTAGGCACAGAATTTGCTGCGGTCTAGATGACCGTGGTCCCTTATCGGCTTTGGCTTGTTAAGCCACTCACGCCCCTTGATGGCGTTAAAGATGTGGGCCAGAGATAAGTTGAGGTTGTTGAGGAGGTGAACCTCTACATCCTCGAAGGCTTTGAACTCACCAGGCGGCTTGGCGACCGCCTTTCTGGGCTTGGCGACCGCCTTCTCCTGGACGTGGGACGGCGCCTTCCCTTCTCCGGCAGATCCCTCGCCTAAACAGAGGGTGAGCATCCTCTGCCTAGCCAGGAAATCGGCGGCTCTGACGCGGAAGACCGAGTAGGTCGGGGGGATGTCCTTTGTGAGGTGCCTGAACATGGGCGAGTGTCCGCAGAATCCACCCAGGACTGAGTAGAGAGCGAGCTCGTCGCTGATGGGCTCGCCGGTGAGGACTATCTCGTCTACCCGGTCGATGTAATCTTCATCGGGCTCGTCCTTCCCCTGCCTGATTTTCATCATGCGGTGGGGACCTTCTGGCCGAGCAACTTTGGCGGCGAAGTACGACGTGAAGTCGTTCGCCAGCTTCTCAAAGCAATTGATTAAGCCAGGTGGTAGTGAGATGTACCACCTGTGGGTGAGGTCGCCCAGAGTTAATGGGAACATACGACACTTCGTCGCATCTGATGCTCCGCATCCGGTCATGTAAATCCGGAATTTTCTCAAGTGGGTCTCTGGATCCAATCTCCCCTCATATAGAGGTGTTTGTGGGGGAGCGATCTTTGGTTGAACTGGGGCGAGCTCGATCTGGACCGCGAGTGGCTCACTTGGTCCAGCGATCGTTCTCCTGGCGCCTGCCCCAGTTTCTAGGAGCGCCTTCATCTCGTCGAGCTGGCGCTGCATGGCGGCCATCGCTGTAGCCTGACTGCTCGCTGATTGGCTACCAGAGCGTGAGCCGAGGCGATCGTGCACTGATCCCCTGGCCCCATGGTGGATGATGAGTTCTCTGCCAGAGGGATCATTTCTTGGGCGAGTGGAGGCCCGCTGACCGGCTTATCTTCTGGGAGTCGGATATGCCGAACTCCTGGTAAAGGATTCGGACTCCGATGTCTCTCGGATGGGGCCTGAGTGCCCGGGTCGCCATGAGGGATCGCTCCCTAGTCGGCTTAAGATGGAATCGTCCCGCCTCACGAGAGCCTTCTCCTGCGGCTCGGGGCTTTCTGTTGATTTCTCAACATATATCCCCTTAAGCTTCCGCTTGCCTGCCCGACGAATGGTTGACGGAGTGATGGTGGGCGATTAACATGCCCTCCGTCGCTCCCTGAGGATGGCTATAGCCTCCTCAATCTGTTCTGCGGTCTGGAACTGATCGAGTGAGAGGCTAGGATCGTCCCTCGGCGGCGGGAGTGAGAGCCTAGCGTCGCTGCGGTCGCCTTCCGCCGTGGGCTGGGATTCGATCCGGGCCGGAATGAGATTTCCGGCAGATCTTAGGGTGGCTCTCTTGGAGGTTGTGGCAGATGTCATGTTTCTGAAGGCTTTCTTTGAAGAACAGTGAGTGTTTCTTCAAGTATATGTCCGGAGAACAGTGAGTGTTCTTCGAGACGGTAGGAATAAAAATGAAGGTTTAGATTCCCCTTCCTCTTGCGCCAATTGTTGTTACCCAAAATATTATCCGGAGATAGTATTGCTGGAATGATCGAGTAACAAACAAATGCGAGAACACTTCCGTGGGAAAATAAATAACACAAGATTTGTCGGGGTTGTTAATCCCGGGCTTGAATGCTCTCGCGAGATGTTATTAATAAGTATATTGTGGAGTACAAATATTAATGTTAGAATCTATTACAATGAGTGTAAAGACTTCTAGTTATCTAAGCTGTAGAGCGTGTAGATTGCCGGAAGAACCAGATATGAAGCTCTGTGAGTTCTTGTTTTGGATGTTCTGTGAATGAGAATATGTCTCTCTGTGTGTTTTTAGACTGTATTCACGAAGATGATAATGATGATTGTCCAGATCCCTTTAGCCACTGTTGTAAGCCTCCTATTTATAGGGGACAAGGTTGTTGGGACCTCTCCGGCGATCGCGGGCGACCGCCGTTTTCTATATTATAATAAGGTGGGCGATCGTCCCGTCACGTGGGGTTGTTCCCTTAAAGTTCGAGGCTGCTGCTGGCAGCCAGCTGTGCGAGCCAATGGGAAGCCTGCACGCGTCCTGAGTCGCTGTCCGGGGAGGACCCACTTTGTACCTTTCGGCGGCCCTGTCGGTAGGTGAGGTAGGTGACAGGCTGGGGTCAAAGGTCTTATCTTTCGGCGCCTTTTGTGGATCTGCACGTGGGTCACCGTCCAAGATTCGGTCTTCGACGACTTTGATGGATGTTGGATCCATACGTGGCACGAGACGATCGTCCCTGGTTGGACATCATAGACGATCGCCAGATACCAAAAGACGACCGCCGTGAGTGCCGACCGCTGGGTGTTTGCCCAGCGTATGTCTTCTATCGTTGGCTCTCAGACCATTATCCCGATCGCCATGAAGGCATTTGAATCTCCGCACAACACCTCGTATCCAAGCTTCAATCCCATGTTTCCAAGCTCACAATCGACTTAGGAGAGCTAAAACTCCCTCTCTCAATGCTTGGAGGCGAAGAACGAAGTGAAACAATGAAGAGAAATGAAAAACGGGCATTCACTTATAGAACATTCCAGTTCGTTGTACGTAACGTGCCCATGTTAACGTATGTAACCACCATTTACGTACGCTATCTGACTTTAGTAGCGTACGTAACGACAGTCCAGATTTAATTGACTCAGTTTGTTCAATGCCTTACGTATGTAACCCTTGCTCCATAACGTACGTAATACGTACGTTGACTTGCTACAGTAACATACTCATTAACGTACGTAATGATCCGTCATTAGCGTACGTAATGGTCGGGGTTGACTCGCCTGTCCACATCCGCTGCCGACACTGGGTCCCACCTGCCGACCATGACTTGGTCCTGTCTGATTCCTCTTGTTACGTACGTAATGCCTTGGCCGTAACGTACGTAACACTAGCAACTTAGCGTACGTTATCCTAAAATCTTGACGTACGTTAAGGGCTCTATACTTAGCCATTTCCAACCGTTCCTGCCTGTCTCGACATACTGAAAACACATACACACATACTGAATACATATACTGAATCTAATAATATTCTCATACGATACCTCTGATACACGATATCCTCATATACAATTGTCGACCAATTACGACAATTATACAAATACAGATGTCTCAGTCCTTCGTTTATTCTACCCATACTGTACAGATTCCACGCTGTACAACATAAGTCGGGTAAAATAACTTTAGACAACAGTAGTAGAAATTCGGATATTACATACTACACTACTTAAAATAAGTTTCGTCCTCGAAACTTGCAATGCGTCATAGAAAAACAAACAAACCGTTCAACCAAAATATTCCGAAACCATCATAACAACGATCAATCATCATCATTAATGAATAGCCAAAACAGTACACTTACAAATGCGCAAAGTCGACGATCTCCTGAGATACTAGCAAGTGACTTCACTGTAAAGCCTCAATACGCTTACAATCACATTCCATGAACTTCAACAAAAATATATCATCTTCGGATGACATAATCTATCCGTGTCAAATCCTGTCTGCCTGATTAGACAATCAAGTCCAAATCTGCTAAAAATCAATAATGCATGATACATCTGTGAAACGACTGCCCAAATCAACGACACAAATCCCGAAACATCGGCACGAAATTCCGAATGCTCATACCATCACAAATGATGATCAACCAATAATTTAACCGAGAATATCATGGACATGATGAACTCTAATACGAGCAATCCAAAGGTCAACACGCAGCTGAGAATATCATCAACATGATAAACTCCTATATGACCAACCAGAGGCAAAACACAATTGAGAATATCATCAACATGATAAAATCCAATATGACCAACCAGAGGTCAAAACACAATCGAGAATATCATCAACATGATAAACTCCAATATAACCAACGAACGATTAACGATAATCGAGAATACCTTCACACGGTAAGCTCCAACGTGATAAACACAGAACCACAGAGACCGATATACGAACGAATAAAGTTCTCAAAATGACACACCAATCACATATAGTGGATCTCAATAAACATACCCTGATGGTGAACATACCCCTCGACATATGAACAACCAATCACAAATCGGCGAACATACCAAATCATACATGGAGTGGGAACGACCACTCAATATCCAAAACTACCAGCATGGGGTCACCGTCCCCAAATCTACATTTGCAAAGAAATCATTCAAAGTCACTATGGTAGAATCGTACTACTACCATACTAATGGAATCACATAGCACATATGTCCCGGTTTCAAAAAACCCATAGTTCCAAAATTACATTATGTACCTGAATCTACAACACACAACATATTTCTCTTATCCGATCAATGAACCGATCGTCCCTGGATAACCAAACTATCATACTAGGGTTCAGATCTCTTTTCCTCGTACCATTAGTGTGTTATCCAGTTTGTGAGTATCACTCAAAACTTCACCATGATATGCATTATGCACTAAATGCGTATGTATACAAATCACATTTTCAAAATTAGTTTGAAATCATACAGTCTCGTCAAGAAGACAAATTTTCGAAAGTTCTTTCAAAATTT
Source organism: Orobanche coerulescens (assembly GCA_033398695.1). Taxonomy (NCBI): domain Eukaryota; kingdom Viridiplantae; phylum Streptophyta; class Magnoliopsida; order Lamiales; family Orobanchaceae; genus Orobanche; species Orobanche coerulescens. The sequence continues at coordinate 153,751,015 of CM065812.1, read as the reverse complement.
CAAAACTCAAAACATAAATTTTCGTAAAACCACGAAATTAATTTTCGAAAAGTTAAACTGGCTCGTTAATGTCAAGTATTCGATAACAGTTTCCTTCGAATCCACACGATTTCGAAGTTTTAAAATGAAAACTATGCAAATGATTGATCACATCCATACTCCTATATACCAATTCGGCTCTTCACCGATATCCACGGATATTCCATCGGAAAACCACACGATAAAGTTCCACAATCTCAATGTATAGACTCCGACAAAAACTCCTTTTCCACATATGACTCGCAACGTCAACCATTATCCTATCCTGGATCACCTCAAATATGCTATGACAAAACATTGAATAATCGACAGACAATGAAAGACTACCCGAGAAGTTTCATTTGAATAGGTAAACCAAAATCTGAAAGGCAGAAACGAAGTAGATAAACGATTAGTAAAGTGTTTTACAAATCTCGGGAGTTTTAGAAAACAGAAAAGCTTTCTTTTGAAACATTAGGGTCTCAGCCCGTATCTCTTTCCACATTACAAGAAGTTTATAAAGTAAAAAACTCTTTTGGACCTCAAGTCATGAGTTATAAATTTATTTCAAAATCGATTGGGTCTCGGCCCAAAAATCATTTACGGTAAAACATCCGTAAATTGTTCATTTTGAAAAGTATCATTTTCAAATGCTCAAAAACAGTTTTATATATCACAAAATGATCTATCATGACTACCTGCTCAATAATCCACAGTCCTTCTCCCGAATACACAACTCTGTTTCCAAAATTTAACCAACATATTGATTTCCAAAATCATAATTTTTCCAGATCATCAATCTTGTCCCAACTCTGTCACATTATAATGTAACGCATAATATTCTGCTGAATCTCAAAGCATATCAACTTAGAACGGCAATAAATCTCAATACAATTCAAAAATCCAAATACTTACAGATCGTGAAGCCGACGATTCCCTGTGATACTGGCACATGTCTCAACTCTAGAAAGTACTCGACACAGATATTTTCAAGACACACATTTTTACAAACTCAGTTCAATTCGAGAACACAATACATCTCTATCCGAAGAAACACGTTAACATCATTTGGAAAAGTTTACAACAACCCCAGTACCACACTAGTAAATCACATAACGCACAAGCCCGAGTGAACAACAAAAACCCAGGGCTCTAATATTCGTCAATCGACAACTCGAATGACGCGACAAAAACACGAGCCAACTCGACCCGACTGCCTAGGTTTTCTCAACCTAAGCTCCGATACCATATTCTGTAACACCCGTAGATCCGACCCGGAATATTACAGCGCCGTGGGCCCCGGTATGGAACCCACAAGGCTAAAAGAAATTTTCGCAAACATTTACAAATGCCCAAGATGCCAACGACGATACTATTTTTAAAACATTTGAAGACTATATAAAATATGTTTATCAAAACCGTCGTAAAATCTCGTTTGAAAAGACAAGGCCTGAAATGCCAGAACTCAACAGTTTAAAAACATACGTTAAGATATCATTTACACGTACCGACAAAATAGTTTAGACAATGGTTGCCAAAGCCATCTAAGTTACCAGATGCCAAAAGGCCAATTAAAAATACTCACGCAGTGGAAAAGACAACAGTTAAAAATACTCTAGCAGCGGAATACAAGAACCGATCAGGAAACTCAATACACAAATACATGCCCTAGCCAGTATCCTCCGGGAATCTCATCTCTTCACGACCGCTACAAGCTCGATATCTCAAGAACCTAAAAAGAAAGCCCACGACGGAGTCAGCCATAATATCCAACATGATAACCATCACATCACATCAATAATTACATACCAATGAGAATATAAAATAAGAATACGACCAATGTAATCTTATCGTAGTAACTTTACTTACTCAAATAATTCTCAACAGAATAATCATTATCCCATTTCACATCTCGTACCCGATTAACCAATAAATTCGAACATAATATCTGTATTGTACCTCAAACAATACTCAAGATTCTCAAACTATCATCACAAACTCACGATACGGAAATATACCAATTCTGACCAATATGATCCATCAGATAGCATCATCAAATCCCAAGACGATAACTAATTGTCCATCAAAAGACAAATACCAAAGGAAATACGTAACGTACCTCAAGATATGAAATGCCACAACAATCATGCCAGTCTAATCCGAGATGAGATCAACAACATACGGACATGGTCCTAACACAAGACCTACAAATGCATACTCATATGACAACGTCAATATGCTCACATCAATAACGACAATGTATACTTATGGCAAACCCATAATATACATATGCACAATAACAACACATGATAAAATCAATGATGCGAATCCACATGATTCCATCAACACAACACTGGGTAATCCAACGATCCAGCGCCCTCAGCATAGATCCCCATGATGATCCCGTCGGACCAACGCATGGTGGAAAACTTGTCCAACGATCCAGCGCCCTCAGCATAGATCCCCATGATGATCCCGTCAGACCAACGCATAGTGGACATCCGATCCAGCGCCCTCAGCATAGATCACACGATCTCACCGGATCAACACAACATAAACAATACAATTATGCATACACATATGCAACTCAATATGTTGATCAACATGAACAACATATGAATCAAAACATGAACGACACTGTGATGAAACAACTAGGATGACTTTATGTTCATCAAGATGAATGACAACCTGCATGATCAACAACATCAACACTAAACCGAATCAAACTTATCCCAAGTCCTTCAGGAGAAATCACGATGTCAAATCATCACCGGCGATTATCCTCAATACTCGGCGATCCAAACGTACCACGAACTATAGATATTCATATCCTCATCTTTATCGCAACGTATCCTTGATACCCGAATATGCCAATAACCGAGATAAAGCATATACATTATGATTTAACTCACAAAACACAAATACAACTTATAATCCCAAATCTCCTGTGATTACGATTATAAACATTGCTATACGAATTATAAACGAATGAAACGGAAACCATTCATTAAATATTATAAACTGAGCAAGTAATAACTTGCCTCGATACCGATACGACGATGATGAAGCCGCTACCAATCTCATTGCCTTCGTCTGCGAGCTCCTCGGCCCCGACCAATGCAATTCACGAACATACTCGAACACGACCGCAACATACGATTATAATCACCGATCAATAATCTCAACCTATTGAAGTAATCAAATAGCAACGATTCGATAACAATCAATAACCGAAATCCGATAATTACTAATCAATATAACCGATCGACAAACTCAACGATTTCACAATATCTCGATTAGACACAAGTCCAAATAATCCAACTCAAACAATTACGAATTGATAACCAAAATACGATTACGGATACGATTGTAAAAGAAATCATATTCGGTGATCAATCACAATCTTTCCGGATTCCAAATTGATATCATGATTCGTATTTCATCAAGAACATACGAATTCTACCACTACAATCAACGAACATTCGATCTTCATATCTAAAGATATCGATAATTCAACATACGATCGTCTTGTTATGTTAAATTCATCAAGGAGTTCCTCAAGAACACTAAATGATTCGAAACCTTGTTCATAGCCATCAAAACAACGTAATTCGATATCCTCTAACATCTAAACAATCCTCATTCATAATTCAAGGTGTATATTATCATATTTTCCAATATATGATCCTCCTAACATCAAGAATCGAAACAATTCTACCAAGAACACCAAGAACACTATGATTCTATAATCATAACCAACACAATCAAGACATAAACCATCATATCCTTCAACATATAGTTCATATAACCTCAAGAAACGTAACAACAACATCATAATCATCTTCATACGAATTATTCATCAGCAACAACATCAAAATCCGGATTGAAAGAGAGGATTATCCAACATACCTCTTAGAAGATGTAATACACGAGCAAATACTTGAAGAATCATTAATATCCTCGTATCCAAGCTTCAATCCCATGTTTCCAAGCTCACAATCGACTTAGGAGAGCTAAAACTCCCTCTCTCAGTGCTTGGAGGCGAAGAACGAAGTGAAACAATGAAGAGAAATGAAAGACGGGCATTCACTTATAGAAAATTCCAGTTCGTTACGTACGTAACGTGCCCATGGTAACGTATGTAACCACGATTTACGTACGCTATCTGACTTTGGTAGCGTACGTAACGACAGTCCAGAGTTAACTCACTCATTTTGTTCAATGCCTTACGTACGTAACCCTTGCTCCATAACGTACGTAATACGTACGTTGACTTGCTACAGTAACATACTCATTAACGTACGTAATGATCCGTCCTTAGCGTACGTAATGGTCGGGGTTGACTCGCCTGTCCACATCCGCTGCCGACACCGGGTCCCACCTGCCGACCATGACTTGGTCCTGTCTGATTCCTCTTGTTACGTACGTAATGCCTTGGCCGTAACGTACGTAACACTAGCAACTTAGCGTACGTTATCTTAAAATCTTAACGTACGTTAAGTGCTCTATACTTAGCCATTTCCAACAGTTCCTGCCTGTCTCGACATACCGAAAACACATACACACATACTGAATACATATACTGAATCTAATACTATTCTCATATGATACCTCTGATACACGATATCCTCATATACAATTGTTAACCAATTAAGACAATTATACAAATACAGATGTCTCAGTCCTTCGTTTATTCTACCCATATTGTACAGATTCCACGCTATACAACATAACTCGGGTAAAATAACTTTAGACAACAGTAGTAGAAATTCTGGATATTACACCTACGTCCTCTCTCGTTATCTTTTTCTATAGGCTAAAGATAAACCTCTGCACCTCTCTTTTATCGGTCGAGGGATAACCGTTACAAACTCGTTTTCTATCGGTCCGAGTAAACCGTTCAATCACTTGTCTTTATGTCGGTCTAAGTTAAACCGTTTTCCTTTTCTATTGGACAAGGAATCAACCAATCTAGATTTCTATGGGTACTAGATAAATCTCACTCGGATATAGATTGCGATTCTAACAATGCCGGATCCTTGATCCTAATAACACCGAATAAAATCTTATCCTTTCTTTTTCCTATCTTGTATGATTTCGTGTATAACACTCAATCACGTATCAATATAAGCTCAAGTACAACAACTAGAATGAATACAATGATATCTCAAGTATGAATGATTTGCTCAAGGTTGTTGTATGGTTTGATACCAAGTGGTTTGGTATTTATAGCCATTTTCATCCAACTAGCCGTTAACTCCTTTTGACTATGTAGCGTACGCTAGCCTTTATGAGTAGCATGCGTTATCCTCTGTAGCGTTCGCTACCTGTTGATCTGATGAGTCCAGTAGCTTACTGCCCATCCTTTAGCGTGTGTTAGCTTATCCATTACGTACGTTAAGTACACTCATTAGCGTATGTTAATCATGCACTGTAGCGTGCATTAAGCACATATCCGTTGCCTGCTTTTGACTTCTCGAAGCTTGACTTTTCACCGAATATTCCAACGTTCATATGTTTGAATTCAAATGCTCTTTAGCGTGCGCTAAAGATCATTCATAGCGTGCGCTGTCTTATGTCAGTGCATACGTCATTCTGTGTTGAAAGTCTTCACAATGGTCATATTCCTTCGATAGCGTGCGTTATGCTTTAAGTGTAGCGTGCGCTATTTTCAACAGATGACTTTGTCTTCAGGTGGCATTATAACTCGTCTGATCTGCAGACAGCTATCGTTAGCGTGCGCTAAGCTTCATTACTAGCGTGCGCTAGCTTTGCAGTTTGATCAGCTTTTTGCGTCTTCAACTTCGTTGTTTTGTTTGCTTTTTTGTTGTTTTTCTTTGTTTAACAACTTAATCATCAAAACTCTATTAATGAATATTTGGAATAAAATATTCCAACAATCTCCCCCTTTTTGATGATTACAAAACAACACCTTGAATTGGATAAAACCTGCAAAATAAAAAATAGATATATGTGTACAAATCAAAGTTTTCGACTTTGTCCGTTTCGTTAGTTTCGTCTCCCAGCTTTTCTTTCTTTCCTTTTCGACTTCTTCTCTTTATTTTTCAACTTCTTCGTTTATTCTTTTCTCCCCCTTTTTGATTCGTACAAATATTTATTTTTCTCTCCACCTTTTTACTTTTTATTTTTCTCGTCATTCTTTCATGACACTTTTTATCCCATTCAACTATTTTCTCCCCCTTTTTGTTATCATCAAAAAGTATAAAGCAAAGTATGCCAATTGATGATAAAATATGTTATGATAAAATATGCATAAAAAGTGTAAAACTTTCCCTGACAAAAATCTCCCCATTTTTGAAAAAAAATATAATACCCCCGAGTAAAATACAATTGATGAAAATTATCAAAAATTAATTTTTTGGGATCCAACCGATAGTTGGTTTTTCTTTTGAGACGTAGACGATGTTCGGAATAAAAGTTCCTTTAGGAATCCAAATCTTTTTAATTTTTATCGTCCGTCGTGGGCTTTTACAATTTAAAATATGGTGTCCAATTTTTAAACATTTACATATTTTGAAATTTAAGGATTCATTTTTAGTATGCGGTTTGAATCCTAACCCATGTTTATTCAAAGTAAATTTTTGAACTGATAGCATTTGTTCAAACTTATCATTTCCGCATGAAAATTTCTTCGTTAAAACCTTTAGTTCATCTTGAACTTTCAAAAGATCATTCTTTAAAATAATTTTATTTTCAAGGCAATGAGAATGATCGGTCTCGACAATTTTTCCCTTTTCAAGAATTTTGGAAATTTCATTTTTCAATAATTTATTTTTAGCTTGGAGGGATTTAATTTCACTTAAAACATTTTGAAAATCGATATGCAATAACTCGAATGCTTCAAATAATTCATCGTAAGAATTACTTACTTGGCTTGCGACGTCACTTTCGTCGAATGAGCTTCGGGCCATAAGAGCGAGATTATTTTGATTGATAAAATCTTCGTCCTCGTTTTCATCACTCCACATGGCAATTAGAACTTCCTTCTTTGGATTTGCTCGGCAATTCTTTGCGAAGTGGCCTGGTTTACCACAGATTCGACAGTTATTGTCGAATTTCTTAGATTCACCCGTTTTGATGTCTTTCTTTCTCCGATTTAATAAAGTTTGAAACTTATTAATATTCTTGGCATAATATGCCGATTCTTCGTCACTTTCGTCCATCGGGATTTCTTCTTTATTTCTCGACATCTCAGCCTTCATGGCTATCGTTCTTTCCTTCGGATTCGGTTTGGCATTCCGAGATTTTAGGACAATCTCGTAGTTTATAAGTGAACCAACGAGAGCACTAAAATCAAGATTGTTTAAATCTTTTGATTCTATTATCGCCGTCACCGTGTCATCCCATTCAGCAGGTACTGGTCTTAAGATTTTCTTGACTTTCTCACTACTTGATAATGGTTTCTCAAAACAAGCTAATCCATTAGAAATGATCGAAAAACAGTCGAGCATGTTCGTGATGGATTCTTCACTTTTCATCATAAATAGCTCGTATTCATGTAGGAGCATATTTATTTTCGTCTCCTTGGTTTGAAACCTCTGAAGCACGGACTCTCCTACACTGAAGACCATCTTATTTTGAGAAAAACTTATGATATGCTTTTGCAAGAACAATATATGTACTTTTTTTTTTGAACGGCGGATGATATATAACTAGCAAAGGCTAGGAAAAAAGATTACATGGAAGTTATAGAAGTTACAGGATTATTCAACCAACCTATCCAACTAAACTTCCTAGAGGGATTTCTAGACGAAATACATAAAAAAGATTGAGAAATTATAGAGTCCCAAATCACCTCCTTCCTAGGAAGACAACTAGAAAAAATCAAGCTATTACGGAAATTCCAAATAGACCACATGAGAGTCCCTCCCACCCCTTCGAGGACAAGCCGCACCTTCATGGGAACATGGAGGGAGTCTAACCAATCAAACCAATCCGTGAAGTTTCCACAAACCGGAATGTCCATCTCCCACCACTTAGCCAAGAGATACCACAAATCTTTCGCCAAGCCACAATTGAAAAAGGAATGATTAACCGTTTCAAGATCTCCAAGGCTTGTAGGACAAATCGATACCTCTCATATCTAGATTGACTCTAGATGGGAGCTTATTAAGCATCGCTCTCCATAAAAGCATGTTAACCTTGATGGGGACATTTTTATTCCAACAAGTAGAATCCGAGCCCGAGCCTAAGATAAAGGAGTCAACCAAAGAGCGAGCAGAGGCAACCAAATAGCCCTTGGACGAGTCCACAGTCCATAGCCAAGAATCCCGTTTGTCAGAAAGAATGATGCCTATGGTGATATTAAGAAGGTCTCGGAATTGATTAGCTTCTACACCACCCCGAGGAATGCGCCTAAGAACCGAAGACCAGTCAGCTAAACTAACATGACTCGCAATGTTGCAATTCTTGTCCGTATCTAGTTGGTAAATATGAGGGAAAGCCGTCTTAAGGGGCTGCTCTCCGTACCAAGTATCATCCCAGAATAGCGAATCAATGCCATTGCCAACCTTACGGGAGCAAAGAGAAAACAAATCAATACCTTGTTGTTTGAGGTTGTTAACCGAGGAAAGGATGACACCCCAAGGGCTGCGTTTAAGGCTGTTATTAGAAGTAGAAGGAATGCCACCATACCTGGCATGAATACATTTGATAACATGAACCCATAGATCAGATTGTGCATTTAAAAACCTCCAAATCCACTTGAATAAAAGCGCAATATTAAGCCCGAAAATGCTACCAATCTCAAGGCCGCCATCTTTTTTACTAGCAAGGCACTTGTCCCATTTAACCCAAGTCATCTTTTTGTCACCAACATCGCCTCCAATAAAGAACTTGTTACGCATAGATTCAAGTTGCCTGCGAATGGAACCGGCATCATATAGATGGACATATAATAAGTGGGAAGGTTACCTAAAACCGACTTGATAAGAGAAAGTCTCCTGCCAACAGACAATAGCCGAGCTTTCCATGATCAAAGTTTAGAGGAAAACTTTTTAAAAACGGCATTCCAATTATTGCACTTTGTCATGCTACAACCAACCGGAACACCTAAGTACTTCATAGGGAATTGAGACACCCCACACCCAATTATATTCGCCAAATAAGAAACCTCATCGTCGGTAACACCAATCCCAAGGACGTTGCTTTTCTGGATGTTGATTTTAAGCCCCGTAAAAGCATCGAAGAATACTAATGAGGCTGTGGGCGTTAACCCAAGACCATTCACCAAAAAAGATAACATCTTCCGCGTACATGAGATGAGAAATGCACATATTATCGCGACCAATAGAAGCGCCCTTGAAAAGACCTAGAACCTCCGCCTTACGAGTGAGAGCGTGTAAACCTTCCATAGATAATATGAAAAGGAAAGAAGACATGGGGTCGCCTTGCCTTAGACCTCTAAAAAGCTCGAATTCATCCATAGGAGAGCCGTTGATAAGGACGGAGGAACGACCATTATGAAGGCACCCTCTGATCCACGCACGCCATTTAGAGCCAAAACCAAATTTTTCCAAAATCAAATCTAAGAAATCCGAACGCAAAGAATCAAAGGCTTTCTCGAAATCGACTTTAAAGACCATAAGCTCTTTTTTGTGTTGACGATACCAAGCCAAGACTTCATTTAAAATTAGAGGGCCGTCAAGAATATATTTACCTTTGATAAAAGCAGATTGCACAGGGCTTATGGAATTCCTAATCACGATACTAAGCCTATTAGCTAATAGTTTACCAATAATTTTATATTGGCAACCTATTAAGCTTATAGGACGGAAGTCAGAAATTGATTTGGCATTAGGGACTTTTGGGATTAGGGCAATAAAAGAGGAGTTGCAACCTTTGGGAAAAAGATTGGAACGAAAGAACTCTTGAACAAATCTCTCCACATCATCTGCTATAAGATCCCAAAAAGAGGTGAAAAATTTGAAAGTGAAACCATTAGGCCCCGGCGCTCGGTCACCACCACAATCCCATACAGCCCTTTTAATTTCATCGCGAGAGAAGGGCCGTTCCAAGAATTCACGGTGACTAGAAGATAGGGAATTGAACATGTCCGAATCCAAAGTAGGGGGAGTACAACTAGGCTGTTGAAACCGGTTCCTGAAGTGCTCAAGGAATTCGGCCTTGACAACAGTAGGAGACTCAATCCACTCTCCATTCTTTAAAATACCTCGAATGGCCAGTTGACGTCTCTTTTTATTTAACGAACCATGAAAGAAGCTCGTATTTTCGTCACCCTCAAGAGCCCACTTCACCTTAGCCTTTTGAGCTAAGTCCCTAGCCTCTAAACGGTCAAGGTCTCCCAAGAAAGCAAGAGAATCCAATCCCTACGCATTTTAAAATCCTCATCACAAGTTGTACCGGAGTCAATCTTTTCATCCACAGTAGAGAGCCGCTTTTGGTGTTCTTTTTTCAAAGCATAGGATTCATATTTCTTAGAACCCACCCATTCCCGGATTGCTTTTTTGAGATTCTGAAGTTTTTTCTGGAAAAGAACCAAACCGTTAGCATGAACGATGTCGTCGTTATTCCAAGTGTGAGTGACAAGATCATGGAAGCCTTCCAGTTCCAACCAGGAGTGAAAAAATCGAAAAGGGGTCGGCCCATAATCGACTTGGGATTCCTTCAAAAGAATAGGCCTGTGATCCGGAATACCTTTCTCCAAAACAATCCCTGTAGAATGAGGAAAGAACTCAAAGAAATTTTCAGTGGCCAAAAATCGATCGAGCTTGCTCATTTTAAACCCCCATTTATCAGTCCATGTAAAATTATAACCACCTAGAGGGATATCAATAAGAGAAGCATCGTTAATGAATTCGTTGAAAAAATTAGCTTGTCGGTCACTAAAGACCGATCCGTATCTTTCACAAGCGTCGCGGACTTCATTGAAATCACCCGTCAAAACCGTAATGCCATCCCAAGAATTAATGAGATCCGATAAAGATGACCAAAGGGCTAATTTACTAGGCAGATCTTGTGGAGCATATATGTTAATCCACCTGGTATTGACATTACCTGGAGCCCAAAAACCATCGACAACAATGTAATTATTTATCATTACAAGTAATATTAGCCCTAGTGAAAACCTTATTATTCCAAACACAAATTATGCCGCCTGATAAACCACGAGCTGAGGAAGAAGCAAAATCAAAATGAGTATTGCCCCACACCTGACGAAGAATCCATAAATCAACCTTAGTCATTTTAGACTCATGAATGGCTAGAAAATTAATCATACTAGATGTTCTCCGGTGCGATGCACCGTATAAGATATTCCCTTATTAGAAAATAATTTCTCGATATCTAAATTTATTTTTAATGATTTTCGACATGAATATCATATTAGCGTAATATTAATAAAAGATTTATTGAGTGTATTATGGGGTGTAATATAATTCAAGAAATAGTACCACATTAGTGGAGTGTTAAGTAAAGTAGTGTTCATTACATGAACAAATTTCCTGGACATACCGAAAAAAAATAGGAATAAATTTTATGGACGAAAGTAATATGTGATTAAGTCTTAATATATGTGTGTGTGCAGTGTATGTTTTATTATTTTTAGTTATTATAATTAAATAAATATCATACTTTATTTTTTATGTAAGCAATAAATGAGTTAATATGTTTTTATTTTGCATCATTTAATTTTACTGAAAATAAATATTCATATTTTTTCTAATATTTTTTTTGTGCGGTCGGTCATTATTGTAAATCCATCAAATTTATTATAATCATATGGATGTCTAGTTGAAAATTGTGAAATAAAAATTCATTTGATATATTTTTCATTAAAAATAAACTTGATTTAAAAAATTATAAACATTTAAAATTTTAAGCTAAAAAAATAAAGGACGGATTTTTTTATTGGTAGATGAGTGTAAGTTGTAGAATAAAACTCTCATAATACATATCTAGATTTTTTTTAGATTTAAGAATACATCTCTATATATAAACTTTATTTTAAAATAAAAAATCAAAAAAATTTACAAAGTGACATGTGTCACAACTTTCTTTTAATGGAAGTATAGATGTGTATGACATAAATCCCGAATCCACTTCCGCTTATAGAGGTCACCGAGACCTTGAACATTAATTGATAGGCAATTCATTTATTTACAACGAATTCTCCTTTGTCGGCAATGATAGAAGCGAGAGTTTTCTCACACCCCTCCATGTTGAGCCCAAGAGCCATGCCCACCTTAATTGTTTCCTCCAATCTGTGTAAAAGGGAGAAGCCCGGATGCTTGAGAGATTCCCCGCCAGAAAGATTGTGAATAGACTCTGATGGTTGCTGTCCTTCGTTAATTGGGGAAAAGCCTGGAGGAAATTCTGGAGTCTCTGATTGGCATACATTAGGACCCTTGTTAGGCTTCTTATTAATAAGTGGATCCAGGTCAAACGGTCAGATGGCACGTTGTTAGGTACATCGTGCGCATCAGGAGAAGCATCCACCTTAACTTCCGAATCATCAATATGAGCATCCTCACCTGTTCCACCATCGACCTTGAACTCAACACCCGACTCCGCCTCATTAATCTCAAACATGTGATCTTCCTGATTCTCAGACGCTCCCATGAAACTTGAGTCATCTCGGTCAGAGACGTCATTTGTGAAAGCAGGTGTCCAGCTGCAAAGTTCTCGAACTCGAATAGTATAGGTAACATTATTAATAGACACCAAGATCGAAGCAAAAACTAGGGGGGCATAGAAAGATTTTATACATAGACGCTTGGATAGTCTATTGCATTGATCAGAATCATCCATAAATATGACTTCCCCCCATTTTCCACAAATTTGAGTGAAGATGTCGTTGTTCCATGCACGAATAGGAACGCCTTCTACCTCGAGCCAAATGAGGCGTTCCTCCATTACAAAATCACCATGCCAAAGCTTTAATGTAGAGAACCATGACTGAACTCCAGAATGATTTAAAAACTTGTCCCTCGCATCCTTAGATGTAAAATCGAATAAAACCCAGAGACCACCCAAGTATTTGAGACCAACATCCAAGAACCCCTCATTACAACACATTGTGCGTGTATTCGCAATAGAACGAAAGTCCTTATAGCAACCAAGTAAAGCCAGGGGAAAATCATTGGGGGTATCATATGAAAGTGAGACAACAGGTTTATTACTCATTGAAGCATCATGATCATTACGAGAGTTGGTACCTACCTTAGAAAAAGCATCATGATCATTACTCATTGAAGCATCATGAGCATCATTAATAACAGAACGTTCTGATGTTCATTGTCGTGAATTAACATGTAGTTTAAGTTCGCCCCACAATAAAATGCAATACCTCGTCATCCCACTAGTATAATTATATAAAACCTATATACAATTGTACTTTTTTTCATCAAAATATAAATATATAGTTTCGAGAAAAGTAGTGGAAACATTAACATTCTTTCGTTTCCAATGTTTCCTAGGAAAAGTTGGAAATTGCGAGTCTGGAAACAAAGTACTTTCGGAATTACATTCATGTTTCTTTACAATTTGGAAAAAAAAAAATTGGCGTTTCGTTTCGGTGGAAACATTTAGAAAATTTAATCCATTAGGATACGAGGGTGTTCACGCCAGCACCTCTTGTCAATTATGTTGATGTAGTCCACCACAACCTTCTTGCCAGACATCCCAGGCACACCGTTCATTTCGTTTGTCGTCCTCTCCTCCATATCCCAGAAAACAGATGATCCTAGACGGAACATGTGGGGTAATTTTCTGTAATCTATACCAAATCTTTTCAGCAATCGAATTTTCTCCCGACTTCGGGTTCCCTTCAAGTATTTGTGAGCTTCAGTTTTGGTCATGCCAGGTTTTTTCTCTTGAGTTTGAGGAGTTCCGTTCAAGTATCCCCCTGACTTGACAAGCACCCAGAAACAAGTATTGTACAGGTTATTAATGTGACCTGCAAATAACAAATAACACATTGAAATTGAAATTTTCATTCCTTAAATTGCCAGGTCAGAAATTGAAGGCTTGGGAGGAAAGATATCTTACAGTCAACTTGTCTCCATGCCAAGTAATCCAGCAGAATCTTGTCAGAAGGGTAGCAAATAGCACGGCCATCAAAATATGGCGAGAGTTTCAACTCTGTGAGGAGGAAAAACTCTTTCCATTTCATTACATACACCGAAGTGAAGAAAGATGTGATGACAGAAACTATCTCACTGCAAAAAGTTTCAAATAATTTTAAGTTGGAGGCATTTGAATTTGCTACAATTTGAGATCTCATCATCATCATCATCAACAGCACCTTAATCCCAACTATGTTGGGGTCGGTGGCATGAAGATTATAGTGTCGTCTAATTGTCTAAAATTAGTTAACAAAGCCTTTTCTTAGTTCAAGCATGATGATGAAATTGTCCCTTTTCTGCAGTTTATTTAGTATGCAATACTTAATAGTTATAACTCTAGAAAGCTATGCGACTAAAATTTATTTCATTAGATCTCAAATTGTACCTGGGACGTCTTCCATAAAACTCGGAATCCTTCTTCAAGACAAAGCTATACTCATCGCTCTCTCCATAGGCAAAGACAATGTCATTGAACTCTTCCACCACAGCCATAGCACATGAATTCATAAGGTTCAATGCACGTGTATCATTTGGCCTCTCAAAATCATGAACCTCAGAAAACCTAAAATATATAATACAATATTCATGTTAAAAAGTAATTTAACTTGAATGCAGTAAATGAGTGAATAAGGATACCATTACTCCAATAGATAATTAAATTAAATGCAGTAAGTGAGTGAATTTCTTTAATATGATTACACTATAGAAAAAGCATAGCTGATCTCATTGAATGAACGAATAAATTGAAAAATGAATTTGATAGAACAGAAGAAGTCATTGAAAATTACTTGTGGAAGTGACAACCGTCAATGCGTATGACAATCCAAGTTGATGGCAACAACTTGTTTTCAAACTGAAAGGACCTCTTGTATTCTGGCTTAACATTACAAATATCCCCTTCAAATTTACCCAGTTCCTCAAGGAGATATGGGTGTGTACTCCAGAAGCTTCTTGAAGTTACATTTTTTGAATGAACCAGAGTTACCTTTATCCTCTTTCTTTTGACAGGTGTACCACTGATGTCGTATTTCGTTATCTCTTCAACCTTTTGCCTCAAGAGAAATGATCCTTGACGAGCAATGTCAGGACGTCCCTTATAGTTAATTTTAAACTCATTAAACAGAAGATCATGTTTCTGTTGTTTTCGAGTTTCTTTTAAAATACCATTTGCTTCTCTGTCAGACTTTTTCTTACGAATCAGCTCCGAGAAACAGGTATCATACTGGTTTTTATCATGACAGTCGTTCTGTCTCCAGGTAAGATATGACTGAAGAACCTCCAAAGATGCATAAGATACTACACGTGAGTGAAAAGATGGTAGATATCTAATCTCCTTTTGAGGGAAAAACTCCTTCCATTTCTCGAGATATTTAGAAGTGAATAGAGAGACTACAAGGGAGAGAATTTTGCTGCAATTTAGAACTTAACATCAACCAAAAATAATATTTAAGTTTGCCAAACCAACAGAAAGAAATTTTGAAATCTCATCAATCAATACGAGGGAAGAACAAAATCTTAATACTCCATCCATCCCATAAAGATTGACCACTTTCATACTTTAATTAAAGTCAAAACTAGACGATCTTTATGGGATGGAGGTAGTATGTGAAATTCAAACAAACTAACTGGGGGTAGGAAAAGAATAAGAAATCTACAATAATTTTCAGTAATAATAATATCAGGAAAACTAAACAAATTTAATATATTACTACATTTTTAGATTACAGGCAAATAAATCAGAGATGAGACTTCAAGTTGGTGTTGTCAGAAGATTTCATCTAGAAATCTGATTAAGCTTTTGCAAGCAGGGAAAGATTCACAAACACTGTTATCTACTTATGCAAGTATGCAACAACACAGAGAAATTTTGAACACAAAAACCAAATCCTAGAAGTATACAAATACGAACCTGCCACGCCTCTTGTACAACTTTGTGTCTTTCTTAAACACGAAGCTGGAAAAAAAGAAGCATCGGTCACATTTCAAATATAAAACCAAAATTGCAAAATTCAAGGAACGAAATGGACATAATATTTGAGAAAAAAAATGTGCATAGCTTATTAAAATGGACGGGATGTAAAGGCATTAATATTATGGCACTGTGATGGTCATTTTGCCAAATCTGGTCAGAATTAAATGTCTCAAACTTGGCTAACTTTGGACTTTCCTTATTAAAAACACGATACAAAAACCAAATGCTCTAGAAAAAGTTAACCGACAATTCCCTGATCTTAACAACTCAGCCGTGGCCACAAAAAATAGTTTAAGCGCTTGGTCTTACTCAACAGATACTAAAGTTGATGTGCATGGAAGTCCGTACAACATTTAGATTGATGACTTGAAATGATCAAGAATCTGGTAGCTTACTATTATAAGCTCACCATTTTCTTCTAGCTAAGGTCATCTCGTAGTGTATCTAATAAAAAATGAAGTTGTATAGTGTCTTTAACTCTGCTTTCTTAGCACTTATAACTAAGGGTATTAGACAGAAACAAAAGCTTTAACTCCATCCTTACAGAATTGCAATAGAAACTCATTGCCAGTGTGTCCCTTCAACTTTTAAAATCATTCAAATATGTTTAAGGAAATTGCTAGGTTATCTCAATGAGCATCAAAACACATCTAAGAGGCTAATGGAAAGCGAGACCTTCTAAGGAAAAACAAAAGCAAGCCTTTTTGAACTCCTAATCATTTTCCCTGACCCTTGTACGTATTTAGTAACACCAAACCAAAGCAAGTCTTATCCCACTAGGTGCGGCCAACTTTATGAACAAAAGATAATTCTTTTAAAACAGGCGAATATGTAATGGACCAAGTTTGTCTTATTTATGGGTTTTGTTAGACGACCTGCTCGGATTCATCCACTGCAATGATCAAATCCTTCCATCCACAGGAACATTTCCTAACTGTATCTTGTTACCATATTGGTGTAAATTGTTTAAAGTATATCATGGGGATTAGAAAATAAAATTGGTTTTGGCTATATTGTTCTTCTGTTATCTCTTCTTCTTTACATTGTTTTTTGAAGGTAGTTCGGCTGTTGCTCATAGCTGAGACAACAGATTTATAATTTCTCAATGTTTCCCCTACATGTTTCTGTCTAAACGGCTCAGCCCGAAGGAGCTTCCTCCAGCAGGATGGATTGCAAGTAATAAGCAGTAAGCACTAATAAACAATACAACTAAATGTGCACCAGAATGTCCTCGCTTATCCATTTAGTTTGAAGAAAATATTGCAACTGACCAATGCCTCTCACTTATCCCTTTTGTTATTCCTTACTGTTATATGGGCACTCTCGAATCTATTAGCTGATTGTGCATCTAGCACCTATCATTCTAAATTCTAGCACCTAGTAATCCATAACTTACTAACTATGCTCTTAAACATCCCTAGAGGTCACAGACTAAACTGTGATCCTTTAGTAACTCAATACAGGCACATAGCATAAACCTAGCCAAACCAATCCTTATCCCAGTAGGTGGGGTTGGCTATATAAATACGATGTATCCAAGCACATAGCATAAACCAAATAAAACCAAGTCGTATCCCACTAATGGGGTCGGCTATATGAATACGACGTCTCCAATCACACAGCATAAACCAAACAGTAAAAATCACAGTTTTACCTGTATTCGTCAAGAAACCCGTATGCACATGCAATTTCATGAAACCCCTTCTCCTCCAAAACAGCCTTGGCACACTCATTCATCAGCTTCAAAGCCTGCTCATCGTTTGGCTTCGCAAACTCATGAACTTTACTAAACTTCTCGAAATTTCGACCTCCGATTCGGACAACAATAAAGTTGGGAGCCATAAGCTCATCGACCGCCTCATATTCTTTCACGTATTGGTACTTGCTATTCGCCATCTTTACACTCTTGGATACATAACACTTTCCTCAAAGCTAAAAAGGAAAAAAATAAATAACATCATTCGAAGAGAGAGCAAAGAGTTGAAAATGGCGGAGCACAGAGCACAGAATGAGGAGCAAAAAAAATTAGTCTTACCTAAAAGGAGCAACAGGCAGCGGAGCTCGTCTGCGACCGTGAGAAGCGGCGGAGAGCGATGAGCAAGAGCCTAGAGGAGGGCGAGCCGCGGTGGGTGGTGGTCGATACTGAGAGAGAGAGAGAGAGAGAGAGAGAGAGAGGCCGGAGGCGAGAAGGTTGAAGATGAAGAAAGTACGCGGGTGAGTGATAATCTGTGAGCAACGCCGACGAACCGCAGGAAGGAAGAGCCGCAGGAAGGAAGAGAGAGTGAATGCGAAGGAAAAGGATACGGACGGGAGTGGCTTTCTTCGAGAGTTGAAACCTTGTATAGGCCTGTGCTTCGCAAGCCCTAGGACATGAAAAAATTGGGGCCTTAGAGATAAATTAATATAAAAATAATGGAACAAATAAGAATTAATTGAAAAAGATATAATTTTTTTTACTTTATCTAAATACAACACGTCGAGTAGTTTTGGACGCAAAAGTATTTATCAAGTCTGTGTAATCTAACTCATCAATCATTTTTCTTTCAATCGATAACATAGCCGAATCATTTAACCTGTCTTGCAACATAGTTGATCGCAAATAGGTCTTAATCAACTTCAGTTTCGAGAAAGATCTTTCCGCTGATGCAACCGTAAACGGAATGGTTAACAAAATCATATACGCAATATAAACATTTGGGAAGCAATTCACCCTCTTGAAATAGCGCAGAACATCTATTGCTCTCGACTTTTCACTTGAAAAATACGACTGTAAGCACAATAATTTTGTGCATAAATCGTCTCCAATAATGTCTGCATTCTCATTATGCTTCAAATACTGCACTTTAGTTACACTCATTCCCAAAAAAAAAGATGCAAAAGAAGTGAAGAACATGAGACCCATCTCCTGATGTACTACTGTGTACAAAATAATTTCCAAAATCCTCACCACCAGGCTAAGCAAAATAATCAACTATGTGGTCAGTGATAGCCAATCTGCATTCTTGCCAGGAAAAGTAATCCATGATAACATTCTCCTGGCTCATGAGATGGTGAAGGGGTACAACAGAAAAGGAATGTCACTTAGATGCATGATCCAAATGGATTTGCAAAAGGCATATGACACTGTTGAATGGGATGCACTTGAAGAAATCATGTTGGAAATGAATTTCCCATCTATGTTTGTGCAGTGGGTAATGGTGGGAGTCAGGACTGTATCATATAAATATGCTATTAATGGCTCTCTTAGTGAAATTCTGCAAGCAAAGAGAGGATTACGGCAAGGAGATCCAATATCACCTCTGTTTTTTGTACTGATAATGGAATATCTTCAGAGGAAACTACAAAGCTTGAAAAATGAATCTGACTTCAAATTTCACCCACGCTGTGAAAGAGTGAAATTAATAAATATCTGCTTTGCAGATGATTTGTTGTTATTTGATAAGTGGTAATTTTACCACTTATTTCTAGGATTTTATACTAGGTTTTTATCTCGTTTCGTGATTAATGTGCTCGTATTTGGCTTATTTATGATTAGTCGAGCCGTATTACGCATTTGGGTTGGTTTTAGTGTGTTTGCAGGTTTTTAGAGCCAAAAGGACCCAAAACGAGACAAATGACCGAGAGTCGAGTCAAACGGACGGAAGAAACGGATTTTTTTTTGCAAGAGACAGACCACCCTATCGGCCCAGCCTATCGGCCGATAGGTGCGTCCGAAAGGTGTTCCTGCCCTATCAAGTGAAGTCGGCCGACGAACCAACTATCGGGCAAGCTATCGACCGATAGGCCAGGCCGATAGGCTGTTACGCGGGCTCTCGTATTTTGACGGATTATGACTCTTTTGGATAGATTTTGTTTCCTAGATTAGGGCTAATCGGGAATGTAACTCCCATAGGCTATATACACCCCTCCTAGACCTAGTTTTACTATCTTTCATCATTCTTTTTCATCCTTTATCATCTTGAGCAGATTTTTACAATTTTTGGCAAGATTTATTCCTTGGAGATTAGAACTTTTTGGAAAAGCAGGAATTATTATTTTTCGGAGATTGAAGACTCAGAGTTCATCCGTAAGAGTTGTAATCTCTCTTTTCATATTAATAATATGCATTCTCCATCAATTTCCTGTTTAATTTCAATTATGTCTGGCTAAATCCATTGATTGATTCTAGGGTTAGTGATTTTAATTGATGTTCACATGATGTTCCTTTGATTACCTTTTTACCTTTCATCCTAGGCTTGTGATCAAGATGTGTTAAATCTCATGCTAGATTAAAGGGCCCTTAATCGATGCATGTTAGCTAATTCATTTTGCCCGGAAGGATTAATTAATTAGTGGAAATACTTGATACACAATATGATTTAATCTTAAGACCTAAGTGGAGTAAGATAAATTATAGATAAATAAGTTGGCGCTTTTTAAGTGATTTAAATTCTTTGAGCCTTAGCGGAAAAAAAAGGGTTTAAAATTAACTATCTTTCTAGGTTGCCTTGATCGGAATTCTAGATCGGCTGAGTGATTATTTCTAGGATTGAATTAAAATTTGGGGAAAAGGAATCAAGTGAATGGATTGTGTGAACTCAATTAGATGATACTACCCTATAGGGGTGGCATTTCGGAACCGAAAATCCAAAACCGAACCGAAAAAACCCGAAAAAAGAACCGAAAAACCGAAACCGAAGAAGACCGAACCGAAAAACAAAAAAACAGAACCGAACCGAAGTAATTTGGTTCGGTTCTCGGTTCGGGGTAGAGCGGAACCGAACCGGACCGAAATGGACCAAAGTCAAATTTCAACATACTAAAATTTTTGTGATTTTGGTGTGTTTCGAATTTTAGTATAATTCGTTTTCCTTTTGTAAGACCCTCATGGGTCCAAGAAGGACCGATAATATGCTCATGAATTTGTGATTCAATTAATTTAGGTTGAGAGAATGAGCTACTGTGATTTACGATTGTTATATATTTTGAGATATTTGGAAATTGCTATGCAACTCTAGCTTTTATCTTGAACATATATATAACTCTTGTTGGCTTGTTGTTATATACTCCCTCCATTTTTCTTTACATGTCGTTTGACTTTTTGATACACACTTTTAGGTGCTTTGACCGTATAGTTAAAATTATTATCTTTAAATAAATTTTTTTGTGAATTAAAATTTAGATTGTATATTTTTATTCAAAAAAATAAAATTTAAAAAATAATAAATTTAACTACCCGGTCAAAGCACCTAAAAATGTGTGTCAAAAAGTCAAACGACATCTAAAGAAAAATGGAGGGAGTATAACTTATTCTATTGCATATAATATTTGAATTTATATTGTGAAGAACCGAAAAAACATCAAACCAAATCGAAACCGAACCGAATATTTATAAAACCGAACTTAACCGAACCGAACTTCAAAAAGAATCGAACCAAACCGAAACCGAATATTTGGTTCGACTCTCGGTTTCGGTCAAAAACCGAACCGAATGGAACCGAGTCCACCCCTACTACCCTAGGATCAATTACCTTTCGACTTGTGATTTTATCTTGCTAATTTGCTTTATTTGCTTGATTTAGATAATTCATCTTTTATTTAATTTTTATATTTCGATTTTTGAAGTTAGATAATTAGAAACAAACTAAATTTTCGGATTCCTAAATAGCAGTCAAATTTTGAGTAGAGTTACTTCCTTTATTTTCGACACATCAATTCCCTTGGGTTCGACACCTTGGAAATACTTCGAGGTTTTACAAATTTTAAAATTGATCGGATTTGAAAACCATACTACGCGAATTCTAGCGATCAATTTTTGGCGCCGTTGCCGGGGAATTGATAGAAAACTTAAGGGGATAATTCGAAAAAGAAGAGATTGTTACTTTAGGTTGTTTACTATTATTTTTAATATTCGATCTCGTTTCCTCACATCTTGTTTTCTCTTCCTTGTAGGCGGTGCATGATCACAAGATCCCAAGGAAAGGACTTATTTCCTTTGGATCCGGAAATCGAGAAGTCTTTGAGGAGGAAGAAGCAAGAAGCGAGAATCGAGACTATTTCTATACCTTTCGTTGATACCATGGCCGGCATTGTTGACCCACCACGAGAACTCGCTCGGCCCGAGAAGATCCCTTTGAATGCCCGCTTTCGACCGAAGCTGGACGATTATCAAGAAGGAGGTTGGGGGAAGATTGATGCCAACAACTTCGAGCTTAAGTCGTCCCTCATCGCTATGGTGAAGTCTCAAACATACGGAGGAGGAGTTAATGAAGATCCAAACGCTCATCTTGAGTCGTTTTTGGACATATGTGCCACCATCAAGCAAAACGGAGTGCCTCCGGATGTCATTAAGCTCCGCCTATTCCGGTTCTCCTTAGAAGACGATGCGCTAGATTGGTACAAGAGCCTAGATCGGAAGGAAATTGGTACTTGGAGAGAGATGACTCGGTTGTTCTTAGCACAGTTCTATCCTCCCTCGAAGGTGCAAAAACAAATCAACGATATCTTGCAATTCGAGCAATATGAGGATGAATACTTATACGAGGCATGGATCCGATTTAAGAAGCTACTTCGCAAATGCCCACATCATGGAATTGACAAGGAGGAAATCTACATTAGGTTTTATCGGGGTTTGACGAGGAAGGCTAGAAGAGAGTTGGACTATTCATCGAAAGGGGGATTTCTTGCTAACGATTATGAAGAGGCCAAGAATCTCATCGAGCTAGCGGTCAACAATGATTACGAGGAGGTGACCGATAGGAAGATGACGAGAAGAAAGGTTCCATCCGGTGACGAGGACGCCTACGGTGATTTGAAGGCGAAATTTGAAAGACAACAAAAAGAGCTTGAGATTCTAAAAAAGAAGACTTTGGGAGTCAATGCAGTTTTTGAAGAGCTAAACGAGCCTATAGCAATTGAGGAGGATGTGAATTATGTGCAAGGAGGAAACTTCCGGCAAGGGGGAAATAGGGGGAACTATTATCCGAACAATCGAAACCACCCTAATTTCTCCTATGCCAACCCGAACAATGCTCTCCAGCCACCACCGGGATTTAACGTGAAAAACGGGGTTATTCAAGAGCCGATTGCTAAGACACCGATGGAAGAGATGTTGGAACGATTAGAGGCAAGTCAAAAAGATTTTATTTATAAAGCAGACAAGAGGTTCGGGGCTCTCGAGCATAGTGTGACATCTATTGGAAACTCAGTGATAGCCTTGACAAAGCAGATGTCGATGGTGGAGACCCAAATGGGTCAAATGGCGAACGCCCAAGCCGGATTTCATAAGCCGGGCCATTTTCCGAGCAGCACCGAGACCAACCCGAAGACGCAACAATGCAACACAATCGAGCTTCGGAGTGGGACAAGGTACAGTAATCATGGGGCTGAAATTGAGGAATCTGGAAACAAGGATGTACTAGAAACGGGAGCCGAGAACAAGAAGGAAGATGAAACACAGCAGGCCCATCGGCCAAGACTATCGGCCGATAGGCCCACCCGATACCCAGACAGAATGCCGGCAGTGGAGCCTATCGACCCCCTATCGGTCGAAAGGCTCCTAGAAGTTCGAATGTGAAGGATTTTGAGGTAAAAGCTCCATTTCCACAGCGATTGGCCAAGTCGAGACATGATGAAAAGCTTCAACGATTTATCGACATGTTTCAAAAGGTGAATATCAACATTCCACTTCTAGACGCTTTGAGAGACATGCCGGGGTACGTGAAATTCTTGAAAAACGCTGTGGCAAGCAAGAGGAAGTTGGCAAAGTTTGAAACAATAAATTTGACAGAGGAGTGTAGCGCTATCATTCAAAACAATCTCCCGCTCAAGCAGAAGGATCCGGGACGTTTTACTTTTACATGCATGATTGGCGACCAAACGTTCCATAATGTGTTGTGTGATCTCGGGGCAAGCATCAATCTTATGCCTCTATCCATCTTTAAGAGGTTGAAGATTGGGGAGATGAAGCCGACTACCATTTCTCTACTCATGGCGGACCGGTCGATCTCTTATCCGAGGGGAGTTGTGGAGGATGTGTTCGTTAGAGTCCAACACTTAGTCTTCCCGGCCGATTTCGTAGTTCTTGATATGCCCGAGGACGAGAATCAACCATTGATCTTTGGGAGACCGTTTCTAGCAACGGGGAGAGCACTTATCGACGTCCAAGAGGGTGATCTTACCTTCCGGGTTAATGATCAAAATCTGAAAATTTCCATCTATGACGCGATGAAGAAGCCCGAGGATGCGCCCGAGGAATGTTATGCAATTGAGTCTATTATGCCACCCCCG
Source organism: Orobanche coerulescens (assembly GCA_033398695.1). Lineage (NCBI taxonomy): Eukaryota > Viridiplantae > Streptophyta > Magnoliopsida > Lamiales > Orobanchaceae > Orobanche > Orobanche coerulescens. The sequence continues at coordinate 153,726,652 of CM065812.1, read as the reverse complement.
ACCGACTTGTTGGAGCATTGCCTTTCACAATCCATTTACTCACATTCCGATGTTGAAGAAATTTACGAGGATTTGCCAATGTATGTTCGAATGTTGGAGGCGAACGAGTTTCGATCTAATGAGAGGGACGTATGTTATCTTGATGTCAACAAACCCGTTCAAGGGGGAGTTGTCGCTGAGGACCGATCGATCGAGGTGCCGAAGTTAGAACTTAAGCCGTTGCCGGATCACTTACAATATTGCTTCTTGGGGGAGAACGAGTCCTATCCCGTGATAGTTTCTTCCTCTCTCGGACCTACTAAATTGGAGAAGCTATTACGGGTGCTGCGAAAACACAAGGGGGCGATTGGATGGACGATTTCGGACATTAAGGGAATAAGCCCTTCTATTTGTATGCACCGGATATTGCTAGAAGACGATCATAAGCCGAGGGTGCAGCCGCAACGAAGATTAAATCCGGCAATGCAAGAGGTTGTGAGAAAAGAGGTGCTCAAATTATTAGATGCCGGGATGATATATGCGATTTCCGATAGTGAGTGGGTGAGTCCTACTCAAGTCGTCTCTAAGAAAGGGGGTATGACCGTGATCAAGGACGAAAAAGATGAATTAATCGCGACAAGGCTAGTCACGGGATGGAGAGTTTGTATCGACTACCGGCTACTTAATGCGGCGACGAGGAAGGATCATTTTCCACTTCCATTTATTAATCAAATGCTAGATCGTTTGGCCGGATACGAGTATTATTGCTTTTTGGACGGGTATTCGGGGTACAATCAAATTGCTATCACTCCGGAAGACCAACACAAGACCGCTTTTACGTGCCCTTATGGGGTATTCGCTTACCGGAGGATGCCGTTTGGCTTGTGCAACGCACCCGCAACTTTTCAAAGGTGCATGATGGCCATCTTTCACGGATTAGTCGAGAACATAATGGAGGTATTTATGGATGATTTTTCAGTTTTTGGTTCATCTTTCGACCATTGCTTGAAAAATTTATCTTTGGTACTTGCCCGGTGTGAGGAGACGAATCTTGTTCTAAATTGGGAGAAATGTCACTTCATGGTGCAAGAGGGAGTAGTGTTGGGGCATAAAGTATCTTTCGAAGGATTGGAGGTTGATCGAGCGAAGGTGGTTGCTATCGAGAAATTACCGCCTCCAACCAATGTTAAATCAGTACGAAGCTTCCTAGGCCATGCGGGGTTCTATAGACGGTTCATAAAGGATTTCTCAAAAATCACGAAGCCGTTATGTTCCTTGCTCGAGAAAGACGCGAAATTTCAGTTTGATGATGATTGCTTAAGGGCGTTTGAGACATTGAAACAAGCCTTAATTTCGACGCCGGTCTTGATCACTCCGGATTGGGGTGCACCATTCGAGTTGATGTGCGCGGCGATTGGGCGTTGGGGCCGTTTTGGGTCAAAAAGCGGGATAAGCTTTTCCGGTAATTTATTATGCGAGTAAGACGATGGATTCGGCCCAAATGAACTACACCACGACGGAAAAGAAGCGCTCGTGGTCTATGCATTCGACAAATTCCGACCTTACCTAGTGGGCACTCACACTATTGTTCATACCGATCACGCAGCGATTCGCTATCTATTTGCCAAGAAGGATTCGAAGCCGAGATTAGTGAGATGGATACTCCTTCTACAAGAGTTCGACATGGAGATCCGGGATAGGAAGGGGTGCGAGAATGTTGTTGCCGATCACCTTTCCCGTCTCGAGAAGCCGGTTGAGGGAGAAGATTCGAGGGTCAAAATAAAGGAGAACTTTCCGGACGAGCATATCCTAGCCTTGGCCGATGATACACCATGGTACGCGGACTATGTTAATTTCCTTGCTATCAAGCATGTTCCAACGGGTCTTTCTTCTCATCAAAGAAAGAAATTCTTCCATGACGTTAAATTCTACTATTGGGAAGACCCTATTCTTTATCGGAGGTGCGCGGACGGGATTATTCGCATGTGTGTTCGACAAAGCGAATGGCAAAGGATAATTGAAGAATGCCATAGTGCACCGAGTGGGGTCATTTTGCGGCCAATCGAACGGCCATGAAGGTGTACCAATGTGGCTTCTATTGGCCTTCTATTCATAAAGATTGCCAAGCTTTTGTGAAACATTGCGATAGATGCCAACGATTGGGAACATAGCAAAAGAGACGAGATGCCGCAGACACTATTATGGAAGTAGAGTTGTTTGACGTATGGGGTATCGATTTTATGGGTCCGTTTGCAAAATCACGAGGCTATTCGTATATTTTACTTGCGGTCGACTACGTGTCGAGATGGGTTGAGGCGATGCCGACGATTACGAACGATTCGAAAGTGGTGATTAAATTTCTTAATAAGAACATTTTGATTCGTTTCGGGACTCCACGAGCTTTGTTGAGTGACGGGGGGAGCCACTTTAATAATAGGTGGTTAGGAACCCTTCTTGCAAAATATGGAGTTAAACATAAGATTACGTCCGCCTATCATCCGCAAGATAATGGACAAGCCGAGCTCGCCAATCGGGAGATCAAACAAATTTTAGAGAAGACGGTCACGAACAAGAAGGATCAAGCTAAATATCTAGATGATGCACTTTGGGCTTATCGGACCGCGTATAAGACTCCAATTGGAATGTCTCCATACCGGCTCGTCTTTGGGAAATCCTGTCATTTACGGTGGGTGGAAGTTAAAGCGTATTGGGCCACTAGAAGGATTAATTTCGAATTTCTTGAGGCTAGTGGATCGAGAAGAGAGAAGGCTGGAAATCGGAGTGGAGAAATGAGGCTTTCAAAATGCAAGGATTTATAAGGAAAGAGCGAAAAGTTTCACGATGATCGCATTCGGAAGAAGGACTTCGTCCCGGGAGACGAAGTGCTCGTTTTCAATTCACGGCTTCGTCTATTTCGGGAAGTGATGTCAAAGTGGATCGTCCATACACCGTCTTTCAAGTAAATCAAAACGGATCATGTGTCGTGATGAAAGAAGATGGGAACAAGTTTATTGTGAACGGACATCGGATGAAGCACTATTTCAAGCCCTTGCACCACGAAGAGAAGTATGTTACTTACCTCGAAGACCCGGAATGAATGAGGTATCGTCTAGCTAAAGACGTTAAACGTAGCACTTGTTGGGAGGTAACCCAACATATGTATATTAGTTCGTTTTATTCGTTTATTTTCGATTTTTCGTTTGCGTGATTTTTGTAGTTTCTAGTTTCGTAGTAGCTTTGTTAGTTTTGTTAAGTTCTAATCCATGCACGCCGAGTTTTGGATACTTGCAGGTCTTTAATCGCCATATCCAAGCAAAAACGGGACCAAGTATGTGAAGTAGGAAAAGTTGAAACATTTTTTGAGGCAGACAATCCTATCGGTCGAGCCTATCGGCCGATAGGCCCGGCCGATAGGCTGAGGAAAATAAAAAAAAAATTACATGTTGAAAGCAGTGGTCGATAGGCAGACCCTATCGACCGATATCCCACCCGATATGAGGTACGTAAGTTTCAGTAGTTCCTATCGGCCCAGCCTATCGGCCGATAGGCCTGGCCGATAGGACATACCCGGCCCAGTATCCGCTTCAACCCGGTTGATTAATACCCCCTTTAAACACCTTCACCACCCGATTTTCTCACACACACACACACATATCGGCCGATAGAACGAAAGGGGCGATTTTTTTTTCTACTTTTCTTCCTTCAAAACTCGATCAAGGTACTTAATTTCGACGCTTAATCCTCTTGTTTTTCAATTCTATACATGTTTTGAAGCACTTTGACGGATTCTTTTTGGAGTTTTGTTGAATTTCGAATTGGGGATCCACTTTTTGGGGCTTTTGCTAGACTTTGATGTTCTTTGAATTTTATGCCCGATTGTTGATAGAATCTTGATGGAAACATGTTATCTATGCTTGATTGTTCATGGGTACTTCGAATTGGGGGATTAATTGATGAAATTGAACGAATTTTGAAAAAACCCCCAAATTGGAAGAACCCTAATTTCGAAATTGTTGAAATTGGGTAAATTTGTTGAATTGAATTGTTAATTGGGATTGATATGAGTTGAATTGTTGATGAATTAGATTTGATTGGAGAGAATTTGTCCTAATATGATCGTAGTGTGTTGTTTTGTTATTGTGGGTTGTGATTTTGATCCTTTGAATATGAAATGGGGGAGTCTAAGTTTGGGGGAGGTTGTGTGATTTGATCGTAGTATATGGGTGTCGGGTCTATGATTTTGATGTTTATTGGACATTATAGGGCCCTTAGTTGATATTGTGGGATTATTGGATTATGTCGATGCTCGTTGAATGTTTGTATTATGAGTTACTTATTGGATATTGATTGGATGGTTGTTTTGTAGGAACTTTGAAATGGGAAAGCAAAGCAAGAAGTCGAAGCCGAGTACGGCCGGAAAGTCTAAGGCAACCACAGAGAAGGAAAAGGCTTCGACGAAGGTAGTGCCGGCTATTCCGATCCCGGCTGCACTCGACCCGAAGAAGTTCAAGCTAAGATTGACTGGGCCAGAGTCTAAAAGAAGGTGGGCGCACCTTATCGGAATGTCACACAAGCATTGCCGATTTTTGCATGAGGAGACGGCTCGGGGTATGGGTATATACGATGATATTATGTTGCTAGCGAGGCACTGCGGGTTTGAGCAAATTTTTCGGGCAAACTATCTCGCTTACCACGTGCTCACCGTGGAGTTTCTGTCCACACTTGAGGTTTTTAGGGAGAACGGAACTCCGGCATCTATTCGCTTCAACCTCGACAACACAGAAAGGGAGCTCTCGGCCGACGAAGTTAATGCCATTATCAACGGGGCCGAGGACGGGTCATTTCAGCAGGGCGATCATGCCAAAGAAAACTTAGAGCTGTGGTCCAAGATGATTTACCGCAGGGAGGAGACGCTTCTCATTTATAATCCGACGTATGCCAAGGCCTCCTCGATCAGGAACCCAGTTCTCCGTTATATCCACCGTCTGTTCACCTCGACGATTTTGAGCCGTACCGACTCGGGGACGTGCTTGTCCACTGATCTTCACCTTTTATGGTCGGCCTTGAACGGTACACGGAAGCACGCCGGATGTTTTCTGATTGAGCACATGGAGAAACAAGCCGGTGGCCAAGCAGAGGATTGGGATTGGGCGTTCGTGACCCTATCGCAGAGCATCTTGGGTGCACATTAGAGGAGAGCGGTGTCCCGAGACATCTATTTGGATAAACCGACACCGCAGAGGCAAGAGATGCTTGCCTTCACCGAGGGGTTCGACCGAAATTGTACGCGGAACAAAGCGTGTCCCTCTTCCGACTCCCCTCTCCGACCTTGACCTCGTGATGGGCGACGCGCCCGATGTATATGCGAGGTGGAGTATGAGCTCCGAGGCTCATTTGGCACTTATCCGACCGTTGGATGCGTCTCGTAAGAGGCAACGGGAGGTGACCATTGATGAGCCGTTCTTGGAGGGAGCCGAGGAGGAGCTGGATGATATACCCGAGGGGGGTAGCCGTGACGAGATTCCCACCGGTGGAGGTAGTAGTTTTCAGATGAGAGCTCCGGATTTTGAGGCTTTTGAGTCGAGATTTTTTGAGAGAGAGAGAGAGATGCACGAGGAGAATATGCAGGCGCAAGACAATTATCATTTGGCGAGTATGCGTTCTTTGACAACCGAGTTTGGTTCTTTGGGAACTCGGCTGGGCGAGGTTGAGACTCGGGTGGGTGTTGTTGCCACTCGGGTCAATGAGTTGTACGAGCTCGTGGAGAAACGAGCCGAAGAGGACAGAGTGTGGCGCCAAGAGGAGATTGCTTGGAGGGAGCAAGAGAGGAAGAGGCAGGAAGATAGGTGGGCCCAGGAGGACCACTACAACCGAATGCTACACGAGATGTACCACTTTGCTCCTTTCCCCGATTCACATGCCCACTATGATCCGAGCTCGCCGACAAACCCACCATTTCCGCCACAGTGATCAGGTACTCCATTAACAAAGCCACTCCTTTCTCTTTTCAAACTTATTCCTCCTTTGGGATGCGAAATAAGTTTGGGGGGGGGGGGGAAGTGCGGCTTTGTTAATTTCGTTTCGTGTGAGTACCTTGTATGTCTTGTATCATTATTTGCTTGTGTTGGTGCCCGTTGTTTTCGTTTGGTGCTTCTCATATTGGTGTTGCGTGGATTTAGCTTTTGTTGCTTAGTTTTTAGATTTTTTTTTATGTTCATTTTCGTGTGGTGTGTTTGCTAGTATCTATTTTTTTTTTTAGGTCGTAGTAGTTTTTTTTGCTTTCGTGTTTACTTTTATTTGCTTTTCGTTGTTTGTTTTAGATAGCCTTGCTTGTCTTAGTTTTTCTTTATTCGTGAATTTTTCGTGCTTCTATTTGTGTGATACCGATGTTACGACACTGTTTTTCTCTCTGAAGAAATGGTCGAGTTTAGTCGAGTTGTAGTCAGTTATTTCTGTTTTGCATAGTATTCATTTAGGTCCAAAATTTTTCGTGATTGTAGAGGTCTTGGCAGATAAGAGACGATACATACTTGTTTTAAAATCACCGTCAATACGTTTGGTTACATCTTCCTGGATAGTGAGTCGATCGCTTTCTTTAGTCGTGTTGGCACTTAGATTGAGTTTAGAGTCGGTCAGTTTTTCCCAAAAAGTCGAGATAATGTTGTTCTATGAAGGGAAGTCTAGTAACCGGGGGCATTCGCGTGACCCGTTGTTTACCCTCGCGTAAAACGACGACTCTGATTAGACTAGTGATTTAGATAGTTCACATGTGCCAAGGATAGGGAACCTAGTAACCGGGGGTATTCGCGTGACCCGCTGTTTACTCTCGCGCAAAACGGCGACCTTGATTCGGACATGCGAAAATTATATATTCGAGTTGTTTCTCCGCTGTAGACGGGAACTTAGTAACTAGAAGCTGTAACACCCCCAAATCCTATTGGGTTATTACAGTGCCGTGGACCCCACGCCAGGAGATCCACCAGGCGAACATGACTAAAAATACATTAAATTAAACAACAAAGGAAAAATCATGGTCCCTACCATGATATCCGACACAATATTCCGATAAGGAATTTCAATGACAAAAGTGGCCTACATGGCCAAAAAGAAATACAACAGCATCCACGAACATCTGTTCGGGTAATACAACACGAAAACAACTGACAGGACTGGAGTACACTCCAACTGACTGACCAACAATGAACAACTCGTACTAGTATCGCTCGTATGCCTCGTCGCCATCGTCATGCCCCTGTGCCTCAACTCTCTCCTCGCAAGCACCTAAAACATGAAAACATGTTCTGCCCCCACGGGATCAGTCATCCAGATAATGAACATCAAATACATGTATAACATGATATGCATCCAAAGGCAGAATGAAACGGTACAATGATGATAATAATACGAGATGCTCACAAACCAAGGTAAGGACCGAGCATTCGTGAAATACTATGCCCACGGCATACTATTAATACCCGTTCGACAGGTTAGAACATAAATGCCCAACGGCGAATCATAATCACAGAATACCACAATGAATTAAACGACATGAACCAAACCAGAACTGAATTTAGTATGAATCATAATGCCCAAAGGCTCCAATGAAAATACCAAGACAATAATAAAGGCTTGAAAGCCGTTCAGCGGAAATTAACAAATATCACAAACACCTGAAGTCAAAACAGCCCGAAGCTGTATCAATGAGGGCCGAAGCCACGGCACGAAGCCGTATCACAATGAGGGCCGAAGCCACGGCATCCAGCCGTATCACAATTAGGGCCGAAGCCACGGCATCCAGCCGTATCACAATGAGGGCCGAAGCCACGGCATCCAGCCGTATCACAATTAGGGCCGAAGCCACGGCATCCAGCCGTATCACAATGAGGGCCGAAGCCACGGCATCCAGCCGTATCACAATTAGGGTCGAAGCGACGGCATCTAGCCGTATCACAATGAGGGCCGAAGCCACGGCATCCAGCCGTATCACAATGAGTGATAGTGTGCTGCCTTGAGTCGGCCAACACGATGATATTAACACACGGATAGACACCGTCCTTGACAGTCCCAAATTAACACCTCGATTGCCTTAGAACGGCCAACCGACAACAATGATGCAGCGGATGATTGAACACTTCGATTCGCCTGAGAACGGCCAATCGATAACAAAGACACGATGAATGAGTGAATACCTCGATTGCCTTAGAAAGGTCAATCGATAACAATAATGCAGTGAATGATTGAACATTTAGATTTGCCTGAGAACGGCCAATCGATGACAATGATACGAAGGATGCCTCGGCACCTTTAATCGGTTACCGACGACGAAGGTGAGAAATGAATAAGCCAATGCCTTTAATCGGCCTGTACAGTTTTAATGACGATCCAAACAGGAATAACAATGATCTCAACGATGTCTTAAATTGACATCTATATTCACAACAATCGATACATCGATACCGCGAACCGGCTATCGACAATGACATTAATAATGAGTATTACAATGCCTTGAATCGGCCGTTAACGAACAACAATAACCATTTGGCAAAATTGCCGGAAGGTATCGTATCGAACGATCTCTTGATATCAATGAATTCATGAAGAGACTAAGTCTCGGAATGATACAACACATTCATACACATACATGATGACATTAGCTCATTGACTAGTACAAGTATAGAACTTGCCTCAAACCGAAGGCGAGAAGGTACTTCCACGATCAACGTCCTTAATGAAATTATCGGCCGCTCGAACAACCTTAAACAACACAAAAACCAACAATTCTCTTAATACACGAATCAAGCATGATCACAACCAACTCAAAAGTCGATACAACAATACCCGAAACTCATTGGGGCATTTAAAACAAACGCGTTGTAAACAATCTCCAATTGTTTACAACCAAAACTCATTTACATCCGAAACCAACTCTCAATGAATGATTCAAATCCACAAAAACTCATGGATACTATCAATAATCCAATAGGAATTCTTTGAACGATATTTCAACAACATTTAGTCGAAAACCCCCAAAATTCCAAAGTCAACTCGTAAGGGTTCTTGAACAATTCCTCAATTATTCACAAATTCCGAAAATTACACCAATGAATCCGTAGAAATACATGTATCCAAGATAGATAATCCATATCTAACATATTCCAACATAATATCGATTTACACGAAGAGATCGAAAGCAAAACACCCAAGATCCGAAATTCTAGATCCAAGAATCATTACCTTGATTTGGAGTGATGAAACTGATTTAGATGATGATTAATCCAACTTAGGAGCTTGAAGATGATGCTAGATGATTGCAACTCGAAAAGACCTTTCCGAATCGCCCGAGCTCGTCCGAAATGATTGAGAAATGAAGAAATGACGAAGGTTGGACCGAACTGTCCTATTTATACTGTCCCAGCTTAGCGCGCGCTAACTCCTGATGTTAGCGTGCGCTAACGCGTGTACCGGGTAGTCCAGTACCCCCTGATTGAATCGTTAGCGTGCGCTAAGTACCTTTGGTAGCGTGCGCTAACAGCCTGTCCTTAGCGTACGTTAACCTTATGTTAGCGTGCGCTACCTGATAGTTGATGTCCAAAATCCTGGAGTCTAGAACCTACTGTCCTCTGATCTGAGCGCACTAGCGTGCGCTACTCTGAAGTTTTAGCGTGCATTACCAGCATAGTTAGCGTACGCTACTTACCACTCGTAGCGTGCGCTACGAATTTCCCAAATCAGCCCAGTACCTTCTGGACTGTCTGCCTCACTTGCGCTAGCGTGCGCTAATACTGTATCATTGCGTGCGTTACTTGCACCTCATTAGCGCACGCTAACTACAATGTGTAGCGTGCGCTACCTCTCAAACTGAAAATAAAAACATGATGATGATGACGACAACAATCTCAGCTCGATCTCAAACAGTGATGATCCCAAAATACGTCGAATGGTGAACATAGTTGACTGAAAATGAATGATGAATGATTATTACTGAGTGAAAAAAATTCTGAGTGACAGTTACTGAATGATAATAAATGAATTCACAACCGGGTATTACATACTCCCCCCCTTAAAAAGAGTTTCGTCCCCGAAACTGAGGGTAAACAACTCGGGATATGCACTATCCATCACGATCTGAAACAATAACGCCCAAATAGTCCTCGGGACCAAATCAACCGCAAGCCCAAGTCCCCATGACTTGACGTCTCGGAACACAGTGAACGATTCCCAAATTATCACGAAATCTCGAGCACAACGCCGGAGGGATGAACTCCCAACAAATGACCCAAATCTCAAGATTCTCAAATATGATCATAATAAAATAGATCAACAATAAATGATCCACAGTCACGATACATTATTACGGATAGATTTACACAGTCATCCAAAAACGAGGTTACATCTCAAATGTACCCAACATCGATATCCTTCCATATCATCGATTTCCTCTATCTCAACGATTTAAGGTATATCCGACGATGAGCTCGCCGCTAACTATGATCTCAGAAGGTCACGAGAATGAAAGTGACAAAAATGAATGATGAATGATAAATGACTGCAAATCCGACAAGGATTTAGAATGACTCACCAAGGTGAATTAATAACGTCATGAGTGATAGTTCCTTGAAGTGATTGGAACCGCCGTTCCTCGTGAATTGAATGATTAATCGATAATTATGAGTCCCAACATGATTGATATATATGATGAATGAATTATATGAATAAATGAATGACAATGAAATGAATGATTATCCTCCTACCGAGCAAGAATTAACTTGCTCAAAACTGGTGATGAATGTCCTTACCTCGGGCTCTCGAAGCCTGATAGGGCCCCTTGAATGAAGTACGGGCTGGAGTAACAAAATCCCTCGAGGCTCTTGAGCTCCCTTGAGATTTACCGGCGCTAGAACCCTGCAGATTTCGCCGGTGCCCCGCCTCCCACACGTAAAACAAACAATAGCCGGCACCGTACACCGGTACTAACGTGACCCATCGAATCACGCTAAAGCAAACAACATCGAACTGCCGCTCGAGAGGAAGATGTCAGTCCCAAAGACGAAAACGACTAGAACACGACCCCTTGGACGTCGGAGCCCGATGTCCCTCTGAACGAGCCGAATTCTAGTCCTCTCACCAAGAAATCAAGGATGCTTCGAGTAAGCTCCTTGATCAAAAGCTCTGCTCCAAGAGCCTTCCCGATGAACTCACTAAGTGAATTACAATTGTGATTGAACAATCGCATCCTCAATCGGATTTAGCCTCTTGCTAAAATACTTAATTTTATCCGCCTCAGTACGGATAATTGACGAAGCAAACTGAAGTAGTCCCTGAAACTTCTAAGCAATGACGGTAACACCCTCGTCCTCATCGGGTTCGGGGTTCAAAACCTCTGACAACTTGGCTTCACGAAGTGGAGCCGGATAATACCTCTCTAACATGAGAGTCTTGAACTCGCTCCAAATACAATCACGATCGATGGGTTTCACAGAAAGCCACCACGAATAAGCGCCCTTACTCAAGTAATAAGCCGCTACTGCCACTTTACTCTCTTCCGGACACTGAACCATGTCGAAGAGTTTATCAAAATGCTCGAGCCAATGAACAATATCAGCTGGTTCCGACGAACCCTCAAAAGTAGGCGGCATCTGACGAGAGATATCGCCAACAATCTGATCCACTCCCCCAGTCTGTCCATGAAATGGCACCTGGCATCCCTGTTGTGGTGGACCACGAACCATCGAGGTCTGCATGGTCTCCACTATCCGCGTCATCTGAGTCATCTGGGCCATCATGCCCTGCATAAATATGAATGGATCAACCCGAACACCTTCCGAGTGGGATGCCTCCCTGGTACGACTCCCTGACAGTGAATGATTATCTGCTGATGAATGAGTAGCCTCGCTATTTGATGGATTAATGATATCCCTCGCGTTTGTGTGGGCATGCACACGAGATCCCGGGTTCCGGCCCGCACCGCGGCCTCTTCCCCTGCGCCCTCTGACAGCTCTATCCATACTGAAGTAGGAAAGTCACATGATTATAGATTCCGCATGAATATCGCATTATGATCACGTTACGGAGTGACAATAATGAGCATACACGCTCTAACACAATGAATGCATTAATGATTTAATGAAATGATCGTCGGCATTACGTCAGAGTATGATAAGACTGTATGAAACATCAAATGAGGTAACATGATTGCCTGATGAAATTCCTGAAATGATTACCTTGAACAAGTTAACACGGTTGAAAATTCGATCCTCAAGATCAACAACTGAACCGTGAGATGGGCTGAATGATTAATGAATTAACTGAATAATGAGATCAACTGAGTGATGAATGAATTAACTGAACGATGAGATTGACTGAGTGATGAATGAATTATGTGAGTGATGATATTGACTGGGTGATGAATGAATTAACTGACTGATGATGATATTGACTGAGTGAGGAATGAATTAACTGACTGATGAATGAATTATCTGAGTGATGATATTGACTGAGTGAGGAATGAATTAACTGACTGATGAAATCAAAATGATGATTGAGAATTATTAATTGATAAATGAGTTGATCCTTAATGCTTACACAAGTCACACGTGCTCCAAAACAATTAGTCATGAATCAATCATAACACTAATATCACATATAGGTTTCAGCAAAGCATGAACAATTAATGACATGATGGATGTATGAACACAAAGAGAATCGAGTCCTTACACAGGTCATACGAAGCTTTGAGGTCTCGCGATACTAGTCTTCACTGACGACGACTCGATGAATGAATGACTCGTGCAGTCGCACTAATATTACGACTCACAAAACCTGACTGACTAGATTGTCATAACCTGACAATCCCACTACTACCGCGTCGGTAGGACCACATAACTCACATCTCAGGGTATTTCACAACCCAAAGCTCTCTGATACCATTTCTGTAACACCCCCAAATCCTATCAGGTTATTACAAAGGTCAGGACCCCACGCCAGGAGATCCACCAGGCGAACATGACTAAAAATACATTAAATTAAACAACAAAGGAAAAATCATGGTCCCTACCATGATATCCGACACAATATTCCGATAAGGAATTTCAATGACAAAAGTGGCCTACATGGCCAAAAAGAAATACACAAAGATCCACGAACATCCTGTCGGTAATACAACACGACAACAATCGACAAGACCGGAGTACACTAACCGATCGACCAACAATGAACAACTCGGACTAGTATCGCTCGTATGCCTCGTCGCCATCGTCATGCCCCCGTGCCTCAACTCTCTCCTCGCAAGCACCTAAAACATGAAAACATGTTCCGCCCACTGGTCATCATCCAGATAATGAACATCAAATACATGTATAACATGATATGCATCCAAAGGCGTAATGAAACAGTACAATGATGATAATAATACGAGATGCTCACAAACCAAGGTAAGGACCGAGCATTCGTGAAATACTATGCCAACGGCATACTATTAATACGCTCGGCTGTGTTAGAACATAAATGCCCAACGGCGAATCATAATCACAGAATACCACAATGAATTAAACGACATGAACCAAACCAGAACTGAATTTAATATGAATCATAATGCCCAAAGGCTCCAATGAAAATACCAAGACAATAATAAAGGCTTGAAAGCCGTTCAGCGGAAATTAACAAATATCACAAACACCTGAAGTCAAAACAGCCCGAAGCTGTATCAATGAGGGCCGAAGCCACGGCACGAAGCCGTATCACAATGAGGGCCGAAGCCACGGCATCCAGCCGTATCACAATTAGGGCCGAAGTCACGGCATCCAGCCGTATCACAATGAGGGCCGAAGCCACGGCATCCAGCCGTATCACAATTAGGGCCGAAGCCACGGCATCCGGCCGTATCACAATGAGGGCCAAAGCCACGGCATCCAGCCGTATCACAATTAGGGCCGAAGCCACGGCATCCAGCCGTATCACAATGAGGGTCGAAGCCACGGCATCCAGCCGTATCACAATGAGTGATAGTGTGCTGCCTTGAGTCGGCCAACACGATGATAGTAACACACGGATAGACACCGTCCTTGACAGTCCCAAATTAACACCTCGATTGCCTTAGAACGGCCAACTAACAACAATGATGCAGCGGATGATTGAACACTTCGATTCGCCTGAGAACGGCCAATCGATAACAAAGACACGATGAATGAGTGAATACCTCGATTGCCTTAGAAAGGTCAATCGATAACAATAATGCAGTGAATGATTGAACATTTAGATTTGCCTGAGAACGGCCAATCGATGACAATGATACGAAGGATGCCTCGGCACCTTTAATCGGTTACAGACGACGAAGGTGAGAAATGAATAAGCCAATGCCTTTAATCGGCCTCGCATGCTTTTAATGACGATCCAAACAGGAATAACAATGATCTCAACGATGTCTTAAATTGACATCTATATTCACAACAATCGATACATCGATACCGCGAACCGGCTATCGACAATGACATTAATAATGAGTATTACAATGCCTTGAATCGGCCGTTAACGAACAACAATAACCATTTGGCAAAATTGCCGGAAGGTATCGTATCGAACGATCTCTTGATATCAATGAATTCATGAAGAGACTAAGTCTCGGAATGATACAACACATTCATACACATACATGATGACATTAGTTCATTGACTAGTACAAGTATAAAACTTGCCTCAAACCGAAGGCGAGAAGGTACTTCCACGATCAACGTCCTTAATGAAATTATCGGCCGCTCGAACAACCTTAAACAACACAAAAACCAACAATTCTCTTAATACACGAATCAAGCATGATCACAACCAACTCAAAAGTCGATACAACAATACCCGAAACTCATTGGGGCATTTAAAACAAACGCGTTGTAAACAATCTCCAATTGTTTACAACCAAAACTCATTTACATCCGAAACCAACTCTCAATGAATGATTCAAATCCACAAAAACTCATGGATACTATCAATAATCGAATAGGAATTCTTAGAACGATATTTCAACAACATTTAGTCGAAAACCCCCAAAATTCCAAAGTCAACCCGTAAGGGTTCTTGAACAATTCCTCAATTATTCACAAATTCCGAAAATTACACCAATGAATCCGTAGAAATACATGTATCCAAGATAGATAATCCATATCTAACATATTCCAACATAATATCGATTTACACGAAGAGATCGAAAGCAAAACACCCAAGATCCGAAATTCAAGATCCAAGAATCATTACCTTGATTTGGAGTGATGAAACTGATTTAGATGATGATTAATCCAACTTAGGAGCTTGAAGATGATGCTAGATGATTGCAACTCAAAAAGACCTTTCCGAATCGCCCAAGCTCGTCCGAAATGATTGAGAAATGAAGAAATGACGAAGGTCGACCGAATCGCCCTATTTATATCGCCCTCACTTAGCGTGCGCTAACTCCTGATGTTAGCGTGCGCTAACGCGTGTACTGGGTAGTCCAGTACCCCCTGATTGAATCGTTAGCGTGCGCTAAGTACCTTTGGTAGCGTGCACTAACAGCCTGTCCTTAGCGTACGTTAACCTTATGTTAGCGTGCGCTACCTGATAGTTGATGTCCAAAATCCTGGAGTCCAGAACCTACTGTCCTCTGATCTGAGCGCGCTAACGTGCGCTACTCTGAAGTTTTAGCGTGCGTTACCAGCATAGTTAGCGTACGCTACTTACCACTCGTAGCGTGCGCTACGAATTTCCCAAATCAGCCCAGTACCTTCTGGACTGTCTGCCTCACTTGCGCTAGCGTGCGCGCTAATATCAATCATCATTGCGTTACTTGCACCTCATTAGCGCGCGCTAACTACAATGTGTAGCGTGCACTACCTCTCAAACTGCAAATAAAAACATGATGATGATGACGACAACAATCTCGGCTCGATCTCAAACAGTGATGATCCCAAAATACGTCGAATGGTGAACATAGTTGACTGAAAATGAATGATGAATGATTATTACTGAGTGAAAAAAATTCTGAGTGACAGTTACTGAATGATAATAAATGAATTCACAACCGGGTATTACAGAAGCATCCATGTGCCCCATGAGTGTCTTTTACGTCAAACGGTTTCCTAATACATGAGAATGAAAGTTCCACCCTAGGATTACCCCGATGAAACATCCCGAGATCCTAACCTAGTGGTCAACTCGAATCAAATTCTTGAACATATATACAAGGGAATACTGTCCGAGGTTTATTTGTTATGAAACTCGTGAAAATTGTGCCACTAGACTGTGTAACGGGACGAACTAGCTTGTTTATTTTAGCCTTTTATATTGACGGTCGATTTGACTCATGTTTTGTTAATCTTTGAGCTGGATTTTCTTCATGAACGAATGATTAGGACTGAACTTGACTACTTTGCGGAATCATTATTCGAAAGTATTTCGCTTTTACGACACTCGGATTATTTAGAGAGAATTACAGGATAGTATTGATTAGGTTGAACACTATGAGTTGCACGATGATTCACGACTTTCTTTTTCTTTTCTTTTTGTTGTTCGGGACGAACAAGGCTTAAGTTTGGGGGGGTTTGATAAGTGGTAATTTTACCACTTATTTCTAGGATTTTATACTAGGTTTTTATCTCGTTTCGTGATTAATGTGCTCGTATTTGGCTTATTTATGATTAGTCGAGCCGTATTACGCGTTTGGGTTGGTTTTAGTGTGTTTGCAGGTTTTTAGAGCCAAAAGGACCCAAAACGAGACAAAGGACCGAGAGTCGAGTCAAACGGATGGAAGAAACAGATTTTTTTTTTGCAAGAGACAGACCACCCTATCGGCCCAGCCTATCGGCCGATAGGTGCGTCCGAAAGGTGTTCCTGCCCTATCAAGTGAAGTCGGCCGACGAACCAACTATCGGGCAAGCTATCGACCGATAGGCCAGGCCGATAGGCTGTTACGCGGGCTCTCGTATTTTGACGGATTATGACTCTTTTGGATAGATTTTGTTTCCTAGATTAGGGCTAATCGGGAATGTAACTCCCATAGGCTATATACACCCCTCCTAGACCTAGTTTTACTATCTTTCATCATTCTTTTTCATCCTTTATCATCTTGAGCAGATTTTTACAATTTTTGGCAAGATTTATTCCTTGGAGATTAGAACTTTTTGGAAAAGCAGGAATTATTATTTTTCGGAGATTGAAGACTCAGAGTTCATCCGTAAGGGTTGTAATCTCTCTTTTCATATTAATAATATGCATTCTCCATCAATTTCCTGTTTAATTTCAATTATGTCTGGCTAAATCCATTGATTGATTCTAGGGTTAGTGATTTTAATTGATGTTCACATGATGTTCCTTTGATTACCTTTTTACCTTTCATCCTAGGCTTGTATCAAGATGTGTTAAATCTCATGCTAGATTAAAGGGCCCTTAATCGATGCATGTTAGCTAATTGATTTTGCCCGGAAGGATTAATTAATTAGTGGAAATACTTGATACACAATATGATTTAATCTTAAGACCTAAGTGGAGTAAGATAAATCATAGATAAATAAGTTGGCGCTTTTTAAGTGATTTAAATTCTTTGAGCCTTAGCGGAAAAAAAAGGGTTTAAAATTAACTATCTTTCTAGGTTGCCTTGATCGGAATTCTAGATCGACTGAGTGATTATTTCTAGGATTGAATTAAAATTTGGGGAAAAGGAATCAAGTGAATGGATTGTGTGAACTCAATTAGATGATACTACCCTAGGATCAATTACCTTTCGACTTGTGATTTTATCTTGCTAATTTGCTTTATTTGCTTGATTTAGATAATTCATATTTTATTTAATTTTTATATTTCGATTTTTGAAGTTAGATAATTAGAAACAAACTAAATTTTCGGATTCCTAAATAGCAGTCAAATTTTGAGTAGAGTTACTTCCTTTATTTTCGACACATCAATTCCCTTGGGTTCGACACCTTGGAAATACTTCGAGGTTTTACAAATTTTAAAATTGATCGGATTTGAAAACCATACTACGCGAATTCTAGCGATCATTATTTAGTCGTGGTGATGTGAAATCTGTGAAGTTAATGATGAAGAAGTTCGCAGAATTTTCAGAAGCAACAGGGCTTAAAGCCAATCCCAGCAAGTGCAGAATCTATTTTGGGGGTGTAGAAACACAAGAGCAGGAATTAATTCAGGGGGAAACTGGATTTTTGAAAGGAGAGATTCCTTTTAAATACCTTGGTCTCCCCTTAGCATCAAGAAAACTCTCTGTACACCAATACAAACCACTAGTGGACAGGATCATAGCAAGAGTGAAGCATTGGTCATCCAAACTACTTAGCTATGCAGGAAGGGTGCAACTGATCCAAAGTGTCTTATTATCTATAACCAATTACTGGCTCCATGTCTTCCCACTACCAAAGAAGGCACTTAAACAGGTTGAGGCAATTTGCAGAAGTTATCTTTGGAGTGTAAAAGAAGAAGTAACAAAGAAAGCACCTGTTTCATGGGAAAAAATTTGTGATACTAAAGCTGAGGGTGGGCTGAACATTACATCAACTGTAAAATGGAACCGCTCTACAATGACAAAATTGCTGTGGGATCTCAGTGACAAAGCTGATAAATTGTGGGTGAGATGGATACATGCGTACTACATCAAGAACTCAACTGTGCAGAACTTCATTCCCAAGAGCAATATGTCCTGGATTTTAAAAGCCATATTAAAACAAAGAGAAGGGACAAGGCTAAGCAGAGTGTGGAATGAACTCTGCAGTGGGGATAAATTCCCATAAGAAAGTTCTACCAAGAGTGCAGAGGTGAAAAACAAAAAGTGGAATGGAGTGATACTATATAAAAACAAAGCAAGGCCTAGAGCTATCTTCATCCTATGGCTTTGTTTGCAGGGAAGGCTAATGACTAAAGACAGAATGCTGAAATATGGCATGAATGCTGACCCAAAATGATGCTTCTATGACGAAGCAGAATCAACACAACATCTGTTCTTTGAGTGTAACCTGCCTAAGCAAATATGGAGTACAGTGCTGCAGAGCTTTAAGTGTACCAGAAATCCTGAAGGCTGGGAACTGGAAAGAAGATGGCTGTGTACTTCTACCAAGAGTAAAAATGGAAGAGCTCATATACTTAAAATAGCAGTTGATGAAACCATCTATGCTGTATGGGTCATGAGGAATGAAAAGAGTTTCCAAGAAAGACAAGCAAGAACTTGCATTGTGAAAAAGATTATACAAAATATTATCTTAAGATGTATGATGTACAAAAAACTTATTAAACCTTGTCAAACATTGATGTTAGGGGATGAGTAGATGATTGTATAGGTTGATGAGAATTGCCTGGACTTGTGTAGTCGGATTGTACTGATTTGGTTTTTGGTAATAAAGAAGTGCTCTTATTTCCAAAAAAAAAAAATATTGCTCAAGATTTATGCAAGATTTCAACAAACTCTCATATGATTCAGTCTTCCGCTTTCCCACATTCAACAAAAATCCAAAAGTAAGTTCGTATTCCTTGATTTTTTTCAAACCTTTCTTGGAGTGAGGATCATGCTTGATCGACTATGGCTCTGTTCTTTTGGACTGAATGAATCTGAAATGAACTTAATTGAATCGAATCAATTGAATGGATCGAATCGAATCAATCGAATCGAATGGACTCGAATCGAATCAATTGAATCGAATGGACTCGAATCAAATATATATTAAGGGTAAATAATAATAATAATAATAATAATAATAATAATAATAATGGTAAATAATAATAATAATAGTAATCAACAACAACAACGATAATAGTAATATTATTATTAATAATAACAATAATAATAATTAAGATTAATAATAATAAGAAGAAGAAGAACACAATCGAATCGAATCGAATCGAATGGACTGAATCAATCGAATCGAATCGAATGGACTCGAATCGAATCGAATCGAATCAAAATTGTAACACCCCCGAGATATTCGAAGTATATTACAGCGCCGTGGACCCCTACATGGGACCCACCAGGCTAAAACAAGGAAACACCACTCGACTAACCATCTCAGTTAGCGAGGACACACATTTAAATAATACAACGTATAAAGATACGCCTGGAGCAACTGGCGTAATAAACATCAACCGACAATATAGCAATTTGAGTTAATACAAAACGAAGTTCGGAGTGAAAAGCCTAAGTACTCGCGAGTACAATCTATAAGTTTATAAATGTGGAAACAACCATATCGAAGTAGACAAAAGAAATAAGAAGACCCAAATACACATGTCAACGACCCTGGCCAACATCCTCGTACTGTCCCAGTGCCCGCTCGTCCGGCAAAACATAACCTGAAATCCATAACAAGAATTTCCCCAAAATGGGTCCCCAAAGGAGTTAGCAATTACGCTAGTACAAGTAATCAAGGCAAACCATTCGCTTACACGTTTCATAGTACAATGCAACAAATCATTTCAAAACCAAAACCAGACATGTCTTTTCCGGAAACAAACAGTCAATCACATTTGCCTAGGACCGGGACGAAGCCACAAATCCCACTTGAGGCCTCTAAGGACCCTCCCGTGCTGGCCACATTCATAAACCAAAACAAGCACACACGTCACCTAGGACCGGGACGAAGCCACGAATCCCACTCGAGGCCTCTAAGGACCCTCCCGAGCTGGCCGTGAAACAAACTCATGAATCCAGGACGAAGCCATAGATTCCCTCGAGGCCCCGTCGGACCCTCCCGAGGTGAGTAAAGCACACACAATATACATTACCATTTCACGTTAAGCATAAAGGTTTCCAATAATACTTGCCTTGAATAATTGATGACGCAACGAATGGAAAGGAAAATCACCGACGAACGCTAGGAACCAACGGAACCGAACCTAACGATTCGAAGAACATAATCACAACCAACTCTAAACAAATACGGAAATGGAATACACCCGAAAACCCACCTACGATTCATGTATATTCGTATAAAAATAATAACGAGGGCGGACCACAACCGAACCCTCTCGAATACGCAACAACCACGAAATATACCATGAATCCGTAAGGAAAACAAGAATACTATCAAGATTAATCATATTCAACATGAATTAATCAACCGTATGGAACGAATCGAAGAAAAACCCGAAAACCCCCAAATCGCCCAAAAGTAGGGTTCTAAGAGATTTACCTTGGATTAAGGATGAAGAACACAAGTAGGTGTTATTAATCTACTACAAAAACTCAAGGTAGAAGACGCCTGAAAAGATCGGAGGAAGAGATCGCCTAAAAAAAGCCTGAAGGAGCTCTAAGCCGCGGAGAGGAGAAGAAATGAGAAAGGGTAAAAATCTGGGTCAACCCCCTGATTTATATCGCCAGGGAGCGTTAGCGCGCGATAATCCTCAAAAGTTAGCGTCCGCTAACGGGACAAAACTCCAGTCCAGAGAGTTAACGTCCCAATCTAGTAACCAGATTTATGAGCCGTTAGCGTGCGCTACCCGAAACGTAGCGTGCGCTAATATCCTCTCGGTAGCGCGCGCTATCGTCCATAGCGTGCGCTACCTGGACATCAGCCGAGTCCAGAAGTGAACTGCCCAGTACTCACCTGACTCCGTTAGCGCGCGCTATCGGCCAAACGTAGCGTGCGCTAAAAGCGTATCGGTAGCGCGCGCTATCGGCCATAGCATGCGCTACCTGGGCACCTGACCGAGCCCAGTAGCAAATTGTCCAGTACTGGACAGTCACGCTAGCGCGCGCTACAAAACAAGCGTAGCGTGCGCTACTGAAGGATGTTTAGCGTGCGCTATACAATAACATTAGCGCGCGTTAGGCACAGGGTAACAACGGTCCGAAACACCGAAACACGAACGAAGCATCAAACGGAACATCTCAAAATGCATAATAACATAGAATGGACCCACGGCAACCCCGAAACGGCGGTTCCGAACAACAATTACGGGAATCAGATCGATAAGCGACGGAAGAACCAAAAACGTAGAACTGGATGACAAAAAGTCTCGAAACAATTATTCTCAAAACTAATACGGTTACACGAGTGTAGCTTAAAACGAGAAATACACCGAAAAGTGAAAATACCGGGAAAAGAAAAATACGGGTGTTACAAAAATAAGTCCAAAAGAACAGGGCCTATATAGAGGAAATAATCAACTCTGAAAGATTCTTCTGGTGATTGTTTGACCTCATCACTACCCAACTCACAAACGATAACTTTAGTTTCATCCATGGCACGATCAAATCCTTGTTCTCTAAAAGTCATCAAAAAATACAATGAGTCCTTGCAAAAGTGTAATAGCAATTTCAATATCCACATCTTCAAATTGAAGATTTTTGCTCACTTTGTTGATTGCTTGTAGCATCCTATACCAAATCACCATTCCAAGCAAAAACTCAAATCTCAAAACGTATATGTATAATATTTTATTTTATTTTTAAATTTTGTGTTTCCTTTCTTTGTGCTACTGAAGCTTGTTGTGCAATATATATAATAGTATAAATACTTTTTTTTTAAATTCGTGGGCCCTCAAATTTTGTGGGCCCTAGGCCCAAGCCTTATACGCCTACATACAGGTCCGGCCCTGTGTATAGGCAGATGTAGTTCTACTGATCTATATCTATACTCGAATCATTGATAAATAATTTTCTTCAACATGTTAAATACTCCCCCCATCCCACATATATAGGTCACATTTTATTTTCGATCAATCGTGTCTGACTTTAACTATGAATTAATTTTAAACCGCAAATATAAAATGTTCGAGTAAATTATATAATGACAGTTTAAGTACTCAAACTTCATTATATAATTTAACTAAAAATTTTACATTTGCGGTTTAAAATTAATTTATAGTCAAAATCGGACACGATTGACCAAAAAAATCAACATGACCTGTATAGGGAGTACCAGTAAAAGGAAAATCAGAAAACAGTCAAATTCAGCCCATCCGTATTAAATACTATTTTTATTGCCATGTGAATATTTTATTATTTAAGAAAAAACTAGCTTTATTGTAAAATTAATTACACGTTCTTTGGAAACAATGAAATAATTAGTTATATCTAAAATTGTTATAGTTAAATCTCGATAAATGAATATTCGATAAACGAATAACCTCGCCAAATGAATCATTTTCTCCGGTCCCAACTCTTTATAACATGTTCAAAAAAAAATTCGATAAATGAATAATTTCGCTAAATGTGTAACACCCCAAACTAGGCAGATATTACAGTGCCGTGGACCCCCGACTGGGACCCACCAGGCGAATGAAAATGAATGAATTACACAGGTAAATGTAGTACCGAACCAAATTACACAATTAATTACTCCGATGAGGAGTTTCATACAACACACCCATGATGATACTGAATACAAGTATATTTTGTATGGAGATAAAATATACAACACTGAGTGAAATGAATATTCAAACGGAATGTCTGCAGCGGAATAAATGAAGAAAACATAAGTGACTGAATAGACTGGGCCCCCCTACTAGTATCACTGGGACTCCTCGCCGTCGCCGTGCTCTCCCCGTGCCTTAGCCTTGCCATGACTGAAACAGCAGATCCCCAGCGGGCCATTACGAACAACAATCCTCAAGGGTTGAAAATACACAATCATGATATATCTGAAATTATGAATTATCCTGTCGAAGCATACGCAATCAAACATGCTATATGAATCGACTATCAGTACGGCTCAAAGGAATGGCGCCACACTACGTCCGGGATGGAAATGTGTCCGTGCACAAGCCACCAACGAGTATCGACCGAATACACGTGTGGTCTTGTACCTAATCAGTCTCACGAAGCCATCTGTAACACCCCCAATCCACTCAGGGATATTACACGCCGTAGACCCTCTCCTCGAGGATCTACCAGGCTGGTAACAACATTTAACATCTCGACAATGCCTTCAAGGCAAAATGACTCAGCAGACCGATTTGGTCTTTCAATAAATACATACAACTCGAATACAACTCAATTCCAAACACATACCCACGCAGGGGTCAAAATACAATAAACTCCCGTACAACGGGGAAAAGATACCGCAGCGGAAAAGAAAATACAACTGGACCAATACGACATCAACGGAACCTCGTGTGATTAGTATCGTTCATCTTTCATCATCCTTCATGCCGACCCTGTGCTCTGCTCCAAAACCTGAATGCAATACAGACATCCACCCCCCGAATACTCGGGGGTTAGCAAAACTCCACTGTTTTGCTAGTGCAAGTATAAAATACGAAAACGAGCCATACATATCATACTCCACGAAACATGTTAATCATAAACATATTTCCCGAGGTAAATCACTTAATCAAAACGGTTAAATCGAAAGATAGGGGTAAACCCGATATACATCTGTGAAAAACATTTTACAACCTCGGGAGTTTTGAATACATTGGGATTTAAGAATTTCTCAAACCTTTCAAAAAAACTTTAGGGACACAGCCCAAAATCATTTTCCCAAAACATAAATTCGATAACAACAAATGGGGTCCACGACCCGATCATATCATAACAACCTGTTTCCACAGATTATTCGCGTCCCGTGCTAGCAAGCCACGGACCTCAGATGCTCCGTAGAACAAACCGAGTGAATAACGCTCAGTGAAACTATATCAAATCACATGTCACCGTAACCGCAGTCACGCGACTACAAGCACATATACGTGCATAATCAAACCACAACCATAAGTTATCCCGGCATCGCGCTAACAAGCCACGAACCTCGGAGTCCCCGCAAGACATACCCGATGATAACCCCACAAGTTATCTCGGCATCGGGCTAACAAGCCACGAACCTCGGAGTCCCCGCAAGACATACCCGGATTGGATAACCCTACGGTCACGCCCGACCCATACTAGCAAGTATGGATCCGGAGATTCAACAATCCTACCCGGAGGCACATCACATACATCAAGCACACAACAATAATCACTTGTCAAGCCAAACAACATTAAGTATCACAACCTCCTTTCAAGGAGTAACAACTAATATCACACACATTACGTTCTTACCGAACAAGTACACAATAACAATACGTAATCCCGGCAAAGGATTACGGTCTATCAAACTCACTCAAGTGACCATATTATCTTTAAACATACAAAACCAACACACATATTCCGAGAACACATATTCACGAAGTATACGAATTATCGTTGAAAGAGAACATTTATCGAGAACATACCAATCCCTTTTACGTTCATTAAATATTGGATTTCGCATAAAATCATTATTCAAGAATTATATCAACGAAATATGAAATGTATGGGCAAGATACTTGCCTCAAAATCGATACGCAAGTATTCCGGCGAACACGGCTCAACCGGAAAGCTTCAAACGCCCAATGCTATCGAAGCGGAAGACGACGGCGGCGAGCGAAAGGGTTCAACACGGTTTCTTCGCAAGAAACACGACCACAACATCATACAATCAATAAATCATCGACCATACGAGGAAGAATAATCGTAGAACGCCCGAAAACCCCTCTAAGACATTTCTAGGACACCTTCAAGGCGTCGGTCAAGAACTCGACTCAAACAACGAATCGATACGATCCAACCATGGAATAACAAGGAAAATGATATAATACATCTAAATAATCATCAATCCATCACAATCCTAAGTTAAAAGCGGATTAAACGGACGAAATCGAACAAAATACCCAAAATCCCCAAAATTAGATTTTAGGAAAACTTGCCTTGATTCGGTCGATCGGAGCAAGTTATAGGACGGATGATTGACGATATGAACCTCAAACTTCATGGATTTAAAGAACAACATCATGTCTCCATGATGTATACACCCACATCCGCGAACAGGAAGAAAAGGAATGAGAAAGCTGGGTGAAGAAAAGGGGAAAATGAGCTGAAATGCCGAGAAAAGCATTTATAGGGCGGGCAGACTCGGCCGTGTCCGACATGACACGGTCGTGGCGCGCAATCGGCCGCGAGGACTCGGCCGTGTCACGCATGACACGGTCGTGTCGCGAAGGCGCTCGGCATTGACTCGGCCGTGTCTGGAACACGGTCGGGCCTCTGGCGTCGCTACCGGCTTATCCGGACAGATGCAGCACGGCCGTGCAGGGCGACACGGCCGAGTCCGGTCGCGTGATCGGCAAATGAGCGGGTGAGCTAAAGCGACCATAACTCTCTCGTCCGGACTCCGATTGACTCACCGTTCGAACCATTGGAAAGCTAACTCGATGCTCTATAATATTGCAAGATTCAGAATTTTTGGAGTTACCAAAAATTAATGGTGATCTAACAAAGTCGAACTCATACTTAGAAAAGTCGTTTAGTAATCCTGAATTTAACAAAACGACACCGAAACCCGAGCACGAATATGAACCGAAGATACGGTTACGAAGTACACACAAAGACGAATCTAAGAGCTAGTAGAACACACGATTCCGACCACCCGAAGGCTCGAAATTCGACAACGGAAGGTAATTACCCCAAACTTTGGGAAATTACGAAAATGGCCCAACTGCCCGAAAATCACCATACGACAACGAATAATCAAACCGAAGCTCACAACACGTATAACAACGTTAAATGAACTTACGAAAAACCCCAAACGACAATTTCGAACGAGATTCGCAAGAACCGAACTCAAGCGCGGAAAAGTCGCTAAAAAGCACGGAACTCAACAAAGCAGCACCTAAACGAACTCGTATGAAAAACGGGCAGAATTAAATATTCTCCTAATGACGAAACGGTCATGAGATTTTCGTCAAAACAGACTCCGACAAAAAAAAAAAAAAAAAGAAATTTACCGAAAATCGAAAATTGCGGATATTACATTCTACCCTCCTTAAAAGAAGTTTCGTCCGAAACTTAAAACAAGTAGGAGGAGAAATATTCCGCCAGGCAAAACTCAACAAGATACACAAGAATGCATAACTAACACCCAACGGCGAAATGTTACAAACAACGCAAAGGAATATACGGCGTGAAAACACGCTCCACGGCGACCAACACAACGTCGCCGTTAGGGATATAATAAAACCAACAAATGACAAGCGTTATCAAACGGATAATATAGCCAAGTCAATTATCCGACAATCACAAAACACAACGAACGAAAATCAATATGATTGACCATCCCGACGGTTCATCAATCTAAACGCGGGTCAAACGCTGAACAAATACGGAATTCCACCGCTCAAGGGTTGGAAGATCGAAAACGAGACTAATTTCCCAAACTTAAGGGAATTAGGAAGGAGCACACGCTCAACAATCACGAAACGAGGACAAAAACCGAACAAACAAACGACCGAACCACAACGGTCGAGACAACAAAAGCGAACAATCATGTTCGAATCACGAAGAACAATAAAATTCAAACAATAACTCCAAGGTTCACATCTCGACTCGAGACAATATATGATCCGGTGAAAACAACAACGTATGCATTCGCATAGGATCCACATGAAAGGGAATAGAACTTGAAAAGTCACAACGACAAACGAGTTATTCCGAAATGATGCCACACTCGTTCGATAAACAAAACAAGGGGCGGGACAAGCTCAGAAATGTCAACGAACATAAATGAGTCGACAAAGTAGAATATACAGAAGTTCAAAATCTGATCCACTTCGAATAAAAGAACTAGTAGAACCAAAAGATGTTACATCCGAACAAGGTTCACAAGTATCGAACCGGACTCGGAAGAGTCACGGCGATAAACAGAAAAACAAGATCACAGCTCGTTCGAACGATGAAACCGAAATACAGAACAAGTTCAGAAAGCGTCAACGAACACGAGCGAGTCGATAGACCTGAGAAAGAGGAAATGCAGGAGTCCAAAAATAATACGGGTATTATATTCGACCCCTTCTAAAAGAAGTGTCGTTTCCGAAACTCACAACACGACATCAAGGTGACAACACAACAAGCAACTGACAGAAACATCTTTCAAAGGCCTCTCAAGGCCGATTCCGATGACTGTGCTGAAGCGCGAACTCCAAAAGTCTCGGTAGACAATTCGCAAAAACTGAATTCGGTGTCCCTCGAGTCCACACTTGAAATGTGTTACTGACGAGAAGGACAATTTACACGTGTATGCCCCGGAACATCACGGTTGAAATGCCCCGGCTCGGCACACCGAAAATACAAATGCTAGATACAATGGGTCATAACGTCGCAAAACAACATAGCGGAGATGCCAACTCAGCACAACAAGGAATCATAATACATATCATATACAACGATTACCATCGTAAAGTAATACACACACAAACACTAGCAGCGGTATCGTTCGCGACCTCAACGGCGACGATAACCAAGACATAATTACAACCATCATGAAACAATCACACATGTGCACAAAGCGTACAAACTCAAGCTTCAACGGCTCACACCCGTGCGACAACACGCAAATCACCACGAGGCGACAAGCGGTAAATACCGGTTCACACCTCTCACGGAGGGCTAGTACAACAAATGCGTGGCAACGCCTCGGCGTTCATGCCACCAATTCGATCATACTGGAGCAAACACCGTAACGAAAGTTCGAAAACCATACACGCATTTCCGGTCCGCAAACAGGAATGATAGGTTTTAAAAACAAAAACCACCTTTTGAAAACAGTTTGGAAACAACAGTTGATCTTGAGTATCATTTTACAAAAGTAGTACAAACACCGTTATCGAGACTTTGAAAGTCATCTTGCGTTTGAACAAAAATGAGGACACCTTTCTTTTAGTGAAAAACTTTCAAAACTATTCGACCCTTGGGTCTAAGCAACTGCATTTGAAAATATCTCAAAATATTTTTGGTCCTCAACCGGAAAATTTTTGAAATGTATTGCGGCATTAGAAAACACCTTGAAAACACCGCAAGAAAATAATTCGTTTTAAAAGTACGTCTCGAATTTTAATTTTCTAAGATACTCAAGGTTTTCAAAATAATTCAATGGGCTAGAATGCCCAAAAATTTCACGTAATTACAAGGAACAATATAGCGCCGTGGGTCCCGCGCGGAACTCACCAAGCTAAAAACAATTTACAAAAACGCCAAAAAGGCCGATGACGGTAATATTTCAAAAACTCACGAAAGCCATTTACAAAATACTAAATACCGTCATAAGAATTTCGCCAAAGCGATCAAGGCCATAATGCCAAAAACTCGGTTAAAGGAATCGGTTTTCGAAATCAAACTCAATTGGCAAAAGGCCGAAAGCCATTTGAAAGAACTCACGCAGCGGATAAAAGAAATACAGTTCAACATGCACAATCCAGCAACATTACTCCTCATATGAACGAAATATGAGAGTCAAATAACCGCATATCACGAAATCAAAATCCATAAGAGGATTCCGTCACTTAACAAATAATCATAAAAATAGCTCGTGTCACACAAGGCACAACACCAAAAAGGGAGACTTACATTCACAGGTCGCACGAAGATGATGATCGCCCCACGATACTAATCACGACCAACCAACTCAGACGACGCGTCGCGACACGACTTAGTCAGACAAAATCCGACGAGACAAAAACTCAATAGACACCACTAACCCGACACCTAGGTTTCCACAACCTAAAGCTCCGATACCATTTATGTAACACCCCAATCCACTCAGGGATATTACACGCCGTAGACCCTCTCCTCGAGGATCTACCAGGCTGGTAACAACATTTAACATCTCGACAATGCCTTCAAGGCAAAATGACTCAGTAGACCGATTTGGTCTTTCAATAAATACATACAACTCGAATACAACTCAATTCCAAACACATACCCACGCGGGGTCAAAATACAATAAACTCCCGTACAACGGGGAAAAGATACCGCAATGAAAAGAAAATACAAGCTGGACCAATACGACATCAACGGAACCTCGTGTGATTAGTATCGTTCATCTTTCATCATCCTTCATGCCGACCCCGTGCTCTGCTCCAAAACCCGAATGCAATCTGAGACATCCACCCCGAATACTGGGGTTAGCAAAACTCCTTTGTTTTGCTAGTGCAAGTATAAAATACGAAAACGAGCCATACATAT
Source organism: Orobanche coerulescens (assembly GCA_033398695.1). Lineage (NCBI taxonomy): Eukaryota > Viridiplantae > Streptophyta > Magnoliopsida > Lamiales > Orobanchaceae > Orobanche > Orobanche coerulescens. The sequence continues at coordinate 153,696,681 of CM065812.1, read as the reverse complement.
CATACTCCACGAAACATGTTAATCATAAACATATTTCCCGAGGTAAATCACTTAATCAAAGCGGTTAAATCGAAAGATAGGGGTAAACCCGATATACATCTGTGAAAAACATTTTACAACCTCGGGAGTTTTGAATACATTGGGATTTAAGAATTTCTCAAACCTTTCAAAAACTTTAGGGACACGACCCAAAATCATTTTCCCAAAACATAAATTCGATAACAACAAATGGGGTCCACGACCCGATCATATCATAACAACTGTTTCCACAGTTATTCGCGTCCGTGCTAGCAAGCCACGGACCTCGGATGCTCCGTAGAACAAACCCGAGTGAATAACCCACAGGAAACTATATCAAATCACATGTCACCGTAACCGCGATCACGCGACTACAAGCACATATACGTGCATAATCAAACCACAACCATAAGTTATCCCGCATCGCGCTAACAAGCCACGAACCTCGGAGTCCCGCAAGACATACCCGATGATAACCCCACAAGTTATCTCGGCATCGGGCTAACAAGCCACGAACCTCGGAGTCCCCAAGACATACCGGATTGGATAACCCTACGGTCACGCCCGACCCATACTAGCAAGTATGGATCCGGAGATTCAACAATCCTACCCGGAGGCACATCACATACATCAAGCACACAACAATAATCACTTGTCAAGCCAAACAACATTAAGTATCACAACCTCCTTTCAAGGAGTAACAACTAATATCACACACATTACGTTCTTACCGAACAAGTACACAATAACAATACGTAATCCCCGGCAAAGGATTACGGTCTATCAAACTCACTCTAATTGACCATATTATCTTTAAACATACAAAACCAACACACATATTCCGAGAACACATATTCACGAAGTATACGAATTATCGTTGAAAGAGAACATTTATCGAGAACATACCAATCCCTTTTTACGTTCATTAAATATTGGATTTCGCATAAAATCATTATTCAAGAATTATATCAACGAAATATGAAATGTATGGGCAAGATACTTGCCTCAAAATCGACGCAAGTATTCCGCGAACACGGCTCAACCGGAAAGCTTCGAAACGCCCAATGCTATCGAAACGGAAGACGACGCCGAACGAAAGGGTTCAACACGGTTTCTTCGCAAGAAACACGACCCTAACATCATACAATCAATAAATCATCGACCATACGAGGAAGAATAATCGTAGAACGCCCGAAAACCCCTCTAAGACATTTTACCGGACACCTTCAAGGCGTCGGTCAAGAACTCGACTCAAACAACGAATCGATACGATCCAACCATGGAATAACAAGGAAAATGATATAATACATCTAAATAATCATCAATCCATCACAATCCTAAGTTAAAACGGATTAAACGGACGAAATCGAACAAAATACCCAAAATCCCCAAAATTAGATTTTAGGAAAACTTGCCTTGATTCGGTCGATCGGAGCAAGTTATAGGACGGATGATTGACGATATGAACCTCCAAACTTCATGGATTTAAAGAACAACATCATGTCTCCATGATGTATACACCCACATCCGCGAACGGGAAGAAAAGGAATGAGAAAAATGTTGAAGAAAAGGGGAAAATGATCTTAAATTCTGAGAAAACTCATATATAGGGCTGACAGACTCGACCGTGTCCGACATGACACGGTCGTGGCGCGCAATCGGCCGGCGGGACTCGACCGTGTCACCGCATGACACGGCCGTGTCGCGAAGGCGCTCGGCATTGACTCGACCGTGTCACAGAACACGGTCGGGCCTGCAAGCGTCGCTACCGGCTTATCCGGGCCAGTGCAGCACGGCCGTGCAGGCGACACGGCCGAGTCCGGTCGCGGTGATCGGCAAATGAGCGGGTGAGCTAAAACGACCATAACTCTCTCGTCCGGACTCGATTGACTCACCGTTCGAACCATTGGAAAGCTAACTCGATGCTCTATAATATTGCAAGATTCAGAATTTTTGGAGTTACCAAAAATTAATGGTGATCTAACAAAGTCGAACTCATACTTAGAAAAGTCGTTTAGTAATCTGAATTTAACAAAAGCGACACGAAACCCGAGCGAATATGAACCGAAGATACGGTTACGAAGTACACACAAAGACGAATCTAAGAGCTAGTAGAACACACGATTCCGACCACCCGAAGGCTCGAAATTCGACAACGGAAGGTAATTACCCCAAACTTTGGGAAATTACGAAAATGGCCCAACTGCCCGAAAATCACCATACGACAACGAATAATCAAACCGAAGCTCACAACACGTATAACAACGTTAAATGAACTTACGAAAAACCCCAAACGACAATTTCGAACGAGATTCGCAAGAACCGAACTCAAGCGCGGAAAAGTCGCTAAAAAGCACGGAACTCAACAAAGCAGCACCGAAACGAACTCGGATGACAAAAGTGCAGAATTAAATATTCTCCGAATGACGAAACGGTCATGAGAGAGTCGTCAAAACAGACTCCGACCAAAAAAAAAAAAAAAAAAGAAATTTACCGAAAATCGAAAATTGCGGATATTACACCATCAACTCGTGTGCACAGTCCAATGTGAGGCCACCAACCAACACACGACTATAATGTGCCCGACATGAAAATCCTACACATACCAACCGGCACGCCAGTATGACCCGGAATGCCACAATATGACAAAAGTGACAACGAAAATGAATAATGACTCACCAAGATTAAATGATGGTGGAATGAATGACAGCTTAATGAAATGATTGGAACCGTCGTTCCTTATGACTGAAGTGATTAATTGACAATGACAAGTTTTGATACGGTTAATACAATGATGAATGAGTTACGATTATGAATGAACAACATCAAAAGGAATGAATATCCTTTTAACCGAGTAAGAATTAACTTACTCAATACCGATGAAGAATGTCCTTCCACGAACAACGTCCTAAATGAAATGTCGGTCGCTCGAACAACCTTGAACAACAATAATTACCAACAACCGATCAATACACGAATCAAATACGATCATAACCGACCCAAACGTCGATACAACAATATCCGAACTCGTAGATGTACTCTAACGAAAACGTTGAGATACCCGAAGGTTAAAACCAAACCCAAATTATCGAACCAACTCCAAAATGATTGATTCAAACCAGCACAACATTATCAATGACCTCAATAATCTCATAGAAATCCACAATTCAAGTTTATAATAACGACAATCGGAAATCCCCAAAATAACCGAAGTCAACCCCAAGGGTTCTTGAAATAATTCCGAAAATAACCATTAAATCCGTAAGAATATACTTATCCAAGGTAGATAATCCATATCCAACATATTCCAATGATAATCCAAGCTTACACGAAGAAATCGGGAGGAAAAACCCAAAAATCCGAAATTCTAGATCCAAGAGATTAATACCTTTGATTCGATGCGATGAAGATGATGAAATGATGATTAATCCGAAAGATGAGCTTGAAGATGATGATTGATGATTACACCTCGAAGAATCCTCTCCGAATCGCTCGAAATCGCCCAAAATTACCGAAGGAATGAAATGAGATGAATAAATGACGAACTCTGACTAAACTGTCCAATTTATAGTCAGTCCAGGTTAGCGTGTGCTAGCCCTTGTGTGTAGCGTGCGCTAACGAGTAATTTGGGTAGTCCAGTACCCACTGTCCGAACACGGTAGCGCGCGCTACGTACCTCTTGTAGCGTGCGCTACGACCATACTACTAGCGTGCGCTAAGACCCATTATTAGCGTGCGCTAACGAAATATTGATGCCCAGCACTGGAGTCCAGAAAACTGTCTGACCTCTGATCTGACCTCGATAGCGTGCGCTACAACCACTGTTTAGCGTGCGCTAATATATCGGTTGCGTACGCTAACAACAACACATAGCGTGCGCTATGAATTAATCCAGTGCAGTCTAGTAGCCACTGGACTCAACCTGATCCGCCCCTAGCGCGCGCTACTCGACACATATAGCGTGCGCTACTACAACCCGTTAGCGCGCGCCACTTACCACTCGTAGCGTGCGCTACAAATAATCTCACCTGCAGTCCAGTACCTTCTGGACTGCAGCCAGGGCAACCTTAGCGTGCGCTAAAGCTGAGTGGTAGCGTGCGCTACCTATACCCAATTAGCGTACGCTAAAAGGAGTACGTAGCGTGCGCTACTCCTCACGCACAGCTCGCAACGAAAATGACAATGATGATAAACATGGCACGAAACTCCAATCAGAATAATGATGAATGACGATTGATACACGATACAATTACTCTGAATGATGAATACCATGACTGAATCCGAGTGACAAATGATCAATAATGAATGAAATTACTGAGTGATAATGACTGAAGGATAAATACTGAATGATAATTACTGAATTACAACCGGGTATTACAAAATGAATATTTTTCTGCGGTCCCGATCATATTCATTTATCGAGGTTTTACTGTATTTTATAATTTCAGAATGAAATGAGTAAAGCATATTGTATAGAAATTTTCAATTGTAATAAGTAGGGCTGTAATTCGAACCGAATCGCTGCATACGCTCGAGCTCGAACTTGTTTATCAGGACTCGGCTCGACTCGAGCTCGTTAACGAGTCGAGCTCGAACATTGAATAGGGCTCGTTTAGCTAAACGAGCCAGCTCGATTCGAACTCATTTATAATACGAGCCGATTCAGACACAAGATTGTGCTCGTTTATCTAATACCCGAATTTTCAGTATAAATTTTTCGCGTTATTTTATCTGAGATATACTGTATAGTTTGGTATCTATACAGTATGGATAAAATAAATTGAGAACCGAGACAGTTATACTGGTGTGATTATTGTTTTTGACTGACAGATATATTCAGGATATGTTGTATCAGGTTAAACAGATTTGGATATCAGGTATACCGTATGAGAATATTTTTGGATTCAGTATGTGTATTCAGTATGCTGTATGTTTTTATTTTGTACGTCGAGACATCGGACAGGAACAGTTGGATTTTTGGCTAAGTATAAAAGCCATTACGTACGTTAAGCCTTGGAGCTTTACGTACGTAAAATGTGTTAGCTTACGTACGTTATATAGTGTACATAACGTACGTAACAAGAGGAATCGGACAGTGGGGCCCGTGGTCGGCAGCTTTCGGCGCAGATGTGGACAGGTGAGTCAACGGACGGAGTTACGTACGTTATACAGGGTGTATTACGTACGTAATACTAGTATTATACTGTAGCAAGTCAACGTACGTATTACGTACGCAACGGATTAAGTGTTACGTACGTTACGAAGTAGCCGGTCGAGTCGTGGCCGAGATGACCTGGATGGCCGAGCATGGCCGGTCGTGACTCGTTGGAATGGCCGAGCATGGTCGGCAGTGATTCGTGGGGGTGGCCGATCACGGTCGGCAGTGACTCGCAGGGATGGCTAGGACTGGCCGATTACGTACGTAAGGCAGTGGCCGATTCTGGCCGTAGAAGGCGATTAAACGTAAGCCAGCTGCCGGTTACGTACGTAAGGGTTCCGACAGAATTGGGCAGTAGGGTCGGCCGCGGCCGGCTACGTACGTAAGGACCCGCCGGTTACGTACGTAACGTGCCGGCAGGTCTCGGCCTATATAAGGCCTGGACCGAGTCACATCCGGCATTTTTCGTTTTTCTTCGTTCCTTCCGCGATTTTTCACCATAGATCGATGGATTTGAGTAATAACATCATGTAGCAACATGTTTTGGAAGTTGGAATCATGGATTAACATCATCTTCCACCCGAATCGAAGGTAAGAACACCTAAACTTTTTGTTTTTGGATGTTCTTGAGATTTCTTGGTGCTTTGGCCAATTTGCTTCGTTTTGATTTAGATTGTTGATTGAACTTGATTGTAAACTCGTGATCATTCATTATTCTTGAAGTTTTGTGGAAAGAATTCGAGTATTTCTTTGAATAATCGATTGAATTGGACTATGCCTTCAAAGTGTTCGATGAAATGTCTCAATGAGTAGAACTTGGAAAATTCTACACGTTTTCGTATGAATGGTGATGGAAATGATATTGTTGTGATGATTCTTGGTAATTATGGGAATTTTGTTAAAGGAAGATAATGAATTGGTGGTCAAATGATTCGATTATTTTGTTATGATTATGGAATCGTAGTATTCTCGATGTTCTTGGTGGTTTGTTGCGATTCATGATGTTATGAGAAGTATATGTTGAAGGACATGATTATATACACCTTGAATTATATGATTAAGGGTTGTTTAGATGTTAGAAAACATCGGGTTATGTTGTTTTATGGATTATGAACGTGAATTTGGATAATTCGTGTTCTTAAAGAACTCTTGAGTTACATGTTATGATTTTGGAAGGATTTAGGATAATTTGGAATGTGATTATTCACGATAATAATCGGTAAATTGTTTTCTACGAATTTACAAGTATGAACAAGAAGGAGTTTTGTCTTCGTATTTGGAGTTGAAATTGGAATCGAATATGTTATAAAATCCTTAATGTCGAGATGAATTGATCATTGATTTGATGAATACGTTTTAAGGTGTTGGTGTTTTATATATGAATATGGAATATTCATATCTAGAACTAAGTTATGTGTTTTGGTACAATATTCGTATAGGAATACGAATATGATTTCGGATTTGATAAGTTTATGATTCACTTTTGAGTTTGAGAATTCATAGGTATTTAACAAGTGTTCAATTCGGATAATGGAATTATTTGAAACCTTTGTAATATGGTTATCTATGATGTTGAATTGATCGGATTATCCGGATTGATGATGATAATCGGTAATTAGATTTTATTATGATTTTACAAGGAGGAAACTTGTATCCGTATTTAAGATTGAATTTGGAATCGGTAATGTTAGACCCTTGTTGGTTTAAATTGATTATTGATATGATCTTCGGATTTTGGAATCGTGTTGTGGTTTTGGATTTCGGATCTTATGATACTAGTCCGATGACGATGATTTCAAATGAGACATGACTTGGAGGGTAGTATTCAAAACCACGCTCCGATACCAACTCTGTAACACCCCAAACTAGGCGGATATTACAGTGCCGTGGACCCCCGACTGGGACCCACCAGGCGAATGAAAATGAATGAATTACACAGGTAAATGTAGTACCGAACCATATTACACAATTAATTACTCCGATGAGGAGTTTCATACAACACACCCAGGATGATACTGAATACAAGTATATTTTGTATGGAGATAAAATATACAACACTGAGTGAAATGAATATTCAAACGGAATGTCTGCAGCGGAATAAATGAAGAAAACATAAGTGACTGAATAGACTGGGGCCCCCTACTAGTATCACTGGGACTCCTCGCCGTCGCCGTGCTCTCCCCGTGCCTTAGCCTTGCCATGACCTGAAAAACAGCATCCCCCAACGGGCCGGGCATACGTAACAACAATCCTCAAGGGTTGAAAATACACAATCATGATATATCCGAAATTATGAATTATCCTGTCAAGCATACGCAATCAAACATGCTATATGAATCAACTATCAAGACGGCTCAAAGGAATGGCGCCACACTACGTCCGGATGGAAATGTGTCCGTGCACAAGCCACCAACGAGTATCGATCGAATACACGTGTGGTCTTGTACCTAATCGGCCTCACGAAGCCATCAACTCGTGTGCACACCCAATGTGAGGCCACCAACCAACACACGACTATAATGTGCCCGACATGAAAATCCTACACATACCAACTGCACGCCAAGATGACCCAGAATGCCACAATATGACAAAAGTGACAACGAAAATGAATAATGACTCACCAAGATTAAATGATGGTGGAATGAATGACACTTAATGAAATGATTGGAACCGTCGTTCCTTATGATCAAGTGATTAATTGACAATGACAAGTTTTGATACGGTTAATACAATGATGAATGAGTTACGATTATGAATGAACAACATCAAAAGGAATGAATATCCTTTTAACCGAGTAAGAATTAACTTACTCAATACCGATGAAGAATGTCCTTCCACGAACAACGCCCTAAATGAAATGTCGGTAGCTCGAACAACCTTGAACAACAATAATTACCAACAACCGATCAATACACGAATCAAATACGAACATAACCGACCCAAACGTCGATAAAAAAAAATCCGAACACGAAGATGTCCTCTAACGAAAACGTAGAGATACCGAAGGTTAAAACCAAACCCAAATTATCGAACCAACTCCAAAATGATTGATTCAAACCAGCACAACATTATCAATGACCTCAATAATCTCATAGAAATCCACAATTCAAGTTTATAATAACGACAATCGGAAATCCCCAAAATAACCGAAGTCAACCCCAAGGGTTCTTGAAATAATTCCGAAAATAACCATTAAATCCGTAAGAATATACTTATCCAAGGTAGATAATCCATATCCAACATATTCCAATGATAATCAAGCTTACGAAGAAATCGGGAGGAAAAACCCAAAATCCGAAATTCTAGATCCAAGAGATTAATACCTTTGATTCGATGCGATGAAGATGATGAAATGATGATTAATCCGAAAGATGAGCTTGAAGATGATGATTGATGATTACACCTCGAAGAATCCTCTCCGAATCGCTCGAAATCGCCCAAAATTACCGAAGGAATGAAATGAGATGAATAAATGACGAACTCTGACTAAACTGTCCAATTTATAGTTAGTCCAGGTTAGCGTGCGCTAGCCCTTGTGCGTAGCGTGCGCTAACGAGTAATTTGGGTAGTCCAGTACCCACTGTCCGAACACGGTAGCGCGCGCTACGTACCTCTTGTAGCGTGCGCTACGGCCATACTACTAGCGTGCGCTAAGACCCATTATTAGCGTGCGCTAACAAAATATTGATGCCCAGCACTTGTAACACCCCGAGATATTCGGAATAATTACAGCGCCGTAAACCCTTTAAGTAAGGATTTACAAGGCTAATAATAAAAAAAAAAGTAAATCTAAGACATCAAAACTGCGGAAATTCAAGTTTGTGAAAACGTACAACTGGTTCAACGAGTAATTAATACAACCATATCGAATTAATATCAATAAGACACGCGTACTCGAGTACAGAAACCAAACCAAGAAAACAAATCTCCAATAACAATAAACATCACTGAACCCCTTCGTCGTCACGTCGGTACTGTGGCTGTTTCCCTGCTCCTCGGCTACCTGAACATCAAAACAATGTCCACCCCCGAAGGGGTTAGCAAAACGATGCTAGTACAAGTATCATATTAAACAATTCGAATATGCATCAACAATACATAACAAGATACACCACACGGACTTCCGCTACCGGAATCCGACAATGCGAATCTACAAGATTCCATTACACAGCATGGGTATTCCAATGATCCAGCGCCCTCAGCATAGATCCCAAGATGATCCCGTCGGACCAACACGGGGTGGAAATAACCCGTCCAATGATCCAGCGCCCTCAGCCTAGATCCCAAGATGATCCCGTCGGACCAACACGAGGTGGACATCCGATCCAGCGCCCTCAGCATAGATCGTACAAGGTATACAAACACAACTCATGCATACACATATGCCAAATCATTATGTTCATCAACATGAACATATAAACACTATATAACGAATATCATGGCAAATCAACGAAGTAAATATCATGTTCAACAACATGAATAATCATACGCATGCTCCAAAAATACCGATATTAACATATCACGATACTTGCCTCGAAGATGGCAAGAACGATATACTTCAATGATCTCAACACTCTCGAAAGTCGCCTCCTTCGATCAACGTAGCAAGCTTGAACCTTAACAAAAGGAATGATATACAAATCATCTCAAGTCGAACAATGGCCTAACAATTCGGCCTATGGCCGAAAAGCTCAAAATAAACAATCTGTCTGGATTGCTTAGCGCGCGCTACGTACTCTACGTAACGTGCGCTAAGCCGGACTGTTAGCGTACGCTATCGTATAAGACTAGCGTGCGCTAGCCACGGACTGGCAGTCTGACTCGGCTGGTCTCATAACGTACGCTACGTACGTTTCGTGCGTTAACTGAACCCCGATAGCGCACGTTAACTCACACATGTTAGCGTGCGCTAATCTTGCATGGCGTAATACCGCAAACCTGGGTTGAATGGTGAAGAACTCATGAATTCTACCGTGATAATACAAGTTATCCTCGGGCATATCATGCTAATAAGGTTTGCGGAAGTTTTATGATTATGAAATACAAATATACGGATAGTCATCTCAATATCATAATCCATCTACGATCTTCAAGAAATAATCTAAGTTCCGATCGTCTTACGTTCCAAAACACATGATTCCAACGTGTACAACGTAGCAACTGGGTAATATCCGATTACAGATCATAAATCGATTTGAACATGCTTAGAAGTCCTTATAATAAGATGGTTCAAAGGTTCATACGATATATAGTGCCGATACGTCAAAAGTATCCTTCTAACATGTGATGACCGATTATAACGAAATACTTGCTATCCAAACATGATTCAAACTTCCTTAGGAACATTACTAACATCGGTGAAGAAACGCCTACCTCAAAGTAGTGAAGAACACGGAGGAAAATGAAGCAATCCAACACCGAAGGCTTGAACACCAATCTCCAATGATATACGATCTTCAATCTCGAACTAGGAGGTTGATACGAAGTGTTTAGGACGAAGGGAGTTATGTTCTAAGTGTAAGAGTTCGGGTTATGGGAGGAGAAAGAATCAAATCACGAATAGGATCTTTGTCCTATTTATAATAAATGGCTATTAGCGCGCGCTAGTCCACCTTTCGTAGCGTGCGCTAACGGCCGTCGACTTAATCAAGTCAGCACTTAGCGTGCGCTACGCATATGCATGGCGTGCGCTAAGGCGTTGACTTGGCTTTTCCAAAGCCGTCCGTGTTCATCCCGACACGATCCGGCGGGGTCCCCGGCCAGATCTCACCTACCGCACGTCTCAATCAATTTGACCACTCATAGCGTGCGCTAATGATCCCCTGTAGCGTGCACTATGAATCCCTGTTAGCGTACGCTACACGCAGCCTGTAGCGTGCGCTACATGCACAGAATTTCAATCTCTATAACACATATACGAAATTATACGCTCGACAACATCGGATTATGAAATACGGAGAATAGTACTCTGACAAAAGTACAATCAAAACAATATCACAAGTTCCAATTACATAACAGAAATCTCGTGTATTACATCCTTCCTCCCTAAAAAGAAGTTTCGTCCCGAAACTTAGGATGAAAACAACTCCGGATATTTAGCCTTCATACCGTCCTCCGTTTCCCAAGTGTCCTCTTCGACTCCATGTCGTGACCATTGTACTTTAACCAAATGTATTGGTTTATTCCTCAATTGTTTGATCCGGCTCTCAAGTATCTTGATTGGTCTCTCTTCGAAGGTGCCATCATTAGCTATCTCGATCTCGTCGAAATCAATGACGTGGTGAGGTCCGTACATACTTCCGATTGGGATACGTGAAACACATTGTGAACATGACTCGGTGATAGCGGTAAGGCCAACTTTGTATGCTAAATCCCCAACTCTCTCTAGGATCTCAAATGGTCCGATATATCTCGGACTAAGCTTGCCTCTTCTCCCAAAACGGAAAATCCCTCCTGTAGGAGACACCTTCAATAGTACGTGGTCCCAGTCGAACTCTAGAGGCGGCGACGTACATCGGCATAAGACACATCGACTGCAGGCGATCAGCAGTCTCTCTCGAATCAAGGCTATCTTCTCTTGCGTCTGAATAATCAATTCCGGTTCCGTCCCGATCAAATCCAAGAATCATCCCAACTCGGGGTGATCGGCATCTTCTCCCGTACAAAGCTTCAAATGGTGCCATCTTAGTTGAAGCATGCCAACTATTATTGTAGGTGAATTCAACTAATGGCAAATGAACTTCCCAATCGGTTGACCAATCCAAAGCACAAGCTCTAAGCATGTCTTCTACAATTTGAATAGTTCTTTGGATGGCCGTCATTTGGGGATGATAAGTCATGCTAAAGTTGAGTTCGATCCCCAAAGCCTTGTGAACTGCTTTCCAGTGCGACACAAAACGACCATCTCGATCCGAAATAATGGTCTTCGGCGTCCCATGCAATCGACTATCTCGCAATAAATACTCGCGCCAATCTCTCGGGTCCCCATGTATCTTTGATCCCTAGGAAATGAGCCGACTTGGTTAGTCGATCAACTACAACCCAAATCGTGTTCATTCCTGTTCTAGTCCTTGGCATATTGGTGATGAAATCCATCGAAATGTCCTCCCACTTCCATTCGGGGATCGGAAGCGGCTTTAACATCCCTAAGTGGTCGATGTTCAATCTTAACCTCTTGACAAGTCAAACACTTGAAACGTACTCCGCTCGTCCTTCTTCATATTCCCCACCAAGTTTTGCTTTAAATCCTTATACATCTTACTGCTGCCTGGGTGAATAGAATAGGGCGTGCTATGAGCTTCCTTCAAAATTGTCCGCCTCAAATTATCATCCTCGGGAACGCAAAGTTGACTCTGAAATCTCAGAACTCCATCATCTTGTATCACGAATCCTGGGGCTTTTCCTTTCTTTACTTCATCACATAATCGAAGGATTAAAGAATCGTCCAACTGCTTAGATTTGATCTCCTCGACTAGTGATGAAGTCAGTTCCATCACATACAGTTGCCCTTGGATTCCTGGTGCCCATACTTCAATCCCTTCGCGGATCAGTTCTCGTTGAATGCTGGTCTGGGACGTAAGAGCTTCCAACACTCGAAGAGAAACAGGTTTACGGCTCAATGCATCGGCTACTACATTTGCTTTCCCCGGATGATAGAGAATCTCTAAGTCGTAATCTTTGATCAATTCCAGCCACCTTCTCTGTCTCATGTTTAATTCTTTCTGACTGAAAATGTATTTGAGGCTCTTATGATCTGTAAAGATCTGACAATGAGTGCCGTACAAATAATGTCGCCAAATTTTCAAGGCAAAGACCACATTGCTAGCTCCGGATCATGAGTCGGATAATTAACCCGTGCGGTTTCAATTGCCGAGAAGCATAAGCAATCACTTTATCATACGCATCAACACACAACCCAAACCCCGATTTGAAGCATCGTGTATACCATGAATCCATCGGTTCCCTCTGCGGTGCTAATATAGGTCTTGTCGTCGGTCTCCTCTTAAGTTCGTCAAAACCCGGCTGGCATTTCTCATTCCACGTGAACTTTTGAGTTTTACATGCTTAATGAGTGAGCGGACGAGCAATTTTGGAAAATCCCTCTACAAAGCGGCGATAATATCCAGCAAGTCCTAAGAAGCTTCGGACTTCTTTCACGTTTTTAGGAGCTTCCCACTCCAAGATTGCTTCGACTTTCTTCGGGTCCACCTGAACTCCGTTTGCTGATATCACATGCCCAAGGAAGGTTACTTCCTTAAGCCAGAACTCGCATTTTGAAAACTTTGCATACAGCTGTTCCTTCCTCAAGGTGCTCAAAACCACATGCAAATGTTCGGCATGCTCCTCTGAGTCCTTTGAATATATCAAGATGTCATCAATGAAGACGACCACAAATTTATCCAAATATTCCAAGAATACCCGATTCATCAATTGCATGAATACTGCAGGAGCATTGGTAAGTCCAAATGGCATCACTACAAATTCATAATGCCCGTACCGGGATCTGAAAGCAGATTTCGGTATATCCGATCCCTTAATTCTCAACTGATGGTATCCTGATCGCAAGTCAATCTTCGAGAATACCCTTGCCCCTTGCAGTTGATCAAACAAGTCGTCGATCCGAGGTATAGGATACTTATTCTTGATCGTCATTTTGTTAAGCTCCCTGTAATCAATACACAGTCGGAGGGATCCGTCTTTCTTCCGGACAAAGAGAACGGGCGCTCCCCAAGGAGAAACGCTAGGTTGAATATAGCCCTTCTGTAACAATTCCTCCAGTTGCTTCTTGAGTTCATACATCTCGGTTGGCGCCATGCGGTATGGTGCCCTGGAAATAGGGGCTGCTCCAGGCTCTAATTCGATGGTGAATTCCACTTCTCTTTGCGGAGGTAACCCTGGTAGTTCGTCAGGAAATACATCTGAGAACTCATTCACAACTGAAATAGACGAGAGCTCTACTCCTTCCTCTTTCCTCATGGCATAACACCAAAGTCCATGACATCCCCGTTTTGATAATTTTAGGGCTTTCATTGCTTTGTTCTATTTTCCGGAGATTGCCGGTCTCCATCCTCGGAATATGTGTTCGGACCGTCATCGGCAATGATAGAAATGACTCTCTCTCGGTAATTCGGGATAGCTCCATACTTGGTTGAGCCAATCGTCTCCGAGAATTAAATCATCACCGTAGATGTCAACAACAATGAGATTCGACGGCCAATCTTTCCCTCCTATAGATACTGGAAAATCTCTAGCCTCTAGGGTTCCCACAATTCTCTCTCCACTCGGCAATCCCACAACATACGGTTCACAATCAATTAAGCACGAGATTTTTAAACGATTTACACAGTTCAATGATACAAAAGAATGTGTAGCTCCTAATCGAATAAAACACTAACTGGTTGCAAAAGGATCTGAATCGTACTGATACAACAGCGGTGTTCGATCGTCCGATCTCCTCATTTCGCAAATGCGCGCGGAGGAACGGACCCGGCCTTTGGATGTCTCTCTCTTCCCAACGTTCTGCTGAAATCCACTCTGCGTATGCAGTTCACACTTATCTCCTTAGGCTAGTGCGGAGTGCGGGTACCAAAGATCTAGTAGCGGCTCCACGAAGGCCGCACGGTGCCCTTCTTGCCCACAATCGTAACAAGTCGCGGAAGGTGCGGGGCAATCACGTCGAATATGCCTGCTCGACCACAATTGTAGCATTTCTTTCTTTGCGTCCGAAGCTACGATGTTGTCCTAACTTCTTTCCGCCTTTAGAAGGATGTGGAGGTTTCTAGCCGAATAAAGGAAGACGGCCCTTGCGGGCCCCACCACTCTTGTTTTACGCAAAGGCCGGTCACCTTACGCTTCTTTGCCTCTCCGATTTCTCCACCGCCGCCTCTTTCATGTCGTAGGCCGGCGCTTTGTCTTGATCTTTGTCGCAACGTAGTACACTCGAATCGGACATGTACAGCTGAATCTCCGGCTTCATCCGCATATCAAAATGAAAAATCTTTTCTGCCTCCGTTCTGACCAAGTGTCGCACACAAGTCAGCTGATGATTAAAAGTTTTAATTACATCTGTCACAGATGCCTCCGAACTCTGTGGTGAGAAAAACTCTCGGATCTTTGCCTCTCTAACTGGACGAGGACAATACTGTGCTTCCATCATTAGTTTGAATTCCGTCCAATCCGCATTATGATTCTCGGGTCGAATAGCTTCCCACCAATCAAAGGCCTCCCAGTCAGAAAATACTGGGCAATGGGAACCTTCCGGTCCTCGGGACAGTTAAGACCCGCGAATATCTTCTCCAACTCCTTGAGCCAGTGATCCCAAGTAAGTGCCTCAGCAGATCCGTCAAATTTTGGCGGGTGCAATTTAACCACCTCAGCAAGCCATCTGTCTCCCCGGTTATCCTCGTGGTGCTGCTGTCCCATCGCCGTCTGCATGCGATCAACAACCTGAGCGAACTGGTTTATCTGTGCCACCACCTGTTGAAGCACTCCCGGCATGTTAGGATTTGCGTCATCATTCGCTGATCCTTGCTGCCCTCCAGAATGGGAATCGGTTCGACTAGCCGATATTTCTGGGGTAGTTGCGGAATCCTCATGTCTCATGTTACCACGTCCGCGTCCACGACCGCGTCCGCGTCCACGTCCTCCTCTCAACATCATAACGCAATTTCTCAATATCCAGAACAAAATTTTTCGAAATAAAGTCCGTCAATACTCACAAAACAGTAATTAAGTAAAACGGTAGTATAAGAGATTAAGAGACTTACAACCACAGTCCACATGACGACTTCGGCTGAACAGTGATGTTACAAACGACCCGTAAATCAAATAACGTAAACAGACCCAACTAAAACCCGACTGCCAATATATCCATGAATCTTAGCTCCGATACCAAAATCTGTAACACCCCGAGATATTCGGAATAATTACAGCGCCGTGAACCCTTTAAGTAAGGATTTACAAGGCTAATAATAAAAAAAAAGTAAATCTAAGACATCAAAACTGCGGAAATTCAAGTTTGTGAAAACGTACAACTAGTTCAACGAGTAATTAATACAACCATATCGAATTAATATCAATAAGACACGCGTACTCGAGTACAGAAACCAAACCAAGAAAACAAATCTCCAATAACAATAAACATCACTGAACCCCTTCGTCGTCACGTCGGTACTGTGGCTGTTTCCCTGCTCCTCGGCTACCTGAACATCAAAACAATGTCCACCCCCGAAGGGGTTAGCAAAACAATGCTAGTACAAGTATCATATTAAACAATTCGAATATGCATCAACAATACATAACAAGATACACCACACGGACTTCCGCTACCGGAATCCGACAATGCGAATCTACAAGATTCCATTACACAGCATGGGTATTCCAATGATCCAGCGCCCTCAGCATAGATCCCAAGATGATCCCGTCGGACCAACACGAGGTGGAAATAACCCGTCCAATGATCCAGCGCCCTCAGCCTAGATCCCAAGATGATCCCGTCGGACCAACACGAGGTGGACATCCGATCCAGCGCCCTCAGCATAGATCGTACAACGTATACAAACACAACTCATGCATACACATATGCCAAATCATTATGTTCATCAACATGAACATATAAACACTATATAACGAATATCATGGCAAATCAACAAAGTAAATATCATGTTCAACAACATGAATAATCATACGCATGCTCCAAAAAATACCGATATTAACATATCACGATACTTGCCTCGAAGATGGCAAGAACGATATACTTCAATGATCTCAACACTCTCGAAAGTCGCCTCCTTCGATCAACGTAGCAAGCTTGAACCTTAACAAAAGGAATGATATACAAATCATCTCAAGTCGAACAATGGCCTAACAATTCGGCCTATGGCCGAAAAGCTCAAAATAAACAATGCATGCGGATTGCTTAGCGCGCGCTACGTACTCTACGTAACGTGCGCTAAGCCGGACTGTTAGCGTACGCTATCGTATAAGACTAGCGTGCGCTAGCCACGGACTGGCAGTCTGACTCGGCTGGTCTCATAACGTACGCTACGTATGTTTTGTGCGTTATCTGAACCCCGATAGCGCACGTTAACTCACACATGTTAGCGTGCGCTAATCTTGCATGGCAGAATACTGCAAACCGAAAACTGGGTTGAATGGTGAAGAACTCATGAATTCTACCGTGATAATACAAGTTATCCTCGGGCATATAATGCTAATAAGGTTTGCGGAAGTTTTATGATTATGAAATACAAATATACGGATAGTCATCTCAATATCATAATCCATCTACGATCTTCAAGAAATAATCTAAGTTCCGATCGTCTTACGTTCCAAAACACATGATTCCAACGTGTACAACGTAGCAACTGGGTAATATCCGATTACAGATCATAAATCGATTTGAACATGCTTAGGAGTCCTTATAATAAGATAGTTCAAAGGTTCATACGATATATAGTGCCGATACGTCAAAAGTATCCTTCTAACATGTGATGACCGATTATAACGAAATACTTGCTATCCAAACATGATTCAAACTTCCTTAGGAACATTACTAAAATCGGTGAAGAAACGCCTACCTCAAAGTAGTGAAGAACACGGAGGAAAATGAAGCAATCCAACACTGAAGGCTTGAACACCAATCTCCAATGATATACGATCTTCAATCTCGAACTAGGAGGTTGATACGAAGTGTTTAGGACGAAGGGAGTTATGTTCTAAGTGTAAGAGTTCGGGTTATGGGAGGAGAAAGAACTGAAATCACGAATAGGATGCTGTCCTATTTATAATAAATGGCTATTAGCGCGCGCTAGTCCCTGCTCGTAGCGTGCGCTAACGGCTGTCTGACTTAACTGAAGTCAGCACTTAGCGTGCGCTACGCATATGCCTGTAGCGTGCGCTAAGGCGTTGACTTGGCTTTTCCCGAAATCCGTCCAGGTTCATCCCGACATGATCCGACAGGGGTCCCCCGGCCATATCTCACCTACCGCACGTCTCAATCAATTTGACCACTCATAGCGTGCGCTAATGATCCCCTGTAGCGTGCGCTATGAATCCTTGTTAGCGTACGCTACACGCAGCCTGTAGCGTGTGCTACATGCACAGAATTTCAATCTCTATAACACATAT
Source organism: Orobanche coerulescens (assembly GCA_033398695.1). Classification (NCBI taxonomy): domain Eukaryota; kingdom Viridiplantae; phylum Streptophyta; class Magnoliopsida; order Lamiales; family Orobanchaceae; genus Orobanche; species Orobanche coerulescens. The sequence goes on along the minus strand of CM065812.1, from coordinate 153,678,377 downwards.
ACGAAATTATACGCTCGACAACATCGGATTATGAAATACGGAGAATAGTACTCAGACAAAAGTCCAATCATTACAATATCACAAGTTCCAATTACATAACAGAAATCTCGGGTATTACAGCACTGGAGTCCAGAAAACTGTCTGACCTCTGATCTGACCCCGATAGCGTGCGCTACAACCACTGTTTAGCGTGCGCTAATATATCGGTTGCGTACGCTAACAACAACACATAGCGTGCGCTATGAATTAATCGATGCGATCCGGTAGCCCGGACTCAACCTGATCCGCCCCTAGCGCGCGCTACTCGACACATATAGCGTGCGCTACTACAACCCGTTAGCGCGCGCTACTTACCACTCGTAGCGTGCGCTACAAATAATCTCACCTGCAGTCCAGTACCTTCTGGACTGCAGCCAGGGCAACCTTAGCGTGCGCTAAAGCTGAGTGGTAGCGTGCGCTACCTATACCCAATTAGCGTACGCTAAAAGGAGTACGTAGCGTGCGCTACTCCTCACGCACAGCTCGCAACGAAAATGACAATGATGATAAACACGGCACGAAACTCCAATCAGAATAATGATGAATGACGATTGATACACGATACAATTACTCAATGATGAATACCATGATCAATCCGAGTGACAAATGATCAATAATGAATGAAATTCTTGAGTGATAATGATCAAGGATAAATCTTGAATGATAATTCTTGAATTACAACCGGTATTACATACACCCCCTTAAAAGAGTTTCGTCCCGAAACTAAGGGTCAAACAATTCGGGATAACTCTCCGCATACTATCCTCGGTTTCCCAAGTAGCCTCTTCGACTCCGTGTCTAGACCACTGAATTTTAACCAAAGGAATCGTCTTATTCCTCAACTGCTTGATTCGTCGTTCTAAAACTCGCATAGGACGCTCCTCATATGAATGATCGTCGGCGATCTCGATTTCGTCGAACTGAAGTATGTGGCTCGGGTCGACAACATACTTCCGCAGCTGAGAGACATGAAACACATTATGAATTCGGCTCAACGCCGGAGGTAAAGCCAATCGATAAGCTAACTCGCCTACTCGATCCAAAATCTCGAACGGTCCAATGAATCTTGAACTCAATTTCCCCCTCTTCCCAAAACGGAAGATACCACGACTCGGGGATACCTTGACCAACACGTGGTCACCTGCTTCAAACTCTAATGGTCGACGACGGTTATCCGCATATGATTTACGCCGACTCGAAGCCAACAAACGACTCCTGATCAAAGCTACCTTCTCACGGGCGGCTATAAGCATATCGGGCTCGGTGCCGATTGATTCTGATAAGTCGTCCCAACACAAAGGAGATCGACAACGACGACCGTACAAGGCCTCGTAAGGTGCCATCTTAATCGAAGCATGCCAACTATTATTATACGTGAACTCGATCAATGGTAGTTGGGCTTCCCACTTGTCTTTCCAATCGAGGACGCATGCCCTCAACATGTCCTCTAAGGTCTGAATAGTCCTCTCTGATTGTCCGTCGGACTGAGGATGAAAAGCGGTACTGAGATTAAGCTGAGTTCCCATAGCACGATGAACTGATTTCCAAAAATGCGACACAAACCGTCCGTCACGATCGGAAACGATACTTTTAGGAGTACCGTGAAGTCTGACTATCTCTTTGATGAACAGTTGAGCAAGTCTCTCGGGACCCCACGTCTCCTTGATCTCAAGGAAATGAGCTGATTTAGTTAAGCGGTCCACGATCACCCAGATCGTATTCATGCCACGACGAATCATCGGCAAACTCGTGATGAAATCCATAGAAATGTCTTCCCACTTCCACTCGGGAATAGGAAGGGGTTTCAGCATACCCGCCGGTCGCTGATGTTCAATCTTAACTCGTTGACAGGTTAAGCATCTCGAAACAAATTCTGCGACTTCTAGCTTCATATTACTCCACCAGTAATTTTGTTTCAAGTCCTTGAACATCTTGCTAGACCCCGGATGCACAGAATAAGGGGTAGCATGAGCTTCTTTCAAAATCGATTTTTTCAACTCGTCATTCGCCGGTACGCACAACCGATTCTTAAACCTCAAAAGTCCATCCTCGTGGACCACAAATCCAGGGGCTTTCCCCTAAGCCACATCCTCTCGGATGCGCAACAATGATGGGTCCGAACCCTGATTCTCTCGGATTTCCTCCTCGAGTGACGATGAAATCTCTAACATACAAAGCTGCCCCTGAACTCGCTGAAGCCAGACCTCGATCTCGGGTCTAAAGAATTCCTGCTGAAGCTCCTTCTGAACTGTTAAACGGGCAAGCATCTGCTCCTGAACGGACTTACGACTCAAGGCATCGGCGACAGCGTTCGCCTTGCCCGGGTGGTAGAGGATCTCGATATCATAATCTTTGATTAATTCCAACCACCGTCTCTGACGCATATTTAACTCCTTCTGAGTAAATATATACTTTAAGCTCTTATGATCGGTGAATATCTGACAGGTAACGCCATAAAGATAATGACGCCAAATTTTCAAAGCGAACACCACGGCTGCTAACTCCAGGTCGTGGGTCGGATAATTAACCTCGTAAGGTCTCAATTGCCGTGAAGCATAGGCAATAACCTTCCCGTTCTGCATGAGTACACATCCGAGACCCTGTCCGGACGCATCACTATAGACCACAAATCCTTCCGTCCCCTGCGGCAAGGAAAGTACAGGTGCCGACATTAACCGGCTCTTGAGTTCCTCAAAACTCCGTTGACACGCGTCGGACCACGTGTATTTCTTATCCTTCCATAAAAGGTTCGTCATGGGTTGAGCGATCTTAGAAAATCCCTCCACAAATCGCCGATAATAACCCGCTAATCCGAGGAAACTTCGGATTTCCTTAACATTCTTCGGAGGTAGCCAATCTCGAATAGCCTCCGTCTTCTGAGGATCGACACGAACTCCGTCTGATGAAATTACGTGTCCGAGAAACGTCACTTCGGACATCCAAAACTCACATTTGGAAAACTTCCCATAAAGTTGTTCTCGCCTCAACACGTCGAGAACTAGATGAAGGTGAGACTCGTGTTCCTCCCGGTCACGAGAATAAATCAAAATGTCATCGATGAAGACAACAACAAACTGATCCAAAAAGTCGATGAAAACCCGATTCATTAACTCCATGAATACCGCAGGTGCATTAGTCAATCCGAACGGCATAACCACAAACTCATAATGACCATAGCGTGTTCGAAACGCCGTCCTCGGGATGTCCGACTCTCGAATCCGCAACTGATGATATCCAGATCTTAAGTCGATCTTGGAAAATACTGAAGCTCCCTGAAGTTGATCTAAGAGGTCATCAATACGGGGTAAGGGATACTTATTCTTGATCGTCACCCTGTTCAACTCCCGATAATCAATACATAAGCGGAATGAACCATCCTTCTTCTTGACAAACAACACTGGTGCTCCCCACGGGGACGCACTCGGTCGGATATAACCTTTCTCGAACAACTCCTCAAGTTGGTTCTTTAATTCCTGCATTTCGGTCGGGGCCATCCGGTACGGTGCCTTCGATATCGGGGACGTACCAGGCTCCAACTCAATCGTGAATTCCACATCCCTCTGTGGAGGCAAACCAGGTAACTCGTCTGGTAAAACATCGGCATATTCCCTCACCACCGGAATATCCGTTAACATTACTGATGACTTTTCGGTTTTGGCCATATGGCACCAATAACCGACACATCCCTGATTGAGTAACCTCACTGCTTTCATCGAATTAATGACCTTACTGAGCAAAAGGATTACCTCCCTGAAACACACATTCAACCCCATCGTCTGAAATGATAGTGACCATACGCTTACGGACACTAATGATGGCATCATGACGATCCATCCAATCAATACCCAAGATGATGTCGTCCCTCGGCAAATCTACCACGATTAGGTCCGCTGGACATACACGACCATGAAACTGAATCGGAAAATTCTGAATCTCGCGATTACCGATAATTCGTCTACCATCAGGTAGGCCAATGACATAAGGCTCACAACTAGTAGAACTACCCAGACGTAGTCTACTCAAACATGACTCGGAAATGAATGAATGAGATGCACCAGTATCAAAAAGGGTACACACAGGTTGAGATAGAATATCGAGTGTACCTGAGATCATCCGGGCCTCCGGATCGTCGGTCTTCTTCATCTCATAAATTCGGGGCTTGCCGGCCCCCGAACCGGACGCTCCCGTCTGATAGCTCTTGGCTCCGCCTTTAGCTCCTGTCGTCTTGAACGACGCTGACTGAGTGGCTTTGATTCGCACGCACCGAATGACACAGGGCTTGAGATGACGGAGTGGGTTTAGAGTCCCTACGGAAAAAAGCGGGCCCTATGCCCAGCAATCCCTGATTGTGGCATGTGACATCGCCGGACATTTGGTGCTGAAATGACCCTGTTCCTCACAGTTGAAACAGGTGATGGCCGAACTGGCCGCTCGCGACTGAGATTCCGCGGGTTTAGACGCCGTGGGAGGTCGCTCAGAAAAAGTAGAGCCCGCACGTGGTTTCTTGAAAGTGGCCTGACTCCCGTCAGACTGATTACGGTTCTTGGACTTCTTGCTAGCGCACGAAGGTTCTTTGCTTAGCAATTTCCTTAGCGATGGCTCGTAGGTAAGAGCTTTCTCAATGAATTCACCAACGTGGTGCAATTATGATTAAATGGCAAGTCTCATACGGGGTTTCAGCCTCTTGCTGAAATACTTGATCTTGTCCGCTTCTGAGTGAATGATAGATGAGGCGAATGGAAGAAGTTCCTGAAATTTTTCGGCAATGGCGAGAACATCATCATCCGCCGAAAGGTCGGGAGTGAGTAATTCCGACAACTTGGCCTCCCTGAGTGGGGCCGGATAGTACCTCTCCATCATGAGAGTCTTGAACTGATCCCATGTACATGATCCGTCTGTGGGCTTCAACGATAACCACCATGAATGAGCGCTCTTACCGAGATAGTAAGCCGCAACTGAAACTTTATGCCCTTCAGGGCAATCCACCATAGCAAATAACTTCTCAAAATGCTCAAGCCAATGAACAATATCCGCCGGCTCAGATGAGCCCTCAAAGTTATGTGGTCTCTGTCGAGAGATATCGCTAATGATATTGCTTACACCCCTCTCTTGCCTCTGAGGTGGCGGCGGAGGAGCCTGCTGATTTTGATTGACGGAGTTATGCATCGTCTCCATCAACTGAGCCATCTGGGTCATTTGGGCCATCATGCCCTGCATAAATGCGAGTGGGTCAACCCGGACACCCTCTGACTGAGCCGTGTCCCGGGTACGACTCCCCGATAGTGAATGATCGCGTCCAGGTGAATGAGTGGCAGCGTCGCTGCTTGATGAATTAGCATTATTCCTGGCATTTGCACGTGTATTCGCACGAGTTCTCGGGATTTGGCCCGCTCCACGGCCTCGTCCTCCACGTCCTCTGCCAGCTCTTTCCATACTGAAGTGGAAAGTCATATGATGATTATATATCTCGCATGAGTATTACATTATGACTATATTATGAAATGATGAAAATGAGCATACGCGCTCAAATACAGCGATTACATGAATGATTAATTGACGTGACATGATTATCTGATGGAATTATTGAAATGATTACCTTGAATGAGTTAACAAGATTAATGATTCGATCTTCCTGATCAACAACTGATCAATGAAATGAATTGACTAATTAATGAGTTAACCTGACCGTACTGGTCAAAATGACAATGATGATTGAGGATTGTTAACTGATGAATTATGAATGAATGATTAATGCCAGAAATTATACCATGGCATTAGAAATCTTACAGTTCTTGGCCTGATTGGCTCGGCATTTGCACAGGTCACACGTGACGCGAAAGTCCAATGATACTAGTCCGATGACGATGATTTCAAATGAGACATGACTTGGAGGGTAGTATTCAAAACCACGCTCCGATACCAACTCTGTAACACCCCAAACTAGGCGGATATTACGGTCTGTGGACCCCAGGACCCACCAGGCGAATGAAAATGAATGAATTACACAGGTAAATGTAGTACCGAACCACATTACACAATTAATTACTCCGATGAGGAGTCTCATACAACACACCCAGGATGATACTGAATACAAGTATATTTTGTATGGAGATAAAATATACAACACTGAGTGAAATGAATATTCAAACGGAATGTCTGCAGCGGAATAAATGAAGAAAACATAAGTGACTGAATAGACTGGGGCCCCCTACTAGTATCACTGGGACTCCTCGCCGTCGCCGTGCTCTCCCCGTGCCTTAGCCTTGCCATGACCTCAAACAGCAGATCCCCAACGGGCCGCCATACGTAACAACAATCCTCAAGGGTTGAAAATACACAATCATGATATATCTGAAATTATGAATTATCCTGTCGAAGCATACGCAATCAAACATGCTATATGAATCGACTATCAGTACGGCTCAAAGGAATGGCGCCACACTACGTCCGGGATGGAAATGTGTCCGTGCACAAGCCACCAACGAGTATCGACCGAATACACGTGTGGTCTTGTACCTGTCGATCTCACGAAGCCATCAACTCGTGTGCACCCAGTGTGAGGCCACCAACCAACACACGACTATAATGTGCCCGACATGAAAATCCTACACATACCAACCTGCACGCCAGTATGACCCGGAATGCCACAATATGACAAAAGTGACAACGAAAATGAATAATGACTCACCAAGAATAAATGATGGTGGAAAGAATGACATCTTAATGAAATGATTGGAACCGTCGTTCCTTATGACTGAAGTGATTAATTGACAATGACAAGTTTTGATACGGTTAATACAATGATGAATGAGTTACGATTATGAATGAACAACATCAAAAGGAATGAATATCCTTTTAACCGAGTAAGAATTAACTTACTCAATACCGATGAAGAATGTCCTTCCACGAACAACGTCCTAAATGAAATGTCGGTCGCTCGAACAACCTTGAACAACAATAATTACCAACAACCGATCAATACACGAATCAAATACGATCATAACCGACCCAAACGTCGATACAACAATATCCGAACTCGTAGATGTACTCTAACGAAAACGTTGAGATACCCGAAGGTTAAAACCAAACCCAAATTATCGAACCAACTCCAAAATGATTGATTCAAACCAGCATAACATTATCAATGACCTCAATAATCTCATAGAAATCCACAATTCAAGTTTATAATAACGACAATCGGAAATCCCCAAAATAACCGAAGTCAACCCCAAGGGTTCTTGAAATAATTCCGAAAATAACCATTAAATCCGTAAGAATATACTTATCCAAGGTAGATAATCCATATCCAACATATTCCAATGATAATCCAAGCTTACACGAAGAAATCGGGAGGAAAAACCCAAAAATCCGAAATTCTAGATCCAAGAGATTAATACCTTTGATTCGATGCGATGAAGATGATGAAATGATGATTAATCCGAAAGATGAGCTTGAAGATGATGATTGATGATTACACCTCGAAGAATCCTCTCCAAATCGCTCGAAATCGCCCAAAATTACCGAAGGAATGAAATGAGATGAATAAATGACGAACTCTGACTAAACTGTCCAATTTATAGTCAGTCCAGGTTAGCGTGCGCTAGCCCTTATGCGTAGCGTGCGCTAACGAGTAATTTGGGTAGTCCAGTACCCACTGTCCGAACACGGTAGCGCGCGCTACGTACCTCTTGTAGCGTGCGCTACGGCCATACTACTAGCGTGCGCTAAGACCCATTATTAGCGTGCGCTAACGAAATATTGATGCCCAACACTGGAGTCCAGAAAACTGTCTGACCTCTGATCTGACCTCGATAGCGTGCGCTACAACCACTGTTTAGCGTGCGCTAATATATCGGTTGCGTACGCTAACAACAACACATAGCGTGCGCTATGAATTAATCCAGTGCAGTCCAGTAGCCACTGGACTCAACCTGATCCGCCCCTAGCGCGCGCTACTCGACACATATAGCGTGCGCTACTACAACCCGTTAGCGCGCGCTACTTACCACTCGTAGCGTGCGCTACAAATAATCTCACCTGCAGTCCAGTACCTTCTGGACTGCAGCCAGGGCAACCTTAGCGTGCGCTAAAGCTGAGTGGTAGCGTGCGCTACCTATACCCAATTAGCGTACGCTAAAAGGAGTACGTAGCGTGCGCTACTCCTCACGCACAGCTCGCAACGAAAATGACAATGATGATAAACACGGCACGAAACTCCAATCAGAATAATGATGAATGACGATTGATACACGATACAATTACTCTGAATGATGAATACCATGACTGAATCCGAGTGACAAATGATCAATAATGAATGAAATTACTGAGTGATAATGACTGAAGGATAAATACTGAATGATAATTACTGAATTACAACCGGGTATTACAAAATGAATATTTTTCTGCGGTCCCGATCATATTCATTTATCGAGGTTTTAATGTATTTTATAATTTCAGAATGAAATGAGTAAAGCATATTGTATAGAAATTTTCAATTGTAATAAGTAGGGCTGTAATTCGAACCGAACTGCTCGCACACAGTTCGAGCTCGAACTTGTTTATCAGGACTCGGCTCGACTCGAGCTCGTTAACGAGTCGAGCTCGAACATTGAATAGGGCTCATTTAGCTAAACGAGCCAGCTCGATTCGAACTCATTTATAATACGAGCCGATTCAGACACAAGATTGTGCTCGTTTATGTAATACCCGAATTTTCAGTATAAATTTTTCGCGTTATTTTATCTGAGATATACTGTATAGTTTGGTATCTATACAGTATGGATAAAATAAATTGAGAACCGAGACAGTTATACTGGTGTGATTATCGTTTTTGGTGTGAGATATATTCGGGATATGTTGTATCGTGTTAAACAGATTTGGATATCGTATACCGTATGAGAATATTTTGGATTCGGTATGTGTATTCGGTATGCCGTATGTTTGTATTTTGTACGCCGAGGCGTCGGACAGAAACGATTGGATTTTGGCTAAGTATAAAAGCCATTACGTACGTTAAGCCTTGGAGCTTACGTCGTAAAATGTGTTAGCTTACGTCGTTATATAGTGTACATAACGTCGTAACAAGAGGAATCGGACAGTGGGGCCGTGGTGGCGGCTTTCGGCGCAGATGTGGGACAGTGAGTCAACGGACGGAGTTACGTCGTTATACGGGGTGTATTACGTGCGTAATACGAGTATTATCTTGTAGCAAGTCAACGTCGTATTACGTGCAACGGATTAAGTGTTACGTGCGTTACGGAGTAGCCGGTCGAGTCGTGGCGAGATGACTGGATGGCCGAGCATGGCGGTCGTGACTCGTTGGAATGGCCGAGCATGGTCGGCGGTGATTCGTGGGGTGGCGATCACGGTCGCGGTGACTCGCGAGGATGGCTAGGATCGGCGATTACGTACGTAAGGCGGTGGCGATTCTGGCCGTAGGGCGATTACGTCGTAAGCATTGCCGATTACGTACGTAAGGGTTCCGGCTGCATTGGGCGCAGGGTCGGCCGCGGCCGCTCGTACGTAAGGACCCGCCGGTTACGTACGTAACGTGCCGGCAGGTCTCGGCCTATATAAGGCCTGGACCGAGTCACATCCGGCATTTTTCGTTTTTCTTCGTTCCTTCCGCGATTTTTCACCATAGATCGATGGATTTGAGTAATAACATCATGTAGCAACATGTTTTGGAAGTTGTAATCATGGATTAACATCATCTTCCACCCGGATCGAAGGTAAGAACACCTAAACTTTTTGTTTTTGGATGTTCTTGAGATTTCTTGGTGCTTTGGCCGATTTGCTTCGTTTTGATTCAGATTGTTGATTGAACTTGATTGTAAACTCGTGATCATTCATTATTCTTGAAGTTTTGTGGAAAGAATTCGAGTATTTCTTTGAATAATCGATTGAATTGGACTATGCCTTCAAAGTGTTCGATGAAATGTCTCAATGAGTAGAACTTGGAAAATTCTACACGTTTTCGTATGAATGGTGATGGAAATGATATTGTTGTGATGATTCTTGGTAATTATGGGAATTTTGTTAAAGGAAGATAATGAATTGGTGGTCAAATGATTCGATTATTTTGTTATGATTATGGAATCGTAGTATTCTCGATGTTCTTGGTGGTTTGTTGCGATTCATGATGTTATGAGAAGTATATGTTGAAGGACATGATTATATACACCTTGAATTATATGATTAAGGGTTGTTTAGATGTTAGAAAACATCGGGTTATGTTGTTTTATGGATTATGAACGTGAATTTGGATAATTCGTGTTCTTAAAGAACTCTTGAGTTACATGTTATGATTTTGGAAGGATTTCGGATAATTTGGAATGTGATTATTCACGATAATAATCGGTAAATTGTTTTCTACGAATTTACAAGTATGAACAAGAAGGAGTTTTGTCTTCGTATTTGGAGTTGAAGTTGGAATCGAATATGTTATAAAATCCTTAATGTCGAGATGAATTGATCATTGATTTGATGAATACGTTTTAAGGTGTTGGTGTTTTATATATGAATATGGAATATTCATATCTAGAACTAAGTTATGTGTTTTGGTACAATATTCGTATAGGAATACGAATATGATTTCGGATTTGATAAGTTTATGATTCACTTTTGAGTTTGAGAATTCATAGGTATTTAACAAGTGTTCAATTCGGATAATGGAATTATTTGAAACCTTTGTAATATGGTTATCTATGATGTTGAATTGATCGGATTATCCGGATTGATGATGATAATCAGTAATTAGATTTTATTATGATTTTACAAGGAGGAAACTTGTATCCGTATTTAAGATTGAATTTGGAATCGGTAATGTTAGACCCTTGTTGGTTTAAATTGATTATTGATATGATCTTCGGATTTTGGAATCGTGTTGTGGTTTTGAATTCGTGTTTGATTGGTTCGGGTTGTTTGGATATGTGTTTAATCGGGATATTGTAGAACCGTTGTGTTTGTTGATCGGTTATTCATTGTTATTTGTGATCATCGAGTTACGGCTTGTATCGTGGATATGGGTTCGTATTTATTGAGTTGGATTATTTGGTATTATGTATATGATCGAGGTTTCGTTGAACCGTTGAGTTTGTTGGTTGAGTATGTCGGTTATTGATTTTTATCGAATGTGTGTTAATCGGTTATTGCAATAGGTTGATATGTTTTGATCGTGGATTATGACCGTTGAGTTGCGGTTGAGGCTAAAGAGTTCGTAGATTGCTTTTGGTCGGGGCTAAGGAGCTCGTAGACAAAGGCAATGGATTTTGGTAACGGCTTCGTGGTATCGGTATCGAGGCAAGTTTATACTTGTTCGGTTTATAATATTTGATGAATGGTTTCGTTTTCATTTCATTTATAATTCGTATAGCAAAGTTGTTAGAAATGTAAGTTGTCGGGATAATGGTTTGTATATCGTGCTCTGGTTGTATTAAATCATAAGCTATATGATTTAATTGTGTTCAGGGAAGACGTGAGTTATTTTTGGTCAATGATATAGAATATCGGATATCGAGGATAGTTATCGTGATTACATAAGTATCGGGATAAAGGGTTATTGATATTGAATGGATGGTACCTTATTTGAGATTATTTGTATAACTGTGTATTCGTTCAGGGATGTTGTTCGTGGAAAGGATATTGTCGTCGGCTTTGAGGTAACTTATGTATTGTTCAGTTATGAGATAATTAGTATGTTGAGTTGTTGTATATGTTGAGGTTTCGTATAATGAGTTTCGTATAGGTTATTCTTTGATGGATTTTTATCCCATGAGTATTGTATTTAGATCTTAGGTAGTGTTGGTCATTCATTTGGGATGATGATCCCAGGATTGATGTTTTGGATATTGATTAGTCGTGTCGACTTTTCATTGTCAGTCTATTGTTGTTCACTTCGATGAGTCTTTTGATCCTTATTGGATATGTGTTTCTTTGAGTTTCGTTGTCATGTTGCATCGTGACATATCTGGAGTCATATCTGCGTGCCGATTGGTTATTGTGTAGGATTTTTAGCCGGGCACATGATGGTTATGTGTTGATATTTCCACATTGAACCGTGCACACGAGACGTAGTTCGTGAGGCTAATTAGGTACAAGACCACACGTGTATGTGATCAATACCCGGGGTGGCTTGTGCACGGACACATTTCCGGATCGGGCGTACTATGGCGTCCATCTTTGAGCCATATTGTTTGGTCGTTCATCCTCCATTTATGGTTGGGTATGTTCGACGGTTTGTGACTGGTTGTTCATACGCCCGAGGGGTATGTTCGACAGTCAGAGTTATTTCTTGAGATCCATTATTGTTGATCATTTGGAGTCTACCTTGTTGAGGGTATTATCGGTTATTGTTGGTCTTTTGTTGATCATTTGGAGTCTACCTTGTTGAGGGTATTCTCAGTTATAGTTGATCCTTTGTTGATCGTGTTTGGAGTTTACCTTGTTGAGGGTACTCTCAGTCATCGTTGATCCTTCGTTGGTCGTATTGGAGTTATCATGTCGATGATATTCTCAGTTGATTTATCGGTTGATCTGGTTATTGATCGTATAAGCATTCGGACTATATGTCGATGTTTCGGGATTTGTTATCATTATCATGTGGTAGTTGATCTACAGATATGTTGTGTATTATTGGTTTATACATGTTGAGATTTGATTGTGTAATCCGACGGACAGGATTTGGCACAGACTGGATTATTACCGCACTTATGAGTTTTGATGATGTTTTGAGGATTATTGGTATTTTTGGAATACAGTACAGATAATTATTGTTGAGTTCATTTCGTCATTTGAGGATGCGAAATGTGGATTATGGTAAAGATTGGATTATTATGGGTTGGTAAGGTTATAACGGTAAGATTACGTTGGTAGTATTTTTACAGTATTATTACATTGGTATGTAATTATTTATGATGATGTGATCGGTATCATTATTGAGTATTGTGGCTGACCCCGTCGTGGGCTTTATTTTTAGGTACTCGGAGATCGAGCTAGTAGCGGTCGTGAAGGGATGAGCTTCCCGATGTGATACTGGCTGTGGCTTGTTTTCGGAGAATTGAGTATTCTTTTCCGGTTATTTATTTCCGCTGCAAATGTGTATTTTATACTGTGTTTTTATCCGCTGCATGTGTATATTTCAAAATAGCTTTTCGGTATCTTTATCCGCTGCGTGTTTGTATGTTTAAATGGCCCTTTTGGCACTTTGCGAACTTGGGTTATTTTCGTCAAATGCTTTTTCCCAATTATTTTTCGGTACGTTTAAGTGGCGGCTTAACGTACATTTTGAACTATCGAGATTTGGCACTTCGCCTTATATTTTCAAATGGTATTTTATGACGGTATTTCAAAATTACGTTTTTGAAAATATTTGAGTATTTAAAATATTACCGCCATTGGCCTTTTGGCGTTTTTAAACGTTTTTGAAATGGTTTTGTAAATGGTTATTAGCCTGGTGGGTTCCGGCGCGGGACCTGCGGCGCTGTAATATCCCGGATGGTTTTGGGGGTGTTACAGTTTAAGTATAATTTTAAACGAGCTGCTCGTCGGCTCAACTCGTTTAGCTAAACGAGTCGGCTCGGCTTGACTCGTTTAGCTAAACGAGCCGGCTCGGCTTGACTTGCTTAGCTAAACGAGCCGACTCGGCTCGACTCTTGAATTAGACGAGTCGAGTCCGATCAGTACTTTGAGCTCGTTTAACTAAACGAGCCGGCTCGACTCGTAAAAAAAACTTGAGCTCGAGCCCGTTTATCTCGAGCTCGCCCGGCTCGAATGACAGACCTAGTAATAACTAAATTTGTCAAAAGTTTTAACTTCTTACCATTTATCTCCAAGTAAATAAATCTTCATTACGGTTTATAAGTATATGTTTACCCTTTGAGTAAAAAAGTCACGGCCTGTCCTGAGTTTTCGAATGTCCTGGGCGAGGCGATAGAAAAATGCCACTAGTAAGCGAACAACACACTATTTTTTAGATATTAATATGTAATGTAATAAACTAATACGGTTGAGTTTTTCTACATCTTTAATTCATATTACACATGAGAATAATGGTGAGTTCATATATTCTACGAATACTTTGCAAAGAATTGATTTTTTTGTACAAGTAAAGAAGCACACAACTCAAGAAGCACACAAGTAAAATTTTGGAAAAAAATAAAAGTACAAACAAATATGTTTGATTACAATAATCTTTAAAAAAACTTTATTTATATTGATTACATGTTAACCCCTTACCCACATTGATAATTATATACAACACCTTAAATAATTATTATTTTTTTATTTTGTCTTTCTCTTTGCTCAATGTATAGTTTCTTCCTTCACCATTATATTTTTTTCTTCCACTCTTATCAGAAAAAAAATCTGAGCTATACTATTTCATTTTGTTTCTAAATTCTACCCAATATATATGAACCTAAAATTTGATGCCCCCAAAAGTTTGCTGCCCTGGGCCGTTCCACCTCGCTCGGTACCAGGGCCGGCCCTTAAAAAAAGTAAAATACATCTTTAGAAAAATTGCTGATCGTATTAAAGAGAATATATACCATTGCATTTTCGGTTTTGATTATGAATTAATATATTAATATGTGTAATTATAAAAGTGGCTTTTTAAATAAATAAAATGCTTTAAATCAAATCGATTTTTTAAAAACAACATTCAAACAATGTCGTACATATGCAACTTTTATTGGAAAAATTAATCCTTTTTAAAAAAAATTGATGATCGTAGTACATATATAAAGTATAGATTTATCTAAAAACATGCGTGAAAAGTAGAATAAACGCTTCAATTGTAGTTGTTTAATAACGGGAACTTTATGTATCTATACAATTTTCATAAATCTATCTATATATATAATAGCGTTACGGATCTCTCCTATGTGGCATTCTCTTAATTTTGGATTCTTATTTATCTAAAATCTTGAATCCCACATCAATTTAAAATGGTACTTAAATGATGGACAACATAAATAATAGAATTCAATATCTTGAATCCCATATCGATTTAAAATAGAACTCCAATAGAGAACCTAAATACCTAGAATTCAATGTTATATTGAGTAATTATTTTGTTTCTCTTGAAAATTTAATTTGGCCAATTATTACGTTTGTATTAATAGTATTTATATATAAATTTAAATCCCATATTGGTTTTAAACGGGACTGCACCGATTGGATAACCTAAATAAATACTCATAATCAATATGTATTTTTGCACCTCACAATTATTTTGCACCACCAGTTAATAGTTTTATTTTTATTGAAAAACTTAATTTGATCAATATTTTTGCCTAGACATAACAAATTTACCTAATATTAATTGGGTCAATTTTTATGTTGACGAAATAAATAGTTTTACTTACACACACACACACATATATATATATATATATAATCAATTTGTATTTTACCATCACATTTTTCATATGTAACTAATTTGACCAATTATTGAGTTGGCTAACTACTTATTGTTATTTTTATTGAAATGAATTTTGGCCAATCATTGTTCGCCAAATAAATAATCTTATTTTCTTGAAAATTTTTATTTTATTTAATTTAATTTGTCCAATTTATCAATATCTAACAATTTTGAGCGAATTTGATTTTTTTTAAAGTCAAACATAACCAAGTATTGTAACAACTTATATATGATTATGTAGATTTTATAAGTTTTCATAGATTTGAGTAATTCATTAATATAATCAATATGTATTTTACCATCATATTTCTCATCATCAATTAATTTGATCAATTATCGAGTTGGCTAAATAAATAGTATTATTTTTGTTGAAATATAATTTGGCCAATTATTAAGTTGGCTAAATAAATAATTTTTTATTAAAAAATTAATTTGGCTAACTTATTGACGTTTAACTTAATATGTGTATCAACATATAACAATTTGAGCAATTTGAATTTTTTTGAAGTGAGACTTAACAACCAATTATTATAACGACTTAAATTAAATTATTTAGATTTTATATATTTTAGTAGATTTGGGAAATTAGTGCATATAACTATATAGATTTGCAAGGGGAACGTGTGCTAAAATTATTTTTTAATTGAGTTTGAGACGGGTATAGGTATATAATATCTAAATGGGTTCGAGATGGCGGAACCCTAGCTGTATTGTTTCGGGTATCACTGTATGGGTTTGGGATGAAAATGCATAGTAAATTCACCTTTAAGTCAGATGTCGGGCGAGTACGGTTATATAAATTATAAACGGGTTCGAGTGGCTAAATCCTTGCCACATCTTTTTGGTTTTTCATGGTGTTCTGCAGCGGTGAGGAACTCCGAATGGCTCAGGCTAACTAATAAATATAATTGGCGAGTTTTTTGCATTAATAAATTTGATTAAAAAATATAATTTTATTATATATATATATATATGTATAAAATACCGTTACGGATCAGGAGCACCACATTAACTCTCTGATATGTGGTATTTTTCATCTAGATTCTATTTATTTAAAACTTTTATCCCATCTTGATTTTAAATGACACTCCACTCAATGAATAACTAAATAAATATTTAACATAAATACGTATTTTAGTCATAATTATTTTACAACAACACGTTAATTTGGTCATCTATTGAGTTGGCCAAATAAATTATTTTATTCTTATTAAAAAATTAAATTTGGCAAATTATTAATTAAATCTCATTTGCCCAAATATGTATATATTTATTTTTTAATATCTAATTTATATATGCATAAAAATTATTTTTACATTTTATATTTTTTTAATAAACTAGATTCTCTTCACTTACAAATAAATATATAAAGTATCTAATATGGGTTCGAAATACCACGTTAACCCTCTCTCCTACACGAAATTTTTTTATTTTATTTTTTATTATTTATCTAAAATCTTGAATCCCATATTAAAGTATAGGTATATAAATTGTAAAGAGTTTTGAAGATTGTATAATTCCAAAATTATACTAGGAATTTAACTTTTAATCTTTTGTCATTTATAATATTTATTCTTAACACTTACTTTACAATGTTTGAGTTTTCATTGAGATGGATTAACCAGTTACTATAGCAACTTATGTTTACTTATTTAAATTATATAAATTTTAATACGTTGAGTAATTAGCTAATATTATATAGCGCCTGGGATATAAATGGGTAATAAAGTCATATTTTAATCGAGTTTGATAAATATGGGTATAAAGATTTTAAACAAGTTTGAATATTTGTACCATACTTTCATTGTTTCTATATGAGTTTTGAACTGAAATAAGTAGTAAAATTGTCTTTCAATTGGGTTTATGACGAGTACAAGTACAGAAATTCTAAAAAAGTTCGGGTGGCTGAATCCCATACTCCTTATTTCTGTTTATTTCCGCTGTTGTACAATTGCAAGTGGCTGAACCCGAACAAAGTATTAAATTATTTTATTGATTTTACTTATAAATTACAATGTAAAGTGATTACCTGTCGAGTTTCGACGGGCTATACACTAGTTATTTATAAAAATAAAACAAATGAAAAATATTTACAACTTTAACATGTTTTCTCATAATAAAAGGAAAAAGCCATCATTCACCTTCTCAAAAATCAGCCACACGTCTCTTTCTCCTCTCTCTTCCGTCTTTTTCTTTTTCTTTTTTACTCCCTCCGTCCGCCAAGCATGTGCATTATTTTGACCGACACAGATTTTAATATTTCAGTTGACTTAATTGGTAGGATGTGTTATGAGTGGAGTAAGGGCCCACTTGTGGTATTTTTTTTGCCAAAAATAAACAATGCAAATAGGTTGCGGACGGATGGAAAAGGAAATTGTTGCACATGGGTGACGGACCGAAATAGTATTTTTTTCTAAAACCACACATTTCTTTCTCTCTCCCCACTCTTTTTTTCTTTTCTTTTACAAATATGTCATTTCCTCAAAATCTATTTTCTTCTCTGCAAATGCTTCCTTCCCTTATCTCTCTTTTTTTTTCTTTTTTTTTTGTTCTGCAAATATGTCCTTCAAACCCCAGATTCCCCACCTCAGATCTATTTTTTTCTACTGCAAATGTCCTTCCCCATCTATCTTTGCCTATGTAAATACATTCACAATCTCTACAAATGCATCCTTGTCTTGACTTTGCTTGACTTAGTTCAGTGAAAATTTGAAAACATATCAGTTGGATACTTACAAGTAGTAATCTGATTACTTGAATATTGGACCTAGATACCAATTAATCTTGCAGTTAATTTATTTATATGTAACAATGAAAAATAGATGTATAAAATTATGGATACTATCAAGTACATAGAAGTGAAGATAATTTTCATATTAAAATATCTCCAATATTTATTAACTGAATTTTTTAAAGGACTGCATATACTTGCAATTAGTACTTTGGTTACCTAAATATTGCATTTGAATACAATTTATTTATGTACATTAATTTTTTATAGTTAACTGTAAATGGAGCTACAAAAATATATATCATATCAAGTGTAGTTTGGTTACCTAAATATAAACATTTGGTTCTTCGTCTATCATCGAACATTGAGTTGTTTAAATTTTCAACACCAGCAATAAGCATATGGATACTTACTAGTAGTTTGGTTACCTAGATATTGTACTTGAATACTCGTTATTCATGTTCGTTAACTTATTTATATTAAATAATAAAAAATAAAGGTACAAAATTTTAAATATATCAAGTGTAGTTTGATTACTTAATAATCACATCTGGGTACTTTTTATTGTTGAACGTTGAGTTGTTTAATTTTACAACTAAGTCAATCAATCGAAAAAGATAACCATAAAAAACTTGTATCATAACTAAAATCTATGAAAAAAACCATCAAAATATCTTAAAAATAACTGTATCATTGTACATATTTAAAAAAGTAAAAATATCTTACAAACCTATTGATGAAAGATACCAGAATAAGTAGAAATCAACAAAATCGTGTATAAATTCAGATTCATTTTATAAAGGTAATCGATCAAATATTATACATAAGTAAAAAATATTACGGATGTAATGAAAACTTCATTTGCAAATCACAAGTAACAAAAATTACCCAAAATCACCATGTCAATTAAAAATAAGGTGACATGAGCTCTAGTCGGTTGAAGAACATCGGTCCTAGACTGCTGGAACCATCGCTCCCTTGAAAATACACATGGATACCATAAAAACTATATTAACATATTCAGATACCGTCATGCTATATATTGATACTATAGTATACACACTTTGATACCTTCTAAACACAAAATTCAGATTAAATTTCAGAATTTAAAAAACATCAAAAAGTTCAAACTTAATTCAGCGGCCACGCCGCGGCGAACGTCGAGACACCCATCTAATTTCAATATTCACCAAAAAATTATTAATCATATTCCAACTTCGAACCATCTTCCTAAACCCGCTTCCAACCTTCGATTAACTCCGATTTGCACCAATCAGATTGAAAGAAAAAAATATGAATCAGTCAAATTGAAAGAAAAAAACAAATCTCCAAATAATAAATAATTATATGGTAAGTGCAATTTCCAGCAAAATTAAATTTATACTTTTAACAAGCAAAAATGGATTTTATATTAACAGTATTATTGGTGAAAAAAATCAAAATATCTCGTAATAATCAAAAGAAGAAGATAAAATTTAAGAGGGTACTCTGTCTCATAACTAGAAGAAATTCTTAAGTAGGATGGCTAATTGATGCTTCTAATGGTTAATCAGGCAAACTGATCCCCAATATTTTAGATTGGCACCGAATTTCAGGAATAGATAGGAAATCAAATTCACACATAATGAAATTAAGTAATAGAACAAGCTTACTTCATGTACTTCATCTTCTTCACCGCGTTGATGGGGAAGAAACAGTCCAATATATAGCAATTTAGGGCAAGGAATTTCACAAAAATTCATATAGATAGATGGTAGGATGATAAAAATCCACCAGAGGATATCAATATTTCGATGATAACGAAGATTATAGTAAGAAAAAAAATCGGCCAGATTAGGTTGAAGAAAGGGGAAAGATATCGAGGAGGCAAATAGAGAGAGAAAGAGAGAAAGAGAGAGAGAGAGAATCGTTCCAATAAGAGCACAACTTTATCTTAAAAATAAATATATTTTTCTACTAAATATAGTCAGGCGATACATAGGTATAAAAAAATGGCAAAATATCGGCAGACTTAAAATTTATTTGAGGTTGTGTTATTATGTAATACTAGTATACCACCCATATAAAATACGGGAACATAAGAAAAAATTCACATAAAAACGCATAATACCCAATCATTCACCATAAATTTTATAGCACTTTTTTGTAAATTACATTAGTTGTTCTATTTACGATTACACCATTCTTGTCCCAATAAAAATATTAAAGGCTTTCGTGCTCTTCACTTTGATACGACTACATAAAACTGATCACGATTGAATATGAGTCTTGGCAGATGCACGCCAGCATGAGAGAGTGCATAACTATGGAAAAGCATAATTAGTGAAAATTGTCGTCTTTGAAATTTAAATACCAATCGACTATCTCATGAGTCTAATATCATTTGTGCAATAAATACTCTACTCCTAAATATGTAGTATAACATAATAAATGTTATGGAAGCAATTGTACCAAAATATTACAAATATGCATCATCCAAAGTATATTAGAAAATAAAATAAAGAAAACTAAAGTCTCTCATATAATCAGTTATTTTTGCAATAGCACAATAATTTCCTTCTTTTCTCACACGAATTTCCTATTTTTTGAGTGACTGAAAATTAAAAATAATTAAAATACTTATCGAGATACATTTTAAAAAGGATTTATAGTTAATTTTTATTCTCTATATGTAACATCCCCAGGATATCCAGGGTATATTACTGTAACACCCCGATATATTCGGAATAATTACACTGCCGTAAATCCTTTGTATAAGAATTTACAAGGCTAATTTGAGAAATACGAAATAATACTAAAGTGTCATCAAAGTAAAAGAAGTTCAAACCCGTTCGACAATACAAATGAGTCCATTATTACAAAACATCCCCCAAAACCATCAACAACATATGCGTACTCGAGTACTGGGAAATAACCATAAAACAAAATAATATAATTCACATCACTGAGCCACTTCATCGTCATGTCGGTACTGTGGCTGCTTCCCCGCTCCTCGGCTACCTGAACATCAAAACAAATGTCCACCCCGAAGGGGTTAGCAAACGATGCTAGTACAAGTATCACAATACATAAATCATCAGTGCATCATAAAACATGCAAAACGGACTTCCGTCACCGGAATCCAACGATGTGAATCCTCACAATTCTATCAACACAATACAGGGTAATCCAACGATCCAGTGCTCTCAGTATAGATCCCCATGATGATCCCGTCGGACCAACGCATGGTGGAAAACCCGTCCAACGATCCAGCGCCCTCAGCATAGATCCCCATGATGATCCCATCGGACCAACGCATGGTGGATATCCGATCCAGCACCCTCAGCATAGATCCTCATGATCACCTCGGATCATTTACACATAAACAGTACAATTATGCATACACATATGCAAATCAACATGTTCATCGACGTGAACAATCAAGGAATCAATAACAATTACCATGACAACTCAAAGAAATTAATCTCATGTTCAACAACATGAATAAATCGTACACATGATCAACAATACAATATTAACAAGTTCAAAATATGATACTTGCCTCAAGATGGCAAGAATTTAAATACTCCCACGAATGTCACTCGTCCGAAGGTCGCCGCCCCTCGATCGATCACCTTGGATAAAGGAAATAACAAGGAATTCAATAAACCTCCCGAAACTAACGCACGAGTCCCGAATGTCTAAAGTTATAAATGAATTATCAATAACGGATAATCGGCTCTTGGTCCTATTTTCCGACGAGTACTACACTTGGAAAAAGACTTGCGAATTCAAGAGATTGTAGTGGAACACAAGGTTGGTATCTACAATTCCAAGAACATTCATCATATCATTATATCCATCATCCAAACTCTAATTCTGATTCTTAACTCGAATGCTCGGTTCGGTTGCTATATCGAAATATTATGAGATAATCACGTTCAATCTACTACAAGGTTAATACGTCTCTGTAATATCCGACTGTAACTTTTCATTTTTTTTTTCTGTCGTTGTATTATTCGGATAATCTGATTATCAGAACTCGTTGCATGTAGTTTTATGTTGAGGTATTATAGATTTGAATATCATATCGTTGTTATTTCATATGTGATGATTCGATGTTATTAGAGTGTTGCATTTTCGAATTTTTGTTAATGTAGCGTATGCTACACAGTACTATTAACGTACGCTAAACATGTGACTTAGCGTGCGTAAGGTTTCCTCTGTTGCGTACGCTAAGAGGGAATCTGGCAGCAGTTGACTTCAGCACGTGAACCCTTTTAACCGTTAGCATGCATGAGATCTCAATCTGAGCTGGCGTGTCGCTGAGAATCTACTTTTATTAGCGTGCGTAACCCATTTCTCGTTAGCGTGCGCTAACGGCCTGCGATAATTCAAGACAGTAGCCACTGTTAGCCGCTTACGTCGTAATATCGACCGGATAGCGTACGTAAGTGCATTAGCGTACGCTAAACTGCTCCGATAGCGTGCGCTAAGTATGTCCATCTATTTATAGGGCCAGCCTGTTTTTCATTTCTTCACAACTCTAAACCGATTCTCTCTCCATTTTATCGTCCCTCTGCACTCTAAAAACGATATAAACCTTCACCAACTTGTTTCTAAGCCTTGAATCTCGGAGTGGAGCTCATTTTCTTGGAGATTTGGAGTTGTTTTTAAGCTTGGAATATATTCTCTCATAGCGTTGAAGTTATTCTTCATTTCTGGAGGTTGGTGTGTTTTCTTCTCTGCATTATTTTCTTATGTTGATTATTAATGACGAATTATACTTCACCTAGAGTAGATTAAGCAAGTAAAACATGGTTATAATTAAACTCTTTAAGCACTTTTAATGAATATGTTAAATAATGGTTTGAGATGGAGGTGTTCTTGATGATATAGTGATTTTAATCATGTTGTAATTGTCATCACTCACCTTCTGGACGAATTTAGCTCAGTAGGACTTTGATGGATCGGTTAGCTTCTTCATAACTGGATTTAATCAAGAACTTGATATCATAAAGTGATTAAACACCATTTTAGGTATTTATTTACCTTGAGAAGAACTTGATGATGATAAATATGAGATTAGATGATCTAGTTCAGAAACCTTAGAAGCTTTAACAAGGCATATCTGTTCAGTTGCACAAGTCCTTGAAGATTGATAAGGGTCTTGATAATTACAACAATAACTTTTCATGAATCTAATGTGTTGAGAACTTAGAATGTTTGATCATCATACTAGATAAATGGTGAATTCACCATCATGTTAATGAATCCTCCAGCCTTGTAAACAAAGACTTTGATAACCCTCATGGGTATGGTGTAATCTCGTAACTTATGAACTTGTTGATTAGCTTAAAGTCAATTTAGATGAGAGGAGAATAATCATAATGTGCAGATTTTACCTTTCAACCTTTTAATGTTTTGGAAAGTTTAATCATCATAAGATGATCTTAACATCATAATTGGTTATTCAACATACCCTTGCTAGAACTCTTGCTTATGATGAATCATGCGAACATTCGGTCAATATTGTAAACCGATCCTTATGGTTGTAATGATGATTAGAAGAACTCCTGGCATAAAGCTTCAATAATTGGTAGTAACAAACTATTCTAAAGGATTGTAGGTTGACGTCTTACTAATCCTATATTGATAATTATACGAATATGTTTTGAGTAAAATGTATTTCGTTTAAGGTTGTTTGTTCGAGTAAAACTTGTCGAGGACCGTTCGTTCATTCCGATAAGAAGAGGACTATTCTCGTCTCCGTATTAAGGCAAGTTATCTTGCTTGGTTATAATGATGATTAGATTCTTCTGATGGTTATATCTTTCATATGTATGAATTGTTCATGAAATGTTTGTCGTGATTTGATATTGTCCTTGACGTTATTCCGTTTTCTTCATGGGTTGCATTCCCAAGTACGTCGTTTTGAATCATTGATCTCGTTGACCTTATTTTCACTTCGGTGAGTTTTTCTTGATCCTTAATCGGTTATGTGATTTGTTGAATTCGTTGTCATGTTGTATCGTGACATATCCGGAATCATATCTGCGTTCCGATTGGTTATTGTGTAGGATTTTTAGCCAGGCACATATAGTCATTGGCGGATATTATTCCGCATTGGACTGTGCACACGGGACGTAGTTTCGTGAGGCTAATTAGGTACATTGTCCTACGTATATTCTGGATTCTATATACGGGGCGTACATGTGCACGGACACATTTCTGGATCGGGCGTACTGTGATGTCCATCTTTGAGCCATACCGTAAATCGTCCATAGTATTGGATGCTTGTGACTGTTCGTTTCATACGCCCGAGGGGTATGATTGATAGTCGGAATGATTTCTTTGAAATCTATATATGTGAATTATATATGTCAGAAGAATTGATTATCATGTATATCTGACCTGTGTTGGGCGAAATACTTGTATTGTATTTTAGGTGGAGGGAAGGTCATGGGACGGGTAGAGCATGTCGACGAAGGATTCGGAGGATACTAGTTCTGGGGCCCCTCATCTTTGTTGTCCTGTTATGTTAAACCGTGTTGTGTTATTTACTGTTCCATTTAAATTGCTATTTGGTTGTATTTGACATTTGAAGTATTTTCCATCTCCATATGGTTTATACTTGTTTTTGGATCCTGTGTATTGTAAGGCCGTTGGCCATATTTTGATAAACTCCTAAACGGAGTAATGACTATTCATTGTGGTTCGGTATCACAAATAATATTTATTTAATTTGTTTTGGATATCGCCTGGTGAGTCCCAATGTGGGATTCACGGCACTGTAATAGCCGCTTTGGGGTGTTACAGAAGATGGTATCAGAGAGTCGTTTTTTTTCATGAGTCATTGAGAAATGAACTAGTATCAAGAGACCTTCCTGTCACGTGTGACCCGTGCAAGCGCCTGACCCTACGAGCCAAATGCGGTATGTACTTTATGAGCCATGGTTTAATTACTGGCATGATATTGATATCAGTATGGGTCTCTTTGTTGATCATGTTATTTCGAGGAATTGTGACAGGATTTATCTGATTGATAATCCGAGGTAAATGCTGAATTTATTATACAATTGAAATTGTTCGACTTGACACTGATATGATATTCGGTGCAACAATTGTGGTATCGCTAACCGTTTTCCTTGAATATGTGATTCCTTGTTGCTATTAACTTAGCATGAATTTTAGTATCTTGAACTGTACTTATGGTTATCACTATGATTGATTCTTTCAGTATGGAAAGAAACCAGAGGGGTCGTGGCAGAGGGGGACGAGGCCGCGGAAGGGGCCGAATCCCGATACCTCGAGCCAATAGACGCGCGAATGCGGATCAGAGTTCCGCAGATAGTGGTTCACCTTCTAGGGAACAATCGCACCACAGTGGGCGCAGAGATGCACGTGTCGATCCTTACGTCGTAATGCAGGGCATGATGACACAGATGACCCAGATGGGTCAACTAATGGAAGCTATGCAGAGGGCCGCCATCGCGGCGGGGGCTCATCCTCCTCCGTGATTGGCGGACCCGTGAGCCGAATTATCAGCCGACATCTCTCGCCGACCACCGACTTTTGAAGGCTCCTCCGAGCCTGCGACATTGTGCATTGGATCGAGCATTTTGAGAAACTTTTCCAGATGGTGGATCGCCCTAAGAGAATCGCGTTTGAGCCGCGTATTACCTTGGCAAAGGCGCTCACTCTGGTGGCTTTGAGAAGGCCGGTGATGGTGTTTACACTTGGGAGGAATTTAAAAACCTCATGCTAGACCGTTACTATCCAGGGCCACTCCGCGAGGCCAAACTGTCGGAGCTATTGAACCCCGACCCGTCTGAAGACGATGATGTATTATCTGTTGCTGAGAAATTCCAGGCACTCCTTCCTTTTGCCACGACAATTATCCGAACAGAGGCCGATAAGATCAAATACTTTCTCAAGAGGCTTAAACCCCGAATGAGAATGCAGCTGTTGAATCACCACTGTACTACCTTACCAGAGTTCATCGAGAAGGCTCTGGAATACGAACTCACCGCGAAAGAGATTTCCAAGAAACAACCCCAGTCCAACAACAAAAGGTCCAAGAACCAGAACCAGACTGAGAGTAATCGGGGGACATTCAGGAAGCCCCAGTCATTGCCAAACCCTTCTGATCGACCACCCATGGCGTCAAAGCCCGCCGGATCGCACTCTCGAGCGGTTCCCTCTTCCGCAGTGTGCCACAACTGTGGGGGCCAGGGGCATATCAACTTCAATTGCCCAAAGCCTGCCATTACATGCCATACTTGTGGGAAGAATGGTCACCGTGCTCGCTTTTGTAGGAGTGGGCCCGGACATGATCCAGTGGCGTCTCATGCTCCAGTTCAATCTTCTGTTCAAAACCGGACGCCTCCGTCCGCTTCCTATCAGACCACCGGAGCGAATAGGGGAATGGGTCGTGGGAATCAAAGTGGTACACCTGGTGCCGGTACTGCGAAACCCAGGATTTACGAGATGAAGAAAGCTGATGATCCCGAGGCCAGCATGATTTCAGGTATACTCGAGATCCACTCCCAGCCTGTATGTGTTCTTTTTGATACCGGTGCTTCACACTCCTTTATATCTTCTTCTTGTTTAAGTCGTTTGCCTCTAGACCATGTTATCAATTGTGAGCCCTACGTGATTGGCCTACCTGATGGTAGAAGAATTATTGGAAATCGTGAAGTCCAGGACTGTCCGATTCGTTTGAACGACCGTGAGTGGTTGTCAAATCTGATTGTAGTCGATCTACCTAAGGATGATATAATCTTGGGTATCGATTAGATGGATCGTCACGATGCAATACTCAGTGTCCGCAAGCGGATGGTTACCGTCACTTCTGATGATGGATTAGAGTGTATTTTTCGAGGTGATAATCCCAGTCGTTCTGGGAGAGTCATCAGTGCTATGAAAGCAGTGAAACTGCTTAATCAAGGGTGTATTGGTTATTGGTGCTTCATGACCAAAACAGCAGATCGACCAGTTGAATTGGCCGACATTCCGGTAGTCCGAGATTACCCCGATGTATTTCCAGACGAGTTGCCAGGCTTACCTTCTCATTGTGACGTGGAGTTTATTATTGAGTTAGAACCAGGTACGTCCCCGCTCTCAAAAGCACCGTACCGTATGGCTCCGACTGAGATGCAAGAATTGAAGAACCACGGAGGAGTTGGTGACAAAGGATATATTCGACCTAGTCGTCCCCTTGGGGAGCACCGGTGTTATTAAATACGGAAGAAAGATGGATCTCTACGCTTATGTATTGATTACCGTGAGCTGAACAGGGTAACCATCAAGAACAAGTATCCCTTGCCTCGTATTGATGATTTATTGGACCAACTTCAGGGAGCTGCCGTGTTTTCTAAGATCGACTTGAAATCTGGTTATCATCAGTTGAGGATTTGAGAGTCTGACATTTCGAAGACAGCATTCCGTACTCGCTATGGGCATTATGAGTTCGTGGTGATGCCTTTTGGACTGACTAATGCACCGGCAGTATTCATGGAGTTGATGAATTGAGTTTTTATTAACTATCTGGATCGCTTTGTAGTCGTTTTCATAGACGACATTCTGATTTACTCTCGCGACCACGAGGAACACGAGAGTCACCTCCACCAAGTTCTCGATACATTGAGGCGGGAACAACTTTATGGGAAATTTTCTAAGTGTGAATTCTGGATGCCTGAGGTTGTCTTTCTCGGGCATGTGATATCAGCCGAAGGGGTGAGAGTGGACCCACAAAAGACGGAAGCCATTCGAGATTGGCTACCACCGAAGAACGTGAAAGAAGTTCGTAGTTTCCTCGGCCTAGCAGGTTACTACCGACGGTTCGTAGAAGGATTTTCTAAAATTGCGCAACCAATGACTAACTCACTACGAAAGGACAAGAAGTATTTGTGGTCAGAAACATGTCAGAAGAGTTTTGATGAGCTCAAGAGTCGATTAATTTCGGCCCCTGTTTTGGTCTTACCAAAAGGAACGGAAGGATTTGTGGTGTATAGTGACGCGTCGAGACAGGGTCTGGGATGTGTACTAATGCAGGAAGGGAAAGTGATTGCCTATGCATCGAGACAATTGCGACCCTATGAAGTTAACTACCCGACCCATGACTTGGAGTTAGCAGCCGTGGTGTTTGCTTTAAAAATCTGGCGTCACTATCTTTATGGAGTTACCTGCCAGATCGTTACGGACCACAAGAGCCTAAAGTACATTTTTACTCAGAAGGAGTTGAACATGAGACAGAGAAGGTGGCTAGAATTAATCAAGGACTATGATATCGAGATCCTTTATCATCCGGGTAAAGCAAATGTGGTTGCCGACGCATTAAGCCGTAAAACCGTGCGAGAGCAGATGCTGAGCCGTTTGACAACACAGAGAGAGTTGCAGTTGGACCTTATGAGGTCAGAAATTGAAGTTTGGTTACAGCGTGTTCAGGGACAACTTTGCACCCTTGAGATTTCTTCGTCTCTTGATGATATGATTAAATCAAAGCAAGTTACGGACCCATTCTTATCTCGAGTTGGGGATGAAGTAAACCAAGGGAAAGCCCCTGGATTCGTGATCCACGAGGATGGATTGATACGTTTTAGAAATCGAGTTTGTGTACCCACTGACGAAGAGTTGAGGAACTCTATCATGAGAGAAGCCCATGCTACCCCGTACTCTATTCACCCGGGCTCTAGCAAGATGTATAAGGATTTGAAACAGAATTATTGGTGGGGGAATATGAAGCGTGAGGTTGCCGAATTCGTTTCGAGGTGTTTGACACACGGAAAGTTAAGATTGAGCACCGGCGACTGCAGAATCTTTGAAACCGCTCCCGATTCCTGAGTGGAAATGGGAAGACATATCTATGGATTTTATCACCAGCTTGCCGACGAGTCGTCGAGGAATGAATATGATTTGGGTGATTGTGGACCGTCTGACCAAATCAGCCCACTTCTTGGAGATTAAGGACACGTGGGGCCCCGAGAGATTGGCCCAGCTGTTTATTAAGGAAATTGTGAGACTACACGGTACCCCCAAGAGCATTGTATCAGACCGTGACGGGCGATTTGTGTCACATTTCTGGAGGGCAGTTCATCGTGCGATGGGCACACAGTTGAATTTTAGTACGGCTTTTCATCCACAGACCGATGGTCAGTCGGAAAGAACGATCCAGACTCTAGAAGATATGTTGAGAGCATGTGCTCTTGATTGGAAGAACGATTGGGAAGCCCAGCTGCCTTTGGTGGAATTCACGTATAATAATAGTTGGCACGCTTCGATTCAGATGGCACCGTATGAGGCATTGTATGGCCGTCGCTGTAGGTCCCCCTTGTGTTGGGACGAACTGTCAGAATCTCTGGGTACGGAACCCGATATGTTGTTAGCCGCCCGTGAGAAGATCACTTTGATTAAGAGTCGGTTGTTAACGGCTCAAAGTCGACAGAAGTCTTATGCTGACCATCGTCGACGACCGCTTGAGTTCGAGGTTGGTGACCATGTGTTAATGAAGGTGTCTCCTACTCGAGGTGTCTTTCGTTTCGGGAAGAGGGGCAAGCTGAGCCCAAGGTACATTGGGCCGTTTGAGGTTCTGGAGCGTGTAGGTGATCTGGCCTATCGACTAGCCTTGCCACCGACCTTGAGTAAGATTCACAACGTGTTTCATGTCTCCCAGTTGAGGAAATATGTTGCTGATCCGAGCCACGTACTTCAATTCGAAGATATTGATTTAGCAGAGGATCATTCATACGAGGAGCATCCTGTACGGATACTCGAGAGGAGGATCAAGCATTTGCGGAACAAGACGATTCCCCTACTGAAAGTTCAGTGGTCACGACACGGAGTCGAGGAGGCTACGTGGGAGACCGAGGCTAATATGCGAGCGAGATACCCCGAGTTATTTACCCCTTAGTTTCGGGGACGAAACTCTTTTTAAGGGGGGGAGTATGTAATATCCGACTGTAAATTTTCATTTTTTTTTTCTGTCGTTGTATTATTCGGATAATCTGATTATCAGAACTCGTTGCATGTAGTTTTATGTTGAGGTATTATAGATTTGAATATCATATCGTTGTTATTTCATATGTGATGATTCGATGTTATTAGAGTGTTGCATTTTCGAATTTTTGTTAATGTAGCGTACGCTACACAGTACTATTAACGTACGCTAAACATGTGACTTAGCGTGCGTAAGGTTTCCTCTGTTGCGTACGCTAAGAGGGAATCTGGCAGCAGTTGACTTCAGCACGTGAACCCTTTTAACCGTTAGCATGCATGAGATCTCAATCTGAGCTGGCGTGTCGGTGAGAATCTACTTTTATTAGCGTGCGTAACCCATTTCTCGTTAGCGTGTGCTAACGGCCTGCGATAATTCAAGACAGTAGCCACTGTTAGCCGCTTACGTACGTAATATCGACCGGATAGCGTACGTAAGTGCATTAGCGTACGCTAAACTGTTCCGATAGCGTGCGCTAAGTATGTCCAGTCTATTTATAGGGCCAGCCTGTTTTTCATTTCTTCACAACTCTAAACCGATTCTCTCTCCATTTTATCGTCCCTCTGCACTCTAAAAACGATATAAACCTTCACCAACTTGTTTCTAAGCCTTGAATCTCGGAGTGGAGCTCATTTTCTTGGAGATTTGGAGTTGTTTTTAAGCTTGGAATATATTCTCTCATAGCGTTGAAGTTATTCTTCATTTCTGGAGGTTGGTGTGTTTTCTTCTCTGCATTATTTTCTTATGTTGATTATTAATGACGAATTATACTTCACCTAGAGTAGATTAAGCAAGTAAAACATGGTTATAATTAAACTCTTTAAGCACTTTTAATGAATATGTTAAATAAGGGTTTGAGATGGAGGTGTTCTTGATGATATAGTGATTTTAATCATGTTGTAATTGTCATCACTCACCTTCTGGACGAATTTAGCTCAGTAGGACTTTGATGGATCGGTTAGCTTCTTCATAACTGGATTTAATCAAGAACTTGATATCATAAAGTGATTAAACACCATTTTAGGTATTTATTTACCTTGAGAAGAACTTGATGATGATAAATATGAGATTAGATGATCTAGTTCAGAAACCTTAGAAGCTTTAACAAGGCATATCTGTTCAGTTGCACAAGTCCTTGAAG
Organism: Orobanche coerulescens; assembly: GCA_033398695.1. Taxonomy (NCBI): domain Eukaryota; kingdom Viridiplantae; phylum Streptophyta; class Magnoliopsida; order Lamiales; family Orobanchaceae; genus Orobanche; species Orobanche coerulescens. The sequence continues at coordinate 153,647,071 of CM065812.1, read as the reverse complement.
ATTGATAAGGGTCTTGATAATTACAACAATAACTTTTCATGAATCTAATGTGTTGAGAACTTAGAATGTTTGATCATCATACTAGATAAATGGTGAATACACCATCATGTTAATGAATCCTCCAGCCTTGTAAACAAAGACTTTGATAACCCTCATGGGTATGGTGTAATCTCAGAACTTATGAACTTGTTGATTAGCTTAAAGTCAATTTAGATGAGAGGAGAATAATCATAATGTGCAGATTTTACCTTTCAACCTTTTAATGTTTTGGAAAGTTTAATCATCATAAGATGATCTTAACATCATAATTGGTTATTCAACATACCCTTGCTAGAACTCTTGCTTATGATGAATCATGCGAACATTCGGTCAATATTGTAAACCGATCCTTATGGTTGTAATGATGATTAGAAGAACTCCTGGCATAAAGCTTCAATAATTGGTAGTAACAAACTATTCTAAAGGATTGTAGGTTGACGTCTTACTAATCCTATATTGATAATTATACGAATATGTTTTGAGTAAAATGTATTTCGTTTAAGGTTGTTTGTTTGAGTAAAACTTGTCGAGGACCGTTCGTTCGTTCCGATAAGAAGAGGACTATTCTCGTCTCCGTATTAAGGCAAGTTATCTTGGTTGGTTATAATGATGATTAGATTCTTCTGATGGTTATATCTTTCATATGTATGAATTGTTCATGAAATGTTTGTCGTGATTTGATATTGTCCTTGACGTTATTCCGTTTTCTTCATGGGTTGCATTCCCAAGTACGTCGTTTTGAATCATTGATCTCGTTGACCTTATTTTCACTTCGGTGAGTTTTTCTTGATCCTTAATCGGATATGTGATTTGGTGAATTCGTTGTCATGTTGTATCGTGACATATCCGGAATCATATCTGCGTTCCGATTGGTTATTGTGTAGGATTTTTAGCCAGGCACATATAGTCATTGGCGGATATTATTCCGCATTGGACTGTGCACACGGGACGTAGTTTCGTGAGGCTAATTAGGTACATTGTCCTACGTATATTCTGGATTCTATATACGGGGCGTACATGTGCACGGACACATTTCCGGATCGGGCGTACTGTGATGTCCATCTTTGAGCCATACCGTAAATCGTCCATAGTATTGGATGCTTGTGACTGTTCGTTTCATACGCCCGAGGGGTATGATTGATAGTCGGAATGATTTCTTTGAAATCTATATATGTGAATTATATATGTCAGAAGAATTGATTATCATGTATATCTGACCCTGTGTTGGGCGAAATACTTGTATTGTATTTTAGGTCGAGGCAAGGGCAAGGCACGGGAAGAGCATGTCGACGGCGAAGGATTCGGAGGATACTAGTTCGGGGGCCCCTCATCTTTGTTGTCCGGTTATGTTAAACCGTGTTGTGTTATTTACTGTTCCATTTAAATTGCTATTTGGTTGTATTTGACATTTGAAGTATTTTCCATCTCCATATGGTTTATACTTGTTTTTGGATCCTGTGTATTGTAAGGCCGTTGGCCATATTTTGATAAACTCCTAAACGGAGTAATGACTATTCATTGTGGTTCGGTATCACAAATAATATTTATTTAATTTGTTTTGGATATCGCCTGGTGAGTCCCAATGTGGGATTCACGGCACTGTAATAGCCGCTTCGGGGTGTTACAGTCTCTACGACTCTTGTTCTCCCATGGTAATTCTTCTTATCAAATTCCTCATTTCAAAAGGTTGTCCCAATAATCCTTTCGTGGCTCTAATCATCTAAGAAGGTTAACAACGAGTTCATCTAAGGCAAGAATTATACTTGAACACACTTTACATTCAACTTCATAGATTCATCTTATCCTGGGGTAATCCTCAACACTATGTTCATCAAAAGAGTGTTACGGAAGAAATAACAAGGTGTGTTCATCTCAGAAGGTTCCACTTTTAAGTTCGGTAAAGATTATGGCTCAACTATAATCAAAGGAAACCTTAATTAAACCAATACAATCCTTCATAATCAAAGGGGTAGATTCATCATGACGAAACAAACTCCATAACCTCTGCGAAAAGCTCATACTCTAACAAAGAACGAAATCCTCATCTTGGTGTAGAGTTTACATACCTTAAAAATGAAAGAACAATGAAAGTCTTGAAGAAACTCTTCACCGGAAGTTTGATCACGACTCCCCAACGTCTAAGCTCTCTAAAAATTGGATTAATAAGGTGGTATGAGTGATATGAGGTGAGGAAAAATCTCAGGAACTCGGAATTTTGGCCAAGGTTGAAAGTGAAAAATGAAAAATGAAGATGGGTGATATCCTATTTATAAAAAAGGGTTATTAGCACGCGCTACTCTCCCAAATTAGCGTGCGCTAACGGGCTATCAGTCTACTGTCTCTGACGAGTCTCGGCATAGCATGCGCTAAACAGCCTTACATGCGCTAAAATCAATGATTAGCGTACGCTAACAACTATTTTTAGTGTGCACTAACGACTGAACGAAAGCTTACTGACCTCACTGTACTATACTTAGCGTGCGCTAGCCTCATAACATTAGCGTGCGCTAAGTACTGTTGACTCGAATTTTCCAAAAGCCATCCAGATACATCTCGTCATGTCCCGACCAAGATCCGCAGCTGATCTCACCTACCACCCTGTCATAATCAAGTTGACTACGTATAGCGCGCGCTAAGGTTCATACAAAGCGTGCGCGACGAAACCCAATTAGCGTACGCTACGCCTAGTGGTTAGCGTGCACTACTAGTGCAAAAATTACAAATTTTGAACACAAGTATGAAATCATACGTTCAACAACACCAGATCATGAAATACTCTGGATAATACTCAGATCAAATACAACATATAAAATGTCATAATGTTCAAAATACACATTAGAATCTCGGGTATTACATCCTCTCTCCCTAAAAAGAAGTTTCGTCCCGAAACATAAGATGAAAATAACTCCGGATATCTAGTCTTCATACCATCCTCTGTTTCCCAAGTGGCCTCCTCGACTCTGTGTCGTGACCATTGAACTTTAACCAAGGATATTGGTTTATTCCTCAATTGTTTGATCCTACTCTCAAGTATATTGATTGGTCTCTCTTCGAAGGTGCCGTCATTAGCTATCTCGATCTCTCCGAAATCAATGATATGACTGGGATCTGGTACATACTTCCGTAATTGGGATACATGAAACACATAGTGAACGTGACTCAGCGATGGCGGTAAGGCCAACCTGTATGCTAAATCCCCAACCCTGTCAAGGATCTCGAATGGCCCGATATATCTTGGACTCAGTTTTCCTTTCCTCCCAAATCAGAAAATTCCCCGGGTAGGAGAAACCTTCAATAGTACGTGATCCCCAATCTCAAACTCCAACGGGTGACGGCGCACATCTGCATAAGACTTCTGTCGACTCTGGGCAGTCAACAGTCGTTCCCGAGTTAGAGCTACCTTCTCTTGAGTCTGAACTATCAACTCGGGTTCCATCCCAATCGAGTCAGAAGAATCATCCCAACACATGGACGATCTACATCTTCTTCCGTACAAAGATTCAAACGGTGCCATCTTAATGGAAGCATGCCAACTATTGTTATAGGTGAATTCGATCAATGACAAGTGAACCTCCCAATCGGTTGACCAATCCAAGGCACAAGCTGTAAGCATGTCTTCTACTGTCTGTATAGTCCTTTCGGACTGACCGTCTGTCTGAGGATGATAGGCCGTGCTAAAGTTCAGTTCGGTTCCCAAAGCCTTGTGAACTGCCTTCCAAAAGTGCAACACGAAGCGACCATCTCGATCCGAAATAATGGTATTCGATGTACCATGCAATCGAACTATCTCCGCAATAAATACTCGTGCAAATTTCTCGGGTCCCCACGTGTCTTTAATTCCTAGGAAACGAGCCGACTTGGTTAGTCGATCAACTATGACCCAAATCATGTTTGTCCCTGTCTTGGTCCGTGGCATATTGGTTATGAAGTCCATAGATATATCTTCCCACTTCCACTCAGGGATCGGAAGTGGCTTCAACATTCCGGCAGGTCGCTGATGTTCAATCTTAACCTGCTGACAAGTCAAACACTTCGAAACGTATTCTGCTACGTCCTTCTTCATATTTCCCCACCAGAAATTTTATTTTAGATCCTTATACATCTTACTGGTGCCCGGGTGAATAGAATAGGGCGCGCAGTGAGCTTCCTTCAGAATTGTCTGCCTCAAAACATCATTGTCGGGAACACAAAGTCGACTCTGAAATCTCAGAACTCCATCATCCTGTATCACGAATCCTGGGGCCTTCCCTTTGTTCACTTCATCACATAATCGAAGAATCAGAGAATCATCCAACTGCGTAGATTTGATTTCTTCAACCAACGACGAAGTTAGTTCCATCACACACAGTTGCCCTTGGACTCCTTGCGACCACACTTCGATTCCTTCACGAATTAGTTCTCGTTGAATGCTGATTTGGGATGTAAGCGCTTCCAACACTCGAAGAGAAACAGGTTTACGGCTCAGTGCATCAGCTACCACGTTTGCTTTGCCTGGATGATAGAGGATTTCCAAATCGTAATCCTTGATCAATTCCAGCCACCTCCTCTGCCTCATATTTAATTCCTTCTAGCTGAAAATATACTTGAGGCTCTTATGATCTGTAAAGATCTGACAATGAGTGCCGTATAAATAATGTCGCCAAATTTTTAGAGCAAAGACTACAGCTGCTAACTCCAGATCATGAGTCGGGTAATTAACTTCGTACGGTTTCAACTGTCGAGAGGCATAGGCAATCACCCTATCCTTTTGCATCAATACACATCCCAGACCCTGATTTGAAGCGTCGCTGTACACCATGAATCCATCAGTTCCATCTGGTAACGCTAGTATAGGCGCTGTCGTCAGTTTTCTCTTAAGTTCATCAAAACTCGCCTGGCATTTCTCATTCCACACGAATTTTTGGGTCTTCTGTAACAGCTGAGTAAGTGGACGAGCGATTTTGGAAAATCTTTCTACAAAACGGCGATAATATCCAGCAAGTCCCAAGAAACTCCGGACTTCTTTCACATTATTAGGAGATTCCCATTCCAAGATTGCCTCAACTTTCTTCGGGTCCACCTGAACTCCGTCAGCTGATATCACATGTCCAAGAAAGGTTACTTCCCTAAGCCAGAATTCGCATTTAGAAAGTTTCGCATAAAGCTGTTCCTTTCTCAAAGTGCTCAAAATGATATGCAAATGCTCTGCATGTTCCTCTGTGTCTTTCGAATAGATTAAGATGTCATCGATTAAGACTACCACAAATTTATCCAAGTATTATAAGAATACCCGATTCATCAATTGCATAAATACCGCAGGAGCATTGGTGAGTCCAAATGGCATTACCATGAATTCATAGTGCCTGTACCGGGATCTGAAAGCAGATTTCGGTATGTCCGATTCATTAATCCTCAACTGATGGTATCCTGATCGCAAGTCAATCTTCGAGAATACCCTTTCCCCTTGCAGTTGATCAAACAAATCATCGATCCGAGGTATGGGATACTTGTTCTTGATCGTCACCTTGTTTAGCTCCCTGTAATCAATACATAATCGAAGGGATCCATCTTTCTTCCGGACAAAGAGAACGGGTGCTCCCCAAGGAGAGACTCTAGGTTGAATATAACCCTTCTGCAATAATTCCTCAAGCTGTTTCTTTAGTTCATACATCTCGGTTGGCGCCATACGGTATGGTGCTCTAGAAATAGGTGCAGCTCCAGGCTTTAATTCGATATTAAACTCTACATCTCTCCGCGGAGGTAACCCGGGTAGTTCGTCAGGGAATACGTCTGAGAATTCGTTTACCACTGGAATAGATGCGATCTCGAATCCTTCTTCTTTCTTCATGGCATAACACCAAAATCCGTAACAACCCTCTTTAGCATTTTAATTGCTTTCATGGCTTTGATCAATTTTCCCGAGCTTCCCGGTCTCCATCCCTTAAATAAATGTTCAGATCCGTCATCAGCAATGATAGAAATGACTCTCTTTCGGTAATTCAAAATAGCTCCATAACGATTGAGCCAATCATCTCCGAGAATTAAATCGTCACCATGGATGTCGACTACGATAAGATTTGATGGCCAATCTCTACCTCCTATAGTCACTGGAAAATCTCTAGTTTCTAGGGTTCCCACAAGTTTCTCTCCGCTCGGTAATCCCACAACATAAGGTTCACAATCATACAAGCACGAGATTTTCAAACGATTAAAACAGTTCAAAGATATGAAAGAATGCGTAGCTCCTGAATCGAATAAGACACTAACTAGTTGCAAAAGGATCTGAATCGTACCTAGTGCAACAGCCGTGTTCTGATCGTCTGACTTCCTTATCTCGTAAATACACGGCGGAACGGACCCAGCGCTGGATGCCTCTCTTTTCCCAACATTCTGCTGCTGGAAATCACTCTGCTGTGTCTGGTTCACACTTGTATCCTTCGGACCTGGTGCAGGAGTGCGAGTACCAAAAGATCGAGTCGCATTTCCACAAAACGTTGCGTGATGTCCTTCCTATCCACACTCAAAACAGGTCACAGCAGGTGCGTAACAATCACGTCGAACATGCCCTGTTTTGCCACTGTTATAACATTTCTTCCCTGCGTCTGAAACGGTTAGTGCTGCCCAGAACTTCTTTCCACCTTGAGAAGGATGCGGAGGTCGCCTGGATGAATGAAACAAGGACTAGCCCTTGCGGGGCCCAATACTCTTGTTCTCCGTGAAGTTGCCAGACACTTTCTGCTTCTTTGCTTCCGTTGATTTCTCTACTGCCGCCTCTTTCATATCGTAGGCCAGTGCTTTGTCCTGATACTGTCGCAAGGTGGTACATTCAAATCTGGACATATATTGCTGAATCTCCGGCTTCATCCGCATGTCAAAATGAAAAATCCTCTCCGCCTCGGTCCTGACCAAGTGGCGCACATAAGTCAGTTAGTGATTAAAAGTCTTAATCACGTCTGTCACAGATGCCTCTAAATTTTGTGGTGAGAAAAACTCCCGGACTCGGGCCTCTCTAACTGGGCGAGGACAATATTGCGCTTCCATCATTAATTTGAATTCCGCCCAGACAGCATTATGATCCTCAGGTCGAATGGCTTCCCACCAGTCGAAAGCCTCCCCAGTCAGGAGATATTGGGCGATCGGAACCTTTATGTCGTCGGGACATTTAATCCCTGCAAAGATCTTCTCTAACTCTTTCAGCCAGTGATCCCAAGTAAGTGTCTCAGCAGAACCGTCAAATTTTGGAGGGTGCAATTTGATCACCTCAGTAAGCCATTTGTCTCCCTGATTATCCTCGTTGTGCTGCTGTCCCATCACCGTCTGCATGCGGTCAACTACCTGAGCAAACTGGTTTATCTGAGCAACCACCTGTTGAAGCACTCCCGGCATATTAGGATTTGCATTATTATTTGCTCATCCCTGCTGTCCTCCAGAATGGGAATCAGTTCGACTAGCCGATAATTCTGGGGTAGATGCCGAATCCTCTTGTCTCGCATTACCACGTCTGCGTCCACGACCACGTCTGCGTCCACGACCTCCCTTCAACATACTGTAAACACAAATAATCAATATCCAGGGTAAAATTTCTAAAAGGAAGTCCGTCAATATTCACAAAACAGGAATTAATTAAAACGGTAGTAATTGAGATTAGGAGACTTACAACCACGGTCCATACGATGATGCTGGGTCAGCAGTGATGTTTACAAACGACCCTTAAATCAAATAACGTAAACAGGCCCAACTAACCCGACTGCCAAGATATCAATGAATCTTAGCTCCGATACCATATTCTGTAACACCCCGATATATTCAGAATAATTACAGCGCCATAAATCCTTTGTATAAGAATTTACAATGCTAATTTGAGAAATACGAAATAATACTAAAGTGTCATCAAAGTAAAAGAAGTTCAAACCCGTTCGACAATACAAATGAGTCCATTATTACAAAACATCCCCCAAAATCATCAATAACATATGCGTACTCGAGTACTGGGAAATAACCATAAAACAAAATAATATAATTCACATCACTGAGCCACTTCATCGTCATGTCGGTACTGTGGCTGCTTCCCCGCTCCTCGGCTACCTGAACATCAAAACAAATGTCCACCCCCGAAGGGGTTAGCAAACGATGCTAGTACAAGTATCACAATACATAAATCATCAGTGCATCATAAAACATGCAAAACGGACTTCCGTCACCGGAATCCATCGATGTGAATCCTCACGATTCCATCAACACAATACAGGGTAATCTAACGATCCAGCGCCCTCAGTATAGATCCCCATGATGATCCCGTCGGACCAACGCATGGTGGAAAACCCGTCCAACGATCCAGCGCCCTCAGCATAGATCCCCATGATGATCCCGTCGGACCAACGCATGGTAGACATCCGATCCAGCGCCCTCAGCATAGATGCTCATGATCCCCTCGGATCATTTACACATAAACAGTACAATTATGCATACACATATGCAAATCAACATGTTCATCGACGTCAACAATCAAGGAATCAATAACAATTACCATGACAACTCAAAGAAATTAATCTCATGTTCAACAACATGAATAAATCGTACACATGATCAACAATACAATATTAACAAGTTCAAAATACGATACTTGCCTCAAGATGGCAAGAATTTAAATACTCCCACGAATGTCACTTGTCCGAAGGTCGCCGCCCCTCGATCGATCACCTTGGACAAAGGAAATAACAAGGAATTTAATAAACCTCCCGAAACTAACGCACAAGTCCCGAACGTCTAAAGTTATAAATGAATTATCAATAACGGATAATCGGCTCTTGGTCCTATTTTCCGACGAGTACTATGCTTGGAAAAAGACTTGCAAATTCAAGAGATTGTAGTGGAACACAAGGTTGGTATCTACAATTCCAAGAACATTCATCATATCATTATATCCATGATCCAAACTCTAATTCCGATTCTTAACTCGAATGCTCGGTTCGGTTGCTATATCGAAATATTATGAGATAATCACGTTCAATCTACTACAAGGTTAATACGTCTCTACGACTCTTGTTCTCCCATGGTAATTCTTCTTATCAAATTCCTCATCTCAAAAGGTTGTCCCAATAATCCTTTCATGGATCTAATCATCTAAGAAGATTAACAACGAGTTCATCTAAGGCAAGAATTATACTTGAACACACTTTACATTCAACTTCATAGATTCATCTTATCCTGGGGTAATCCTCAACACTATATTCATCAAAAGAGTGTTACGGAAGAAATAACAAGGTGTGTTCATCTAAGAAGGTTCCACTTTTAAGTTCGGTAAAGATTATGGCTCAACTATTGTAACACCCCCAATCCACTCAGGGATATTACACGCCGTAGACCCTCTCCTCGAGGATCTACCAGGCTGGTAACAACATTTAACATCTCAACAATGCCTTCCAGGCTACAATGACTCAGTAGACCGATTTGGTCTTTCCACAAATACATACAACTCAAATACAACTCATGCCCACGCAGGGGACAAAATACAACCACACCCGTACGACGGGAAAAGTATAGCAGCGGAAAATAAAGTACAACTGAACCAATAAACAATATACGGTTCCTCATGTGATTAGTATCGATCATCTTTCATCATCCTTCGTGCCGACCCTGTGTTATGCTCCAAAACCTGAATGCAAAAACAGACATCCACCCCCCGAATACTCGGGGGTTAGCAAAACTCCACTGTTTTGCTAGTGCAAATACAAAGTGCAAATACGAGCCATACAATTCACATTCTACGAATAACAATAACCGAGGATCCTCAAAGATCCAAACGAAATGAAAAGTACTTCCCGAGGCAAGGGTTTGAGAAAACATTTCAAAAACGAAATATCATAAATCAATGGGAATAATTTATAAAACGGTTTAGAATGCCATCGAGAGTTTTAATAGAAAACAATTTAGGATTATCAAATCCTACTTTTCAAAATCCAAAAGACAAAGGGGTCACCGCCCTAAGTTTACTTTACGAAAATGACATTAACCAAATCGTTGGGATTTTAGCCCCAAATCCGTAAAACGACTTTTACAAAACCCTTGGGATTTTAGCCCCAAATCTCATCAACTCACAGTACACAAGAACGACCACAAGGTTCGTCTCCCAACATCAAAATCCACAAATAAAGGATTTAAAACATAAACCACAAAATACTCTAGAGCCATTCTAGCCAAGTAGGCCAAACGAACAACTTACCTCTTACACATTTAGTCAATGCATGCAAATGAAAACCGTTCAAAAGCACTCATTTCCGGAAATGCCAATATCGAATCACATTTGTAAAATGCACCACAATTAACCGCGGACCCACAGCTTCGTGGATCCCTGCCGAGACCCCGTCGGATCTAACCCACAGTGGTTAAAAGCAAGCTCGCGGTTCCACAGCTTCGTGAAACCCTACCGAGACCCCGTCGGATCTAACCTGCAGTGAGCATACACACACACACGTTACTCATGCAATACTAACATGCTAAGAATGTAAGTTCATTAAGAATACTCACTAGAGATGGCCATTAACTCGACACCATTATCAAACTCTTCAAAACACAATAACAAGATTAAATACGGAATACACGATTCCATAACTTTAAACAATAGGAGTATCATCATCAAACCCTTCAACGTTCAAAATAATCAAATCATAATCAATTCTCAAAACACCGTTCACAAAACACACTCGTTTTGAAAGAAAGCCTTTAACGAGGCTAAACCAAATCCTTTGAAACTTCATTTCAAATAACCAAACAAACACATCAAGACGACCACCGATCATCATATCCATAAACGAGAAAAGTATGGGCAAGGTACTTGCCTCGAATAAGAACAACGCGGAGAATCGACCGAGTAGGTTGGCCCGAACCGACTACGGCCGCCGACTCCACCGAACGCCAACTCACGTTCATAAACTACGAAGGACAAATAATAACAATGAAATGAATTCCATAACACGACTCAAAGCCGTTGAATTCAAAGAACGAGTAACGAAAGTTCACGGATTTCCCCAAAATGGCCAAGAACACGATTCGTTCCACAAAACCCAAAACGGAATTCCAAGTTGAAATATGGATATACAATCCATAGAATATGTTTAACAACATCATTTAACCATAATCGATCCATCGAAACGGATGAAAACGAGATCGGGACAAATCCCCCAAAAAGTCAATTCAAGGAAATCAAGAAATATACTTGATTCGACGAAGAACAATGGATTAAATGATGTTAAACACAAGAATACTATCAATATTAATCATACCCATCATGAATTAATCAACAACACGGAACGAATCGACGAAAATGCAAAAATCCCCAAATTCACGAAATTAGGGTTCTAAGGAAGATTACCTTGATTATTTGAATCAAAGGTTGATAACGACGATCGATTGATGTTATGAACTCAAGGACTTCATGGATTTGTTGTTAAACAACATGGATTCGTCGCCCATGAATCGCCACTCGCGGATGGAGAAGGAAGGAAATGAAAACGAAGTGAAATGTGGCCTTGCCACCATATTTATATCGGGCGGCTAGCGTGCGCTAGCCTTCCGGACTAGCGTGCGCTATCGGCGGTATCGGCCGAGTACCCTCGGCCGTGGCCCACACGACCGGCATCACCGACCAACCCCCGACCGAACCTGCCGACCCAACTCCGCTAGCGTGCGCTACGGCCGGATACTGCGCGCGCTGGCCGGCATCCGAGAGCCCGGATCAATCGCCGGCAGTAACGACGCTAGCCGGCCGACAGCGTGCGCTACGCCGCCGACTAGCGCCGCTACGCCGGCGTAGCGTGCGCTACCTGCCCGATCTGACCGAGTCCAACCTCGAAACCCCACTTTGCCCGGGCAGATAGCGTCGCTAGGCCACCGGCGGCGTCGCTACACACTGCCCGGTTAGCGCGCGACTCTTCCGGCCCGTGGCGTGCGCTCGCCGGTTCTGCCGCACCCGTCGGCGGTGCCCGCAATCGTCGGCCAGATCCGCAACCGTCGGCCATCCGCAACCGCCGTGGCTCGACGACCCGATTTCCAAACGTCTGGAACGAACACGACGAAAAGTTCGCGGACAACATAAACGACTCGAAATGAAAGCGTAATACCATAATTAGTCATACGCGACCAAGAAACGGGTCGAGACAACAATTACAGATACGGATACGTAACTTTCAAGAAATTACAAAATGGCCCAAAACGCGGAAATCACGATACGTGATCGAATAACCAAACCGAAATTCACAACACGTCCAACAAAGTTAAACGGACTTGCGGGAAACTCGAAACAACGATTTGGACGAGATTCGCAAGAATCGAACACAAGTGCCGAAAAGTCGCGAAAAGCACGGAACTCAACAAAACGACACAAACGAACTCGGATGTCAAAAAGTGTAGAATTAATCATTCTCAGAATGACGAAACGGACATGAGCGAGTCGTCAAAACAGACTTCCGCCGAAAAAAGAAATTACCGGAAATCGAAAATTGCGGATATTACATTCTACCCTCCTTAAAAGAAGTTTCGTCCCGAAACTTAAAACAAGTAGGGGGAAGAAATATTCCGCCAGGAAAACTCAACGAGATACACAAGAATGCGTAACTAACGCCCAACGGCGAGATGTTACAAACAACGCAAAGGAATATACGGCGTGAAAACACGCTCCACGGCGACCAACACAACGTCGCCGTTAGGGATATAATAAAACCAACAAGTGACAAGCGTCATCAAATGGATAATACAATCAAGTCAATTATCCAAACAATCGCAAAACACAACGAACGAAAATTAATACGATTGACCAACCTAACGGTACATAGATCAAAACGCGAGCCAAACGCTGAACAAATACGGAATTCCACCACCTAAGGGCTGGAAGATCGAAAACGAAACTAATTTCCCGAACTAAAGGGAATTACGAAGGAGTCTGAATGCTCAATAATCACGAAACGAGAACAAAAACCGAACAAACAAACGATCGAGACAACAAAAATCGAAGAATCATGTTCGAATCACGAAGAACAATAAAGTTCAAACAATAACTCCCAGGATGATCTGGTGAGAACTACAAGACATGCATTCCCATAAGATCCACAGGAAAGGGAATATCGATTGAAAAGTCACAACGACAAACTATTTATTCATAAATTATATAACACTCGTTAGATAAACAAAAACTAGTGCATTACAAGCTCATAAATGACAACGAACATAAATGAGTCGACTTAGTCGAAAACATAAGAGTTCCAAATCCGATCCACTTCGAATAAAAGAACTAATAGAACCAGATGATGTCACTCCCGAACAAGGTTCACAAGAATCGAACCGAACCCGAAAAAGTCACAGCGATAACCAGATCGACCCACAACAAGGTCGTAGCTCGTTCGGACGATGAAACCGAATTACAGATCAAGTTCATAAAGTATCAACGAACATGAGCGAATCGATAGACTGGAGAAAGAGAAAATACAGAAGTCAAAATAGTACGGGCATTACCTCCGACCTCGTCCACGAAATTCACAAAAAACGGGAGTAAGGTAACAAGACATTAAATAATCGACGCATAACGGAACCATCACCGATGCACACGGTCATACCAAACCAAGCTCTAACAGCTCGCACATGCGCGACAACGCAGAAATTGCCATGAGGCGACAACATTCAATACCAACACTCCGCCTCTCACAGGGGCTAGCACAACCAATGTGTGGAAAGCGTCTCAACGCTCACACCGCCAATTCGATCATACTCGGGAGAAAGTATCAAAATGACAACGCGAACATCACACATACATACCCAGTCCTCAAACGGGAATGGATAGGTTTTAAAAACGAAAACCTCATTTTGAAAATAATTTAGAAGAACACCGATTGATCTTGAGTATCACCTTTCAAAAAGTACAAACGTGAAACATCATTATCGAGACTTTGGAGAACCATATCACATTTGATAAAAATGAGGACATTTTCTCTTAGTGAAAACTTTCAAAATATTCGACCCTCGGGTCTAAATAAAAGTGTTGAAAATATCTCAAAATATTTTGGTCCTCGAGGTAGAAAATTTTTGAAATACATTGTGGCACCTAGGATGTACCACAAGAAAATAAGTCATTTGAAAAGTATGTCTCAAGTTTATTTTTCTAAGATACTCAAGGTTTTCAAAAATCAATAGGCGTAATGCCCAAAACTCACACATACCGACGTTCACTAAAACAACTCCTAGCACACGCATCAAAACGTTTAAAATCAAGACAATACATGTCTTTAAACGAAAATAAACGATAAAATACCACATTCAGAACAAAACCACTGATAAAATACCCTCCCGCACTGGCTAGTGAACAAGTCGAACGCGTATAAGCACAAAGCTTTCACAAGAGACTTGTAAAACGTGCAAATCGATTCGAAAATCATCAACAACGGAGAAAAACAACAATAAAAAGACATCACAAACGACGACACTCCTCGTGTAAATCAAATACGAGAGTCGACTAAATACATATCGTGAAATCAAAATTCACATAAAATTCCACCACTTAATAAATAATCATAAAAATAGCTCGTGTCACACGAGGCACAACACAAAGAAGGGAGACTTACTTCCACAGGTCGCACGAAGATGATGATCGCCCCACGATACTAATCACGACCAACAAACTCAAACGACGCGTCGCGACACGACTCAGTCAGATAAAATCCGACGAAACAAGACTCAAACAACACGACTTGACCCGACAGCCTAGGTTTCCTCAACCTAAGCTCCGATACCATTTATGTAACACCCCCAATCCACTCAGGGATATTACACGCCGTAGACCCTCTCCTCGAGGATCTACCAGGCTGGTAACAACATTTAACATCTCAACAATGCCTTCTAGGCTACAATGACTCAGTAGACCGATTTGGTCTTTCCACAAATACATACAACTCAAATACAACTCATGCCCACGCAGGGGACAAAATACAACCACACCCGTACGACGGGAAAAGTATAGCAGCGGAAAATAAAGTACAACTGAACCAATAAACAATATACGGTTCCTCATGTGATTAGTATCGATCATCTTTCATCATCCTTCGTGCCGACCCTGTGTTATGCTCCAAAACCTGAATGCAAAAACAGACATCCACCCCCCGAATACTCGGGGGTTAGCAAAACTCCACTGTTTTGCTAGTGCAAATACAAAGTGCAAATACGAGCCATACAATTCACATTCCACGAATAACAATAACCGAGGATCCTCAAAGATCCAAACGAAACGAAAAGTACTTCCCGAGGCAAGGGTTTGAGAAAACATTTCAAAAACGAAATATCATAAATCAATGGGAATAATTTATAAAACGGTTTAGAATGCCATCGAGAGTTTTAATAGAAAACAATTTAGGATTATCAAATCCTACTTTTCAAAATCCAAAAGACAAAGGGGTCACCGCCCCTTAAGTTTACTTTCGAAAATGACATTAACCAAATCGTTGGGATTTTAGCCCCAAATCCGTAAAACGACTTTTACAAAACCCTTGGGATTTTAGCCCCAAATCTCATCAACTCACAGTACACAAGAACGACCACAAGGTTCGTCTCCCAACATCAAAATCCACAAATAAAGGATTTAAAACATAAACCACAAAATACTCTAGAGCCATTCTAGCCAAGTAGGCCAAACGAACAACTTACCTCTTACACATTTAGTCAATGCATGCAAATGAAAACCGTTCAAAAGCACTCATTTCCGGAAATGCCAATATCGAATCACATTTGTAAAATGCACCACAATTAACCGCGGACCCACAACTTCGTGGATCCCTGCCGAGACCCCGTCGGATCTAACCCACAGTGGTTAAAAGCAAGCTCGCGGTTCCACAGCTTCGTGAAACCCTACCGAGACCCCGTCGGATCTAACCCGCAGTGAGCATACACACACACACACGTTACTCATGCAATACTAACATGCTAAGAATGTAAGTTCATTAAGAATACTCACTAGAGATGGCCATTAACTCGACACCATTATCAAACTCTTCAAAACACAATAACAAGATTAAATACGGAATACACGATTCCATAACTTTAAACAATAGGAGTATCATCATCAAACCCTTCAACCTTCAAAATAATCAAATCATAATCAATTCTCAAAACACCGTTCACAAAACACACTCGTTTTGAAAGAAAGCCTTTAACGAGGCTAAACCGAAATCCTTTGAAACTTCATTTCAAATAACCAAACAAACACATCAAGACGACCACCGATCATCATATCCATAAAACGAGAAAAGTATGGGCAAGGTACTTGCCTCGAATAAGAACAACGCGGAGAATCGACCGGAGTAGGTTGGCCCGAACCGACTACGAAGCCGCCGACTCCACCGAACGCCAACTCACGTTCATAAACTACGAAGGACAAATAATAACAATGAAATGAATTCCATAACATGACTCAAACCCATTGAATTCAAAGAACGAGTAACGAAAGTTCACGGATTTCCCCCAAAATGGCCAAGAACACGATTCGTTCCGTCAAAACCCGAAAACGGAATTCCAAGTTGAAATATGGATATACAATCCATAGAATATGTTTAACAACATCATTTAACCATAATCGATCCATCGAAAACGGATGAAAAACGAGATCGGGGACAAATCCCCCAAAAAGTCAATTCGAAGGAAATCAAGAAATATACTTCGATTCGACGAAGAACAATGGATTAAATGATGTTAAACACAAGAATACTATCAAGATTAATCATACCCATCATGAATTAATCAACAACACGGAACGAATCGGACGAAAATGCAAAAATCCCCAAATTCACGAAATTAGGTTCTAAGGAAGATTACCTTGATTATTTGAATCAAAGGTTGATAACGTACGATCGATTTTTGTTATGATCTCAATGACTTAATATATTTGTTGTTAAACAACATGGATTCGTCGCCATTGAATCGCCACTCGCGGATGGAGTAGGTTGGAAATGAAAACGGCAGTGAAATGTGATCGCCAACCATATTTATATCGGGCCGACCTAGCGTCGCTAGCCTTCCCTAATAGCGTGCGCTATCGGCGAGACGGCCGAGTACCCTCGGCCGTGGCCCACACGACCGGCATCACCGACCAACCCCGCCGACACTGCCGACCCAACTCCCGCTAGCGTGCGCTACGGCCGGATACTGCGCGCGCGCTGGCGGCCCGGTAGCCACGGATCGAATCGCCCGGCCAGTAACGACGCTAGCCGGCCGGCGTGCGCTACGCTGCCGACTAGCGCGCTACGCCGGCGTAGCGTGCGCTACCTGCCGATCTGACCGAGTCGAGAACCTCGAAACCCCATCGCCCGGGCGATGCGTCGCTAGGCCACCTGGCATGGCGCTACACTGCCGGTTAGCGCGCAGCCTTCCGGCCGTGGCGTGCACTACGCCGGTTCTGCCGCACCGTCCGGCCGTGCCGCAATCGCTCGGCCCCGCAACCGTCCGGCCCGCAACCCGTGGCTCGGCGGCCGATTTCCGAAAACGTACGGACGAACACGACGAAAAGTTCGCGGACAACATAAACGACTCGAAATGAAAGCGTAATACCATAATTAGTCATACGCGACCAAGAAACGGGTCGAGACAACAATTACAGATACGGATACCCGTAACTTTCAAGAAATTACAAAATGGCCCAAAACGCCCGGAAATCACGATACGTGATCGAATAACCAAACCGAAGTTCACAACACGTCCAACAAAGTTAAACGGACTTGCGGGAAACTCGAAACAACAGTTTCGGACGAGATTCGCAAGAATCGAACTCAAGTGCGGAAAAGTCGCGAAAAAGCACGGAACTCAACAAAATGACACCGAAACGAACTCGGATGTCAAAAAGTGTAGAATTAATCATTCTCAGAATGACGAAACGGACATGAGCGAGTCGTCAAAACAGACTTCCGCCGAAAAAAGAAATTACCAGAAATCGAAAATTGCGGATATTACAACTATAATCAAAGAAAACCTTAATTAAACCAATACAATCCTCCCTAATCAAAGGGGTAGATTCATCATGACGAAACAAACTCCATAACCTCTGCGAAAAGCTCATACTCTAACAAAGAACGAAATCCTCATCTTGGTGTAGAGTTTACATACCTTAAAAATAGAAGAACAATGAAAGTCTTAAAGAAACTCTTCACCGGAAGTTTGATCACAACTCCCCAACGTCTAAGCTCTCCAAAAATTGGATTAATAAGGTGGTATGAGTGATATGAGGTGAGGGAAAATCTCAGGAACTCGGAATTTTGGCCAAGGTTGAAAGTGAAAAATAAAAAATGAAGATGGGTGCTGTCCTATTTATAAAAAAGGTTTATTAGCGCGCGCTACTCTCCCAAATTAGCGTGCGCTAACGGTCTATCAGTCTACTGTCTCTGACGGGTCTCGGCATAGCGTGCGCTAAACAGCCTTATGTGCGCTAAAATCAACGATTAGCGTACGCTAACAACTATTTTTAGCGTGCGCTAACGACTGAACGAAAGCTTACTGACCTCACTGTACTATACTTAGCGTGCGCTAGCCTCATAACATTAGCGTGCGCTAAGTACCGTTGACTCGACTTTTCCAAAATCCATCCAGATACATCCCGACATGTCCCGACCAAGATCCGCGGCTGATCTCACTTACCACCCTATCATAATCAAGTTGACTACGTATAGTGCGCGCTAAGATTCATACAAAGCATGCGCTATGAAATCCAATTAGCGTACGCTATGCCTAGTGGTTAGCGTGCGCTACTAGTGCAAAAATTACAAATTTTTAACACACGTATGAAGTCATACGTTTAACAACACCGGATCATGAAATACTCTGGATAATACTCAGATCAAATACAGCATATAAAATGTCATAATGTTCAAAATACACATTAGAATCTCGGGTACTACAATTACAGCGCCGCGGATCCCTACAAGGAACCCACCAGGCTAATGACCAAAGTATACTCGTCGACTCGCGGAATCAACATAATAACACCACGTCATAAAGACGCAAAACAAAATAATCCACCCGGTTCAATCGGTCGAGCACAACACAATCATCCAACATAAATACAATAGACAAACACACTTCAATCCGATCGTACAAATACGCCCAGGTACTCGAGTACTTCTATTAGTTTACAAATGGTGAAACGCATCAAAAGACAGGACACCAAAAAGATACATTTTTGCACAATCATCACGCATGGCCGTCATCCGCGTACTGGTCCAGCACCCGCTTGTCTCGAAGAATTTGACCTGAAATTCATAAAACGAATTTCCCCAAAATGGGTCCCGAGAGGGGCTAGCAATTACACTAGTACAAGTAACCGAATGAACAACTTACACCTTAGACATATAGTCAATGCATGCAATTAAGAAAACGTCGGTTGAAAACACACATTTCCGGAAATGCCAATAATCCGAAACACATTTATAAAATGCACCACAATTAACCGCGGACCCATGCCTTTGTGGACCCCTACCGAGACCCCATCTGATCTAACCCGTAGTGGTTAAAAGCAAGCTCGCGGACCCACGCCTTTGTGGACCCCTACCGAGACCTGTCGGATCTAACCCGTAGTGATCATACACACACACACACATTTCTCATGCAATACTACTATGTCAAGATTGTAAGTTCATAAAGGTACTTGCCTACACTGATAGACGGTGACACAAATAGAAAGGAAGAATCAAACATGACCACGAGGAACCGGCGAAACCGAACCTAACAATTCGAAGAATATAATTACAACCATTTCTAAATGAATACGGAAATGGAATACACCCGAAAACCTGCCTACGATTCATGTATATTCGAATAGGAACAACAACGAGGGTGGACCACAACCAAACCCTCTTGACTACGCAAAACTATGAAATATACCATGAATCCGTAGGAAAACTAAGAATATAAACAAGATTAATCATATTAATCAAGGATTAACCAATAAAACGGAACGAATCGGACCAAAATACGAAAACCCCCAATTTTCCCCAAAAAGTAGGGTTCTAGAAGGTTTACCTTGATTCAAGAGGTAGAGGATGATTAAATGATGATAATCTAGTGTTAGAGACTCAAGATCTTGAATAGATGATGATAATCGCCCCACTTCAAGTTTCCAATCGCCCAAATCGCCCAACTCTCGGCCGAGAAAAGAAGAAGAGAAGAAATGAACTATTCTGGGTAAACCTCCTGGTTTTTATAACCAGGGGTTATTAGCGTGCGCTAACAACACTATGTTAGCGTGCGCTAACGACTAAAAACTCAGTCCAGAAAGCTAACATCCCAGTCCAGAACTTAAACTTATGGGCCGTTAGCGTGCGCTAACAGGGATTAGCGTGCACTAACAGTCTTTCGGTAGCGCGCGCTACCTGGACATCAGCCGAGTCCAGAAGTAACTGCCCAGTACTCACCTGACCGCGTTAGCGTGCGCTACCTGCCACTCTGCGTGCACTAACAGCGCGTGCTACCGAGTCCAGGAGTAAACTGTCCAACACTGGGCTGCTCCGATAGCGCACGCTATCAGACCAGCGTAGCATGCGCTAGACTCGAACACTAGTGTATGCTAGAACAAACAATTAGCGTGCGCTAAGACAACTGTCCAGAGGCAGAAGCAGGCTACTGACAATGTTGTGGCCGAATAACTAGCGTGCCCTAGTGTCACGAGGTGCCCGCGACCCCAGGCGGTATTACCTGATCACAGGCCATTCATGGGCCCACTTGCAGCTTTGTGGGATGCCGAGCCTCATCGTACTTCAAGTTATCATCTATACTGTAGGGCTTTACTTTATTTTCCTTGTAATGTTGTAATAGCTAGTTAGTGGTTGTTCAGCTTTTCAATATCTAGTCTTGTCATTAGCTTTTATTTTTCTAAGCCTATTATAGGGGGGAAGAGTGTACTGAAGTGTTGTAGTACGAATTGGCTAGTTTGCTGAGACCCTCCTATCCGTGTATGCTTGTAATCATTGTTGCCTATTGTAATCATTTCTTGTATTAATACAAATCGATTTTCATCTTCAATTTTGCTGTGCCACTAAAACGCCTCGGCGTGATTGCGTCGCATTAGCACCAACTCCCAAACGAGTTAGGCGGACGTAGTCGGGTAAATTGACTACTAGCCGCACGGTGCGTGTACATTCTATAAAAACTATAAGCGCCCCGTGACAGGTGGTATCGGAGACCGGTTAAGGTCGAAAGAATGGAATTGGGTAACGAGACGGAAGTCCCTAAAAGGCAGGGCAAGAAAAAGGATGACGGAAAGAAGAAAGAGGCCGAGGCCTCTAAAGCCCAATTCGATAATTTAGAGCAAGAGTGCTCTAGATTGAGATATGTTGTCGAGACCTTGGAGGAGAAGGTCGAGACCCTAGAGGCGGAGAATGAAGACCTCTGAGCCCAGTTGGGCGAATGCAGAGAAGTCTGCCGAACCTTTGCTGGAGCAATGGGAGCCAACAATACGGCTGAATTAAGATGCGAGATGGAAGCAATGAGTATCCAGATTGGATTGCTTCAAAGAGCTATGAACAACACCCCTCATGTTGCTCAAGAACCTATTACGAGAATTCAGATCCCCGAACCAAGTTCCTATAGTGGAATACGAGATGCCAAGGAAGTTGAGAACTTCTTATTCGACATGGAACAATAATTACATGCCGCTAATATTTTGGACGAGGCGAGAAAGGTGTCAACCGCCACAATGTATTTGGTTGATGATGCCAAATTGTGGTGGCGCACCAAATATGCGGACATTCAGGCCCAACGAGTAAGAATTGATACTTGGGAACAACTGCGAGATGCCATTAGGCAACAATTCTTCCCAGAGAATGTTGAGTACAACGCAAGAAGGGCTTTGCGAGATTTGAAACACACCGGTATTATTCGAGATTATGTGAAGGCATTTTCGACGCATATGTTACACATTAGCGATATGTCGGAGAATGACCGGTTGTTTACGTTCCTGGAAGGCTTGAAGCCATTTGCTCGTACGGAGCTTCTGCGCCAACGAGTCACAGACCTCAGTGCCGCCATGGTAGCGGCAGAACGATTAATGGACTATACATCGGAACCTCGAAGAGATCGTCCAGTAACAACGAACATAGCACCGTCCCGAAGTGCAATGCCTAGACCGTTCAAACCTAATGTGAGTCGGAGTGTAGGGGATCGACAAACCTATACTCAAGGAAGTTCATATGGGAGCACGAATCGTAGCAAACCTACAGAAGGTCAGCAGGGCCCTCCCCAACGAATCATTAAATGTTTCCTATGTGATGGGCCTCATCTTCTCAGTAATTGTCCGAAGAGGCAACTTTTGAGTGCCCTAACAAGCGCTGTAGAATCAAGTTCGCAACCGAAAGAAGAGTTGCAAGTACCAGATGACGAAGGAAGATCTGAAGATGGGGAAAATCTTGGGGCCATCAATCAATGGTGCAACTCGTTAGCCCATCAGGTGGTAGCTAAGGCAAGAGAGCTGACAAAAGCCAGAAAACCTGTACCTGCACTCACGACAAGTGGTCCCGATAAGAGAAAGAAGGGATTAATGTTTGTTGATGTTAAAATCAATGGGAAAAATATTCGTGCCATGATAGACTCGGGTGCCACCCATAATTATATGGCGAGCACCAAAGTGGGGAGACTTGGACTATTGTTAGAGAAAGGAGTGGGCCGGGTTAAAGCCGTCAACTCTCCGGCAAAACCAATAGTGGGGGTTGCCAAGGCTGTTCGAATGAAGATAGAAGCCTTCGAGGGTAGGTCCGACCTATCTGTTGTGGAAATAGATGACTTCAAATTGATACTCGGGCTCGAGTACATGCGTGACACTCAAACCCTAGTCATGCCGTATGCTGATGCACTCTTGGTTTTGGGGGATAAACCACATATTATCCCAACAATTAGCGCAACCCAAGGGCAAAATAACCTATCCGCACTACAATTAAAGAAGGGATGCAGGCATGGTGATCCATCATTCCTGTGCGCCTTGCAATTCGACGAAGTAGAGGAGTTGTCGGGTCCTATCCCTGATGCTGTGAAGCACCTCCTAAACGAATTTGAAGATGTTATGCCCGACAAACTGCCTTGGAAGCTTCCACCTAAGAGGGCGGTCGATCATGAAATTGAGTTGGTGCCGGGCACAAAACCTCCTGCCCGAGCCCCTTATCGTATGTCGCAACCTGAGCTTGTGGAACTCAGGAATCAGCTCAAAGAGATATTGGAATGTGGTATGATCCAACCGGCGAAATCACCCTATGGAGCTCCAGTTCTCTTTCAGAAAAAGTCTGATGGAACTCTGCGATTGTGTTGTGATTACCGTGATCTAAATAAAATTACGGTGAAGAATGTGTATCCTATTCCACTTGTAACATATTGCTTCGATCGACCCAGTGGAGCGGAATACTACACGAAGATGGATCTGAGATCAGGTTATTGGCAAGTTCGCATCAAGGAGGCAGATGAAGTGAAAATGACGATCGTCACACGTTATGGGGACTTCTTGTTCTTAGTCATGCCCTTTGGCCTAACAAACGCCCCAACTACTTTCAGCACCTTGATGAATCAAGTTCTCCAAGGGTTCTTGGACGAGTTTGTCGTGGTATACCTGGATGATATTGTTATATATAGCCGAACCTTGGAAGAACATGTGGAACATTTGAGAATGGTTCTTACTAGGCTTCGTGAGCATGAACTATATGTTAAGCTGTCGAAGTGCTCATTTGCCCAGAAGCGGATCAGTTTCTTGGGTCATATCGTTGAGTGTGGCAGTATTCGCATGGACCCAAAAAAAATACGAGCAATCCAAGAATGGAAGCCACCAACCGATGTACATGAGGTACGATCATTTATCGGGTTGGAAAATTACTATAGAAGATTTGTGATGGGGTATGCTGGAATACCAAGACCCCTAACCGATTTGACAAGAAAGACGGAAGTTTGGAATTGGTCGCCGGAATGCCAAATTGCCTTCGACAACCTAAAGAAGGCCATCCTAACAGACCCGGTCCTCGCGCTACCAGATCTATCCAAACCTTTTGTGGTTGAAACGGATGCTTCAGATATTGCACTAGGAGGAGTTTTAGTGCAAGATGGCCATCCTGTTGCCTTCGAGAGTAAGAAACTTAAGGATGTCGAGAGGCGTTACACGGTGCATGAGAAAGAGCTTTTAGCAGTGGTCCATTGCCTTTAACTTTGGAGACATTACTTATTGATGTTGCCGTTTATTGTAAAAACTGACAACACTGCTGTTAGTCACTTTATGTCCCAACCAAAGCTTACTGGGAAACAAGCGAGATGGCAGGAACTATTGTCCGAGTTCAACTTTGTGATCGAGTATCGTGCCGGTTCTAGTAATCAGGTGGCGGATGCCGTGAGCCGCAGATCCGACCTAGCTGTTCTACAAGTACTGGCAGCGCTTTCTTCGAGTCAGGTGACCACTCCATTAAAAGATCAAATACGAGAACTAATGGGAGCCGATGCAACGGCTCAATGTTTGGTGAATCTTGTCCTCCAGGGTACAACACGAAGATTTTGGCTTGAGGATGGTCTCTTATGGACCAAGGGGAGACGTCTCTATGTACCTCTAGGCGGCGATATGAGGAAAACTATTATTGCGGAATGTCACGACACTCTCTGGGCAGGCCACCCAGGAGAGGAGCACACTGTGGCCTTAGTTCAACGAGCTTACTATTGGCCCCAAATGCGGGACGACATTGAGATGTTTGTCCGCACCTGCTTCGTGTGCCAACAAGATAAACCCGATCGACAAAAGAAGGCAGGCTTGCTGGAACCACTACTCATTCCTGTCAGGGCTTGGGAAAGTGTTTTAATGGATTATATCACCAGTCTACCAAAAGTTGGGGATCTTGATGCCATTATTGTTGTGGTAGACCGGTTCTCCAAATATGCTACATTCATAGCGGCACCCAAGAAAGTTTCGGCGGAAGAGACAGCTCAGCTCTTTTTCAAGCATATTGTTAAGTATTGGGGACTGCCGAGGGACATTGTTAGTGACCGAGACCCCCGATTTACTAGTAACTTTTGGACCGAGCTCTTCAAACTACTCGGCTCCAAGTTGAATATGAGCTCTAGCTTCCACCCACAATCTGATGGCCAAACTGAAAGATTTAACTCGATGTTGGAGGAATATCTTCGACATTTTGTGAACACTAATCAGAAGGACTGGGTGAAGCTTTTGGATGTTGCTCAACTGTGTTTCAATGCTCAAAAATGCTCTACCAACAATAAGAGTGCTTTTGAAATTTGTAATGGGCAGCAACCACTCCTCCCGCACAATATTGACACTGTTCCACAAAACGCCAGGTCTACTTCGGCGCAAACATTTTCCCTTGAATGGGAACAAAACCTTGATTTGGCCCGTGACTACTTGGAGAAGGCTAAAAAACGGATGAAAAAATATGCTGATCTTAAACGCCGCTTTGTTGAATACTATGTGGGTGACAAGGTAATGGTGAAGGTCCCGAACCAGAGTTCCTCCAGGGCAACACGAGGGAGAGATTCACGGCTAATGCAAAAATATATTGGGCCCCTAACCATCCTCAAAAGAGTCAGAAAGGTAGCCTACAAGCTAGAGCTACCCTAATGGTGGCGCATTCATAATGTCTTTCATGTCAGCCAACTCAAGCCATATCAGGCAGACAAAGAGGACACCACACGCAACCTGCCCAACTGTCCACAACTGAAACTACACAACTTGGGGAAGAGAGTGGCCGAAGCTATTATCGACCACCGTGATGCAGGGCCGAGAAAGAAGCTATACAAAGAATATTTGATGAAATGGTAGGGTTGCAGTATGGAGGAAAACACTTGGGAGAGAGCGACAACACTTAAAGCTTTTCAACCACTACTAGATGCTTATCTCACATCTATGGCACCGGGGACGTCATCAACTCAGAGGGGGGAGTGCTGTCACGAGGTGCCCACGACCCCAGGCGGTATTACCTGATCACAGGCCATTCATGGGCCCACTTGCAGCTTTGTGGGATGCCGAGCCTCATCGCACTTCAAGTTATCATCTATAGTGTAGGGCTTTACTTTATTTTCCTTGTAATGTTGTAATAGCTAGTTAGTGCTTGTTCAGCTTTTCAATATCTAGTCTTGTCATTAGCTTTTATTTTTCTAAGCCTATTATAGGGGGGAAGAGTGTACTGAAGTGTTGTAGTACGAATTGGCTAGTTTGCTGAGACCCTCCTATCCGTGTATGCTTGTAATCGTTGTTGCCTATTGTAATCATTTCTTGTATTAATACAAATCGATTTTCATCTTCAATTTTTCTGTGCCACTAAAACGCCTCAGCGTGATTGCATCGCATTAGCACCAACTCCCAAACGAGTTAGGCGGACGTAGTCGGGTAAATTGACTACTAGCCGCACAGTGCGCGTACATTCTATACAAACTATAAGCGCCCCGTGACACCTAGGCTACCAAGGAAAAATGATTCAAACACCCAGAACACTAGAAACATGTTCGGAACAACGTACGGAAGATCACAACACTCATGACAACATACGATGGTTATACGGCAACCCCAAAATGGCGGTTCCAACTGTAATCACAAGAATCGGACCGACCCGCGATGGAAAAACCAACAATAGCGGAATTGAATACAATAATACCAAAATTAAGTATTCTCAAAATACACGTACGGTTACACACAAGTCACCAAAATAGGAAAACGCAACATCGAACAAAGTATAGGAAAAGAAAGAAAAAAAATACGGATATTACATTCTACCCCTCTAAAAATAAGTTTCGTGCGAAACTTAAGAAACAAACAACTCGGGGTACCTAGCACGCATGCTATCCTCGGTTTCCCAAGTTGCCTCCTCGACACCATGCCTCGACCACTGCACTTTTGTAATACCCGCATTTTTCTTTTCTCGGTATTTTCTTTTGCGGTGTATTTTTCATTTTTGGAAACTCGCTTGTAACTGTATTGAGATTTCGAGGATATTTAATATTGGACTTTTTGTCGTTCGAGCTTGTTTCGGAATCGTTTTACTCGATTCGGCGTTTTATGTCGTTTTCGTCGCTATTTCGTGATTATCATAAATCGTCGTTCAGAACCGTCGTTTCGGTGTTTCCAAGGATCCATCTCATGTTATTATACGTGTTGTGAGCTTTTGTTTGATGTTTCGACCGTGTATTGTGCATTTCAGAAGTTTTGGGCCATTTTGTAATTTCCCAAAGTCTTGGGTAGTTACGTTGTTGATGTTGTTCCGAACCTTCAGACAGTCGGACGTACATTTTTCTTCAGCATTTGAGTTCATTGCCTTGAATTATTTACGTTCGTACCATCGCGAATTGTTCACCGTGGTATTTCGATTCTTTTGTCGGTACCTTCCTTTCCTATCTTTGGCCTGTACTTCCCAGGAAAGGATGTTACGTACGTAACACACCTTTTGGTTATGTACGTAACGGCCTATGTAAAATAGTACAGGGAATTCTGCGATTTTCTTTACGTACGTAAGCATGGGATAGCTTACGTACGTTAACTAGCTAACGTAACGTTAGCATCCTGTGGCTAACGTACGTAACTCGACCTGGGTTTATAAACCCAGGAGTTGACCGATTTCGGCCATTATCATTTCTCTTCCTCCCCATTCGACTCCTAGGCGATTTTCTTGGCACTTCCATCGATTTGAAGCTTTGTAACTCCGAGCCATCATCTTCTTCGAGTTTTTGGAGTATATTATCAACATCTAATCGTGTTCTTCATCATTAATTCGAGGTAAACTCCTAGAACCTTGTTTTTGGGGAAACTTGGGGTTTCGAGTCTTTCGTCCGATTCATTCCGTATGGTTGATTATTTCATGATGAATATGATTAATCTCGTTGGTATTATTGGTTTCCTACGGATTCATGGTATATTTCGTGGTATTTTTGTACTCGAGAGGGTTTGGTTGCGGTCCGCCCTCGTTGTTGTTTTCATACGAATATACATGAATCGTAGGCGGGTTTTTGGGTGTATTCCAATTCCGTATTCGTTTAGGATTGGTTGTGATTATGTTCTTCGAATCGTTAGGTTCGTAATTGTCGGCCCCTAGCATTCGTCGGCATTTTTCCTTCCATTCATGCGTAGTCTATTATTCAAGGCAAGTAATTCTTGGAAACCTTTATGCTTAACGTGAAATGGTAATGTATATTGTGTCTGCTTTACTCACCTTGGGAGGGTCCGACGGGGCCTCGAGGGAATCTATGGCTTCGTCCTGGATTCATGAGTTTGTTTCGCTAGCCAGCTCGGGAGGGTCCTTAGAGGCCTTGAGTGGGATTCGTGGCTTCGTTCCGGTCCTAGGCGACATGTGTGCTTGATTTGTTTTATGAATGTGGCCAGCTCCGAAGGGTCCGTAGAGGCCTCGAGTGGGATTCGTGGCTTCGTCCCGGTCCTAGGCGACATGTGTGCTTGATTTGTTTTATGAATGTGGCCAGCTCGGGAGGGTCCGTAGAGGCCTCGAGTGGGATTCGTGGCTTCGTGGTCGTGGCCGTGGACGCGGCCGAGGACGTGGGGCAGCCGGTGGGGCGGCCACATCGCATTCTTCGGGAGCCGGCAGTACCGACGACCGACACATTCATGCTTCTTCTCAGGAGCGCGCCGACCTTGGTATTGCGGCCGTCATGCAGCAAATGGTAAACCAAATGGCGGCGATAGCTCAGGTGGTTCAAAACCCGGATCCGGCCCACGCTAATCGGGGCGGAATGGATCGTTGGCTTCAGGATGTCATCAAGATGCATCCTCCTCAGTTTTCGGGAGCTTCGGACCCGATCGGCTTGGAGGGGTGGATCAAGGAGATATCTAAAGTCTTCACTGCTACCAACTGTCTCGAGGACCATAAAGTCCCTATTGCCCAGTACTTTCTCATTGGGGACGCTACGGATTGGTGGGAGGCCGTTTGGCCCAAAGACCATGTTGCTTCGTGGGCCGAATTTCAGGAATTGATGGAGACTGAATATTGCCCGTGGCCGGTTAGACATGCTCGAGTCCATGATTTCTATGATGCTCAACCACGGGATATTCCCGTATCCCAAGCTATTGCCGATTTTAACAAGGAGTTAGGTTATGTGAAGACCCAAGTTGTCGAGGAGAGCGACAAAATTTCCCATTTTTCCAGGCGGATGAAATTGTCGATTCGGGACTACATGTCTGGACTTGTCTGTACTACTTTGAAGGATTATCAGAGTCGAGCTCTTGCCTATGATATGTCGGTGACAGCCAGTGCGGTGGTTCGGGAGAGTAAGAAACAGAAATCCGCCGGAAATTTCTCGGGTCACAAGGGTGGAGGTCAGCAGAGATCTCAATCTGCAAATATTCCTGGAGGTGGTTCGACCCGTTTTTCTGGGGGCTACCGAGGTACTGCCAGTGCCTCCGTCCGGGACCCCAGATACTTTAACTGTGGCAAGCCAGGCCCTGGGAACCGGGAGTGTCCTCGCCCGCCTTTGACTTGTCATACTTGTGGTCAGTCGGGCCACAAGGCTTCTTTTTGTGAACAGACCAGACTGATTCGCGGCACCCGTTCTTCTCATACAGCGCCTATGGAGTTGAGTGTGTGTAACACCCCAAAATAAGCGGATATTACAGTGCCGTGGACCCCCGACTAGGACCCACCAGGCGAATGAAAATTAATGACTTAAATAATATAATTGTAGTACCGAACCACATTATATCATCAAATTACTCCGATGAGAAGTTCACACCCAAGATAATACAGAATACATGTATATTTTATATGATGATAAAATATACAACACGGAATAAATGAGTATTCAAACGGAAGTCTGCAGCGGAAATAAAAATAAAGAAAACACGAAGACTGAAAGGACTAGGCCCCCCTACTAGTATCACTGGGACTCCTCACCGTCAACGTTCTCTTCCCATGCCTTAGCCTTGCCATGACCTGAAAACAACATCCCCCAATGGGGTCAGTTACACAGAACAACAATTCTCAAGAGTTGAACAATATACAACAATCACATTAATGAATTAAGTTGAATGATGAGCATCAATGTACGTCCGAATGAACTGAGTAATAGCATAAATAGCCGAGTGTCCGGAGTCCCGCATATACACCCGCTATTGGCCTAATTAGTTTCACAGTTCAATGTGTTCGGAGTCCTGCGTATACACATTACCATGCGCACAGTCCAATGTGTCCGGAGTCCCGCATATACACATGACCATAGTGTGCCCGACTAAAATTTCACACATGCGCCAACTGGCCATGTAATATAATTCCGGAAGATCACCACAACAAAAATGACCAAGGTGAGGAGTAATGAATAGAATCCAATAAGGATCAAGAACGACTCACCGAGATGAAATAATGATACAACGAGTGATAGCTTCAATGAAATGATTTTGGAACCGTCGTTCCTCGTGAGTTACATGATGAGTTGATAAATACAAGTCTCGACATGAACGATATATTATGAGTGAATTACATGTATGAATGAACAACGTAAGGAATGAATATCCTTTTAACCGAGTAAGAATTTACTTACACAATACCGGTGTTGAAATGTCCTTCCTCGAACAACGTCCTAAAAAGAGTTGTCGGTCGCTCGAACAACCTTGAATGACACAATTACCAATATTCCGCTCAATATACATATCAAACACGATTATAACCAACTCCAACGTCGATACAACAATACACAAACTCATTGAGGTATTCTAACGAATACTTAGCAAACATACATCCTTTGATAATATTCAATCCCGAATATATCGAAACCAAACTCCAAAATGAGTATTTCAAACCACAAAACACCTTCAATGATATCAATAATCCCATAGGAATCCACAACTCGAGTTAATGACAACATCTAATCGAAAACCCCCAAGAATATCAAAGTCAACCAAAAAATGTTCTTGAATTAACCCCAATATTCATGAAATCCGAAATATATGCCAATAAATCCATAGGAATACATTCACCTAAGATAGATAATCCATATCTAACATATTCCAATAACAATTCAAGCTTACACGAAGAAATCAGAAGGAAAATACCCAAAATCCGAAATTCTAGATCCAAGAAATTATTACCTTGATTTGATGTGATGGAATGCTCAAATGATGATTAATCCGAATGATAAGCTTGATGATGATGATGATAGGTGAGTGCAACTCGAAAAGATCTCTCTGAATCGCCCGAAATCGTCGAAGGAGTGAAGAGAGAATGACAAATGACGAATCTGGACTGCACTATCCAATATATACTGTTCCCAGATTAGCGCACGCTACGACCTGTTATTTAGCATGCGCTAACGGGTTAATCGGACAGTCCAGTGAACTATGACTGCCTCGTTAGCGTATGCTACGAACTTGATAGCGTGCGCTAACGCCCCCGATAGCGTGCGTTAACTCTAAAAGTTAGCGTGCACTAGCTAAATACCTGACGTCCAGTGACTGAAGTCCAGAACCTCCTTTCCTCTGACCTGCTTGCAATAGCGCGCGCTACGTCCAATAATCAGCGTGCGCTACTGCCCCAATAGCGTATGCTAAAATCCACTCATAGCGTGCGCTAGGAATTATTCCAAAATCAGTCCAGTACCCACTGGACTCTGCCTGATCGGCCTTAGCACGCGCTACACTGACTGCATAGCGGGTGCTATCCAAACTTACTAGCGTGCGCTACTTACCATTCATAGCGTGTGCTACTCCAACTCGGCTGCAGTCCAGTACCTTCTGGACTGCAGGCCTGAACCACATTAGCGTGCGCTGACACGCTTTTAGTGTAACTATCGCAAGTGCACGATATCGTATCAAGTAGTAAAGTGGACTTTTTGAGTCCGGTTTACCGATCCCACAAGGAAGTTTGGTTATAATTTGAATTATACACTTATTAGTCTATTTTTATAGATACTATGATAAGTGAAACACACAATTAAAAAGTTTGGTTTAATATTTGCAAAGAAAATGCAATAATAGTTCTAATATTATAAGGAAATAAAAAGATAGCAATAATAATAGATTGATTAACGATAAAATGAAATAGTTGGGATTACAAACTTAGTTCGTCATTAGTTATAAAAGATGTATTGGAGATCATAAGATGAATTTACTTATTATGTTGTGTAGATTCGATTTTCCTTAAAAAGACGGTTTCTCTTCGAACTATAAACGCCCTTACATATTGAATCAATCCACTATATTTCTATGTTGATCGGCTTCAATACATAGCATTAGGATTTATGAAAATAACTCAAAGAATCATCTAAGGACTAGGGGTATATTTCTATCCCCTAGAACAACTTAGAGTGAAGATCATTTGATCTAATCAAACATATTTTTATTTCGAAACATATGAAGACCATAAATATCGTCATTTATTGGCCAAATAAATAAAGATTGTTAAAACAATGAAAATCACACACAATAATAAGTAATTCACAATAGATCTTTATACAAACATAAATAACATGACTAACCTTGTTTATAATCCCAACTAAAAATTACTTAGCCCATGAAGGGTTTATTACACATATTACAAGCTTGTGTGGTCATTATTAGTTGAATCAAGAGAAAGAATTGATCCTAACTCCCTTAGTAGATAAAGGAGATAGAAACAATAAACTCTCTGAACAACATATGTTATACCACACTTACAAAGATCACTCAAGAACACAAGTGTGTTCTTCACACAAAAAGAAAAGTTTACAAGAAAATGGAAAATTATAAGATGAATGATGAATGATGAAGGATCGAAGGGGTCTATTTATACACCTAAAGTCATCTAATAGCTCCAAAACTCCAGCATTATTACATTAAATCGGATCAATGCCAGCCATCCCCTCAATAATACACAAAATGTATAAAAAATTAGACAAATCATAACAATCTGTCAAGAGTTACTACGTAACATTCGGGAGTTACGGCCGTAATAAAGGTGACTTACGGCCGTAACTCCCGAATGTTACGGCCGTAACGTGGCTTCGTAAATTTGCTCATTTGAAGCTTGGATAGTTACGCTGCCCGTAATTTCTCGGACTTTGCGTTTTTGCCCCAGATCTTCTTCGGATGATAACTTTTGATATATAACTCTGATTTTGAATCTGGAAAGACTGCCGAATTCGTCTCGGAAAGACCTACAACATGAATATATCAAAATTCAATAAAGAGAATATTTATTAAATATGTTGTTTCTTGAGTAATTCAGTTATTTAATCCGATCATCATCCGATAAAAATAAAATTATTAAAACTAATAAATTAAAAGCAAAAAACGAGTAGACTAGCTCAATTATGGGTGAATTTTATCGATACAAACTATGGATAAGTGTACAAAACTGACACTTATCACACCCCCAAACTTGAATTCTTGCTAGTCCCGAGCAAGACTCTTTATTATTCACACTCCAAAAACCAAAAAAATAAAAAAAATAAAACAAAAATAAGAAAATTAATACACCCATAAATTGAAAATAAAAAAGAGAAAAGGAGATCAAAATGCCATTAATAAACAACAACCAGCTTTATACAGTAGATAGAAATGAATCAAGATTCAAAATAAATCTACTAATGTTTTTGAAGTTAAAACACGGTTTTTATTTTGTAATTCCAAAATGTAAGGTTTCCCCCCAATAGGTTGATTATTTCTTTCCCACTCGTGATATACACGACTCCCTTTAATGGTTGCTCTCGATCACTCGTTTATTTTTCGACTCAATATGAAGAAGAATTTTATCAAGGCCATCAAATATTGTGATTTTCACAAAATTGAGTGTATTGAAATTCAGCTGCTAATTAATTCAAATCTGCTCATAAACTACATCCCTTTTAGTGATAGCTTTCACACCGTTATTTGCTAACGTGTAGCTCTTTTCACTAACACAATTTCTATCTCATTATTTTTCTTTCGTAAAAAGGTGATAGCTTTCACACCGTTATTTGCTAACGTGTAGCTCTTTTCACCAATTTTTCTCGAGACTAATTTACGCACCAACAATAGTTAGTCCTTTATTTTTCGCAAAATTTAAGACTTCCAAAATTAGCACTGTTGTCGCTCAACACTTCTCCATTTGGTCATTTATTTTTTTAGGTGATAGCTTTCACACCGTTATTTGCTAACGTGTAGCTCTTTTCACCAATGACTCCTTTTTTTTTTTTAGGGAATAGAATTTTTGCAGAAAATCATTTTTTAGTTAAGCATGAAAAATCAAAAACTCCACAAATTAAGTAAATTTAAGTTTTATTTTTCATCAACCAATTGATTCTTCTTTTCTCAAGGTAACGAATGACTCGATTTTATATGATAATTACAAGGCTTGGAAAGAGAGATTAAGACTCAAAATTTTTTGGAATATACAATTTTTTTTTACCGGTTAAAACGATTTAGAAGCTTGTATATAGCTAATTTATTGGTGTTTTGGCCAGATCTAGAAATCTCAAAAATCAAAATACTATAAAAATATATATATATATAATAAAAAAAATTAAGGCAAATAACCAAATCAATCAAAACACACCAAAATTACAACACACCAAAATACTAAAACAAACCACCCCCAAACTTGAAAATAAAACTGTCCTCAGTTTAAAAATAAGAAAATAAAAATTAATGCAGAAAAGCAGAATACTCCCTGTTAAGAAAGTTGATGTCTGAGCTAACGCCTTTTAGAATCTGCAAGAGAATAAATATACGAGGCACACAACAAAAGAAAATAAAATATACTCGTAAGTATAACACAATTTTTAAGATGCGCATCAAGAAAGTCCGAAGAGTCGCCTTACGCTGCCATCAAAGTTTTTATAAAAGCAAAACACGAAATAAAAATTACAGCAATACATAAATCGCGAATAGATGCGCGTCAAGAGATCAAGAAGAAACTCCTTAAGCTGCCATCATTTAGCATGATTATTACACACGACAGAAAGTAAAAATACAAGAGGTCCGACATGGGTTATCAAAGGGAGAGGAATGAATCCACTTTTCGTTTTCTCACGGTAAAATCTTCTACCCATACA
This sequence comes from Orobanche coerulescens, assembly GCA_033398695.1. NCBI lineage: Eukaryota > Viridiplantae > Streptophyta > Magnoliopsida > Lamiales > Orobanchaceae > Orobanche > Orobanche coerulescens. Next base: position 153,612,067 of record CM065812.1, on the reverse strand, counting down.
ATTTTAGCTAGAGCTGGATCTGGTTGAGGAACAAATTCATTGAGTTTTTTGATTAGTTCTTCTGGTGTTGTTGCAACGACTATGATTCATTTTGCACGCTCGGAAATAAAGCCCTTTTCAGCAGAGTAGTCGATGAAAGACAGTAAACCATCAAAGAAACCATTGACATTAAGCACACCTATTGGTTTTTGATGAACATTTAGTCAGCCTGTAACCACATGAAAAAGTTCCTCAAGGGTGCCAAAACCACCGGAAGGGTGATAAAGGCGCCAATTATTTATCATGTGAGTTATGCGATCTTGCATATTCACGGATCTAAACTCATCTCCAATAGTTGACCGGTGATTTTACTTTCACCGAGGTTTTGGGATTATTCCCAACACTCTTACTCCTTCCATATAGGCAGAAGCAGCAGCTCGTCCCATTAATCCTAGACTTCCTCCTCCGTAAACTACATGAATGCATTTTTCTCCTAAGGTACGACCCAAGTTGTGGGCTGCTTCAGTAAAGCATGCCTCTTTTCCAGAACTAGCTCCACCAAAAATGCATACCGTGTTAAATGTTTTTGTTGAAGATGATGACTCCATTTTTGAAAAGAAAATTTTTTTTAGCGAGAAACAGAGAAAAGTGCAAGTTAGAGGGATGAATGAAAGAAACCAGTAGAAAGTTTATTTATAGAAGAAAAAAGAATGTAAAAATTGTTTAACAAGTTTGTGATTGCGTTTGATTGTGCTTCAACTACTCAATAGAATAATGAAAGCTTTTATCGCGTATCATATTTTTTTATTCAGAAAATCTCACCACACGACAAAAATAAAAGATACTTACGCATATGTACAGTAGTTGGGATTGTGGCTCACATCTTCCTCTGATTTTACGTTCAGAAACGGCCTAAACGTCTTCTATGAGTCGGGGAGAAGCTTCCCATCCAATTTTCTTACAAATTGGCAAACAGGGTCTTTTAACGTCAGATTCCCAAGACGTTGTTCATATTCTGGTTTGAATTTATTCCACAAACATTGAATTCCGTAATATACAAGTCCACTATGATGCGTGTCAAGAGAAATTTCGATATTATCTAAATTCTCCTTATTCAGACCATCATTAATGAACTGAATTTTATCTTCTCTGTTTGTAGATGGAATTCCTAAAGATCGACATTTTACATTACAGCTCCATCTAGCACATTTATAGCAAACAACTAGCATCTTTGCTTGTCGTTTCTTGGCATATGAACTTTTTCCAAGCCCTGGTAAAAATCTAGTCGGTGTTTCTGTGAATTCACCTTCTATTCTTACTTTGGCTTCGACAATGAATCTTATGTCAAAAGATACGCTTTTATTCGTAAGCAACCTCATCCTTTCAAGCCTTGTCTTGTAAATTTTTAAAATTGCATTTTTGCTTAGAAAGGGAAATCTTTTTTCGATTTTATACAATGTTTCTTCCATAAAAAAAAAATAACAATAAAATGACAATGAAAATAATTGAAGAAAATATCTACAAATATCAGTTGTTGTGGGAAACTGAAAAATCCGACTTTAATAGTCACGGAGTACCGTTATCCGCCACTTGACCGGACAAACACAATTGAGTACTAAGTTACAACGTCGAGAAATTTGTACCTATAAAAATAGTTTACAATGTAAGATTTCAAATATAACTTATACTTCCCCGGCAACGGCGCCAAAAACTTGACACGCTTTTAGTGTAACTATCGCAAGCGCACGATATCGTATCTAGTAGTAAAGTGGACTTTTTGAGTCCGGTTTATCGATCCCACAAGGAAGTTTGGTTATAATTTGAATTATACACTTATTAGTCTATTTTTATAGATACTATGATAAGTGAAACACACAATTAAAAAGTTTGGTTTAATATTTGCAAAGAAAATGCAATAATAGTTCTAATATTATAAGGAAATAAAAAGATAGCAATAATAATAGATTGATTAACGATAAAATGAAATAGTTGGGATTACAAACTTAGTTCGTCATTAGTTATAAAAGATGTATTGGAGATCATAAGATGAATTTACTTATTAATTTGTGTAGATTCGATTTTCCTTAAAAAGACGGTTTCTCTTTCGAACTATAAAACGCCCCTTACATATTGAATCAATCCACTATATTTCTATGTTGATCGGCTTCAATACATAGCATTAGGATTTATGAAAATAACTCAAAGAATCATCTAAGGACTAGGGGTATATTTCTATCCTCTAGAACAACTTAGAGTGAAGATCATTTGATCTAATCAAACATATTTTCTTTCGAAACATATGAAGACCATAAATATCGTCATTTATTGGCCAAATAAATAAAAATTGTTAAAACAATGAAAATCACACACAATAATAAGTAATTCACAATAGATCTTTATACAAATATAAATAACATGACTAATCTTGTTTATAATCCCAACTATAAATTACTTAGCCCATGAAGGGTTTATTACACATATTATGTAATATCCGCAATTTTCGATTTCCGGTAATTTCTTTTTTCGGCCGAAGTCTGTTTTGACGACTCGCTCATGACCGTTTCGTCATTCTGAGAATGATTAATTCTACACTTTTTGACATCCGAGTTCGTTTCGGAGTCGTTTTGTTGAGTTCCGTGCTTTTTAACGACTTTTCCGCACTTGAGTTCGGTTCTTGCGAATCTCGTTCGAAACTGCTGTTTCGAGTTTCCCGTAAGTCCGTTTAACTTTGTTAGACGTGTTGTGAACTTCCGTTTGATTATTCGATCACGTATCGTGATTTCCGGGCGTTTTGGGCCATTTTGTAATTTCTTGAAAGTTACGGGTATCCGTATCTGTAATTGTCGTCTCGACCCGTTTCTTGGTCGCGTATGATTGAATATGGTATTATGTTTTCATTTCGGGTCGTTGATGTCGTCCGGGAACTTTTCGTCGTGTTCGCCCGCGCTTTAATCGGTCGCCGAGCTCGGGCGCTATGGATCGGGCCGGACGGCTATGGATCGCCGGACGATTGCGGGCACCGGCCGGACGGGTGCGGCAGGAACCGGCGTAGCGCACGCTACGGCCGGAAGGCTGCGCGCGCTAACCGGCAGGTGTAGCGTACGCTGCCGGGTGGCCTAGCGTACGCTATCGGGCCTGGGCAGTGGGGTTTCTGAGGTTCTGGACTCGGTCAGGATCGGCAGGTAGCGCACGCTACGCCGAGCGTAGCGCGCGCTAGTCGGCAGGCGTAGCGCACGCTGTCGGCCGGCTAGCGTACGTTACCTGGCCGGTCATCCGGTGGCTACCGACAGTCGGCTAGCGCGCAGGCTTCCGGCCGTAGCGCACGCTAGCGGGAGTCGGGTCGACAGGTTTGGTCGGCAGGGTTGGTCGGTGATGCCGGGTTGTGTGGGCCCTGGCCGAGGGTACTCGGCCGATACCGGCCGATAGCGCACGCTAGTCCGGGAGGGCTAGCGCACGCTAGGCTGGCCCAGTATAAATGTGGCTGAGCAGTCACATTTCACTTCGTTTTTCACTTCTTTCCTTCTCCGTCCGCGGGTGGCGATTCATGGGTGACGAAGCAATGTTGTTTAACAACAAATCCATGAAGTCCTTGAGTTCATAACATCAATCAATCGTCCGTTATCAACCTTTGATCCAAATAATCAAGGTAATCTTCCATAGAACCCTAATTTCGTGAATTTGGGGATTTTTGTATTTTTGTCCGATTCGTTCCGTGTTGTTGATTAATTCATGATGGGTATGATTAATCTTGATAGTATTCTTGTGTTTAACATCATTTAATCCATTGTTCTTCGTCGAATCAAGTATAATTCTTGATTTTCTTCGAGTTGACTTTTCGGGGATTTGTCCCCGATCTCGCTTTTTCATCCGCTGATGGATCGATTATGGTTAAATGATGTTGTTAAACATATTCTATGGATTGTATATCCATATTTCAACTTGGAATTCCGCTGGGTTTTGACGGACGAATCGTGTTCTTGACCGCTTGGGGAAATCCTTGAACCTTCGTCATTTGTTCTTTGAATTCAGCGGCTTTGGGTCGTACTTTGGAATTCATTTTCGTTGTTTTTGTTTTCGTTCGTAGTTCATTGTTGTGGATTGTCGTTCGGTGGAGTCGGCGAGATCGTAGTCGGTTCGTGCCAACCTACTTCGGCCGATTCTCCGCGTTGTGGTCATTCGAGGCAAGTACCTTGTCCATACTTTTCTTGTTCCGTGGATATGATGATTGGTGATCGTCTTGGTTTGTTTGTTTGTTTGAAATGAGTTTTCAAAAGATTTGGTTAGCCTCGTTAAAGGCCCCTTTCAAAACCGTGTGTGTTTTGTGATTAGTGTGGTTCGTGAATAACTATGTGAATTCTATGTATATGCTTGGTGTTCATGTTGCACTTGGTATTGTGTGTGGGCGTATATTATTTCATTTCGGTGCGTTGTGGATTGACGTGGTGTTTTGCTAAGTGTTTGATGCCTCTGGGCGAATTGTTTGAATATCCTTGATGTGATATGTTATTTGTGTGAATGTGTGGATATGGTTGAAGGTCTACGGTGGCACATGGCATGTGATCATGTGGCCAGGATGCAACAAGTGATTGATCCAACCGTGAGAGCATGAGATAATCTACGGTGGCACATGGCATGTGATCATGTGGCCAGGATGCAACAAGCGATTGATCCAACCGTGAGATGTGTGTGATTTGTTTCGCTAGCCAGCTCGGGAGGGTCCTTCGAGGCCTCGAGTGGGATGTCGGTGGTATCGTCCCGGTCCTAGGCGATGCGCGTGCGTGATTATGTTTCGTTGATTTTACGTCCGTTGAGGACACGTGATGTTGGGCTCTGACCCTGTAAATTGTTGGTGATTTCCTATTTGCGAAAACAAAACCTTTGGGCTGTGACCCTATTGATTTTTGGAAAGAGAAGAATTTTATAATCCTAAATTGTTTTCTATTAAAACTCTCGATGTCATTTTAAACTGTTTTGTAAATTGTTTCCCTTAATTGCGATCTTTCGGTTTTGGAAATGTTTACCCAAACTATTGCCTCGGGAAGTACTTTTCTTTACGTTTGGATCTTTGAGGATTCCTGATTATTATTGTTCTTGGAACTTGTATTATATGGCTCGTATTTTTGCACTTGTACTTGCACTAGCAAAACAGTGGAGTTTTGCTAACCCCCGAGTATTCGGGGGGTGGATGTCTATTTTTGCATTCAGGTTTTGGAGCATAGCACAGGGTCGGCACAAAGGATGATGAAAGATGAACGATACTAATCACACGAGGATCTGTTGACGTCGTTTTGGTCTAGTTGTATTTTCTTTTCCGCTGCAGTATCTTTTCCCCGTTGTACGGGAGTTTATTGTATTTTGACCCCTGCGTGGGTATGTGTTTGGAATTGAGTTGTATGTTATTATTGAAAGACCAAATCGGTCTGCTGAGTCATTTTAGCCTCGAAGGCATTGTCGAGATGTTAAATGTTGTTACCAGCCTGGTAGATCCTCGAGGAGAGGGTCTACGGCGTGTAATATCCCTGAGTGGATCGGGAGTGTTACATAAATGGTATCGGAGCTTAGGTTGTGGAAACCTAGGCTGTCGGGTCAGTGGTGTCTATCGAGTTTTTGTCTCGTCGGATTTTATCTGACTGAGTCGTGTCGCGACGCGTCGTCTGAGTTTGTTGGTCGTGATTAGTATCGTGGGGCGATCATCATCTTCGTGCACTGTATCGTAAGTCTCCCTTCTTTGTGTTGTGCCTCGTGACACGAGCTATTTTTATGATTTATTTGCTAAGTGACGGAATCCTCTTATGGATTTTGATTTCTTGATACGTGACTATTTGACTCTCATATTTCTTTCATGTGAGGAGTAGTTCCGGATTGTGCATGTTGATCGTATTTCTTTTTTCCACGCGTGAGTTCCTTTGTAATAGCTTTCGTATCTTACCGATCAATTTTATTTCAAAATCGATTCCTTTAACCGAGTTGTTGGCCTTGACCGCTTTGACGGTAGTTGGGTGTTTTCAAATGATTTTGTGAGTTTTGATAAGTACTACCGTCATCGACCTTTTGGGCATTCTTGTAATTGGTTTTTAGCCCGGTGGGTTCCGGCGGGACCCACGGCGCTATATTGTTCCTTGTAATTACTCGAAAATTTTGGGCATTCTAACCCATTGAATTATTTTTGAAAACCTTGAGTATCTTAGAAAATTAAAATTCGAGACGTACTTTTAAAACGAATTATTTTCTTGCGGTGTTTTCAAGGTGTTTTCTAATGCCGCAATACATTTCAAAAATTTTCCTATTGAGGACCAAAAATATTTTTGAGATATTTTCAAATGCAATTGCTTAGACCCAAGGGTCGAATATTTTGAAAGTTTTTCACTAAAGGAAAGGTGTCCTCATTTTTGTTCAAACGCAAGATGATTTTCAAAGTCTCGATAATGGTGTTTGTACTACTTTTTGTAAAATGATACTCAAGATCAACCGTTGTTTCCAAACCGTTTTCAAAAGGTGGTTCTCGTTTTAAAACCTATCATTCCTGCTTATGGACCGGAAATGCGTGTATGGTTTTCGAACTTTCGTTACGGTGTCAACCCCGAATTGTGATTGAATTGGTGGCGTGAGCGTCAGTCGCTCGCCACGCATATGTTTTGTTGGCCCTCTGTGAGAGGTGTGAACCGGTGTTTACTGTTTATCGCCTCGTGGTGATTTGCGTATTGTCGCACTAGTGTGGGTTGTTAAAGCCTGGATTTTTATGCGTTATACACATGGGTGATTGTTTCATGATGTTTGTGATTGTGTGATGGCCGCTGCTCGATGTTGTAATCTTCGAATGATGCCGTTGTTGTTGTGATTTTTGTATGCGTTGATATGTTATGCCGAGTTGGCATCTCCTGTATGTTGTTTTGCGGTGTTTTGATCCATTGTATCGAGCATTTATATTTTCGGTATGCCGAGCCGAGGCGTTTCAATCGTGATGTGCGGGCATGCACGTAAATTGTCCTTCTCGCCGATAACACATTTCAAGTGTAGACTCGAGGACACCGAATTGATTTTGTGAATTGGCTACCGAGACTTTCGGAGTTCGCGCTTCAAAGACAAGTATCGAATCGGCTTTGAGAGGCCTTCAAGGATGTTTCGCGGTTGCTTGTTGTGTCGTCACCTTGATTTTGCTGTTGTGAGTTATGGGGGCGACCTTCTTTATAAGAGGTCGAATGTAGTACCCGTGTTGTTTTTAGACTTCGGTATTTTCTCTTTCTCCAGCCTATCGATTCGCTCGTGTTCGTTGATACTCTCTGAACTTGTTTTGTATTTCGGGTTCATCAATCGAACGAGCTGTGATCTTGTTGTGGGTCAATCTGGTTATCGCTGTCACTTTCCGAATTCGGTTCGATTCTTGTGAACCTTGTTCGGAAGTAACATCTTTTGGTTCTCCTAGTTCTTTTATTCAAGTGGACTGGATCTTGAACTTTTACATTTTCGACTCTGTCGACTCGCTTATGTTCGTTGACATTTCGAGCTTGTCCCGCTCCTTGCTTTTGTTGATCGAACGAGTGTGGTATTATTTCGAATAACTCGTTTGTCGCTGTGACTTTTCTATTGCTATTCCCTTTCATGTGGATCTTATGTGAATGCATACGTTGTTGTTTTCACCGGATCATATATTGTCTCGAGTCGAGATGTGAACCTTGGAGTTGTTGTTTGAATTTTATTGTTCTTCGTGATTCGAACATGATTGTTCGCTTTTGTTGTCTCGACCGCTGTGGTTCGGTCGTTTGTTTGTTCGGTTTTTGTTCTCGTTTCGTGATTATTAAGCATTCTGACTCCTTCGTAATTCCCTTCGCCCGGGAAATTAGTTTCGCTTTCGATCTTCCATCCCTTAGGCGGTGGGATTCCGTGTTTGTTCGGTTGACTCGCTTTGATTGATGTACCGTTGGGTTGGTCAATCATATTGATTTTCGCTCGTTGTGTTTTGTGATTGTCGGATAATTGACTTGGCTATATTATCCGCTTGATGACGCTTCTCACTTGTTGGTTTTTATTATATCCCTAACGGCGACGTTGTGTTGGTCGCCGTGGAGCGTGTTTTCACGCCGTATACCCTTTGCGTTGTTTGTAACATTTCGCCGTTGGGCGTTAGTTACGCATTCTTGTGTATCTCGTTGAGTTTTTCCTGCGGAATATTTCTTCTCCTACTTGTTTTAAGTTTCGGACGAAACTTTTTAAGGAGGGTAGAATGTAATATCCGCAATTTTCGATTTCCTAATTTCTTTTTCGGCCAAGTCTGCTTTTGACGACTCTCATGACCGCTTCGTCATTCCGAGAATGATTAATTCTACACTTTTGACATCCGAGTTCGCTTTGAGTCGTTTTGTTGAGTTCCGTGCTTTTTAACGACTTTTCCGCACTTGAGTTCGGTTCTTGCGAATCTCGCTCAAATCATTGCTTCGAGTTTCCCGTAAGTCCGTTTAACTTTGTTAGACGTGTTGTGAACTTCCGTTTGATTATTCGATCACGTATCGTGATTTCCGCGCTTTGGGCCATTTTGTAATTTCTTGAAAGTTACGGGTATCCGTATCTGTAATTGTCGCCTCGACCCGCTTTTTGGTCGCGTATGATTGAATATGGTATTATGTTTTCATTTCGGTCGTTGATGTCGTCCGGGAACTTTTCGCCGTGTTCGCCTGCGTTTCGCTGTAATCGGTCGCCGAGCCCGACGGCTATGGATCGGGCCGGACGGTTATGGATCGCCGGACGATTGCGGGCACCGACCGGACGGTGCGGCAGAACCGCGAGCGCACGCCACGGCCGGAAGGCTGCGCGCTAACCGGCAGTGTAGCGTCGCCGCCGTGTGGCCTAGCGACGCCATCGGGCCCGGGCAGTGGGGTTTCGAGGTTCTCGACTCGGCCAGATCGGCAGCGCACGCTATGCCGAAGCGTAGCGCACGCTTACGCCGAGCGTAGCGCACGCTAGTCGGGCAGCGAGCGACGCCGCCGTCCGGCTAGCGACGTTACTGCCGGCGATTCGATCCAGGGCTATCGACAGCCGGCTAAGCCACAGAAGCTCGGCCGTAGCGCACGCTAGCGGGAGTCGGGTCGACAGGTTTGGTCGGCAGGGTTGGTCGGTGATGCCGGGTTGTGTGGGCCCTGGCCGAGGGTACTCGGCCGATACCGGCCGATAGCGCACGCTAGTCCGGGAGGGCTAGCGCACGCTAGGCTGGCCCAGTATAAATGTGGCTGAGCAGTCACATTTCACTTCGTTTTTCACTTCTTTCCGCGGGTGGCGATTCATGGGTGACGAAGCCATGTTGTTTAACAACAAATCCATGAAGTCCTTGAGTTCATAACATCAATCAATCGTCCGTTATCAACCTTTGATCCAGCGAATCAAGGTAATCTTCCTTAGAACCCTAATTTCGTGAATTTGGGGATTTTTGTATTTTTGTCCGATTCGTTCCGTGTTGTTGATTAATTCATGATGGGTATGATTAATCTTGATAGTATTCTTGTGTTTAACATCATTTAATCCATTGTTCTTCGTCGAATCGAAGTATAATTCTTGATTTTCTTCGAGTTGACTTTTCGGGGGATTTGTCCCCGATCTCGTTTTTCATCCGTTTTCGATGGATCGATTATGGTTAAATGATGTTGTTAAACATATTCTATGGATTGTATATCCATATTTCAACTTGGAATTCCGTTTTCGGGTTTTGACGGGACGAATCGTGTTCTTGACCGTTTTGGGGGAAATCCTTGAACCTTCGTCATTTGTTCTTTGAATTCAGCGGCTTTGGGTCGTACTTTGGAATTCATTTTTGTTGTTATTGTTTTCGTTCGTAGTTCATTGTTGTGGATTGTCGTTCGGTGGAGTCGGCGAGTTCGTAGTCGGTTCGTGCCAACCTACTTCGGACGATTCTCCGCGTTGTGGTCATTCGAGGCAAGTACCTTGTCCATACTTTTCTTGTTCCGTGGATATGATGATTGGTGATCGTCTTGGTTTGTTTGTTTGTTTGAAATGAGTTTTCAAAAGATTTGGTTAGCCTCGTTAAAGGCCCCTTTCAAAACCGTGTGTGTTTTGTGATTGGTGTGGTTCGTGAATAACTATGTGAATTCGATGTATATGCTTGGTGTTCATGTTGCACTTGGTATTGTGTGTGGGCGTATATTATTTCATTTCGGTGCGTTGTGGATTGACGTGGTGTTTTGCTAAGTGTTTGATGCCTCTGGGCAAATTGTTTGAATATCCTTGATGTGATATGTTATTTGTGTGAATGTGTGGATATGGTTGAAGGTCTACGGTGGCACATGGCATGTGATCATGTGGCCAGGATGCAACAAGTGATTGATCCAACCGTGAGAGCCTGAGATAATCTACGGTGGCACATGGCATGTGATCATGTGGCCAGGATGCAACAAGCGATTGATCCAACCGTGAGATGTGTGTGATTTGTTTCGCTAGCCAGCTCGGGAGGGTCCTTCGAGGCCTCGAGTGGGATGTCGGTGGTATCGTCCCGGTCCTAGGCGATGCGCGTGCGTGATTATGTTTCGTTGATTTTACGTCCGTTGAGGACACGTGATGTTGGGCTCTGACCCTGTAAATTGTTGGTGATTTCCTATTTGCGAAAACAAAACCTTTGGGTCATGTGACTTATTGATTTTTGGAAAGAGAAGGATTTTATAATCCTAAATTGTTTTCTATTAAAACTCTCGATGGCATTTTAAATGCTTTTGTAAATTGTTTCCCTTAATTGCGATCTTTCGGTTTTGGAAATGTTTACCCAAACTCTTGCCTCGGGAAGTACTTTTCTTTACGTTTGGATCTTTGAGGATTCCTGATTATTATTGTTCTTGGAACTTGTATTGTATGGCTCGTATTTTTGCACTTGTACTTGCACTAGCAAAACAGTGGAGTTTTGCTAACCCCCGAGTATTCGGGGGGTGGATGTCTATTTTTGCATTCAGGTTTTGGAGCATAGCACAGGGTCGCCACGAAGGATGATGAAAGATGAACGATACTAATCACACGAGGATCTGTTGACGTCGTTTTGGTCTAGTTGTATTTTCTTTTCCGCTGCAGTATCTTTTCCCCGTTGTACGGGAGTTTATTGTATTTTGACCCCTGCGTGGGTATGTGTTTGGAATTGAGTTGTATGTTATTATTGAAAGACCAAATCGGTCTGCTGAATCATTTTAGCCTCGAAGGCATTGTCGAGATGTTAAATGTTGTTACCAGCCTGGTAGATCCTCGAGGAGAGGGTCTACGGCGTGTAATATCCCTGAGTGGATCGGGGGTGTTACATATTACAAGCTTGTGTGGTCATTATTAGTTGAATCAAGAGAAAGAATTGATCCTAACTCCCTTAGTAGATAAAGGAGATAGAAACAATAAACTCTCTGAACAACATATATTATACCACACTTACAAAGATCACTCAAGAACACAAGTGTGTTCTTCACACAAAAAGAAAAGTTTACAAGAAAATGGAAAATTATAAGATGAATGATGAATGATGAAGGATCTAAGGGGTCTATTTATACACCTAAAGTCATCTAATAGCTCCAAAACTCCAGCATTATTACATTAGATCGGATCAATGCCACCATCCCCTCAATAATACACAAAAAGTATAAAAATTAGACAAATCATAACAATTGTCAAGAGTTACTAGTAACATTGTGGAGTTACGGTCAGAATAAGGGTGACTTACGGCCGTAACTCCTGAATGTTACGGCCGTAACGTGGCTTCAGAATTTGCTCATTTGAAGCTTGGACATTACGTTTCGGCCCAGAATTTCTCAGACTTTGCGTTTTTGCCCCAGATCTTCTTCGGATGATAACTTTTGATATATAACTCTGATTTTGAATCTGGAAAGACTGCCGAATTCGTCTCGGAAAGACCTACAAGATGAATATATCAAAATTCAATAAAGAGAATATTTATTAAACATGTTGTTTCTTGAGTAATTCAGTTATTTAATCCGATCATCATCCGATAAAAATAAAATTATTAAAACTAATAAATTAAAAGCAAAAAATGAGTAGACTAGCTCAATTATGGGTGAATTTTATCGATACAAACCATGGATAAGTGTACAAAACTGACACTTATCACACCCCCAAACTTGAATTCTTGCTAGTCCCGAGCAAGACTCTTTATTATTCACACTCCAAAAACCAAAAAAAATAAAAAAAATAAAACAAAAATAAGAAAATTAATACACCCATAAATTTAAAATATAAAAAGAGAAAAGGAGATCAAAATGCCATTAATAAACAACAACCAGCTTTATACAGTAGATAGAAATGAATCAAGATTCAAAATAAATCTACTAATATTTTTGAAGTTAAAACACGGTTTTTATTTTGTAATTCCAAAATGTAAGGTTTCCCCCCAATAGGTTGATTATTTCTTTCCCACTCGTGATACACACGACTCCCTTTAATGGTTGCTCTCGATCACTCGTTTATTTTTCGACTCAATATGAAGAAGAATTTTATTGGCGTCATCAAATATTGTGATTTTCACAAAATTGAGTGTATTGAAATTCAAATTGCTAATTAATTCAAATCGCTCATAAACTACATCCCTTTTAGTGATAGCTTTCACACCGTTATTTGCTAACGTGTAGCTCTTTTCACTAACACAATTTCTATCTCATTATTTTTCTTTCGTAAAAGGTGATAGCTTTCACACCGTTATTTGCTAACGTGTAGCTCTTTTCACCAATTTTTCGAGACGGCAACTACGCACCAACAATGGTTAGTCCTTTATTTTTCGCAAAATTTAAGACTTCCAAAATTAGCGCAGCTTCGCTCAACACTTCTCCTTTTCGTCATTTATTTTTTTAGGTGATAGCTTTCACACCGTTATTTGCTAACGTGTAGCTCTTTTCACCAATGACTCCTTTTTTTTTTTAGGAATAGAATTTTTGCGTAAAATTATTTTTTAGTTAAGCATGAAAAATCAAAAACTCCACAAATTAAGTAAATTTCAGTTTTATTTTTCATCAACCAATTGATTCTTCTTTTCTCAAGGTAACGAATGACTCGATTTTATATGATAATTACAAGGCTTGGAAAGAGAGATTAAGGCTCAAAAATTTTTGGAATATACAATTTTTTTACCGGTTAAAACGATTTAGAAGCTTGTATATAGCTAATTTATTGGTGTTTTGGCCAGATCTAGAAATCTCAAAAATCAAAATACTATAAAAATATATATATATATATATATAAAATAAAAAAAATTAAGGCAAATAACCAAATCAATCAAAACACACCAAAATTACAACACACCAAAATACTAAAACAAACCACCCCCAAACTTGAAAATAAAACTGTCCTCAGTTTAAAAATAAGAAAATAAAAATTAATGCAGAAAAGCAGAATACTCCCTGTTAAGAAAGTTGATGTCTGAGCCAACACCTTTTAGAATCTGCAAGAGAATAAATATACGAGGCACACAACAAAAGAAAATAAAATATACTCGTAAGTATAACACAATTTTTAAGATGCGCATCAAGAAAGTCCGAAGAGTCGCCTTACGCTGCCATCAAAGTTTTTATAAAAGCAAAACACGAAATAAAAATTACAGCAATACATAAATCGCGAATAGATGCGCGTCAAGAGATCAAGAAGAAACTCCTTAAGCTGCCATCATTTAGCACGATTATTACACACGACAGAAAGTAAAAATACAAGAGGTCCGACATGGGTTATCAAAGGGAGAGGAATGAATCCACTTTTCGTTTTCTCACGGTAAAATCTTCTACCCAGACAATTTTAGCTAGAGCTGGATCTGGTTGAGGAACAAATTCATTGAGTTTTTTGATTAGTTCTTCTGGTGTTGTTGCAACGACTATGATTCGTTTTGCACGCTCGGAAATAAAGCCCTTTTCAGCAGAGTAGTCGATGAAAGACAGTAAACCATCAAAGAAACCATTGACATTAAGCACACCTATTGGTTTTTGATGAACATTTAGGTGGGCTCTGGTAACCACATGAAAAAGTTCCTCAAGGGTGCCAAAACCACCGGGAAGGGTGATAAAGGCGCCAGAATTATTTATCATGTGAGTTATGCGATCTTGCATATTCACAAATCTAAACTCATCTCCAATAAAATAAGCGGATATTACAGTGCCGTGGACCCCCGACTAGGACCCACCAGGCGAATGAAAATTAATGACTTAAATAATATAATTGTAGTACCGAACCACATTATATCATCAAATTACTCCGATGAGGAGTTGCATTACAACACACCCAAGATAATACAGAATACATGTATATTTTATATGAAGATAAAATATACAACACTGAATAAATGAGTATTCAAACGGAAGTCTGCAGCAGAAATAAAAATGAAGAAAACACGAAGACTGAAAGGACTGGGGGCCCCTACTAGTATCACTGGGACTCCTCGTCGTCAACGTTCTCTTCCCGTGCCTTAGCCTTTCCATGACCTGAAAACAACATCCCCCAATGGGGTCAGTTACACAGAACAACAATTCTCAAGAGTTGAACAATATACAACAATCACATGAATGAATTAAGTTGAATGATGAGCATCAATGTACGCCCGAATGAACTGAGTAATAACACAAATAGCCGAGTGTCCGGAGTCCCGCATATACACCCGCTATTGGCCTAATTAGTCTCACAGTTCAATGTGTCCGGAGTCCCGCGTATAAACATTACCATGCGCACAGTCCAATGTGTCCGGAGTCCCGCATATACACATGACCATAGTGTGCCCGACTAAAATTTCACACATGCGCCAACTAGCCATGCAATATAATTTCGGAAGATCACCAGAACAAAAATGACCAAGGTGAAGAGTAATGAATAGAATCCAATAAGGATCAAGAACGACTCACCGAGATGAAATAATGATACAACGAGTGATAGCTTCAATGAAATGATTTTGGAACCGTCGTTCCTCGTGAGTTACATGATGAGTTGATAAATACAAGTTTCGACATGAACGATATATTATGAGTGAATTACATGTATGAATGAACAATGTAAGGAATGAATATCCTTTTAACCGAGTAAGAATTTACTAACACAATACCGGTGTTGAAATGTCCTTCCTCGAACAACATCCTAAAAAGAGATGTCGGTCGCTCGAACAACCTTGAATGACACAATTACCAATAATCCGCTCAATATACGTATCAAACACGATTATAACGAACTCCAATGCCGATACAACAATACACAAACTCATTGAGGCATTCTAACGAATACTTAGCAAACATACATCCTTTGATAATATTCAATCCCGAATATATCGAAACCAAACTCCAAAATGAGTATTTCAAACCACAAAACACCTTCAATGATATCAATAATCCCATAGGAATCCACAACTCGAGTTAACGACAACATCTAATCGAAACCCCCCAAAAATATCAAAGTCAACCAAAAAATGTTCTTGAATTAACCCCAATATTCATGAATTCCGAAATATATGTCAATAAATCCGTAGGAATACATTCATCCAAGGTAGATAATCCATATCTAACATATTCCAACAACAATCCAAGCTTACACGCAGAAATCGGAAGGAAAATACCCAAAATCCGAAATTCTAGATCCAAGAAATTATTACCTTGATTTGATGTGATGGAGATGCTGAAATGATGATTAATCTGAATGATAAGCTTGATGATGATGATAGGTGAGTGCAGCTCGAAAAGATCTCTCCGAATCTCCCGAAATCGTCGAAGGAGTGAAGAGAGAATGACAATTGACGAATCTGGACTACACTGTCCAACATATACTGTTCCCAGATTAGTGCACGCTACGACCTGTTACTTAGCTTACGCTAACGGGTTAACCGGACAGTCCAGTGAACTCTGACTGCCTCGTTAGCGTACGCTACGAACTTGATAGCGTGCGCTAATGCCCTCCCGATAGCGTACGTTAACTCCAAAAGTTAGCGTGCGCTAGCTAAATACCTGACGTCCAGTGACTGAAGTCCAGAACCTCCTATCCTCTGACCTGCTTGCGATAGCGCGCGCTACGTCCAATAATCAGCGTGCACTACTGCCCCAATAGCGTACGCTAAAATCCACTCATAGCGTGCGCTAGGAATTATTCCAAAATCAGTCCAGTACCCACTGGACTCTGCCTGACCAGCCTTAGCGCACTGTCACGGGGGTATACTTGCGCCTCGCTAAGTCCTCACCGTGCGGCACTCTTAGGTTGTCTCAAGCCTAAGTAGTAAGCCTATTAATAAACAAGACTGCTAGGAAGGGAAGTAAGGAAATGCTTGGGGAAGGTTTTCTCTTATTGCACTGTAGCAAATCAGATTTCTCAAGAGTGAGTTACAAATGAGCCCCAAGGAGGGGTATTTATACTAATCCTCCTAGTCTAGCAAATGACCAACAAAACATTACTATTCCAAGTATTTACAAGAATGCCATCATCTAGAATGATCTATACATTCTAAACAATTCTAAGAAAACTCCTTGGAGTCCTCAGACCTCTCTGGAACGTCCGGCCCGACCCGGCCCAAAGTGTCCCGGCCCGGCCCGGCTAAGGCCCAATTCAGCCCGTATCAATTCGACCCGATTTCTGACCTTCTGGAACCCTCTTTGACCTTCTGGAATTGATTGGTCTCCATCTTGAAGCTTCTAGGGTCTTCTTTCTGAAGAGTGTGCTCCTCGGCCTTTTAATGTCTACTGCTGTCACAAGGCTTTTTCCGTCTAAGCCTATTATAGGGAGGGTAGTCCTCTGTGAGCTTGACACGGTGCCTGTACGCGCACGGCCCTGCTGCGCGCCCGTCCGCCTGGCTTCGGACGGATGCTGCTTGATGCCTGATGCATTAAGGTGGGGCGTGACATTCTCCCCCACCAAAGTCGTGACCGTCCTCGGCACGATGCTGTCTCGATATTCTTCGATCTTTAGCCGGAATTGCCATAGGTGTTCCTCATGTTCCCAGCTATTTTCAGCATTTGGGAGTCCCTTCCAATGCACAAAGTATTCGGTGTATGGGGCCACGCCCCTTCGTCGAACGTCCCGATGTGAAATGATCTCGGCTACTTCCTTGTTGAAGGAAGTAATCATGGCAATAGGTGCTCGATGTGACTGAGCTCGGCCCGGATCCTCCATGTCCTGATGGTAAGGCTTCAGTTGGCTAACATGAAAGACCGGGTGTATCTTCATCTTTGGCGGTAGTTCCACTCGATATGAAACTGTCCCAACACGCCGCTCGATTTTGTAGGGTCCCTCGTATATCCGGATAAGTCCCTTATGCACGGCCCGAAATGCTTTAAATTGCTGCGGGAGAAGTTTCACCATAACTAAGTCGCCTTCATTGAACTCGACCGCTTGTCGCTTGAGATCGGCCCATTTCTTCATCTTCTTGGCTGCCTTGTCCAATGATGCTCGAGCTAAGTCCGATTCCTCCTGTAATGACTTAGGAAAGGTATAAGCTGCGGGACTCTGTCCCGTGTATCCAGTGGCAATGTTATTCGTTGTCGCCGGTTGTCTCCCTGTGGCAAGCTCGAATGGACTGCGTCCGGTTGATTCACTCTTCTGCAAATTGTATGAGAATTGGGCCGTGTCTAAGAGTTTGGCCCAATCCCGTTGATTGGCACTCACATAGTGCCGAAAGTAGCACTCAAGCAGTGCGTTAACTCGTTCTGTCTGCCCGTCCGTCTGTGGGTGGAAACTTGTTGAGAATGCTAAATTCGAGCCCAATAGCTTGAAAAGTCCAGACCAAAACTTCCTTGTGAAACGTGGGTCTCGGTCACTCACGATTGTCCTTGGAATGCCCCAATTTTTTACCACATGCTTTAAGAACAACTTGGCCGTCTCCAGAGCCATTACGTCCGACGGTGCTGGAATAAAGGTTGCGTATTTTGAGAACCTGTCCACCACAACTATGATCGACCCGTACCCATCCGATTTAGGCAAAGCCGTAATAAAGTCCATTGAAATGCTTTCAAAAGGGTGTTCCGGTATGGGTAATGGTTGAAGTAGTCCACCAGGTTGTTGTTGTAATATCCGTAATTTTTCCATTTTTAGCAGTTTCTATTTTTGGTGTATGTCTATTTTTATCGACTAGCTTGTAACCGTTTCGACATTTTGAATCTATCTTGTTCTTGGAGTTTTTCCATTTGGATGAGTTTTGATGATGTTTTCACGTAATTTCGTTTTATGGCATGTTTTGCCGTATGAACGTTCGATTCTTGTCAAACTCATTCGTTTTCGTTGTTTCTTGGTTTGTACAAGTTCGTATGGTTGAGTTGGTCATGTGGAGACTTTCGGTTTGTAAATCTGACGTCGTTTCGTGATTTTCGGGCACTTGGGCTATTTTTGTAATTCCTAATAGTTTAGGGAATCTTATTTTTCGTTGTCGCATTACGGACCCTCCGGTGGTCAGAATTGCATATTCTTTCGCCAGCTCCGCTGCCTTGTATGCTTCGCCTATGTTCCCGGATTATGGTTTCGTCGTATGCTTCGTGTTTTATACCCTCGACAAAGATTCATCTGCTGATGTGACATCGCAGATCTTGATCTTGTGTAGGTAGCGACGCTACCCTCGTTACCTTGCGGCGCTATCAAGTGCGCTTAGCGACGCTAACTCCTATTGTTAGCGACGCTAACGAATGGTGGCGAGCCACCGGACTGCCACGGCCCCATTAGCGCCGCTACATATGACGATTAGCGGCGCTAACTCCACCGAATATTTAAACCAATGGACGCTTCGTAACGATTTTTATTCTTTTCTCTTCGTTTCTTTCGACGTGCGACCTCGAGACGATTTCCAACGGTTCTATTCGAGTTCTCGTCAAATTCCATCACGAGAATCGAACCATCATATCATAATCAGCATAATCACCCTTCATCACCGAATTAAAGGTAATTCATCAGAACCCTAATTTTGACGGATTTGGGGATTTTCGGATTCTAGGTTTAGTTCAATTGTTCATCTATTTTATGATATTCTTTACCGATTGTGATTAGTGAGTGATTCTTAATCCAACTTTCTTGTTTTTAATCCGCGAATTATCGATACGGGAGATTTTGTGTAAACCTCGCCCGTATCGATTGATCGCTCATTGCCGTATCATGTAATCGGGGTTATGGGTGTATTCCATTAGAGTATTGTTGTCCGTGGGGACTGAATCGTATTGGTCCTTCGTTTAGGAACCGCTGCTTTCCACCCGGACCGTTCGTAGTCGTGCTCAACTCCATTTCTTCAAGAATGTCTCAAAGGCAAGTACTTTACATTTGTTTACATGTTCTAGTATTTGAATTATGGCTGTATCGTGGTTGTTGTGGATGGTTATGTGTATGTTCACCTAGGGACGGTCCGACGGGGCCTCTAGGGATACGTATTGCCGTGAGTGTGCGTATCGCGAACTGTGGTTAGCCACCCAGGGATGTCCGACGGGGCTCTGCGGGGTACAGTGGCCGTGAGTCTCGTACCAACGGTTAACTTAGAATTGTGATTTGTGGGAGATAATGTGTTTTGTGATTGTACATCATAAATATTTTGGAATATAAAAATGTTTTCTAAAATGACTTTTTGGCGCATATATTCATCTGATTAGAATGTAGTTCAAATGGATTGTACTTGCACTAGCAGTTGTCGCTAACCCCTTAAATGGGGGAAATACTTTTTGTATTTCAGGTATCGATCGTGGGGACAAACGAGCACTCGAGCCGTATGAGGATGATGGGCAAGCGTGATACTGATCAGTGGTCATTTGTTGGCGTTCAGTTCAGTCTATTACTTTTGATGTCTTATTTTGGGACTTTTGTATTATAAAATTGGTTTAAGTACTCGAGTACTTCTTGTGTCAAAATTTTTAATGTTGTGTTCCTGTTTTGGGAAATGGATTGATGTTGGATTTTATTGTCGGATTATAATCTTAATTGAATTGTCATATTATTGACGATTGTTTGTCGTTGTCAAATGTCTTGTTGGTACGTTAGCTTGGTGGATGCCATAGTGTGGAGTCCACGGCGCTGTAATATGCCCTGAACGTCTTGGGGGTGTTACAGAATATGGTATCAGAGATTAGGTTTATGGATACCTAGGCTGTCGGTTATTTGGGTCTAGTTAAGTGTTGTTTTTGGGACAGTATCACTGCTATGCCATCATCTCAGTACGCCAGTGCTCGTAAGTTTTCCTAACTTGACTCATTTCATCGTTATGTTCTATTCCTGTCTTAGTATCTTGTTGCGTTTTGCGTTTGAATTGTACTTACCCATTGCTTCTTCAGAATTCCTGCTGGTAGAGGACGCGGACGCGGTCGCGGACGCGGTAGGGGACGTGGCGCATCCGGTGGGGCGGCCATGTCCGATCACTCGGGAACTGATTCGGCGATGCCTTCCTTGTCGAACAGTGTTCGCCCTAGTTCCGGAGGTCAGCAGGACCAGTCTGCTAGCTCCGGTAATGCACATGAGAATGTTGGGGTGGCCAACATTTTGCAGCAGGTAGCGAACCAGATGACGCTAATGACTCAGGCCGTTCTAGTCGGCCAAGCTAATGCCAACCCGGTTCCGCCTACTGGATCCGGTAATGATAAGCGTGATTCGTATGCGTCCTCCGCAGTTTGATGGTGCTTCCGACCCTTCTGGTTGGGAGAATTGGCTATTCGAGATGGAGAAAGTGTTTGAGGCTGCTAATTGTTCCGAGGAGAGGAAAGTACCCATTGCTCAGTACTTCCTCGCCAAGGAGGCAGCAACGTGGTGGCAAGCGGTGAAACCGCGTGACCGAGCAGCTACGTGGGCAGAGTTTCGGGATCTGATGGAAGACGAATTCTGTCCTTGGCCAGTGAAAGAGGGGAGGATCCGAGCCTTCTTTGAGGCTAAACCCCAAGATGTTCCTATGTCTCAAGCTATCAAAGACTACAATCAACAGTTGCATTATGTGAGAAACCAAGTCCGCGATGAGCTTGATAAGATCCGCCACTTTGATATGCGGATGAAACCGAGGGTGCGCCACTACATGTCTGGTCTGGGGTGCACGACTTTGAAAGAATATCAGAATAAAGCGATGGCTTATGAGATGTCGTTTTCTGCGACAGAGACGACAACCGAAGGAAAGAAGCAGAAGACCTCCGGTCAGTTTTCGGGAGGCATGTCAGGAGGGTATCCGAAGGCTCGGGCCTGTTCGCGAGTCTTGAGTCGGGCCGCCATCGATTGGTCGAGGAAACGGTTCTAGGTCTGCTCCTGCTGGTTCCGTTCGTGGTCCTACGTGCTTCAACTGCAGTCGTCCGGGCCACATGATGAGTGAGTGTGATAGGCCTCCGATTCAGTGTCTTGCTTGTGGTCGTATGGGTCATCGTGCTAAGTTTTTTACGGATGCAGCTCGGGCTCCAGTTACTCAGATATCACCCACTGCGGAGAGCCGAGTGTGAATCAGTGCACTGACAGCTTCCTCACCGCAGCAGAGTTTTGGTAGAGGTCGAGGTCGTGGTCGCCTTCTAGAGGGGGCTTCTAGTGCGGGTTCGTCCCGCCCGTGTGTATGAGATGAGGCGAGCCGAGATCCCGGCGACGGTGGCTACAGCACTCCACATCCTTGATCATTCTGTTTCCGTATTGTTCGATTCCGTGCTACGCATTCTTTTATATCTATGGATTGTGTGCGCTGCTCGCATGTTGATTGCCTTGTTGCTTGTGAGCCTTTTGTTGTTAAACTTCCTAGCGGGGATAGCATCGTGGGGGACCGTGAGATCAGAGATTTTTCTGTGAGTATCGCGGGGAGGGTTTGGCCTTCTAATCTGATTGCGGTGGATATTAGAGATGAGGATTTGATTCTGGGTGAGGATTGGCTAGACCGTCACGGGGCGATCATGAATTATAGAACGAGAACCGTTTCGATGTTAGCCTCTGATGGTACCGAGCATTCTTTTGTGGGGCGTAAGCGGAGTAGCCAGAGATTACTGATCAGCGCCTTGAGAGCGGTGAGACTCCTTCGAGGAGGTTGCACGGGCTATTGGTGTTACGCTTTGAGATCGGAAGAAGGGGGAGTCGAGCTCTCGTCTTTTCCAGTAGTGTGTGAGTATCCTGATGTTTTTCCAGACGAGTTGCCGGGCTTGCCGCCGGATCGAGAAGTTGAGTTTACCGTCGATTTAGAGCCGGGTGCAGCACCGATTTCTAAGATGCCATACCGTATGGCGCCTGCCGAGATGCTTGAGTTGAAGAAACAGTTGGGAGAGTTGCTAGACATGGGGTATATTCGACCGAGTGCTTCACCTTGGGGCGCACCGGTCCTGTTTGTGAAGAAGAAGGATGGGTCACTTCGTTTGTGTATCGACTACCGAGAGTTGAACAAAGTGACCATCAAAAACAAGTATCCGCTCCCGAGGATTTATGACTTTTTTGATCAGTTGCAAGGGGCAACCGTGTTTTCGAAGATTGATTTGAGATCGGGGTATTATCAGCTCCGAGTGAAGGATACCGATATCCCGAAGACGGCCTTTCGGACGAGATACGGACACTACGAGTTTGTGGTTATGCCTTTTGGGCTAACCAACGCCCCAGCCGTGTTCATGCAGCTTATGAACAAAGTCTTTATCGAGTACCTCGATAAATGTGTAGTCGTCTTTATCGACGATATTCTGATTTACTCGAGGAGCGAGGAGGAGCATGCCCGTCATTTACATATTGTGTTAGACATTTTGAGAACTTAGTATCTTTTTGCGAAGTTCTCAAAGTGCGAGTTTTGGTTACGGGAGGTTATGTTTCTCGGTCATGTGATCTCGGCCGAGGGTGTTCGTGTGGACCCACATAAGGTAGAGGCAGTGTTGGATTGGGCGCCGCCCAAGAACGTGAAAGAGGTCCGCAGTTTTCTGGGATTAGCCGGGTATTACCGCAGATTCGTCGAGGGGTTCTCTAAGATCGCTCGACCGCTGAATCAGTTGTTACAGAAGTCAGAGAAGTTTGTGTGGACCGATGAGAGGCAGAATAGTTTTGAGGAGTTGAAGAAGCGGTTGACGACCGCTCCCGTTTTGGCTTTACCGAGTGGTAATGATGGTTTCTCAGTTTATAGTGATGCTTCGGGCCAAGGGCTCGGATGCGTACTTATGCAGCACGGGAGGACGATTGCCTATGCTTCCCGTCAGTTGAAACCGTATGAATTGAATTACCCTACGCACGATCTTGAGTTGGCCGCAGTCGTATTTGCGTTGAAGATCTGGCGTCATTACTTGTATGGCTCGTCGTGTCAAATTTTCACCGATCACAAGAGCCTAAAGTACATTTTCACCCAGAAAGAGCTCAATATGAGACAGATCAGATGGTTGGAATTAATTAAGGATTACGATCTCGAGATCCTTTATCATCCGGGCAAGGCTAATGTGGTAGCAGATGCCTTGAGCCGGAAATCGGTATCGCTTCGAGCGCTTGAGTTGCTTACGGACCAGTCGGGACTTCAGCAAGAGTTTATGAGGTTGAGCATTGAGATTGTACTGCCAGAGAGTTCCGGGCAGTTGCGTACTCTTGAGATTTCTTCATCTCTGGTCGAGGACATTAAATCGGGACAGTTGGAGGACCCGATGTTTATTCAGCTTCGGGAGAGTGTAGGGAAGGGGAAAGCCCCGGGATTCGTTATTCATGAGGACGGAGTGTTGAGATTCCGAGGTCGGTTGTGCGTTCCGAACGACTCGAAATTGAGATAGAGTATCATGCGAGAGGCTCATGCATCACCTTACTCAGTCCATCCGGGCTCGAGTAAAATGTATAAAGATCTGAGGAAAAATTTCTGGTGGAACGATATGAAGAAGGAGGTAGTTCAGTTTTTGGCTAAGTGTTTGACTTGTCAGCAAGTCAAGATTGAGTATCAGCGGCCAGCCGGATTATTGAAACCACTTCCCGTTCTGGAATGGAAGTGGGAGGACATCTCTATGGATTTTGTCACGAGTTTGCCGAGAACGAAGACTGGTATGAATATGGTATGGGTGATTGTAGACCGACTAACTAAGTCGGCACATTTTCTGGGCATCAAGGATACTTGGGGTCCAGAAAAGTTGGCTCGTGTCTTTATCGCACAGATAGTGAGACTTCATGGTACGCCGAAGACCATTATTTCGGATAGATATGGCCGATTTGTATCGCATTTTGGCAAAGTGTACATAAGGCATTGGGGACACGATTACGTCTCGAGCACTTCTTTCCATCCCTGCATCGATGGCGATCCGAACGTACCATTCAGACGTTCGAGGATTTGTTGCGCGCGTGTGCGTTAGATTGGAGTAGTGACTGGGAGGATCATCTAGCTTTAATTGAGTTTACTTATAATAATAGCTGGCACGCGTCGATTAAGATGGCACCGTATGAGGCACTTTATGGCCGACGTTGCCGATCACCAATATGTTGGGATGAGCCATCCGATTTGGTTGGCACCGAGCCGGACCTTGTGTTGGAGATGAGGGAGAAAGTTGAATTGATTAGAAAGAGGATGTTGGCTGCTCAGAGTCGACAAAAGTCTTATGCGGATGTTAGGCATAGACCTTTGGAGTTTGAAGTGGGAGATCATGTTCTGTTGAGAGTGTCTCCGACGAAAGGAGTTTTCCGTTTTGGGAAGAAGGGGAAACTCAGCCCGAGATATATTGGACCTTTCGAGGTATTGGAGAGAGTCGGTGAGTTAGCGTACCGTTTGGCATTACCTCCATCGCTGAGTCATGTTCATAGCATATTTCACGTTTCCCAGTTGAGGAAGTACGTTCCGGACCCGTCCCACATTATTGACTTTGGGGACGTGGAGATCGAGAAGGATATTACGTTTGAAGAGAGACCCGTCAGAATTTTGGAGCGTCGTGACAAGCAGTTAAGGCACAAAACCATTCCTTTGGTTAAGGTGCAATGGTCGAGGCACGGAGTAGAAGAAGCGACGTGGGAGCTAGAGGAGGATATGCGTTCGAGATACCCCGAGCTTTTTGATTCTTAAGTTTCGGGACGAAACTTTATTTTAGAAGGGGAGAATGTAATATCCGTAATTTTTCCATTTTTAGCAGTTTCCAGTTTTGGTGTATGTCTATTTTTATCGACTAGCTTGTAACCGTTTCGACATTTTGAATCTATTTTGTTCTTGGAGTTTTTCCATTTGGATGAGTTTTGATGATGTTTTCACGTAATTTCGTTTTATGGCATGTTTTGCCGTATGAACATTCGATTCTTGTAAAACTCATTCGTTTTCGTTGTTTCTTGGTTTGTACAAGTTCGTATGGTTGAGTTGGTCATGTGGAGACTTTCGGTTTGTTAATCCGACGTCGTTTCGTAATTTTCGGGCACTTGGGCTATTTTTGTAATTCCTAATAGTTTAGGGAATCTTATTTTTCGTTGTCACATTACGGACCCTCTGGTGGTCGGAATTGCATATTCTTTCAGCGCTCAGCTCCGTCGTCTTGTATGCTTCACGTCTATGTTCCTGGATTATGGTTTCGTCGTGCGTTTCGTGTTTTATACCCTCGACAGCAACTTACTGCTGATGTGACATCAGCAGTGCTGAACTGCTGTGTAGGTAGCGCACGCTACCCCTGTTACCTTGCGTGCGCTACCGAAGTGCAGTTAGCGTACGCTAACTCCCTATTGTTAGCGTATGCTAACGAATGGTGGCAGTAGCCACTGGACTGTCACGGCCCCGTTAGCGCGCGCTACATATGACGATTAGCGTGCGCTAACTCCACTGAATATTTAAACCAGCGGACAGTTTCAGAACAGCATTTTTATTCTTTTATCTTCGTTTCTTCGACGTGCGACCTCAGAGACGATTTCCACCGGTTCTATTCGGAGTTCTCGTCAAATTCCATCACGGTAGAATCGAGCCATCATATCATAATCAGCATAATCACCCTTCATCAGCCGAATTAAAGGTAATTCATCAAGAACCCTAATTTTGACGGATTTGGGGGATTTTCGGGATTCTAGGGTTTAGTTCCGAATTGTTCATCTATTTTACGATATTCTTTACCGATTGTGATTAGTGAGTGATTCTTAATCCAACTTTCTTGTTTTTAATCCGCGAATTATCGATACGGGGAGATTTTGTGTAAACCCTCGCCCGTATCGATTGATCGTTCATTGTCGTATCATGTAATCGGGGTTATGGGTGTATTCCATTAGAGTATTGTTGTCCGTGGGGACTGAACTGTATTGGTCCTTCGTTTAGGAACTGTCGTTTTCCACCCGGACCGTTCGTAGTCGTGCTCAACTCCATTTCTTCAAGAATGTCTCAAAGGCAAGTACTTTACATTTGTTTACATGTTCTAGTATTTGAATTATGGCTGTATCGTGGTTGTTGTGGATGGTTATGTGTATGTTCACCTAGGGACGGTCCGACGGGGCCTATAGGGATACGTATTGCCGTGAGTATGCGTATCGCAAACTGTGGTTAGCCACCCAGGGATGTCCGACGGGGCTCTGCGGGGTACGGTGGCCGTGAGTCTCGTACCAACGGTTAACTTTGAATTGTGATTTGTGGGAGATAATGTGTTTTGTGATTGTACATCATAAATATTTTGGAATATAAAAATGTTTTCTAAAATGACTTTTTGGCGCATATATTCATCTGATTAGAATGTAGTTCAAATGGATTGTACTTGCACTAGCAGTTGTCGCTAACCCCTTAAATGGGGGAAATACTTTTTGTATTTCAGGTATCGATCGTGGGGACAAACGAGCACTCGAGCCGTATGAGGATGATGGGCAAGCGTGATACTGATCAGTGGTCATTTGTTGGCGTTCAGTTCAGTCCATTACTTTTGATGTCTTATTTTGGGACTTTTGTATTATAAAATTGGTTTAAGTACTCGAGTACTTCTTGTGTCAAAATTTTTAATGTTGTGTTCCTGTTTTGGGAAATGGATTGATGTTGGATTTTATAGTCGGATTATAATCTTAATTGAATTGTCGTATTATTGACGATTGTTTGTCGTTGTCAAATGTCTTGTTGGTACGTTAGCCTGGTGGATTCCATAGTGTGGAGTCCACGGCGCTGTAATATGCCCTGAACGTCTTGGGGGTGTTACAGTTGTTGCTCCACCTTGTCTTGTTGACATGCAAGACATGTCCGAACGTATGCCTCAACGTCCTCACGCATCCTGGGCCAAAAGTAGGAATTGTCAATTAAAGCCATTGTACGGTGCATACCTGGGTGTCCAGCCCATAGTGTATCGTGGCATTCCTTCATGATGTCCCTCCGTAAGTTCCCCCATTTGGGCACGTACAAACGATTGCCTTTGGTAAAGAGTAGCTCGTCTCGTTCCCAGAACCGTCTTGTCTTTCCGCTCTTGGCAAGCTCCATGATGTTTCCTATGAAAGGGTCTTGCCTCAGTCCCTCGCGTATGCGGTCCTTGATGCTTCCCTCGGCCTTGTTCAAGGCTGTAAGCTCGGCCTTCCGGCTTAATGCATTGGCTACTCGGTTAAGTACTCCAGGCTTATACTCCAGGGTATAATCGAACTCAGCTAGGAATTCCTGCCATCTTGCTTGTTTTGGCGTGAGCTTCTTCTGAGTTTGAAAATAACTTGTGGCTACATTGTCTATTCGTACCACAAACTTGCTTCCAAGTAAATAATGCCTCCAGACTCTAAGGCAATGTACCATGGGGGTCATTTCCTTCTCGTGTACCGAGTACCGTCTCTCGGTGTCATTCACTTTTCTGCTCTTGTAGGCAACGGGATGTCCTAGCTGCATCAATACTCCTCCGATGGCATAGTCAGATGCATCGGTCTGAACCTCATAGGCCTTGGCATGGTCTGGCAAGGCAAGAATTGGCTGTTTCGTCACTTTGCCTTTGAGTCGCTCAAAGGCCTCTCGGCACTTATCCATCCACTCCCATTTGTGGTCCTTCTTCAATAGGTCCGTTAATGGTGCTACTATCCGAGAGTATCCCTCGATGAACTTCCGGTATTAGTTCACGAGTCCCAGAAATGATCGGAGTTGGGTTACGCTGGTCGGTGGTTCCCAATCTCAAACGGCTTTCACTTTGGCCTCGTCCATTATTATGCGGCCATCCTTGATACGGTGCCCCAGAAAAGTCACTTCCTGTTGGGCGAATGAGCACTTCTACAACTTTGCGTAAAGTTCATTGTCCCGCAATGCCTGGAACACCTGTCGCAAGTGTTCTACATGCTCCTCCATCGATGATGAGTAAATGACAATATCATCCAAATAAACGACAACAAACTTGTCTATGTAGGGTTGAAATACCTTGTTCATCAATGTGCAAAAGGTCGATGGGGCATTTGTAAGCCCGAACGGCATCACAAGAAAATCAAACAAACCATACCTGGTCGCCATGGCGGTCTTGGGTTCGTCTCCTTCGGATATCCGGACCTGCCAATATCCGGATCTTAGGTCGATCTTTGAAAAGTATTTGGCACCTCCCAGTTGGTCAAACAACTCTCCAATGAGTGGAATGTGATACTTGTTGCGAACCGTCAGTTTGTTGAGTGCCCTATAGTCCACGCACATATGTAAGGATCCATCATGCTTCTTCTGGAACAAAACGGGGGATCGATAAGGAGATTTGGATGGTTGGATCATCTTGGAATCCAACAACTCTTTCAATTGTTTCTGCAGCTCCTTAAGTTCAGGTGGTGACATCCTATAGGGTGTCCTTGAAGGTGGCTTCGCATCGGAAATAAGTCAATTTTGTGGTCCACATCCCGTCTGGGCAGCAACTTCTTAGGTAGTTCCGCAGGCATCACGTCCTGGAACTCCTCCAAAACGGATTGAACTTCCTTTGGTACATCCTTCTCTTCAATATCGTTTCCATCATCAGGAACATAAAATGCAACGAAGGTCTCTTCCTGCTTCCGAAGTCCTCGACTAAGTTGTATGGCTGAAAGGGTGCTTGTCCCCTTCGCTTCTCTCTTGGCCGGAATAGCCTGTGTCCTGTCGAAGTCCAAAATGACTAAGGAATCCGAAAATGTAAGAATGCAAGACCGTACCTGATCGAACCATTGTAACCCAAGAACCAAATCGTAGTCATCGATGGTCACTACAGTGAAGGTGATCATTCCCTGCCAGTCACCTATCTTTGCTTTCACTCTTCGTGCTTCGCCGGTCACCGGTTTAGCATGGGTGTTCACTGTCTTGATCGATCCATTTGTTGGAGTGACGGTAAGTCGTAATGCTTTGGCTACCCCATCCCGCATGAAGTTGTGCGTAGTTCCTGTATCCACTAAGGCTTTGATGTATGTACCTCCGATCAAGGAATCCACGAACATAGATCCTTTTTTGGGTCCCTTCGCCAGCTCCACAACGACTTTGACAGCATTGAGCAAACTCAATGAGCCCATGTGCGCACCATCCGCAACCTCGGCCTCCGTGGTCTCTTGAATGGCTGCGACCTTCTTCCTCCGAAATGGGCAATCGTACTTCAGGTGAGAGGTACTATGACAAATTTGACAACCTCTCGGCTTATCGGTCTCGTCTACTGGTTGCTTGCCCGAGTATTTGTTTGGCCTGAACCTTGATGGGCGGTCTCCCCCACCTTTGCCTTTATCTGTGAGGAAAGTCCTTGGCTTATTGCTGGTTTTCAACTCCCTTAAGCCCTCGGCCACAGCAATGGCAGTCGCCACGTCCTGAACATTGCGCCTTTCCAACTCTTGCCTCGCGAAAGGCTTGAGTCCGTCCATAAATGCAAACAGCTTGTCGGTCGCCGTCAAGCTTGGTATCTCCAGTACAATTTCTTGGAACTCCTTGACATAGTCTTTGATAGTACGAGTGTGGCTAAGTCTCTTTAGCCTGCCCCGAGCCTCGAACTCCACATTCTCGGGATAGAATTGCTTCTTCAATTTGGCCTTGAAGTCTTCCCAGGAAGCCATCCTGCACGCACCGCTCTCAATGTCAGCCTGCTTGGTCCACCACTATAGTACGCCTGTGTCGGCTAAGTACAAGGGCGCCGTCCGCAACTTGGTGTCATCATCTCGAATGTTTGAGGCACCAAAGTACTGCTCCAGGTTACATAAGAAATTGTCAATCTCCTTGGCGTTTCTCGATCCGTTGAACTTCCCAGGCCTTGGGATGTCAATTCGTGCGGGTGTCGCCCCCACATGTCCTTCTCCATTGGCAATCGCCCTCTTCACTGTTGCCATCTATGTCTTGAGAACCTCCATGCCCTCTTGTATGGCCCGAAAATCGGACAACTCTTGCTTCATGTCCCCATCACAAGCATTGATAGTAGAAAGTACCTGGTTGTGTAGCTCCTCACCAGCTTCTTCTAAGTCATCCACCCTCTTCGCAACCTCATCATAGACCTCCTCTAGTCGAGTCACTCGGCTATCCATGGCAGCAATCCGGTCGACAGACTTGTCTCTGCCCTTCTTGGTCTTCTCGGCCTGAGTGTTGGGTTGGGTAACGTCGGATGATTGTGCCATCTTACTCCTTGCACGATCAGCTAGCAATCTTCGAAAATCCGCCTTGGTTGTCTCAACCTTGGCTCCGATACCAACTGTCACGGGGTTATACTTGCGCCTCGCTAAGTCCTCACCGTGCGGCACTCTTAGGTTGTCTCAAGCCTAAGTAGTAAGCCTATTAATAAACAAGACTGCCAGGAAGGGAAGTAAGGAAATGCTTGGGGAAGGTTTTCTCTTATTACACTGTAGCAAATCAGATTTCTCAAGAGTGAGTTACAAATGAGCCCCAATGAGGGGTATTTATACTAATCCACCTAGTCTAGCAAATGACCAACAAAACATTACTATTCCAAGTATTTACAAGAATGCCATCATCTAGAATGATCTATACATTCTAAACAATTCTAAGAAAACTCCTTGGAGTCCCCAGACCCCTCTGGAACGTCCGGCCCGACCCGGCCCGAAGTGTCCCAGCCCGGCCCGGCCAAGACCCGATTCGGCCTGTATCAATCCGACCCGATTTCTGACCTTCTGGAACCCTCTTTGACCTTTTGGAATTGATTGGTCTCCATCTTGAAGCTTCTTGGGTCTTCCTTCTGAAGAATGTGCTCCTCGGCCTTTTAATGTCTACTGCTGTCACAAGGCTTTTTCCGTCTAAGCCTATTATAGGGAGGGTAGTCCTCTGTGAGCTTGACACGGTGCCTGTACGCGCGCGGCCCTGCTGCGTGCCCGTCCGCCTGGCTTCGGCCGGATGCTGCTTGATGCCTGCTGCATTAAGGTGGGGCATGACAGCGCGCTACACTGACTGCATAGTGGGCGCTATCCAAACTTACTAGCGTGCGCTACTTACCATTCGTAGCGTGCGCTACTCCAACTCGGCTGCAGTCCAGTGCCTTCTGGACTGCAGGCCTGAACCACATTAGCGTGCGCTAATACGGAGAGGTAGCGTGCGCTACCCGTACTCAATTAGCGTGTGCTAAAGAGAGTATGTAGCGTGCGCTACTCCTCACACACAGCCCATTATGAAGATGACAATGATGATGACCACGGTTCGATCCTCCAACCAGGTAGGAAGACGGATAATAAATGATGTACGATACAATTACTCTGATCGGTGAATACAATGAATGAATATGAACGATGAATGATCATCAATGAGTGAATAATTACTGAGTGACAATTACTGAATGATAATTACTGAATGATAATGACTGAATTACAACTGGGTATTACAGTGTGAACCAGGGCTCGTTCGCGCCGCAGTCCCCACCAAGTGTTAGCCGAGGGAGAGGTCGAGGTCAGCCCGCTAGAGGGGGAGCTTCCAGTGTTGGCTCTGCCCCTCCACGTATCTATGAGATGAGAAGGCCGATGATCCAATGACCACTATGGCGACAGGTACCGTTCATATCCATTCCCATCCTGTCTGTGTGCTTTTTGATTCAGGTGCTACACATTCATTAATTTATCTGGAGTGTGTGCGCCGTTTGAGTCTTGACTGTTTATCGCCTTGCGAGCCTTTCATCGTTAAACTTCCTAGCGGTGATAGAATCGTCGGTGATCGAGAGGTCCGGGACTGTTTTGTGTTTATCTGTGAGAGGGATTGGCTCTCTAATCTTATTGTTGTGGGTATAGAGGGTGAGGATTTGATTCTCGGGGATGATTGGCTCGAGCGGCATGGTGCAATCATGAACTACCGCATGAGGATCATTACCATGCTAGCCGAGGACGGCACCGAATACTCTTTCACGGGGCGAAAGAGAAACCAGAAGTTTGTTATTAACGCCTTGAAGGCGATGAGACTCCTACGAAAGGGTTATTGGTGCTACGCCTTGAAAGCGGAGAGTGGTGGAGTCGAGCTTTCATCGATTCCAGTCGTTAGTGAATTTCCTGATGTTTTTCCAGATGAGTTACTGGGGTTGCTACCGGACCGTGAGGTCGAGTTCGCTATAGAGTTAGAGCCGGGTGCGGCTCTGATTTCGAAAGTGCCATATCGCATGGCACCTTCAGATTTGGCCGAGTTGAAGAAGCAGTTGAGTGAGCTTCTTGAGTCGGGGTATATTCGACCGAGCGCTTCGCCTTGGGGCGCACCAGTCCTGTTTGTGCGGAAGAAGGATGGTTCACTGCGTTTGTGTATCGACTACCGCGAGCTAAACAAGGTGACCATCAAGAACAAGTATCCTCTGCCGAGGATTGATGACTTGTTCGATCAGTTGCAGGGGGCTGCGGTATTCTCGAAGATCGACTTGAGATCGGGGTACTATCAGCTTCGGGTGAAGGAGTCCAACGTTTCGAGAACAGCTTTTCGGACGAGATACGGACACTATGAGTTTGTGGTTATGCCTTTCGGGCTAACTAATGCACCGACCGTGTTCATGCAGTTGATGAACAAGGTCTTTATCGAGTTTTTGGATAAGTGTGTCGTCGTCTTCATTGACGATATCCTTATTTATTCGAGGAAAAAGTAGGATCACGCGTATCATTTGCGAGTAGTGTTGGACATTTTGAGGACCGAGCAACTCTATGCAATATTCTCGAAATGTGAGTTCTGGCTGAAGGAAGTGATGTTTCTAGGTCACGTGATTTCAGCCGAGGGTGTTCGTGTGGACCCGCAGAGGATTGAGGCAGTGTTGGATTGGGCACCGCCTAAGAACGTGAAGGAGGTCTGTAGTTTCTTGGGTCTAGCTAGCTACTACCGTAGGTTCGTCGAGGGTTTCTCGAAACTAGCTCGGCCACTTACACAGTTGCTCCAGAAGTCCGAGAAGTTTGTCTGGAATGACGAGAGGCAGCCGAGTTTTGAGGAGCTGAAGAGGCGTTTGACTTCAGCCCCGATTTTGTCGTTGCCATGTGGCAATGAGGGTTTTGCCATTTATAGCGATGCTTCAGGTCAGGGTCTTGGGTGCGTGTTGACGCAGCACGGAAAGACTATTGCGTTTGCGTTAAGACAGTTGAGGCCATATGAACTTAACTACCCTACTCAAGATTTGGAGTTAGCGGCAGTTGTTTTTGCGCTCAAGATTTGGTGTCACTATCTTTTTGGCTCTGCATGTCAGATTTTTACCAACCATAAAAGTCTGAAGTACATATTTACTCAGCGGGAGTTGAATATGAGGCAGATGAGGTGGTTAGAGTTGATTAAGGATTATGACCTCGAAATCCTTTATCATCCGGGCAAGGCGAACATCGTGGCCGACGCCTTGAGTCGGAAACCAATCTCGTTGCGGACACTTGAGATCCTTATGTCTCAAGCCGAGCTTCAGCGGGATTTGATTGAGTTAAGTGTTGAGATTTCGTTGCCTGGAGCCGTA
The DNA here is from genome assembly GCA_033398695.1 of Orobanche coerulescens. NCBI lineage: Eukaryota > Viridiplantae > Streptophyta > Magnoliopsida > Lamiales > Orobanchaceae > Orobanche > Orobanche coerulescens. The sequence goes on along the minus strand of CM065812.1, from coordinate 153,578,471 downwards.
GGGCGACTTTTTGCTTTAGAGATTTCGTCGTCTCTGGTCGATGAAATTAAACTGAAGCAACTAGAGGATCCGATGATTATTCAAATCTGAGAGAATGTTCTTAAGGGAAAGTCTCCTGGGTTTGTGATTCATGAAGATGGAGTATTGAGATTCCAGAGTCGTCTATGTGTGCCGAACGACCCGGAATTGAGGCAGAGTATTTTACGTGAGGCCCATGTTATGCCTTACTCCGTTCATCTTGGTTCGAGTAAGATGTACAAGGACCTGAGGAGGAATTTCTGGTGGAATGATATGAAGGATGAGGTCGCATAGTTTGTAGCGATATGTTTGACTTGTCAGCAGGTCAAAATCGAGCATCAACGACCGGCAGGGTTATTGCAGTCACTTCCCATCCCGGAATGGAAATGGGAATACATATCTATGGACTTCATTACGAGTTTGCTAAGATCGAAATCGGGCATGAACATGATTTGGGTGATTGTTGATCGACTAACCAAGTCGGCACATTTTTTGGGCATCAAGGATACTTGGGGCCCGGAGAAGCTAGCTCGTACATTTATTGCTCAGATTGTGAGGCTTCACGGCACCCCTAAGTCTATCGTTTTGGATCGTGATGGCCGTTTTGTATCGCACTTTTGGCAGGCGGTGCATAAGGCGTTGGATACTCGTTTGCGTTTGAGTACCTCTTTTCATCCTCAGTCAAATGGACAGTCTGAGCGCACTATCCAGACGTTCGAGGACATGTTGCGTGCTTGTGCTCTCGACTGGAGTAGTGACTGGGAGGAGTATTTGCCATTGATCGAATTCACGTACAACAATAGTTGGCACGCGTCGATTTGGATGACACCGTATGAGGCGCTTTGTGGGCGGCATTGTCGATCGCCGATTTGTTGGAATGAAGCGTCCGATTCGGTCTGGACCGAACGGGATATTGTTTTAGAGACGAGGCGGAAGGTGGATTTGATTCGAGAACAGATGTTGACCGCCCAGAGTCGACAGAAGTCGTATGCCGACGTCTGTCGTCGACCTTTGGAATTCGAGGTGGGAGACCACGTTTTGCTAAAGGTGTCGCCGACGAGAGGAGTTTTTCGTTTCGGGAATATGGGGAAGTTGAGTCCGAGATTTATTGGACCCTTTGAGATTCTCGAGCGAGTCGGTGAGTTGGCATACCGTTTGGCACTACCTCCGGCCTTGAGTCACGTTCATAGCGTTTTCCATGTTTCCCAGCTGAGGAAATATGTCCGGGATCCTAGTCATATCATCAATTATGGTGAGATCGATATTGCCGAGGACATTACTTTCGAGGAGCGTCCCTTGAAGATTTTGGAGCACCGTGAGAAGCGACTGAGGCATAAGACCATTCCTTTGGTCAAAGTGCAGTGGTCGAGACATGATGTCGAGGAAGCAACTTGGGAGACCGAGGATAGCATGCGTGCTAAGTACCCCGAGTTGTTTATTTCTTAAGTTTCGGGACGAAACTTGTTTTTGGAGGGGTAGAATGTAATACCCGCATTTTTCTTTTCCCGGTATTTTCTTTTGCGGTGTATTTTTCATTTTTGGAAACTCGCTTGTAACCGTATTGACATTTCGAGGATATTTAATATTGGACTTTTTGTCATTCGAGCTTGTTTCAGACTCGTTTTACCCGATTCGGCGTTTTATGTCGTTTTCATTGCTATTTCGTGTATTCTCGTAAATCGTCATTCGGAACCGTCGTTTCGGGGTTTTCGAGGATCCATCTCACGATATTATGCGTGTTGTGAGCTTTTGTTTGATGTTTCGACCGTGTATTGTGCATTTCAGATGTTTTGGGCCGTTTTGTAATTTCCCAAAGTCTTGGGTAGTTACGTTGTTGATGTTGTTCTGAACATTCAGACAGTCGGAAGTACGTTTTTCTTCAGCATTTGAGTTTATTGCCTTGAATTATTTACGTTCGTACCATCGTGAATTGTTCACCATGGTATTTCGATTCTTTTGTCGGTACCTTTCTTGCCTATATTTGGCTTGTACTTCCCAGGAAAGGATGTTACGTACGTAATACACCTTTTGGTTACGTACGTAACAGCCTATGTAAAATAGTACATGGAATTCTGCGATTTTCGTTACGAAGCATGGGATAGCTTACGTACGTTAACTAACTAACGTACGTTAGCATCCTGTGGCTAACGTACGTAACTCGACCTGGGTTTATAAACCCAGGAGTTGACCGATTTCGGCCATTATCATTCCTCCTCCTCCCCATCCGACTACTAGGCGATTTTCTTGGCACTTCTGGCAATTTGAAGCTTTGTAACTCCGAGCCATCATCTTTTTCGAGTTTTTGGAGTATATTATCAACATCTAATCGTGTTCTTCATCATTAATTCGAGGTAAACTCCTAGAACCTTGTTTTTGGGGAAACTTGGGGTTTCGAGTTTTTCGTCCGATTCGTTCCGTATGGTTGATTATTTCATGATGAATATGATTAATCTCGTTGGTATTATTGGTTTCCTACGAATTCATGGTATATTTCGTAGTATTTTTGTACTCGAGAGGGTTTGATTGCGGTCCGCCCTCGTTGTTATTTTCATATGAATATACATGAATCATAGGCGGGTTTTCGGGTGTATTCCAATTCCGTATTCGTTTAGGATTGGTTGTGATTGTGTTCTTCGAATCGTTAGGTTCGTAACTGTCGGCCCCTAGCATTCGTCGGCGTTTTTCCTTCCATTCGTTGTGTCGTCTATTATTCAAGGCAAGTAATTCTTGGAAACCTTTATGCTTAACGTGAAATGGTAATGTATATTGTGTGTGCTTTACTCACCCCGGGAGGGTCCGACGGGGCCTCGAGGGAATCTATGGCTTTGTCCTGGATTCATGAGTTTGTTTCGCTAGCCAGCTCGGGAGGGTCCTTAGAGGCCTCGAGTGGGATTCGTAGCTTCGTCCCGGTCCTAGGCGACATGTGTGCTTGATTTGTTTTATGAATGTGGCTAGCTCGGGAGGGTCCTTAGAGGCCTCGAGTGGGATTCGTGGCTTCATCCCGGTCCTAGGCAAATTGATTGTGACTGTTTGTTTTCGGAAAAGACATGTCTGGTTTTGGTTTTTGAAATGACATTGGTGCATGTACTATGAAATGTGTAAGCGATTGGTTTTCCTTGATTACTTGTAATAGTGTAATTGCTAACCCCCCTGGGGACCCGTTGTGGGGAAATTCTTGTTATGGATTTCAGGTTATGATCATCCGGACGAGCAAGCGCTAGGACAGTACGAGGATGTTGACCAGGGTCGTTGACATGTGCACTCGAGTCTTTTATTTCCGTTGTTCCATTCGATATGGTTGTTGTCTACTTTTGAAACTTATAGATTGTACTCGCGAGTACTTAGGCTTTTCTCTTCGGATTATGATTTGTATTCGTTGAAGTTATTTATGTTTGCCATTGTTGATTATTCCGCCGGTTGTACCGGGCGTGTTATTTGATTTTCAACTGGTTGATGTGTGTTTTTACTGTGGTAAGTTGTGTCTAGCCTTGTGGGTCCCATGTAGGGGTCCACGGCACTATAATATACCTTGAATATCTCGGGGGTGTTACAACTTTGACCAAGGGAATGGTCTTATGCCTCAGTCGCTTCTCACGGTGCTCCAAAATCTTCAAGGGATGCTCCTCAAAAGTAATATCCTCAGCGATATTTATCTCACCATAGTCGATGACGTGACTAGGAACCGGAATATATTTCCTCAACTGGGAAACATGGAAAACGCTATGAACGTGACTCAAGGCCGGAGGTAACGCTAACCGGTATGCCAATCCACCGACTCTCTCGAGAATCTCAAAGGGTCCAATAAATCTCGGACTCAACTTTCCCTTCTTCCCGAAGCGGAAAACTCCCCTCATCGGTGATACCTTAAGCAAAAAATGGTCCCCCATCTCGAACTCTAAGGGTCGAAGACGGACGTCGACATACGACTTCTGTCGACTCTGAGCAGTCAACATCCGTTCCCGAATCAATTCTACTTTCCGCCTCGTCTCCATAACGTTATCCGGTTCGGTCCCAACCAAATCGGATGCCTCATTCCAACAAATCGGCGATCGACAACGCCACCCATAAAGTGCCTCATACGGTGCCATGCGGACCGACGCGTTCCAGCTATTGTTGTACGTAAACTCGATCAACGGTAGATGTTCCTCCCAGTCACTACTCCAATCGAGAGCACAAGCGCGCAACATATCCTCAAATGTCTGAATAGTGCGCTCCGATTGCCCATCCGACTGAGGGTGAAAGGAAGTGCTCAGACGCAAACTTATACCCAACGCCTTATGCACTGCCTGCCAAAAGTGCGATATGAAATGACCATCCCGATCCGAGACAATAGACTTCGGAGTACCGTGAAGCCTCACAATTTGCGCAATAAACACACGAGCCAACTTCTCTGGGCCCCAAGTGTCCTTGATGCCCAGGAAGTGTGCCGATTTGGTCAGACGATCGACAACTATCCAAACCATATTCATGCCCAATCTCGATCTCGGCAAACTCATGACGAAATCCATCAAAATATCTTCCCATTTCCATTCCGGAACGGGAAGTGACTGTAATAATCCAGCCGGTCGCTGATGCTCGATTTTGACCTGCTGACAAGTCAAGCATCTCGCTACGAACAGTGCGACCTCCTCCTTCATATCATTCCACCAAAAATTCCTCCTCAGGTCCTTGTACATCTTACTCGACCCAGGATGAATAGAGTAAGGCGTGGCATGCACCTCATGCAAAATATTCTGCCTCAATTCTGTGTCGTTCAGCACACATAGCCGACACTGTAATCTCAACACACCATCCTCGTGAATCACAAACCCGGGAGACTTCCCCTTGAGAACATTTTCCCGAATCTGAGAAATCATCGGATCCTCCAATTGATTTAGTTTAATTTCATCGACCAACAACGACGAAATCTCTAGAGCGCAAAGTTGACTGACCGCTCCCGGCAATAAAATCTCAACATCCAACTTTATCAAACCCCACTAAAGCTCAGGTTGAGGCGTAAGGATCTCAAGTGTCCTCAACGCAATCGGTTTCCGACTCAAGGCATCGGCCACGACATTCGCCTTGCCCGGATGATAAAGGATACCGAGGTCGTAATCCTTAATCAACTCCAACCACCTCCTCTGCCTCATATTCAACTCCCGCTGGGTGAATATGTACTTAAGACTTTTATGGTCAGTAAAAATCTGACATGTGGAGCCAAACAGATAATGACGCCAGATCTTGAGCGTGAAGACAACTGCCGCTAACTCCAAGTCGTGAGTAGGGTAGTTAAGCTCGTATGGTCTCAACTATCTCGACGCATACACAATAGTCTTGCCGTGCTGCATCAATACGCACCCAAGACCCTGACCCGAAGCATCACTATACACATAAAAACCCTCGCTACCACTCGGTAATGCTAAAACCGGGGCTGAAGTTAAACGCCTCTTCAGCTCCTCAAAACTCACCTGCCTCTCGTCATTCCAGACGAATGTCTCGGACTTCTGAAGTAATTGCGTAAGCGGTCTAGATAGTTTCGAGAAACCCTCGATGAACCTACGATAGTAGCCGGCCAAACCCCAAAAGCTACGAACCTCCTTCACATTCTTAGGCGGTGCCCAATCTAGCACTGCTTTAATCTTCTGCGGATCCACACAGACTCCCTCGACTGAAATCACGTGACCCAGAAACATAACTTCCTTCAGCCAGAACTCACATTTCGAGAACTTTGCATAGAGTTGCTCGGTCCTCAAAATGTCCAACACTATTCGAAGATGATGCGCGTGTTCCTCTTCGCTTCTCGAATAAATAAGGATGTCGTCAATGAAGACGACGACACACTTATCTAAATACTCGATAAAAACCTTGTTCATCAAATGCATGAACACAACCGGTGCATTATTCAAACCGAAAGGCATGACCACAAACTCATAATGTTCGTATCTCGTCTGAAAAGCTATTTTCGGCATGTCGGACTCCTTTACCCAAAGCTGGTAGTACCCCGATCTCAAGTCGATCTTCGAGAATACCACAGCTCCTTGTAACTGACCGAACAAGTCATCAATCCTCGGCAGGGGATACTTGTTCTTGATGGTCACCTTTTTTAGCTCGCGATAGTCGATACACAAACGAAGTGAACCATCCTTCTTCCGCACAAACAGGACCGGTGCGCCCCAAGGCGAAGCGCTGGATCGAATATACCCCGAATCAAGAAGCTCACTCAACTGCTTCTTTAACTCGGCCATTTCGGAGGGTGCCATACGATACGGGCTTTCGAAATTGGAGCCGCACCCGGCTCTAATTTGATAGCAAACTATACGTCACGGTCCGGTGGCAAACCCGGTAACTCATCAGGAAAAATGTCAGGAAACTCACTAAAAACTGGAATCGATGAAAGCTCGACCCCACCGCTCCCTGCCTTCAAGGCGTAACACCAATAACCAGTACACCCCTTCCGCAGGAGTCTCATCGCCTTCAAAACGTTAATAACAAGTTTCTAGTTTCCCCTCTTTCGCCCCGCGAAAGAGTGCTCGCTTCCGTCCTCAGCTAACATAGTGATGATTCTCATACGGTAGTTCATGATCGCGCCATGCCGTTCGATCCAGTCATCCCCAAGAATTAAATCCTCACCCTCAATTCCCATAACAATAAGATTAGAGAGCCAAGCCCCTCTCACAAATAGCCACAGTACAATCTCGAATCTCACGGTCACCAACAATACTATCACCACTAGGAAGTTTAACGATGAAAGGCTTGCATGGCGACAAGTAATCAAGACCCAAATGGTTCACACATTCCAAAGACACGAACGAATGTGTAGCACCAGAATCGAAAAGCACACTGACATGATGCAAATGAATGTGAACGGTACCTGTGGCAACGGTAGCGGCTGGGTCATCGGCCCTCCTCATCTCATAAACACGCGGGTGGGCGGAGCCGACACTGGAAGCTCCCCCTCTGCTGGGCTGACCCGGGCCTCTCCTTCGGCTAGCATTCGGTTGAGACTGCGGAACAAACGGACCTTGATTCACACTTGGTTCCCTAGGCGTTGGAATGGAAGCCTGGGCACCAAGAATTCTCTCTCTCTCCTCACAAAAAGCAGCCTTGTGGCCCGACTGGCCACACCGATTATATGACAGCAAAGGGCTCGGACAATTGCGACTGATGTGGCCCAGCCGGCCACAGTTAAAACACTTCACACTCCGAGAAGGAGTATTGGTAGCTCCGCGAGAACCTCTAGTAGAACGGGCGGGACCACCACCAGCGGAAAAGTTAGCAGACTGGGACTTCTGCTGACCCCCACCTTTGTTGCCCGAAAAATTTCCAGCGGAATTTTTCTACTTGCTCTCGCAAGCCGCCTCACTCGCCGTCACAGACATATCGTAAGAAAGGGACCTACTCTGATAATCTTTCAAGGTAGTGCAGACAAGCCCAGACATGTAATCACGAATCGACGGTTTCATCCGCCTAGAGAAATGGAAAATCTTATCACTCTTCTTCTTAACCTGGGCCTTCACGAAGCCCAACTCTCGGTTGTAATCGGCGATGGCCTGGGAAACAGGGATATCCCGAGGCTGAGCATCAAAGAAAGCATGGACTTGGGCCTGTTTGACCGGCCACGGGCAATACTTGGTCTCCATCAGGTCCTTAAACTCATCCCATGTAGCAGCGCGGTCTCTGGACTCAATGGCCTCCCACCAGTCGGTAGCATCACCAGTGAGAAAATAATGGGCTATGGGGACCTTGTGGTCCTCAGGACAGTTGGTGGCGACGAAAACTTTGGATATCTCCTTGATCCACCCCTCCCAGCCAATCGGGTCTGAAGCTCCCGAAAACTGAGGAGTATGCATCTTGATGACATCTTGAAGCCAATGGTGTGCTCCGCCCCTAGCAGCATGGGCCGGATTCGGATTATGAACCTCCTGAGCTATTGCCGCCATCTGACTCACCATTTGTTGCATAACAGCCGCAACACCAAGGTTGGCGTCATCTTGAGTAGAAGCATGGCTATGACGGTCACCGGTACTGTCGGCTCCCGAAGAATGCGACGTGGCCACCCCACCGGCTGCCCCACGTCCCCGGCCGCATCCACGACCACGACCACGGCCTCTTCCAGCATCCATACTGATGTTAATTAAGTGGCAAAAGCCATACAATGGTAAGTTCAAGAGAATAAACAATCATAAACCAAAAGTGAAGTTGCGGTACAGAGAAACAAGGAACAAAGTGAGGAAAAACTTACGGGCACTGGAAGCACCGGAATCATGGCAACGTGATGACGATTTGCAAAACGAAACACAACAAGACCCAATAAACCGACAAGCCTAGGTATCCATAAACCTTACTCCGATACCATTTTCTGTAACACCCCCAGGATATCCAGGGTATATTACAGCGCCGCGGATCCCTACAAGGAACCCACCATGCTAATGACCAAAGTATACTCGTCGACTCGCGGAATCAACATAATAACACCACGTCATAAAGACACAAAACAAAATAATCCACCCGGTTTAACTGGTCGAGCACAACATAATCATCCAACATAAATACAATAGACAAACACACTTCAATCCGATCGTATAAAAACGCCTAAGTACTCGAGTACTTCTATTAGTCTACAAATGGTGAAATGCATCAAAAGACAGGGCACCAAAAAGATAAATTTTTGCACAATCATCATGCATAGCCGTCATCCGCGTACTGGTCCAGCACTCGCTTGTCTCAAAGAACTTGACCTGAACTTCATAAAATGAATTTCCCCAAAGCGGGTCCCCAGAGGGGTTAGCAATTACGCTAGTACAAGTAACCAAATGAACAACTTACACCTTACACATATAGTCAATGCATGTAATCAAGAAAACATCGGTTGAAAACACACATTTCCGGAAATGCCAATAATCCAAAACACATTTATAAAATGCACCACAATTAACCGCGGACCCACGCCTTTGTGGACCCCTACCGAGACCCCGTTGGATCTAACCCGTAGTGGTTAAAAGCAAGCTTGTGGACCCACGCCTTTGTGGACCCCTACCGAGACCCCGCCGGATCTAACCCGTAGTGAGCATACACACACACACACACACACGTTTCTCATGCAATACTACTATATCAAGATTGTAAGTTCATAAGGGTATTTGCCTCGATTGATAGACGGTGACACGAACAGAAAGGAAGAATCAAATACGACCGCGAGGAAACGGCGAAACCTAACCTAATGATTCGAAGAATACAATTAGAACCATTTCTAAACGAATACGGAAATGGAATACACCCGAAAACCCGCCTACGATTCATGTATATTCGAATAGGAACAATAACGAGGGTGGACCACAACCAAACCCTCTCGACTACCCACAACTATGAAATATACCATGAATCCGTAGGAAAATTAAGAATATCAACAAGATTAATCATATTCATCAAGGATTAACCAATAAAATGGAACGAATCGGACCAAAATACGAAAAACCCCCAATTTTCCCCAAAAAGTAGGGTTCTAGAAGGTTTACCTCGATTCAAGAGGTAGAAGATGACTAAATGATGATAATCTGGTGTTAGAGACTCAAGATCTTGAATAGATGATGATAATCGCCCCACTTCAAGTTTCCAATCACCCAAATCGCCCAACTCTCGGCCGAGAAAAGAAGAAGAGAAGAAATGAACTATTCTGGGTCAACCCCCTGGTTTTTATAACCAGGGGTTATTAGCGTGCACTAACAACACTATGTTAGTGTGCGCTAACGACTAAAAACTCAGTCCAGAAAGCTAACATCCCAGTTCAGAACTTAAAGTTCTGGGCCGTTAGCGTGCGCTAACAGCCTCTTGGTAGCGCAGGCTATCGGGCCATAGCGTGCGCTACCTAGACATCAGTGTAACACACTAAATCACAAATGGGACATTACACGCCGTAGAACCTCCATGAGGTCTACCAGGCTAACACATAACACACCAACTGAATATGAAATCCCATAAGACACAATCATCAAGTAAAATAGGGCCGTGGCCTCGGCCAAAACATTTTAGTCCAGTAACGAAAAATGTAACTACAGTAAATCCATTGCCTACGCAGGGGACTTTAACCAATAAAGAAAAATAAAATGCACTCGAGCCTCATCATCATGCCAGTCCATCCTTTGCGTGCGCATCCCGTGCCATCTCCTCAGCTCGACCAGTACCTGAAATGCATAAGACACATTTCCCCCATTTAAGGGGTTAGCATTCGAATAGCTAGTGCAAGTACACAATTACACAACATTATATACATACGAGATTCAACGCAAACAAACCATTTAGGAAAAACATTTGAAATCAATATTCCGGAATATCACATTTGCATTTAAAAACAGTATATCCTCAAGTTTCCGCACCAAAACCATACACACTTGGTAACTCGCGACCGTACCCATTAGTATCGGTCCCCAGAGGTCCCGTCGAACCGTCCCCAGGTGAGAAACCACTTCCACGGCCGTACCCATTAGTATCGGGCCCCAGAGGTCCCGTAGAACCGTCCCCAGGTGGAAGAACATCAACACACACACCCACGTCCACTTCTGTGGCCGTACCCATTAGTATCGGCCCCCAGAGGCCACATGCCATCCCCAGGTGGAAGAGCAACAATCACATTCGTTCAATAATACCATTTACATCATTCGCATCAAAATCATACACACATAACGGAATGTAATACATGTACTTGCCTTGGATAACACGAGGCGAAGAAAATGGTGGAAGGAAAAGGTTTCGTCCAAACAATCTTCACAAATCCGATCCTAACAACAATAGAGACTCAATCAACTACAATTCTACTGAGAAATCACGAATTAATCGGTGTTCTACCCTAAGGGACAATACGCCGAACACTACAGAGGCATAAGGTTCAAATTCGATCAACGAAGGGAAAAACTTGGAATTGATCCGCTAATGTTCTAGGAAAACACAACACTACGATTACCCAACTATAATTCATCATCAATCGAAGCAAAAATGAAAGAAAAAATGAATAATAGCCAAGAACCCTAAAATTAGGTATAATGTCCAATTACCTCAATTCAACGATGGAATGGTGGAAGGAAGATGATTGATTCGTGTTAGAATGTCCAATTCCGAGTTATAAGATGTTAGAATGCAATATCCGGATGAAATCGCCCAAGATCGTGATGAAGGAGTGGAGAGCCGAGAGGAATGGTGAAAAATGGGGTTAAAACCCGTGTCTGTCCTATATATACTGGACAGAACACGGCGCAACAAACGGCCCAAATGGCGCCGTGTTCAGCACCGTATTGCGGGTCAGTGGGCGACCCCTGTGCGACACGGCCCACAGACGCGGCGCAAAATGCCGCGGGTCTTGCGCCGTTTCGCAAGGCAGCGGGCACCACTGGGCAACACGGCGCACAGACCCGGTGCAGAATGTCGCGGGTCTTGCGCCGTTTTGCACAGGTCAGGCCAGACAGCCTCTTGACACAAGACGACGCTACCAAAACGGAAAAAGACGATAAACTAAAACACGATATGCCGACCCAACGGTCCGAGAAAATTACATGCAACGAAAAACAATATCCAATAACCCGAAACGGTCCGAGGTACACAATCAAAATCGAACAAGGAACAAATTCCCTAAACTTATAGGAAATTACGAAACTGCCCAAACGTCCGAAAGTCACGATACAACGTTGGATTAACAATCCAAAACTCACAACATGCTCCACTCAACCATACGAACTCATGGAAATAGGAAAATGATGAAATCGAACGAGTTTTACGAGAATCGAATACACATGCGATAAAATATAACTTAAGATGAAAATACATAAAAACATCACCGAGACTCGTCCAAACGGAGAAACTCCAAGAACAAAATAGATTCAGAATTCCAAAACAGTGTCAAGAGAGTTGTCCGAAACGAACATACACCAAAAATAGAAATTACCAAAAATAGAAAACGCGGATATTACATTATCTCCCTCTAAAAAATAAGTTTCATCCCGAAACTTACAACGCGAATAACTCGGGGTATCTCGACCTCATACTCTCTTCCATCTCCCACGTGGCTTCCTCGGATCTATGCCTCGACCATTGCACTTTAACCAAAGGAATGGTTTTGTGCCTGAGTTGCTTCACCCAACGCTCTAAGATCTGAATCAGCCTCTCCTTGAAGGTAATGTCGGGCCCCAACTCGATCTCTCCAAAATCAATAATATGGCTAGGGTCCGGCACGTACTTCCTAAGCTGGGAAACATGAAATACGTTATGCACGTGGCTCAGGGATGGCGGCAAGCCTAACCGATATGCAAGCTCTCCAACTCTCTCTAGAACCTCGAATGGCCCAATAAATCTCGGACTAAGTTTACCCTTCCGACCGAAGCGGTAAACTCCCCGTGTCGGCGACACCTTAAGCAACACATGGTCTCCCACCTCAAACTCCAACGGCCGGCGACGTGTATCGGCATAAGACTTCTGTCGACTCTGGGCCGTCAACAACCTATCGCGAATCAGAGCAATCTTCTCTCTCATCTCAACTACCATATCGGGCTCGGTGCCAATTAGCTCAGATGTATCATCCCAACACAATGGCGATCTGCACTTCCTACCATACAGTGCCTCAAATGGTGCCATTTTGATCTAGGCGTGCCAACTATTGTTGTACGTGAATTCGATCAATGACAAGTGCGACTCCCAATCATCCTTCCAATCTAAAGCACAGGCTCGCAACATATCCTCCAGTGTCTGTATCGTCCGCTCAGACTGTACGTCTGTCTGAGGGTGGTAGGATGTACTGAGTCTTAACTCGGTCCCTAAGGCTCTATGAACGGCCTGCCAAAAATGTGATATGAAGCGACCATCTTGATCTGAAACAATACTCTTGGGAGTCCCATGCAACCTCACTATCTCCGAAATAAACACTCGCGCTAGTCTCTCTAGCCCCCAAGTGTCCTTAATACCCAGAAAATGAGCTGATTTGGTTAGTCGATCGACAACAACCCAAATCATGTTCATTCCAATCTGAGTCTTAGGCATACTGGTAATGAAATCCATAGAAATATCCTCCCATTTCCACTCCGGGATAGGAAGTGGTCGCAAAAGCCCCGCGGGTCGCTGATGCTCGATCATAACCTGCTGACAGGTCAAACACCTCGACACAAACTCGCTAACGTCTGTCTTTAAATTACTCCACCAGTAGTTACTCCTCACATCCTTGTACATTTTACTCTTACCAGGATGTATGGAGTAAGATGTGGTATGAGCTTCACTCAAGATCTTCTGTCTCAGCTCAATAACACTCGGTACACATAGTCTACCGCGAAATCTCAAAACTCCATCATCCTGAACTACAAATCCAGGGGCTTTCCCCTTCCTCACATCCTCCCTCAACTGGACCAAAAACGGATCATCATACTATTTCGCCTTGATATCATCAGTCAAGGACGAAGTGATCTCTAACGCACATAACTGACCCTGAACTCTCTGAACCCAAACCTCGATATTCTGACAAATAAAATCTCACTAGATCCTACTGTATGGCGTAAGTACCTCTAACATCTGTAACGCCATCGGCTTTCGGCTCAATGCATCAACCACTACGTTAGCCTTACCCAGATGATAAAGTATCTCGAGGTCGTAATGTTTAATTAGCTCCAACCACCTACGCTCTCTCATATTCAAATCTTTCTGACTGAAGATATACTTCAAACTCTTCTGATCCGTAAATATCTTACATGACGACCCATAGAGATAATGCCTCCAGATCTTTAAGGCGAAAACGACCGCAGCTAGCTCCAAATCGTGCGTGGGATAATTCACCTCATAGGGTTTCAACTGGCGGGACGTATAAGCAATAACCCTATCTCCCTGCATCAAAACACATCCGAGCCCGAGGCCCGAAGCATCACTATATACCACGAAATCTTCGTTCCCCTGAGGCAACGCTAACACGGGTGCGGTAGTTAGTCGTCTCTTCAACTCGTCAAAACTACCTTGTCTGTCTGCGGTCCACTCGAATTTCTGAGTCTTCTGGAGCAACTGAGTGAGTGGTCTAGCGATCTTAGAAAATCCCTCAACAAATCTACGGTAATAGCCGGCAAGACCCAAAAAACTCCTCACCTCCTTCACATTCTTAGGCGGCTCCCAAGCCATCACTGCCTCTATCTTCTGCGGATCTACCCGAACTCCCTCTGCTGAAATCACATGCCCGAGGAACATCACTTCCTCGAGCCAAAACTCACACTTAGAGAACTTCGCATACAATTGCTCAGCTCTCAAAATGTCTAATACAATCCGGAGATGTAAGGCGTGCTCCTCCCGACTCCGTGAATAGATAAGAATGTCATCGATAAAGACGACTACGAATTTGTCCAGATACTCAATAAAAACTTTGTTCATCAACTGCATGAACACTGCTGGGGCATTGGTTAGCCCGAAAGGCATAACCACAAACTCGTAATGGCCATATCTCATCCGAAAGGCAGCTTTCGGTATATCACTGTCCCGAATCCTCAACTGGTAGTAGCCCGATCGCAAATCAATCTTCGAAAAGACGGTCGCCCCCTGAAGCTGATCAAACAAGTCGTCAATTCGGGGCAAAGGGTATTTATTTTTGATGGTTAACTTGTTTAATTCTCGATATTCGATGCATAAACAAAGAGATCTATCCTTCTTCTTAACAAAAAGTACAGGCGCACCCCAAGGCGATGCACTCGGTCGAATATACCCTTTATCTAACAACTCTCCCAACTGATTCTTCAATTCTAACATCTCCGACGGTGCCATACGGTACAGCGCTCGAGAAATAGGGGCCGCATTAGGCTCTAGATCAATAGGAAAATCCACCTCTCGCTGTGGTGGTAATCCCGGCAAGTCATCCGGAAATACGTCGGGATAATCACTAACAACTGGAATTGACGACAAATCAACTCCGCCATCTTCCGCCTTCAGAGCATAACACCAGTAGCCAACACAACCCTGGTTCAGAAGTTTCATCGCCTTCAAGGCGCTAATCACACTCCCCGATCTAACCGGCTTACAACCGACGAGAGTATGCTCGTTGCCGTCCTCGGCCACTATCGAGATGGTACGAGTCCGATAGTTCATGATAGCACCGTGAAGATCCAACTAATCGTCCCCGAGGATCAAATCCTCACCCTTAAGGTCTATAACAATGAGATTCGAGGGCCAATCCCGGATCCCGATCCTCACTGGGCAATCCCTAACTTTACGGTCCCCAACCATACGATCCCCGCTAGGCGTACTCACTACAAACGATTCACACTCAAACAAGCAGTCAAAGCCAATACGACTCACACAATCCGATGCAATAAAGGAATGGGTAGCACCCGAATCAAAAAACACTGAAACTGGATGAGTAAGGATCTGAGTGGTACCTGACGCCACCGGAACGTCTGCCTCCTCTGTGCGCCTCATCTGATATAATTGGGGGTGAACTGTACCCGAACTCGATGCTGTACAACGATCCGGCTGACCCCGACCCCTACCACGGCCCGAACTCTGCGGAACATGGGTAGCTGGAGTGCTGTGTTCCCTCTGATCGGTAGTGGTAGTCGGAACTCTAGCGGCCCTGGTGGCCCTCTCACAATGAGCTGCCCGATGCCCGGTCTGTCCGCAAGTAAAGTAAGTAACTAACGAAAATGGGCAATCCTTCATAACGTGCTCGGGCTGACTGCAATTAAAACAAACTCTCCTGCTAGGTGCAACAGACTGGACTGAACGGTTACCCTGAGATCCACCGGCCTGATGAAACGGCCGTTTCCCAGATGTAGGAGCAGAATGAGACCTCGAAAACTAACCACCCTTACCGGCCGAGAATTCGCCAGTAGTCTTCTGCTTCTTAGCTTCTGAAACCGACTCTTATTTCAGAACGTCCATCTCGATCACTCGAGCGCGATCCTGGTATTCCTTCAAAGTGGCACACATGAGCGGTGCCATACTCTGCCTGATATGCGGCTTCATGCGCATATTGAAGTAACGGATTTTATCAGCCTCCGTCCTCACCTGATCTTTCACGAAACCCAACTGCTGATTGTAAGAGATAATGGCCTGAGAAATCGGCACATCCTGGGGTGTGGCAGTGAAGAACTCCACAATTCTGCATTCTTTGACTGGCGGCGGACAATATTCTGCTTCCATAGCAGCCCTGAACTCCTCCCAAGTGGCTCGACGGTCTCTGGGCGCAACTGTTGGGATTCCGAAAATAAAATGATAAACGCAGCGGAAATAAATACGAATCCCAAACAGGATCGATCAAGTAACGTATATATGAAAATATAAATACGAAGATAAAAATCATACCCTTGAAGCCTTTGAAATAAATCTTCGTAAAAATGGATGACGATCACGAACCCCATCACGAACACGAAATCCCTTCGTTCCAAGCACCGAAAATTCGAAGCCTCTACTTCACACGCGTCGGAAGTTGCCCGAAAAAATTCGATAGCAATCCGTTCTCGAAGAACACGGCTAGTAATTACTATAGGAATTTATATCTTATTTTCTTTCTTAATTTTTCTCAACTCAAAGTGAAAAAAATAAAATAAATATCTCTCTCCCTCAAGATGTCTCACGGCAGTGAGCTGCTCCAGAAATTGAAGATGGAGTTTTCTAGTCTTCCTCTCTCCTCATATGTGTTTGTTATATTATATCTCATATAATAATCACATATCATGTAGTTAATCATTTTGAGAAAAGAATCTCAACTTATTAATTCAAAACATGACAACACACATGCAAAGTGGACATGTGAGGGCGGCGGCTATGGTAGGAAGTTTCCTAGAAAACAAGCCGAGTTACTCGGCTCGTGTACCGGACGTTCGTCAAACGACTCCGTTAAATACACTCCGTTTAATTACCAATGTATTTATATAAATTAATTAATTCAATTAATTAATTATATAAAATACAAATAATTAATTCAATTAATTAATTATATAAAATACAAATATATTTCTCTAAGAAATATAATTTATGAGTTAAATTAATTACCCAGTAACTTAATTTCAATTCATAAGACCGCAATTTTGATTTATCCAATAAATCATAATTTAGATATCCAATATCCAATATTAATAGAGAGATAATAAATTCACATTTATCTGTCAACGCTCCTAATGCGCGACTCCGTAGGTCCGCCTCAGCCGGCATTGGGAGGAACCAATGAGTGCGGGCAGCACTTAGCCAGCCTAGCGGGCCGCACTGTAAACCCCGACTGAGAACGAATGAAGGGATCATTCCAGAACCATTATGTCGTGAATACTATATACGTATAGACCCTTCATCAGATGTCCCGGTCAAGTCTTCGGGTCACGGTAAAGTCAAACCCTACTGTTGACTAAACTCTATACATGTGTTAATGCAAATCAAGACCAACTGATTAATAGTGTATCTAATACGACTATATTAGAATGCTTTGGCCAAAGACTTATGATCTTATTTGCCGTTAACCGTATAGGACATTTGCCTGCTCACTAACAGGAGATAGAATACTTTATTGGTGTACAGTAAAGACTGCTACCTGCCCGTATAGTCCGCACTTCAAGGTCGACTCAGCAATTAAGCAAATGAGTCTAACTACTCTAATGACAAACTAAACGTCGCAGGCACATCTTCTACTGAACCCTCAAGTCAAAGGTCCACGTATACTATCACAACCTTTCGATTCGTCATCGACTCTCCGAGAGTGAATACCATGTGACTGAATCGAGTATGAGTTGTGTTCGAGTATACTGGCCCCACCAATATACTTATAACTATGCTACCAAGACGTGTACACGTCCTAGCATCAGTTATACAAGTCGTATTAAAACTTAATGCCCATTTTAAGTTTATTGACTTGCGAACAATTTACGTAAATAAACTTTAAACACTTCCAGTGCATTTTCTCTTATCCCATAACGAGAATGGAATGTTCGATTTATTTACATGGACTTCACTTCAATGTTTACCAAGTCAAGAATGCAATTGAAATACAATAAACAGTGAATGAATCGTATTGCCTTTTTATTAATTATTCCATAATTACAAGTACAATGCCCTTACTCTCTCATCCCCTGAGTGGCATTCGAGGGCATATTCCTAACAATCTCCCACTTGCACTCAATGCCATACATCATGGTATCTAATACCCATGTTCTTCAGATGTCTTTCTAAGACGGCCTGAGATAATGGCTTAGTCAGCGGGTCAGAGATATTGTCTTCTGAGTCTACTCTTTTCAATGAAACATATCCTTTTTCCACCATCTCTCAAATGATGTGGTATTTTCTCTCTATATGCTTGGTATTGTGGTAAGCCCTAGGCTCCTTGGCTTGGGCGACAGTTCCATCATTATCACAGAATAGTGATATAGGCAGCTTCGCATTAGGCATCACTTGAAGTTCTTGCATAAACTTCTGCATCCAAAATGCTTCTTTGCTAGCCTCTGAGGCAGCTAGATACCGTGCTTGGCAGGTGGAATCTCCAGTAGCAGTTTGCTTGGAGCTTCTCCAAGATACTGCTCCTCCATTGAGAGTAAACAAATACCCAGATGTCGACTTAGAGTCGTCATTGTCTCCTTGAAAATCAGAACCGGTGAATCCAATCACTCTCAGTTCTCCACCACCGCAAGTAATAACCAAGTCTCTAGTTCTTCTTAAGTACTTAAGAATATTCTTTACAGCAGTCAAGTGTTCCCTACCTGGGTTTGCTTGAAATCGGCTTACCATACTCACAGCATAGGCTAAGTCCAGTCTCGTTCACAATATAGCGTACATGAGGCTACCCACTGTCGAGGCATAGGGTACCTTACTCATCTCTCTTGTATTCCTCACTTTGAGGACACATTTTCTTGGTGAGATGAATTCCATGTCGCTTGGGAAGGAACCCTCTTTTAGATTCATCCATCTTGAATCTTCTCAGGATTTTATCTATATAGAGGGCTTGGGAAAGTCCTATCATTCTTCGCGGTCCATCTCTGTAAAGACGGATCCCTATAATATAGGAAGCTTCTCCCAAGTCTTTCATGGAGAACGTTTTAGAAAGCCAAGCTTTCACAGTGCTGAGCATTGCTACGTTATTTCCTATAAGTAGAATATCATCTACATATAGTACTAAGAACGCAATGTTGCTCCCACTGACCTTTTTGTAAACACACGGTTCCTCCTCATTACGAAGTCAAAGTCCTTGACTGCTTCGTCAAATCGAAGGTTCCAACTCCGAGAAGCTTGCTTCAGCCCATAAATGGCTCATTGTAGCTTACACACCTTATCAGACCTTCGAAGTGGAGGTTGTGTTACAATAGGTTCGGTTCCTTATCCATGATCAGATGTCTCCTTAGGACCTTCATTATGCTCTTCCAAAGAGATATTTCTACCCGAGCCAACTTCCTGAATGAATTCATCCTCAAGGAAGTGCGCTTGTAATGCCACAATGATCCCATGATCTTCTGGCATGTAGAATAGATAACCCATCGAGTCATCTGGGTATCCAATGAAACGTCATTTGATGGACCTCGCTTCCAGTTCGTCCACTTTAGCCTTCTTGACATAGGCTGGATATCCCCAAATCCTTATGTGATTCAGGCTTGGTTTCTTACCATTCCACATCTCATGTGGAGTGATAGGAACGGATTTGGAAGGACATCTATTAAGGATACAGGCAGCGGTTAGTAAGGCATATCCCCATAGGTAAATAGGTAAATCAGTGTAATTTAACATAGAGCGAACCATGTCCAACAAAGTTCGATTTCTACTTTCTGAAACACCATTTAACTGTGGGGTTCCTGGCGGCGTAAATTGTGAAACTATTCCATGTTCCTTAAGGAACTCATCAAACTCTGTGCTCATATATTCGCCATCTCGGTCCGACCGAAGTGCTTTGATATGACATCCAGTCTGTTTTTCAACTAGGGCCTTAAATTCTTTGAATTTAGTAAAGGCTTCGGATTTATGTTTCATTAAGTACACAATCCCATACCTAGTATGATCATCTGTGAACGTTATGAAATATTAATATGCGTCTCGGGCCACTTCTAGAGCACCACAAACGTTGGTATGTACCAATCCAAGTTTATCGGCAGCCCTTTCAAAAGTCCCTGTGAAGGGGGACTTAGTCATTTTGCCTATAAGGCAAGATTCACAAGTTGGATAGGGTTCTACACCTAATGGACTTAAAAGTCCATCTTTCTCCATTTTCTGAACCTTGGTCTGACCAACATGACCAAGTCTAAGGTGCCATTTAAAAGTTTGATTAGTATCTTGCCTACCATGTTTCCTAGTTATAGTGTTCACTGCTGTTTTATTTGCATGTTCAGATGATATAAACCATTCAACAATGTAGCTGTGCCAACCAATTTATTTTGAAAATAAATTTTACAACTACCATTTCCAATGAAGAAACAAAATCCTTTCCGGTCCAAGACTGGAATGGATACAATGTTTTTATGCCCCTTGGGAAAAACAAGTACTTCATCTAATGTCAAAATAAAATCGGATTCTAAACCCAGTAGGATTGATCCAATATCGGTTGCCTCAACACTTTGTCCGCTTCCGACAGTGATCATTATTTCCCCAGCTTCAAGTTTCCAGATTCTGATTCATAGTACAAATGTGAGAAGTGGCACCTGAATCTAGAATCCATGCAGCAGAATATATAGTAGCAAAACAATTTGTTTCAAAAACAAAAAGTTCCGTACATGATGCGCCATTAATCTTAGGACAAGTCCTTCGCCAGTGGCCCAGCTCACCCCATTCAAGGCATTTGTCCGTAGGTTTTGGACTGCCTACCTTTTGAACCTTTTGGGCCTTGCCCTTTCCTTTCTGTACCCCTTTCTTGGGTTTGTACTGCTCGTAGGTCTTTTTCTTCTTGTTCTTGGACCTCCGAGGCCCAGAAGAAATCACAAGAGCAACCTCTCTCGGTTTAGTCTTCATTTTAGACGGCGCCGTCACCAGTTTATTCATTAGCCCAGCTAATGTGCATGTAATTTCATTATAGTTGAAATTTATTACAAACTACGTGAAAGAGTCAGGGAGAGATTGAAGGATGAGATCAATTTCAAAGGATAAATCCATATTAAAGTTGAGCACCTCGAGCCTCTCAATCATAGAGATCATCTTGAGGACGTGGTCTCCCACTTTCTCTCCTTCTTTCATCCTAGCACTGAACAACTGCTTTGATATCTCATATCTAGCAGTCCTACTGTGCTCTCCATAAAGTTCAGTCAAGTGTGCGAGAATCTGCCTAGCAGAAGTTATTTTCTCGTGCGCTCTCTGCAGCTCATTTGTCATTGAGCCCATCATAAAGCCACGGACTAGCACGTCATCCTTGACCCATTTTTCATGGACGTCAATATCTTCCTGATTACCCCTGGTTCGGATTGGAGTCGGTGGAATGTCCGCCTCCAAGACGTATCCCAGAGACTCCATACTGAGTACAATCATCAGATTCCGCAACCAGTCAACAAAATTGGGTCCAGTTAGGAGATTCTTTTCAAGTAGTATTGCAAGTGGGTTTTTAGCCATTTTTTAGAGATTCGGTTTTGTTTTCTGCAAAGATTTAGACAAGATTCAATTAGTGACTTGTTTAATTATGACCGAGTATAGAATTTAAGGGCTTGTATAATTCTTGTCTTGGCTCCCACTAATTTTATCGGAACTATACACTCCCATGTTATAATCCGGAAGTCATGGTTAGATCGACTTATTAGTGGTGATCAAGTTCTTTACAAATTTTAACAGACGCAACCTATCAGGTTTCTTGCCAATTAATTTCTGTAAAGTGGTGTCTAACACCAACCCGTCTAACGGATGATTTGATCTTCTTTTTACCCCTAGTTCACTTTCCCTCAACCCATTCGGTTTCTCTGAACTATCTAAGTTTAAACCATCAACTCCTATTAGTCTGACAATTGAATCTTACCCGGCAGCCCATACGGTTTATAGGGATTTGATTTGTCACAACCAAAGGCATCTAATGCACTCTAGGAATTTATCAGCTTTCCCCAAAAATATTACCCCGACATACTCGGAAGAATAATATTCCGGTTTAGATTTCAATTTTCCATGAGTTTGACGGAGGGTAGGAAACCTCGTAACCTTTATAACTTAGTGTGTTTGTAGTCGGGAGAATTTTGCGATTAATGTTACACTTTGCACATTAATTCATTTATACGCCCGTTTGTTGGTTTGTCAATCATTCAAAATGAAAAACAGAAAACAGTAACCTAGTTACTACCAACATATAGCTCATGGACCTAATTCCTATGTACTGGGCCAAGCGAATGACCCAATAAATAAAAATACAGTCTTCGAATCTTCGTCTTCTCGGTCGGTTGTCTTCGGTCTTCGTCATACCCAAAATAATAATTACATCATTGAAAAATTGCATCCTATACAAATTTTTCTAGTAAATATAAATAGGCTCAAAACGGCCTTTAAAACCCAATCGAATCGAACAAATCAAAAACTAAGTCCACGAGCTATATCACCATCACATAAGGATTCAATACAACATGTAATGGCAACAAAATTAAACAATTAATTTTAATATAAATTAATCTAATTAATCTATAAATTAATCTATTCAACTTCTACTATATTAATTCAATTAATATAAAGTGGCATTAAAATTAAATAATCAATTAATATATTAATCCAATCAATATAAAATTAATCTATTCAATTTTAATGGTATTAATCCAATTAATACTAATAATCGTCATTTAAATTCGTTCGAAGTAATCCGGCCAAAATAATATTTCCCTTAATAAAAATATTCCAAATATTTTATTAAGTCCAATTAAATCCAATTTAAATTTCGAAAATTATTACAATGAAAAATAAACACAAAAACGGAGTCCCGGAAAAAACCGGTATCAGGCCCAGCCCACGGCCCGATTCAAAATCGGGCTGAAAACCCGAGAACCGCCCGGACCGAGTCACTCTCGGCCATTGCCGGCAGTGGCGAGTATTTGCCAGCGGCTTCTGATGGCCGAGTCACTCTCGGCGGCCAGCGGCAAGAACCTATAAGGCTGCTGGCACCGTCTTCGTGCGGTATTCGTGTTTAACAAAAAACGTGATGCTACAATGAACAATTTAAAATCTACGATTATTCCAAACATGATTCTAAATCATAATCATCATCCAAAAGCATTCAAAATGCACAAATAATCGTATATACGGAAACATTGACCTCGCTCCGATACCACTGTTGGGATTCCGAAAATAAAATGATAAACGCAGCGGAAATAAATACGAATCACAAACAGGATCGATCAAGTAACGTATATACGAAAATATAAATACGAAGATAAAAATCATACCCTTGAAGCCTTTGAAA
This sequence comes from Orobanche coerulescens, assembly GCA_033398695.1. Classification (NCBI taxonomy): domain Eukaryota; kingdom Viridiplantae; phylum Streptophyta; class Magnoliopsida; order Lamiales; family Orobanchaceae; genus Orobanche; species Orobanche coerulescens. The sequence continues at coordinate 153,555,154 of CM065812.1, read as the reverse complement.
TAAATCTTCGTAAAAATGGATGACGATCACGAACCTCATCACGAACACGAAATCCCTTCGTTCCAAGCACCGAAAATTCGAAGCCTCTACTTCACATGCGTCGGAAGTTGCCCGAAAAAATTCGATAGCAATCCGTTCTCTAAGAACACGGCTAGGAATTACTATAGGAATTTATATCTTATTTTCTTTCTTAATTTTTCTCAACTCAAAGTGGAAAAAATAAAATAAATATCTCTCTCTCCCTCAAGATGTCTCACGGCAGTGACCTGCTCCAGAAATTGAAGATGGAGTTTTCTAGTCTTCCTCTCTCGTCATATGTGTTTGTTATATTATATTTCATATAATAATCACATATCATGTAGTTAATCATTTTGAGAAAAGAATCTCAACTTATTAATTCAAAACATGACAACACACATGCAAAGTGGACATGTGAGGGCGGCGGCTATGGTAGGAAGTTTCCTAAAAAACGAGCCGAGTTACTCGGCTCAGATATCTGACGTTCACAAACGACTCCGTTAAATACACTCCATTTAATTACCAATGTATTTATATAAATTAATTAATTCAATTAATTAATTATATAAAATACAAATATATTTCTCTAAAAAATATAATTTATGAATTAAATTAATTACCCGGTAACTTAATTTCAATTCATAAGACCGCAATTTTGATTTATCCAATAAATCATAATTTAGATATCCAATATCTAATATTAATAGAGAGATAATAAATTCACATTTATCCGTCAACGCTCCTAATGCGCGACTCCGTAGGTCCGTCTCAGCCGGCATTGGGAGGAACCAATAAGTGCGGGCAGTACTTAGCCAGCCTAGCGGGCCGCACTGTAAACCCGGACTGAGAACGAATGAAGGGATCATTCCAGAACCATTATGTCGTGAATACTATATACGTATAGACCCTTCATCAGATGTCCCGGTCAAGTCTTCAGGTCATGGTAAAGTCAAACCCTACTGTTGACTAAACTCTATACATGTGTTAATGCAAATCAAGACCGACTGATTAATAGTGTATCTAATACGACTATATCAGAATACTTTGGCCAAAGACTTATGATCTTATTTGCCATTAATCGTATAGGACATTCGCCTGCTCACTAACAGGAGATAGAATCCTTTCTTGGTATACAGTAAAGACTGCTACCTGCCCGTATAGTCCGCACTTCGAGGTCGACTCAGTAATTAAGCAAATGAGTCTAACTACTCTAATGACAAACTAAACGTCACATGCACATCTTCTACTGAACCCTCAAGTCAAAGGTCCACGTATACTATCACAACCTTTCGATTCGTCATCGACTCTCCGAGAGTGAATACGGTGTGACTGAATCGAGTATGAGTCGTGTTCGAGTATATTGGCCCCACCAATATACTTATAACTATGCTACCAAGACGTGCACACGTCCTAGCATCAGTTATACAAGTCGTATTAAAACTTAATGCCCATTTTAAGTTTATTGACTTACGAACAATTTACGTAAATAAACTTTAAACACTTCCAGTGCATTTTCTTTTATCCCATAACGAGAATGGAATGTTCGATTTATTTACATGGACTTCACTTCAATGTTTACCAAGTTAAGAATGCAATTGAAATACAATAAACAGTGAATGAATCGTATTGCCTTTTTATTAATTATTCCATAATTACAAGTACAATGCCCTTACTCTCTCATCCCCTGAGTGGCATTCGAGGGCATATTCCTAACAGCAACGGCCTCCCACCATTCCACAGCTTCCTTATCCAGGAGGTACTGGGCAATATGTACCCTCCTGTCTTCGGGACAAGCTACGATATCGAAGGTCCTGGACAACTGAAAGAGCCAATTCTCCCAACCGAGGGAGTCAGAAGATCCGGAGAAACGAGGAGGGTGCATCTTAGTCACCGTCTGAAGCCACTTACTAGCTTCCGGGGGCGGATTCTGGCATCCACCCTGAGCTATCTGAGCAAGCTGGGCTACTAACTGTTGAAGTACGGCAGTAGCCCCGGCGTCGGCATTATTACCCGACGGCACTGAGTGAGAGGCTAAGTCCGGAGAGGACTGAGAAAGTGAGCCCTCTTCATTATCAGCACCCCGACCAAGGCCTCGGCCGCGTCCCCTAGCTGGTCTACCACGACCTCTCAACATACTTAAGAAAATATTAAAAGAACAAGATGAGAAAGATTCACAATCTACAAGGTTGGTATCACAATTCTCAATTCCGAACAACACAAGAAAATGAATTCTAGAAGTATAAGAGTTCGAGGAGACTTACAGCCACGGGTCGCACGAAAAGACGGTAGCCTGATGATATTAGGCTCAACGACTGACTCTAACGACGCAACTGACAGACCCAAAATTAACCGACAGCCTAGGCATTCAAAACCTAAGGCTCCGATACCATAAATGTAACACCCCAAATCACAAATGGGACATTACACGCCATAGAACCTCCATGAGGTTTACCAGGCTAACACATAACACACCAACTCAATATGAAATCCCATAAGACACAGTCATCAAGTAAAATAGGGCCGTGGCCTCGGCCAAAACATTTTAATCCAGTAACGAAAAATGTAACTACAGTAAATCCATTGCCCACGTAGGGGACTTTAACCAATAAAGAAAAATAAAATGGACTCGAGCCTCATCATCATGCCAGTCCATCCTTTGCGTGCGCATCCTGTGCCAGCTCCTCAGCTCGACCAGTACCTGAAATGCATAAGACGCATTTCCCCCATTTAAGGGGTTAGCATTCGAATAGCTAGTGCAAGTACAGAATTACACAACATTTTATACATACGAGATTCAATGCAAACAAACCATTTAGGAAAAACATTTGAAATCAATATTCCGGAATATCACATTTGCATTTAAAAATAGTATATCCTCAAGTTTCCGCACCAAAACCATACACACTTGGTAACTCGCGACCGTACCCATTAGTATCGGTCCCCAGAGGTCCCGTTGAACCGTCCCCAGGTGAGAAACCACTTCTGCGGCCGTACCCATTAGTATCGGCCCCCAGAGGTCCCGTCGAATCGTCCCCAAGTGGAAGAACATCAACACACCCACCCAAGTCCATTTCCGTGGCCGTACCCATTAGTATCGGCCCCCAGAGGCCACATGCCATCCCAGGTGGAAGAGCAACAATCACATTCGTTCAATAATACCATTTACTCATTCGTATCAAAATCATACACACATAACGGAATGTAATACATGTACTTGCCTTGGATAACACGAGGCGAAGAAAACGGTGGAAGGAAAAGGTTTCAGTCCGAACAATCTTCACAAATCTGATCCTAACAACAATAGAGACTCAATCAACTACAATTCCACTGAGAAATCACGAATTAATCGGCGTTCTACCCTAAGGGACAATACGTCGAACACTACGGAGGCATAAGGTTCAAATTCGATCAATGAAGGGAAAAACTTGGAATTTATCCGCTAAAGTTCTAGGAAAACATAACACTACGATTACCCAACTATAATTCATCATCAATCGAAGCAAAAACGAAAGGAAAAATGAATAATAGCCAAGAACCCTAAAATTAGGTATAATGTCCAATTACCTCAATTCAACGATGGAATGGTGGAAGGAAGATGATTGATTCGTGTTAGAATGTCCAATTCCGAGTTATAAGATGTTAGAATGCAATATCCGGATGAAATCGCCCAAGATCGTGATGAAGGAGTGGAGAGCCGAGAGGAATGGTGAAAAATAGGGTTAAAACCCATGTCTGTCCTATATATACTGGACAGAACACGGCGCAACAAACGGCCCAAATGGCGCCGTGTTCAGCACCGTATTACGGGTCAGCGGGCGACCCCTGTGCGACACGGCGCACAGACATGGCGCAAAATGCCGCGGGTCTTGCGCCGTTTCGCAAGGCAACGGGCACCACAGGGCAACACGGCACACAGACCCGGCGTAGAATGCCGCGGGTCTTGCGCCGTTTTGCACAGGTCAGGCCAGACAGCCTCTTGACACAAGACGACGCTACCAAAACAGAAAAAGACGATAAACCAAAACACGATATGTCGACCCAACGGTCCGAGAAAATTACATGCAACGAAAAACAATATCCAATAACCCGAAACGGTCCGAGGTACACAATTAAAATCGAACAAGGAACAAATTCCCTAAACTTATAGGAAATTAAAAAAGTCCAAAAGTCACGATACAACGTCGGATTAACAATCCGAAACTCACAACATGCTCCACTCAACCATACGGACTCATGGAAATCGAACGAGTTTTACGAGAATCGAATACACATGCGATAAAATATAACTCAAGATGAAAATACGTAAAAACATCATCGAGACTCGTCCAAATGGAGAAACTCCAAGAATAAAATAGATTCAAAATTCCAAAACAGTGTCAAGAGAGTTTTCCGAAACGAACACACTCCAAAAATAGAAATTACCAAAAATAAAAAACGCGGATATTACAATCAGCCGAGTCCAGAAGTAACTGCCAAGTACTCACCTGACCGCGTTAGCGTGCGCTACCTGCCACTCTGCGTGTGCTAACAGCGTCTCGGAAGCGTGCGCTATCGGCTATAGCGTGCGCTACCTGGGCACCTGACCGAGTCCAGGAGTAAACTATCTAGCACTGGGCTGCTCCGATAGCGCGCGCTATCAGACCAGTGTAGCGTGCGCTAGACTCGAACACTAGCGTACGCTAGAACAAATAATTAGCGTGCGCTAGGACAACTGTCCAGAGGCAGAAGCAGGCTACTGACACTGCTGTGCCCGAATACCTAGCGCGCGCTACCGGACAAGCGTAGCGTGCGCTACTAAGAAAGACTAGCGCGCGCTAATCAACAATAGTAGCGTGCGCTAGGCTGCCAAGGAAAAACGATTCAAACACTCGGAACACCAGAAACACGTTCAACGTACGGAAGATCACAACACTCATAACAACATATGATGGTTATACGGCAACCCCAAAATGGCGGTTCCAACTGTAATCACAAGAATCGGACCGACCCGCGACGGAAAAACCAACAATAGCGGAATTGAATACAATAATACCAAAATTAAGTATTCTCGAAATACACGTACGTTTACACACAAGTCACCAAAATAGGAAAACACAACATCGAACAAAGTATAGGAAAAGAAAGAAAAAAATACGGATATTACACTATAACCCTCTTTTATTTAGAGATCAATCTATTGATAATATGTTGTTATAAAAAAAATTGCTTACATATTTTAGAAGGAAAGATTACACTCTGGTACTATGAGAAATTTCTAAATAGATTTGGTTCCACCTCCTTCTTTTTGTCAAAATGGTCCAAATCGTTAAGTATTTAATAGTTTCTGTTAAATGACCCAAAAGAAGATAATTTAATCCTTATATTTGAAAAATTACATAAATTATTTGGATATAATTTATAATACAAAAGCAAATCCAAAACTTTCAAAAATGTATATTTGATTTAAAAAATAAATAAATTAACAAATCATTTAAAACAAAAAAAATAAAAAATCACTTAAAACAACCAATTTTATTTTCTACAACCTCTTTGTACAAAGACGAATGCATGGATTAGTATATTATTATTAAATTTAGTTCTTATATATTTAGAAATATCTCTTTGAAAATTCATAAAGCCAGTAATTATATAATTTAGTACATATGAGTTTTTTATTTATTTTGTTATTTTATATAATTAAATAAGATTTAAAACTAAGATAGACTAATTGATTTATTCATAGTTTTTTTGATTTATTTACAAATATTAATTAAAATGACTATTTCTATACTTTCAATAATATTTTTTGTTAAGATTATTTCAATTTACTTAATTGATTAGGACTTCGACCAATTTTTACTTTGGTCAATTTTTATTTTCTAATTGGCCAATTTTTTATTGAGATTATTTCAATTTACTTAATTGAATCTAGGGATTAATATATTATTATTAAATTTATTATGTATTTAGAAATATCTCTTTGAAAATTTATAAAATCAGTAATTATATAACTTAGTAAATATGAGTTTTTTTTATTTATTTTGTTGTTTATGTTAATTAAATAAGATTTAAAACTAAGATAGACTAATTGATTTATTCCATAGTTTATTTGATTTATTTATAAATAATAATTAAAATAATTGTTTCTACACTTTCAATAATATTTTTAATAAGATTATTTCGATTTATTTAATTGATTAGGACTTTGAGTACTTTTTAGTTACATATATTTACCTCTTCTTTTGCAATATTCCTAAACATCTTTCATTTTAGTTCATATTTCTTTTGTTGATATACCTAATTATAGTGACTAAATAATATAAATTAATTAATTAATGAAAATATATTATATTTCCACGAGATTTTAGGTTAAAATTTTTAATTTATAGTACACACTACTATATTAAATTTCTCTTTGTTTGGGATTTATATATTTTAAGTAATGAAAACATGAAATATTTTTATAAATATAATCAATTCCTATTTTGTTCGTAATTCATATTCCTTAATTTATAAAAATAAATAAGGTAGGTAAGAGTTATTTCATATATAATTATAATGTAATTAATGCAATGATGATTAGGTCAGTAATTGAGTATGTGTCAGCTGAAGCATGAGAGACTGGCACATAAGCACACGAAGCACCAGCAGAAGACATGTGGCACCCGAAGCATGAGAATCTGCCACTTAAGATCAACGTATTCTGCATTAGTATATAAGGGAGATATTACATACATGTACTTGAGTTTGTAATTTTCCCTGTAATAATAAATAGGAAGTCCAATAGTTTTGTATAGAGTAGGATTCTTGTCTATCAAGTTAGGGTTACATCTATCATTGTGTGTATATATATATATATATATATATACTTTCATCAGTAATAATATCAATAAAATTCTCCCTATTTCAGGAAAAGTAGTAAAGAAACAGTAGAAAGCAGAACATGTAAAAGCATTGTATTGATAATGTAATATCCGACTGTAACTTTTCATTTTTACCTGTCATTGTATTATTCGGATAATCTGATTATCATGAATCGTTGCATTTAGTATTATGCCGTAGTATTATAGATTTAAATATCATATCGTTGTTAGTTCATTTCAAATGTGATGATTCGATGATAATTGGAGAGTTGTATTTTCGGATTTATTTTGTTGTTGTAGCGTACGCTACACAGTACTATTAACGTACGCTAATCATGTGACTTAGCGTGCGTAAGGTTTCCTCGGTTGCGTACGCTAAGAAGGAATCTGGCAGCAGTTGACTTCAGCACGTGAACCCTTTTAACCGTTAGCATGCATGAGATCTAAATCTGAGCTGGCGTGTCGGTGAGAATCTACTTTTATTAGCGTGCGTAACCCATTTCTCGTTAGCGTGCGCTAGCGGCCTGCGATAATCCAAGACAGTAGCCACTGTAAGCCGCTTACGTACGTAATATCGACCGTATAGCGTACGTAAGGGCATTAGCGTACGCTAAACTGTCCTGATAGCGTGCGCTAAGGATGTCCAGTCTATTTATAGGGCCAGCCTGTTTTTCATTTCTTCACAACTCTAAACCGATTCTCTCTCCATTTTATCGTCCCTCTGCACTCTAAAAACGATATCAACCTACACCAACTTGTTTCTAATCCTTGAATCTCGGAGTGGAGCTCATTTCCTTGGAGATTTGAAGTTGTTTTTAAGCTTGGAACATATTCTCTCATAGCATTGAAGTTGTTCTTCATTTCTGGAGGTTGGTGTGTTTTCTTCTCTGCATTATTTTCTTATGTTGATGTTAATGACGAATTATACTTCACCTAGAGTTAGATTAAGCAAGTAAAACATAGTTCTAATCCAACCTTTTTAACACTTTTGATGAATATGTTAAATGAGGGTTTAGTTAGAGGAGTTCTTGATATTGTAGTAATGGTAACCATGTTTGTAGCTGTCATTACTCATCTTCTGGATGAATTTAGCTCAAGGACATTGTTGGATCGATTAGCTTCATCATAATGGACTTAGTCAAGAACTTGATATCATATAGTGATTAAACACCATTTTAGGTATTTAATTACCTTGAGAGAACTTGATGATGTTAAAGATGAGATTAGATGATCTAGTTCAGAATCTCGAAGCTTTAACAAATCATGATTGTTCAGTTTCACAAGTCTTTGAAGATTGATAAGGATCTTGATAATTTCAACAATAATTTTTCATTAATCTAATGTATTGAGAACTTAGAATATTTTGATCATCATACTAGAATTGGTAAATTCACCATCATGTTAATGAATCCTCCAGCCTTGTAACAAAGACTTTGGTAACCTTCATGAGTATGGTGTAATCTCAGAACTTATGAACTTGTTATTAGCTTAAAAGTCAATTTAAATGAGAGGAGAATAATCATAATGTGCAGATTTTACCTTTCAACCTTTTAATGTTTTGGAAAGTTTAATCATCATAAGATGATCTTAACATCATGATTGGTTATTCAACATACCCTTGATAGAACTCTTGCTTATGATGAACCATGCGAACATTCGGTAAATATTGTAAACCGATTCTTATAGTTGTATTGATGTTAGAAGGACTCCTGGCATAAGGTACCAATAATTTGTAGTAACAAACTATTCTAAAGGATTGTAGGTTCCTACTAATCCTATATTGATAATTATACGAATATGTTTTGAGTAAAATGTATTTCGTTTAAGGTTGATTGTTCGAGTAAAACTTGTCGAGGACCGTCCGTTCGTTCCGATAAGAAGAGGACTTTTCTCGTCTCCGTATTAAGGCAAGTTATCTTGCTTGGTTATAATGATGATTAGATTCTTGTGATGATTATATATATTTCATGTGTATGAATTGTCCATGTGACGTTGTCGTGATTTGATATTGTCCTTGACGTTATGGGATTGCATTCCCAAGTACGCCGTTTCGAATCGTTGATCTCGTTGGTCCTTATTTTCACTTTGGTGCGTTTTTCTTGATCCTTAATTGGATGTGTTATCCTTTGAGTTTCGTTGTCATGTTGCATCGTGACATATCTGGAGTCATACCTGCGTGCCGATTGGTTATTGTGTAGGATTTTCATGTCGGGCACATTTAAGTCGTGTGTTGGTTGTTGGCCTCACATTGGACTGTGCACACGAGTTGTTGGCTTCGTGAGACTGATTAGGTACAAGACCACACGTGTATTCGATCGATACTCGTTGGTGGCTCGTGCACGGACACATTTCCAGATCGGGCGTACTGTGATGTCCATCTTGAGCCATAATGTTAATCGTTCACAAACCATGTTTGATTGGATGTGTTCGATATTTTGTGACTGATTGTTTCATACGCCCGAGGGGTATGATTAATAGTCGGAATGATTTTCTTGAGATCTATATATGTGAATTGTATAATGTCGGAAGAATTGATTATCATGTATATCTGACCCTGTTTTGGGCAAAATACTTGTATTGTATTTTAGGTCGAGGCAAAGGCAAGACACGGGAAGAGCATGTCGACGGCGAAGGGTTCGGAGGATACTAGTTCAGGGGCCCCCACATCTCTTGTTGTCCGGTTATGTTAAACCGCGTTATGTTATCTCCTGTTTTCATTTAAATTACTTTTTGGTTGTATTTGACATTTGAAGTATTCTCCATCTCCATATGGTTTATACTTGTTTTTCGGATCCTGGTGTTGTAAGGCCGTTGGCCATATTTTAATAAACTCCTAATCGGAGAAATGACTATTCGTTGTGATTCGGTATCACAAATAATATTTATTTAACTGTTTTGGATATCGCACAGTGGGTCCAGTGTGGGATTCACGGCCGTAATAACGCCTTTTGGGGTGTTACGAGAAGATGGTATCGTAGAGTCGTTTTTTTATGAGTCATTGAGAAATGAACTAGTATCAAGAGACCTTCGTGTCACGTGTGACTGTGCAAGCGCGACCTACGAGCCAAATACGGTATGTACTTTATGAGCCATGGTTTAATTGCGGCATGATATTGATATCGGTATGGGTCTCCTGTGATCATGTTATTTCAAGAAATTGTGACAGGATTTATCGATTGATAATCCGAGGTAAATCTTTGAATTTATTATACAATTGAAATTGTTCGACTTGACACCGATATGATATTCGGTGCGACATTTGTGGTATCAATAACCGTTTTCCTTGAATATATGATTCCTTGTTACTATTAATTTAGCGTGAATTTTAGTATCTTGAATCGTACTTATGGTTATCATTACGATTGATTCTTTCGGTATGGAAAGAAACCTCGGAGGTCGTGGCGAGAGGGGACGAGGCCGCGGAAGGGGCCGAATCCCAATACCTCGAGCCAACAGACGCGCGAATGCGGATCGAGTTCCGAACCTTTGGTTCACCTTCTAGGGAACAATCGCACCACGGTGGGCGCGGGATGCACGTGTCGATCCTTACGTCGTAATGCGGGGCATGATGACACGTATGACCCCAGATGGGTCAACTAATGGAAGCTATGCAGAGGGCCGCTCAGTCGGCGGCAGGGGGCTCATCCTCCTCCGTGAATGGCGGACCCGTGAGTCGGATTATCGGCGACATCTCTCGCGGCGACCACCGACTTTTGAGGGCTCCTCGAGCCTGCCGACATTGTGCACTGGATCGAGCATTTTGAGAAACTTTTCCGGATGGTGGGTGCCGGAAGAGAATCGCGTCTCGGTAGCCGCGTATTACCTTAGCAAGGGCGCTCATACAGTGGCTTTCAAGGCAGGCCGGTGATGGTGTTTGCACATGGGAGGAATTTAAAAACCTCATGCTAGACCGTTACTATCCAGGCCACTCCGTGAGGCCAAACTGTCGGAACTTTTGAACCCCGACCCGTCTCAAGACGATGATGTATTATCTCGTTCCGAGAAATTCCAGGCACTCCTTCCTTTCGCCACGACAATTATCCGAACAGAGGCCGATAAGATCAAATACTTTCTCAAGAGGCTTAAACCCGAATGAGAATGCATTTGTTGAATCACCACCGTACTACCTTACCGGAGTTTATCGAGAAGGCTCGAGTACGAACTCACCGCGAAGGAGATTTCCAAGAAGCAACCACAGTCCAACAACAAAAGGTCCAAGAACCAGAATCGACCGAGAGTAACCTGGGACATTCAGGAAGCCCCAGTCATTGCCAACCCCCTCTGATCGACCACCCATGGCGTCGAAGCCAGCTGGATCGCACTCTCGAGTGGTCCCCTCATCTGTTGTGTGCTATAACTGCGGAGACCAGGGGCATTTCAGCACCAAATGCCCGAAGCCTGCCGTCACATGCCTTACTTGTGGCAAGATTGGTCACCGTGCTCGTTTTGCGGGGTGGGCCCAGACATGATCCAAGGCGTCTCATGCTCCTATTCAATCCTCTGTCCGTAACCGGACGCCTCCGATTGCTTCCTATCAGACCACCGGGGAAAATAGGGAATGGGCCGTGGGAATCAAAGTGGTACACCAGTGCCGGAACTGCGAAACCGTGATTTATGAGATGAAGAGAGTCGATGATCCCGAGGCCGCATGATTTCGGGTATACTCGAGATCCACTCCCGGCTGTGTGTGTTCTTTTTGATACCGGTGCTTCACACTCCTTTATATCTTCTTCTTGTTTAAGTCGTTTGCCTCTAGACCATGTTATCAATTGTGAGCCCTACGTGATTGGTCTACCCGATGGTAGAAGAATTATTGGAAATCGTGAAGTCGGATCGTCCGATTCGTTTGAGCGACCGTGAGTGGTTGTCAAATCTGATTGTAGTCGATCTACCTAAGGATGATATAATCTTGGGCATCGATTGGATGGATCATCACGATGCAATACTCGGTGTCATAGCGGATGGTTACCGTCACTTCGATGATGGATTCGAGTGTATTTTCGAGGCGATAATCCCGGTCGTTCGGGAGAGTCATCGATGCTATGAAAGCGGTGAAACCGCTTAATCAAGGGTGTATTGGTTATTGGTGCTACATGACCAAAAGCGGCGGATCGACGATTGAATTGGCCGACATTCCGTAGTCCGAGACTACCCGGATGTATTTCCAAACGAGTTGCCGGGCTTACCTCCTCATCGTGACGTGGAGTTTATTATTGAGTTAGAACAGTGCGTCCCCGCTCTCAAAAGCACCGTATCGTATGGCTCCGACCGAGATGCAAGAATTGAAGAACCCGGCTTGAGGAGTTGGTGACAAAGGCTATATTCGACCTAGTGCGTCCCCTTGGGGAGCACCGGTGTTATTTGTGCGGAAGAAAGATGGATCTCTACGATTGTGTATTGATTACCGTGAGTGAGCAGGTAACCATCAAGAACAAGTATCCCTTGCCTCGTATTGATGATTTCTTGGACCAACTTCGAGGAGCCGCCGTGTTTTCTAAGATCGACTTAAGATCTGGTTATCATCGATTGAGGATTCGAGAGTCGACATTTCGAAAAGACATTCCGTACTCGCTATGGGCATTATGAGTTCGTGGTGATGCCATTTGGGTGACTAATGCACGGCGGTGTTCATGGAGTTGATGAATCGAGTTTTTATTAACTATCTGGATCGCTTTGTAGTCGTTTTCATTGACGACATTCTGATTTACTCTCGCGACCACGAGGAGCACGAGAGTCACCTCCACCAAGTTCTCGATACTTTGAGGCGAGAACAACTTTATGGGAAATTTTCTAAGTGTGAGTTCTGGATGCCTGAGGTTGTCTTTCTCGGGCATGTGATATCAGCCGAAGGGGTGAGAGTGGACCCACAAAAGACGGAAGCCATTCGAGATTGGCTACCACCGAAGAACGTGAAGGAAGTTCGTAGTTTCCTCGGCCTAGCAGGTTACTACCGACGATTCGTGGAGGGATTCTCCAAAATTTCGCAACCGATGACTAAATTACTGCGGAAGGACAAGAAGTATTTGTGGTCAGAAGCATGTCAGCAAAGTTTTGAAGAGCTCAAGCGTCGATTGATTTCGGCACCTGTTTTGGTCTTACCAAAGGGAACGGAAGGATTTGTGGTGTATAGTGACGCGTCGAGACAGAGTGCAGGATGTGTACTAATGCAGAAGGGAAAGTAATCGCCTATGCATCGAGACAATTGCGACCCTATGAAGTTAACTATCCGACCCACGACTTGGAGTTAGCAAAGTGGTGTTTGCTTTGAAAATCAAGCGTCACTATCTTTATGGAGTTACTCCGCGATCTTTACGGACCAAGAGCCTAAAGTACATTTTTACTCGAAGGAGTTAAACATGAGACAAAGAAGGTGGCTAGAATTAATCAAGGACTATGATATCGAGATCCTTTATCATCCGGTAAAGCAAATGTGGTTGCCGACGCTTTGAGCCGTAAGACGCAGTGCGAGCAGAATCTTGAGTCGTTTAACGGCCACGAGAGGAATTGCAGTTGGACCTTATAAGGCCATAAATTGAAGTTTGGTTACAGCGTGTTCAGGGACAACTTTGCACCCTTGATATTTCTTCGTCTCTAGATGATATGATCAAATCGAAGCAAATTACGGACCCATTCTTATCTCGAGTTCGGGATGAAGTAAACCAAGGGAAAGCCCCTGGATTCGTGATCCACGAGGATGGATTGATACGTTTTAGAAATCGAGTTTGTGTACCCGCTGACGAAGAGTTGAGGAACTCTATCATGAGAGAAGCCCATGCTACCCCGTACTCTATCCACCCGGGCTCTAGCAAGATGTATAAGGATTAGAAACAGAATTATTGGTGGGGAAATATGAAACGTGAGGTTGCCGAATTCGTTTCGAGGTGCTTAACCTGTCAGCAAGTTAAGATTGAGCACCAGCGACTGCAGAATCTTTGAAACCGCTCCCGATTCCTGAATGGAAATGGGAGGACATATCCATGGATTTTATCACTAGCTTGCCGACGAGTCGTCGAGGAATGAATACGATTTGGGTGATTGTGGACCGTCTGACCAAATCAGCTCACTTCTTGGAAATTAAGGACACATGGGGCCCCGAGAGATTGGCCCAGCTGTTTATTAAGGAAATTGTGAGACTACACGGTACCCCTAAGAGCATTGTATCAGACCGTGACGGGCGATTTCTATCACACTTCTGGAAGGCAGTTCATCGTGCGATGGGCACGCAGTTGAATTTCAGTACGGCTTTCCATCCACAGACTGATGGTCAATCGGAGAGAACCATACAGACTCTAAAAGATATGTTGAGAGCATGTGCTCTTGATTGGAAGGACGATTGGGAAGCCCATCTGCCTTTGGTGGAATTCACTTATAATAATAGTTGGCACGCTTCGATTCAGATGGCACCGTATGAGGCATTATATGGCCGTCACTGTAGGTCCCCTTTGTGTTGGGACGAACTGTCAGAATCTCTGGGTACGGAACCTGATATGTTGTTAGCCGCCCGTGAGAAGATCACTTTGATTAAGAGTCGGTTGTTAACGGCTCAAAGTCGACAGAAGTCTTATGCTGACCATCGTCGAAGACCGCTTGAGTTCGAGGTTGGTGACCATGTGTTAATGAAAGTGTCTCCTACTCGAGGTATTTTTCGTTTCGGGAAGAGGGGCAAGCTGAGCCCAAGGTATATTGGGCCGTTTGAGGTTCTGGAGCGTGTAGGTGATCTGGCCTATCGACTAGCCTTGCCACCGACCTTGAGTAAGATTCACAACGTGTTTCATGTCTCCCAGCTGAGGAAATATGTTGCTGATCCGAGCCACGTTCTTCAATTCGAAGATATTGATTTAGCAGAGGATCATTCGTACGAGGAGTGTCCTGTACGGATACTCGAGAGGAGGATCAAGCAATTGCGGAACAAGACGATTCCGCTACTGAAAGTTCAGTGGTCACGACACGGAGTCGAGGAGGCTACGTGGGAGACCGAGGATAGTATGCGAGCGAGATACCCCGAATTATTTACCCCTTAGTTTCGGGACGAAACTCTTTTAAGGGGGAGTATGTAATATCCGATCAGTAACTTTTCATTTTTACTGTCATTGTATTATTCGGATAATCGATTATCATGAATCGTTGCATTTAGTATTATGCCGTAGTATTATAGATTTAAATATCATATCGTTGTTAGTTCATTTCAAATGTGATGATTCGATGATAATTTGAGTGTTTTATTTTGTGATTTATTTTGTTGTTGTAGCGTCGCTACACAAGACTATTAACGTACGCTAATCATGTGACTTAGCGTGCGTAAGGTTTCCTCGGTTGCGTACGCTAAGAAGGAATCGCGTGATTGACTTCAAAGACGTGAACCCTTTTAACCGTTAGCATGCATGAGATCTAAATCTGAGCTGGCGTGTCGGTGAGAATCTACTTTTATTAGCGTGCGTAACCCATTTCTCGTTAGCGTGCGCTAGCGGCCTGCGATAATCCAAGACAGTAGCCACTGTAAGCCGCTTACGTACGTAATATCGACCGTATAGCGTACGTAAGGGCATTAGCGTACGCTAAACTGTCCTGATAGCGTGCGCTAAGGATGTCCAGTCTATTTATAGGGCCACTGCTGTTTTCATTTCTTCACAACTCTAAACCGATTCTCTCTCCATTTTATCGTCCCTCTGCACTCTAAAAACGATATCAACCTACACCAACTTGTTTCTAATCCTTGAATCTCGGAGTGGAGCTCATTTCCTTGGAGATTTGAAGTTGTTTTTAAGCTTGGAACATATTCTCTCATAGCATTGAAGTTGTTCTTCATTTCTGGAGGTTGGTGTGTTTTCTTCTCTGCATTATTTTCTTATGTTGATGTTAATGACGAATTATACTTCACCTAGAGTTAGATTAAGCAAGTAAAACATAGTTCTAATCCAACCTTTTTAACACTTTTGATGAATATGTTAAATGAGGGTTTAGTTAGAGGAGTTCTTGATATTGTAGTAATGGTAACCATGTTTGTAGCTGTCATTACTCATCTTCTGGACGAATTTAGCTCGATAGGACATTGTTGGATCGATTAGCTTCATCATAACAGGACATAGTCAACAACCAGATATCATATAGTGATTAAACACCATTTTAGGTATTTAATTACCTTGAGAGAACTTGATGATGTTAAAGATGAGATTAGATGATCTAGTTCAGAATCTCGAAGCTTTAACAAATCATGATTGTTCAGTTTCACAAGTCTTTGAAGATTGATAAGGATCTTGATAATTTCAACAATAATTTTTCATTAATCTAATGTATTGAGAACTTAGAATATTTTGATCATCATACTAGAATTGGTAAATTCACCATCATGTTAATGAATCCTCCAGCCTTGTAACAAAGACTTTGGTAACCTTCATGAGTATGGTGTAATCTCAGAACTTATGAACTTGTTATTAGCTTAAAAGTCAATTTAAATGAGAGGAGAATAATCATAATGTGCAGATTTTACCTTTCAACCTTTTAATGTTTTGGAAAGTTTAATCATCATAAGATGATCTTAACATCATGATTGGTTATTCAACATACCCTTGATAGAACTCTTGCTTATGATGAACCATGCGAACATTCGGTAAATATTGTAAACCGATTCTTATAGTTGTATTGATGTTAGAAGGACTCCTGGCATAAGGTACCAATAATTTGTAGTAACAAACTATTCTAAAGGATTGTAGGTTCCTACTAATCCTATATTGATAATTATACGAATATGTTTTGAGTAAAATGTATTTCGTTTAAGGTTGATTGTTCGAGTAAAACTTGTCGAGGACCGTCCGTTCGTTCCGATAAGAAGAGGACTTTTCTCGTCTCCGTATTAAGGCAAGTTATCTTGCTTGGTTATAATGATGATTAGATTCTTGTGATGATTATATATATTTCATGTGTATGAATTGTCCATGTGACGTTGTCGTGATTTGATATTGTCCTTGACGTTATGGGATTGCATTCCCAAGTACGCCGTTTCGAATCGTTGATCTCGTTGGTCCTTATTTTCACTTTGGTGCGTTTTTCTTGATCCTTAATTGGATATGTTATCCTTTGAGTTTCGTTGTCATGTTGCATCGTGACATATCTGGAGTCATACCTGCGTGCCGATTGGTTATTGTGTAGGATTTTCATGTCGGGCACATTTAAGTCGTGTGTTGGTTGTTGGCCTCACATTGGACTGTGCACACGAGTTGTTGGCTTCGTGAGACTGATTAGGTACAAGACCACACGTGTATTCGATCGATACTCGTTGGTGGCTTGTGCACGGACACATTTCCGGATCGGGCGTACTGTGATGTCCATCTTGAGCCATAATGTTAATCGTTCACAGACCATGTTTGATTGGATGTGTTCGATATTTTGTGACTGATTGTTTCATACGCCCGAGGGGTATGATTAATAGTCGGAATGATTTTCTTGAGATCTATATATGTGAATTGTATAATGTCGGAAGAATTGATTATCATGTATATCTGACCCTGTTTTGGGCAAAATATTTGTATTGTATTTTAGGTAGAGGCAAAGGCAAGACACGGGAAGAGCATGTCGACGGCGAAGGGTTCGGAGGATACTAGTTCAGGGGCCCCCACATCTCTTGTTGTCCGGTTATGTTAAACCGCGTTATGTTATCTCCTGTTTTCATTTAAATTACTTTTTGGTTGTATTTGACATTTGAAGTATTCTCCATCTCCATATGGTTTATACTTGTTTTTCGGATCCTGGGTGTTGTAAGGCCGTTGGCCATATTTTAATAAACTCCTAATCGGAGAAATGACTATTCGTTGTGATTCGGTATCACAAATAATATTTATTTAACCTGTTTTGGATATCGCCTGGTGGGTCCCAGTGTGGGATTCACGGCACTGTAATAACCGCCTTTTGGGGTGTTACAGATAACACTAATATGGGGACCTTTATATAGGCTTTACAATGAGACTCCTTCCATACATAGGATTCCTTACAAGGAAAGACATCAAGTAGAATCGTATTACCTCTAGAAAGATATAGAATTCCTGCCATCTATAATACATATCTAATCAATATTAGGTAAGACAGATCACGGGAATAATACAACAATGATGCAAAAGATGTTGCCTTTGTAAAAACCTATCTAAACCAAAACAAAGCCCCATGAGAAAAATAAAGGCTTGATGAGGAAAAGATTGAAACGCACCACCATAACATGTCATGTATTACCCCCTGATGTATACACAATAACTCCTCCTGATGAGTACCTCAAATCATAGGAGTCAGATGCCAAGTTGTCCTCACAACTATGCCAAGGAAAAACCCAGTGGGAAAGTACCTCTCGGTCTAAGTTGAACAGAACATCTTACTATTAATTAACTGAAAATGTTAAGTTTATATATAAAATGAAAAAATATATATTATTTATATTAATTATAATATATATATATATATATATATATATATATATATATATATATATATAAATATAATAAATGTGATTCCCCGTAGTGGATAAATGGGATGATTTTATATTTTGGGAACCTTCGAGTGAATTTGGTTAATTTGTCGGACTTGGGAGTTATACCACCCGCGCTGTTTAGAGTGACGAACCTAAATTTTCATAATTCAGCGTGTTAATATAAATTTTATGGAGTATATATTTTGTATGTCGTCGCCTTATTAACTTACTAAATATGCTCTTAAACATCCCCAGAAGTCACATACTAAACTATGATCCGCTAACAACTCAGTACAGGCACATATCGTAAAACGAAACCAAACTAATTTTTATTCCAGTAGGTGGGGTTGGCTATATAAATACGATGTATCCAAGCACATAGCATAAACAAAAAAAACCTGAGTCGTATCCCACTAAGTGGGGTCGGCTATATGAATATGACTGTCTCCAATCACATAGCATAAATCAAACAGTAACACACAATTTTACCTGTATTCATCGCAAAACCCATATGCAGATGCAATTTCATGAAACCCATGAATACCAAGATAGAATACAAGATAGAATTCTTTCTCTTGTTAGTAGCAGTTTTACCTGTATTCGACGTGCATCTTGACGGGCAAGTAGCAGGTTCTACTGAATACCAAGATAGAATTCTTTCTCCTATTAGTGAACGGGTTATATGTCCTATGCGGTTATTGGCAGATGAGATCATAAGTCTTTGGACAAAGCATTGGAGCTAGTAGTATTGGATACACGAGAGCTCAATGATCTCGATTTGCATTAACTCATGCATAACGTCAAGTACAGATAGGGTTTGACTGACCGTGACCTTATAACTTGATCGTGACATTTGAAAGAAGGGTTTATACGTATACTGGTATTCTCAATAGAAAGGTTTTGGAATGATTCCCATCATTCATTCTCGGTTAGGGTACAGTGTAGGCCGCTAGGCTGGCTAGGTGGTGCTATTACTCTTTGGTTCCTCCCATTGCTAACTGAGACGGACCTACTGTCGTGCAATAGGATTGACGACGGAATGAATCGAGCTTATTCTCTCTTTATAAATATTAGATATTGGATATCTAATTTGTTGGACATTGGATGTCTAATTAATTTTGGGACATTGGATGTCTAAATTAATTTATTGGATAAATTAATTTACGGCCTAATGAGTTAAATATAATACTGGGTGATTAATTTAATTCATGAATATAATTATTTCTTGAAGAAATTAATTACGTTATTTTTTATTTGATACGATTAATTAATTGGATTAATTAATTAATATAAATATATCGAAACAGAATTGGAGTTTATCTGATTGGACTCACGGGAGTCCGAAACGAACCAAACTCATCCATTTCCTTCTAGATGGCCGCCCATCTTCCTACCACCTTCTATGGTCTTGGTCTTCACCTTTATGGGTGGAAGACTAATAACCACTAAGGGGACACAAAATCTCATTTTATAATGAGGTTGGTTATTTGGTCTAAAGGATGGAGAATATATGAAGGAAGACTTCACTTCTCTTCATCAACTTGAGCATCTCACGGTTTGAGCAAGGAAAGAGAGAGAGAGGAAAATAGTTTTCCAAGTCTTCATCATCTCCATCATTTCTTCTTGAGTTTTCTTGGAGAAAAATCGAGAGATCATTGAGAGATAGTGAATTATACACTTAAAGTGTTATAATCACATTTGAAAGCTTCAACCACCCTATTCTAGCCGTAACCTTGGAGGTTAATTGGGTGGTTGTCGTTCCGATCATTTTTCCGGCGCGTGGCAAGTAGAGACGTGGTGTTTTCGGCGTTGGATCATCCTAGAGCTTTTGCGGATTGGATTCACAAAGGGACGTCGTCTTCTCACCATTTAATCAACGGACTATGAGGGTATGATTTCGGATCTTCCTTTATTTCATTTTATATTCGTATATACGTAGCTTGATCGATCCTCTTAAGGGATCCTGATCGAATTAGATTCGTATATTGCTTCCGCTGCGCCTTCGTTCAAGGCTACGAATCCCAACGGTGGTATCAGAGCGTAGGTCTTGCGACCGTATATACGATATTTAGCATTTGGAATGCTTGATTGTATGGTGAATGATTTAGAATCATTTATAGTCATAATCGTGGTGTATGTTTGTTCGTTCGTTGTAGTTATATTTCCGTAAATTTATGTCTAAATATAAATCTTTAATTTCTGGGAAATGTGATTTATATTGAAGATGTGAAAGTCGGAAAATATTGATATTGGATATCCGGTCGAATATCAATCCCCGGATCGCCGTTGCACGATTTTTAGACGAATGTTGGGTTCTGGCCGGGTGACCCAAACGTGTCATTTTTGACACGGGCCGTGTCCGAGTCTCTGGACGGGTAACCCGACCGTGTCTAGTGACACGGGCCGTGTCAGCTCCCAGTTTCGTCTCGGGTTCGATTTTTCTGTGTATTCCAAAAAATTAATCTCCTGCGTGTTAAATTGGATTTAATATGATTAAAATGATTTATGGTATTTCATTTTATAAGGGAGTATTGATTGATTAGAATACTTGTGGATGGCCGAAATACTTTGAACGTTTTCATATTACCAATTGTGTGAATTGATTGGATCAATTCAATTTATAGTTGATTATTTTATTGGTTGGATCAATATATCTTTATGCAATCCATTTATTTAGTATTTATTAGATGAATGCTTTTGAATGGGGATGTGGTTCATGGACTTAGTTTTGAATCATTCGGTTTTATTCGATTGGGTTGTAAAGGCCATTTTGAGCCTATTTATTTTACTAGAAATATTTGTATCTAGGATACAATTTTTCAATGTAAAATTTATATGTAATGATGAAGACCGGAGGAAGATCCGTTCGAGAAGATGAAGATTCAAGACCAAAGACTTGGAATTAGATTACGATGTTTTTGTTCTAGGAACGGTCCATGAACTACATGTTGGTAGCAACTAGGTTGTGAATGTTTTATTCATATGGTATGAATGCAACAAACGCGCTTAAATGAATTAACGTGCAAAGTGTAACATTAATCGCGAAAATTCTTCCACGACAAATTATTAAGTTTAAAAGGTTTCAAGGTTTTCCTTCCCTCCATCGAGCTTTCGGAAAATTGAAATCCAATCTGGATGTGCTATGCTTCCGAGATATCGGGGTAGTCGTATCGGGGCAGGGGTAGCGCACGCTGCCGGCCGACTAGCGTACGTTACCTGGGTAAGTTTGTTAGTCCAGTAGCTACTGGACAGGTCGGCTAGCGCGCAGGCTTCCGGCCGTAGCGCACGCTAGCGGGAGTCGGGTGGACGAGTCATGGTCGGCGGGGTGGTCGGTGGTGCGGGGTCTTGGGGGCCTTGGCCGTGTGTGCTCGGCCGATCGGCCGATAGCGCAAGCTAGTCCGGGAAGGCTAGCGCACGCTAGTTCCGCCCGATATATATGATGACGATCACATTTCATTTCGTTTTTCACTTCCTTCCTTCCCCGTCCGCGAATGGCGATTCATGGGTGACGAAGCCATGTTGTTTAACAACAAATCCATGAAGTTCTTGAGTTCCTAACATCAATCAATCACCCGTTATCATCCTTTGATCCAGCGAATCAAGGTAATCTTCCTTAGAACCCTAATTTCGTGAATTTGGGGATTTTTGCATTTTTGTCTGATTCGTTCCGTGTTGTTGATTAATTCATGATGGGTATGATTAATCTTGATAGTATTCTTGTGTTTAACATCATTTAATCCATTGTTCTTCGTCGAATCGAAGTATATTTCTCGATTTCCTTCAAATTGACTTTTTGGGGGATTTGTCCCCGATCTCGTTTTTCATCCATTTTCGATGGATCGATTATGGTTAAATGATGTTGTTAAACATATTCTATGGATTGTATATCCATATTTCAACTTGGAATTACATTTTCGGATTTTGACGGAACGAATCGTGTTCTTGGCCGTTTTGGGGGAAATCCTTGAACTTTCGTCATTTGTTCTTTGAATTCAGCGGCTTTGGGTCGTACTTTGGAATTCATTTTCGTTGTTATTGTTTTCATTCGTAGTTCATTGTTGTGGATTGTCGTTCGGTGGAGTCGGCGAGTTCGTAGTCGGATCGTGCCAACCTACTTCGGCCGATTCTCCGCGTTGTGGTTATTCGAAGCAAGTACCTTGCCCATACTTTTCTCGTTTTATGGATATGATGATCGGTGGTCGCCTTGATGTGTTTGTTGGTTATTTGAAATGAAGTTTCAAAAGATTTCGGTTTGGCCTCGTTAAAGGCTCTCTTTCAAAACGCGTGTGTGTTTTGTGAACGTTGTGTTTTGGGAATTGATTATGATTTGATTATTTTGAACGTTGGAGGCTTTGATGATATCCTTGTTGTTTAAAAGTTATGGAATCATGTATTCCGTGTTTAATCTTGTTATTGTGTTTTGAAGAGTTGATAATGGTGTCGAGTTAATGGCCATCTCTAGCGAGTATTCTTAATGAACTTACATTCTTAGTATATTAGTATTGCATGAGTAACGTGTGTGTGTATGCTCACTATGGGTTAGATCCGACGGGGTCTCGGTAGGGGTCCACGGAGGGGTGGATCCGCGAGCTTGCTTTTAACCACTATGGGTTAGATCCGACGGGGTCTCGGTAGGGGTCCACGGAGGGGTGGATCCACGGTTAATTGTGGTGCATTTTACAAATGTGATTTGACTATGGCATTTCCGGAAATGAGTGCTTTTGAACGGTTTTCATGATTGCATGCATTGACTAAGTGTGTAAGAGGTAAGTTGTTCGTTTGGCCTACTTGGCTAGGATGACACTAGAGTATTTTGTTGTTTGTTTCAAATCCTTTATTTGTGGATTTTGATGTTGGGAGACGAACCTTGTGGTCGTTCTTATGTACTGTGAGTTGATGAGATTTGGGGCTAAAATCCCAAGGGTTTTGTAAAAGTCATTTTACGGATT
Source organism: Orobanche coerulescens (assembly GCA_033398695.1). Classification (NCBI taxonomy): domain Eukaryota; kingdom Viridiplantae; phylum Streptophyta; class Magnoliopsida; order Lamiales; family Orobanchaceae; genus Orobanche; species Orobanche coerulescens. The sequence goes on along the minus strand of CM065812.1, from coordinate 153,531,893 downwards.
TGGGGCTAAAATCCAAACGGTTTGGTAAATGTCATTTTTCGGAAAGTAAACCTTTGGGGCGGTGACCCCTTTTGTCTTTTGGATTTTGAAAAGTAGGATTTGATAATCCTGAATTGTTTTCTATTAAAACTCTCGATGGCATTCTAAACCGTTTTATAAATTACTTCCATTAATTTATGATATTTCGATTTTGAAATGTTTTCTCAAACCCTTGCCTCGAGAAGCACTTTTCGTTTCGTTTGGATCTTTGAGGATCCTTGGTTATTGTTATTCGTGGAATGTGAATTGTATGGCTCGTATTTGCACTTTGTTCTTGCACTAGCAAAACAATGGAGTTTTGCTAACCCCCGAGTATTCGGGGGGTGGATGTCTGTTTTTGCATTCAGGTTTTGGAGCATAACACAGGGTCGACACGAAGGATGATGAAAGATGATCGATACTAATTACATGAGGAACCGTACTTTGTTTGTTGGTTCAGTTGTACTCTATTTTTCCGCTGCTATTTTTCCGTTGTACGGGTGTGGTTGTATCTGACCCCTGCGTAGGCATGAGTTGTATTTGAGTTGTATGTATTTATTGAAAGACCAAATCGGTCTACTGAGTCGTTTTAGCCTTAAAGGCATGGTTGAGTTGTTATATGTTGTTACCAGCCTGGTAGATCCTTGAGGAAAGGTTCTACGGCGTGTAATATCCCTGAGCGGATTGGGGGTGTTACATAAATGGTATCGGAGCTTAGGTTGAGGAAACCTAGGTTGTCGGGTCAAGTCGTGTTGTTTGAGTCTTGTCTCGTCGAATTTTATCTGACTGATTCGTGTCGCGACGCGTCGTTTGAGTTTGTTGGTCGTGATTAGTATCGTGGGGCGATCATCATCTTCGTGCGACCTGTGGACGTAAGTCTCCCTTCTTTGTGTTGTGCCTCGTGTGACACGAGCTATTTTTATGATTATTTGTTAAGTGGTGGAATCCTTATGTGAATTTTGATTTCACGATATTTATTTAGTCGACTCTCGTATTTGATTTATACGAGGAGTGTCGTCGCTTGTGATGTCTTTTTATTGTTGTTTTTGTCCGTTGCTGATGATTTTCGAATCGATTTGCACGTTTTACAAGTTCTCTTGTGGAAGCCTTGTGCTTATACACATTCGACTTGTTCACTAGCCAGTGCGGGAGGGTCTTTAGAGGCCTCGAATGGGGTCAGTGGTTTTGTTCTGAATATGGTATATTATCGTTTATTTCCGTTTAAAGACATATTGTCTTGATTTTAAACGTTTTGATGCGTGTACTAGGAGTTGTTTTAGTGAACGTCGATATGTGTGAGTTTTGGGCATTCTGGCCTATTGGATTTTTGAAAACCTTGAGTATCTTAGAAAAATAAATTTCGAGACATACTTTTCAAATGAGTTATTTTCTTGTGGTACATCCAAGGTGCCTGATATATTTCAAAATTTTCTACTTCGAGGACCAAAATGCTTTGAGATATTTTCAATGTTTTAGAAATATTTTTATTTAGACCCGAGGGTCGAATATTCTGAAAGTTTTCACTAAGAGAAAGTGTCTTCATTCTTATCAAATGCGAAATGGTTCTCCAATGTCTCGATAACGATGTTTCACGTTTGTACTTTTTGAAAGGTGATACTCAAGATCAACCGGTATTCTTCAAATTATTTTCAAAATGAGGTTTTCATTTTTAAAACCTATCCATTCCCGTTTGAGGGCTGGGTATGTATGTATGATGTTCGCGTTGTCATTTTGATACTTTCTCCCGAGTATGATCGAATTGGCGGTGTGAGCGTTGAGTCGCTTTTCACATATTGGTTGTGCTAGCCCCCTGTGAGAGGCAGGATGTTGGTGTTGAATGTTGTCGCCTCGTGGTGATTTATGCGTTGTCGCGCATGTGCGAGCTGTTAGAGCTTGGTTTGGTATGACCGTGTGCATCGGTGATGGTTCCGTTATGTGTCGGTTGTATAATGTCTTGTTGACCTTGCTTCCGTTTTTGTAAATTTCGTGGACGAGGTCGGAGGTAATGCCCGTACTATTTTGACTTCTGTATTTTCTCTTTCTCCAGTCTATCGATTCGCTCATGTTCGTTGGTACTTTATGAACTTGTTCTGTATTTCGGTTTCATCGTTCGAACGAGTTGTGATCTTGTTGTGGGCCGATCTGGTTATCGGTGTGACTTTTTTTCGAGTTCGGTTCGATTCTTGTGAACCTTGTTTGGGAGTGACATCATCTGGTTCTATTAGTTCTTTTATTCGAAGTGGATCGGATTTGGAACTCTTGTGTTTTCGACTTTGTCGACTCATTTATGTTCGTTGACATTTCTGAGCTTGTCCTGCCCCTTGCTTTTGTTGATCGAACGAGTGTGGTATTGTTTCGAAATAACTCGTTTGTCGTTGTGACTTTTTAATTGCTATTCCCTTTCCTGTGGATCTTATGTGAATGCACATCCTGTTGTTTTCACCGGATCATATATTGTCTCGAGTCGAGATGTGAACCTTGGAGTTGTTGTTTGAATTTTATTATCCTTCGTGTTTCGGACATGATTGTTCGATCTTTGTTGTCTCGATCGTTTGCTTGTTCAGTTTTTGTTCTCGTTTCGTGATTGTTGAGCATTCAGGCTCCTTCCTAATTCCCTTAAGTTCGGGAAATTAGTCTCGTTTTCGATCTTTCAACCTTAGGCGGTGGAATTCCGTATTTGTTCAGCGTTTGGCTCGCGTTTTGATCAATGTACCGTTAGGTTGGTCAATCGTATTGATTTTCGTTCGTTGTGTTTTGTGATTGTTCGGATAATTGACTTGATTGTATTATCCATTTGATGATGCTTGTCACTTGTTGGTTTTATTATATCCCTAACGGCGACGTTGTGTTGGTCGCCGTGGAGCGTGTTTACACGCCGTATATTCCTTTGCGTTGTTTGTAACATTTCGCCGTTGGGCGTTAGTTACACACTCTTGTGTATCTCGTTGAGTTTTTCCTGGCGGAATATTTTTTCTCCCTACTTGTTTTAAGTTTCAGGACGAAACTTCTTTTAAGGAGGGTAGAATGTAATATCCGCAATTTTTGATTTTTGGTAAATTTCTTTTTTCGATCGGAGTCCATTTCGACGACTCGCTCATGTCCGTTTCGTCATTCTGAGAATGATTAATTCTACACTTTTTGACATCCGAGTTCGTTTCGGTGTCGTTTCGTTGAGTTCTGTGCTTTTTAGCGACTTTTCCGCGCTTGAGTTCGATTCTTGCGAATCTCGTTCGAAACTGCTGTTTCGATTTTCCTGTAAGTCCGTTTAACTTTGTTAGACGTGTTGTGAACTTTGGTTTGGTTATTCGATCACGTATCGTGATTTCCGGGCGTTTTGGGCCATTTTGTAATTTCTTGAAAGTTACGGGTATCCGTATCTGTAATTGTTGTCTCGACCCATTTCTTGGTCGCGTATGACTAATTATGGTATTATGTTTTCATTTCGGGCCGTTGATGTTGTCCGCGAACTTTTCGTCGTGTTCGTTCCATACGTTTTCGGAAATCGGGTCGTCGAGCCACAGTGGTCGCATCGCCGGACGGTTGCGGGGCCCAGACGGACGATTGCGGGCACCGGCCGGACAGGTGCGGCAGGAACCGGCGTAGCGCACGCTACTGCCGGAAGGCTGCGTGCGCTAACCGGCAGGTGTAGCGCATGCTATCGGGTGGCCTAGCGTACGCTATCGGGCCTGGGCAGAGGGATTCTGAGGTTCTGGACACGGTCAGGATCGGCAGGTAGCGCACGCTACTGTCGGTCGTAGCGCACGCTAACCGGCAGGGGTAGCGCATGCTGCCGGCCGACTAGCGTACGTTACCTGGGTAAGTTTGTTAGTCCAGTAGCTACTGGATAGGTCGGCTAGCGCGCGCAGGCTTCCGGCCGTAGCGCACGCTAGCGGGAGTCGGGTGGACGAGTCATGGTCGGCAGAATTGGTCCGTGGTGCCGGGTCATGCGGGCCATGGCCGAGAGTGCTCGGCCGGTACTGGCCGATAGCACACGCTAGTCCGGGAAGGCTAGCGCACGCTAGTTCCGGCCCAGTATATATATGACAGACCAGTCACATTTCATTTCGTTTTTCACTTCCTTCCTTCCCCGTCCGCGAATGGCGATTCATGGGTGACGAAGCCATGTTGTTTAACAACAAATCCATGAAGTTCTTGAGTTCCTAACATCAATCAATCACCCGTTATCATCCTTTGATCCAGCGAATCAAGGTAATCTTCCTTAGAACCCTAATTTCGTGAATTTGGGGATTTTTGCATTTTTGTCCGATTCATTTCGTGTTGTTGATTAATTCATGATGGGTATGATTAATCTTGATAGTATTCTTGTGTTTAACACCATTTAATCCATTGTTCTTCGTCGAATCGAAGTATATTTCTCGATTTCCTTCAAATTGACTTTTTGGGGGATTTGTCCCCGATCTCGTTTTTCATCCGTTTTCGATGGATCGATTATGGTTAAATGATGTTGTTAAACATATTCTATGGATTGTATATCCATATTTCAACTTGGAATTCCGTTTTCGGGTTTTGACGGAACGAATCGTGTTCTTGGCCGTTTTGGGGGAAATCCTTGAACTTTCGTCATTTGTTATTTGAATTCAGCGGCTTTGGGTCGTACTTTGGAATTCATTTTCGTTGTTATTGTTTTCGTTCGTAGTTCATTGTTGTGGATTGTCGTTCGGTGGAGTCGGCGAGTTCGTAGTCGGATCGTGCCAACCTACTTCGGCCGATTCTCCGCGTTGTGGTTATTCGAGGCAAGTACCTTGCCCATACTTTTCTCGTTTTATGGATATGATGATCGGTGGTCGCCTTGATATGTTTGTTGGTTATTTGAAATGAAGTTTCAAAAGATTTCGGTTTGGCCTCGTTAAAGGCTCTCTTTCAAAACGCGTGTGTGTTTTGTGAACGTTGTGTTTTGGGAATTGATTATGATTTGATTATTTTGAACGTTGGAGGCTTTGATGATATCCTTGTTGTTTAAAAGTTATGGAATCGTGTATTCCGTGTTTAATCTTGTTATTGTGTTTTGAAGAATTGATAATGGTGTCGAGTTAATGGCCATCTCTAGCGAGTATTCTTAATGAACTTACATTCTTAGCATATTAGTATTGCATGAGTAACGTGTGTGTGTGTATGCTCACTATGGGTTAGATCCGACGGGGTCTCGGTAGGGGTCCACGGAGGGGTGGATCCGCGAGCTTGCTTTTAACCACTATGGGTTAGATCCGACGGGGTCTCGGTAGGTGTCCACGGAGGGGTGGATCCACGGTTAATTGTGGTGCATTTTACAAATGTGATTTGACTATGGCATTTCCGGAAATGAGTGCTTTTGAACGGTTTTCATGATTGCATGCATTGACTAAGTGTGTAAGAGGTAAGTTGTTCGTTTGGCCTACTTGCTAGGATGGCACTAGAGTATTTTGTTGTTTGTTTTAAATCCTTTATTTGTGGATTTTGATGTTGGGAGACGAACCTTGTGGTCGTTCTTGTGTACTGTGAGTTGATGAGATTTGGGGCTAAAATCCCAAGGGTTTTGTAAAAGTCATTTTACGGATTTGGGGCTAAAATCCCAACGGTTTGGTAAATGTCATTTTTCGGAAAGTAAACCTTTGGGGCGGTGACCCTTTTGTCTTTTGGATTTTGAAAAGTAGGATTTGATAATCCTGAATTGTTTTCTATTAAAACTCTCGATGGCATTCTAAACCGTTTTATAAATTACTTCCATTGATTTATGATATTTCGATTTTGAAATGTTTTCTCAAACCCTTGCCTCGGAAAGTACTTTTCGTTTCGTTTGGATCTTTGAGGATCCTTGGTTATTGTTATTCGTGGAATGTGAATTGTATGGCTCGTATTTGCACTTTGTTCTTGCACTAGCAAAACAGTGGAGTTTTGCTAACCCCCGAGTATTCGGGGTGGATGTCTGTTTTGCATTCGGGTTTTGGAGCATAACACGGGGTCGGCACGAAGGATGATGAAAGATGATCGATACTAATCACATGAGGAACCGTACTTTGTTTGTTGGTTCGGTTGTACTCTATTTTTCCATTGCTATATTTTCCCGTTATGCGGGTGTGGTTATATCGACCCCTGCGTGGGCATGAGTTGTATTTGAGTTGTATGTATTTATTTAAAGACCAAATCGGTCTCTCGAGTCGTTTAGCCTTAAAGGCATGGTTGAGTTGTTATATGTCGTTACCAGCCTGGTAGATCCTTGAGGAAAGGTTCTACGGCGTGTAATATCCCTGAGCGGATTGGGGGTGTTACATAAATGGTATCGGAGCTTAGGTTGAGGAAACCTAGGTTGTCGGGTCAAGTCGTGTTGTTTGAGTCTTGTCTCGTCGGATTTTATCTGACTGATTCGTGTCGCGACGCGTCGTTTGAGTTTGTTGGTCGTGATTAGTATCGTGGGGCGATCATCATCTTCGTGCGACCTGTGGAAGTAAGTCTCCCTTCTTTGTGTTGTGCCTCGTGTGACACGAGCTATTTTTATGATTATTTGTTAAGTGGTGGAATCTTTATGTGAATTTTGATTTCACGATATTTATTTAGTCGACTCTCGTATTTGATTTATACGAGGAGTGTCGTCGCTTGTGATGTCTTTTTATTGTTGTTTTTGTCCGTTGCTGATGATTTTCGAATCGATTTGCACGTTTTACAAGTTCTCTTGTGGAAGCCTTGTGCTTATACACGTTCGACTTGTTCACTAGCCAGTGCGGTAGGGTCTTTAGAGGCCTCGAATGGGGTCAGTGGTTTTGTTCTGAATATGGTATATTATCGTTTATTTCCGTTTAAAGACATATTGTCTTGATTTTAAACGTTTTGATGCGTGTACTAGGAGTTGTTTTAGTGAACGTCGATATGTGTGAGTTTTTGGCATTCTGGCCTATTGGATTTTTGAAAACCTTGAGTATCTTAGAAAAATAAATTTCGAGACATACTTTTCAAATGAGTTATTTTCTTGTGGTACATCCAAGGTGCCACAATATATTTCAAAATTTTCTACTTCGAGGACCAAAATGCTTTGAGATATTGTCAATGTTTCAGAAATATTTTTATTTAGACCCGAGGGTCGAATATTCTGAAAGTTTTCACTAAGAGAAAGTGTCTTCATTCTTATCAAATGCGAAATGGTTCTCCAATGTCTCGATAACGATGTTTCACGTTTGTACTTTTTGAAAGGTGATACTCAAGATCAACCGGTATTCTTCAAATTATTTTCAAAATGAGGTTTTCATTTTTAAAACCTATCCATTCCCGTTTGAGGGCTGGGTATGTATGTATGATGTTCGCGTTGTCATTTTGATACTTTCTCCCGAGTATGATCGAATTGGCGGTGTGAGTGTTGAGTCGCTTTTCACATATTGGTTGTGCTAGCCCCCTGTGAGAGGCAGGATGTTGGTGTTGAATGTTGTCGCCTCGTGGTGATTTCTGCGTTGTCGCGCATGTGCGAGCTGTTAGAGCTTGGTTTGGTATGACCGTGTGCATCGGTGATGGTTCCGTTATGTGTCGGTTGTATAATGTCTTGTTGACCTTGCTTCCGTTTTTGTGAATTTCGTGGACGAGGTCGGAGGTAATGCCCGTACTATTTTGACTTCTGTATTTTCTCTTTCTCCAGTCTATCGATTCGCTCATGTTCGTTGGTACTTTATGAACTTGTTCTGTATTTCGGTTTCATCGTTCGAACGAGCTGTGATCTTGTTGTGGGCCGATCTGGTTATCGGTGTGACTTTTTTTCGAGTTCAGTTCGATTCTTGTGAACCTTGTTTGGGAGTGACATCATCTGGTTCTATTAGTTCTTTTATTCGAAGTGGATCGGGTTTGGAACTCTTGTGTTTTCGACTCTGTCGACTCATTTATGTTCGTTGACATTTCTGAGCTTGTCCTGCCCCTTGCTTTTGTTGATCGAACGAGTGTGGTATTGTTTCGGAATAACTCGTTTGTCGTTGTGACTTTTTAATTGCTATTCCCTTTCCTGTGGATCTTATGTGAATGCACATCCTGTTGTTTTCACCGGATCATATATTGTCTCGAGTCGAGATGTGAACCTTGGAGTTGTTGTTTGAATTTTATTATCCTTCGTGTTTCGGACATGATTGTTCGATCTTTGTTGTCTCGATTGTTTGCTTGTTCAGTTTTTGTTCTCGTTTCGTGATTGTTGAGCATTCAGGCTCCTTCCTAATTCCCTTAAGTTCAGGAAATTAGTCTCGTTTTCGATCTTTCAACCTTAGGCGGTGGAATTCCGTATTTGTTCAGCGTTTGACTCGCGTTTTGATCAATGTACCGTTAGGTTGGTCAATCGTATTGATTTTCGTTCGTTGTGTTTTGTGATTGTTCAGATAATTGACTTGATTGTATTATCCATTTGATGACGCTTGTCACTTGTTGGTTTTATTATATCCCTAACGGCGACGTTGTGTTGGTCGTCGTGGAGCGTGTTTACACGCCGTATATTCCTTTGCGTTGTTTGTAACATTTCGCCGTTGGGCGTTAGTTACACACTCTTGTGTATCTCGTTGAGTTTTTCCTGGCGGAATATTTTTTCTCCCTACTTGTTTTAAGTTTCGGGACGAAACTCTTTTTAAGGAGGGTAGAATGTAATATCCGCAATTTTTGATTTTCGGTAAATTTCTTTTTTCGATCGGAGTCCATTTTGACGACTCGCTCATGTCCGTTTCGTCATTCTGAGAATGATTAATTCTACACTTTTTGACATCCGAGTTCGTTTCGGTGTCGTTTCGTTGAGTTCTGTGCTTTTTAGCGACTTTTCCGCGCTTGAGTTCGATTCTTGCGAATCTCGTTCGAAACTGCTGTTTCGAGTTTCCTGTAAGTCCGTTTAACTTTGTTAGACGTGTTGTGAACTTCGGTTTGGTTATTCGATCACGTATCGTGATTTCCGGGCATTTTGGGCCATTTTGTAATTTCTTGAAAGTTACGGGTATCCGTATCTGTAATTGTTGTCTCGACCCGTTTCTTGGTCGCGTATGACTAATTATGGTATTATGTTTTCATTTCGGGCCGTTGATGTTGTCCGCGAACTTTTCGTCGTGTTCGTTCCGTACGTTTTCGGAAATCGGGTCGTCGAGCCCTGGTGGTCGCATCTTGCCGACGGTTGCGGGATCGCCGGACGATTGCAGGCACCGGCCGGACAGTGCGGTAGAACCGCGTAGCTCACGCTACTGCCGGAAGGCTGCGCGCGCTAACCGGCAGGTGTAGCGCACGCTATCGGGTGGCCTAGCGTACGCTATCGGGCCTGGGCAGAGGGATTCTGAGGTTCTGGACTCGGTCAGGATCGGCAGGTAGCGCACGCTACTGTCGGTCGTAGCGCACGCTAACCGGCAGGGGTAGCGCACGCTGCCGGCCGACTAGCGTACGTTACCTGGGTAAGTTTGTTAGTACAGTAGCTACTGGACAGGTTGGCTAGCGCGCGCAAGCTTCCGACCGTAGCGCACGCTAGCGGGAGTCGGGTGGACGAGTCATGGTCGGCAGAATTGGTCGGTGGTGCCGGGTCATGCGGGCCATGGCCGAGAGTGCTCGGCCGGTACTGGCCGATAGCGCACGCTAGTCCGGGAAGGCTAGCGCACGCTAGTTCCGGCCCAGTATATATATGACAGACCAGTCACATTTCATTTCGTTTTTCACTTCCTTCCTTCCCCGTCCGCGAATGGCGATTCATGGGTGACGAAGCCATGTTGTTTAACAACAAATCCATGAAGTTCTTGAGTTCCTAACATCAATCAATCACCCGTTATCATCCTTTGATCCAGCGAATCAAGGTAATCTTCCTTAGAACCCTAATTTCGTGAATTTGGGGATTTTTGCATTTTTGTCGGATTCGTTCCGTGTTGTTGATTAATTCATGATGGGTATGATTAATCTTGATAGTATTCTTGTGTTTAACATCATTTAATCCATTGTTCTTCGTCGAATCGACGTATATTTCTCGATTTCCTTCAAATTGACTTTTTGGGGGATTTGTCCCCGATCTCGTTTTTCATCCGTTTTCGATGGATCGATTATGGTTAAATGATGTTGTTAAACATATTCTATGGATTGTATATCCATATTTCAACTTGGAATTCCGTTTTCGGGTTTTGACGGAACGAATCGTGTTCTTGGCCGTTTTGGGGGAAATCCTTGAACTTTCGTCATTTGTTCTTTGAATTCAGCGGCTTTGGGTCGTACTTTGGAATTCATTTTCGTTGTTATTGTTTTCGTTCGTAGTTCATTGTTGTGGATTGTCGTTCGGTGGAGTCGGCGAGTTCGTAGTCGGATCGTGCCAACCTACTTCGGCCGATTCTCCGCGTTGTGGTTATTCGAGGCAAGTACCTTGCCCATACTTTTCTCGTTTTATAGATATGATGATCGGTGGTCGCCTTGATATGTTTGTTGGTTATTTGAAATGAAGTTTCAAAAGATTTCGGTTTGGCCTCGTTAAAGGCTCTCTTTCAAAACGCGTGTGTGTTTTGTGAACGTTGTGTTTTGGGAATTGATTATGATTTGATTATTTTGAACGTTGGAGGCTTTGATGATATCCTTGTTGTTTAAAAGTTATGGAATCGTGTATTCCGTGTTTAATCTTGTTATTGTGTTTTGAAGAGTTGATAATGGTGTCGAGTTAATGGCCATCTCTAGCGAGTATTCTTAATGAACTTACATTCTTAGCATATTAGTATTGCATGAGTAACGTGTGTGTGTGTATGCTCACTATGGGTTAGATCCGACGGGGTCTCGGTAGGGGTCCACGGAGGGGTGGATCCACGAGCTTGCTTTTAACCACTATGGGTTAGATCCGACGGGGTCTCGGTAGGGGTCCACGGAGGGGTGGATCCACGGTTAATTGTGGTGCATTTTACAAATGTGATTTGACTATGGCATTTCCGGAAATGAGTGCTTTTGAACGGTTTTCATGATTGCATGCATTGACTAAGTGTGTAAGAGGTAAGTTGTTCGTTTGGCCTACTTGGCTAGGATGGCACTAGAGTATTTTGTTGTTTGTTTTAAATCCTTTATTTGTGGATTTTGATGTTGGGAGACGAACCTTGTGGTCGTTCTTGTGTACTGTGAGTTGATGAGATTTGGGGCTAAAATCCCAAGGGTTTTGTAAAAGTCATTTTACGGATTTGGGGCTAAAATCCCAACGGTTTGGTAAATGTCGTTTTTCGGAAAGTAAACCTTTGGGGCGGTGACCCCTTTTGTCTTTTGGATTTTGAAAAGTAGGATTTTATAATCCTGAATTGTTTTCTATTAAAACTCTCGATGGCATTCTAAACCGTTTTATAAATTACTTCCATTGATTTATGATATTTCGATTTTGAAATGTTTTCTCAAACCCTTGCCTCGGGAAGTACTTTTCGTTTCGTTTGGATCTTTGAGGATCCTTGGTTATTGTTATTCGTGGAATGTGAATTGTATGGCTCGTATTTGCACTTTGTTCTTGCACTAGCAAAATAGTGGAGTTTTGCTAACCCCCGAGTATTCGGGGGGTGGATGTCTGTTTTTGCATTCAGGTTTTGGAGCATAACACAGGGTCGGCACGAAGGATGATGAAAGATGATCGATACTAATCACATGAGGAACCATACTTTGTTTGTTGGTTCAGTTGTACTCTATTTTTCCGCTGCTATATTTTCCCGTTGTACGGGTGTGGTTGTATCTGACCCTTGCGTGGGCATGAGTTGTATTTGAGTTGTATGTATTTATTGAAAGACCAAATCGGTCTACTGAGTCGTTTTAGCCTTAAAGGCATGGTTGAGTTGTTATATGTCGTTACCAGCCTGGTAGATCCTTGAGGAAAGGTTCTACGGCGTGTAATATCCCTGAGCGGATTGGGGGTGTTACACCTCGGCGGTCTAAGAATAAGAAGAAAAAGACCAAAAAGCAGATGGGACCACAAATCAAGGACCTTAAAGGTAAGGGCAAGGCCCCGATGGTTCCCAAGAGCAAGAAGAAGAAGGACGCATGTCTCAAATGCGGTGAGCTGGGCCACTGGGCTAGAGACTCTGCAATTCTTCATGGCACTTCAGGTACAGAACTTTTAGATTTGGAAACAAATTGTTCTGCTACTGTATTTTCTACTTCTTGGATACTGTATTCAGGTGCTAGTTCTCACATTTGTACCGTGAATCAGAATCTGGAATAAAGTAGGAAGCTTGGAGCTGGGGAAGTGATGATTGTTGTCGGAAGCGACCGTAGTGTCGAAGCAACTGACATAGGATCACTTATTTTGGATTTGGAATCCGGCTTTGTTTTAACATTAGATGATGTACTTGTTTTGCCCAACGGGCATAAAAACATTGTATCCATTCCGGTCATGGATTGGAAAGGCTTTTCATTTTTCATTGGTGATGGTTCCTGCAAAATTTATTTTAGAAATAAACTAGTAGGCACTGCTACATTGTTAAATGGACTGTATCATCTAAACCTAAATAACAAAGTCGTTGTGAATACTATGACTAGGAAGCGTGGTAGGGATGAAACTTATCAAGTTTTGAAATGACATCTTAGACTTGGTCATGTTGGTCAGACCAAGGTTTACAAAATGGAAAAGGATAGACTTATGGGTCCATTGGGATCGGATCCCTTTCCAACTTGTGAATCTTGACTTAAAGGCAAAATGACTAAGTCCCCATTCACATGGACTTTTGAAAGAGCCATTGATAAACTTGGATTAGTCCATACCTGTAATACCCAAGATTCTATTGTGTATTTTGAACATTGTGACATTGTATATGTTGTATTTGATCTGAGTATTATCCAGCGTATTTCATGACCCGGTGTTGTGGAGCGTATTGAGTGGAGATCAACAAATACTATAAATCTTTTGTTGCGATGGGAATGATGTAATCATAAACAGAACAAATAGTGTAGTTTATAAAGAAGTATTATGAAATTTATAATGAACGATTTATATATTTTATATTTACATAAGAGTGTTCTATTTTGTGTTCCCGTATAATTACACGGGTGTTATACTAATATTTAAACTAAATGTGTTGTTTTTATTAGAAATTTTGTCATCGAGATGTATCTGTTTCATTTTTGTTGTTTATTAGTAGAGATGTTAAACGGGCTAGCCCTAGCGGTTTCGGGCTAGCCCTAGCGGGCTTCGGGTTAAACGGTCCGGGCCAATAAAGCCCGGATTTAAACGGGCTAAAAAATTTTGGCCCTAACCCTAACCCTAGCGGGCTTCGGGCTAAACGGGCTAAACGGGCTCCGAATATAAAAAAAAAATTCCAAAATATTCACACATATACACACTAATCAAATTCATAAATAAGCTCATGTCATACATAGTTTTAACTTTTTAGTTGCAATACATAACCAAAGTTGCAAATCTAAATATCCAGAAATAGTTGCATTACATAGATAAATTCATAAATTTAAATGTCCATAGACGCAAAAGTAACTCGATCATCATCCAAAACACAAAACGAGCATCATCCTCCAAAACATGATTTCAAGCATCATCATTCATCCTCGTCCTCGACTCCTCGGTCACAGTCGATTCCACTTTGGACAAAGTATCATCTTCATATTCTTCTTCATCTAAAAAAATAAAAATAATGAATTACTTCAACTATGGGCAAAAGGTGGCAATATCCAGTAAAGGACTATAAGAGCAGGAATAATTTTTTTTTCCTGCAACTACTGGACTGCTGTCTGAAGGGCAGTCTTTCTCATGAATAATTACTGGAAAAAGAAAGTATTACAGAGAAAGTAATGAAGAGAAGGAATAATTCTCATGAAGAGCAGGAATAATTTTTTTTTCTTGACAGTTTATAATGCCAATTGACAAAGAAAGTATTACAGTTCAGTTTATAAAGAAAGTAATGAATAAAATAAAACTATAAAGGCATTACCTTCAAGAAAACCTTGCAACCAACTACGGGTACAAAGAATAGCTTGTACATGATTACCAAGTAGCCGACTCCTATACTTAGTGAGAACACGGCCCCCTATGCTAAATGCCGATTCAGATGCCACGGTGGTGATCGGAATACTTAAAATATCACATGTCATATGCGATAATGCAGGCCATCGCTCCTTATTATCTTTCCAAAATGACAAAACATCTAAATTTGGAACATATTTAAACTCAAGTGGCGGCTCATCCAAATATTGATCTAATGCGGACTTCTCATTTTGGCTATTTGATGTTGTGCTCGCGCCTCTTGTAAAACCTAAAAAAAGACAAAGAAAACTATTTGGGATTGGGACAACTAAATTTACAACATTAACATGAGTAAGCATTTAAAAGAAACTAAATACTTACATCATACAAATTAAAATCAGCAACCGGTTCTTTTCCTTTCCCACCTCATGAAGGAGTACCTGGACGATAAATTTGTAGAGTTCCGTGAGCTACTTTCACTTGGTTGAGCAGATGATATCCACTTCGTATACTCACCAAAAGCATTTGCAAGTTCCTTCTAATATTACCAATTTTATCTTCAAAGTATGTGGATCAAGTTGAGTGTAACAATATTTTATCATTCCCAATTTCGCCCGAGGGTCAAGTACAAATTTCAAATGCAAGCACCATGTCAGTAGTCACTCCAATACTTATCAATTTTTCTTTCATTTTCAAAGATGTACCCTTAATATCTTCATCTTCACTCTCCACATTTTGTTTCAAAAGACACTCTATTTTCCATATTTGCATGAAATACAAGTTGGAAGTTGGATAAGATGTCCCGTAAAATAAATTTGTGATCACATAAAAGGGCGCAAGAAGTCACACATTTTCTCTCCCCTTTTCCACTCTTCACTTGTGGGAGCAAATTTGTAGTTCCTATCATTCAATTCAAGACTACCAAAAGCACGCTTGTATTTAATTGCACTTTCAAGCATAGCGAAAGTAGAATTCCATCTAGTAGTTACATCTAAGCGCAAACCAACTTTAGTGTCAATACCCCCCACTTGACTAACGCACTCAAAAAATTTTATCTTCCTCCCCTCTGATGCCTTAACATATTTGATACTATCTCTTATTTTGTTTAAAGCTTCATTAGCCACTTTCAAGCCATCTTGAAGAATAAGGTTCAGGATATGAGCACAACATCTTACATGAAAAAATTGACCTCCACATAAAAGACTATTTTGAAGTGAAAGCTTCTCCTTCAAAATATTTTGCAGAGAATCATTAGACGAAGCATTATCCAAAGTAAGAGAAAATATCTTTTTGTCAATACCCCATTCTTTTAAACAGTCATGTACCTTAATTGCCAAATCAAACCCAGTATGTGGAGGCTCCATCTTACAAAAAGAAATAATCTTACTATTCAATTTCCAGTTAGAATCAACAAAGTGTGCCGTCACGCAAATATATCCCTCACCGGTAATAGCTGTCCAACAATCAGATGTCAAGCATATTCTACTAGGACTAGCACATAATGTACTTTAACTTTTCCTTTTCAACACGATAGATCTCACATAAATCAGATGTGGCGGTTAATCGGCTAATATTTTTCACATCAGGATTCAAGTACTTCAATAACTCTCTTATCCATTTGTATTCAACAAAAGAAAGTGGAAGATCATGTGCGATAATTGCATTAGACAATAGCTCACGCACATGATTTGGATCAATCTTCCTAGACCTTAATTTGCCTTCAACGTCCAACATCATACTACCCACATTTTTAAATTTGGGATTTAGATTACCCTTACACTTATCCGTATGGCGTATAAGGGTAGAAGTACCATAACTCGATCCAGTCCAAGCATACGTTGTGTTACAAAACTTGCATTTCGTTCTACCATTTATCGGCTTTTCAAAATTTTCCCATACCTTGGAAGTATTTGTTCTAGGCTTTTTTGATGGTTGTTCAGAGGTCTCATTAGAATGGAGAGCACCAGATTCCAATATTTCTAGCTCATCATCACCAAAGACATCGTTAGCCTCGTTCTGAAATACTTGACTTTCAGAATCCATATTTTCGATTACTGCAAAAAAAAGGGGGAAATGGAAGTAATCAAAACAGCCTGTCCAGGAGCAAAACGGCCTGGACAGAAGCAAAACGGTGAGTTCAGAAACTTTAGGCAAGAAAAACTCTCAAATAGGCAAGAAACTTTATGGACAGAAGCAAAACTTTAGGCAAGAAAAATAATCAGAGAAAAGGTTAAGGAAGCATGTATGTCCAGAAATAGATAAGAAATAAATAAAAATAATAACAATAAATAGTAAGATAAAAAAACTCTCAAATAGAAGAACATAATCTTCGAAAATTAAAATTATCTCAATCATCATCCCCTGTCGGCCTGGACGCGGTGAGTTCGTGAGACGACGTGCGCCGGTGGCTGGAATTTGTGCGATGGTGAGGCGAGTCGAAGGAGACCGGGGCGGAGAGGAAGCCAGGAAGGAGCGACCGAGTTAGATTTACGAAGAAGAGAGAGTTAGATTTACGGAAGAAGACCGGGCCTGGTGGAGAAGATGGCAGATGGAAGGAGCGACCGAGTTAGGTTTGTTTTGCAGATGCCTG
Organism: Orobanche coerulescens; assembly: GCA_033398695.1. NCBI lineage: Eukaryota > Viridiplantae > Streptophyta > Magnoliopsida > Lamiales > Orobanchaceae > Orobanche > Orobanche coerulescens. Next base: position 153,515,391 of record CM065812.1, on the reverse strand, counting down.
GGGGTAGTTGGTGAGTGAAGAAGAAAAGTGTGAAGGAAGTCGTCAGACATCTGATCTGATTAGAGTTAGGAACTTAGGTAGGTTATTTTAATACATTAATAACTTAATGTTAATAAAAATAATTTTTAATTTTAATTTTAATAGTCACGGCCACGTTAGTCTGTACTTCGTTTAGCCATGGCTAACGGTCCGCCAAAAAGGCCCGGATTTAAACGGGCTGCGATTTTAAGGCCCTAACCCTGTTTTTTTGCGGGTTAAACGGGCTGGCCCGGCGAGCCAGAGCCCGTTTAACATCTCTATTTATTAGTACGTTTTAAAAAAATTACCATGTAATAATTATTGTTATCGGAAGGTAATCAAAATGTCTATGGGTAATTTAAATTATTAATTTATGAACATTGTTGGATTTGCCATTAGATGACGATGATTTAGCTGTTGTGAAATAGTTTATAATTTATATCATTATAAAATACACAAAATAAATAACAGTAAATAAAATATGGAGATTGATAATCTGCAGAATATTTTTTCATAGTAGTAGTATATTTCTTCCTTTCTTAATGGTGTAACATTACATCTTGGAGCAAGCTATTTATAGGCAAAGTTATACTACCATTTCAACAAATGTGTACATCAATTTTCAACAATGGTGCACTACAATTCCAATTTGTCCACCATCTTCAAAGTTTGAATCAACCTTCCTCTTGGTTTGTCAAAAGTTTTGGGCAACATTTTTCTTCTTGGACAATTAATTGTGCTAAAGTCCAAAATTCATAACACTCCCCCTTGGACGTAGCAATGTAAGTTGGATAAGTGTGCCTCGTTAAAAACCGTAAGCCGAAAAACCCAATGGGAATAAAAGCGGTCAGAAGGAAAAAAGAGTACACAAATTAAATCCAATTCTTGTGCATAAGCTGCCTCGTTAAAAACCGTAAGCTGGAAAAACTCAATGGGATAAGTGGCAGCTTCTCATGCTTCGGCTGCCACATGTCTTCTGCTGGTGCTTCGTGTGCTTATGTGTCAGCCCCTCATGCTTCAGCTGACACATAATCAATTACTGACCTAATCATCATTGCATTAATTACATTATAATTATACCTCAAATAACTCCTACCTACCTTATTAATTTTTACGAATTAAGAAATATGAATTACGAATAAATAGGAATTTATTATATTTACAGAAATATTTCACATTTTCATTTATTGAAAAATATAAATCCCAAAAAAGAGAAGTCTAATATAGTAATGTGCACTATATATTAAAAACTTAAACCTAAAATCTCGCCTAAATATTATATATATTCACTAATTAATTAGCTTATATTAGTTAGTCACTATAATTAGGTATATCAATAAAAGAAATATCAACTGAAATAAAAGATACTTGGGGTATTGCAAAAGAAATGTCGAATATATATAATTAGAAAGGTACTCAAATCCTAATCAATTAAACAAATCGAACTTATTCAAAAATATTATTGAAAGTGTAGAAACGGTGGTTTTGATTATTATTCATAAATAAATTTAAGAAACTATAGAATAAATCTATTAGTCTATTTTAGTTTTTAATCTTATTTAATTAATATAAAATAATAAAATAATGAAAAAATTCATATTTACTAAATTATATAATTACTGATTTTACGAATTTTTAAAGAGATATTTCTAAATATATAAGAAATTAAATTTAGTAATAATATACTAATACATAGATTCATCTTTGTGCAAAGAGAAATTCAGAAAATAAAAATTGATTGTTTTAAGTGATTTTTAAGTGATTTATTTATTTATTTTTTAGTTTTAAAAGATTTGTTAATTTATCTAATTGAAATCAACTATATACTTTTGAAAATTTTGAATTTGCTTTTGTATTTTAAATTATATCTAAATAATTTATGTAATTTTTTTCAAATATAATGATTAAATTATCTCATTTTAGGCCATTTAACAGAAACAGTTAAATACTTGATGATTTGGACCATTTTGACAAAAAAAATGACCAAAAAAGAACGTGGAACCAAAATTTCTTCAAACACAGATTAACACAATTCGATATGAATTGAAGTTTTTTCTTACACGAGTTTCCGAAATTACTAAAAGTGCCCAACTATTTATGTGTTCTCTTGAATGTAAAATATACCAACTTTAATACTTCTACATGTTAAGTTAAATATTTGAAAATAATATCATATAAAAATGATATAAAGCTTCAACTGAACCAAATGTCACTTAGGGTTTTTAGAATACAAGTTTCACAAAATACTAAAAATACTCTAATTATTTTTCTGTTCTTTGAATGTAAAATTTCTTGAATTTAGTACTCTTAAATATGAAGTTCAATGCCTCAAAAGTACCCTACAATATTTCCAGGCTCATCTTACATTACAAACAAAATTGGACATTTTTTGTACTTTTAAAAAATGGAGATAATTTTAATTAGGCTAAGATGTGGATGTAGTTTTCTTAGTTAACTCCGCGATTAGTATATTTATAATATAATAAGTCATACAAATAATGCTGCTTTTTTTTTTTGTGAAACTATATGTATATACTACGATAATGCTGTTTTTTATTTGGCAAATTGGGAAATACTTAATTGTAAGTTATAAGTCATAATCTCCTTACTTTGTAATTCCAAAACCTATTTTAAAATGAATATACATATAGTTTCACTTCAACCAAATACCGTAGAAATTTTTTGTAATACAAGTTTCAGAAATTACTAAAAGTACTTCAACTATTTTTCTATTTTTTAATGTAAAATGGGTAGACTTTAATACTTTTAAATAAAACCAAACCAAACCAAACATACCCAGTATGTCCCGCTCAGAGCAGGGTCTGGGGAGGGTAAGATGTACGCAGACCATGCCCCTACCTATTACGGTAGGGAGGCTGTTTCCGTGAAGACCCTCAGCTTAGTGCACAGCAACATATTGAGTGAAAAATACAATGGGAAGCAAATGCTACGAAAAAAAAAAAACTCATTTCATTATCATACCTGAGCCCATGGCTTAATTCACATGGGACTTACCTAAGAGGAATTTGGCTACTTCACTCCCGATGAACGCTGCTCAAACAAAAGAGAGGTTGACTCCGCGCACAGCTCCCTGTCGAAAATACACCACACGCAAAAGGCAATAGGATAAAATATACAATAAATTAATAAAATGCAATGCTCTAGATCAATGCTAACCGAGACAACCCAACCCTGAGACTCTCAACTACAGCACCACTCCCAACTAAAGAATCCACAACTCTGATCTGCCGCCTCCAAGCGCACCTATCAATAGTCATGGTCTCGGAAAGGTTTAAGGCCTTCAAATCTAATCTCAGCTGCTCCTCCCACGTCCTCCTCGGTCTGCCTCTCCTCCTCTCCCCGACAACTACTAAACTCTCGACCCTCCTCACCGGAGAAGAAGCCTGCCTCCTGCGGACGTGGCCAAACCATCTCAATCTCCCTTCCCTAACTTTCGCTGACATAGGCGCCACTTCTAGCGCTTGCCTGAAGACCCCGTTCGAGATTCTATCTAACATTGTGCGACCACACGACCAGCGTAACATTCTCATTTCAGCCGCTTCCAACTTGCTCTCAAGCGACTTCTTCATCGCCCAACATTCAGAGCCATACAACATTGCAGGTCGGATTGCCGCTCTATAGAATTTACCCTTCAGCTTTAGAGGGACTTTCTTGTCGCACAGAACCCCTGTCGCTGCTCTCCACCTTAGCCACCCCGCCTTGATGCGATGAGTGACATCATCTTCACACTCACCTTCCTTCTGAATGATCGAACCCAAATACTTGAACTTATCCGTACGGGGAACGATCTGATCCGCAATCATAACCTCTACATCTTCCTCGTTGGCCTCACCACTAAAGTTACACCAGAGATACTCTGTCTTAGACCGGCTCACACGCAAGCCCTGTGATTCTAACTTAGACCTCCAAAGCTCCAACTTCGAGTTCACCTCCCTCCTCGACTCCGCCACTAACACAATGTCGTCAGCAAAAAGCATGCACCATGGGACGCCATCTTGAATCCCCCGCGAAATGACGTCAAGGACCAGAGCGAAGAGAAGAGGGCTTAGCGCCGACCCCTGGTGTAGCCCTATCTCAACCGGAAAATACTGGGTGTCACCAGCTGGGGTCCTAACGAACGTCCTAGCTTGGGAATACATGTCTTGGATCGCCCTAACGAACTGCAACGACACCCTCCTCTCTACTAGGCTCCTCCAAATAACATCATGCGGAATGCTATCATAAGATTTCTCTAGATCTATGAACACCATATGGAGGTCCTTACACCGCTCTCTAAACTTCTCCATAAGGCGTCTGACGAGATGAATGGCCTCAATCGTGGACCTTCCCGGCATGAAGCCAAATTGGTTCTCTGAGATCTCAACTTCTCTTCTAACCCTGCATTCCACCACTCTTTCCCAAAGTTTCATAGTATGACTGAGGAGTTTAATACCCCTATAGTTACTAAAACTCTGAGCATCGCCTTTGTTCTTGAAAAACGGCACGACAATACTATGCCTCCACTCCGTCGGCATCTTAGAACCTCTGAGGAGGATGTTGAACAGCTCTGCTAGCCACTGAACTCCGACTTCCCCCAGACAAAGCGAAACTTCAATAGGGATCTGATCCGGGCCTACCGCCTTAGCTCTACCCATTTTCATTAGAGCACCCTTTACTTCCTCCTTGCTGATGCTTTCACATGAACTAAACGAACGGGCAGAAGATAGACTAACCCCTTGCACCACCGAGTCACTACCCCTAGCCTCATTGAAAAGTTCAAAAAAATACTTATTCCACCTCTCCTTAATAGCCATATCGTTCACTAATACTTGGCCCAAATCATCCTTAATAAACTTAACGGGACCCATGTCGCGCCGCCCTCTTTTCCTAGCTTTCGCTAGTTTAAAAATAGCATTCGCTCCTTCTTTGGTGTCTAGGCGCTTGTACATCTCCTTGTAAGCCTCCCCTTTAGCCTTAGCCACTGCCTTCTTAGCCTCTCTTTTCGCCACCTTGTACGCTACAATCTTCAAGATTCTCTCCTCCCCAGCACTAACCGACAAAAGCTCCTCATTCCACCACCAAGCCTCCCTAGGTCGACTAGACCTGCCCGAAGAAACCCCCACCACCTTCTCGCCCACCCTCCTAATAGCATTGGCCATGCTGGTCCACATAAGGTTAGCATCGCCCCCTTGCAAAAAACTTCCTTCGCGGGTCAGAGACTCCTTGAAAATTGCCGCTTTCTCACCCTTCAGATCCTTCCAGAGAATCCTAGGTCTAGCTTCTCTAGCCCTGCTAACAACACGACCTCCCATGGATAAATCCATAGCCAGCAGCCGGTGTTGAGAAGCACATGCCTCGCTCCGGAACACCTTGCAGTCCACGCACGCCCTAGCATCACGACTGCGCAAAAGAAGGTAATCAATTTGGGTGTTGTGCCCCCCACTACTGAAGGTGATGAGGTGCTCAGCTCTCTTCTGAAAAACAGAGTTTGCAATTACCAACTCATGCGCAGTGGCAAACTCCAACAGTGCGGAACCACCTGCATTCCTAACTCCAAAGCCGAAACCCCCATGCGCACTATGGTAACCATCCAATCCCTCACCAATGTGCCCATTGAAATCGCCCCCCAAAACAATAAATTGATCGTCCGGAATACACCCGACCAACTCATCTAAACAGGCCCAAAAAGCTTCCTTAACAAGCTCACCCAAACCAACATGAGGGGCATACGCACATACCACGTTAACCACCTTTTCCCCAACCACCACTGCAACGGACATAATCCTATCATTACACCTCTTCACTTCCACGACGTTGTCCTTGAACTCTTTAGACAAAAGGATACCCACACCATTACTCGAGTTAGCAAGACCAGAATACCACAATTTATAACCGTTCGCCTCCCTGGACTGTGCTCCCTTCCACCTTGTCTCCTGAATACAAGCCACATCAACCTTTCTATTACCCAAAACATCCACGAGCTCCAAAAGTTTACCCGTCAAGGTACCCAAATTCCAACTACCAACTCGCAAACGTCGCGACATCAACCAACACAAAATAACAAACACACTACGAAAATAAATAAAATGTGATAGTGTGAAGCAAAAGTGAAAATACGATGAGAATGTAAAAACAATTTAAGCAGGAAAAATGCAGAGCGAGCACAGTAAATAATAGATATATATAAAAAATGAAATTTAACGGAAAAGTACAATGATACCAGCCTTCGAGACGACTTGAAAAAGAGGAAGCCTTTGAGAGGATTCCGAGCAGCTTGAAAAATCGGCAAGGGAACCTGCAATACAGCCAGCTATATGCTATACTACTGTTAGATTGAAGGGGAGAAAATAAATGCAGCGTTGTATTATTAATTTTCCGGCGATACGCCGGCCAGAAATGGCCAATGCCGGCGCAACAGGAATTAGGGTTCGCGGTTCACCGGTTAAATCGTAGGCTTAAATTTCTTGATGGATTGGGAAATTAAGGATCAATCTTCCACACAAATCCTATCAAACAATTAGGATCAATCTTCCACACAAATCTAACCCAAAACCCCAATACCAAACAGCAAATCAGATGTTGAAGAAAATAAACAAATCAGATGGAATGTTGAAGAAAAACAGCAAATCAGATGTTGAATCCGAAATAAACAGATGTTGAATAAATACCAAACAATTAATCTAAAATAAAAATAAACAATTTTTTTTTTATGAAGAAAAACAGCAAATCAGCAAATCAGATGTTGAAGAAGAACAACAAGTCAGATGTTGAAGAAAAGAAATCCAACGATAGCGTGGGTTTTTCGGAAATCAGATGTTGAATCCGAAAATTGATGATGGCGGCGTGGGTTTTTCAGAAGCTAATACTTTTAAATATGAAGCTAAATGTTCGAAACGATATCATATAAGCATAAATATGCCGTTTCATTCCAATCAAATCAATTGAGTTTTTTATTTTGTAATTTCCTAAAATTTTAAGTCATTTGTAATTAGGATAAAATTCTGATGTATATTTTTTAACTTATCCAAGCTATTTTATATTACAATCTAAATTATTAAATTTCTTGGTAATTTTAAGGTTAGACTTGGATGTAGTTTTCTAAATTAACAGGTATATTTATAATAGGTCATATAAGTAATTATATTATATATACTACTATTATGTTTTTTTTTAATGCAATTTGAGAGCGGCTTAATTTTAAGCTATAAGTCAAAATTTCTTATGTATTTCCAAAAGCTTTTTAAATTTCAAATATTACTAAAATTACCATTGCCACAATTATTTAGTATAATTCTACATATGAAGTACAATGCATATATCATTTATTCAAGTATAAGCTATTCTTCACTTTGGCATCATTGCAAACTCATAAGACTGACCAAGAATTTGAGATTAATTATTCGGCAGACAATGTCATCTCACAATCTACAAGAAATTAAGGACTTCTCCGAATGAATCCTCAAAATTGTAGATGGTGAGCTGGTGAAGAAGTCGATAGAGAAATCTTGATTGATATTCTTGATATTTACTAATCTGGAATGCTGAAGATCATATTGCAGTCAATTCTGAAAGCACTATCTTTCACTTATAAGTAACTTTTCTTAAAGTAATTTTTGAAGAAAGAGCAATCCTGCGCCAACAAACAGATAGTAACCGATTACGTGATGTCTATAATTTCAAAAGACAAGCGGATATATCTCAGTTCTTATAGTATATGCAAAATTTCTGCGACCTCTATGTAACACCCCCAATCCGCTCAGGGATATTACACGCCGTAGAACCTTTCCTCAAGGATCTACTAGGCTGGTAACAACAACGAACAACTCGACGATGCCTTTAAGGCTACAATAACTCAGTAGAACGACTTGGTCTTTCAATAAAAACGTACAACTCAATTACAATTCATGCCCACACAGGGGTCAAAATACGACAACTCCCGTACAATGGGGAAAAATTACTGCAGCGGAAAATAAAGTACAACTGGACCAATACACAACATACGGTTCCACATGTTATTAGTATCGATCATCTTTCATCATCCTTCATGCCGACCCTGTGCCATGCTCCCTGAAACCTGAATGCAATACAGACATCCACCCCCCGATTACTCGGGGGTTAGCAAAAATCCACTATTTTGCTAGTGCAAGTACAAGTACAAAATACGAGCCATACAAATCAAGTTCTAAGAACAATAATAACCAGGAATACTCAAAAATTCAAATACAGCGAAACGAATACTTCCCGAGGCGAGAGTTTAAGTAAAACTTTCCAAATCCGAAAGATCACGAATAACGAGAACAGTTTGCAAAATGGTTTGAAATACCCTCGGGAGTTTTAATAGAAAACAATTTAGGATTTGTCAAATCCTACTCTTTCCAAAACCCGAAAGACGAAAGGGATCACCGCCCCAAAGGCTTACTTTCCGTAAAATGACCTTTACCAAAACGTTGGGATTTTAGCCCCAAATCTCATCAACTCACAGTACACGAGAACGACAACAAGGTTCATTTTCCATCATCCAAACTCCACAATTAAAGGAGTTAACACATACAACAAAATACTCTAGAGCCATCCTAGCCAAGTAGGCCAAACGAACAACTTACCTCTTACAGACTTAGTCAATGCATGCAATCATGAAAGCCGATCAAAACACTCATTTCCGGAAACGCCAATCTCAAAACACATTTGTAAAATGCACCACAATTAACCGTCGATCCACGTCTCTGTGGACCCCTACCGAGACCCTGTCGGATCTAACCCGTAGTGAGCATACACACACACACACACACACCCGTTACTCATGCAATAATAATATGCTAAGAATGTAAGTTCATTAAGAATACTTACTAGAGATAGCCACTTACCCGACACTGTTATCATACTCATCACAATACCACAACACGATTAACACGATTCCACAACATTGAACAAGCGGGGGTATCGTTAAAACCTTCAACGTTCAAAAAAATAATCAATTCTCAAAACACATCGTTCACAAAAACACACGCATTTTGAAAGAGAGCCCTTAACGAGGCCAAATGAATCTTTTGAAAACTCCTTTCAAATAACCAAACAAACACACCAAGACAATCACCGATCATAATGTCCACGAAACGTGAAGTGTATGAACAAGGTACTTGCCTCGAAATCGGCACACAAGTATTCCGACGAACACAGCTCAACCGGAAAGCTTCGAAACGCCCGATGCTATCGAAAAGGAAGACGACAACGAACGGAAGGGTTCAACATGGTTTCTTCACAAGAAACTCGACCCTAACATCATATAATTAATAAATCCATAATCATACGGGGAAGAATAATTGTAGAACGTCCGAAAACCCCTCTATGACATTCTACCGGACACCTTCAAGGCGTCGATTAAGAACTCAACTAAAACGATGAATCTATACGATCCGACCATGGAATAACAAAGAAATAGGTAGAACACAACTTAATAATCAATAATCCATCAATAATCTAAGTTGTTACAGATCAAACGAATGAAATCCAACAAAAACCCCAATTTCCCCAAAACTAGATTTTTAAGAAATCTAACCTTGATGTAGTAGATCGTAGGAGGTTATGGGATGATTGATCGACGTTAGAAACTCAAGAACTTCGTGGATTGATAGTTGAACAACATCTCTACATGTTCTCCAAGCCCAAGCCGCGGAAAGGAAATGAGAGGAATGAGAGAAATGGGTGTAAACCCGTCTGCTCGATCATATATATTGCCCAGCAGCCTGCCGACCACTTACGGCCATAACTGGCACACATTACGGCCGTAACCAGCCTTCGTCCGGAAGATGCCCAGCGCCCGTACGGCCGTACCCGATCACGCCTTACGGCCGTAACTGGCATTCGTCCGAACACTGTCTGGCACCCATACGGCCGTAACCGGGAGCACTTATGGCCGTAACCGGCATTCCTCCCGCCAAGTCTGCCGAGCACATACGGCCGTAACTCGGCCAGGCCAGGCCCTGCTCCGGCCGTGACTCGGCCGTGGCCACTCCGATGGCCCGGACGACCCCGAAACCCGAACCTGAGTATGAATCGAAGATATGGTTACGAAGTACTCGCAAAGACGAATCCAAGCGCTAATAGAACACACGATTCCGACCACCGAAGGCTCAAAATTCGATAATGGAAAGTAATTACCCCAAACTTTGGGAAATTACGAAAACGACCCAAAACGTCCGAAATACACGATACACGATCGAAACACCAAGCCAAAGCTCGCAACATGAATAATAACATTATATGAACTTACGAGAAACTCGAAACAACAGTTTCGGACGAGATTCGCAAGAATCGAACTCAAGTGCGGAAAAGCCGCTTAAGAACACGGAACTCAACAAAACGACACCGAAACGAGTTCGGACATCAAAAAGTGCAGAATTAAATATTCTCAAAATGACGAAACGGTCATGAGCGCGTCATCAAAACGAACTTCCGCCAAAAAAAGAAAATTACCAGAAATCGAAATTGCGGGTATTACATACTACCCTCCTTAAAAGAAGTTTCGTCCCGAAACTTAAAACAAGTAGGGAGAAGCAATACCCCTCCAGGAAAAACTCGATGAGATAAACAAGAAATGCGTAGCTTAATCCCATCGACGAAACGTTACAAGCAACGCAATGGAATATACGGCGTGAAAACACGCTCCACGACGACCAACACAACGCCACCAGTAGAGAAATAATAAATCCAACAAGTGACAAGCGTCATTAAATAGGTAATACAATCAATTCAATTATCCGAACTATCACAAAACATAAAGCACCTGTTACAAGGAACACGCACAGTCGAGAAAACAGAAAATAAACGCAAAACGATTCCCAAGGACAATCACAAACAATTCGGACTACGCCGAAATCCTCAAAAAGCATACTAGGCATCTCTGTGCCCTTTCGGAGCAGAGAAGCAGCCTCGATCCCCAAATCTCTCAGCTACCGTCTCGCAATGCACGGCTCAGTGACCCGCCTGGCCACACTCGAAACAACTGACTAACAGTGAACGACAATTCTTCACGGTACGAGATCAGGCAACAACAGTCAGACAACTCCGATCTAACAACAACGATCGAACAACAACGAGCGAACAACAACGATCGAATAACAACGATCAAATAACAATGATCGGACTATAACGATCAAATAACAATGATCAAATAACAATGATCGGACAACAACGATCAAATAACAATGATGGAACAAAAACGATCAAAAAGCAATGATCGAGTAACAACGATCAAATAAAAACGATCGAACAACAATGATCGAATGACAACGGTCGAAAAATGACTCAGAAGTTCACACTTAAACTCAAGACATCAAAAGAACTAGTAGAACCAAAAGATGTTACTTCCGAACAAGGTTCACAAGAATCGAACCGAACTCGGAAAAGTCACAGCGATAATCAGATCGACCCAAAACAAGATCACGGCTCGTCCGAACAATGAAATCGAAATAAAGAACAAGTTCAGAAAGTATCAACAAACACGAGCAAGCCGATAGAATTGAAAAGGAGAAAATGTAGAAGTCTAAAAACAATACGGGTATTACGTTCGACCTCTTATAAAAGAAGGTCGTTCCCGCAACTCACAATAACGGAAACAAGGTAACAACACAAAAAGCAACTGATAGAAACATCTCCCATGGGTCTCTCAGAGCCAATCCTGATATCTGTGCTAAGCGCGAACTCCGGAAGTCTCGGTAACCAATTCGCAAACTAAATTCTGTGTCCCTCGGGTATACACTGGAAATGCGTTACTGACAAGAAGGACAATTGGTACGTGCATGCCCCTGGCACACCACGGTTGAAACACCTCGGGTCGGCATACCGAATATACAAATGATAGATATAATGGAACATAACATCGCAAAAACAACATACCGGAGATGCCCACTTGGCATAACATATCAACACATACTAAAATCACAACAACCACGGCATCGTTCGACGATTACAACAGCCCGAATGATAACCAGCATATAATTACTAAACATCACAAAACAACCACATATGTACACAATCATACAAACTCCAGTCCCAACAGCTCGCACGGGTGCGATAACGCACAAATCATCACAAAGCAACAACATTCAATACCAACATCTCACCCCTCACAGAGGGCTAATCACAACAAATGTGTGGCAAACGACTCAACGTTCACGCCACCATTTCCATCATATTCGGGAGCTAACATTCTAACGATAATGCGAATATCATACATACATTCCTGGACCATAAACAGGAATGATAGGTTTTAAAAACGAAAACCACCTTTTTGAAAACAATTTAGAAAAACACCGGTTGATCTTGAGTATCACCTTTCAAAAAAAAGTACAAACGTGAAACATCATTATTGAGACTGTAATACCCGGATTTTTAGTATGAATTTTTCGCGTTATTTTATCTGAAGATATACTGGATGGATTGGTGTCTATATAGTATGGATAAAATAAATTGAGAAATGAGACAGTTGTATTTGTACTGGTATAACTGTCATAGTGGTTCGACAATTATTTTGAGGATATTGTGTATCAGGTTATCGTACTTTTGATATTGGGTATATCGTATGATGATGTTATTGGATTCAGTACATGTATTCAGTATGCCGTATGTTCGTATTTGGTATGTCGAGACGGACGAGGAGAGTTGGAAAATGGCTAAGTATAGCCTGACTAGCGCACGCTAATGGTTAAGTATAGTGCACGCTATCGTTCATGGTTAGCGCACACTAGACGCAGAATGTAGCGCACGCTAGTGCAGATCAGATCTGAGGGAATCTGCGTGTGGACCCGGCTGCTTTCGGCGCGTGTCTGGATAAGGTCAACGGTTGTTTGTCCTGAAGTATTAGCGCATGCTAAAGCATGAGGCTTAACGCATGCTAATTTTAGATCGGTCAACGAGAATCTTATCCTTGTCAGATGCTTTCGGCATGTGGGTCACGAGCATCATCGTGGTAGGTGTAAACTATAGCAAGTCAACTGATATTAGCGCACGCTAAATGCAAGGACTTGCGTATGCTAGACATGATTTATTACGTATGCTATTGCATGAGAATTACGTACGTAAGCTGATATACGAGCAAGACAGTGGCCTCTGGGCTACGATAGCGCACGCTAACAAAGTCAGTTAGCGCACGCTAAGGCTGTTGCGCACGCTAAACATGAGATGTTAGCGCACGCTAGTAATGTTTATTATATAAGGGGACATACGGGTTTTGAGATGCATTTAGTCCATTCTTTATCCTTCAGTCGATAGAGAGAGCTTTGGGAGGTTCTTGAGGTTCCCAAACATGGTGAGGTGGTGATTTTAACAAGATTAAGATAGAGAACATGGATCCAAGCCTTGTTCTTCAAGTTACTCATGATTCTTGGAATGGAGTTCAAGTGTTCTTCTTCTTGGTTCATCTAATCCAGGTAATATTCGTATCCCTTATTAGTTGTTCGTTTTTAAGGATGATTACATGTGAGGAACATGTTGGATAATCATGTGACGACATTATATGAGATTTTATGGGATTATGATAAGAGTTTTCAGATGTTATTTAAGATTCTTCGTGTTAATGGTGATTCGTTTAACTTGATGAGGTTGAATCATGTATTTCTGAATCATGATAATTTCAGTGGTCGATTTAGATGAGTTAAATCATGATATGAGGTTGTATTCCAGATTATATATGAGATGATCCTTGTTATCGGGTTGGTTTGATTATGTGATTTGTATGATGAAGAAAATGATAACATTATGATATATACCTCGGATTATGTTGTTTTGAACGTGATGTCGGATATTTCATGTTCTTGAAGAGCTCTGAAATTATAGGATATGATGATTATGTATAGAAGGTGTTGATGTTTTGGATATGAATATGGGATATTCGTATCTAGAGCCAAGTTATGTGTTTTGATATAATATTCATATAAGAATACGAATATGATTTCGAGTATGATGATGAGTTTGGATCTGGAAGGTTGTGTTTGATCTTGGAGTATGGTTTTCATTACATTCATATTCGTAGCCGCAAAGTGTTAGTCGATGCTGGAATGCATGCAACTGTGTAGCATTAGCGCACGCTAAGCTTACTGACTAGCGCACGCTATCGGGAGCAACTTAGCGCACGCTACGTTATGTATTTAACGTGCGCTTAGTAGGCAGACAATGCAGTATTTTTGTGTTGTGATTATGAATTCGTGATGGTTTGATTTGGTTTGTTCAGACTGCGTTTATTCGAGGTTTTTGTTGAACCGTTGAGTTCGGTTGGTTGGTTATGTTGGTTGTTAATTATTACCGGATGTGTTGTCATTTGATTATTGCATTAGGTTGCGATAATTGATCGTGGATTACGACCGTTGTGTTGCGGTTGAGACTGAGGAGTTCGTAGATTGATTTTGGTCGGGGCTGAGGAGCTCGCAGACTAAGGCAATAGATTTTGGTAACGACTTCGTGGTATCGGTATCGAGGCAAGTTTATACTTGTTCAGTTTATAATATTTGATGAATGGTTTTGTTTTCATTTCATTTATAATTCATATAGCAATGTTATTAGAAATGTAAATTGCCGGGATGATGGTTTGTATATCGTGCTCTAGTTTGGATTAAATCATAATGTATATGATTCATTTGTGTTCAAGGAAGACGTGAGTTATCTTTCGTCAAGGATATAGAATATCGGATATCGAGGATAGTTATCGTGTCGATATTGATGTCGGGACGGTGGTTTGTTGGTATAAATGGACTATACTTATTTCGGGATTATTCGTATAACTGTGTGTTCGTTCAGGGATGTTGGTTCGTGGAAAGAATATTGTTTTCGGCTTTGAGGTAATTCCAGTATTGTTCAGTTATGAGGATAATTGTTCTGAAGAATTATTGTATATGTTGTATGTTGATGTTTCATATATTGGGATTCGTATTGATTATTTCATTGAGGGATGATGATCCCAGGGCTGATTGTATTGAGGTCGTTGACCATGTTGATCATTTGTCGGGGATGATGATCCCAGGATTGTTGTTTTGGATATTGATTAGTCGTGTCGACTTTTCTTTGTCAGTTTGTCATTGTTCACTTCGGTGAGTATTTTGATCCTTATTGGATATGTGATTCTTTGAGTTTCGTTGTCATGTTGCATCGTGACATATCTAGAGTCATATCTGTGTGCCGATTGGTTATTGTGTAGGATTTTTAGCCGGGCACATGATGGTTATGCGTGGATGTTTCCGCATTGAACCGTGCACACGAGACATAGTTTGTGAGGCTAATTAGGTACATGTCCCACGTATATCCTGGATTCCGTATACTGGGTGGACATGTGCACGGACACATTTCCGGATCGGGCGTACTGGGACGTCCATCTTTTGAGCCATATTGTTGGGTCGTTCATAGACCATGTATGATTGGATATGTTCGACGGTTTGTGACTGGTTGTTCATACGCTCGAGGGGTATGTTCGACAGTCAGAGTTATTTCCTTGAGATCCATTTTTGTTGATCGTGTTTGGAGTTTACCTTGTTGAGGGTATTCTCGGTTATTGTTGATCCTTTGTTGATCGTGTTGGGAGTTTACCATGTTGAGGGTACTCTCGGTTATCGTTGATCCTCTGTTGGTCATATTGGAGTTATCATGTCGATGATATTCTCAGTTGATGTATTGGTTGATCACTGTTACTGATCGTATGAACATTCGAACTGTACGTCGATGTTTCAAGATTTGTTATCATTATCATGTAGTAGTTGATCTACAGATATGTTGTGTATTATTGGTTTATCCAGGTTGAGATTTGATTGTGTAATCCGACGGACAAGAGTTGGCACAGATTGGATTATTTCCACACTTATGAGTTATGATGATGTTTGGAGGATTGTCAGTATTTTTGGAATATAGTACAGATAATTGTTGTTGAGTTCATTTCGTCATTTGAGAATGTGAAATGTGAATTATGGTAAGGATTAATCTGTTATGGAATGTTGTGGATTGGTAAGGTTATTGTGGTAAGATTACGTTGGTAGTATTCTTACTATATTATTAAATTGGTATGTAGTTATTATTGATGATGTGATCGTTATCATTATTGAGTATTGTGGCTGACCATGTCGTGGGATTTATTTTTAGGTACTCGGAGATCGAGCTAGTAGCGGTCGTGAAGGGGTGAGCTTCCCGGGTGATACTGGCCGTGGCAATGTTTTCGGAGAATTGAGTATTCTTTTTGGTTGTTTTATTCCGCTACAATTGTGTATTTTTGAACTGCATTTTATCCGCTGCGTGTGTATTTTAAAATGGCTTTCCGGTATTTTTACCAGCGTGTGTATTTTAAATGGCCTTTTGGCATTTTGCGAACTTGGGTTATATCGTCAAACCTTTTTTCCTAACTATTTTATCGGTGCGTTTAAAGGGCGGCTTAACGTACATTTTAAACTGTTGAGATTTGGCATTTCGCCTTGTATTTTCAAATGGTATTTTATGACGGTATTTCAGAATTATGTTTTTGAAAATATTTGAGTATTTGCAAAATATTACCGTCATCGTCCTTTTTGGCGATTTTGAACGTTTTGTAAATGGTTTTTAGCCTGGTGGGTTCCGGCGCGGGGCCCACGGCGCTGTAATATCCCGGATGATTTTGGGGGTGTTACAGAAGATGGTATCGGAGCTTGGGTTTTGTGAAACCCGGACGTGTGTGTTGTGTGGCTCTACCAGTACGGTAGTGGCGTGAGTCTTGAAAATGATTTCCTGACTTTTGAGTCAAACCGATTTTTGGAGTTTCCAAAATTTTGAGATCTTTTCAAATTGCTATTTGTGATATTGGTGTGTGTTGGTTGTGTTGAGACTTCGTATGGGAGTCGTGTGCTTGTATCACGGGAGATCATCGACTTCACGCACCTGTAAGTATAACGTTTTGGTTATTCGCTTGTGCCGACGATTGATTGTTTTCGTGATGAGTTAGAAATTTTGGGTTGATCTGTTGTTTGTGGCAGGTTGCAAGTTTTGAGGACAAAACTTATTTTAAGGGGGGTAGTATGTAATACCCGGATTTTCAGTATGAATTTTTCGCGTTATTTTATTTGAAGATATACTGGATGGCTTGGTGTCTATACAGTATGGATAAAATAAATTGAGAACTGAGACAGCTGTATTTATACTGGTATAACTATCGTAGTGGTTCGACAATTATTTTGAGGATATCGTGTATCAGGTTATCGTACTTTTGATATTGGGTATATCGTATGATGATGTTATTGGATTCAGTACATGTATTCAGTATGCCGTATGTTCGTATTTGGTATGTCCAGACGGACGAGGAGAGTTGGAAAATGGCTAAGTATAGCCTGACTAGCGCACGCTAATGGTTAAGTATAGTGCACGCTATCGTTCATGGTTAGTGCACGCTAGACGCAGAATGTAGCGCACGCTAGTGTAGATCAGATCTGAGGGAATCTGCGTGTGGACCCGTCTGCTTTCGGCGCGTGTCTGGATAAGGTCAACGGTTGTTTGTCCTGAAGTATTAGCGCACGCTAAAGCATGAGGCTTAACGCACGCTAATTTTAGATCGGTCAATGGGAATCTTATCCTTGTCAGATGCTTTCGGCATGTGGGTCACGAGCATCATCGTGGTATGTGTAGACTGTAGCAAGTCAACTGATATTAGCGCACGCTAAATGCAAGGACTTGCGTACGCTATACATGATGTATTATGTACGCTATTGCATGAAAATTACGTACATAAGCTGATGTACGAGCAAGACAGTGGCCTCTGGGCTGCGATAGCGCACGCTAAGGCTGTTGCGCACGCTAAACATGAGATGTTAGCGCACGCTAGTAATGTTTATTATATATGGGGACAGACGGGTTTTGAGATGCATTTAGTCCATTCTTTCTCCTTCAGTCGATAGAGAGAGCTTTGGGAGGTTCTGGAGGTTCCCAAACACGGTGAGGTGGTGATTTTAATAAGATTAAGATAGAGAACATGGATCCAAGCCCTGTTCTTCAAGTTACTCATGATTCTTGGAATGGAGTTCAAGTGTTCTTCTTCTTGGTTCATCTAATCCAGGTAATATTCGTATCCCTTGTTAGTTGTTCGTTTTTAAGGATGATTACATGTGAGGAACATGTTGTATAATCATGTGACGACATTATATGAGATTTTATGGGATTATGATAAGAGTTTTCGGATGTTATTTAAGATTCTTCGTGTTAATGGTGATTCGTTTAACTTGATGAAGTTGAATCATGTATTTCTGAATCATGATAATTTCAGTGGTCGATTTAGATGAGTTAAATCATTATATGAGGTTGTATTCCAGATTATGTATGAGATGATCCTTGTTATCGGGTTGGTTTGATTATGTGATTTGTATGATGAAGAAAATGATAAACATTATGATATATACCTCAGATTATGTTGTTTTGAACGTGATGTCGGATATTTCATGTTCTTGAAGAGCTCTGAAATTATAGGATGTGATGATTATGTATAGAAGGTGTTGATGTTTTGGATATGAATATGGGATATTCGTATCTAGAGCCAAGTTATGTGTTTTGATATAATATTCGTATAAGAATATGAATATGATTTCGAGTATGATGATGAGTTTGGATCTGGAAGGTTGTGTTTGATCTTGGAGTATGGTTTTCATTACATTCATATTCGTAGCCGCAAAGTGTTAGTTGATGCTGGAATGCATGCAACTGTGTAGCATTAGCACACGCTAAGCTTACTGACTAGCGCACGCTATCGGGAGCAACTTAGCGCACGCTACGTTATGTATTTAATGTGCGCTAAGTAGGTAGACAATGCAGTATTTTTGTGTTGTGATTATGAATTCGTGATGGTTTGATTTGGTTTGTTCAGACTGCGTTTATTCGAGGTTTTTGTTGAACCGTTGAGTTTGGTTGGTTGGTTATGTCGGTTGTTAATTATTATCGGATCTGTTGTCATTTGATTATTGCATTAGGTTGCGATAATTGATCGTGGATTACGACCGTTGTGTTGCGGTTGAGGCTGAGGAGTTCGTAGATTGATTTTGGTCGGGCCTGAGGAGCTCGCAGACTAAGGCAATGGATTTTGGTAATGGCTTCATGGTATCGGTATCGAGGCAAATTTATACTTGTTCAGTTTATAATATTTGATGAATGGTTTTGTTTTCATTTCATTTATAATTCATATAGCAATGTTATTAGAAATGTAAATTTCCGGGATGATGGTTTGTATATCGTGCTCTAGCTTGGATTAAATCATAATGTATATGATTTAATTGTGTTCAAGGAAGACGTGAGTTATCTTTCGTCAAGGATATAGAATATCGGATATCGAGGATAGTTATCATGTCGATATTGATGTCGGGACGGTGGTTTGTTGGTATAAATGGACTATACTTATTTCGGGATTATTCGTATAACCGTGTGTTCGTTTTGGGATGTTGGTTCATGGAAAGAATATTGTTTTCGGCTTTGAGGTAATTCCAGTATTGTTCAGTTATGAGGATAATTGTTCTGAAGAATTATTGTATATGTTGTATGTTGATGTTTCGTATATTGGGATTCGTATTGATTATTTCATTGAGGGATGATGATCCCAGGGCTGATTGTATTGAGGTCGTTGATCATGTTGATCATTTGTCGGGGATGATGATCCCAGGATTGTTGTTTTGGATATTGATTAGTCGTGTCGACTTTTCTTTGTCAGTTTGTCATTGTTCACTTCGGTGAGTCTTTTGATCCTTATTGTATATGTGATCCTTTGAGTTTCGTTGTCATGTTGCATCGTGACATATCTGGAGTCATATCTGCGTGCCGATTGGTTATTGTGTAGGATTTTTAGCCGGGCACATGATGGTTATGCGTGGATGTTTCCGCATTGAACCGTGCACACGAGACGTAGTTCATGAGGCTAATTAGGTACATGTCCCACGTATATCCTGGATTCCGTATACGGGGTGGACATGTGCACGGACACATTTACGGATCGGGCGTACTGTGACGTCCATCTTTTGAGCCATATTGTTGGGTCGTTCATAGTCCATGTATGATTGGATATGTTCGACGGTTTGTGACTGGTTGTTCATACGCTCGAGGGGTATGTTCGACAGTCAGAGTTATTTCCTTGAGATCCATTTTTGTTGATCGTGTTTGGAGTTTACCTTGTTGAGGGTATTCTCGGTTATTGTTGATCCTTTGTTGATCGTGTTGGGAGTTTACCATGTTGAGGGTACTCTCGGTTATCGTTGATCCTCTGTTGGTCATATTGGAGTTATCATGTCGATGATATTCTCAGTTGATGTATTGGTTGATCACTGTTACTGATCGTATGAACATTCGAACTGTACGTCGATGTTTCAAGATTTGTTATCATTATCATGTAGTAGTTGATCTACAGATATGTTGTGTATTATTGGTTTATCCAGGTTGAGATTTGATTGTGTAATCCGACGGACAAGAGTTGGCACAGATTGGATTATTTCCACACTTATGAGTTATGATGATGTTTGGAGGATTGTCAGTATTTTTGGAATATAGTACAGATAATTGTTGTTGAGTTCATTTCGTCATTTGAGAATGCGAAATGTGAATTATGGTAAGGATTAATCTGTTATGGAATGTTGTGGTTTGGTAAGGTTATGGCGGTAAGATTACGTTGGTAGTATTATTACTATATTATTACATTGGTATGTAATTATTCATGATGATGTGATCGTTATCATTATTGAGTATTGTGGCTGACCCCATCGTGAACTTTATTTTTAGGTACTCGGAGATCGAGCTTGTAGCGGTCGTGAAGGGGTGAGCTTCCCGGGTGATACTGGCTGTGACAATGTTTTCGGAGAATTGAGTATTCTTTTTGGTTGTTTTATTCCGCTACAATAATGTATTTTTGAATTGCATTTTATCCGCTGCGTGTGTATTTTAAAATGGCTTTCCGATAATTTTACCAGCGTGTGTATTTTAAATGGCCTTTTGGCATTTTGCGAACTTGGGTTATATCGTCAAACCCTTTTTCCTAACTATTTTATCGGTGCGTTTAAAGGGCGGCTTAACTTACATTTTAAACTGTTGAGATTTGGCATTTCGCCTTGTATTTTCAAATGGTATTCTATGACGGTATTTCAGAATTATTTTTTTGAAAATATTTGAGTATTTGCAAAATATTACCATCATCGTCCTTTTTGGCGATTTTGAACATTTTGAAAATGGTTTTAGCCTGGTGGGTTCCGGCGCGGGGCCCACAGCGCTGTAATATCCCGGATGATTTTGGGGGTGTTACAGAGACTTTGGAGAACCATTTCACATTTGATAAAAATGAGGACACTTTCTCTTAGTGAAAAACTTTCAGAATATTCGACCCTCGGGTCTAAGTATAAGTGTTTCTAATGCATTGAAAGTATCTCAAAACATTTTGGTCTTCGAGGTAGAAGAATTTTGAAACGTATTGTGGCACCTTGGATGTACCACGAGAAAATAAGTCATTTTAAAAGTACGCCTCGAAATTTATTTTCTAAGATACTCAAGGTTTTCAAAGATAATTCAATGGGCTAGAATGCCCAAAAATTTCAGGTAATTACACGGAACATTATAGCGCCGTGGGTCCCGCGCCGGAACCCACCAGGCTAAAAACCATTTACAAAAACGCCAAAAAGGCCGATGACGATAATATTTCAAAAACTCACAAAAGCCATTTACAAAATACTAAATATCGTCATAAGAATTTTGCCAAAACGATCAAGGCCATAATGCCAAAAACTCGGTTAAGGGAATCGGTTTTTGAAATAAAACTCAGTCGGTATAATACCGAAAGTCATTACAAAAGAACTCACACAGCGGATAAAAGAAATACAGTCCAACATGCACAATCCAGCAACATTACTCCTCATATGAATGAAATATGAGAGTCAAATAACCACATATCATGAAATCAAAATCCATAAGAGGATTCCGTCAATTAACTCATAATCATACATGTAACTCGCATCAGACGAGGCACAAACACAAAGAAGGGAGACTTACATCCATAGGTCGCACGAAGATGATGATCGCCCCACGATACTAATCACGACCAACAAACTCAGACGACGCGTCGCGACATGACTCAGTCAGATAAAATCCGACGAAGCAAGACTCAAACAACACGACTTGACCCAACAGCCTAGGTTTCCACAACCTAAGCTCTGATACCATTTATGTAACACCCCCAATCCGCTCAGGGGTATTACACGCCGTAGAACCTTTCCTCAAGGATCTACCAGGCTGGTAACAACAACGAACAACTCGACGATGCCTTTAAGGCTACAATAACTCAGTAGACCGACTTGGTCTTTCAATAAAAACGTACAACTCAATTACAATTCATGCCCACGCAGGGGTCAAAATACAACTCCCGTACAACGGGGAAAAATTACTGCAGCGGAAAATAAAGTACAACTGAACCAATACACAACGTACGGTTCCACATGTGATTAGTATCGATCATCTTTCATCATCCTTCATGCCGACCCTGTGCCATGCTCCCTGAAACCTGAATGCAATACAGACATCCATCCCCCGATTACTCGGGGGTTAGCAAAATTCCACTATTTTGCTCGTGCAAGTACAAGTGCAAAATACGAGCCATACAAATCAAGTTCTAAGAACAATAATAACCAGGAATCCTCAAAAATTCAATTACAACGAAACGAATACTTCCCGAGGTGAGAGTTTAAGTAAAACTTTCCAAATCCGAAAGATCACGAATAACGAGAACGGTTTCCAAAATGGTTTGAAATACCCTCGGGAGTTTTAATAGAAAACAATTTAGGATTTGTCAAATCCTACTCTTTCCAAAACCCGAAAGACGAAAGGGATCACCGCCCCAAAGGCTTACTTTCCGTAAAATGACCTTTACCAAAACGTTGGGATTTTAGCCCCAAATCTCATCAACTCACAGTACACGAGAACGACAACAAGGTTCGTTTTCCATCATCCAAACTCCATAATTAAAGGATTTAACACACACAAAAAAATACTCTAGAGCCATCCTAGCCAAGTAGGCCAAACGAACAACTTACCTCTTACACACTTAGTCAATGCATGTAATCATGAAAGCCGATCAAAACACTCGTTTCCGGAAATGCCAATCTCAAAACACATTTGTAAAATGCACCACAATTAACCATCGATCCACGTCTCTATGGACCCCTACCGAGACCCCATCGGATCTAACCCGTAGTGAGCATACACACACACACCCGTTACTCATGCAATACTAATATGCTAAGAATGTAAGTTCATTAAGAATACTTACTAGAGATGGCCACTTACCCGACACTGTTATCATACTCATCACAATACCACAACACGATTAACACGATTCCACAACATTGAACAAGTGGGGGTATCGTTAAAACCTTCAACGTTCAAAAAAATAATCAATTCTCAAAACACATCGTTCACAAAAACATACGCATTTTGAAAGAGAGCCCTTAATGAGGCCAAAATGAATCTTTTGAAAACTCCTTTTCAAATAACCAAACAAACACACCAAGACGATCACTGATCATAATGTCCATAAAACGTGAAGTGTATGAATAAGGTACTTGCCTCGAAATCGGCACGCAAGTATTCCGACGAACACGGCTCAATCGGAAAGCTTCGAAACGCCCGATGCTATCGAAAAGGAAGACGACAACGAACATAAGGGTTCAACACGGTTTCTTCGCAAGAAACTCGACCCTAACATCATATAATTAATAAATCAATGATCATACGAGGAAGAATAATCGTAGAACATCCGAAAACCCCTCTATGACATTTTACCGGACACCTTCAAGGCGTCGATTAAGAACTCAACCAAAATGACGAATCTATACGATCCGACCATGGAATAACAAGGAAATAGGTAGAATACAACTTAATAATCAATAATCCATCAATAATCTAAGTTGTTACGGATCAAACGAACGAAATCCAAAAAAAACCCCAATTTCCCCAAAACTAGATTTTTAAGAAATCTAACCTTGATTTGGTAGATCGGAGGAGGTTATGGGATGATTGATCGACGTTGGAAACTCAAGAACTTCGTGGATTGATAGTTGAACAACATCTCTACATGTTCCCCAAGCTCCAGCCGCGGAAAGGAAATGAGAGGAATGAGAGAAATGGGTGTAAACCCGTCTGCTCGATCATATATATATATACTACCCAGCAGCCTGCCGACCACTTACAGCCGTAACTGGCACACATTACGGCCGTAACCGGCCTTCGTCCGGAAGATGCCCAGCGCCCGTAAGGCTGTACCCGATCACGCTTTACGGCCGTAACTGGCATTCGTCCGAACACTGTCTGGCACCCATACGGCCATAACCGGTAGCCCTTACGGTCGTAACCGGCACCTTACGGCCGTAACTCGGCCAGGCGAGGCCCTGCTCCGGCCGTGACTCGGCCGTGGCCACTACGACGGCCCGGACGACCCCGAAACCCGAACCTGAGTATGAATCAAAGATATGGTTAAGAAGTACTCACAAAGACGAATCCAAGCTCTAAGAGAACACACGATTCCGACCACCCGAAGGCTCGAAATTCTACAACGGAAAGTAATTACCCCAAACTTTGGGAAATTACGAAAACGGCTCAAAACGTCCGAAATACACGATACACGATCGAAACACCAAGCCAAAGCTCGCAACACGAATATAACATTAAATGAACTTACGAGAAACTTGAAACAACAGTTTCGGACGAGATTCGCAAGAATCGAACTCAAGTGTGGAAAAGCCGCTTAAGAACACGGAACTCAACAAAACGACACCGAAACGAGCTCGGACATCAAAAAGTGAAGAATTAAATATTCTCAAAATGACGAAACGGTCATGAGCGAGTCGTCAAAACGGACTTCCGCCAAAAAAGAAAATTACCAGAAATCGAAATTGCGACCTCTAAAAGTCAAAATCAAGTATATCCAGTGTTTTTTTTAATAGCATCAACTGTTCTAGAATTCCAAATCACATCTTGAAATCGTAAGTTAGAATTTCAATTATGCTAATTCAAGATATGGATCAATCATAAAGATTATGCAATGTCACATCATTAATAATTATCCAAATCCGTAACCATATTATTGAACAAAAAAATTCGGGGAATAATTTTGAGAGTAAAGTATTTATTCCACATTTGGATATTAAGCCCGTTAGATAGCAGATTATCATTTAGATTTCAAATACGTCACTTCCCACTTATTATGAGCTTTGTCATGACTATATTTAAGAGTCAAGGTCAAATGCTCTCTCAGGTCGGTATGTATCTTCCAAGACCCATATTCAGTCATGGTTAGCTTTATGTAGCCATATAATGAGTGAAGATCAACAAATACTAGAAATCTTTTGTTGCGATGGGAATGATGTAATCATAAACAGAACAAATAGTGTAGTTTATAAAGAAGTATTATGAAATTTATAATGAACGATTTATATATTATATATTTACATAAGAGTGTTCTTTTTTGTGTTCCCATGTAATTACACGGGTGTTATACTAGTATTTAAACTAAATGTGTTGTTTTTTTAGAAATTTTGTCATCGAGATGTATCTGTTTCATTTTTGTTGTTTATTAGTACGTTTTAAAAAAAATTACCATGTAATAATTATTGTTATCGGAAGGTAATCAAAATGTCTATCGGTAATTTAAATTATTAATTTATGAACATTGTTGGATTTGCCATTAGATGACAATGATTTACCTGTTGTGAAATAGTTTATAATTTATATCATTATAAAATACACAAAATAAATAACAGTAAATAAAATATGGAGATTGATAATCTGCAGAATATTTTTTCGTAGTAGTAGTATATTTCTTCCTTTCTCAATGGTGTAACATTACATCTTGGAGCAAGCTATTTATAGGCAAAGTTATACTAACATTTCAACAAATGTGTACATCAATTTTCAACAATGGTGCACTACAATTCCAATTTGTCCACCTTCTTCAAAGTTTGAATCAACCTTCCTCTCGGTTTGTCAAAAGTTGTGGGCAACATTCTTCTTCTTGGACAATTAATTGTGCTAAAGTCCAAAATTCATAACACTCCCCCTTGGACGTAGCAATGTAAGTTGGATAAGTGTGCTTCGTTAAAAACCGTAATCCGAAAACCCCAATGAAAATAAAAGCGGTCAGAAGGAAAAAAGAGTACACAACTTAAATCCAATCCTTGTGCATAAGCTGCCTCGTTAAAATCCATAAGCTGGAAAAACTCAATGGGATAAGTGCCAGCTTCTCATGCTTCGGCTGCCACATGTCTTCTGCTGGTGCTTCGTGTGCTTATGTGTCAGCCTCTCATGCTTCAGCTGACACATAATCAATTACTGACCTAATCATCTGTAACACCCCGATATATTTGGAGTAATTACAGCGCCGTAAATCCGTTGTATAAGAATTTACAAGGCTAATTTGAGAAACACGAGATAATTACTAAAGTGTTATCAAAGTAAAAGAAGTTCAAACCCGATTGACAAATCAAATAACGCCATTATTACAAAACATCTCTGAAACATCAATAACATAAGCATACTCGAGTACTGGAAAATAACCATAAAACAAAATAACATGGTCCACATCACTGA
Organism: Orobanche coerulescens; assembly: GCA_033398695.1. Taxonomy (NCBI): domain Eukaryota; kingdom Viridiplantae; phylum Streptophyta; class Magnoliopsida; order Lamiales; family Orobanchaceae; genus Orobanche; species Orobanche coerulescens. The sequence goes on along the minus strand of CM065812.1, from coordinate 153,488,784 downwards.
GCCACTTCATCATCATGTCGGTACTGTGGTTTCTTTCCCGCTCCTCGGCTACCTGGACATCAAAACAAATGTCCACCCCCGAAGGGATTAGCAAAACAATGCTAGTACAAGTATCACAATACATAAATCAACGATGCATCAAAATACATACAAAACGGACTTCCGTCACCGCAATCCGACGATGCGAATCCTCACGATTCCATCAATACAATACAGGGTAATCCAACGATCCAGCGTCCTTGGTATAGATCCCCATGATGATCCCGTCGGACCAATGCATGGTGGAAAACCCGTCCAACGATCCAGCGCCCTCAACATAGATCCCCATGATGATCCCGTCGGACCAACACATGGTGGACATTCGATCCAGCGCCCTCAGCATAGATCCTCATGACCCCCTCAGATCATTTACAATATAAACTATGCAATCATGCATACATACATGCATTTTAATATGTTCATCAATACGAACAATTAATAACGAATACCACGACAAATCAAAGAAATTAATCTCATACTCGACAACATGAACAAAACTATATGCATGATCAAAGTTCCAATATAAACCAAACTCAACATATGTTACTTGCCTCGAAAATGGCAAGAATAAAATACTCCAACGAATGTCACGCGTCCGTATGCCATCGCCCCTCGATCAAACCCTATGCAAGGCTCGGACCTTGTTCAAAAAGAGATACAAGGAACTTAACATACTACTCGATACTAACGTACGATCACCGAACAACTTATATTAGAATCGTAAAGTAGTGACGTAAGGCCGGTTCATGGTTAGTACACTAGATGAGAGCTGAACCGGAAATGACAATGCACTTCATGAGAGTTGAACGATCATTTCAAAGGTGAAGTGCCGATGTTTATGAGTTCAAGGGTTTACAAGATATTAAAGATTTTGGGTTTAAAATATGGGATTCAAATTCCAAATTCTCATGTGTTCGGCTATTATGATTTACCACAAATGTTACTCAAGATGACAAGCATGCCCAAGTATTACGCAAGGAAAACAATACTACGGTGATCCAGTTTCAGTTCAAAGACATGGCCGATTCATCATCCCCATGAAACATGAAGAGTATTGTCAGCACAAATTCTTCTAACATGAATTTCATCAGTGGAACATCGAAGGAGTTCATAGAATCTAACTGAAATCATGCTCATTATTCCAACGAATTAAGGATATTACATGCTAAGGTTTTCATCCACCGAGTCTAAATCAATACTCTAAGTAATGGAAGAAAAACAAGGTATAATCGGGTTCTAATCTCCAAAATATGGTGTTGGACTCAAAAGATCTTTAACTAGTCCAATGATTTCCGAAAAAAGCTCAAAGCATAGCTAAGAACATAAATTCTAGCTTGGTGAATCGTAACATACCTTAAATGGAAGGATAAGTTGGAATAACTTGATGAACTTTATGCCCAAAAGCTAGAACACCGATCCTCAAAGCCCCTTCGTCTTCAATGATGTGTTAGGAAGCTGATATGAAGGTTGAAGATGGAGAGGGTAACTCTCAAAGTCGCGGAATTTTGTTGTGGTTTGAAGTGGAAGTCTGAAATTGAAGGAGGGTGCTATCCTATTTATAGAAAAGGGTTATTAGCGCGCGCTACCCCATACCCATAGCATCCACTAACGGGCTGCCAGTCTACTGTCTCTGACGTGTCTCGGTATAGCGTAAGCTAAACAGCCTTATATGCGCTAAAATCAACGATTAGCGTACGCTAACAACTATTTTTAGCGTGCGCTAACGACTGAACGAAGGTTCACTGACCTCACTGTACTAGACTTAGCGTGCGCTAGCCTCGTACTATTAGCGTGCGATAAGTACCGTTAACTCGACTTTCCCAGAAAGCCGTCCAGGTTCATCCCGACATAATCCCAACGAAATCCGTGGCCTGATCTCACCTACCAACATGTCTCAATCATGCTGACTACGTATAGCGCGCGCTAATGTTCATACATGGCGTGCACTATGAAACCCAAATTAGCGTACGCTATGCTTAGTCGATAGCGTGCGTTACAAGTGCAAAAATCACAATTGAACACATTCATGAAATCATACGCTCAACAACACCGGATCATGAAATATGGAGAATAATACTCAGATCAAAATGCAACAAATACAATATCATAAGGTTCAATTACACATCATAAATCTCGGGTATTACATCCTCTCTCCCTAAAAAGAAGTTTCGTCCCGAAACTTAAGATGAAAACAACTCTGGATATCTAGCCTTCATACTATCCTCCGTTTCCCAAGTGGCCTCCTCTACTCCATGTCGTGACCATTGCACTTTAACCAAGGATATTGGTTTATTCCTCAATTGTTTGATCCTACTCTCAAGTATTCTGATTGGTCTCTCTTCGAAGGTGCCGTCATTAGCTATCTCGATTTCACCAAAATCAATGACATGACTGGGATCTGGTATATATTTCCGTAACTGGGATACGTGAAACATATTGTGAACGTGACTCAGCGATGGCGGTAAGGCCAACCTGTATGCTAAATCTCCAACTCTCTCGAGGATCTGAAATGGTCCGATATATCTCGGACTTAGCTTTCCTTTCCTCCCAAAACGGAAAATTCCCCGGGTAGGAGAAACCTTCAATAGTACATGATCCCCAAACGCAAACTCCAACGGGCGACGGCGCACATCTGCATAAGACTTCTGTCGACACTGGGCAGTCAATAGTCTTTCCCGAATTAGAGCTAACCTTCTCTTGAGTCTGGACTATCAACTCTGGTTCCGTCCCAATCAATTCGGAAGAATCATCCCAACACAGGGGCGATCTACATCTTCTTCCGTACAACGCTTCAAACGGTGCCATCTTAATGGAAGCATGCCAACTATTATTGTAGGTGAATTCAATCAAGGGTAAATGAACCTCCCAGTCGGTTGACCAGTCTAAGGCAAAAGCTCTAAGCATGTCCTCTACTGTCTGAATAGTCCTTTCGGATTGACCGTCTGTCTGAGGATGATAAGCCATGCTAAAGTTCAGCTTGGTTCCCAAAGACTTGTGAACTGCCTTCCAAAAGTGCGACACGAAACGACCATCTCGATCCGAAATAATGGTCTTCGGTGTACTATGCAACCGAACTATCTCTGAAAAATACACTCGTGCCAATTTCTCGGGTCCCCACATGTCTTTAATACCCATAAAATGAGCCGACTTGGTTAGTCTATCAACTATTACCCAAATCATGTTCATTCCCGTCTTGGTCCGTGGCATACTGGTGAGAAAGTCCATCGATATATCCTCCCACTTCCACTCAGGAATCAGAAGTGGCTTCAATATTCCGGTAGGTCGCTGATGTTCAATCTTAACCTGCTGACAAGTCAAACACTTCGAAACGTATTCTGCTACGTCCTTCTTCATATTTCCCCACCAGAAATTTTGTTTTAGATCCTTATACATCTTACTGGTGCCCGGGTGAATAGGATAGGGCGCGCTGTGAGCCTCCTTCAGAATTGTATGTCTCAAGACATCATCATCGGGAACGAAAAGTCGATTCTGAAATCTCAGAATTCCATCATCTTGTATCACGAATCCTGGGGCCTTTCCTTTCTTTACTTCGTCACATAACCGAAGAATTAGAGAATCGTTCAACTGCTTGGATTTGATTTCCTCGACTAGTGACGAGGTTAGTTCCATCACATATAGTTGCCCTTGGATTTATGGTGACCATACTTCAATCCCTTCGCGGATCAGTTCTCGTTGAATGCTTGTTTGGGACATAAGTGCTTCCAACACTCGAAGGCAAACAGGTTTACGGCTCAGTGCGTCGGCTACCACGTTTGCTTTACCCGGATGATAGAGGATTTCCAAGTCGTAATCCTTGATCAATTCTAGCCATCTTCTCTGCCTCATGTTTAATTCCTCCTGACTAAAAATATACTTGAGGCTCTTATGATCTGTAAAGATCTGACAATGAGTGCCGTATAAATAATGTCGCCAAATTTTCAAAGCAAAGACTACAGCTGCTAACTCCAGATCATGAGTCGGGTAATTAATTTCGTACGGTTTCAACTGTCGAGAGGCATAAGCAATCACCTTATCCTTTTGCATCAACACACATCCCAGATCCTGATTCGAAGCGTCGCTGTATACCATGAATCCCTCAGTTCCATATGGTAATGCTAGTATAGGCGCTGTCGTCAGTCTTCTCTTAAGTTCATCAAAGCTATCCTGGAATTTCTCATTCCACACGAATCTCTGAGTTTTCTGCAATAGCTGAGTGAGCGGACGAGCAATTTTGGAAAATCCCTCTACAAAACGGCGATAATATCCAGCAAGTCCTAAGAAACTTCGGACTTCTTTCACATTGTTAGGAGATTCCCATTCCAAGATTGCCTCGACTTTATTTGGGTCCACCTGAACTCCGTCAGCTGATATTACATGCCCTAGGAAGGTCACCTCCTTAAGCCAGAATTTGCATTTAGAAAGTTTCGCATAAAGTTGTTCCTTTCTCAAAGTGTTCAAAACGATATGTATATGTTTTGCATGTTCCTCTGTGTCTTTCGAATAGATCAAGATGTCATCGATGAAGACTACCACAAATTTATCCAAGTATTCCAAGAATACCTGATTTATCAATTGCATAAATACCGCAGGAGCATTTGTGAGTCCGAATGGCATCACCACGAATTCATAGTGTCCGTACCGGGATCTAAAAGCAGATTTCGGTATATCCGATTCCTTAATTCTCAACTGATGGTATCCTGATCGCAAGTCAATATTCGAGAATACTCTTGCCCCTTGCAGTTGATCAAACAAGTCGTCAATTCAAGGTATAGGATACTTGTTCTTGATCGTCACCTTGTGTAGCTCCCTGTAATCAATACATAATCGAAGGGATCCATCTTTCTTTAGGACAAAGAGAACGGGTGCTCCCCAAGGAGAGACACTTGGTTGAATGTAACCCTTTTGCAATAATTCCTCAAGCTGCTTTTTAAGTTCATACATCTCGGTTGGCGCCATACGGTATGGTGCTCTAGAAATAGGTGCAGCTCCAGGCTCCAATTCTATATTAAACTCTACTTCTCTCTACGGAGGTAACCCAGGTTGTTCGTCAGGGAATACGTCTGAGAATTCGTTCATAACTGGAATAGATGAGATCTCGACTCCTTCTTCTTTCTTCATGGCATAGCACCAAAATCCGTGACATCCCTGCTTCAGTAATTTCACTACTTTCATAACTTTAATCAATTTTCCCGAGCTTCCCGGTCTCCATCCTTTGAATAAATGTTCAGATCTGTCATCGGCAATGATAGAAATGACTCTCTTTCGGTAATTCAAAATAGCTCCATAACGGTTGAGCCAATCGTCTCCGAGAATTAAATCGTCGCCATGGATGTCGACTACAATAAGAGTTGATGGCCAATCTCTCCCTCCTATAGTCACTGGAAAATCTCTAGTTTCTAGGGTTCCCACAAGTTTCTCTCTGCTCGGTAATCCCACAACATACGGTTCACAATCATACAAGCACGAGATTTTCAAACGATTAACACAGTTCAAAGATATGAAAGAATGCGTAGCTCCTGAATCGAATAAGACATTAACTGGTTGCAAAAGGATCTGAATCGTACCTGATGCAACAGCCGTGTTCTAATCGTCTGACTTCTTCATCTCGTAAATACACGGAGGAAAGGACCCAGCGCTGGATGCCTCTCTTTTCCCAACATTCGGCTGCTGGAAACCACTCTGCTGCGTCTGGTTTACACTTGTATCCTTCGGAACCGGTGCAGGAGTGCGAGTACCAAAAGATCGAGTCGCATTTTCACAAAATGTTGCGCGATGTCCTTCCTGTCCACACTCGAAACAGGTCACAGCAGGTGCAAAACAATCACGTCGAACATTCCCCGTTTTGCCACAGTTATAACATTTCCTCCCTGCGTCCGAAACGGTTGGTGCTGCCCGGAACTTCTTTCCACCTCGAGAAGGATGCGGAGGCTTCCTGGATGAATGAAATGAGGACTGGCCCTTGCGGGGCCCACTACTCCTGTTCTCCGTGAAGTTGCCAGACACTTTCTGTTTCTTTGCTTCCGTTGATTTCTCTACTGCCGCCTCTTTCATATCATAGGCCAGTGCTTTGTCCTGATACTGTCGCAAGGTATTACATTCAAATCCGGACATATACTGCTGAATTTCCGGCTTCATCCGCATGTCAAAATGGAAAATCCTCTCTGCCTCGGTCCTGACCAAGTGGCGCACATAATTCAGCTGGTGATTAAAAGTCTTAATCATGTCTGTCACAGATGCCTCTAAATTTTATGGTGAGAAAAACTCCCGAACTCGGGCCTCTCTAACTGGCCGAGGACAATATTGCGCTTCCATCATTAATTTGAACTCCGTCCAGTCAGCATTATGATCCACAGGTCGAATGGCCTCCCACCAGTCTAAAGCCTCCCCAGTCAGAAGGTACTGGGCGATCGGAACCTTTCGGTCGTCAGGGCAGTTAATCCGTGCAAAGATCTTTTCTAACTCCTTCAGCCAGTGATCCCAAGTAATTGTCTCAACAGAACCGTCAAATTTTGGAGGGTGCAATTTGACCACCTCAGTAAGCCATTTGTCTCCCCGATTATCCTCGTTATGCTGATGTCCCATTGTCGTCTGCATGCGATCAACAACCTGAGCAAACTAGTTTATCTGAGCAACCACCTGTTGAAGCACTCCCGGCACGTTGGGATCTGCGTGATTATTTGCTGATCCCTGCTGTCCTCCCGAATGGGAATCGGTTCGACTAGCCGAAAATTATGGGGTAGACGCCGAATCCTCCTGTCTCGCATTACCACGTCCGCGTCGACGACCACGTCCGCGTCTACGACCACGTCCGCGTCCAGGACCTCCCCTCAACATACTGTAAACACAAATACTCAATATCCAGGGCAAAATTTCTAAAACAAAGTCCGTCAATATTCACAAAACAGGAATTAAATAAAACGGTAGTATTTGAGATTTGGAGACTTGATTTGAGACTTACAACCACGGTCCACACGACGATGCTGGCTCAGCAGTGATGTTATAAACGGCCCTTAACTCAAATAACGTAAACAGACCCAACTAAAACCCAACTGCCAAGATATCCATTAATCTTAGCTTCGATACCATATTTTGTAACACCCCGATATATTCGGAGTAATTACAGCGCCGTAAATCCATTGTATAAGAATTTACAAGGCTAATTTGAGAAATACGAGATAATTACTAAAGTGTTATCAAAGTAAAAGAAGTTCAAACTTGATCCACAAATCAAATAATGCCATTATTACAAAACATCTCCGAAACATCAATAACATAAGCGTACCCGAGTACTGGAAAATAACCATAAAACAAAATAACATGGTCCACATCACTGAGCCACTTCATCGTCATGTCGGTACTGTGGTTGCTTTCCCGCTCCTCGGCTACCTGGACATCAAAACAAATTTCCACCCCCGAAGGGGTTAGTAAAACAATGCTAGTACATGTATCACAATACATAAATCAACAATGCATCAAAATACATACAAAACGGACTTCCGTCACCGGAATCCGACGATGTGAATCCTCACGATTCAATCAATACAATACAGGGTAATCCAACGATCCAGCGCCCTTGGTATAGATCCCCATGATGATCCCGTCGGACCAACGCATGGTGGAAAACCCCTCCAATGATCCAGCGCCCTCAGCATAGATCCCCATGATGATCCCGTCGGACCAACACATGGTGGACATTCGATCCAGCGCCCTCAACATAGATCCTCATGACCCCCTCGGATCATTTACAATATAAACCATGCAATCATGCATACATATATGCATTTCAATATATTCATCAATACGAACAATTAATAACGAATACCACGACAAATCAAAGAAATTAATCCCATACTCGACAACATGAACAAAACCATATGCATGATCAAAGTTCCAATATAAACTAAACTCAACATATGATACTTGCCTCGAAAATGGCAAGAATAAAATACTCCAACAAATGTCACGCGTCTGTATGCCACTGCCCCTCGATCGACCCCTATGCAAGGCTCGGACCTTGTTCAAAAAGAGATACAAGGAACTTAACATACTACTCGATACTAACGTACGATCACCGAACAACTTATATTAGAATCGTAAAGTAGTGACGTAAGGCCGGTTCATGGTTAGTACACTAGATGAGAGCTGAACCGGAAATGATAATGCACTTCATGAGAGTTGAACGATCATTTCGAAGGTGAAGTGCCGATGTTTATGAGTTTAAGGGTTTACAAGATATTAAAGATTTTGGGTTTAAAATATGGGATTCAAATTCCAAATGCTCATGTGTTCGGCTATTATGATTTACCACAAATGTTACTCAAGATGACAAGCATGCCCAAGTATTACGCAAGGAAAACGATACTACGGTGATCCGGTTTTGAGTTCAAAGACATGACCGATTCATCATTCCCATGAACATGAAGAGTATTGTCAACACAAATTCTTCTAACATACATGAATTTCATCAGTGCAACATCGAAGGAGTTCATAGAATCTAACTGAAATCATGCTCATTATTCCAACGAAATAAGGATATTACATGCTAAGGTTTTCATCCAACGAGGTTAAATCAATACTCTAAGTAATGGAAGAAAAACAAGGTATAATCGGGTTCTAATCTCCAAAATATGGTGCTGGACTCAAAAGATCTTTAACTAGTCCAATGATTTCCGAAACAAGCTCAAAGCATAGCTAAGAACATAAATTCTAGCTTGGTGAATCGTAACATACCTTAAATGGAAGGATAAGTTGGAATAACTTAATGAACTTTATGCCCAAAAGCTAGAACACCGATCCTCAAAGCCCCTTCGTCTTCAATGATGTGTTAGGAAGCTGATATGAAGGTTGAAGATGGAGAGGGTAATTCTCAAAGTCGCGGAATTTTGTTGTGGTTTGAAGTGGATGTCAGAAATTGAAGGAGGGTGTTGTCCTATTTATAGAAAAGGGTTATTAGCGTGCGCTACCCCATACCCATAGCGTGCGCTAACGGGCTGTCAGTCTACTGTCTATGACGTGTCTCGGTATAGCGTACGCTAAATAGCCTTACGTGCGCTAAAATCAACGATTAGCATACGCTAACAACTATTTTTAGCATGCGCTAACTACTGAACGAAGGTTCACTGACCTCACTGTACTAGACTTAGCGTGCGTTAGCCTCGTACTATTAGCGTGCGCTAAGTACTGTTGACTCGACTTTCCCAAAAAGCCATCCAGGTTCATCCCGACATAATCCCAACGAAATCCGCGGCCTGATCTCACCTACCAACATGTCTCAATCATGTTGACTACGTATAGCACGCGCTAATGTTCATACATAGCGTGCGCTACGAAACCCAAATTAGCGTACGCTACGCTTAGTCGATAACGTGCGCTATAAGTGCAAAAATCACAATTGAACACATTCATGAAATCATACGCTCAACAACACTGGATTTGGTATATATTTCCGTAACTGGGATACGTAAAACACATTGTGAATGTGACTCAGCGATGGTGGTAAGGCCAACCTGTATGCTAAATCTCCAACTCTCTCGAGGATCTCAAATGGTCCGATATGTCTTGGACTTAGCTTTCCTTTCCTCCCAAAACGGAAAATTCCTCGGGTAGGAGAAACCTTCAATAGTACATGATCCCCAATCTCAAACTCCAACGGGCGATGGCGCACATCTGCATAAGGGTAATCCAACGATCCAGCGACCTCGATATAGATCCCCATGATGATCCCGTCGGACCAACGCATGGTGGAAAACCCGTCCAACGATCCAGCGCGTTCAGCATAGATCCCCATGATGATCCCGTCGGACCAACGCATGGTGGACATCCGATCCAGCGCCCTCAGCATAGATCCTCATGATCCACTCAGATCATTTACAACATAAACAGTACAATTATGCATACACATATGCAAATCAACATGTTCATCGACGTGAACAATCAAGGAATCAATAACAAATACCATGACAACTCAAAGAAATAAATCTCATGTTCAAAAACATGAATAAATCGTACACATGATCAACAATGCAATATTAACAAGTTTAAAATACGATACTTGCCTCAAGAGGGCAAGAATTTAAATACTCCCACGAATGTCACTCGTCCGAAGGTCGCCGCCCCTCGATCGATCACCTTGTACAAAGGAATAACAAGGAATTCAATAAACCTCCCGAAACTAACGCACGAGTCCCGAACGTGTAAAGTTATAAACGAATTATCGATAACAGATAATCGGTTCTCGGTCCTATTTTCCAACGAGTACTATGCTTGGAAAAAGACTTGCGAATTCAAGAGATTGTAGTGGGATACAAGGTTGGTATCTAAAATTCCAAGAACATTCATCACATCATTATATCCTTGATCCAAACTCAAATTTCGATTCTTAACTCGAATGCTCGGTTCGGTGGCTATATCGAAATATTATGAGATAATCATGTTCAAACTACTACAAGGTTAATACGTCTCTACGACTCTTGTTCTCCCATGGTGATTCTTCTTATCAAATTCTTCATTTCAAAAGATTGTCCCAATAATCCTTTCATGGCTCTAATCATCTAAGAAGGTTAACAACGAGTTTATCTAAGGCAAGAATTATACTTGAACACACTTTACATTCAACATCATAGATTCATCTTATCCTGGGATAGTACTCAGCACTATGTTCATCAAAAGAGTGTTACGGAAGAAAAAACAAGGTGTGTTAATCTCATAAGGTTCCACTCTTAAGTTCGGTAAAGATTATGGCTCAACTATAATCAAAGGAAACCTTAATTAAACCAATACAATCCTTTCTGATCATGGGGTAGATTCATCATGACGAAACAACTCCATAACCTCTGCGAAAAGCTCACAATTTAACAAAGAACAACATCCTCATCTTGATGTAGAGTTTACATGCCTTAAAATGGAAGAACAATGAAAGTCTTGAAGAAACTCTTCACCGGAAGTTTGATCACGACTCCCCAACATCCAAGCTCTCCAAAAATTAGATTAATAAGGTGGTATGAGTGATATGAGGTGAGGGAAAATATCAGGAACTCGGAAATTGGCCAAGGTTGAAAAATGAAAAATGAAGATGGGTGCTGTCCTATTTATAGAAAAGGGTTATTAGCGCGCGCTACTCCTTCAATCTAGCGTGTGCTAACGGGCTATTAGTTTACTGTCTCTGACGTGTCTCGGCATACCGTACGCTAAACAGCCTTACGTGCGCTAAAATCAACGATTAGCGTACGCTAACATCTATTTTTAGCGTGCACAAACGACTGAACGAAGGTTCATAGACCTCATTGTACTATACTTAGCGTGCGCTAGCCTCATAACATTAGCGTGCGCTAAGTACCATTGACTCGACTTTTCCAAAATCCATCCAGATTCATTCCGATATGTCCCGACCAAGATCCGCGGCTGATCTCACCTACCACCCAGTCATAATCAAGTTGACTATGTATAGCGCGCGCTAAGGTCCATACACAGCGTGCGCTACCGACCCCAATTAGCGTACTCTACGCTTATTGGTTAGCGTGCGCTACTGGTGCAAAAACTACAAATTTGAACACATTCATGACATAAAGCTAACCATGACTGAATATGGGTCTTGGAAGATACATACCGACCTGAGAGAGCGTTTGACCTTGACTCTTAAATATAGTCATGACAAAGCTCATAATAAGTGGGAAGTGACGTACTTGAAATCTAAATGATAATCTGCTATCTAACGGGCTTAATATCCAAATGTGGAATAAATACTTTACTCTCAAAATTATTCCCCGAATTTCTTTGTTCAATAATATGGTTACAGATTTGGATAATTATTAATGATGTGACATTGCATAATCTTTATGATTGATCCATATCTTGAATTAACAATGTTTTAAGATTTTCTGTACTTTTTCAAAGTAACTTGTATTTTTAGTCTTTGGTATTTTTCACAATTTTTCAAAATTTATTTGTATCCTCTAATTTACTTTTAGGATTATTTTTATTTTTTATTTGTAATCAAGATCTGCTGTGGTTTTAAATACAATATATATTTAGAATGAGAGTTTATTTTAATATTTGGAATAATTATTCCTATCTATTTCTATTTTTATATCCACAGTTTACCTTCATTTGTTTTTATTTTATACATGTTGGTCAAATAGTAAAGTGTGTATGAACCACGCTATATTTTCTAGATTTATCGATATATTTTTATTTTAAAGGATTTGTTTATACTATTTTTTTAATATTTTGATTATATTTTTTAGGAGTTGTAGATAGTTTTCCGAATTTAATTGTAATAATTTAAATGAATTTATAATTTTAGAATGTATTTATATTTTATTTAGAATATCTGAAAATTAGAGGATTTTTTTTTATTTTTCACTTTATTTGTATTTTTCTAGATCTATTTCAACAAACATTTTTACAGGCTTTATGTTTATTTTTTCATGATTTTTATGTAACTTTAGTATATGTTTCTAAGTTTTAAGATTTATTTATAATTTTTCGATATATTTTTTATTTTTAAAATATGTATCTATTTTTTTTCATTTATTTGTATTTTTCAAAAATTATTTTTAGTTGTGGTAATAATATAATTTTTTGTACGATTACAAATTTATTAAAAAGTGATACGAATCACTTGTATCTTATTTATAATTATAGAAACTTATTAAAATTATCAGTGTTCCGAGAAATCCTTCCCTTATTGGTGTCTTACCTAATACTGGTTGTAGGGGGATAGAGTTATAGAAGGTTCTAGACTCTTCCAGAGGTAGTAGGACCCTGTTAGATGTCTTACCTTAACTAGGAATTCTATGTATGGAAGGACTCTCATTGTAATGCCTATATAAAAGCCCCTCTATTCATTGTTATCAATACAATTGATTTGTTGTCTTTTACTTTCTCCTGAAACACGTTATCAGCACGTAGCTCGAACAAAAAAAAAGAGTAAAATCGCCGATGCCGCCCGGCCAAAGCCAGCGCCACCGCCGCATCGCATGCCGCCGCCATAGCGACCTCGCCCGGCAGCCGCCCAGCACCGCCACCGCCGCTGCCCAGCCGCCGCCGCCTAGCACCGCCGCCGTTGCCGCTGCCCAGCCGCCGCCGGACCACCGCTCGGAAAGCCGCCACCGATCCAGTCCAATCGGAACATCACTGCCGGACCGCCGCTAACCACCGCCGCTAACCACCGCCGCCACCAACCACCGCTGACCACCGCCGGTGGCCAGCTCCAGCCCAGCCAAGTCCGACCCGGTTCAGAACCTCAGACCAAAACCCGAACATCAACTTATTTTCGGAAGCCGCCAAAATTGTGCCCCCAGTTTCTCGTCGTCGCATCGAGTACCAACCGGTAGATCGAAGCACACCACAAATTCATCACGTGCCTAATTTTATAATCGAGGTAATTATCTGACTTGTCCCTATTCAATTCTCTCCTTTTTGGGAATTTTTCTTTTGGGGACATGGGTTATTGTGTTCTTTATCTCCCACGCTACTTTGCGGTGGATGAGACCGCGAGAGAAGTCGGTATCTCTGCGTGTCGAAGAAAACTGTGTGACGGTCCTGGGGGAGTCACGGAATTGTTGAAAGTCGATACTTGTGGTTGTTGCATACACCACATATCTGGGTGCGATCTGATATCGCCGTTTTTTGTCGACTTTACTAAACAACAATTAAGGGAAGTACATCGAGTAACGGTTATGTTACACGCTTTTAAAAGCATCGATTGTGACCGTTTACATTGTCACTGAAAATCCAACAAGACTAATTTCCTCTTGTTTATATCTTGTAGATGGCACAAAGCTCCAATGTTCATCCGGAGTTCGACATCCTTGACCATGCTGGTAAGGAGTACCATAGGTGGGTCTCAGGCGTTCGCTTAGCGTTCGTCGGAAAGAGATTTACCACCACCATCTTTCCCTCTAACGAGCCTACCGCTCAAAAAGCGAGCGAGGAAACCAAGGCTAATGCACTGATGTACTTACGTAGACATATACATCCGTTGTTGAAAAAGTGTTACATGAATTTGCAAACCCCCAAAGAACTATGGGATATACTCGAACAACGATTTAATAATGTGCATGATCAGCACTTCCCCAAATTGCAACTTCAGTAGGAGCAAATCCGATTTTTAGATTATGCGAATGTGGAAGCCTATAACCAAGTCATCCTCGATCTTCGCACTGATCTTGGTTTTTGTGGTGTCAAGAAGTCTGATCAAGATTTGATTGAGAAGACTCTTAACACGTTTCCCGTGGGAGCAAGTGTGATTGCTCATCAGCTGCGCGTTGCCTATGAGGAAGGGAGAATTAAAAAATTTAGTGACCTTATCTCCCACCTCGCGAAAAAAGAAAGGCACCATGAGATTATTCTCAATAGCAATGCGCGCCCAGCTGGTATGAAGCCGATTCCGGAAGTGAATCAGGCTACCCACGGGAAGGCACCACGACAAAATAGAAAAGGCAATGCCACTCAGTTTTTTCAAGCACTACGGGTGCATGACTCGAGCAAGCGAGGGAAAAGACGAGATCGTCGTTCTAATGTGTGGAAGAGGCAAGGTGGCTCGGCCACGGTACCTAGTGGAACCCAACCACGTGGACCGCCTCCTGCCGCCGGGATTGGAACCACTCCAAAGGAAGGCCAGAATTGCTATACTTGCGGATCAAATAAGCATACTTACTGCAATTGCAAGGCGCCAAAGAACATCCAAGCTTACTACAAGCACTATAAACAGTACTTTACTCAAGAGTCAAATTACATGGAGGAAGATAACGAGAATACGGAGGTGAACCATACTGAGATCCCTACTCTCACCATTGCGGACAAAGACCAACATATGGATGTTGCCGACTTTGACTAGATCATTGTAGTTTGACTAGTTTCACACTTTGGTTATGTTTTGTCTTGTTTCTAGTTTTCGAGAACTACTTTGGATTTTCTATGAATGTAATAAAGTTGGTCATGATGAATAAAATTCTTTTAATTGCTGTGATTGTGCAAAAACGAATTTTATTTTTCCCTTGGAAAGTATGTTTGGTTTATCACAAAACAATTGCTCAGTAATGAATTGCTTGGTTAATTTGATACATTGGTGGATTTCATCAAAACTTTTGATCAAGACTAGGCGCATCCTCCTTGGTATTTGTTTATACTTTGAAAGTTCAAACGGAATCAGTAGTTTTTAAACAGCCTTAGCTGTACCGACATTCCTACTTTCTCTACAAGTCTACCAAGTTGGAGTTACCGAAAGGATCATTAGTCGAGATATAAATCGAACACCACGATGCGTTTTGAAGTGTTTAAACGCTCCTATGGCCATAATTCCATAGAATTGCATCAACAATAATGCCTTTGAAAAAGGCTTCAACCTTGCTCTATCACTCAACAATAGGGAAATACCAAAATAGCAACTTGAAACGAGCACTGAGATCTGAGTTTAATAATCTAGAAAGTGTACAATCAATCGAAAGAAAGATACGGAAGTCTAGTTTCCAGAACAACTGACCGTTCGTCCATATCCTTCTTAACGAAGAAGTTATTGCTGTTTTAGTGAACAAAGGTCAAGCTACACGGAAATTATTTCCAGCGATTGTGCTAACTTTGATCCTAACCAACTTTGTCGAATTCCCCCAAACTCGAAGTTAATGAGTTTTCGCTATGTCTTTCATCACAAGACTAATCTAGTTTCATGTCTTATTGTAGATGTCTCGTGGCGAAATTGAGTGCCTTGCTGATAGTGGAACAACCCACACTATTCTTCGGAATAGGCAATTATTTAAGGATATTGTGCCATATATATCCTCAGTGACAACAATGATTGGTTCCTCCCAAGTAATACAAGGGAGGGGACCTGCTCATTTCTTGCTACCTAATTGTACGCATATTAATGTCACAAATGCTCTCTATGCCCCAAGAGCAAACCGAACCTTGCTAAGTTTTAGGGACATCCGTGCCAACGGTTATCACCTTGATACACATTGTGAGAATGGGACAGAATTTTTGTGTGTTACTCTGGAAGAATGCGGAAGACGCCGCGTTCTCGAGAAACTAATGAGTCTAAGTAGTGGTTTATACCAGACTACAATAAGGGTTATTAAATCCTACGCTGTGAGTCACGAACTTTGTGATTCCGAAGCATACCAACTATGGCATGACCGACTCGGTCACCCTGGACGCGGCATGATGATTCGCATTTTGTCATCCGTTTTTCATGTCCAGAAAACGATTGGAAGCACCACTCGATATCGGCATTGATATGAGTGAGCTTGATACCGTATCACTGAGATTAAAGATCACACGCCCTGATAAGGTTGACGGTGCATCTCTCGTAAATCCCGAGGCTTCCGTGGCAATTTCTAAAGCCCATAAATCGTTTTGCAAAGCCTGTTCACTAGCAAAGTTGATACCCTCTCCGTCCTTTGCTAAAGACTCAACACAAAACATTCGCTTCTTACAAAGAATTCAAGGGGACATTTGTGGACCTATTCAACCAGAGTGCGGACCATTCAGATACTTTATGGTTCTGGTTGATGCATCGATGCGATGGTCACACGTCGCTCTGCTATCCACAAGAAATGCTGCATTTGCTAAACTCCTAGCACAATTCATCAAGTTACGTGCTAACCACCCCGACTTTCCAATCTCGTCATTAAGATTGGACAACGCTAGTGAGTTTACGTCAAAGTCTTTTGACGACTATTGCATGTCGATTGGTATTGAAGTTGAACATCCCGTCCCCCATATTCATTCGCAGAATGGCCTTGCCGAGGCTATGATTAAGCGGTTACAGCTTATCGCCCGAGCATTGGTATTGCGCACCAACTTGGCTATTTCTGCCTGGGGTTATGCAATTTTGCATGCGGCTATACTTATTCACTTTCGACCCACTGCCAATCAACAGTTTAGTGCGTACCAGTTGGTAACTCGATATGAGCCTGATATTTCACACTTACGCATTTTTGGTTGTGCAGTCTATGTGCCAATTACGCCTCCACAGCGTACGAAAATGGGTCCGTAAAGACGATTAGGTATATACGTTGACTATGAATCGCCTAAAATTATCCGATATTTGGAACCTTTAAGAGGAGATCTATTTACTGCAAGATTTGCAGACTGTCACTTTGATGAGACAAACTTCCCGTCGTTAGGGGGAGAGAGTGTAACACCTCCAAGATATTCAAGGTAAATTACAGTGCCGTGGACCCCTACATGGGACCCACCAATCTAGACACAACTTACCACAGTAAAAACACATATCATCCAGTTGAAAATCAATTAACACGCCCGGTACAACTAGCGGAATAATCAACAGTGACAAACATAAATAACTTGACGAATACAAATCATAATCCGAAGAGAAAAGCCTAAGTACTCGCGAGTACAATCTATAAGTTTCAAAAGTGGACAACAACCATATCGAATGAAATAACGGAAATAAAAGGTCTCAAATGCACATGTCAACGACCCTGGCCAACATCCTCGTACTGTCCCAGTGCTCGCTTGTCCGGATGATCATAACCTGAAATCCATAACAAGAATTTCCCCACAACGGGTCCCCAGAGGGGTTAGCAATTACGCTAGTACAAGAAATCAAGGCAAACCAATCACTTACACATTTCATAGTACATGCACCAATATCATTTCAAAAATCAAAACCAGACATGTCTTTTCCGGAAACAAACAGTCAATCAATTTGCCATGGGAACAGGGCTATACCATTGAACCTACTCCGTGGCCCCTAAGGACCCTCCCGAGCTGGCCATATTATAAAACAAATTACGCACGCGCATCGCCTTGGGAACAGGGCTATACTATTGATCCCGCTCTGTGGCCTCTAAGGACCCTCCCGAGCTGGCTAGCGAAACAAATTCATGAATCCAGGGCTATACCATTGGATTCCCTCCGTGGCCCCGTCGGACCCTCCTGAGGTGAGTAAAGCACACACAAGATACATCACCATTACATGTTAAGCATAAAGGTTTCCAAAATACTTGCCTTGAATAATAGACGACGCAACGAACGGAAGGAAAGGTGCCGACGAATGCTAGGGACCGATAATTATGAACCTAACAATTCGAAGAACACAATCACAACCAATCCTAACGAATACGGAATTGGAATATACCCGAAAACCCGCCTATGATTCATGTATATTCATATAAAAACAACAATAAGGGCGGACCACAACCAAACCCTCTCGATTACAAAAATACCACGAAATATACCATGAATCCGTAGAAAAACCAACAATACCAACAAGATTAATCATATTCATCATGAATTAATCTATCATACGGAACGAATCGGACGAAAATGTGAAAACCCCCAATTTACCTAAAAGAAGGTTTTAGGAGTTTACCTCGAATTAAAGACGAAGAACACGATTAGATGTTGATAATATACTCCAAAAACTCAAAGAAGATGCTGGCTCGGAGTTGCTAAGCTTCAAATCGCCGAAAAACACCAAGAAAATCGCCCACGAGTCGGAGGAGATGAGAAGGATGAAAAATGACCGAAATCGGTCAACTCCTGGGTTTATAAACCCAGGCCGCGTTACGTACGTTAGCCACCACTTGCTAACGTACGTAAGCTGTGTTACATACGTAAGCCATAAGGGCCTTACGTACGTAACCAAAAAGGCAGAAATGCATGTACCATTTACACTAGGACGTTACGTACGTAACCAAAAGGTGTGTTACGTACGTAACATTCTTTTCTGGAAAGTACAGGCCAGAAATAGATAAGGAAGGTACCAAAAAAGAATCGAAATACAACGGTGAACAATTCACGATGGTACGAAAGTAAAAGACTCGAAACGATGAACTTAAGTGTTGAAGGAAAACATATTCCCGACTACCCAAAGGTTCGAAAAAACAACAACAAACGTAATTTTCCCAAAACTTTGGGAAATTTACAAAACGGCCCAAAACATCCGAAATGTACGATACATGGTCGAAACACCAAACAAAAGTTCACAACACGCATAATAACATTAGATGGATCCTCGGCAACCCCGAAACGGCGGTTCCGAACGACGATTTACGAGAATACCCGAAATAGCGACGAAAACAACATGAAACACCGAATCGAGTAAAATGAGTCCGAAACAAGCTCGAACGACAAAAAGTCCAATATTAAATATCCTCAAAATGTCAATACGGTTACAAACGAGTTGCCAAAAACAAAAATACATCAAAATGAGAATATTAAGTGAAAGGAAAAATGAGGATATTACATTCTACCCCTTTTAAAATAAGTTTCATCCCGAAACTTAAGAAATAAACAACTCGGGGTACTTAGCACGCATGCTATCCTCGGTCTCCCAAGTTGCTTCCTCGACACCATGTCTTCACCACTGTACTTTGACCAAAGGAATGGTCTTATGCCTCAGTCGCTTATCAAAGTGCTCCAAAATCTTCAAGGGACGCTCCTCGAAGGTGAAGTCCTCGGCAATATCGATCTCGCCAAAGTCAATGATATGACTAGGATCCGGAACATATTTCCTCAGCTGCGAAACATGGAAAACGCTATGAACGTGACTCAAGGACAGAGGTAGCGCCAAACGGTATGCCAACTCACTGACTCGCTCGAGAATCTCAAAGGGTCCAATAAATCTCGGACCCAACTTTCCCTTCTTACCGAAGTGGAAAATTCCCTTCGTCGATGACACCGTTAGCAAAACGTGGTCCCCCACCTCGAATTCTAAAGGTCGACGACGGACGTCGGCATATGACTTCTGTCGACTCTAAGCGGTCAACATCCGTTCTCGAATCAAATCCACCTTCCGCCTCGTCTCTAAAACAATATCCGGTTCGGTCCCGACCAAATCCGACGCTTCGTTCCAACAAATCGGCGATCGACAACGCCGCCCATAAAGCGCCTCATACAGTGCCGTTCGAATCGACGCGTGCCAACTATTGTTGTACGTGAATTCGATCAATGGCAAATACTCCTCCCAGTCGCTACTCCAGTCGAGAGCACAAGCATGCAACATATCCTCAAACGTCTGGATGGTGCGTTCCGACTGTCCATCTGACTGAGGATGAAAAGAGGTGCTCAAACGCAATCGAGTACCCAATGCTTTATGCACCGCCTGCCAGAAATGCGATACAAAATGGCCATCACGATCCGAAACAATAGACTTCGGAGTACCGTGAAGCCTCACAATCTGCGCAATAAACACACGAGCCAACTTCTCCGGGCCCCAAGTATCCTTGATGCCCAGAAAATGTGCCGACTTGGTCATGCGATCAACAATCACCCAAACCATATTCATGCCTGATCTCGATCTCGGCAAACTCGTAATGAAGTCCATCGATATGTCTTCCCATTTCCATTCCAGAACGAGAAGTGACTGCAATAACCCGGCTGGTCGCTGATGCTCGATTTTGACCTGTTGGCAAGTCAAACATCTCGCTACAAACTGTGCGACCTCCTCCTTCATATCATTCCACAAGAAATTCTTCCTCAGGTCCTTGTACATCTTACTCGAACCAGGATGAATGGAGTAAGGCATAGCATGGGCCTCACGTAAAATACTCTGCCTCAAATCCAAGGCGTTCGGTACACAAGGCCGACTCTAGAATCTCAACACACCATCTTCATGAATCACAAACCCAGGAGACTTTCCCTTAAGAACATTCTCTCAGATTTGCACAATCATCGGATCCTCCAAATGTTTCAGTTTAATTTCATCGATCAGAGACGACGAAATCTCTAAAGCACAAAGTCGCCCTACGACTCCAGGCAACGAAATCTCAACACTCCACTCAATCAAATCCCGCTGAAGCTCGGCTTGAGACGTAAGGATCTCAAGTGTTCGCAAGGAGACTGGTTTCCGACTCAAGGCGTCGACCACAACGTTCGCCTTGCCCGGATGATAAAGGATTTCGATGTCATAATCCTTAATCAACTCTAACCACCTCCTCTGCCTCATATTCAACTCCTGCTGAGTAAATATGTACTTCAAACTTTTATGATCGGTAAAAATCTGACATGCGGAGCCAAAAAGATAGTGACGCCAAATCTTGAGCGCAAAAACAACTGCCGCTAACTCCAAATCGTGAGTAGAGTAGTTAAGCTCATACGGCCTCAACTGCCTCGATGAAAAAGCAATAGTCTTGCCGTGCTGCATCAACACGCACCCAAGACCCTGACCCGAAGCATCGCTATAAACGACAAAACCCTCGTTGCCACATGGCAATGCCAAAATCGGGGCTGAAGTCAAACGCCTCTTCAGCTCCTCAAAGCTCGACTGCCTCTCGTCATTCCAGACGAACTTCTCGGACTTATGGAGCAATTGTGTAAGTGGTCGAGCAAGTTTCGAGAAACCCTCGACGAACCTACGGTAGTAGCCAGCTAAACCCAAGAAACTACGGACCTCCTTCACGTTATTAGGCGGTGCCCAACTCAACACTGCCTCGATCTTCTGCGGGTCCACACGAACACCATCGGCTGAAATCACGTGACCTAGAAACATCACTTCCTTCACCCAGAACTCACATTTCGAGAACTTTGCATAGAGTTGCTCGGTTCTCAAAATGTCTAACACTACTCGCAAATGATACGCGTGTTCCTCCTCGTTCCTCGAATAGATAAGGATATCGTCAATGAAGACGACGACACACTTATCCAAAAACTCGATAAAGACCTTGTTCATCAACTCAATGAACACTGCCGACGTATTAGTTAACCCGAAAGGCATAACTACAAACTCATAATGTCCGTATCTCGTCCGAAAAGCTGTTTTCGGCACATCAGACTCCCTCACCCGGAGCTGATAGTACCCCGATCTCAAATCAATCTTCGAGAACACCGCGGCTCCCTACAACTGATCGAACAAGTCATCAATTCTCGGCAGAGGCTACTTGTTCTTGATGGTCACCTTGTTTAGCTCGCGGTAGTCGATACACAAACGCAGTGAACCATCCTTCTTCCGAACAAACAAAACTGGTGCGCCCCAAGGCGAAGCGATCGGTCAAATATAACCCGACTCAAGAAGCTCACTCAACTGCTTCTTCAGCTCGGCCATCTCTGAAGGTGTCATGCGATATGGCGCCTTTGAAATCGGAGCCGCGCCCGGCTCTAAATCTATAGCAAACTCAACCTCACGATCCGGTGGCAATCCCGATAACTCGTGAGGAAATACATCAGGAAACTCAATGACGACTGGAATCGACGAAAGCTCGACTCCACCATCCTCCGCCTTCAAGGCGTAGCACCAATAACCAGTGCACCCCTTTCGCAGGAGTCTCATCGCCTTTAAGGCATTAATAACAAACTTCTGGTTTCTCTTTCGCCCCGCGAAAGAGTGTTCGGTGCCGTCCTCAGCTAGCATGGTGATGATCCTCGTGTGGTAGTTCATGATTGCACCATGCCGCTCGAGCCAGTCATCCCCGAGAATCAAATCCTCACCCTCAATACCCACAACAATAAGATTAGAGAGCCAAGCCCTCTCACAAATAAACACTGAACAGTCCCAGACCTCTCGATCACTGACGATTCTATCACCACTAGGAAGTTTAACGATTAAAGGCTCGCAAGGTAATAAGTAGTCAAGACTCAAACGGTGCACACACTCCAGAGAAATGAGTGAATGCGTAGCACCCGAATCAAAAAGCACACTGACATGATGGGAATGGATATGAACGGTACCTGTCGCCACAGTGGCCGCTGGATCATCGGCCCTTCTCATCTCATAGATACGTGGAGGGGCGGAGCCAACACTGTAAGCTCTCCCTCTAGCGGGCTGACCCCGACCTCTACCTCGGATGGCACTCGGCGGAGGCTGCGGAGCAAACGAGCAATGGTTCACACTCAGCTCCCTAGGCGTTGGATGAGAAGAACGGGCACCGCGGATCTGTCTGATCTGTTCACAAAAGGAAGCCTTGTGTCCTGCCTAACCACACGTATGACAAGTCAACTGCGGACGAGGACACTCCCGGTTCTTTTGACCCGACAATCCACAGTTAAATCATATGAGTTCACGAACGGAGGTTCTAGAAGCACCTCGAGGATTCCCATAAAAATGAGCCGAACCGCCCGCAGGGGCACCCGCAGACTGAATTTTCTGCTGGCCTCCACCCTTGTGACCCGATAAATTCCCAGCGGATTTCTGTTTCTTACTCTCCCGAACCGCCGCACTGGCCATCACCGACATATCATAGGCAAGATATCGACTCTGATAATCCTTCAGGGTAGTGCAGACGAGTCCAGACATGTAGTCCCGAATCGACAGTTTCATCCGTCTGGAAAAGTGAAAAATTTTGTCGCTCTCCTCGACAACTTGGGTCTTCACATATCCCAATTCCTTGTTAAAATCGGCAATAGCTTGGGATACATGAATATCCCATGGTTGAGCATCATAGAAAGCATGGACTCGAGCCTGTCTGACCGGCCACGGGCAAAATTCAGCCTCCATCAATTCCTGAAATTCGGTCCACGAAGCGACATGGTCTTTGGGCCCAACGGTCTCCCACCAATCTGTAGCGTCCCCAGTGAGGAAGTACTGGGCAATAGGGACCATACAGTCCTCGGGACAGTTGGTAGCAGTGAAGACTTTAGATATCTCCTTAATCCACCCCTCTCAGTCGATCGGGTCTAAAGCTCCCGAAAACTGAGAGGGATGCATCTTAATGACATCCTGAAGCCAACGATCCATTCCGTCCCGATTAGCGTGGGCCGGATCCGGGTTTTGAACCACCTGAGCTATCGCCGCCATTTGGTTTACCATTTGCTGCATGACGGCCGCAATACCAAGGTCGGCGCACTCCTGAGAAGAAGCATGACTGTGTCGGTCGCCGGTACTGCCGGCTCCCGAAGAATGCGATGTGGCCGCCCCACCGGCTGCCCCACGTCCTCGGCCGCGTCCACGACCACGACCACGGCCTCTCCCATCATCCATACTGATGTTAAGAGATAGCAAAAACAACTCAATGATAAGTAAGAGAGGAAGAGTATCCACAATTCAAGAAACAGAAATACGGTATGAGAAAACAATGGATCGAGTAAGGAGAACTTATGAGCACTGGAAGTACCGAGAAGCTGGCAGCGGTGTAACAATGTGCAGAACAAGACACAACTAGACCCAAATAACCGACAAGCCTAGGTATTCATAAACCTAGCGCTCCGATACCATTTTCTGTAACACCCCCAAGATATTCAAGGTATATTACAGTGCCGTGGACCCCTACATGGGACCCACCACGCTAGACATAACCTACCACAGTAAAAACACATATCATCCAGTTGAAAATCAATTAACACGCCCGGTACAACCGGCGGAATAATCAACAGTGACAAACATAAATAACTTGACGAATACAAATCATAATCCGAAGAGAAAAGCCTAAGTACTCGTGAGTACAATCTATAAGTTTCAAAAGTGGACAACAACCATATCGAATGAAATAACGGAAATAAAAGGTCTCAAATGCACATGTCAACGACCCTGGCCAACATCCTCGTACTGGCCATATTATAAAACAAATCACGCACGCGCATCGCCTTGGGAACAGGGCTATACCATTGATCCCGCTCCGTGGCCTCTAAGGACCCTCACGAGCTGGCTAGCGAAACAAACTCGTGAATCCAGGGCTATACCATTGGATTCCATCCGTGGCCCCGTCGGACCCTCCGAGGTGAGTAAAGCACACACAAGATACATCACCATTACATGTTAAGCATAAAGGTTTCCAAAATACTTGCCTTGAATAATAGACGACGCAACGAACGGAAGGAAAGACGCCGACGAATGCTAGGGACCGACAATTACGAACCTAACAATTCGAAGAACACAATCACCACCAATCCTAATAAATACGGAATTGGAATACACCCGAAAACCCGCCTACAATTCATGTATATTCGTATAAAAACAACAACGAGGGTGGACCACAACCAAACCCTCTCGATTACAAAAATACCACGAAATATACCATGAATCCGTAGGAAAACCAACAATACCAACAAGATTAATCATATTCATCATGAATTAATCTATCATACGAAACGAATCGGATGAAAACGTGAAAACCCCCAATTTACCTAAAAGAAGGTTTTAGGAGTTTACCTCGAATTAAAGACGAAGAACACGATTAGAGGTTGATAATATACTCCAAAAACTCGAAGAAGATGCTGGCTCGGAGTTACTAAGCTTCAAATCGCCGGAAAACACCAAGAAAATCGCCCACGAGTCGGAGGAGAGGAGAAGGATGAAAAATGACCGAAATCGGTCAACTCCTGGGTTTATAAACCCAGGCCGCGTTATGTACGTTAGCCACCACTTGCTAACGTACGTAAGCTGTGTTACGTACGTAAGCCATAAGGGTCTTACGTACGTAACCAAAAAGGCAGAAATGCCTGTACCATTTACACTAGGACGTTACGTACGTAACCAAAAGGTGTGTTACGTACGTAACATTCTTTTCTGGGAAGTACAGGCCAGAAATAGATAAGGAAGGTACCGAAAAAGAATCGAAATACAACGGTGAACAATTCACGATGGTACGAACATAAAAGACTTGAAACGACGAACTTAAGTGTTGAAGGAAAACATATTCCCGACTACCCAAAGATTCGGAAAAACAACAACAAATGTAATTTTCTCAAAACTTTGGGAAATTTACAAAACGGCCCAAAACATCCGAAATGTACGATACATGGTCGAAACACCAAAAAAAAGTTCACAACACGCATAATAACATTAGATGGATCCTCGGCAACCCTGAAACGGTGGTTCCGAACGACGATTTACGAGAATACCCGAAATAGCGATGAAAACAATATGAAACACCGAATCGAGTAAAACGAGTCCGAAACAAGCTCGAACGAAAAAAGTCTAATATTAAATATCCTCAAAATGTCAATACGGTTACAAAAAAGTTGACAAAAACGAAAATACACCAAAATGAGACTATTAAGAGAAAGGAAAAATGCGGATATTACAGAGAGGAATCGAACGATTCCAGTTGAACGCCAGGAAATTGTCTGGTGTGCTCCCTCCTTGCCTCATCAAGATCCCCGCACAGCTCAATCCGAGTTAGAAGTGCAACGTATTCTCAGTCTTCATAAAGTTGCGGATTCGATGCCCGACAGCTTTACTGATACTGCGAAAGTGACAAGATCTACCATTCCCGCTGCGATTGTTCCTGCAAGGTTAGAAGTCCCAGTTATAGGGCAAGGTTCAGTCGCCCAAAGGAATGATGCCCTTGGCGTCAACCTTAGTGGTGGGACGGCTGCTTCGGCTGCTCTTATCCCTGCTCGAAAGAGGGGGAGGCCAGTGGGTAGAAAGGATACCGAACTGTTGTGTCGAGATTTATTCACCTCGACAAGCGATCGACTACAAGGCCGAGCGATCGAGTCCACAACCAATCAAGCTATGGCGAACTCACCTAAACGAGGATAACAGTCCACATTCGAGTATCTAGCGATCGACTCTCAAGTCGATCGCCCTTGGCACCTAGCGATTAACTCTGGTGCCCGACTTAGGACAGCCGTCTTGTGCCCCGAACAAAGACCTTCGTCCGTCAAAGTCCACGAAGACTGGATCCCAGAACAGCGCCCACGTGCAGATCCGCGAAAGGCGCCGCATAACATGGATCGTTGACCACAGCCTGTCACCACCTTATCACCTACCGACAGACCCGCCGAAAGGTACAAGGTGGGACCGCCCGTGACAGCGACTCAGACGCGTGCAGACTTCTCATTGGACCGCACAGCTGGCTTCCAGCAACCCCTGCAGACTTTAAGAAGACCAGCCCATGTGCTAAAAGACGATCGCCTGCTTATTATAATACAGAAGAGGCGATCGCCCAGCATCTCCTAGTCCTATAAATAGAGAACTTCTAGCAACTGGAAAAAGGGATCCTCTCAGTAGCACTCATAACAAAGAAAGGTTCTCCATTCTGTTCAGATAAAACTCTCAGTTGGCAACTTCATTCACGAAAATACATACAAACGCATACATACTTTCAAGCTCTCAGCTTCATCTCCCGAATCTAACTCAGGATTTCTCTCTCAGTACCTCTCAACTAGAAGACGGTCGACAGAGGCACGATGTCTCCACAGCACAGATTCGAAGAGACCCGCAAGTCCAGGAGCTCAGATACACAGCTTATACACACTGTGAGAGATCGTCGATCCCTCACAGTCGTTACAGCTCATCAACGTTGTTACAAGAACTCACAGAGCATCATATCTGGTTCTTTCGGCAATCTACATGCTCACTAGCTAAGATAACTAGGGTCTTTACACTCATTGTAATTGTACTCTAAGATTAATACTTGTATATTCGTATTAATAATATCTCGCGAGAGCATTCAAGCCCGGGACTAACAACCCCGGCAAATCTTGTGTTATTTACTTTTCCCACGGAAGTGTTCTCGCACTTTGTTTGCTATCCATCCATTCCAGCTATATCTATCTCCGGATAATATTTTGGGTAGCAACAATTGGCGCTAGAGGAAGGGGGATCTTAACCTTCATTTTTATTCCTACCGTCCCGGAGAACACTCACTGTTCTCGGGGCATATACTTGAAGTGAGACTCACTGCGCTTCAAAGAAAGCCTTCAGAATCATGACGTCCGCCACTACATCGAAGAGAGCCACTCTCCGAACCGCCGGACACCATATCCCGGCTCAATCCGAGCCCCATCCGACGACAGAAGGAAGTCGCGACAACGCGAGACTCTCGATCCCGCACCTGAGGGGTGGCCCCAGCCTCTCACTCGACCAGTTCCAAACCGCGGAACAGATCGAGGAGGTTATGGCCATCCTGAAGGAGCGACGTAGAGCATGCGCGGTGCCCACAATGACTCCCTCGGCCATCCGCCGCGTTGGCAAACGGAAATTCAAAGGGCTACTGGGCGAGCGATCGTCAGAAAACCCCGATTCGCGAGAAAAGGCTCTCGCGCGGCCGGACGGTTCCGTATTCAGTCGCTTGGGAAGTGACCCATCATGGCGACCGGGGCATTCTGGCCCCAACCACGTGATAACGGAATTCGAGTCCGTCACCAGGAGTTCGGCATACCCAACTCCCAGCCGAACACAAGTCAACCGTTTGACTTCCACTCCGAACGCCAGGGGGTCAGTACTTGATCGCCTCGGCTCCAGCTCCGAGCGCCTAGCCGCGAGCAGCCAGGACACGGCGATGGCCGCTGTGCAATGCCAGCTCGACGAGATGAAAGCACTCTTGGATACTGGGGCAAGCACCAGTAGAAAGATCATCGGACCGATCGATCCACTCGCGGTCCACATCGAGCTTGCCCCGGTGCAACCAAGGATCGCTCCTCCCAAAACACCTCTTTATGAAGGGAGATCGGACCCCGAGACTCACCTAAGTAAGTTCCGTATTTACATGACCGGGTGTGGGGCATCAGATGCAACCAAATGCTGAATATTCCTGTTAACATTGGGCGAGCTGGCCCATAGGTGGTACGTCTCATTACCACCACGATCGATCATCTCCTTTGAGAAACTGGCGAATGACTTCACGTCATACTTCGCCGCCAAGGTCAACAGACCCGAAGGCCCCCACCGCATGATGAAAATCAGGTAGGGGGAAGACGAATCCGATGCATATTACATCGACCGAGTAGACAAAATCGTCCTCACCAGCGAGCCTATCAGCGACGAGCTCGCTCTCTACTCGGTCCTGGAGGGATTCTACGGTCATTCACCCATGTTTAGACGTCTCACGAAGGACATCCCCCCAACCTATGCAATCTTCCGAGCTAAGGCTGCCGACTTTCTGTCCAGGCAAAGGCTACTCACCCTCCACCTAGGCGAAGAAATGCCTCCTCCTGTCCGAAAGATGGCGATCGCCAAAACCAAAAAGATAGTCGCCAAGCCATCCGGCGACCACAAGGCCTTCGAGGATATGGAAGCCCATCTCCTCCACAAGTTCAATCGAACTCCGGCCCACATTTTCTACGCCATCAAGGGGCGCGAACCGCTGAACAAGCCAAAGGCGATAAGGGACCACGGTCATATGGACCACAATCAATATTGTGCTTACCACAAGAGTCCCGGCCACAGCACCAACCAATGCCGCGACCTCCTCAGACAACTCTGGAGATTGTTCGAGGAGGGCAAGTTGGACAGTTTATTAGCTTAGCCGGAGCCCCATCAATCTCCTAACACGGTCGCCCGAGTCGAACGCGAACAGGCCGGAAAGCTCATACGAGCCGACCCCTCGATCAACCTCGGCGATCGTATCTACATGCTTCAATCAAGAGAAGGGAACTTCGGAAGTCTCTCCCCGATTTTCCGCCTCATCAAATCAAAGGCTACTGCCTGAGCAAACGCTTCAAAAAAGAGGATGACTCGCTCGCCCTCTAAAGTTCGTCATCAACATGATGGACCTAGGCAGCGATCGCCTCCCCCAGCACAACATATATCATCAAGGATCGTCGTCTGACATGATGGTCCGAGGTAGAAGAGTGCCGCCATGGTCGCGAAAATCGATTAAACCGACGATCTGTTCATGCAAGGTTCATTTGGGCTTCGATCGTTCGCCCTTCCTTTAAATATGAGGCGGGCATAGCCGAAGCTCTCTCCAAAGCAAATCAAAGGATTACTCGCTCGCCCTCTAAAGTTCGTCATCTACATGAAGAACCTAGGAAGGCGATCTCCTCCCCTTACACAACGCATACCGTCGAGGATCGTCATCTGACTTGATGGTCTAAGGTAGAAGAGTGTCGCCTTGGTCGTGGAGGACGATGGAACCGTTCTCTGTGCCCGTGCAAGGTCCCTTTGGGCCACGATCGCCCGCCCTTTGTTTAAATACGAGGCCGGCGTAGTCTGAGGGCCCTCCAAATCTAATCTGTGGACATGTTCGCCCGCCCTCAAAGGTCCATCACTTAACGTGGTGGGTCCTTCCCGAGCAATGCGACGCGTCCCTCCCCCCGTCTCAACGTACACCATCGAGGGTCACCATCTTCATGGCGGGCCAAGGTGGAAGCAGAGCTAAGCATCCGCAGACATGGAGTTGATTAATCCGACGACGCCCCACGCAAGGAATCTTCCAGACCAAGACCGCACGCCCTTCATTTAAATACGAGGCGAGGCGCAGCCTTCGGAGGACCCTACCAATTAAGTGAGTCACGAGAACTTAGCCATCAGACGGAATGTCGCTCGTGCATAAGACATGGTCGTGGAGATCAGTCCATCAAACTCCGCGATCGTGCACGGTTCCTCAAGACCGAGATGGACGGCCTTCCTCGAGGATTCGACAAAATTGAAGACCGCTCACTCAACGATTTATTTTCGTACCCTTACTTTCACTAAGTGAACAAAAACAAGGGGGAAGAGTGCGGAGCTATTTATACTGCGATCCTCCCTATTCAATTACATGCGGAGATCGGCATTTAGACATTTGTGCAGCGATCGAATTTGTTGTAAAAGTTATCTATATGAGTTTATCAATTCACTTAGACCTACACACGCAACAATATCTCCTCACACATTTGTACAAAGTCAAGCAAAAGACTCAGAAAAGCAATCATTCAAGTAAAAATCGGAGAACCCAACATTCATTTCATTACTTGAAGTTTCAGAAGTACATACACGGTCGCCCGAAGGCCTAAGTACTACAAGAGAAAGCTACAAAATTACAAATCAAAAGAGCTAAAACAGTAAGAACGAAGAGCCTCAGGCCCCTGTCTGGCCTTCGCCTTCAACCTCCGGATCGGCCCGCGACCCTTCGCCAGCCTCCGGTGCAGCCTCTCCATCCTCCGGGGCATCAGGATGAACAAGGTTCGCCGGAGTCGGATACCAGCTCAAGTCCACGCCGATGTCCGCGAGATCCAAGATAGGCACCGAGAAGTCAGGATGAAGAGGGTGCTCCAAAGCATATGCCTTGAAGTTTTCGGCTAGAGGGCCGACCTCCAGTCCTCCTTTCTTAGCAGCTCGGAGCGAGTCAGCGAACGCCATATAATAGGCAAACTCACTGACGAACTCTACATTAAGAAAGGGATTGGCCTCGGTCGCCTCTAGCTTTCCTTTCAGCTCCGCCATCGCCTGTTGCGCACCCTGGAGCTCGGCCTCCCTTGCAGCTATCTCTCCCCTCGATGCCGCCAGCTCGCTAGTCGGCCGAGCGACAATCACCTTCAGTTGATCGGCCTCCTTCTCAGCGGCCACCTGCAACCGTCGGGCATCTGTCATCCGGTCCCGAAATCAGTCGACCGTCGCCTGGGCTTGCTCGGTGTTGTTGCCCAAAATATTTATCTGAAGATTAAATACTGCTGGAATACGGACAACAAACAACAATTGCGGGAGCACTTCCGAGAGAAGATAAATAATACAAGATTTGCCGGGTTTGTTAGGCCCGGGCTTGAATGCTTTCGCGAGATGATATTAATACGAATATTCATGGATACAAGTATTAATGAGAGAAATCTAAATACAATGAGTGTAAAAAGACTCTGTTAATCCGGCTCTTGAGCGAAGCTCGGTGTTCTTCGTCCCTTCCGATCGTCTTCTTGATGAGAGAGGCCGGGAGAAGTAAGACCGAATGATAGCTGTTGCCAAGAGTTGGAGATATCCAAGTGCTTGATGTTTTGATTCTGTCTTGCGTGAAATCGCAATAATGCCCGAGTGTTTCGTGTGCCAAAATCTCGATCTAATGTAGAAGAATTTTGGTCCCTGGACAAGTGCTGGGAGCCATGTATATATAGGGGCAGCCGGGTCCCTGTCCTCTAGCGCGCGATCGCCTTCCGGCCATTATAATAATGGGGCGATCGTCCGCCGGCCAATATTATAATGGGGCGATCACCCGAGCAGTTGGGCTAAAGTCCAAGGAAGAGGCTGGCAGCAGTTGGGTGGTCCAATAAGGAGCCAGCACGCGTCCGGAGTCAGCCACATGCGGCCCTACTGACAGCTTTCGGCGGAATCAAAGTCATATGCGGCCCTACTGACAGCTTTCGGCGGCTTGTCGGCTGGTGGAGAGATTCTGCCAGGCTGTGGTCAATGACCCGTGATTCGCGGATCTTGTCTCGGCCCTTTCACGTGGTGCCAGTCTTAAGGTTCGGCCTTTGCCGACTGGATGGCCATCGGTGCTGATCGACATGAGGCGGTCGTCTCTAGTGTAACACCCCAAATGGCGGTTATTACAGTGCCGTGAATCCCACACTGGGACCCACCAGGCGATATCCAAAACAGGTTAAATAAATATTATTTGTGATACCGAATCACAACGAATAGTCATTTCTCCGATTAGGAGTTTATCAAATTATGGCCAACGGCCTTACAATACACAGGATCCAAAAACAAGTATAAACCATATGGAGATGGAAAATACTTCAAATGTCAAATACAACCAAATAGCAATTTAAACGGAACAGGAATTAACACAACACGGTTTAACATAACCGGACAACAAAGATGAGGGCCCCCCGAACTAGTATCCTCCGAATCCTTCGCCGTCGACATGCTCTTCCCGTGCCTTGCCTTTGCCTCGACCTAAAATACAATACAAGTATTTCGCCCAACACAGGGTCAGATATACATGATAATCAATTCTTCCGACATTATACAATTCACATATATAGATCTCA
Source organism: Orobanche coerulescens (assembly GCA_033398695.1). Lineage (NCBI taxonomy): Eukaryota > Viridiplantae > Streptophyta > Magnoliopsida > Lamiales > Orobanchaceae > Orobanche > Orobanche coerulescens. The sequence goes on along the minus strand of CM065812.1, from coordinate 153,456,213 downwards.
AGAAAATCATTCCGACTATTAATCATACCCCTCGGGCGTATGAAACAATCAGTCACAAAATATCGAACACATCCAATCATACATGGTCTATGAACGATTAACATTATGGCTCAAGATGGACATCACAGTACGCCCGATCCGGAAATGTGTCCGTGCACATGTCCACCCCGTATACGGAATCCAGAAATATACGTGGGACAATGTACCTAATTAGCCTCACGAACTAACTTCTCGTGTGCACGGTCCAATGCGGAAACATCCACGCATGACCATCGTGTGCCTGGCTAAAAATCCTACACAATAACCAATCGGCACGCAGATATGATTCCGGATATGTCACGATACAACATGACAACGAAACTCAAAGGATAACACATCCAATTAAGGATCAAGAAAGACTCACCAAAGTGAAAATAAGGACCAACGAGATCAACGATTCAAAACGGCGTACTTGGGAATGCAGTCCCATAATGTCAAGGACAATATCAAATCACGACAAACGTCACATGGACAATTCATACACATGAAATATATAATCATCATAAGAATCTAATCATCATTATAACCAAGCAAGATAACTTGCCTTAATACGGAGACGAGAATAGTCCTCTTCTTATCGGAACGAACGAACGGTCCTCGACAAGTTTTACCCGAACAATCAACCTTAAACGAAATACATTTTACTCAAAACATATTCGTATAATTATTAATATAGGATTAGTAAGACGTCAACCTACAATCCTTTAGAATAGTTTGTTACTACAAATTATCAAGCCTTATGCCAGGAATCCTTCTAACATCAATAAAACTATAAGAATCGGTTTACAAAATTTACCGAATGTTCGCATGGTTCATCATAAACAAGAGTTCTATCAAGGGTATGTTGAATAACTAATTATGATGTTAAGATCATCTTATGATGATTAAACTTTCCAAGACATTAAAAGGTTGAAAGGTAAAATCTGCACATTATGATTATTCTCCTCTCATTAAATTGACTTTAAGCTAACAACAAGTTCATAAATTCTGAGATTACACCATACTTATGAAGGTTATCAAAGTCCTTGTTACAAGGCTGGAGGATTCATTATCATGATGGGGAATTCACCAATTCTAGTATGATGATCAAACATTCTAAGTTCTCAACACAATAGATTTATGAAAAGTTATTGTTGTAATTATCAAAACCTTTATCAATCTTCAAGGACTTGTGCAACTGAACAGATATGCTTTGTTAAAGCTTCTAAGGTTTCTGAACTAGATCATCTAATCTCATATTTAACATCATCAAGTTCTTCTCAAGGTAAATAAATACTTAAAATGGTGTTTAATCACTTTATGATATTAAGTTCTTGATTAAATCCAGTTATGAAGAAGCTAACCGATCCATCAAAGTTCTACTGAGCTAAATTCGTCCAGAAGGTGAGTGATGACAACTATAACATGATTAAAATCACTATATCATCAAGAACACCTCCATCAAACCCTTATTTAACATATTCATCAAAAGTGCTTAGAGAGTTTAATTATAACCATGTATTACTTGCTTAATCTACTCTAGGTGAAGTATAATTCGTCATTAATAATCAACATAAGAAAATAATGCAGAGAAGAAAACACACCAACCTCCAGAAATGAAGAATAACTTCAATGATATGAGAGAATATATCCCGAGCTTAAAAACAACTCCAAGTCTCCAAGAAGATGAGCTCCACTCCGAGATTCAAGGCTTAGAAACAAGTTGGTGAAGGTTTATATCGTTTTTAGAGTGCAGAGGGACGATCAAAATGGAGAGAGAATCGGTTTAGAGTTGTGAAGGAATGAAAAACAGGCTGGTCCTATAAATAGACTGTGCAGACTTAGCGCACGCTATCAGGATAGTTTAGCGTACGCTATCCGGACGATATTACGTACGTAAGCGGCTTACAGTGGCTACTGTCTTGAATTATCGCAGGCCGTTAGCGCACGCTAATGAAGAATGGGTTACGCACGCTAATAAAAGTAGATTCTCACCGACATGACAGCTCAGACTTAGATCGCATGCATGCTACCGGTTAAAAAGGCTCATGTGTTGAAGTCAAATGCTGCCAGATTCCTTCTTAGCGTACGCAACCGAGGAAACCTTACGCACGCTAATACACAGGATTAGCGTACGTTAATAGTACTGTGTAGCGTACGCTACACTAACAAAAATTTGAAAATGCAACACTCTAATAACATCGAATCATCACATATGAAATAACAATGATATGATATTCAAATCTATAATACCTCAACATAATACTAAATGCAACGATTTCTGATAATCAGATTATCCGAATAATACAACGACAGGTAAAAATGAAAAGTTACAGTCGGATATTACATACTCCCCCCCTTAAAAAGAGTTTTGTCCCCGAAACTTAAGGGGTAAATAACTCGGGGTATCTTGCTCGCATACTATCCTCGGTCTCCCACGTAGCCTCCTCGACTCCGTGTCGTGACCACTGAACTTTCAGTAGGGGAATCGTCTTGTTCCGCAATTGCTTGATCCTCCTCTCGAGTATCCGTATAGACGCTCCTCGCATTTAATGATCCTCTGCTAAATCAATGTCTTGAATTGAAGTACGTGGCTCGGATCGGCAACATATTTCCTCGGTGAGAGACATGAAACACGTTGTGAATCTTACTCAAGGTCGGTGGCAAGGCTAGTCGATAGGCCAGATCACCTACACGCTCCAGAACCTCAAACGGCCCAATATACCTTGGGCTCAGCTTGCCCCTTTTCCCGAAACGAAAAACACCTCGAGTAGGAGACACCTTCATTAACACATGGTCACCAACCTCGAACTCAAGCGGTCTTCGACGATGGTCAGCATAAGACTTCTGTCTACTTTGAGCCGCTAACAACCGACTCCTAATCAAAGTGATCTTCTCACGGGCGGCTAACAACATATCGGGTTCCGTACCCAGAGATTCCGATAGTTCGTCCCAACACAAAGGGGACCTACAGCGACGGCCATATAATGCCTCATACGGTGCCATCTGAATCGAAGCGTGCCAACTATTATTATAAGTGAATTCCACCAAAGGCAGCTGGGCTTCCCAATCGTCCTTCCAATCAAGAGCACATGCTCTCAACATATCTTCTAGAGTCTGTATGGTTCTCTCCGACTGACCATCAGTCTGTGGATGGAAAGCTGTACTGAAATTCAACTGCGTACCCATCGCACGATGAACTGCCTTCCAGAAGTGTGACACAAATCGCCCGTCACGGTCTGATACAATGCTTTTGGGGGTACCGTGTAGTCTCACAATTTCCTTAATAAACAGCTGGGCCAATCTCTCGGGACCCCATGTGTCCTTAATTTCCAAGAAGTGGGCAGATTTGGTCAGACGGTCCACAATCACCCAAATCGTATTCATTCCTCGACAACTCGTTGGCAAGCTAGTGGTAAAATCCATAGATATGTCCTCCCATTTCCATTCAGGAATCGGGAGCGGTTTCAGCATTCCTGCGGGTCGCTGGTGCTCAATCTTAACCTGCTGACAGGTCAAACACCTCGAAACGAATTCGGCAATATCACGCTTCATATTCCCCTACCAATAGTCATTTCAAATCCTTATACATCTTGCTAGAGCCGGGTGAATAGAGTACGGGGTAGCATGGGCTTCTCTCATGATAGAGTTCTTCAACTCTTCGTCGGCGGTACACAAACTCGATTTCTAAAACGTATCAATCCATCCTCGTGGATCACGAATCCGAGGCTTTCCACAGGTTACTTCATCCCGAACCCGAGATAAGAATGGGTCCGTAATTTGCTTCGATTTGATCATATCATCGAGAGACGAAGAAATATCAAGGGTGCAAAGTTGTCCCTGAACACGTTGTAACCAAACTTCAATTTCTGGCCTCATAAGGTCCAACTGCAATTCCCTCTGTGCTGTTAAACGACTCAGCATCTGCTCCTGCACTGTCTTTCGGCTCAATGCGTCGGCAACCACATTTGCTTTACCCGGATGATAAAGGATTTCGATATCATAGTCCTTGATTAATTCTAGCCACCTTCTTTGCCTCATGTTCAACTCCTTCTGAGTAAAAATGTACTTTAGGCTCTTGTGGTCCGTAAAGATCTGGCAGGTAACTCCATAAAGATAGTGACGCCAGATTTTCAAAGCAAACACCACGGCTGCTAACTCCAAGTCGTGGGTCGGATAGTTAACTTCATAGGGTCGCAATTGTCTCGATGCATAGGCGATTACTTTCCCTTCCTGCATTAGTACACATCCCAGACCCTGTCTCGACGCGTCACTATACACCACAAATCCTTCCGTTCCTTTTGGTAAGACCAAAACAGGGGCCGAAATTAATCGACTCTTGAGCTCATCAAAGCTGACGACATGTTTCACCACAAATACTTCTTGTCGTTGAGGAGTTAGTTAGTCATTGGTTGCGAAATTTTAGAGAATCCCTCCACGAATCGTCGGTAGTAACCTGCTAGGCCGAGGAAACTACGAACTTCCTTCACGTTCTTCGGTGGTAGCCAATCTCGAATGGCTTCCGTCTTTTGTGGGTCCACTCTCACCCCTTCGGCTGATATCACATGCCCGAGAAAGACAACCTCGGGCATCCGTAACTCACACTTAGAAAATTTCCCATAAAGTTGTTCTCGCCTCAAAGTATCGAGAACTTGGTGGAGGTGATTCTCGTGTTCCTCGTGGTCGCGAGAGTAAATCGTAATGTCGTCAATGAAAACGACTACAAAGCGATCCAGATAGTTAATAAAAACTCGATTCATCAACTCCATGAATACCGCCGTGCATTAGTCGGTCAAATGGCATCACCACGAACTCATAATGCCCATAGCGAGTACGGAATCTTGTCTTGAAATGTCGAGACTCTCGAATCCTCAACTGATGATAACCAGATCTCAAGTCGATTTTAGAAAACACGGCAGCTCCCTGAAGTTGGTCCAGTAAATCATCAATACGAGGCAAGGGATACTTGTTCTTGATGGTTACCCTATTCAGCTCACGGTAATCAATACATAAGCGTAAAGATCCATCTTTCTTCCGTACGAATAACACTGGTGCTCCCCAAGGGGACGCACTAGGTCGAATATAGCCTTTGTCAGTCAACTCCTCCAGCTGGTTCTTCAATTCTTGCATCTCAGTCGGAGCCATACGGTACGGTGCTTTTGAGAGCGGGGACGTACCTGGTTCTAACTCAATAATAAACTCCACGTCACGATGAGGAGGTAAGCCTGGCAACTCGTTTGGAAATACATCGGGGTAATCTCGGACTACCGGAATGTCGGCCAATTCAACTGATCGATCGGCTGATTTGGTCATGTAGCACCAATAACCAATACACCCTTGATTAAAGCGGTTTATTGCTTTCATAGTGATGACTCTCCCGAGCAGTGGGATTATCACCTCGAAAAATACACTCGAATCCATCATCAGAAGTGACGGTAACCATCCGCTTGCGGACACTGAGTATTGCATCGTGACGATCCATCCAATCGATGCCCAAGATTATATCATCCTTAGGTAGATCGACTACAATCAGATTTGACAACCACTCACGGTCGTTCAAACGAATCGGACAGTCCTGGACTTCACAATTTCCAATAATTCTTCTACCATCAGGTAGACCAATCACGTAGGGCTCACAATTGATAACATGGTCTAGAGGCAAACGACTTAAACAAGAAGAAGATATAAAGGAGTGTGAAGCACCGGTATCAAAAAGAACACACAGTGCAGGAGTGGATCTCGAGTATACCGAAATCATGCCGGCCTCGGGATCATCGGCTCTCTTCATCTCGTAAATCCTGGGTTTCGATTCGGCACCAGTGTACCACTTTGATTCCCACGGCTATTCCCTATTCGCCCCGGTGGTCTGATAGGAAGCGGACGGAGGCGTCCGGTTCTGGACAGAGGATTGAATAGGAGTATGAGACGCTACTGGATCATGTCCGGGCCCACCCCTGCAAAAACGAGCACGGTGACCAATCTTGCCACAAGTAAGGCATGTGACGGCAGGCTTCGGGCATTTGGTACTGATATGCCCCTGGTCTCCGCAATTATAGCACACAACAGATGAGGGGACCGCTCGAGAGTGCGATCCAGCTGGCTTCGACGCCATGGGTGGTCGATCAGAGGGGTTTGGCAAAGACTGGGGCTTCCTGAATGTCCCCCGGTTACTCTCAGTCTGATTCTGGTTCTTGGACCTTTTGTTGTTGGACTGTGGTTGTTTCTTGGAAATCTCCTTCGCGGTGAGTTCGTACTCCAGAGCCTTCTCGATAAACTCCGGTAAGGTAGTACAGTGGTGATTCAACAGCTGCATTCTCATTCGGGGTTTAAGCCTCTTGAGAAAGTATTTGATCTTGTCGGCCTCTGTTCGGATAATTGTCGTGGCAAAAGGAAGGAGTGCCTGGAATTTCTCAGCAACAGATAATACATCATCGTCTTCGGACGGGTCGGGGTTCAAAAGTTCCGACAGTTTAGCCTCACGGAGTGGCCCTGGATAGTAACGGTCTAGCATGCGGGTTTTAAATTCCTCCCATGTGCAAACACCATCAGCTGGCCTTACTGAAAGCCACCAGGTATGAGCGCTTTTGCTAAGATAATACGCGGCTACCGAGACGCGATTCTCTTCCGGGCAGTCCACCATATGGAAAAGTTTCTCAAAATGCTCGATCCAATGCACAATGTCAGCAAGCTCAGAGGAGCCTTCAAAAGTCGGTGGTCGCTGGCGAGAGATGTCGCTGATAATCCGACTCACGGGTCCGCCAATCACAGGAGGAGGATGAGCCCCTTGCTGCTCGCCAGTAGCGGCCCTCTGCTTAGCTTCCATTAGTTGACCCATCTGGGTCATCTGTGTCATCATGCCCTGCATTATGACGTAAGGATCGACACGTGCATCCCCGCGCCCACTGTGGTGCGATTGTTCCCTAGAAGGTGAACCACTGTCTGCGGAACTCTGATCCGCATTCGCGCGTCTGTTGGCTCGAGGTATTGGGATTCGCCCTTCCGCGCCTCGTCCCCTCTCGCCACGACCTCTCGTGTTCCTTTCCATACTGAAAGAATCAATCGTAATGATAACCATAAGTACAGTTCAAGATACTAAAATTCATGCTAAGTTAATAGCAACAAGGAATTACATATTAAAGGAAAACGGTTATCGATACCACAAATGTCGCACCGAATATCATATCGGTGTCAAGTCGAACAATTTCGATTGTATAATCAATTCAAGATTTACCTCGGATTATCAATCGATAAATCGTCACAATTCCTTGAAATAACATGATCAACAAAGAGATCCATACTGATATCAATATCATGCCAGTAATTAAACCATGGCTCATAAAGTACATACCGCATTTGGCTCGCAGGGTCAGGCGCTTGCACAGGTCACACGTGACACGAAGGTTTCTTGATACTAGTTCATTTCTCAATTACTCATGAAAGAAAACTACGCTCTGATACCATCTTCTGTAACACCCCAAATGGCGGTTATTACAGTGCCGTGAATCCCACACTGGGACCCACCAGGCGATATCCAAAACAGGTTAAATAAATATTATTTGTGATACCGAATCACAACGAATAGTCATTTCTCCGATTAGGAGTTTATCAAATTATGGCCAACGGCCTTACAATACACAGGATCCAAAAACAAGTATAAACCATATGGAGATGGAAAATACTTCAAATGTCAAATACAACCAAATAGCAATTTAAACGGAATAGGAATTAACACAACACGGTTTAACATAACCGGACAACAAAGATGAGGGGCCCCCGAACTAGTATCCTCCGAATCCTTTGCCGTCGACATGCTCTTCCCATGCCTTGCCTTTGCCTCGACCTAAAATACAATACAAGTATTTCGCCCAACACAGGGTCAGATATACATGATAATCAATTCTTCCGACATTATACAATTCACATATATAGATCTCAAGAAAATCATTCCGACTATTAATCATACCCCTCGGGCGTATGAAACAATCAGTCACAAAATATCGAACACATCCAATCATACATGGTCTGTGAACGATTAACATTATGGCTCAAGATGGACATCACAGTACGCCCGATCCGGAAATGTGTCCGTGCACATGTCCACCCCGTATACGGAATCCAGAAATATACGTGGGACAATGTACCTAATTAGCCTCACGAACTAACTTCTCATGTGCACGGTCCAATGCGGAAACATCCACGCATGACCATCGTGTGCCTGGCTAAAAATCCTACACAATAACCAATCGGCACGCAGATATGATTCCGGATATGTCACGATACAACATGACAACGAAACTCAAAGGATAACACATCCAATTAAGGATCAAGAAAGACTCACCAAAGTGAAAATAAGGACCAACGAGATCAACGATTCAAAACGGCATACTTGGGAATGCAGTCCCATAATGTCAAGGACAATATCAAATCACGACAAACGTCACATGGACAATTCATACACATGAAATATATAATCATCATAAGAATCTAATCATAATTATAACCAAGAAAGATAACTTGCCTTAATACGGAGACGAGAATAGTCCTCTTCTTATCGGAACGAACGAACGGTCCTCGACAAGTTTTACCCGAACAATCAACCTTAAACGAAATACATTTTACTCAAAACATATTCGTATAATTATTAATATAGGATTAGTAAGACGTCAACCTACAATCCTTTAGAATAGTTTGTTACTACAAATTACTGAAGCCTTATGCCAGGAATCCTTCTAACATCAATAAAACTATAAGAATCGGTTTACAAAATTTACCGAATGTTCGCATGGTTCATCATAAACAAGAGTTCTATCAAGGGTATGTTGAATAACTAATTATGATGTTAAGATCATCTTATGATGATTAAACTTTCCAAGACATTAAAAGGTTGAAAGGTAAAATCTGCACATTATGATTATTCTCCTCTCATTAAATTGACTTTAAGCTAACAACAAGTTCATAAATTCTGAGATTACACCATACTTATGAAGGTTATCAAAGTCCTTGTTACAAGGCTGGAGGATTCATTATCATGATGGGGAATTCACCAATTCTAGTATGATGATCAAACATTCTAAGTTCTCAACACAATAGATTTATGAAAAGTTATTGTTGTAATTATCAAAACCTTTATCAATCTTCAAGGACTTGTGCAACTGAACAGATATGCTTTGTTAAAGCTTCTAAGGTTTCTGAACTAGATCATCTAATCTCATATTTAACATCATCAAGTTCTTCTCAAGGTAAATAAATACTTAAAATGGTGTTTAATCACTTTATGATATTAAGTTCTTAATTAAATCCAGTTATGAAGAAGCTAACCGATCCATCAAAGTTCTACTGAGCTAAATTCGTCCAGAAGGTGAGTGATGACAACTATAACATGATTAAAATCACTATATCATCAAGAACACCTCCATCAAACCCTTATTTAACATATTCATCAAAAGTGCTTAGAGAGTTTAATTATAACCATGTATTACTTGCTTAATCTACTCTAGGTGAAGTATAATTCGTCATTAATAATCAACATAAGAAAATAATGCAGAGAAGAAAACACACCAACCTCCAGAAATGAAGAATAACTTCAATGATATGAGAGAATATATCCCGAGCTTAAAAACAACTCCAAGTCTCCAAGAAGATGAGCTCCACTCCGAGATTCAAGGCTTAGAAACAAGTTGGTGAAGGTTTATATTGTTTTTAGAGTGCAGAGGGACGATCAAAATGGAGAGAGAATCGGTTTAGAGTTGTGAAGGAATGAAAAATAGGCTGGTCCTATAAATAGACTGTGCAGACTTAGCGCACGCTATCAGTACAGTTTAGCGTACGCTAATGCCCTTACGTACTCTATCCGGACGATATTACGTACGTAAGCGGCTTACAGTGGCTACTGTCTTGAATTATCGCAGGCCGTTAGCGCACGCTAATGAAGAATGGGTTACGCACGCTAATAAAAGTAGATTCTCACCGACATGACAGCTCAGACTTAGATCGCATGCATGCTACCGGTTAAAAAGGCTCACGTGTTGAAGTCAATCACGCGCGATTCCTTCTTAGCGTACGCAACCGAGGAAACCTTACGCACGCTAATACACAGGATTAGCGTACGTTAATAGTACTGTGTAGCGTACGCTACACTAACAAAAATTCGAAAATGCAACACTCTAATAACATCGAATCATCACATATGAAATAACAATGATATGATATTCAAATCTATAATACCTCAACATAATACTAAATGCAACGATTTCTGATAATCAGATTATCCGAATAATACAACGACAGGTAAAAATGAAAAGTTACAGTCGGATATTACATCTAGCTGGTCATCAGAGGTCGCCATCGGCCAGTTGCTGAGGGTCGGCATTCGATCGGTCACCAAGGTCGGTCGGCAAGTGCCGAGAGACGGTCGGTCACCAAGGGTCGGTCGGCAGGTGCCGAGGGAGGATCGTCCGCCAGTCGGTCGCCAGGAGTCCGTCGCCGAGTGCCGAGAGGCGATCGTATCTTAGGTCGATCGCTCGGCACCGGGACTTGTCCTGGGACCTTCAGCTGGCCTATTTATCTTGTCCGCTGGGTTAAGGCTCGGCCGCCTGGTCGCTGGTCGGCAGATCTGCCTCGGCCGCTCGGCAGTGACTCGATCGCCCGATCTCCGAGGCGATCGCCGGTCGGAGAGTGTTAATTCTTGACACAACACTCGGTATACTGTCTCGCTAGCTCAAGTTCATGGTTCGCCCGCTTGGATGCATCCAGGGAGTCCTTCTCCATTGCCATAATCCTATCAGCGAACTCGGCGTTCTCTTTCCGAGCCACCTCGAGATCCGCCTACAGGCGTTTAGTAGAAGGACGCCCCTCAAACTCCTGCGCAGCTTGGGCAGCCATCGTCGCCGCCTGGAGAGAGAGAGCAAAAGCAGCCTGCATCGCACTCCCAGATCGCTGACGAGCGATCGCATCTAAGTCAGTCGTCCAGGCCTTCGGCAAAGCAGAAACAGCCCGGTTGACATATAGCGGGAGATTGCAGGCCTGGCGAGGAGATCGGCTTGCCAGAAAATCCAATACCATCGGCGGGCAGGATGGGTTAGTGCTACGGATCCTGCATACAAATCAACAAAGTTAGCACATCTCCCACGCAAGTGACGAAATTCGACTCAACAAGCAAAGTCTACCTCTCGGCTCTCTCAGGATCACGGCCGAAGTATGGTTTCCCGCGAGGGGTCTCAGCCTCGACGATCGCCATCTCTCGTAAGAATTCCGCAGAGGGTGTAGACTCATCCACCAGTGGAACAGCGGTGATCGGAGGCGCGGCGATCGGCACCTCACTGGCAGGGGCAGAAGCTGGAGTTTCTACCGACCTCTGCCGTTTGCGGTTCGTTCGAAGCCCCTCCTCGTGAACTTCCTCCTCCGCTATGATCGGCTCCACGACAGGCCTCACCTCTGGAATGATAGGTAACACCACAGGAGGATCCCGAGATGACTTCTTCTGGCGAAGACGGCCCAAAAATCCAGGGTTCGACATAGCTATCTCCGGTGGAGGCTCCGAGAAATGAGGAAAGCGAACTTCTGCATTAAAGAACAATCAAACCACGGTCAGACACTCTCCAAGCAGGACGATCGCCAAGCAATTGGAGATCGCAGAAACTCATACCTGAGACCGATAGATGATGCGGAAAACTGAATAGCCGAGCTGACAGCCAACGACTCTTCCTATTGATCCAGCAAGCGTCTAACTCATCGTTCGGCAAACTTCGTATCCGCTCCCAGACGATCAAAAAGTCGAAAGAAAGCTCGTCGATCGTCGGAATATGGAAACCTGCAAAAAGGAAACCAAATTAGGTCAGTTCAGAATATATCCGAACTAAGGGAGAGTCAGAATCCTTACCCAGATTCCTCTCCCGAAAGCCTGTAGGAATATTCAGCTCGTCCGCGGGATTGTTGCTCGCCAGTGCCAGAACCACTTCGCCTGGTCGCCCCGCACCTTGTTCGGGACTCCGAGGATCACCCGTCCGGATCGGCCTTGAATATGATAGCCTCCGACCGACCCTTTCGGAGCCGTCAGCTTGAACAGATGGTTCATCTCCAATGGCGAAGGATGGCGGTACAGTCGGTGACCGCCGAACAAGGTAAGAGTGCAAATGATCTGGAGCCAGGCATTCGGCGTCAACTGGAGCGGCGCCACGTTCCAAGCAGCCAGCAGATGGGAGACCGAGGACGACAAAGGGAACCGCAGCCCGACCTCCATGATCGCTTCATTCACGGCGACCATGCCCTCCGGAGGCTGATCGGACCGTTCATTCTTGGCCAGTGCAAATAGATCCACATTTGAAGGGACATGAAACCTCGTCCTCCAGACGGCCAGGTCCTTCCTGGTCGCCGAGCTCCTTATCTGGCCAAGGGACTATAGAGATCGCTGCGCAGCCCAGAAAAGCGACCGCCTAGGAGGTTGATAAGGATGATCGATCGAATACTCCCGGTAATCGAATCTAGGATATGGACCGGCCAACCTCTCCATAATCTCAGCAAAGGCCACATAGGCCTGGCCAAAGGCACTATGCCGCTCCCAGTAGGCCCTCACCGCCAGATCTCTCTCCATCTGCAAGCGTCGGTGCTCAACCGCCGCCTCCCTAGCGACGTCGGCCTCATTAAACAGCGCCTCGACTTCCGTGGGATCAATACCGGTGCGGATAGCTTCGGCGGCCATCTCCAGATGGAATTCTGCAGAGGGTCCTCCCTGGGCAGTCGAAGCCCCGGCGGCGGAGCTGGAGCCCACTCCGTGCGAAGAAGATGCTCCAGACATTCTCAAATTTAGAAGAGGAGAAAAGGAGTGTTTCCTTACCAAGGATGGAATCGATCGACGATCGGCAGTCAGATCTTCAGAAATAATCTTCAGCGATATTATCCTTCTTTCTCCGATAAAAGCGCATAAGGGTCTTAACCCTGCAACCCTGTGCCTTTTTATAGGAGATGGCAGGGACTTCTGTGCAATTAAGGAGAATCTCAGGGGTCGTAGTTTAACCGTCGCAATTAATGACCCCCTTGAAACCCGCGTACGCGTCTTTTCAAGGACGCGCCAGACGAGGGGTTGCAGATAACCGTCGGTATCCCCCAACAGGAACCCGACACGTGCCCCGGAGACTTTTCCACATCTATTATCATTTCCCGCTCATTTCAGCGACCGGCCAGGTCGTCCAAAGTACAAGCCAAACAGCTCAAAAACGATCGCCAATTCCGTAAAATGCTGAGTCACTCGTCATAGTTCAGCGATCGCCAGCAGAACCACCTCACCCCATGTTTCCAACATCGGAGCAAGCTGGGGGCCAATTGTAGTGTCGAGATTTATTCACCTCGACAGGCGATCGACTACAAGGCCGAGCGATCGAGTCCACAACCAATCAAGCTATGGCGAACTCACCAAAACGAGGATAACAGTCCACGTTCGATTATCTAGCGATCGACTCTCAAGGCGATCGCCCTTGGCACCTAGCGATCAACTCTGGTGCCCGACTTAGGGCGACCGTCTTGTGCCCCAAACAAAGACCTTTGTCCGTCAAAGTCCACGAAGACTGGATCCCAGAACAGCGCCCACGTGTAGATCTGCGAAAGGCGCCGCATAACATGGATCGTTGACCACAGCCTGTCACCACCTTATCACCTACCGACAAACCCTCCGAAATGTACAAGGTGGGATCGCCCGTGACAGCGACTCAGACGCGTGCAGACTTCTCATTGGACCGCACAGCTGGCTGCCAGCAACCCCTGCGGACTTTAAGAAGACCAGCCCATGTGCTAAAAGACGATCGCCCATTTATTATAATATAGTAGAGGTGATCGCCCAGCATCTCCCAGTCCTATAAATAGAGAACTTCCAGCAACTGGAAAAAGGGTTCCTCTCAGTAGCACTCATAACAAAGAAAGGTTCTCCATTCTGTTCAGAGAAGACTCTCAGTTGGCAACTTCATTCACGAAAATACATACAAACGCATACATACTTTCAAGCTCTCGGCTTCATCTCCCGATTCTACCTCAAGATTTCTCTCTCAGTACCTCTCAACCAGAAGACGGTCGACAGAGGCACAAAGTCTCCACAGCACAGATTCGAAGAGACTCGCAAGTCCAGGAGCTCAGATACACAGCTTATACATACTGTGAGAGACCATCGATCCCTCACAGTTGTTACAGGTCATCAACGTTGTTAAAAGAACTCACAGAGCATCATATCTGGTTCTTCCGGCAATCTACACGCTCACTAGCTAAGATAACTAGGGTCTTTACACTCATTGTAATTGTACTCTAACATTAATACTTGTATCCCAGAATATTCGTATTAATAATATCTCACGAGAGCATTCAAGCCCGGGACTAACAACCCCGGCAAATCTTGTGTTATTTACTTTTCCCACGGAAGTGTTCTCGCACTTTGTTTGCTATCCATCCATTCCAGCAATATCTATCTCCAGATAATATTTTGGGTAGCAACACGAACCTCGAAAGAAAAGAGGAACGGAGGCACAAAATCCTCTCATCATCGACATAGTGACTCCATCACACGAGATTATCTATGACTACGGATATGTCCTCGAATCAACAATGGAACAATCGACGGACGCGTCGGAAACTTTGTTGATGTCAGAAAATAAAGAAATCTCGATGCAATGTACGAGTGAATATGGACTATTGGACAGGTCATCTACGCTAGTCGATGATGCTTTTGCCTACTCCGTCGCTCAAGAAATTATTGAAGACGACGATGCTAAGCCACGCTCAGTTGCTGAATGTCAACGACGAACCGATTGGCCGAAATGGAAAGATGCAATGCAGGCTAAACTAGACTCAATGGCTAAACGTGAGGTATTTGGCCGTATCGAGCCAATACCGTGGGTGTTAAACCAGTTGGACATAAGTGAGTCTTTGTTCGTAAACGCAATGATAAGGATGAGATCATGCGTTACAAAGCGAGACTAGTTACCCAAGGCTTCTCGCAGCGCCCTGGCATTGACTACGAGGAGACGTATTCTCCCGTTATGGACATCATCACTTTCCGCTACTTAGTCAGTTTAGTAGTGTCCGAAAAACTGAATATGCAGCTTATGGTTGTGGTTACAGCGTATCATTATGGGGATTTAGATACGGATATTTATATGAAAGTCCCCAAAGGGATTTCATTGCCCAAATCAAGTAGCTCTAAACCACGGAGCACTTACGCTGTGAAATTGCGTCGTTCACTGTATGGGTTGAAACAATGCAGAAGGATGTGGTACAACCGCCTACGTGAATACTTGGTTGGGAAGGGATACGAGAACAGTGACATATGTCCATGCATTTTCGTGAAAAGAACAGATACAGAATTCATGATTGTAGTCGTCTATGTAGATGACATGAATGTTATCAGTACCATAGATGAGGTCAATGAAATGGCCCGCTACCTTAAATCCGAATTCGAGATGAAAGACCTGGGAAGGACTCGATTCTGCTTGGGCTTAGAGCTAGAACATCGAGATGATGGCATACTCATTCATCAGTCTGCCTATGTCAACAAAATGCTCAGGCGATTTAGTATGGACAAGGCACATCCTCTTGCTACCCCCATGATTAGTCGAAGTCTGGAAATGAACAAGGATCTGTTTCGTCCCAAAGAGGAGGATGAAGAGGTCCTTGGAGCAGAAATACCGTACCTTAGCGCAATCGGTGCGTTGTTGTATCTGGCTCAATGTACTCGTCCAGACATCGCATTCTCTGTGAATCTGTTAGCGAGATTTAGATCCGCTCCCACGATAAGGCATTGGAATGGAGTAAAACACATCTTTCGATACTTGAAAGGCTCCAGCGATCTTGGATTGTTCTTTCCCTACGCAAGAAAGAGCGATATTCCGAAAGGAATTGTTGAGGTTAAGACGATGCATACCGACCGTCGATCTTCCTCTGATATTGCAGCTGAGCATAGTAGCTTGACTACCAGAAGTGCTAATGCGAGCAAGCTTACCCCCTATGCAGAGAATCCTAACGACACGTTAGTTAGATTTGCTGATGCCGGTTATCTCTCTTACCCGCATAAAGGACGTTCCCAAACTGGTTATATATTCACCATTGGGAATACGGCGATATCTTGGAGATCTACCAAGCAGACCCTGGTTGCTACTTCCTCGAACCATGCAGAGATAATTGCATTGCACGAATCCGTAAGGGAGTGCATTTGGCTCCGGTCAGTCATAGACCACATACGAGGAACGTGTGGATTAGATCCCACTACAGCAACCCCTACTTGTATCTTTGAGGACAATGTGGCATGCATTGAGCATATAAAGTTAGGTTTCATAAAGGGTGACAATACCAAGCATATCGCGCCGAAGTTCTTTTATAATCAGCAGCAGCAGAAATTGCTGAATATCGAAGTGAAACAAGTGAGTTCCGATGAGAATATCGCAGACTTGTTCACTAAGTCTCTGCCGAAATCTACATCTGAGAAACATGTGAGAAGCATCGGCATGTGTCGATTATCCGAGCTCAACTAATGATAGCTCGACGGAATGAGTTGTCATGTATACCTCAGGGGGAGTATACTTCACATGATTCTGACATTTGTAGTTGGTGCGTTGTTCTCTATTTCCTCACCAAGTCTTTGTTTTTCCCACGGGGTTTTATTTGACTTGGAAAGGTTTTTTACCAAGGCAACACCTTATGCACCTGTTAGTATTAGTGCTCGACACAGGGGGAGTGTTCCGGGAAATCCTTCCCTTATTGGTGTCTTACCTAATACTGGTTGTAAGGGGAAAAAGTTATGGAAGGTTCTAGACTCTTCCAGAGGTAGTAGGATCCTGTTAGATATCTTACCTTAACTAAGAATCCTATGTATGGAAGGACTCTCATTGTAATGCCTATATAAAGGCCCCTCTATTCATTGTTATCAATACAATTGATTTGCTGTCTTTTACTTTCTCCTGAAACAATCAGGTTATTAAATTTATTTGTATTCTTCATATTTTAAACCAACCATGTCTTTAATGAAGGATTTATTTTTCCCTTGAGTTGTACTTATAAGCAGAGCCTCTTCATAATGAATACACAATTTTATTAAAATTCTACACTGTCATGCTACACTAAAATCGATTTTTTCGATTCCTTAACCATTGCATCGGGCTGAAATTTCTATAAAAACTTCCAAACGTAAGGATCTGTTTATTCAACGATAGAGGTTGGATTCTAAAAAATATTGCTCGAAGAAATAAGGTTCGAACAGAAATATTTTTTATACGATATTAAATTCTATTTGTTCCTTGGAAGACTTTCTTGCATATGATGATTTTGAGAAACAAATGGTATATTTTAATTTTTAGATCTTAAGTTTCTATGTGCATATATATTTTGCTTTGCTTGAATTTTCTTATATGCTCGTAAATCTATCAATGCATTTATGTATATTATTGTTTTGAATTCTACCATCATCATATATAAATAATATATATGATGACCTAGAAATCTATTATCAAATATATTCTTCTTTATATTCCGAAGAAACACGATCCAACAACTCTTAATAGTCTAGAATATTATTCAAATAAAAGACTTATTCTAGTTCTTAAAGAAACATTACAATATCACATCATATTTTAGTTGATTATGATGTGTTCGTGAAGAACACTATGGGATCTAAGGATTTGTGTAAATTTCTGATGAAAAATACAAAATAATATTTCTGAAAAATATTGTAAGCGCCCGTGAAGAAGGAATTTTCTATACTTTAGCTATTTTTAGTATTATTTAATTTTTATACTCTTTTATTTATTGAATCTTAATTAAATTACTTGAAATTATTGCTCCCGAAGTATATAATTAGTTGTAATATTCTTGACGAATATTACTTATTTTAAATGAATAATTCTCATTTATACCTAATTACTCATAAACACTAGCAGCACAAATTTAATCATTATGCTCTTAATATAGCATATATTTTAATTTAAGAGTGAGATATCGCATAATGTTGTTCCTGGAGGAAAACATAACTTATTTCACAAATCAAAATGTGAAACTGATCTGAAAATATTCTCAATCGAGATTGTATAAAATATGATACATTCCACAATCATAACTCGATTATACTTCAGTGGTAGCAGGATTGAGTGATTGAATGTTCATCTCATATTTACTTACAATCATTCGTGGAAGTGAATAATATTTAAAATAATAAAATAATAAACTTGGGTAGTACATGGCTCAAATACTAAGAATACGTAAAAGTTATCTCATAGGATACATAATATCAGTAAAAATTATCTCATGAAGTAGATAAATGATTTAGAGTCATGTAGTGGATAATTACTCATAAACTTTATCCCTTCAAATGAATATTATCAATTGTTAATGATCATAACAGGAAAAGAAAAATCCTAAGATTATATGTCAAAATATCTACTTCTATATATTTTGTGGTTTAATATTTTATTAGCTCTTACGATATTTATGGATATTTATCAATATGGTATAAAATATCAATTGATTTTGTACCTGAAGTATGATTCAATTGATCATATAATTAGTGATAAAAAGATTAAATATTTTAAAGATATTTGCATCATTAAAATTCTTATCTTATTTTATTATTCATTTTTTTTGTGAATTGAATTTCAAGTTGTTGAGATTAAATAGTGATCATAAATGTGCACAATATCTATAGAAATAAATGATATTTTTTTAAGTCCGAAAAATACCATAAGTGATAGTACAAAACCATTGAGAATTCATGAAGAACCACTATATTCTCCCAAAAGGTTGAATATTACTTATTATTACTTTTAAGTCTCTAAAATTTATTGTGTTCAAAAACATCCGTTGAAATATATACGTCACTGAGATAACAAATGGGCCACATGATAAATACAGTTTCTAATAAAAAATAGTATTAGAGAAGCTCTCAAAGTAGATGACAAGTAAAATCACCACTTACTGTACTACGAGTCCACTAATTCCAATAATTTTAGTACTTGCATATTTTAAATTGCATGTTTAATGATAAAGTTTATTCACATCATGTTTGTGTGTTATTTAATTATATATTGTTTATTTATGTTATATAACATGAATATATAATAATACAGATTTATACATGTGTCATAAATATCCTAAAATTAGTGGTAAAATATAAATTATTCCGGGATATCCTTCCCTTGTATGTGTCTTGCCTAATACTGGTTGTAGGAAGATACATATATGGAATGTTCTAGATCCTTTTAGATGTAGTAGGATCTCATTAAATGTCTTACTTTAACTAGGAATCCTATGTATGGAATGACTCTCATTGTAATGCCTATATAAAGGTCTCCTTTATCCGTGTTATGAATACAATTGATTGATTCATTTGTACTACTTTCTTACATTCTCCTCAAATACATTATCAACACGTAGCTCCAAATTTTTTTTCCAAAAATTTCGACCCCCCTGCTCGTCGTACACCACTACATCCCCGACCCGTCGCCGCACTTCGACGCACACCACCTCCGCGACCAGTCCACCCGGACCCTACTGCGACCCAGCCCCGATCGCCCTGCTTAGCCCCTGCCGCACACTGCCACCACAACCGCAGCCCCAATAGCCCTGCTCGGTCCCTGTCGCACACTGCCACCACAGCCGCAGCCCCGATCGCCCTGCTTGGCCCTTCCCGCACACTGCCACCACAGCTGAAGCCCCGATCCCCCTCACTCTGTAACACCCCCAATCCGCTCGAGTATATTACACGCCGTAGAACCCTTCCTCAAGGATCTACCAGGCTGGTAAATACATCGAACAACTCAAAAATACCTTTAAGGCTAAAATGACTCAGTAGACCGATTTGGTCTTTCAATAACTACATACAACTCAAACACAATACATGCCCACGCAGGGGTCGAATACAACACACTCCCGTACAACGGGAAAAGAATACCGCAACGGAAATAAAATACAACTGAACCAATACAACAATGTACGGGTCCTCATGTGATTAGTATCGATCATCTTTCATCATCCTTCGTGCCGACCCTGTGTTATGCTCCCAAACATGAATGCAAAAACAGACATCCACCCCCCGAATACTCGGGGGTTAGCAAAACTCCAATATTTTGCTAGTGCAAGAACAAAGTGCAAAATACGAGCCATACAATTCACATTTCCACGAATAACAATAACCAGGAATCCTCAAAGATCCAAACATAACGAAAAGTACTCCCCGAGGCAAGAGTTTGGGTGAAACGTTCCAAAACCGAAAGATCACAAATCAAGGGAAACAATTTATAAAACAGTTTAAAAATGCCATCAAGAGTTCTAATAGAAAACACTTAGGATTATCAAATTCTTCTCTTCCCAAAAATCAACAGGGTCACAGCCCAAAGGTTTTGTTTTCGCAAATAGAAAACCGACAACAATTCACAGGGTTAAAACCCACGTCACGTGTCCTCGACGGACATAAAAATCAATACCAACTCGTGAAGTTTTTACTCGTGAATCTAGGGCTCACCCATTGGACTCCCTCCGTGGCCCCGTCAAACCCTCCCGAGGTGAGCAAATACATTCACCAAATATACACACCACTCGTGAAGTTTTTACTCGTGAATCCAGGGCTCACCCATTGGACTCCCTTCGAGGCCCCGTCGAACCTACCCAATGTGAGTAAAATACATTCACCACTCGAGAATCCAGGGCTCTCCCATTGGACTCCCTCCGTGGCCCCGTCGGACCCTCCCGAGGTGAGCGAAGCAATCATGCACATATAACATATCACACCAAGGATATCCAAACAATTCACCTAGGGGCATCAAACACTTAGCAAAACACCACGTCAACCATAATGCGGCGGAAAGAAGCAATATACGTACACATGCATTATCAAGCGTAACATAAACACCAAACATATCCAAAGGATTCACGTAGTCACTTACAACCCACACAATTTACAAAACACACGCGTTTTGAAAGTGAGCCTTTATCGAGGCTAGACGAATCTTTTGAAAACACATTTCAAAAAAACAAACAAACATACAAAGACGATCACCAATCATCATATCCACAAAACAAGAAATGTATGGACAAGGTACTTGCCTCAAATAAGAACAACGCAGAGAATCGACCGAAGTAGGTTGGCACGAACCGACTACGAACCCGCCGACTCCACCGAACGCCAACTCGCGATAATAAACTATGGAGGACAAATAACCACAATGAAAATGAATTCCATAGCACGACTTAAAGCCGTTGAATTCAAGGAACAAACGACGAAAGTTCAAGGGTTTCCCCCAAAATGGCCAAGAACACGAATTGACCCGACAAAACATGAAAATGGGCTTCCCAACCGAAATATGGATATTCAATGCATAGGATATGTCTAAAAATATCATTATACAACAGTCGGTTCATCAAAAATGGATGGAAAACGAAATCAAGAACAAATCCCCCCAAAAAGTCAACTCGAAGGAAATCAAGAAATATATCTCGATTCGACGAAGAACAATGGATTAAATGATGTTAAACACAAGAATACTACTAATATTAATCATACCCATCATGGATTAATCAACAATACGGAACGAATCGGACAAAAATGCAAAAACCCCAAAATTTCTCAAAATAGGGTTCTAGGAAATCTCACCTTGATTCGCTGGATCAAAGGATGATATAGGATGATCAATCAATGATATGAACTCAAGAACTTCATGGAATTGTTGTTCAACAACATGGCTTTGCCTACTCCGAAGCTCCAGCCACGGATCGAAACGAAGGGAAATGAAAAACGAGTGAAAATGCGATTGCTCTGTCACATTTATACTGGTGCAGCCTAGCGTGCGCTAGGCTGCCGAGCTAGCGTACGCTATCGGCCCAGGCCGCAATCCAGAGACACTGCTCGGCCAGGTAGCGTACGCAGCCTTCCGGCCATAGCGCGCGCTACCTACCGGTCGTAGCGTGCCCAGTGCTCGATAGTAGCGTGCGCTACCTGCCGATCCACCCGAGTCCAGAACCTCACTGCCCCTACTGTCTCGGCCGACTAGCGCGCGCAGCTAACCGGCCGTAGCGTGCGATGCCTCCCGGACGTAGCGCGCGCTACCTTACGGCCGTAGCGTGCGCTACGCCGGTTCCTGCCGCACCCGTCCGGCCAGTACCCGCAACCGTCCGGCCAGCGCCCGACCACCAGGGCTCGACGACTTGATTATCCAAAAATGCACGGAACGAACATGACAAAACGCTCGTGGGCAACATCAATGACCCGAAATGAAATATCATGCAACAATTAATCACATGCGACCATGAAAAGGGTCAAGACAACAAATACGAATGCGGATACCCACAACTTTGGGTAAATTACAAAATGGCCCAAAACACCCGAAAATCACGATATGTGATCGAATAACCAAACTGAAGTACATAACACGTCTAACAAAGTTAAACGGACTTACGGGAAACTCGAAACAGCAGTTTCGAACGAGATTTGCAAGAATCGAACTCAAGTGCGGAAAAGACGCTAAAAAGCACGGAACTCAACAAAACGACACCGAAATGAACTCAGATGTCAAAAAGTGCAGAATTAAACATTCTCAGAATGACGAAACGGTCACAAGAGAGCCGTTAAAACAGACTCTCGTCAAAAAAGAAAATTATTGGAAATCGAATTTGCGAATATTATATACTACCCTCCTTAAAAGAAGTTTCGTCCCGAAACTTAAAACAAGTCGGGAGAAGCGATATCCCGCCAGGAAGACTCAACGAGATACACAAGAAACGCGTAACTTACGTCCAACGGCGAAATGTTACAAGCAACACAAAGGAATATACGGCGTGAAAACACGCTCCACGACGACCAACACAACATCGCCGTTAGGGATATAATAAAACCAACAAATGACAAGCGTCATCAAACGGATAATATAGTCAAGTCAATTATCCGAACATTAACAAAACACAACGAACGAAAATCAATATGATTGACCAATCCAACGGTACATCAATCAAAACGCGAACCAATCGCTGAACAAATACGGAATTCCACCGCCCAAGGGTTGGAAGATCGAAAACGGGACTAATTTCCAGAACTTAAGGGAATTACGAAGGAGCCTGAACGTTCAACAATCACGAAACGAGATCAACAAAAACCGAACAATCAAATGATCGAGACAACAAAAATCGAACTATCATGTTCGAATCACGAAGAACAATAAAATTCAAACAACAACTCCCAGGTTCACGTCTCGGCTCGAGACAATATATGATTCGGTGAAAACAACAAGATGTGATTCACATAAGATCCACAGAAAAGGGAATAGCAATTGAAAAGTCACAACGACAAACGAGTCATTCTGAAACAATACCACACTCGTTCGATCAACAAAAGCAAAGGGCAGGACAAGCTCAGAAAATGTCAACGAACATAAACGAGTCGACAGAGTCGAAAATACAGAAGTTCAAAATCCGATCCACTTCGAATAAAAGAACTAGTAGAACCAAAAGATGTTACTTCCGAACAAGGTTCACAAGAATCGAACCGAACTCGGAAAAGTCACAACGACAACCAGATCGACCCAAAACAAGATCACGGCTCATTCGAACGATGAAACCGAAATACAGAACAAGTTCAGAAAGTATCAACGAACACGAGCGAGTCGATAGACTTGAGAAAGAGGAAATGCAGAAGTCCAAAAACAATACGGGTATTACATTCGACCTCTTATAAAAGAAATGTCGTCCCCGCAACTCACAACAACAGAAACAAGGTAACACAAAAAGCAACCGACAGAAAAATCTCCCATGGGCCTCTCAGAGCCGATTCTGATATCTGTGCTGAAGCGCGAACTCT
This sequence comes from Orobanche coerulescens, assembly GCA_033398695.1. NCBI lineage: Eukaryota > Viridiplantae > Streptophyta > Magnoliopsida > Lamiales > Orobanchaceae > Orobanche > Orobanche coerulescens. The sequence goes on along the minus strand of CM065812.1, from coordinate 153,432,389 downwards.
GGAAGTCCCGGTAACCAATTCTCAAAACTGGATTCGGTGTCCCTCGAGTCCGCACTTGAAACACGTCACTGGCGAGGAAGGACAATTTGCACGTGTATGCCCCCGGCACATCACGGTTGAAACACCTCGGCTCGACATACCGAAAATACAAATGCTAGATACAATGGGGCATAACGTCGCAAAACAACATAACGGAGATGCCAACTCAACGCAACAAAGAATCATAACACATATCATATACAACGATTACCATCGTAAAGTAATACACCCACAAACACTACAGCAACGACGGTATCGTTCGGTGACCTCAACGGCCCGAACGATAACCAGCACATAATTACAACCATCATGAAAGAATCACACATGTACACAAACGTACAAACCCAAGCTTCAACATCTCACACTCGTGCGGCAACACACAAATCACCACGAGGCGACAAATAGTAAATACCAGTTCACACCTCTCATAGAGGGCTAGTACTACAAATACGTGGCAATGCCTCAACGTTCATGCCACCAATTCGATCATATCCGGAAGTTAACATTATAACGACTAAGCAAACATCATACATACATTCCCAAACCGCAAACGGGAATTGATAGGTTTTAAAAAAAATGAAAACCACCATTTGAAAATAATTTTGGAAACACCGATTGATCTCGAGTATCACCTTTCAAAAAGTACAAACGTGAAACATCGTTATCGAGACTTTGGAGAACCATTTCGCATTTGATAAAAATGAGGACACTTTCTCTTAGTGAAAAACTTTCAGAATATTCGACCCTCGGGTCTAAGTAAAAGTGTTTCTAAAACATTGAAAATATCTCAAAATATTTTGGTCCTCGAGGTAGAAGAATTTTGAAACATATTGTGGCACCTTGGATGTACCATGAGAAAATAATTCATTTTAAAGGTACGTCTCGAAATTTATTTTCTAAGATACTCAAGGTTTTCAAAGATAATTCAATGGGCTAGAATGCCCAAAAATTTCAGATAATTACACGGAACATTATAGCGCCGTGGGTCCCGCACCGGAACCCACCAAGCTAAAAACCATTTACAAAAATGCCAAAAAGGCCGATGACGGTAATATTTCAAAAACTCATAAAAGCCATTTACAAAATACTAAATACCATCATAAGAATTTCGCCAAAACGATCAAGGCCATAATGCCAAAAACTCGATTAAGGAAATCGGTTTTCGAAACAAAACTCAGTCGGTAAAATACCGAAAGCCATTACAAAAGAACTCACGCAGCGGATAAAAGAAATACAGTCCAACATGCACAATCCAGCAACACTACTCCTCATATGAACGAAATATGAGAGTCAAATAACCACACATCACGAAATCAAAATCCATAAGAGGATTCCGTCAATTAACTCATAATCATACCTGTAACTCGCATCAGACGAGGCACAACTTACATCCACAGGTCGCACGAATATGATGATCGCCCTACGATACTAATCACGACCAACAAACTCAGACGACGCGTCGCGACACGACTCAGTCAGACAAAATCCGACGAGACAAAACTCAACAGACACAACTTGACCCGACAGCCTAGGTTTCCACAACCTAAGCTCTGATACCATTTATGTAACACCCCCAATCCGCTCGAGGATATTACACGCCGTAGAACCCTTCCTCAAGGATCTACCAGGCTGTAAATACATCGAACAACTCAAAAATGCGTTTAAGGCTAAAATGACTCAGTAGACCGATTTAGTCTTTCAATAAATACATACAACTCAAACACAATACATGCCCACGCAGGGGTCGAATACAACACACTCCCGTACAACGGGGAAAGAATACCGCAACGGAAATTAAATACAATTGAACCAATACAACAATGTACGGGTCCTCATGTGATTAGTATCGATCATCTTTCATCATCCTTCGTGCCGACCTTGTGTTATGCTCCCAAACCTGAATGCAAAAACAGACATCCACCCCCCGAATACTCGAGGTTAGCAAAACTCCACTGTTTTGCTAGTGCAAGAACTGTAACACCCCCAGATTACGACCGGGAATGTCACATGCCGTAGACCCTTCTCACAAGGATCTACCAGGCTAAACTCCAATAGACTACTCAAAAATTGACCGACCGGGGTCAATCTAATTACAAAGCAGACCGACAAGGTCATTAAACAATTCAGAACTAATGACATTCACATCTCAATGACAATAATAAACTTGAATACAGAAAGAAATGACAACTCAATTTAATAAATGAAAACTACACCCATGCAAGGGTGAATACTCGACCAAAATGAAAACAAAAGAAAGACTCTGACTCTTGTGTGATTAGCATCGTCGTCTTTCATCTCCTTCCAAGCCAATCTCGTGACCTCTCCCGAGCTGCCAAAACCTGAGCGCATAACAGGCACCCACCCCCCAAAAATTAGGGGGTTAGCAAACTGGAATTTTGCTAGTGCAAGTACATAATATACAATATATACGAACAATAACAACACAAAACTCAACAGCCGCGAAGCCTTAATACAAACCACGCATTCCCATAGTCAACACAGAATAGCACTCGCATACACAAGGTGAAAGATAATCACATAGTCATATTCTCTTTACGGAACATAATGCCAATGAAACTTTTAACGAGCCTAAGGAGTCAGAAGATCTAGTTTGAAAATCCCCTCTTATAAGGGAAAAGCATTTTGATATGATAATTTGAAAATGTTATTATTGACTCGGGCCGCCCTGGGGTTTTGAAAATCGAATGGGCATACTTTTAGAAAATAACTTCAAAAGCTCTCGGGTCATCGACCCAGCATGTAGAAAACAATTTGTAAGAAAACCATTACAACGTTATTCAGGGTCCTCGACCCAATTTATAAAACACTATCACAAGCGAAACATTACAACATCTCACGGGGTTCTCGGCCCAATCCAAATAATATCATCACGAGACCAAATCTCAACATCCCACGGGGTCCGCGACCCATTATACAGAATAATCAACACAGTACAATCAAAGGCACAACCTCTCATTCGACAAATCCTGCTCAAGACCCCCGATTAATTAACCCTCGGAGATCTCGTAAAATATCCTTGGTTAATTAACCCTGATACCAACATTGAAAATAAGTTGAAACAAACTTTCAAGAAACACGAACCGCGGTCTATATCAAGACCAACATTTTAAAGCGAGTTTGAAGAACTTAGAATTATGAAAAACGTTTGGTAATGGGGTCTTAGCTATCACTCAAATATCCGTAACCAATAAGCCTGCCAGGCGCCTCCCTTGCACACCTGTGCACCGGCGTTCACTCCACTATGTTGGCCGCCCCTTGAACATGTCACCGCGCCGGCGATCACTCCCACAAGAGCCGCCCCTTGCACGCGCATTAGGTAACACCGGTGTTCACCAAACATATGGAGCCGCACATTGCAGCGTACACCAGGCCGGAGTACACACCCCGCCCTCAGAGGTTCCCGGATACGACGTCTCTCACAACAAGTATTCACATTGGTACAAACATCAAGTACACAATCAATCGTTGCAACAATTATCCACTCAGTGCACCAATTCACACAAATTATCCATCAGTCCATAATCACACAAATAAACAATATCACGCACATTATCAATAAAACTCAATCACAATAAGCCTTCAGGCATAACTAACCAACGCCGCACACATGTCTCTATATTGCAACTCAACCGAGTACATATATATTATATCTATAAGTATAGTTCATCCCTCAATCCAAATTGAGTATGTCAACTAGTGTTAGTATTCGTCCCCCGGCATTCACCGACATAAGCATATATATCAATATACGTATACACATACATATATTTAACCAATAAATACATATAATTCACACACTTCGGCAACAACGATTTCACATAGTTATAATTCATATATAAAGGTACTTGCCTCTAATCCAAAGCATGCGAAGCAACGGGAAAGCTCGACCGGAAACCCTCGAATCTTCCAACTCGAATCGAAGGCGAAGAACACGGATTAAGGGTGTTAATCAACACCAAAAGCTCATGGAAGCTGAAAACCTGGAATTACAAGACTCCAATATCGCTCCAAGATCGTCACAAGTCGTCACAGCTATGGAGGAAAGGAAGGAGGATGAAAAATGACGAACTCGGTCAGCCCTCCAATATTAATACCCGTAGAAGGATTACGTACGTAAGCGATAAGCTATTACGTACGTTAGAGGGTTTACGTACGTAAGGTATAAGACCTTACGTACGTAAGGGTCGCCCCTGTACTAATTAACGAAGACCCTTACGTACATAATGCGAAGGGCTTTACGTACGTAAGGCCATGCTGATAACGTACGTTATACTTAAAGTATAGCGTACGTAATGGCTTAGCAGTTCCTGAACTGTTAGGTTCAGCTCGTCGAGTACAAGCGTGATGAAACCGCGAAACGACAACAACACAAGACGAGGAAATGCATACGAAGAGTACAGAACGACGAACTCAAGGATCAAAATAAAATACGATTCCGACTACCCGAAGGTTCGAAATACGAAAACAGAGTAATCACCGCCAAACTTTGGGAAATTACAAAACGGCCCAAACGTCCGTAAATCACAATATGACCTCAAGCATCCGAACCGAAACTCACAACACGCATAATAAAGCTCAACGGACTTATAGGAAACACGAAACCATAGTTTCGAACCATCATCACACGAAATGAACTAAATAGCGGGAAAAGTCGCTCAAAACACGGATTCGGGTAAAACAGCCCCGGAACAACTCGGATGACCAAACATGCTGAACGAAATATTATCAAAATGTCAAAACGCTTGCAAGTGAGCTTCTGGAAACCAGAAAGATGCCAAAAACGAAAAAGTACCGAAAGAGAAAATCACGGGTATTACATTCTACCCTCCTTAAAAGAAGTTTCGTCCCGAAACTTAAAATAGAGAGCGATGGAACAATAGTTTCAAACAAAATTTGCAAGAATCAAATTCAGATGTGGAAAGGCCACAATAATCCATGAGATTTAGCAAAACAGCTCCGAAATTCGTTCGGAGGACGGTAGACTAAGTAAAACAAGGTAGTTTAAAAGCGTCGAGGGGATCACAATTGAATTACCAACAATGAAAGGTCACACAATACTGAAAATATCAAGAAAAGTACGGGTAATACATTCCCACATACTAAAAAGATATTACGTCTCCGAAACTTAGAACAACAAGAGTTGGAAACGTAAAGCAATGAAACGAAAAATGATCGAAGTCACGATTGTTTGAAACAGCAACGATTAAGACATAGTATAAAATCTTTATTCTCCCATGCTAGGATCTTCAGAAGGAAACATAGGGTTCCGGGACACTTTCCGGTCACTAGCTCTGCTCTCTCTTAGGGCGGCATTCTTTGCCAATTCGGAAACTGTCTCACAGTGTTTCTCCCGATGACCTTCACACCCGCACCGGTAACAAGTCAAGAGTGGAGAGGGACAATTTGCACGAACATGTCCCTGACAGTTACAGTTGAAATATCTTCTCTTCTTACCGAGAATCAGTGATGCTGGTTTGGGATTTCCAGCGCTCACTCCCGACCGCGAAGATGACGCCTTCGAACGACGTGAGGGCTTGGGAGCCTTAGTCTCTTCACCGCCCAGAAATTTTCCCGATGTCCTCGGTCTCTTTGCTTCGCTCGTGGGCTCGATCACTGAGGAGATTTCATAGGATATCGTTTGATCTTGATACTCCTTCACTGTTGCATGGATAGTTGTCGTACAAACCACCTTATCGCTTCCACTTCCGTCATCACACTTACGTCCGCCAAGGCTCGACATACTAATACAGATAGTACCGTTTAGCATTATCAAATAATCAGTCGTACAGTATACCACAATTATCAACACAAGGTTTAGTTAACATCTATAGAATAACGTAAAGCGTAAAGTTTTCTGAAGTCAATCCCGAGTCCTTCGATGAGGACGATCATTATATGCATGCACTTAATGAAAACAATTTTTTGAAAAAGTGAGTGAGTCACCTTACGCCCAAAGCTTGTAAATACTGCCCTTTATTTTGGAAGAGGAAGTTTATACATCGACTTTCAAAATTATTTCGAGTAATGAATCCTATAAAATTGGAAATTGAATCGTAACTAATTTGAAATATTTCAAAGGTGTTGAGTTCCAAATATCACAAATTGAAAATCTTTCCTCTTCTACCAAAATATTTAATCGAAAGGTTTTTCACCGAAATACGTGACTATTTGACATGACGACATTAAGTCGTGGGTTTTTACAACTTTAGAAAATTTCAAAGCACCACTATAAATGTTTGTGATATTACAGCGCCGTGGGACCCGTGCCGGAACCCACTTAGACTAAAAATCATTTTTAAAACGTCCAAAATGCCAAATATCCCGATGATGGTAATATCCTCAAATAATCACAAAAGCCATTTGTAAAATGTCAAATGCCGTCAAATCATGCAAGACCAAAATGCCAAAGCTCGATTTAGGGAATTAGTTTACGAAATAAAAATTCAATTTGTAAGATACCAAGAGCCATTTCAAAATACTCAAGCAGCGGGTAAAATTAACACTCAAAGATTTATTCTACTGAAATGCAGAAACCGATAAATATGTTCGACTCCCGAAACATACTACATAACCATTTACATTCAGACTGTAAACGCATGTTATGTCCTAAAACGATAATATCACCAAAAAATTCCAAACCTTGCTCACATTAAACACATTAGCACGATATAATCAAATACGTATATAAAGGGACTTATGATCGGGAGGCTTACCATCACGGATTGCCGAAAGATGATGTCGGAACCACGATACTAATCACAACTCTGATGCGCGCGACTTACACAAGACAAGGACTTGACCCAACGGCCTAGGTTTTTTGCAAACCTAAGCTCCGATACCATATCTGTAACACCCCCAGATTACGATCGGGAATGTCACATGTCGTAGACCCTTCTCACAAGGATCTACCAGGCTAAACTCCAATAGACTACTCAAAAATTGACCGACCGGGGTCAATCTAATTACAAAGCAGACCGACAAGGTCATTAAACAATTCATAACTAATGACATTCACATCTCAATGACAATAATAAACTTGAATACATAAAGAAATGACAACTCAATTTAATAAATGAAAACTACACCCATGCAAGGGTGAATACTCGACCAAAATGAAAACAAAAGAAAGACTCTGACTCTTGTGTGATTAGCATCGTCGTCTTTCATCTCCTTCCAAGCCAATCCCGTGACCGCTCCCAGTGCCAAAACTCAGCGCATACTGTGCACCCACCCCCAAAAACTAGGGGGTTAGCAAACTGGAATTTTGCTAGTGCAAGTACATAATATACAAGATATACGAACAATAACAACACAAAACTCAATAGCCGCGAAGCCTTAATACAAACCATGCATTCCCATAGTCAACACAGAATAGCACTCGCATACACAAGGTGAAAGATAATCACATAGTCATATTCTCTTTACGGAACATAACACCAATGAAACTTTTAACGAGCCCAAGGAGTCAAAAGATCTAGTTTGAAAATCCCCTCTTATAAGGGAAAAGCATTTTGATAAGATAATTTGAAAACATTATTATTGACTCGGGCCGCCCTGGGGTTTTGAAAATCGAATGGGCATACTTTTAGAAAATAACTTCAAAAGCTCTCGGGTCATCGACCCAGCATGTAGAAAACAATTTGCAAGAAAACCATTACAACGTTATTCGGGGTCCTCGACCCAATTTATAAAATACTATCACAAGGGAAACATTACAACATCTCACGGGGTTCTCGGCCCAATCCAAATAATATCATCACGAGACCAAATCTCAACATCCTACGGGGTCCTCAACCCAATACACAGAATAATCAGCACAGTACAATCAAAGGCACCTCTCATTCGACAAATCTTGCTCAAGACCCCCAATTAATTAACCCTCGGAGATCTCGTCAAATATCCTTGGTTAATTAACCCTGATACCAACATTGAAAACAAGTTGAAACACGAACCGCAGTCTATATCAAGACCAACATTTTAAAGCGAGTTTGAAGAACTTAGAATTATGAAAAACGTTCGGTAATGGGGTCTTAGCTATCACTCAAATATCCGTAACCAATAAGCCTGCCAGGCGCCTCCCTTGCACACCTGTGCACCGGCGTTCACTCCACTATGTTGGCCACCCCTTGAACATGTCACCGCGCCGGCGATCACTCCCACAAGAGCCGCCCCTTGCACGCGCAGTAGGTAACACCGGTGTTCACCAAACATATGGAGCCGCACATTGCAGCGTACACCAGGCCGGAGTACACACCCCGCCCTCAGAGGTTCCCGGATACGACGTCTCTCACAACAAGTATTCACATTGGTACAAACATCAAGTACACAATCAATCGTTGCAACAATTATCCACTCAGTGCACCAATTCACACATTATCCATCAGTCCATAATCACACAAATAAACAATATCACGCACATTATCAATAAAACTCAATCACAATAAGCCTTCAGGCATAACTAACCAACGCCGCACACATGTCTCTATATTGCAACTCAACCGAGTACATATATATTATATCTATAAGTATAGTTCATCCCTCAATCCAAATTGAGTACGTCAACTAGTGTTAGTATTCGTCCCCCAGCATTCACCGACATAAGCATATATATCAATATACGTATACACATACATATATTTAACCTATAAATATATATAATTCACACACTTCGGCAACAATGATTTCACATAGTTATAATTCGTATATAAAGGTACTTGCCTCTAATCCAAAGCACGCGAAGCAACGGGAAAGCTCGACCGGAAACCCTCGAATCTTCCAACTCGAATCGAAGGCGAAGAACACGGATTAAGGATGTTAATCAACACCAAAAGCTCATGGAAGCTGAAAACCTAGAATTACAAGACTCAAATATCGCTCCAAGATCGTCACAAGTCGTGACAGCCGCGGAGGAAAGGAAGGAGGATGAAAAATGACGAACTCGATCAGCCCTCCAATATTAATACCCGTAGAAGGATTACGTACGTAAGCGATAAGCTATTACGTACGTTAGAGGGTTTACGTACGTAAGGTATAAGACTTTACGTACGTAAGGGTTGCCCCTGTACTAATTAATGAAGACCCTTATGTACGTAATGCGAAGGGCTTTCCGTACGTAATGCCATGCTGATAATGTACGTTATACTTAAAGTATAGCGTACGTAATGGCTTAGCAGTTCCTGAACTGTTAGGTTCAGCTGGTCGAGTACAGGCGTGATGAAACCGCGAAACGACAACAACACAAGACGAGGACATGCATACGAAGAGTGCAGAACAACGAACTCAAGGATCAAAATAAAATATGATTCCGGCTACCCGAAGGTTCGAAATACGATAACAGAGTAATCACCGCCAAACTTTGGGAAATTATGAAATGGCCCAAACGTCCGTAAATCACAATATGACCTCAAGCATCCAAACCGAAACTCACAACACGCATAATAAACCTCAACGGACTTATAGGAAACACAAAACCATAGTTTTGAACCATCATCACACGAAATGTACTAAATAGCGGGAAAAGTCGCTCAAAACACGGATTCGGGTAAAACAGCCCTGGAACAACTCGGATGACCAAACATGCAGAACGAAATATTATCAAAATGTCAAAACGCTCGCAAGTGAGCTTCTGGAAACCAGAAAGATGCCAAATACGAAAAAGTACCGAAAGGGAAAATCATGGGTATTACAAGAACAAAGTGCAAAATACGAGCCATACAATTCACATTTCCACGAATAACAATAACCATGAATCCTCAAAGATCCAAAGATAACGAAAAGTACTCCCCGAGGCAAGAGTTTGGGTGAAACGTTCCAAAACCGAAAGATCACAAATCAAGGGAAACAATTTATCAAACAGTTTAAAAATGCCATCGAGAGTTTTAATAGAAAACACTTAGGATTATCAAATCCTTCTCTTCCCAAAAATCAACAGGGTCACAGCCCAAAGGTTTTGTTTTCGCAAGAAAACCGACAACAATTTACAGGGTTAAAACCCACGTCACGTGTCCTCGACGGACATAAAAATCAATACCAACTCGTGAAGTTTTTACTCGTGAATCTAGGGCTCACCCATTGGACTCCCTACGTGGACCCGTCGAACCCTCCCGAGGTGAGCAAATACATTCACCAAACATACACACCACTCGTGAAGTTTTTACTCGTGAATCCAGGGCTCACCCATTGGACTCCCTTCGAGGCCCCGTCGAACCTACCCAAGGTGAGTAAAATACATTCACCACTCGTTCATCCAGGGCTCTCCCATTGGACTCCCTCCGTGGCCCCGTCGGACCCTCCCGAGGTGAGCGAAGCAATCATGCACATATAACATATCACACCAAGGATATCCAAACAATTCACCCAGAGGCATCAAACACTTAGAAAAACACCATGTCAACCATAACGCGACGTAAAGAAGCAATATACGTACACAAGCATTATCAAGCACAACATCAACACCAAACATATCCAAAGGATTCACGTAGTCACTTACAACCCATACAATTTACAAAACGCACGCGTTTTGAAAGTGAGCCTTTAACGAGGCTAGCCGAATCTTTTGAAAACTCATTTCAAACAAACAAACAAACATACCAAGACAATCACCAATCATCATATCCACAAAACAAGAAATGTATGGACAAGGTACTTGCCTCGAATAAGAACAACGCGGAGAATCGACCGAAGTAGGTTGGCACGAACCGACTACGAACCCGCCGACTCCACCGAACGCCAACTCGCGATAATAAAATATGGAGGTCAAATAACCACAATGAAAATGAATTCCATAGCATGACTTAAAGCCGTTGAATTCAAGGAACAAACGACGAAAGTTCAAGGGTTTCCCCCAAAACGGCCAAGAACACGAATTGACCTGACAAAAGGGCTTCCCAACCGAAATATAGATATTCAATCCATAGGATATATTTAAAAACATCATTTTACAACAATCGGTTCATCAAAAACGGATGGAAAACGAAATCAAGAACAAATCCCCCCAAAAAGTCAACTCGAAGGAAATAAAGAAATATACCTTGATTCGATGAAGAACAATGGATTAAATGATGTTAAACACAAGAATACTACTAAAATTAATCATACCCATCATGGATTAATCAACAATACGAAACGAATCGGACAAAAACGCAAAAACCCCAAAATTTCTCAAAATAGGGTTCTATGAAATCTCACCTTGATTTGCTCGATCAAAGGATGATATAGGATGATCAATCAATGATATGAACTCAAGAACTTCATGGAATTTTTGTTCAACAACATGGCTTCGCCTCCTCCGAAGCTCCAGCCGCGGATCGAAAAGAAGGGAAATGAAAAACGAGTGAAAATGCGACTGCTCTGTCACATTTATACTGGTGCAGCCTAGCATGCGCTAGGCTGCCGAGCTAGCGTACGCTATCGGCCCAGGCCGCAATCCAGAGACACTGCTCGTCCAGGTAGCGTGCGCAGCCTTCCGGTCGTAGCGCGAGCAGCCTCTCGGTCGTAGCGTGCGCAATGCCCGATAGTAGCGTGCGCTACCTGCCGATTAGGGTTGCAAACGAATCGAATCGAACCGAATACTGAGACATTTTATTCGAATTGGATCAAGTTAACGAATATTCGAATTCGAATTCGATATTTAGTCGAATTCAAAATGCGATTCGTATTCGATTCGTTAAAAAATTCGAATATTCGAATATTCGATTCGATTCGAAATTCGAAATTATTTATATATATGTATATTCCAAATAAATTATTTAACTAAAAATAAATATAAAAACTATATTATAAAATAAAATTATATTTAATAAATACATAACATATATATTCTCTATATATTTATTTTATATAATTAAACTATATTGACTAGCATATATTATGTATTAGAAAACTATATAACCAATATATATATTATATATTACAAATATTACATAAATAAACGAATCGAATATTCGAATACATCGAATCGAATATTGGCATATTTGTATTTGTATTCGAAAAATCTACGAATACAAAAAATTATTCTTATTCAAATTCGAATTCGATTTTTCCGAATACGAATCGAACAATACGAATACGAATATCGAATCGAATCAAAATTATTCGATTTGTTTGCAACCCTACTGCCGATCCACCCGAGTCCAGAACCTCACTGCCCCTACTGTCTCGGCCGAATAGCGCGCAGATACTAAGGCCAGAAGGCGGCCGCTTACCGGCCAGAAGCGTGCTACCTTCCGGCTGTAGCGTGCGCTCCGCCGGTTCCTGCCGCACCCATCCGGCCAGTGCCCACAACCTTCCGGCCAGTACCCGCAACCGTCCGGCCAGCGCCCGACCACCAGGGCTCGACGACTCGATTATCCAAAAACGCACGGAACGAACACGACAAAATGCTTGTGGGCAACATCATCGACCCGAAATGAAATATCATGCAACAATTAATCACACGCGACCATGAAAAGGGTCAAGACAACAAATACGAATGCGGATACCCACAACTTTGGGTAAATTACAAAATGACCCAAAACGCCCGAAAATCACGATACGTGATCGAATACCAAACTGAACTTCATAACATGTCCAACAAAGTTAAACGGACTTACGGGAAACTCGAAACAGTAGTTTTGAATGAGATTCGCAAGAATCGAACTCAGGTGCGGAAAAGTCGCTAAAAAACACAGAACTCAACAAAACAACACCGAAACGAACTCGGATGTTGAAAAGTGCAGAATTAAAAATTCTCATAATGATGAAACAGTCACAAGAAAGCCGTTAAAACAGACTCTCATTAAAAAAAGAAAATTACCAGAAATCAAATTTGCAGATATTACACACTCGGCCCCTGTCGCACTCTGCCACCACCTGCTGATCCAGCCCAGCCATGACCAGTCTGACCGTGCCGACCGAGTCCCGCATCTGCCTCAATCCGGCCTAACCGTTATCGATCGTGCTCGGCCCTTGCCGCACTTTGCCACCACCTACCGATCCAACTTAGCCGCGACCAGTACGCTCGTTCCGATCGAGTTCCGCATCCATCTCGATCCAACCTAGCTGGGACCCTGTCGTACTCTTCCACCACTTTCTGATCCAACCCAGCCATGACGAGCACCGCCTCGCGCATCCGACCCGTGCAGTCCATATAGTCTGCACCTATAATATTCGGTATTTTCGTTTTCCATTATCTTGTATTGTTTGTGTTTTTACGCTGGACATTTTTTCTTGTTGATGTAAATCGGAATGGTTTCTTTCATGATACTCTGTGTGTTACTATCGTGTAGTGATTTTTAGTTGAGGATGACTTGTTGTCATTTGTGTCTTTTCGATTGTGTATGTGTTGAGGTATTGTACGTTATGCCTCGTGGCGTGTCTGTTATTGATTTTGGTGCATTTGAGTATCCTGGACATTGTCGAGTGTCCGACCTGACTGTCGGAATTTTTGAGTCTTGATACTTCAGCAGAACACATACGGCTATAGACCGTATCAGTTACGGCCATGTATCACGAGAGTTACGACTGTAAGGATGGTGTGTTACGGCCGTAAGGTGATCCAGTGTTACGGTCGTAATGTCTTGCTGGTAACGACCATAACTTTTGGTCACTAAGTATTCTGGATACAGGTTGGGAAATAGTTTAAACAACAAACTGTACGGATTTTAAATCTGAGTGCGTAGCGGAAGTCTTAGATACAGTAGGTTGATGTGGATACAGCAACTAAATGTATAGTGTATACTTAATTAATCACAGTAATTAAAACAGTAAAAACTGAAGGTAAATAACACAGTAATTAAAGTGGTTCGAGGTAAACCCCTCTACGTCCACTGGTCCTCCACACAGGAGTAAAAAGTTTATTATAATTACTACGTACACAACTACGTAATTATAACAACACACAATCAATATATCGTTCACACAGATTGATATAAAGATCTTAGCTTCAACCGTTCACACAGATTGGTTTTGAGCTAATGCTTTGACTTGCTTCTTCACACACGCTCAAGCTTCATCTTCTTCAATGCAAATCCTTCACACACAGTTCCGGAGAAGCACAGATTGCTCAGTCCACACAGGGCTGATCTGGGTTTGTTCAAAGTATAGAACAGATGGTGAACAACAACTTTGACTTTAAGAGCTTTTAGCTGATGAAGTGTTATTCAGGATGATGAGCACTGTATATCTCTTTTGATCTGAGTTGCAGTAAGCTTTGGAGATATGTTTTGCTCTGATAATAATTTCGATAGCTTGGGTAACTGATCTTCAGCATCTTGATGTGATATATATAGTCTCTGAAATATATATCCGTTGAGATGTATCCGTTGAGTGAGATTCTGTTCCAACGGATTTATAACACGATCCGGTTTTAGCGGGATTTCAAGATCTGTTGATTGACAGTATTTAAATACTTTATCCTTGAGTATTTAAATACTTCTTTATTCAACGGGACTTGACTTCTGGAGATTCCTTCTTTGTCCTGTTGTGAGTTGTATGGAAGATAACTGTATTGGAGATTCGAGACAGTTTCCATACTTGGTCTTTTATAAGACTTCTTGCTGTACTGAAGGGCTTCACTATATGCTGATTCGAGGCAGGTCTTCGATACAGAATAATGCCTCAATACTTCGATACAGTTTCCTTTACTGTATGCGGATTGGCATATATGTCAAAACCTCTTTATCAAATACCATTCGATACAGGGATTGGATATCCCGGCTGTTTCGATACAGGGTTCTTATTTTCCCAACAATTTCCCCCTTTTTGACAATTTACCAAGACTTACTTTCTTAACTTTTCAAGTCTTCTTGATGATGCCAAAACCTTCTTCATGAAGTGATTTTCTTTGATGTCTTCTGGCAGATTTCTTGGTCTTTCGTCAAAAGGTCTGTCTTAGTCTAAATAATGAACTGCTCGCAGGCGAGTTCGATACAGTTTAAGGATTTTTATAACTTAAGCTTATGATTGGCGCGCAGGCATAATCTTACAATATATTCTAAGCTTACAACTGAAATCGTGAACTGTTCGTAGACTAGTTCGTACAGTTTTATTTTCAATCAAGTTTGTATACTTGAGATTGTTTATCAAACAATTTAAGTAATCATACATCAACACAGTAGATTACGAGTTGTAATATTTCAAGACAAACAAACACTTTTATTGATATTCAAAATAAATTGAGTACATGGTTTGCTGTTTCGAAGAAAAAAATTACAAATCAAGAATAATATACAGAGATTTCAGCCCCTATCTGTAGTCCGCATGCCTCCATGGCTTTCTCCCTGGATCATTCTCGGTACCATGCCACCAGTTCTGTAGGGAATCGTTGCCTCGATCCTGGTATATAGCTCTTCCTTCATAGGATCGATCAAAGGCAAGAATCCAGTCTTCTGGATGGGTGATCCGATCTCCTCTTCTGTGTTTGGATTTCATCTCGATCTGGAGAAGGAGTTTTCCATCTTCTAGCATCTTCGTAAATTTGTCTGCGGCCTCCGCTAACGTTTTATAGTTCTTGAAGATAGCGGATTCCCTGATGAGTTTGACAAAGTATCTCATCAGTTCGTTCTTCCTCCACTGCTTCACTTCATCGGTAGTAGGATGGCGGTTGGTCGGTAGACGAATTTCAGAAGGTCTCTGGATTAGATTTTGCCACATAACATTTGGATCATGAAATTCAGGTCGAGAGCCTGAAATCTTAAAACTTTGGGAGTGAGGGGCTAGCTTGTTTAACTCGGCAGTGATGCTGTCTTGAGCGGCCTTCAATTCCCTTTCTTGCTGTATCCTGATTCTCCTAGCAGCTTCTCTTGCCTCTTTCCCCTTTTTGGCTTCATCAAGACGTTCTAGGATTTCTAGTGCAGCATCCTGTTTCGTCTCGATGTTAGTCATTCTTTCTACAAGGGCGGAAAGCGTCTGCGACATGTCCTTGATGCATTTGTCGTGAGCGCGCAATTGAGAGCTGTTTTCAATCATGGCACATGCGGTCTTGGCTTCAGCTATTCGCGTTTTGGTTGCTTCTTCCTTCAGGAGTTGCTCCTGCTTGTCTTCCATGATCTTCAGAACTTGTTTGAAAACTTCTGGCAGAAGAACGAATGCCTCGACAACACGAGATACTTCATGTTGTAGAGTGGTCATCTCCTCCACAGCAGAAGTATGCATCCAATTCAATGCTTTCTCAATGGAAGACAGAGCATTCACTGCATCCTGGATGAATACAGTTTGAAGACCAAGTGCGCGCAGGCGCTCTTTCCTAGCGGCAGAAATCGGAGAATCTGGTTGAGCAAAGTCTTCAGAGCTGTTCAACCTCCTTACATTCACGGTTGGTCGTGAAGTAAGTTGGACATCCTGAGGTATGATACCGTCCTAGGATTCCACGGTTGAAGGGGCGGGAGCAGCTTGTTCTGGTTCGGCGACAGGGGGTTGAGTAGCTTCCTGTTGCGAAGTTTCCTCAGTAGACATGGATACAGGAGGGACTGAATCCTCCTTTTGTCTCTCAGTGACAACTTCTTCGGTGGCAACAGGCTCAGGTGCCTGTTCCAAAACTGCTTCAACTTCCTCGACTAGAGGGACTGATTCCTCTTCGTCGGGAATTAACTCTTGCTGTGGCGAAGGGGGGTTGCTTTGAGTCGATGGCCCTTCGTCACCTTTTGGTGGAGAGGCGTCTCTAGCTTGAGCCTCTTCACGACTCATTCTCAGACCAGTTTGAAAAGCATCGTCGTCGTCGTCTGAGTCATTGTCATTGTCGTCTTTTGGATTTGCGGGAGAGTCCTATGACTTGTCCTTTCCTTTCCTTCTAGCATCAGATTTCTGCAACAGATGGCTTTCAATCAGCTCCTTGCAGAAGGTATTGTCCCATCAGATCAGGGCTTCAATTTCCATTGAGTCCGTCACTTCTGAGACGAATCTTTCTTCTTGGCTCCAATCGCTCCAGTTGTACAATGTTTCGTACGGAGCTAGCCTGTAGCCTTTCCATGTTAGAAATCTTTCGTAAGCATGTTCAATTTGAACAGAAAGAAGGGTCTTATGAATAATGGTGCCAGGGGAGGGACTACGTAGAACGTCTGGAGACGCTGTAGCGAGGGATTCCTGTACAGGTATGGGATCCTGTATGGAAGTGGGACTCCTTACAGGGGATGGTGCCCTGAAGGAAGATGGATCCTGTACGGGTGTGGGATCCCGCAGAGGAGAAGTAGCTGTTGGCTCCAAATGGGCAGCCGACTCGCTAAAGTCTTGTTCGTTGGCAGATGTCTCATTATCCGTCCTAGCTGCCAAAGGCTCAGGATCTACTGTTGATACAGTAGGGGACACCTCTTCCACAGGGGTTGGGCCCTGGGGTTGTTTTTCAGTGGGTTGAGACACGGGGGAAACTTCTTCGGAGGGCTTGGCAGATTTGACTTTAGAGAGCCTCCTAAGTCTCTTTTTGGGCTTCTCACCAGCAGTGGGTTTCTTGCTGTGAGATCTCTTTCTCTTCTTTGAAGATTCCACTTCCTGGAACTTCAAGGACTCATCTCGTGGATTTTCGGAAACTGGCATACTTCCATTTTTTGGGTGGTTGCAGACCAAAGTGGTTTGATTATACGCAGTAGGCTTGACGCCTCCTAGGTATATCCTGGAGTTATTCTTCTTAGCATCAACGGATTGCGACAGTCCACATTTCGTCAGGATATGGTTTAACATCAAACCAAAAGATTTCTTCTGGGTGGCAGGCTTGCACACCTCCTCTTGCAGGCGCTTCAGGATTATCTGGCACCAATTGACCTTTTCACAGGTCAGAATAGCCACCATCATCCTGAACCTCAGGTTGGTACACATTTCGAATGCACCGGTTCGATTTTCAATTATCCTGCAGCAAAAATCATGAAGATACACATATGGGAGACAAAAATTTTTCTTGTGACATGTAGTCTGAACCATGTCAACAACTTTGGAGCCTGTGAACAGTCCATAAAATTTAGTGATTAGCTCTTGAGACCCAAATGTCTCAAGTTGATCCATAGTCAGGCCATCAGCGGGTAGCCTGTAGATGTTTTGGAGCAGATCGTTATCAACACAGATCTCAACTCCTTGGATTGTAGCGGTAATGTCAGCAACATGACCTCCTTGGGCCAATGACAAAAAGCGTACGGCGGTGTTGAGGTAAAATTCCTCAACCAGATGAGCATCGTACTTATCAGCGGTCTGACTTCCAAGGCGATAGAGGCCTTGTTGACGAAGACGAGTTATGATGTACTCCATGGGTTCTGCGTCGTTGGTTTCAGACAGAATGCGCTCAATGATCACAGATCTTGAAAAGATCCGGCCATCAATGATGTTAGCAGTTTTCTTCAGAGCAGGAGAAGAAGTTTGTCCAGCCATTTGATGATTTTCTAAAGAAAAAGTGCAAGAAAATAACCGAAATATGCAGTAAAATGCAGAAAAGTATGTATGCTGTTTTTGCTTGAGAACTCTTGAATTTGCAGAAAGCGTAAAGAGTCTCTAATGGCAGATTCAGTCCTTTTATAGTTGGGCGGCGAAATAGGGTTTTGCAGAGTACGAATGGTCAGATTTTAAGGGATGGGAACCGGTTTTTGAAATCAACGGTTAAGATGGACTGAGTGTAACTAGTACGCTAATCCATTAAAATGTTTAAAAAATGAGCGGGTCCCACTTCTGACATTTGTGTCACCCTAAATGCCTAAAACGGCAGTTTTAAAACAATAAACAATTTAAAACATCGCGGCTTTTGAGATTCAGTTGTCCAGATGTCGTGTAAGGCATTTAATGTACATGACATTTGACATAAAAACAGGGCACGTGGACAAAAAACATTTTGAAAAGAAATAATATTCTATTATATATATACTGAATCGAAATCTTATAAGATGTCTTGTTTCAAGCCGATACATTGCCTTCCCCTTAAAAAGGTACATATAGGTTTTAAATTCCATACAGCAACTTGAGGATGAATGCTGTATTTATGGGTCATACAGTATTCCCCTTAATTATTGCACACGTCAGCTGTAGGATTCATATGTCTTCGCTCGCTATAGTGCTGTATTGACGATTCTGAGTGTACAAATAATTAACGTTAGATACTGTATTCTTGGGTCTTATAGCGTTCCCCCTCAATTTGTTGAGTAAAAACAGTAATTTACTTACAGCGAGTCTGGCTGTAGCATTCCCAATTCTTGTCTTAGCATGTTGAATCTTGCTGTGTCGAGCGGCTTGGTGAAGATGTCGGCCAACTGAACATCTGTATGAACTTTTTCAAGGCGAACATCCTTGTTCTCGATGTGATTCCTTATAAAGTGATGCTTCATGTTGATATGTTTAGTGCGCGAGTGCAGGACAGGATTGTGCGTGATTGCAATTGCACTCGTGCTATCACACATGATTGGAGTCTCTCTGGCATCGATTCCATAGTCTGACACCGTTGTCGCATCCAAAGGATCTCGCATACAAAGAACTACCAAAGAAGATAGTACTCTGATTCAGCCGTGGAAAGAGAATTAGCCAATTACTTCTTACTGAACCAAGAAACGAGTCTAGGTCCAAGAAAGTGACAAGTTCCACTTGTACTCTTCCTATCTAGCTTGCAGCCTCCGAGATCCGAGTCGCTGTATCCAACTAAATCGAATCCGCCTTTCTTAGGATACCATAGTCCTGCATCGACTGTTCCTTTAATGTACTTCGGGATTCGTTTAGCTGTATTGAAGTGTGATTCCTTAGGTGCAACTTGATATCTCGCACACACTCCAACAGCAAACTGGATATCGGGCCTGCTAGCTGTTAGGTACAGGAGCGAACCAATGAGCTTCCTGTAGAGTGATTGGTCAAACGGCTTTCCGGCTTCATCAGCACTAATTTGCACGGAAGTGCTCATGGGGGTTGGCGAGGATTTGGAAGTGTTCATTCCAAATTTGTTGAGAAGCTCCTTGCTGTATTTTTCTTGGTTGATGAAAATACCTGTAGGTAACTGCTTTACCTGCAAACCTAGAAAATAACTAAGTTCCCCCATCATACTCATTTCAAATTTACTTTGCATGAGATGAGAGAACCTTTGACATAAAGCAAGGTTAGTTGAACCAAAAATAATATCATCGACATAGATTTGCACCATAAGAAGGTCATCACCTTCCTATATCTTCAACAAGGTCTTGTCCACAGCACCTTTCTCAAATCCGTTGTTGGTTAGATACTGGGACAGGGTTTCGTACCAGGCTCTAGGGGCTTGTTTAAGTCCATACAGCGCTTTCCTTAGCCTGTAAACTAGGTCGATACCGTCTGTGTTAGCAAACCCTGGTGGTTGTTCAACATAAACTTCTTCTGCAAGGTCTCCATTCAGGAAAGCACTTTTGACGTCCATTTGGTATACAATAAAGCTCTTATGGGCGGCAAAGGCTAAAAATATCCTGATGGCTTCTAGTCTCCCTACAGGGGCGAAGGTTTCATCATAGTCTATGCCTTCTTCCTGACTATAGCCTTGTGCGACTAGTCTGGATTTATTCCTTATAATAAGTCCATTTCTATCCTTTTTGTTTCGAAATACCCATTTGGTTCCTATAATCGATTGATGTGTAGGTCTGGGTACAAGATACCATACATTGTTTCTTTCGAAACCGTTAAGCTCTTCTTCCATAGATGCTATCCAATGAGAATTATTAAGAGCGTCTATGGTCGAAACAGGTTCGGACTAGGCTAAGAATACAGCGATAGTGCACATATTGAGTCTTATAAGCTCGGATTGAGATTTCCATTCAGGAAACTGTGATATATCAGCATCAGATTCTTCTTGTGCACAAAGTACATTTCCTTGTGTACTCTGTATTCTCCTACGAGTAGAAACACCAGCATTTATGTTTCCAATGATCAGCTCTTGCGGGTGATCTCTCAACCATCTTCGGTCGGGTTCTAATTCAGGATCCCATACTGTATCGAAAGATTCTGTGGATAAAACTTCAGCTTGTACAGCGTCGGCTTCATCCACATCGATTCTTACAGCTGCGGGGTTGATTTCTAAATCAACGACGGGTTCTATGTGAGTTGGAGGATCCAAGATAGATAGATGGTGAATGTTCTGAGTGATATCATCTATTCCTGTAGGGTCTAGGTGTGGTTCGTCAAATACTACATGAACTGATTCCTCGATCGTCAGCTTCCTTTTATTAAAGATTCTGAAAGCTTTGCTGACGGAGGAGTATCCTATGAATATTCCTTCATCTGATTTCTCATCAAAGGTTCTAAGTTGGTCCTTCCCATTATTCAATACATAACACCTGCATCCAAAGATGTGTAAATACGAAACTAACGGAGTTTTGTTGTTCCATACCTCATATGTTGTTTTGTTGTGGTGCTTGTTGACGATACAGCGGTTTTGAGTGTAGCATGCTGTATTGGTTGCTTCACCCCAGAAACGCTGTGGCAATTTGCTTGCGGCAATCATTGTCCTTGTTGCTTCTTTCAACGTCCTATTCTTTCGTTCGGCAACACCATTTTGTTGAGGTGTATGGGCAGCTGAGTATTCGTGCTGTATTCCATTCTCCGAACAGTATTGCTCTATAAAGCGGTTAGTAAATTTTGTACCTCTGTCGGAACGAATGCACACAATACTCGATGCCTTTTCATTTTGCAACTTTCTTTGAGGCTCGGGCAACTTTGATGTTGTTTCCTTCTTCTTTCTAAGAAAGATCGTCCAAGCATACCTGGAATAATCATCAACAACAACCATGCAGTATTTCTTACCTCCCAAACTTACTGGGTCTACAGGACCGTAGAGATCCATGTGTAGCATTTCTAACACTCTTTGGGTTGAAAGGTAGGATTTGCTCTTCAGGGTTGACTTGATTTGCTTGCCTTTATGACATGGTCCGCAGACGCTGTCCTTCTTGAATGACACATTTGGCAAACCTCTAACCATTCCCTGTCTTGAGAGCTTGTTGATTGTCTTGAAGTTGACGTGAGACATCCTCTTGTGCCATAACCAAATTAAGATCTGCAGCCTTTGGCAACAAATCATGGAATTGAGGAGCTCATAGGCTTCGATAAGAATATACATATTACCCGATCTGTTTCCTGTAAGCACAACTTCCTTGGTTTGGATGTTTTTGACTCTACAGCGATCTATATAGAACTTCACCGATAACTGTTTATCACAGAACTGGCTAATACTAAGTAGATTAAACTGTAAGCCTTCAACATATGCAACATCGGTGACTTTGAATTTTCCGACAAGTAGGTTTCCTTTCCCTCTTGTTCTTCCTTTAGATTTATCACCGAAACGAACTTTTGGACTGCAACCTTCTACAAAATCTGATAGCTTGCTCCTATTTCCGGTCATGTGTCGAGAGCATCCACTATCAAAGTACCAGGTATCCTCCTCTAGAATGTTCTGTAACAAAGAAATTAAGTAGATTTAGGTCCCCTTTGATTTTTGGGTCCATGATTGTTAGTTCCTCTAGGTACCCAAGTTTTCCGAAGCAATCGTTTACCGTAGGGCATACTGCATACGCTTTTGCGATATCTACGGGGCATATCCGTAGTTATTATAACCATGATAATTATTATGCATGAAAATTCGTGGTTATTATTATTAATCCAAGACGAGTGCCGTCTTGGAGGTGGAGCCATTTTCTTAGGCCTAACGACTTGCCTTCCGGGTCTCCGGTTGGATTCCTACGCCGTTGTTGATCTTGAACCGGCATCTGTGTCTCGAGGGATAACGGGGCTCCTGTATCCAATACCTAGGCGTCTTTGTGCGATAAATCTTGCCGTGCGGGCCTTTGGTGGTTGGATACTGACCTTCCTTCGAGCAGTCATTGGTCTGTTGATATGATCTGGGAGCATGTTGTTGAGTGCGCCTCACAGGTTGGAACGGCTTATGATTCCGCTGTCTGGAATAGGATTGCGGGGGCGGAATAGCAGCCTTCGATTTTCTCGGTACAGCAGGTTCCTTCATGGGACTAGGGGTTTCTTCCGATTCTGGAATGTGTTCCACACTCTTGACGAACACTGTACTAGTTTTCCCTTTGTTTGAACATGAACTGTATCTTAAGCCACTTTTATCATGAGCATTTTGCCCAGTGCTCAGAATTTCTTCCATTCTTTTGGACGATTTCTCGAACGATTTCAGAGTGGTCTCAAGTTTAATTTCTTGCTTTTCGAGAGTTGTGATTTTGGCTTGAAGTAGAACCAAATCATTTGTCTTGCTCTCGTTGTGAGTTTTAGCCTCACTTAGTCCATGAGCAAGTTGATGATTGCTCTCCATGAGTTTTTCAAAATAGACTTTGCTGGTTTCACAGTCAAGAGACATATTTTCATAATTTATTTTCAGCAAGTCATTTTCATCTTTCAGCTCTAAATTAGTTAATTGAAGCTGTATATTCTCAGTTTTCAGTGTCTCATGGGCCTTTTGAATGTTTTTAAATTCATTCATCATGTTTTCAAAAGTATGAGATGCATTTGATGGAATAGCTGAGGTTGAACTTACCTCATCGTGGCTGTCTTCACCTTCTGGAATGTCTTTGGCCATAAAGCACATATATGCTTTATCATCGAACTCATCGTCAGATGAATCACTTTCAGTGACCACCTGAAGACATTCTGATGATTTGGATGGTGTGGGGGAGGCTTCTGATTCTCCAATCAGGGACTTGAGCTTGTCTTTCCAATCACGTCTTCTTTCATCTCTCTCTTGTTGCTCGGCCTCCGGCAACCTTTGGACTTTGGGATGAGGACATTTATTTGCATAATGCCCTGGTTTCCTGCAATTATAGCACAGGTTAGCATCACCAGATGATGTTTCGGTACTTACCTTGTGAACAGGTTTGGGCCTGTATGGAGTCTTTCCTGGCTGTTTGATGAACTTTTTGAATTTATGCATGAGAAGCGCCATTTCATCTTGAGACAGGATGTTGTCGTCACTGTCAGCATTCTTGTGACTAGGCTTCGAAGAGCTGGGCATGCTGTGTCGACAGTTCGATACAGCGGCTAGAGCTGTGACCTATGAAGGAGATTCTTCAGCGTTCTCTCTTCTGTCAATATCATACTCAAAAGCTTTGAGGTCAGAGAAGAGATCAAAAGTAGATATTTCATTAAGATTGCAAGATACACGCATAGCTGTGGTCTTAATGTCCCATCGGGCTGGGAGAGATCTGAAAATTTTTAAATTCTTCTCCTTTTGGGTATAAATTTTGCCCAACGCTTCAAGTTCACCAACAATGCCAGTGAATCTGAGGTCAAGTTCCTCAAGTGTCTCAGTTGGTTTCATTTCGAAAGATTCAAATTGCTGAGTTAGTTTTGAAATCTTGTTTTCTTTTGAGAGCTTAGTTCCCTCACAAATCAACTTGAGTTTATCCCAGATTTCTTTGGCTGTTTTGCAGCTCTTTACCTTTGAGAACGTGCCTTTGTCAAGAGTGACAAATAACGCGTTCTTAGCCACGTTGTCAAGGTTTGCTCGCTTTCTTTCATCTGTGGTCCATTACTCGCGATCCTTCTCGAGCATCTCAGCATGGGATTGGCCTTCAATCCTTGCGGCTGTGTTTACCTTCATGATCTTGATAGGACCATCATGTATAACAAAAATCATCTCTTCGTGCATTGCTGCAAGATGAGCCTCCATCCTAATTCTCCAGTCATCAAATTCGTTAATGGAGAACATAGAAACTTTGTTGATCATAGAAGTATCCATGTGATAATACAGAAATGAAAGAGACTGTTTTGAAAATAAGTGATTTTGGATCTGATTCGGTTAAAAATACGACTGATTCTTTTTAGAATCAACCGCTCCAATACCACTTGTTGGTCACTAAGTATACTGGATACAGTTTGGGAAATAGTTTAAACAACAAACTGTACGGATTTTAAATCTGAGTGCGTAGTGTTGCAATATTTCCTACACGCAAGTGCACGTCATCGTTTACAAGTAATAAAGTGATAAGTAGAGTATCGTTCCCACGAGGATTGAATCTCTAACTACCGATTTTTTCGTATTCCAATTTTATCTGAACAATCGAATTTGGGTTTTGCGATTAATAACTAAAAGAATTACTAAAAGACTAAGCAGTAGAAAACAATATCTTGGATAAAAGAAATCAAATGATAAATAAGTCTAGGGTTCTGAATCCACCTTAGTTTATCCGAATTTACTCTCGATTATCCGTAATAAATAATTTTCCCAATTTATTGAAGGAGGAGATTGCTAATATATTCTACCGCCTCTCCCGAGGTCAATAGATTTATCTAAGGGCGAATAACGCACTCTATCCCTAGGTGAATTAATTCGTCGATAGGCAAAAAGCATGAAATCTCCTAAAGGCCACGTAGTTCCTATGAGTATATTCCTATCTCACAGAATAAAACGGTCCTCACCAATAGTTCCTCACCAAATCTCCTCTCCCGATTCGAAGTGAATGATTAAATCAATATAACTATTGGCCAGATAATTGCAAGCATTAAACATAATTGGGAAAACTCAATAAAAAGGTAATAAATTGGATAATCTCAAACAATTCGTCAAAACAAAGGTTTCATCAAAACCCTAGATTAGGGCTTTAGCCTGACATACTAAAAACTGAAAATACAGAATAAATAAACGAAAGCATAAAATTCAAACGCAGATGAAGCTCGGATTCCTCCGTTCTTCAGCTTCCACCTTCTGCCCTTGAAGTCTTCTGCTTCCCTCTTCTTCTGCCGTCTCCAAGCTTAAGCTCTCAAAGGTTAAAGATCCAAAGATTCCAAGATTATTTAATTAGGGTCTTAAACCCTATTTATAGCTCAGCACATCAGCAAATCGCGTCCGTATTAGTCGGTCGAAAACTGGCTTCGAAACAGCTCAAAATCCGCGCGGGCATACACAAACCGCCAAGTGTGCCGCGGCTCACTAAACCTGTACAGTTCACTCAGCGCTC
The DNA here is from genome assembly GCA_033398695.1 of Orobanche coerulescens. Classification (NCBI taxonomy): domain Eukaryota; kingdom Viridiplantae; phylum Streptophyta; class Magnoliopsida; order Lamiales; family Orobanchaceae; genus Orobanche; species Orobanche coerulescens. Next base: position 153,406,473 of record CM065812.1, on the reverse strand, counting down.
GGCTGGTGTCTTCCTGTGCCGTGGCTCAGCTTCCTTGTGCCGCGGCTCAGAGTCCAGATTTGCCGTTTTCGCCCGTTTTGCCTCGTTTTAGCTTCCGGATTTCAATTTCCTGTCAATCATACAAAATTAAGGCATTAAAAGCTCATTTAGACGATTTCACTCTCCAAAATACTACAAAATAATGATAAATAAGCGTATAAAAATACGCCTAACAAATACCCCCAAACTTAAGCCTTTGCTTGTCCTCAAGCAAAAAGAATTAAATTCAATAAAAGAATGTCGTGAATCATCGTGCAACTCATAGTGTTCAACCTAATCAATACTATCCTGTAATTCTCTCTAAATAATACGAGTGTCATAAAAGCGAGCTGCACTCAGAATAATGATTCCGCAAAGTAATCAAATTCAGTCCTAATCACTCGTTCATGAGGAAATTCCAGCTCAAAGATTAACAAAACGTGAGTCAAATCGACCGTCAATAATAAAGGCTAACACAACCAAGCTAGTTCGTCCCGTTCCACAGTCGAAAGGCACAATTTTCACGAGTTTTATAACAAATAAACCTCGGACAGTATCCCCTTATATATATATGCTCAAGAATTTGATTCGAGTTGACCACTAGGTTAGGATCTCGGGATGTTTCATCGGGACAATCCTAGGGTGGAAACTTCATTCTCATGTATTGGAAAACCGTTTGACGTAAAAGACACTCATGGGGCACATGGATGCTTCTAGTTACTAAGTTCCCGTCTACAGCGGAGAAACAACTCGAATATATAATTTCCGCATGTCCGAATCAAGGTTGCCGTTTTACGCGAGAGTAAACAGCGGGTTACGCGAATACCCCCGGTTACTAGGCTCCCTATCATTGGCACATGTGAAATATCTAAATCACTAGTCTAATCAGGGTTGTCGTTTTACACGAGAGTAAACAGCGGGTCACGCGAATACCCCCGGTTACTAGACTTCCCTTCATAGAACACATTATCTCGACTTTTAGGGAAAAACTGACCGACTCTAAACTCAATCTAAGTGCCAAAACGACTAAAGAAATAGTACGACTCTCTATCCGGAAAATGTTGCCAAACGTATTGATGGGGATTTAAAAACAAGTATGTATCGTCTCTTATCTGCCAAGACCTCTACAATCACGAAAAATTTCAGACCTAATTGAATACTAAGCAGAACAGAAATAACTGACTACAACTCGACTAGAACTCGCCCGCTTCTTCAGAGAGAAAAACAGTGTCGTAACATCAGTATCACACAAATAGAAGGACGAAAAATTCACGAATAAAGAAAAACTAAGACATGCAAGGCTATCTAAAAAAAAAAATTTACGCAAAGTAATGAAAAGTGCAACGAAATAAAGTACAGCAAGAAAATAAAGTACAGCAATGAATGTAGAAACTGAAAGTAAATCCCCCCCAAACTTAGGACGTACATTGACCTCAATGGACAAAAATGATATGCAATAAACGTAAAAGGTCAAGTACTCCCCTCCAGTCTGCTTAGGAGCTGGTGTCGGCATCGTCCGGTGAGCTTGCATGCTTCTTGACTACATCATGCGGAATGTGAATAAACGAGCTTGCATCATCAAAAAGGAAGTTAAGTACGAGCTCTCAAGTTGAACATGATGTAGGGTTTGGGGATAATGTAATTCGACAACATGATTCATTGCATATAATTTTGAAAATGCCTAGCTTACCAATTTTTCATTGCTGCAATTTATCAAACACCTTGGGTGCACAAGTTAAAATGAAGAACAAGAATTTTGATGGTTAATTCCAAATCCCAAAAGTAATAACACAGATTATAACCCTGAATCATGACAACTATCATCAACAGTTCGTTCATAAACATCAATTCCATCACAATATCAAATTCCCCATATTCCAACTCCATTTTAGAAACAAAAGTGAAGAACATCTAGCAATATAAAACTTCAAATCTTTTCACATCAAGAATCACTTATGATTTAGAAATCAACAATCACCTGGAGAATTTGAGAAGGAGACAATAGAATGGTATCAACTGACCTGTGAAGGAAGAAAGGAATGGAGGGAAGAAGTATCTTACGCAGGCCGATCGATTGAATGAGCCCCTACCTGGCTGCTCTTATTTTTCGACGGGGGCCGTGGCACAATATAAGTGAGCCGCGGCCCAAAGTACAGTAGGACTGGGACGTTTTGCAATGGCGTCGGGTGCCGCGGCTCAGTTTTCGTGTGCCGCGGCTCAGCGTGTTAGTGTGCCGCGGCTCAGGTCTTGTGTGCCGCGGCACAAAGTACAGGCTTCCTGGGTGTTTCTTGGCCATTTAGTGTGCCGCGGCTCAGGTTTAGTGTGCCGCGGCTCAGCGACCTGGTGTGCCGCGGCTCAGTAAGATCATGCCGCGGCACAGGGTACAGTTTGATCGACCATTTTTCATCAGCTGGTGTGTGCCGCGGCTCACCTGCACTGTGCCGCGGCCCATCATTGAATTCCTCCCCTTTGCTGATTGATGTGTGTCGCGGCTCACAATACCTGTGCCGCGGCTCATACTTCAGTTTCTTCCCTGGGACTTTCCTGCACAGAATTTTGAGAAGAAGACGTTAAAAACAAGAGGTAGAAGCAAATTGAAGCACAAAAATGATGAAAAATAAGAATCACGAATACAAGAAAAATAAAGAAATGTAAAAAATCTACAACTACGAACTCGGGTTGCCTCCCGAGAAGCGCTAAGTTTATAGTCTTCAGCCGGACCTATTGGAAAACATTAGTTCGCTTTTCGCAAACTCCATTTGGTTTCCGCCCCGTTCATCGAACCGTTCATATTTTTGTTATAATTATGACCATTGGTCATTAGCGGTTCGACTTTCGGTTCGGTCACCAAATGTTGTTTTCGAAAAGGTTTCGACGTGAATAACTTCCCGAAACAGCCGGTTTTTCCATGACTAATTGTCCGCTTGGCTTCCGGCTCACTCTCCTCCTTCACAAATGCACTCAAGACTGCAACAGATTTTTCCTCATGTTCGAGGAACGCCACCCGGTCTACATCCTTCTTAAGACTTGGACCATTTAACACAAAATCTGAATTTTCTCACCGACGATGTTTTCGGTGCTTTCCTCTTTCAACAACATCCACACTTTCAATTTGTGACCCTTTATCAGCACTTCCGGGACATGGGAACGATTTGAATACTTGAAAAGTAACTTGCTCGTCTTGGACCCTCAGAGTTAACTCCCCCTTTTCCACGTCTATAAGGGTTCGGCCCGTCGCTAGAAATGGTCGTCCCAAGATGATTGGAATGTTTTCATCTTCCTCCATGTCGAGTACGATGAAATCGGCCGGAAAGATGAACTTATCAACTTTAACTAAAACATCCTCGATTAATCCCCTCGGATACTTTATCGATCGATCCGCCAATTGTAAGGAGACTGTTGTTGGCTTGGCTTCCCCAATATTCAGCTTTTTGAAAATCGATAGAGGCATGAGGTTGATACTCGCACCAAGATCGCATAGTGCCTTATTAAATGAAAGATTCCCCATGGTGCACGGTATGTTGAAGCTTCCTGATCTTTCAATTTAGGTGGGAGCTTCTTTTGAAGAATTGCACTGCACTCCTCTGTCAAGGCAACCGTTTCAAACTCCTCAAGCTTTCTCTTCTTCGATAATATCTCTTTCATGAACTTGACATAACTCGGCATCTGTTCCAATGCGTCGGCGAACGGAATATTTATGTGAAGCTTTTTGAACACATCAAGGAACTTAGAAAATTGTTTGTCCGCCCTTCTTTGCTATAGTCTCTGCGGAAACGGGATGGGGGACACACATGTCTTCGAGTTATCCGGCTTCAAATCCTTCGACTCCTCTGGCTTTAAATCCTTCTCTTCCTCAATTTCCTTCTTCTATTTACCCCGCTCGGGCTGATCCAAGACACCTCTTTCCCGCTTCTCAAGCCGATTGCGTTTAGACTCTCTCGAGGATTTGTCTCGTTGTACTCGGCAATGCTCCCTCCGACGAGCCGTCAACACATTAGCGATTTGGCCCACTGACCTCCAAGTTCCGAATGGAAGCGTAATGATTTTGTAATGTAGCTTCCAGACGGGTCATAAATTGACTCGTATTTGCCGCCAATTTTGCAAGTGCTTCCTCGAGAGACACTTTGGGAGCGGAAGGGGGCCGCTGATTCTGGCGAACGGGGCTGGTGTGAGTTTTGTCCGTTTCTCCATGAAAAGTTAGGATGATTGCGCCACCCCGGATTATAAGTATTGAGTACGGGTTATTCGGCCGATTCCCACTTCCCACAAATTTAGCCTGCTCCATCCGATTTTGCTCGAACGGATTTCCAACTTGACATTCCGCACTCGGATGTGATCCGTTACACCAATTGCATGTCTCTATGGTAACGGGTCAGTGCGTGCGAAAATGCCGGAGTCATGTGTCAAAGCAGCGACTTGAGCTGACAAAGTGGAAATCGGGTCATTGCTTGAAACTTCCATGACTCTCTTCGGTGTCAATCTTTCTGATGGCCATTGGTATGCGTTTTCGGCCATATCTTCCAAAAGCACGTGTGCCTCGGCCATAGATTTTCCCATGAAGGTCCCACCAGAGGCCGCATCCACGAGAGTGCGTGTAGAAGCACTCAAACCATTATAGAACGTATGAAGCTGAAGCCAATCAGGAATGCCGTGATGAGGGCATCTTCGTAGCAATTCTTTATATCGCTCCCACGCCTCGTGGAGCGATTCCATATCGTACTGACAAAAGGTGGTTATTTCGTTTCTCAACCTTGCCGTCTTAGCTGGTGGGAAAAATTTGGCAAGGAAGGCTTGCGCTAACCTCTCCCATGTTGTAATCGACCCCGGCGGTAAGGAATTTAACCAAAACTTTGCTTTATCCCTCAAAGAGAAAGGGAAAAGCCTCAATCGGATGGCATCGTCGGTGACACCATTAGTCTTGAATGTGTCGCATATCTCAAGGAAAGAAGCCATATGGGCATTCGGGTCGTCCTTCGGCAGTCCACAGAATGGGCTCGTCTGCACCATCTGAATAATGGCGGGCTTGATCTCAAAATTATTAGCTTGGATAGTGGGACGCCGAATTCCCGAAAAATTAGTGTTGACCTGCGGCATGGCATAATCTTGAAGAGCGAGTTCCGGTTGAACTTGCCGCACTTGGTTATCTCCTCCTTGGACTTCGATATTCTCAGCCATGTTGACCGTCGTCTGCAACTCTCTTTTCTCCTTTTTGTTCCTTCTTAGAGATCGCTCGAGCTCGGTATCCAAAGGTAGTAGGCCTTCGTTACCGAGTTTTCTCATGCACTACACGAAAGGTCCTGAAAGGAAAAACAAATAAACGAAATTAAATACAAAAATAAAAATAAAACGTTCAAATTAAGACTGGAAATACTTAAATCGATATTAGAAAATTTCAATCCCCAGCAACGGCGCCAAAAACTTGTTGCGATATTTCCTACACGCAAGTGCACGTCATCATTTACAAGTAATAAAGTGATAAGTAGAGTATCGTTCCCACGAGGATTGAATCTCTAACTACCGATTTTTTCGTATTCCAATTTTATCTGAACAATCGAATTTGGGTTTTGCGATTAATAACTAAAAGAATTACTAAAAGACTAAGCAGTAGAAAACAATATCTTGGATAAAAGAAATCAAATGATAAATAAGTCTAGGGTTCTGAATCCACCTTAGTTTATCCGAATTTACTCTCGATTATCCGTAATAAATAATTTTCCCAATTTATTGAAGGCGGAGATTGCTAATATATTCTACCACCTCTCCCGAGGTCAATAGATTTATCTAAGGGCGAATAACGCACTCTATCCCTAGGTGAATTAATTCGTCGATAGGCAAAAAGCATGAAATCTCCTAAAGGCCACGTAGTTCCTATGAGTATATTCCTATCTCACAGAATAAAACGGTCCTCACCAATAGTTCTCACCAAATCTCCTCTCCCGATTCGAAGTGAATGATTAAATCAATACAACTATTGGCCAGATAATTGCAAGCATTAAACATAATTGGGAAAACTCAATAAAAAGGTAATAAATTGGATAATCTCAATCAATTCGTCAAAACAAAGGTTTCATCAAAACCCTAGATTAGGGCTTTAGCCTGACATACTAAAAAGCGAAAATACGTAATAAATAAACGAAAGCATAAAATTCAAACGCAGATGAAGCTCGGATTCCTCCGTTCTTGACACGCCTTCGCCCTTGAAGTCTTCTGCTTCCCTCTTCTTCTGCCGTCTCCAAGCTTAAGCTCTCAAAGGTTAAAGATCCAAAGATTCCAAGATTATTTAATTAGGGTCTTAAACCCTATTTATAGCTCAGCACATCAGCAAATCGCGTCCGTATTAGTCGGTCGAAAACTGGCTTCGAAACAGCTCAAAATCCGCGCGGGCATACACAAACCGCCAAGTGTGCCGCGGCTCACTAAACCTGTGCCGCGGCACACGGTCTTCAGCTGAATGCCTGGGCGTTAATTAATTCTTCTGTGCCGCGGCTCACCTGGGCTGTGCCGCGGCACAGAGTACAGTTCACTCTGCGCTCGGCTGGTGTCTTCCTGTGCCGCGGCTCAGCTTCCTTGTGCCGCGGCTCAGAGTCCAGATTTGCCGTTTTCGCCCGTTTTGCCTCGTTTTAGCTTCCGGACTTCAATTTCCTGTCAATCATACAAAATTAAGGCATTAAAAGCTCATTTAGACGATTTCACTCTCCAAAATACTACAAAATAATGATAAATAAGCGTATAAAAATACGCCTAACACGTAGCGGAAGTCTTAGATACAGTAGGTTGCTGTGGATACAGCAACTAAATGTATAGTGTATACTTAATTAATCACAGTAATTAAAACAGTAAAAACTGAAGGTAAATAACACAGTAATTAAAGTGGTTCGAGGTAAACCCCTCTACGTCCACTGGTCCTCCACACAGAGTAAAGTTTATTATAATTACTACGTACACAACTACGTAATTATAACAACACACAATCAATATATCGTTCACACAGATTGATATAAAGATCTTAGCTTCAACCGTTCACACAGATTGGTTTTGAGCTAATGCTTTGACTTGCTTCTTCACACATAGTTCTGAAGCTTCGTCTTCTTCAATGCAAATCCTTCACACACAGTTCCGGAGAAGCACAGATTGCTTAGTCCACACAGGGCTGATCTGGGTTTGTTCAAAGTATAGAACAGATGGTGAACAACAACTTTGACTTTAAGAGCTTTTAGCTGATGAAGTGTTGTTCAGGATGATGAGCACTGTATATCTCTTTTGATCTGAGTTGCAGTAAGCTTTGGAGATATGTTTTGCTCTGATAATAATTTCGATAGCTTGGGTAACTGATCTTCAGCATCTTGATGTGATATATATAGTCTCTGAAATATATATCCGTTGAGATGTATCCGTTGAGTGAGATTCTGTTCCAACGGATTTATAACACGATCCGGTTTTAGCAGGATTTGAAGATCTATTGATTGACAGTATTTAAATACTTTATCCTTGAGTATTTAAATACTTCTTTATTCAACGGGACTTGACTTCTGGAGATTCCTTCTTTGTCCTGTTGTGAGCTGTATGGAAGATAACTGTATTGGAGATTCAAGACAGTTTCCATACTTGGTCTTTTATAAGACTTCTTGCTGTACTGAAGGGCTTCACTATATGCTTATTCGAGGCAGGTCTTCGATACAGGATAATGCCTCAATACTTCGATACAGTTTCCTTTACTGTATGCGGATTGGCATATATGTCAAAACCTCTTTATCAAATACCATTCGATACAGGGATTGGATATCCCGGCTGTTCCGATACAGGGTTCTTGTTTTCCCAACAATAACACACGTTCGTACTTTGGGCAGTAGCCCAGAGGGCTACTTACGGACGTAAGTCCTGGGTGTTACGGCCGTAAGGATGAAGAGTTATGACCGTAAGTTTTGCCTATTATGGCTGTAACAGGCCACTGGTATATATACCAATGACAGCGTTTTTTTGGGGAAAATATCATTTTTCCCTTCCCTTCGTCCTTCTTCGCGATTTCTTGGAGCAGAGGTGATTCTTGAGTTTGAGAAGACAATATTCATCGATTCGGGAAGCTTAATTCGTGTCAATCATCATCCTCCAATTCGTTCGTCCGGATCGTAGGTAAATTCTTCGAATCCCTTAGGGTTGACCTTCGGGATTTTCATCTTGATTTCGATTCTTGTTCATTTTTGGTGATTCAATTAGTATTATATGATGTTGTTAAACACATTCTATGGATTTTATATCCGTATCTTGAGTTCGTTTGAACCTAATCTGGATTTTTGGTGTTCTAAGGAAACCTTGAACATTTAATATCCGATTAAATGCCTCAAAGGGTTTCCTTAGGTTCTTGGATGTGTTTCCATTGTTTTAGTCGTTATACTCGTAGTAATCATGTTTCCATTGTGTTTTCCAAAGGATCGTAGGTGTTCAAGGTTTTTCGGGTTGTGCCTTGTTCGTAGGAATATTCGGGTGTCGACTATTGAGGCAAGTATCTTATACGACTTGTATCTTGCGACTAGATATCAAGTATTAGGTTAGTGATGATTTGTTTGCCTTCGTAAATATGTTTCGTGTGAGTTGATTGTGTATTCCGAAATTTGAAGGCTTTGTGATTATAGTGTTTTATTGGTATATGTGTTATGTGTTGTACCATGTGTGCAGGGTTGCGATGTACGTTTGGGTTGGTTGTACACTTGGTCGTGCAATGTATTGTGTATTGATCGTGAGTTATGTTGGTTGTGTGTAGTTGATTGATGATGGTTGTTGTGATTGTTGCGATTGTGTTATGTGCGCGTGATGTATGATTTCTTGGTGATCAATGTGATTGATTAATCGTGCTCATTGTTGTATGAAATGTGAACGTGAATATGTGTGTGTCCGCTACGTTCAATCGTGCTGGTCCGACGGGACCTCCGAGGATTCATGACAGTGGATCATGGGTCAGAGCTTAGTGAGGCGTTGAGGTCCAATCGTGCGGGTTTGATGTTACCTATGAGAACACATGGCAGCGGACCATGAGTTTAGGGCACAGTACGTCCAACCGAGTGGGCTCGACGGTGTAACACCCCCGATATATTCAGGAATATTACAGCACCGTAAATCCTTTACATAAGAATTTACAAGGCTGAATAAATGAAAAGACAATAACAGATACCAAATTATGAAATCACTGAAATAAAATACGACAGTTCTGGTTCAATACCGAGAATACAAATATCCAAATGAAGAATATTAATACATCACTGAAATCCAAACATCACAAATTACGACGTACTCGAGTACTTATTAAAATAACCAACAACAGACAATAAACCCGGCCAAAACATCAATCTACACCCTCGTCGTCATGCAGCTCCAGTGGTTGTTTCCCCGCTCTCCTGGATCCTGAACATAAACAAATGTTCACCCCCGAAGGGGTTAGCACAATGATGCTAGTACAAGTACCACAACATATTATTCAACATCTCACGAAGAATAATAATAACGTAAATGACAAAATACCAATGAGTCTTCTCCTACGAGAAACTCGTAAATAACATACACAAATGATAATCACAACATACACATGGTAATTCTGACGATCCAGCATTCACTGCCTAGAACCCACGATGATCCCGTCAGACCAACCCGTGGTGGAAAAACCCGTCCGATGATCCAGCGCACGCTAGCATAGATCCCCCGATGATCCCGTCGGACCAACATGAGGTAGACATACAACAACGACATATATGCACGACAATATGTATAACATCAATACGTAAAACAATTAAGGTACTTGCCTCGATTTGATGACAAGAAATAATACTCCCACGAATATCAAAATGCTCGAAGGTCGCCCCTTCGATCAATCACGTAGCAAAGCTCGAACCTTATCAAAAGAAATAATATGGAATTTATCTCATGTCGAACGAAACATCTAACAATCCAAGTTACGGTCGGAAGTTCATAAAACGTAACCTGTCTGACCTGCTTAACATACGTTACGTAGCCTTGGTAGCGTACGTTAAGCCTACTTGTTAGCGCACGTAAGATACAAAGTCTAGTGTATGCTAACCATGCATCGATAGTCCCTCACTGATCAGTCGACTTGACTCGTCTGATGATATAACATATGTTACGTACCAAACGTAGCGTACGTTAACATTGCCAGTTAGCATACGTAAGATACATAGCTTAGCGTACGCTAAGTACGCATGACAGTTTCTCACTGGGCAGGCGACTGTCTCGATGTGGTGAAGCTTACGAAATTCTCAGTGATCAACGTACATTATCTCCATGCATATCATGCTCATACCGTTATGAATGATCTTACGGATAACAACAACTTCGAATTCAAGAATACGTATATCATCATAACACCATATTCAGTTTAGATTACAAATCTTCATGCATAATTCGGAAGGCCTAACGGTCGATATCAATACCTTTATATCAATCAAACTATCATCTTGAAGTTTGTTTAACACTCCATCTTTACAAGACAAATCCTTCCATGATCAATCTCCTAGATTCGTCTAACAATACTGATGTTAAAGCCAAGTCCGTGATTACTATGAAGACACCTTCTAAATTCGGATCACCAATGTCATAAACTTCTTTTACTTGTTCATCGTAACAAGATTCAAATTATGATGTTCTTAACCAAGGTACTTAAAGCATAATCATCTCAACTTCCTAAACATGATGTTGGACGAATAAATCATCTCTGGAACTTAATATCTTGATAGCATGATCTTCAAATCCTTAAGAACACGAATTCAAGGTTGGAGATAGGATAACATACCTTAAGATGAAGAAAACACCGAGACAATAGGTAGAATCCAACTCCGGTTGCTTGTTTGCCAATCCAAGATGTTTCTCCTCTTAAATGATCAATAATAATGATCTCTAATCTTCAATGATCAAGTAGAGATGGTCTATAAGAGTTTAAGGAGGCTGAAATGTCTCTGGGCACGAAGTATGTTGAAGGCTAAGTGAAACCAACGAGCTGAAATGAAGTGGGTTGATGTCTTATTTACAATTTTCTGACCTTAACGTACGTTAGCCATCATGCATAACGTACGTTAGTCTCTTAGCGTACGCTAGCCAACAATCTTAGCGTACGCTATCGTCAACTGATAGTTAATGTTCTCATTCTGTACATGATTACGTACGTTAAACCATCATGTTACGTACGTAAGCAACATCCTTTAGCGTACGCTAGACATGCTCCTTAGCGTACGTTAACAAACGTTGACTTCAAAAGTGTCTAGGTTCATCCGAGGGAATCTTATCCAGACCCATGTCTGGGTGGCGCATGTGACAGCCGCCTAGCTCAATTATTGGCTGGTTAACGCACACTACGCTACATTCGTAGCGTACGCTATTTCCGACAGATAACGTACGTTAAGCTACCCTTATTAACGTACGTTATCACGTATTTGCATGGAAAAATTTACATGTTGCCATACTCATGTACAAGGATACAAATACGAGAAATATCATACTTCAATCATCGATATCACAATTCCGAATAATACAGGGTTCAAATACATATGAAATACTCAATAATAAATCCGGATATTACAGACGGGGCCTACGGTGACACGTGGTTGAATATCATGGTGTCGGGACTTTTTGTTGATGTTGTTGTGGTTAATTTATTCCATGTGGGTTGTTGAACCTACGAAGACACGTGGCAGTGGATCATGGTGTCAAGATTGTTTATGTGTGATTAGTGTGTGTGGTTTGGCCGTGTGGGTTGTTGAACCTACGGATACACGTGACGGTAGATCACGGTGTCACAATGTTTTGACAATAAAAGTTTTTAAAAGAAAGTTTTCAACAAAAGAATATTGGGCCGAGCCCCACAAGATTTATGGAAATGTTTTCGTACTATAAATTTCCGAAATATGAATCGAGATTTTGGTTAGAACCCTAAGGTTTTCGAAAAGGTTTTACAATCAGGATTCGAGGTCCTAAAGGTTTTGTATTTCTAAAAATCCTCGAGATGAGAATTTTACTTGCGAATAACTCCTTGCTCGTTTTCTAAATTGTTAAAACCTCTCGGGAATGATTTGGTACTTGGTTATTATATCTAATCCATGGTTGATGTTTGCTTGTTACATTTCGTATGATTTCATACTTGCACTTGTAATACCCGCAATTTCGGATTTCGGTGATTTTCTTTTTTCGGCGGAAGTCCGTTTTGACGACTCGCTCATGACCGTTTCGTCATTCCAAGAATGATTAATTCTGCACTTTTTGTCATCCGAGCTCGTTTCGGTGTCGTTTTGTTGAGTTTCGTGCTTTTTGGCGACTTTTCCGCACTTGAGTTCGATTCTTGTGAATCTTGTCCGAAACTGTTGTTTCGAGTTTCTCGTAAGTTCATTTAATGTTATTATTCATGTTGCGAGCTTTGGCTTGGTGTTTCGATCACGTATCGTGATTTTCGGGCGTTTTGGGCCATTTTCGTAATTTCCCAAAGTTTGGGGTAATTACTTTCCGTTGTCGAATTTCGAGCCTTCGGGTGGTCCGAATCGTGTGTTCTCTTAGTGCTCGAATTCGTCTTTGCGAGTACTTCGTAACCGTATCTTCGATTCGTATTCAGGTTCGGGTTTCGGGGTCGTTCGGGCCGTCGGAGTTGGCCCTGGCCGAGTCATGACCGGCGTCAGGCCCGTAAGCCGGCGAGTTACGGCCGGTAGTGCTCGGCGATTCGTCGTAAGGCGATTCGTCGTAAGCCTTGGCGATTCTGAACGTAATGATGCGGCATTTCGGCAGAGATTTCGCCATGGCGATTCGTACGTAAGGGCCCGGCCGGTTACGTACGTAAGCGTCCGGCAGTGTCTGGCTATATAAGGCCTGGCAGCGTATTTTTCACCCAATTTCTCACTCGTTTTTCTTCTCTTCCGCGGCTAGGGGTGTGTTGATCATGGAGAGATGTTGTTGGACAATAAACCCATGAAGTCTTGGAGTTCACATCATCAATCAATCATCCCATAACCTCCTCCGATCTACCGAATCAAGGTTAGATTTCTAGAAATCTAGTTTTGGGGAATTTGGGTATTTTGGTTGATTTCGTCCGTTTAATCCGATTTAACTTAGGATTGTGATGGATTCATGATTATTTAGATGTATTATATCATTTCCCTTGTTATTCCATGGTTGGATCGTATCGAATCGTTGTTTTGGTCAAGTTCTTGATCGACGCCTTGAAGGTGTCCAGTAGAATGTCTTAGAGGGGTTTTCGGACGTTCTACGATTATTCTTCCTCGTATGATCATTGATTTATAGATTATATGATGTTAGGTTCGAGTTTCTTGCGAAGAAACCGTGTTGAACCCTTCCGTTCGTTGTCGTCTTCCTTTTCGATAGCATCGGGCATTCCGAAGCTTCCCGGTTGAGCCGTGTCCGTTCGTGGTTCCATGCTTGTGGTATCGAGGCAAGTATCTTGCCCATACGTTTCATGTTTCATAGGCATAATTGTTGATAAATGATTTTTATACGAAATCCAAATGTTTAATGAATGTAAAAAGGGATCGGTATGTTCTCGATAAATGTTGTCTTTCAACGATAATTCGTATACTTCGTGAATATGTGTTCTCGGAATATGTGTGTTGGTTTTGTATGTTGAAAGATAATATGATCACTTCGAGTGAGTTTGATAGACCGTAATCCTTTGTCGGGGATTACGTATTGTTGTTGTGTACTTGTTCAGTAAGAACGTAATGTGTGTGATATTAGTTGTTACTCCTTGAAAGGAGGTTGTGATGCTTAATGTTGTTTGGCTTGATAAGTGATTATTTTTGTGTGCTTGATGTATGTGATGTGCCTCCGGGTAGGATTGTTGAATCTCCGGGATCCATACTTGCTAGTATGGGTCGGGCGTGACCGTAGGGTTATCCAATCCGGGTATGTCTTGCGGGGACTCCGAGGTTCATGGCTTGTTAGCCCGATTCCGAGATAACTTGTGGGGTTATCATCGGGTATGTCCTGCGGGGACTCCGAGGTTCGTGGCTTGTTAGCGCGATGCCGGGATAACTTATGGTTGTGATTTGGTTATGAATGTATCTGTGCTTGTGGTCACGTGACTGTTGTTACGGTGACATGTGATTTGGTATGGATTCCCATTGGGTTATTCACTCGGGTATGTTCTGCGGGAGCATCTGAGGTTCATGGCTCGTTAGCATGGGACACGAATAATCCTTGGGAATATGTGTTTTATGATTTGGGTCTTGGACCCCGTGTTTTGTGAATTGGGTCATGGACCCCATGTGTTATTTTCGTAATTGTGCTTTGGGAAAATGACTTTTGGGCTGTGTCCCTAAACGTTTTCAAAACTCCCGAGATCGTAAAATGTTTTTACAAGATGTATATCGGGTTTACACCTATCTTTTGATTTAACCATTTTGATCAAGTGATTTACCTCGGGAAGTATGTTTATGATTAACATGTTCCGTGGAGTATGATATGTATGGCTCGTTTTCGTATTTTATACTTGCACTAGCAAAACAGTGGAGTTTTGCTAACCCCCGAGTATTCGGGGGGTGGATGTCTGTATTGCATTCAGGTTTTGGAGCAGAGCACACGGTCGGCATGAAGGATGATGAAAGATGAACGATACTAATCACACGAGGACCCGTTGATGTCGTATTGGTATAGTTGTATTTTATTTCCGCTGCAGTATTTTTTTTCCCTGTTGTACGAGAGCATTTTGTATTCGACCCCTGCGTGGGCATGTAATGTGTTAGAGTTGTATGTTTTTATTGAAAGGCCAAATCGGTCTACTGAGTCTTTTTAGCCTTAAAGGCATTGTCGAGTTGTTCGTTTGTTGTTACCAGCCTGGTAGATCCTTGAGGAAAGGTTCTACGGCGTGTAATATCCCTGAACGGATTGGGGGTGTTACATAAATGGTATCGGAGCTTAGGTTGTGGAAACCTAGGCTGTCGGGTTTAGTGGTGTCTGTTGAGTTTTTTGTCTCGTCTGATTTTGTCTGACTGATTCGTGTCGCGACGCGTCGTCTGAGTTGGTTTGTCGTGATTAGTATCGTGGGGCGATCATCATCTTCGTGCGACCTGTGGATGTAAGTCTCCCTTCTTTGTGTTTGTGCCTCGTGTGATGCGAGTTACAGTTATTATGAGTTAATTGACGGAATCCTCTTATGGATTTTGATTTCGTGATATGTGGTTATTTGACTCTCATACTTCGTTCATATGAGGAGTAATGTTGCTGGATTGTGCATGTTGGACTGTATTTCTTTTATCCGCTGCGTGAGTTCTTTTATAATGGCTTCCGGTATTTTACCGACTGAGTTTTATTTCGAAAATCGATTCCCTTAACCGAGTTTTTGGCATTATGGCCTTGATCATTTTGGTGAAATTCTTATGACGGTATTTAGTATTTTGTAAATGGCTTTTGTGAGTTTTTGAAATATTACCGTCATCGGCCTTTTGGGCGTTTTTGTAAATGGTTTTTAGCCTGGTGGGTTCCGGCGCGGGACCCACGGCGCTATAATGTTCCGTGTAATTATCTGAAATTTTTGGGTATTCTAGCCCATTGAATTATTTTCGAAAACCTTGAGTATCTTAGAAAATAAATTTCGAGACGTACTTTTAAAATGAATTATTTTCTCGTGGTACATCCAAGGTGCCACAATATGTTTCAAAATTTTTCTACCTCGAGGACCAAAATGTTTTGAGATATTTCCAATGTTTTAGAAACACTTTTACTTAGACCCGAGGGTCGAATATTTCCGAAAGTTTTTCACGAAAAGAAAGTGTCCTCATTTTTATCAAATGCGAAATGGTTTTCAAAAGTCTCGATAACGATGTTTCACGTTTGTACTTTTTTTTTTGAAAAGTGATACTCAAGATCAACTGGTGTTTCCAAACTATTTTCAAAAGGTGGTTTTCGTTTTTAAAACCCATCATTTCGTGCTTGTGGTCGGAAAAGGTGTGTATAATGTTGGTATTGTTGTTAGGGTGTTAGCCCTCCGAATTGTGATTGAATTGGTGGCATGAACGTTGAGGCGTTGCCACGTATTTTTAGTACTAGCCCTCTGTTAGAGGTGTGAACTGGTATTTACTATTTATCGTCTCGTGGCGATTTGCGTGTTGTCGCACGAGTGTGAGATGTTGAAGCTTGGATTTTTGTGTGTTTATGCACATGGGTGATTGTTTCATGATGTTTGTGGTTGTGTGTTGGCTATCGTTCAGGCCGTTGTAATCGTCGAACGATGCCGTTGTTGTTGTGATTTTTGTATACGTTGATATGTTATGCTGAGTTGGCATCTCCGGTATGTTGCTTTGCGGTGTTATGTTCCGTTGTATCTAGCATCTGTATTTTCGATATGCCGAGCCGAGGCATTTCGAACGTATTGTGTCGGGGGCATGTACGTGCAAATTGTCCTTCTCGTCAGTAACGCATTTCAAGTGTGGACCCGAGAGACACGGGATCCAGTTTCGCGAGTTGGGTTCCGAGTCTTTCGGGGTGTGAACTTCAATACAGATATCAGGATCGGCTCTAAGAGGCCCATGGGAAATGTTTCCGTCAGCTGCTTTTGTGTTGCTGTCTTGTTTCCATTATTGTGAGTAGCGGGGACGACCTTCTTTTATAAGAGGTCGAATGTAATACCCATATTGTTTTTGGACTTCTGCATTTCCGCTTTCTCAAGTCTATCGACTCGCTCGTGTTTGTTGATACTTTCTGAACTTGTTCTGTATTTTGGTTTCATCGTTCGAACGAGCTGTGATCTTGTTTTGGGTCGATCTGGTTATCGCTGTGACTTTTCCGAGTTCGTTTCGATTCTTGTGAACCTTGTCCGGAAGTAACATCTTTTGGTTCCACTAGTTCTTTTATTCGAAGTGGATCGGATTTTGAACTTCTGTATTTTCGACTCTGTCGACTCGTTTATATTCGTTAACATTTTCTGAACTTTCCCTACCCCTTGCTTTTGTTGATCGAACAAGGGTGGTATTGTTTCAGAATAACTCGTTTGACGTTGTGACTTTTCAATTGCTATTCCCTTTCTGTAGATCTCATGTGAATGCACATCTTGTTGCTTTCACCGGATCATATATTATCTCGAGTCAAGATGTGAACCTTGGAGTTGTCGGTTGAACCTTATTGTTCTTCGTGATCCGAACATGATTATTCGATTTTTGTTGTCTCGATCGTTATGGTTCGATCATTGATTGTTCGGTTTTTGCTGATCTCGTTTCGTGATTGTTGAACGTTCAGACTCCTTCGTAATTCCCTTAAGTTCGGGAAATTAGTCTCGTTTTCGATCTTCCAACCCTTGGGCGGTGGAATTCCGTATTTGTTCAGCGATTGGCTCGCATTTTGATTGATGTATCGTTGGGGTGGTCAACCATATTGATTTTTCGTTCGTTGTGTTTTGTGAATGTTCGGATAATCGACTCGATTGTATTATCTATTTGATGACACTTGTCACTTGTTGATTTTATCATGTCTCTACCGGTGGCGTTGTGTTAGTCGTTGTGGAGCGTGTTTTCACGCCGTATATTCCTTTGCATTGCTTGTAACGTTTCGCCGATGGGCGTAAGTTACGCGTTTCTTGTGTATCTCGTTGAGTTTTCCTGGCAGGATATTGCTTCTCCCTACTTGTTTTAAGTTTCGGGACGAAACTTCTTTTAAGGAGGGTAGAATGTAATACCCGCAATTTCGGATTTCTGTGATTTTCTTTTTTCGGTGGAAGTCCGTTTTGACGACTTGCTCATGACCGTTTCGTCATTCCAAGAATGATTAATTCTGCACTTTTTGTCATCCGAGCTCGTTTCGGTGTCGTTTTGTTGAGTTCCGTGCTTTTTGGCGACCTTTCCGCACTTGAGTTCGATTCTTGTGAATCTTGTTCGAAACTGTTGTTTCGAGTTTCTCGTAAGTTCATTTAATGTTATTATTCATGTTTCGAGCTTTGGCTTGGTGTTTCGATCATGTATCATGATTTTCGGGGGTTTTGGGCCATTTTCGTAATTTCCCAAAGTTTGGGGTAATTACTTTCCGTTGTCGAATTTCGAGCCTTCGGGTGGTCGGAATCGTGTGTTCTCTTAGTGCTCGAATTTGTCTTTGCGAGTACTTCGTAACCGTATCTTCGATTCGTATTCAGGTTTGGGTTTCGGGGTCGTTCGGGCCGTCGGAGTTGGCCCCGGCCGAGTCATGACCGGCGATGCAGGCCCGGTAAGCCTTTGGTCGAGTTACGGCCGGTAGTGCTCGGCAGTTAGGTACGTAAGTCCGGTTACGTACGTAAGCCTTGGCCGGTTACGTACGTAACGATGCCGGCATTTCTGGGCAGAGATTTCGGCCATGGCCGGTTATGTACGTAAGGGCCCGGCCGGTTACGTACGTAAGCGTCCGGCAGTGTCCGGCTATATAAGGCCTGGCAGCGTATTTTTCACCCAATTTCTCACTCGTTTTTATTCTCTTCCGCGGCTAGGGGTGTGTTGATCATGGAGAGATGTTGTTGGACAATAAACCCATGAAGTCTTGGAGTTCATATCATCAATCAATCATCCCATAACCTCCTCCGATCTACCGAATCAAGGTTAGATTTCTAGAAATCTAGTTTTGGGGAATTTGGGTATTTTGGTTGATTTCGTTCGTTTAATCCGATTTAACTTAGGATTATGATGGATTCATGATTATTTAGATGTATTACATCATTTCCCTTGTTATTCCATGGTTGGATCGTATCGATTCGTTGTTTTGGTCAAGTTCTTGATCGACGCCTTGAAGGTATCCGGTAGAATGTCTTAGAGGGGTTTTCGGACGTTCTACGATTATTCTTCCTCGTATGATCATTGATTTATAGATTATATGATGTTAGGGTCGAGTTTCTTGCGAAGAAACCATGTTGAACCCTTCCGTTCGTTGTCGTCTTCCTTTTCGATAGCATCGGGCGTTCCGAAGCTTCCCGGTTGAGCCGTGTCCGTTCGTGGTTCCGTGCTCGTGGTATCGAGGCAAGTATCTTGACCATACGTTTCATGTTTCATAGGCATAATTGTTGATAAATGATTTTTATACGAAATCCAAATGTTTAATGAACGTAAAAAGGGATCGGTATGTTCTCGATAAATGTTGTCTTTCAACGATAATTCGTATACTTCGTGAATATGTGTTCTCGGAATATGTGTGTTGGTTTTGTATGTTGAAAGATAATATGATCACTTCGAGTGAGTTTGATAGACCGTAATCCTTTGCCGGGGATTACGTATTGTTGTTGTGTACTTGTTCGGTAAGAACGTAATGTGTGTGATATTAGTTGTTACTCCTTGAAAGGAGGTTGTGATGCTTAATATTGTTTGGCTTGATAAGTGATTATTGTTGTGTGCTTGATGTATGTGATGTGCCTCCGGGTAGGATTGTTGAATCTCCGGGATCCATAGTTTCTAGTATGGGTCGGGCGTGACCGTAGGGTTATCCAATTCGGGTATGTCTTGCGGGGACTCCGAGGTTCATGGCTTGTTAGCCCGATTCCGAGATAACTTGTGGGGTTATCATCGGGTATGTCTTGCGGGGACTCCGAGGTTCGTGGCTTGTTAGCGCGATGCCGGGATAACTTATGGTTGTGATTGGTTATGAATGTATCTGTGCTTGTGGTCACGTGACTGTTGTTACGGTGACATGTGATTTGGTATGGATTCCCATTGGGTTATTCACTCGGGTATGTTCTGCGGGAGGATCTGAGGTTCGTGGCTTGTTAGCATGGGACGTGAATAATCCTTGGGAATATGTGTTTTATGATTTGGGTCTTGGACCCCGTGTTTTGTGAATTGGGTCATGGACCCCATGTGTTATTTTCGTAATTGTGCTTTGGGAAAATGACTTTTGGGCTGTGTCCCTAAACGTTTTCAAAACTCTCGAGATCGTAAAATGTTTTTACAAGATGTATATCGGGTTTACACCTATCTTTTGATTTAACCATTTTGATCAAGTGATTTACCTCGGGAAGTATGTTTATGATTAACATGTTCCGTGGAGTATGATATGTATGGCTCGTTTTCGTATTTTATACTTACACTAGCAAAACAGTGGAGTTTTGCTAACCCCCGAGTATTCGGGGGGTGGATGTCTGTATTGCATTCAGGTTTTGGAGCAGAGCACAGGGTCGGCATGAAGGATGATGAAATATGAACGATACTAATCACACGAGGACCCATTGATGTCGTATTGGTTTAGTTGTATTTTATTTCCGCTGCAGTATTTTTTTTTCCCGTTGTACGGGAGCATTTTGTATTCGACCCCTGCGTGGGCATGTAATGTGTTAGAGTTGTATGTTTTTATTGAAAGGCTAAATCGGTCTACTGAGTCTTTTTAGCCTTAAAGGCATTGTCGAGTTGTTCGTTTGTTGTTACCATCCTAGTAGATCCTTGAGGAAAGGTTCTACGGCGTGTAATATCCCTGAGCGGATTGGGGGTGTTACAGCACTAGTAAAACAGTGGAGTTTTACTAATCCCTGAGTAATCGGGGGTGGATGTCTGTATTGCGTCCAGGTACATGCAGGTTCTTAAGGAGCAATTCGAGGATCGGCACAGGAAGTGACGAGCTACGATACTAATCAAGAGTTAAAAGCTTGGTAGAGTTATGTTGTATTGTCAGAGTTGTAATGAGTCTTCCATTGTATTATACTTCGATCCTTGCGTGGGTAATGTTGTATAAAGTTAATTTCTGTTGATTGAGTTGTGCGGCCTCATCAGTCCGTGTAGTTACTTGTAATTGACCTTAATGGTCTGTATTATTATATTGTTTGACCCTGGCTGGGCAAGCATTTGGTCGTTCTGGGATGTTTAGCATGATAGTTCCTTGTGGAAAGGATCTACGGCATGTAATATTCCCATATGGTTTTGGGGGTGTTACATTTATGGTATTGGAGCATAGGTTGTGGATACCTAGGGTGTCGGGTTGAGTCGGGTCGTGATTCATCGAGTAATGTGTTTTCGTGTCATTCGAGTTGTCGGGTGACAGGTTGAGTTGTGCGTAGTCACAACGTGTCGGATGTGTTGCCGGATGAGATTAGTATCATGGGCGACCGTCATCTCCGTGCAGCCTGTGGACGTAAGTCTCCTCTTTTATACGAGGTATCTTTGTTCCATGATTGCATTTATGTGAGATAATTGTGGTGCATAATATTTGTTTGTTGATGTTGTGAAATGGAATCCGTGTTTGATATTCGTGGTGCACCGCTTGTGTATTGAGCTGAATGTAATGATGGTTTGGGCACCTAGTGGTGCAATATGATGTGAAAATTGTGAACCTTGATGTGTTCCATAAAATGTATCGATGGTAGAGTTTGTCGAGAAACTCAGTTGGATAGTTTTGACGTATGTTTAAACTTGGTGTTCACGAGTTGTATTTAATTGATTTGGTGATCCTGTTTGCTGTTTGGGCATGTGATTTTAAGTTCGATCATTTTTGGATAAATTTTAATTATGTCCGCTGCGTGTAGGTTTGAAAATAGTTTGCTAAAAGATTTTATGGGCTTGAGTATTTTCGTGGAAAAATTGATTTTTGAAAATGTTTTGATGGTGCGGTTAAACAACGGTTTTGTATGGATTTTGAATCGGTTGAACTTTGACGAGTTGGTCATGTATTTCCAAAGGACACCTTCTGACGGTATTTGAAAAATGTGTTTTAAAGTACTTCGGACATTGCAAATTGTTACCGTCATTTTTGGATATGATCGAAAGGATTTTGGAAAATTTTTATTTTGCAAAACGACTTTGATTTTCGGAATTTAAAACATTATATGTTTGTGTGTTGGGACCAACTCGTTGCGACAAGTTTGTTATGTTGTTATGCTCATCGAAGAATTTTGCAGTGTTTCTAAATGTCGGGATATATTGTTAAGAGTCGATCCTTAACTTTCGGAGCCATTTCGGTGCTGCTGGGTTATTTCAGTCGCCTTACAGCCAGTAGTTACGGCCATACGAAATCTGTGATACGGCTGTAAGCTGGTAGTTGCTACGGCCATAAGATGATAGTGCTACGGCCGTAATCTTCTTGTTTTTACAGCCGTAAGTTGTGTGTTATTACGGCTGTAAGCTTATTGCTCACGTCCATAATATTATTGTTACAGCCGTATCTGTACTCTATATCAGTCGTTTGATTTCTGTTGATACGGTCGCATGGTCCGGCAGTGACGACCGTAAACTTTATCTGTTGTGGTAATAGTGTTTACGCGGTTGCTTATCGTGTATGGATATCATTATCGTGTTATTGATTGTTACTATTCGTGCTAACGAATTTTGGTTGTACACTTCAGTATCGTGACTGCATAGTCTGATTTAATTGTATTATTCTATGATGTTATCCTGATGTGGCAGTTGATCGGTGGTAGTGATTAGTGCGAGTACAAGAGGTTTCCACCCTGGAATGGTTTGGCGAAACCTCTGGGGGTCGATGCCGAGGGCATGGCCGCAGATTACCATGTGCGTTGTTATTCGTGATGGTGTGGCGTGGTAACATGTGGTTACCCTGTATGTCGTTAATGGTGATGATGATGTATATTGATAAGGTCATTTTTATGATATCATCTATCGAGCATATTTGATAATTCAAAATGTTGTTTTACAAATGATTTCAAACGAGACTGTTGCGACCCATAGGTTATGGTTTTGGTAAAACAGCTCGAGGTATTAAAAGTATTTTCAAATTTTACTTCGGAGGATTATACGAATTCAAAGATTTCCAAATGTTATTATTTAAATGAATACCTCGTGGAGTTTAAAAAAGAATGTGGTCAGTGTTTGGTTACAATGATGTGTAGTCATTACGACCGTGGTCGTATCGGGAATGGTCATAAGTTTTCTGTTGATGTGGTCTTGTGAATCGTTTACGATTGTAAGATCCATCTGTTGCAATGATAGTTCTTGTATTCGTGTAATTTCCCGGAGTGGATATTTTTGTCATGTTGATAATTGTTGCCTTACGTTGGTATGATATGTTGAGTGAGCATTTCAGCTTAATGATTTGCGATGTGTTGTGCTGAGTTGGCATCTTGGTACATTGCTCTGCGATGTTACGTTTCGTTGTAATTAGTGATTGTATGTTCGGCATGCTTAGGAGACAAGGTCGAGGTTGTGCTCGTGGTTTTAACGATGAGTAAGGTGAGCGATGTGAAGACATGTTTCAACTGCAGTCGTGTGGGCCATGCACGGTAGGATTGTCATTTGCTCAAGTGAATTGTTTAAACTGTGGTCAGATGGGGGCATCAAGTGGTACCTTGTGATACCGTTGCTAAGATGTTCGGGAATCGGAATTTCTTTCCTACTCGTGGAGGGCCAGTGGTGCCTAGTAATGTAGTTGTTGTTGTATTTTGGACTATATCTCGAGTGGATATTGATATTTGTTGCGTGAGCCTTTTTGGTTTTGTTTGTATTCTACCTTGATGTTTTGTTTCAAGTTTAGGGAAGAAACTTATTTTCAGTGGGGTAGAATGTAATATCCGGTATTTTCGCTTTCCGTTATCTTGTATTTTTTGTGTTTTCACACCAGACATTTTTTCTTGTTGATGTAAATCGGAATGGTTTCTGTCGTGATACTCTGTGTTACTATCGTGTAGTGATTTTTAGTTGAGGATGACTTGTTGTCATTTGTGTCTTTTCGATTATGTATGTGTTGAGGTATTGTATGTTAGGCCTCGCGGCGTGTTTGTTATTGATTTTAGTGCATTTAAGTATCTGGGACGTTGTCGAGTGTCCGACCTGACTGTCGGAATTTTTAAATCTTGATACTGTGTTCAGCAGAACACATACGGTCGTAGACCGTATCAGTTACGGCCATGTATCACGAGAATTACGGCCGTAAGGATGGTGTGTTACGACCGTAAGGTGATCCAGTGTTACGGTCGTAATGTCTTGTTGGTAACGGCCGTAACACACGTTCGTATTTTGGGCAGTAGCCCAGAGGTACTTACAGCCGTAAGTCTTGGGTGTTATAGCCATAAGGATGAAGAGTTACGGCCGTAAGTTTTGCCTGTTACGGCCGTAACAGGCCACTGGTATATACACCAGTGGCAGCGTTTTTTGGGGGGAAATATCATTTTTCCCTTACCCTTCGTCCTTCTTTTCGATTTCTTGGAGCAGAGGTGATTCTTGAGTTTGAGGAGGCGATCTTCATCGATTCGGGAAGCTTAGTTCGTGTCAATCATCATCCTCCAATTCGTTCATCCGGATCGTAGGTAAATTCTTCGAATCCCTTACGGTTAACCTTCGGGATTTTCATCTTGATTTCGATTCTTGTTCATTTTTGGTGATTCAATTAGTATTATATGATGTTGTTAAACACATTCTACGGATTGTATATCCGTATCTTGAGTTCGTTTGAACCCAATCGGGATTTTTGGTGTTCTAAGGAAACTTTGAACATTTAATGTCGGATTAAATGCCTCAGAGGGTTTCCTTCGGTTCTTGGATGTGTTTTCCATTGTTTTCAGTCGTTATACTCGTAGTAATCATGTTTCCGTTGTAATACCTGTAATTTCGATTTCCAGTAATTTATTTTTTTTCGGCGGAAGTCCGTTTTGACGACTCGCTCATGTCTGGTTCGTCATTCCGAGAATGATTAATTCTGCACTTTTTGTCATCCAAGTTCGTTTCGGTATCGTTTTATTGAGTTCCATGTTTTTGAGCGGCTTTTCCGCACTTGAGTTCGATTCATGCGAATCTCGTCCGAAACTATTTTTTCCAGTTTCTCGTAAGTTCATTTAATGTTATTATTCATGTTGCGAACTTCGGTTTGGTTATTCGATCACATATCGTGATTTTCGGGTGTTTTGGGCCGTTTTCGTAATTTTCCAAACTTTGGGGTAATTACTTTCCAGTGTCGAATTTCGAGCCTTCGGGTGGTCGGAATCGTGTGTTCTCTTAGCGCTTGGATTCGTCTTTGCGAGTACTTCATAACCGTATCATCGATTCATATTCAGGTTTGGGTTTCAGGGTCGTTCGGACCGTCGGAGTTGGCCACGGCCGAGTCGCGCCGCCGCGTCTTTGGGCATTGGCACACTGGCGATTCTGACGCGCAAGGGTCCCGGCAGTTACGTCCGTAAGGCCTGTTACATACGTAAGGCCATGGACGGTTACGTACGTATCACTGCCAGCAGATTGGGGCAGTTTGGTCGGCCTAGCCTGTTACGTACGTAAGGCCATGGCCGGTTACGGCCGTAAGCGTCCGGCTATATAAGGCCTGGCAGCGGGTTTTTGCTCATTTCTTCACTTTTCTTGCGGCTATCGGATGGGTGCGATGGGAAATAGGGTTCTTGGTCGATTTTACTCAATTCCAAGGCATTTTGAAAGATTCTTGTTGATTATATCATCATCCAATCCGTGTTCTTCATCGAATCAAGGTATTTTGGCTTGAACCCTTGTTTTTGAAGATTTTGGGGATTTTCCTTTTGATTTCGATTCTAATCCGTTTTTGAACAATTAACTATTGTATAAACATTGTTTTGAACTTGTTCTACGAATTGAATACTCGTATCTTTGGTTCGTTCGACCCGAGGGGTGATTTCTTTGTTCTTGAAGGGTCTTGAACATTTAACGTTCGATTAAATGTTCGAATGAGTTCCCTTCGATTAGTTTGTTGGGATTTCCGTTGTTTTCGGCCTTGATTATCATCGTAATCATGTTTTATTATTCCTTACGAAGGATTATAGGTGCTCGATGATTCCGATGTTGAATTCCGTTGGTGATTGATGATTCGTGTGATGTTTTCCCGTAGTAAATTCGGTGCTATCGCGTTCTTGATAGTGTTCGGGAGTTTGAGGCTATTCGACCGCATTCCATCCATCGTCTTGTTATGATCGTGGTTCCTAGGCAAGTACCTTGTCCATACAATTTTTGTTTTGTGGATATGATAATTAGTGATCGTCTCTATGTGTTTGTTTGATCATTTGAATTGAACTTTCAAAAGATTCGGTTTAGCCTCGTTAAAGGCTCAATTTCAAAACGCGTGTGTTTTGTGAATATTGTGCCCCGTGAATGATTAAGTGAACCCTATGAATTCGCTTGTTGTTGTTATTGTTGAGGTTGTTATGCTTTGATAATATATATACACATATTATCTCTTTTCGGTGCGTTATGATTTGACGTGGTGTTTTGTTAAGTGTTTGATGCCTCTGGGTGAATTATTTGGATATCCTTGGTGTGATATGTGTTAGGAGTATAACCTCGAATGCCACTCAGAGGATGTTGAGTGAGGGCATTGTACTTGTAATTATGTAAATCATTAATATAAGGCAATGGTTGTTTCTTTATTTACTAGTGGTTACTGGCATTCCTAACTCGTAAATATACATATAAAAACTAGTCCGTGTATTTGAGAGCAAAACGTTCCACTCCTTATTGGATAAGGGGGTCGGTACTGGAAAGGTTTATAGCTCAAATACTTAATCGTTCGCAAGTCGATGAAACTTGACTGGGCGTTAAGTTTATGTGAAGACTTGTATGACGTGTTCTTTGACATTGAGAGTGCCTGTCGAACACTAATGGTCAGTGGGAGCACACGTTATAGGTATGCTAATTGGATTAGTATATTCGAATAGACTCACCCTCGATTCTTCACACGGATTTCACTCCGGGACAGTCAATGACGGAATCAAAAGGTTGTGATAGGTATTCGTGAACCTTCGACTTGAGGATTTAGTAGGGATGTGCTTGTGACGTCAAGATTTTCATTAGAGTAGTTCGACCCTATAAACCGGAAGGCGGGGGTCAACCTCGACATGCATCTTGACGGTCAAGTAGCAGGTCCTACTGAATACCAAGTGTTGTGTCGAGATTTATACATCCCAACAGGCGATCGGCACAGAGACCGGGCGACCGAGCTAGAGCCTAACAGCCGAGATAGATTAGCCGATCGAAGGTCCCAGGTCAAGTCCCAGTGCCGAGCGATCATGGTTCTAAAAAACGCTAGGCGCTAGGCGTTCGGATTGCTAACGCCTAGCGCCCAGAGAATTACTCGGGAATTAATCGGGGATTAATCGGACTAGGCGGATTTATTTTTTATTATTATTTTAATCATTTTTATATATACAAAATTTTATATATTAAAATAATTAAAAATAATTAAAATTTAACTATTTAAACAAATATATAATCAATTATATATAAAACTTGAAATATTGATATAGATATAAATGAGTCCATAATATCCATAATATCTCAGTTTAGGACTTTATAGTACTATTGAAACAAAACCAAAAAACAAAAAAGTATAACCGTCTAGGCATCCGCCTAGTCGCCCACGTAGCTAGGAAATTGAAACATTGATATAGGTATAAAGTAGTCCATAGTATCCATTGTATCTTAGCTTTCCTTTATAGGCCCTCGCCCAGCCAGCCTAGATGACCGATTAATCACCCAAACACCCAGTATAAGCGCCTAGGCCATAATCGGAACGGTAGAGCACCTTCTAGGAATTAATCGGAGGATTAATCGGCCCAGGCGGGGATTTTTAGAACACTGCGAGCGATCGACATCTTAGGCGATCATCTCTCGGTACTTGGCGATCGACCCCTGGTGACCGACCAATGACGACCGCCTCATGCCGTGCAAAGCCAGCGACCGTCTAGTCGGCGAAGGCCAAAGCTCAGGACAGAGGCCCACGTGCAGATCCAGAAAAGGCGTCGCAGGACATGGATCGTTGACCACAGCCTGTCAGCATATTTTCACCTACCGACAGAGCCGCCGAAAGGTGCAAGTGGGACCGCCCGGGACAGCGACTCAGGACGCGTGCAGGCTCCTCATTGGACCGCACAGCTGGCTGCCAACAGCAGCCACGGACTTTAAGGCAGACAGCCCATGTGATATAAAGACGATTGCCCCTTATTATATTACATGAAAGGCGATCGCCCGTCAGTAAAAGGCATCTCATCTCCTATAAATAGAAGGCTGCCTACACTTGGAAAACTCTCTGATTCTATGGCCTTCTCAGCTCATAACTTGGCTTTCTCACTCTTGGCAAAGCTATACACTTCGGATACATTTCTCTCTCAGCACCTCTTAACCGAAAGACGTTCGACAGAGAAGGAAACCAGAACTCCCAGCAGTTCAAGAACTCAGAGCAACTCTAGTTCTTCCGGCAAGCTTTTAACAGCTAGATACATAGAATCTTTTACAGTCATTGTAATCGCTTTCTTACATTAATATTCGTACTCAAACGTATTCTTATTAATAACATCTCGCGAGAGCATTCAAGCTCGGGCCTAACAAACCTGGCAAATCTTGTGTTTTTTCCATTCCCTCGGACGTGCTCTCGCAATTTGCTGTTGCTCGACCATTCCAGCAATATCTATCTTCGGATGATATTTCGGGCAACAACAATTGGCGCTAGAAGAAGGGCATCTTAACCCTCATTTTTATTCCTACCGTCTCGAAGAACACTCACTGTTCTCTGGGCCATATACTTGAAGAGACACTCACTGCTCTTCAAAGAAAGCTTTCAGAATCATGACTCCTGCCTCCTCATCGAAGAAAGCCACTGGCCAATCCTCCAGACGCCTCATTCCGTCTCAGTCCGAGCCACAGCCTATGGCAGAGGGTAGCCGCCGCGACCCGAAACTCTCGATCTCGCCCCCGAGGGATGGCCCAAGTCTCTCGCTCGATCAGTTCTAAACTGCGGAACAGATCGAAGAGGTCATGGCCATCCTACCCGAGCGATGGAGAGCTTTCGACGCGCCGACCGCTATAACCCCCTCGGCCATCCGCCGCGTGAGCAAATGGAAGTTCAAGGAGATACTGACCGAGTGATCGCCAGGAGGCCCCGATTTGCAAGAAGAGGCACTCGCAAGGCGGGACACCTCCATCTTCAGCCGCCTAGGAAGCGACCCATCATGGCGACCGGGGCAGTTCGGCCCCAGCCACGAGACGGCGGAGCTCGAGTCCGTCACCAGAAGTTCGGCATATCCGACTCCCAGAAGGCAAGCCAGCCATCTGGCTCCTCCTCGCCGAAGAACCGAGGTCGGCGACCGTGGAGTCAGGAGATCGGTACATGATCGCCTCGGCTCCCGTTCTGAAAGCCGAGCCACGAGCGACCAAGCTACAGCGATGGCCGCGATGCAACGCCAGTTCGACGACATGAAGGCGCTCCTAGAATCTGGGGCAGGCGCCAAAAGAGAGATCGCCGGGCCGAGCGAGCCACTCGCGGTCCACATCGATCTCGCCCCCGTGCAGCGTAAGATCGCTCCTCCGCAAACACCTCTGTACGAGGGAAGTTCGGATCCTAATACTCACCTGAGCAAGTTCCGGATCTACATGACCAGGTATGGGGCATCAGACGCGACCAGGTGCCGAATGTTCCCGCTAACGCTGGGCGACCTGGCCCATCGATGGTACATCTCATTACCGCCACGATCCGTCAACTCCTTTGACCAGCTGGCGAACAACTTCACAGCGTACTTCGCCGCCAAGGTCGCTCGGCCGGAAGGTCCCCATCGCATGATGCAGATCAGGCAAGAGGAAGAAGAGTCCGACGCAAACTACATCGACCGGGTAGATGAGATCATCCTCAACGGCGAGCCCGTAAGCGACGAGATCGCCCTCTACTCGGTCCTAGGGGGATTCCATGGTCTTTCGCCTATGTTCAGGCATCTTACGAAGGACCTCCCCCCGACCTACGCGATCTTCCGCGCCAAAGCCGCAGACTTTCTGGCCAGACAAAGGTTACTTTATAACATATAAGCAACACGATCGGCAACCGAACGACAATCATCAGTCTTCCAACCCGATCGCCATTATCAAGCAACATCACCAAAACTGGAGGACTCGCTCGCCATCTACAGTTCATCATCTAACATGTTGGACTAAGGCACGAGATCGCCTCCCCCGCGCAACGTACACCGTCGAAGGTCGGCATCTAACATGACGACCCGAGATAGAAGAGTGCAGCCATGGTCCTGGTGGTCGATGGAACCGACTGCTTTGGCCATGCAAGGTTCCTTTGGGCTGAGATCGCTCGCCCTTCGTTTAAATACGAGGCGGGCGTAGCCGAAGGACCCTACAAACAAATCAGTGGACACGTTCGCCCGCCCTCGAAGGTCCATCACTTAACACGGTGGGCCCTTCACGGACAATGTGATGCGTCCCTACCCCCATCTCAACGTATACCTTCGAGGATTGCCATCTAACATGACGATCCGAGGTAGAAAAGAGCTAACTAGCCGCGGACGTAGAGTCGATTAATCCGACAATGCCCCACGCAAGTACTCCTCCACACCAAGACCGCACGCCCTTCGTTTAAATACGAGGGGAGGCGCAGCCTAACGGAGGACCCTCACAATAAAATGAGTCACGAGACAGACAATGTCGCTCACGCACAAGACATGGTCATGGAGTCGGTCCATCAAACTCCGCGACTGTGCACGGTTCCTCAACGACGAAACTATCAAGTTTCTACAAGGGAACGGCAAAATTGTTAATTGTAGGTACAAGACCGAAGATAGCTCGCCAATCGATCAGATCGCCCAAGTTCAAAACCAAATTCTGCTCAACGGATTGCCCTTCTTCATCCTACACGATCGCCAGAACCACCTCACCCCATGTCTTCAACATCGGAGCAAGCTGGGGGGCAATTGTTGTGTCGAGATTTATACATCCCAACAAGCAATCGGCACAGAGACCGGGCGACCGAGCCAGAGCCTAACAGCCGAGATAGATTAGCCGATCGAAGGTCCCAGGTCAAGTCCCAGTGCCGAGCGATCGACATCTTAGGCGGTCGTCTCTCGGTACTTGGCGATCGACCCCTGGTGACCGACCAATGACGACCGCCTCATGCCGCGCAAAGCCAGCGACCGTCTAGTCGGAGAAGGCCGAAGCTCAGGACAGCGGCCCATGTGCAGATCCGGAAAAGGCGCCGCAGGACATGGATCGTTGACCACAGCCTGTTAGCATCTTTTCACCTACCGACAGACTCGCCAAAAGGTGAAAGTGGGACCGCCCGGGACAGCGACTCAGGATACGTGCAGGCTCCTCATTGGACCGCACAGCTGGCTGCCAGCAGCGGCCGCAGACTTTAAGGCATACAGCCCATGTGACATAAATACTATTGCCCCTTATTATATTACATGAAAGGCGATCGCCCGTCAGTAAAAGGCATCTCAGCTCCTATAAATAGAAAGCTGCCTACACTTGGAAAACTCTCTGATTCTCTGGCATTCTCAACTCATAACTTGGCTTTCTCACTCTTGGCAAAGCTATACACTTCGGATACATTTATCTCTCAGCACCTCTTAACCGAAAGACGGTCGGCAGAGAAGGAAACCAGAACTCCCAGCAGTACAAGAACTCAGAGCAACTCTAGTTCTTCCGGCAAGCTTTCAACAACTGGATACATAGAATCTTTTACACTCATTGTAATTGCTTTCTTACATTAATATTTGTACTCAAACGTATTCTTATTAATAACATCTCGCGAGAGCATTCAAGCCCGGGCCTAACAAACTCGGCAAATCTTGTGTTTTTTCCATTCCCTCGGACGTGCTCTCGCAATTTGCTGTTGCTCGACCATTCCAGCAATATCTATCTTCGGATAATATTTCGGGCAACAACACCAAGATAGAATTCTTTCTCCCGTTAGTGAGCGGGTTATATGTCATTTGCGGTTATTGGCAGATGAGATCGTAAGTCTTTGGCCAAAGCATTGGAGCTAGTTGTATTGGATACACGAGAGCTCGATGATCTCGATTTGCATTAACGCATGCATAGCGTCAAGTACAGATAGGGTTTGACTGACCGTGACCCTATAACTTGATCGGGACATGTGAAATAAAGGTTTATACGTATACTGGTATTCACGACAGAATGGCTCTTGAATGATCCCATCATTCGTTTTCAGTTGGGGTACAGTGTAGGCCGCCAGGCTGGCTAGGTGGTGCTACTACTCTTTGGTTCCTCCCATTTGACTGAGACGGGCCTACCGAGTCGCGCATTAGGATTGACGACAGAATGAATCAAGCTTAATTCTCTCATTATCAATATTAGATATTGGATATCTAATTTGGGACATTGGATGTCTAAATTGATTTATTGGATAAATTAATTTACGGCCTAATTAATTAAATAAATTACCGGGTGATTAATTTAATTCATGAATATAATTATTTCTTGGAGAAATTAATTATGTTATTATATATTTAATATGATTAATTAATGAGATTAATTAATCGATATAAATACATCGGAACGGAATCGGAGTTTATCTATTTGGACTCACGGGAGTCCGAAACGAACCGAATTCGTCCGGTTTCTACATGGGCCGCCGCCCATTTCAAGCCACCTTCCTTTTGGACTCTTGTCTCCATTCTTTAATGGATGATAATTGTATAGGTGGGGTTGATTCTCATTAGCATGAGTTGTTACATGTGGGGAGTTGAATAAAAAGGAAAAAGAAGACAATCACTCACCACCCATTTTTATTCCAACGTGAGAGAGAGTGACGGAGAGAGAGAAAACTTTTCTCAAAGTCTTCATCATCTTCTCCAAGTCTTCTTCCATTTTTCTTCACAAATTCTTGATTTTTCTTGGAGGAAAATTGAGAAATAAAATAGAGATTATGAGTTATACACTTAGAGTGTTATAATTTTATATTGGAAGCTTCATCACTTAGCTCTAGCCGTATCCTCGGAGGCAAGGTGATCGTCGTTCTGGTCGTTTCTCCAGCGCGTGGCAAGTAGAGACGTGGTGCTTTCGGCGTTGGATCATTCAAGAGCTTGGAGCGGATTGAATTGCAGGGAGATCGCCTAAAGCTTGGGGAATAGCTCAAGAGAAGGAATCCATCTAATCAACGGACTACAAGGGTGAGTTTCTATATCTCTTGTGAATTCGTTTTGATATTCGTATATACGTTGCTCGATCGATCCTCGTAGGGATTCGGATCGAATTAATTTTCGTTTTACCGCTTCCGTCGGGCCTTCGTTTTAGGCACCGAATCCCAACAGTGGTATCGGAGAGTAGGTCTTGCGATCGTATATACGATATTGGCATTTGGAATGCTTGATTAGATGGTGTTGTTGCCCAAAATATTTATCCGAAGATTAAATACTGCTGGAAGACGGACAACAAACAACAATTTGCAGGAGCACTTCCGAGAGAATATGAATAAACACAAGATTTGCCGGGTTTGTTAGTCCCGGGCGTGAATGCTCTCGCGAGATGTTATTAATACAAATATTCGTGGATACAAGTATTAATGTGAGAAATCTAAAGACAATGAGTGTAAGAAGACTCTGTTAATCCAGCTCTTGAGCGAAGCTCGGTGTTCTTCGTCCCTGCCGATCGTCTGTTTGATGAGAGAGGCCGAGAGAAGAAAGTACCGAATGATAGCTGTTGCCAAGAGTTGGAGATAGCCAAGTGCTGTGTGAAATCTCGTGGGAATGCAGAGAGTGTTTAGTGAGCAAAAATCCGAGAGGAATCCAAGTGCAGGGAGCCTTGTATATATAGGGGCAGCGGTGCCTTGTCTTCTGGTGGGCGATCGCCTTCCGGCCATTATAATAATGGGGCGATCGTCTGCCGGCCAATATTATAATGGGGCGATCACATGGGTTGTCGGCCTAAAGTCCAAGGTAGATGCTGGCAGCCAGCTGTGCGGTCCAATGAGGAGCCAGCACGCGTCCGGGGTCACTGTCACATGCGGCCCTACTGACAACTTTCGGCGGGCATGTTGGCTGGTAGGAAGATGCTGACAGGCTGTGGTCAACGATCCGTTATATGCGGATCTTGTCTCGGCTCTGCACGTGGGCTCAGTCCTGAGGCTCGGCCTTTGCCGACTGGATGACTATCGGCATGATGCGGTCGTCTCTAGCTGGTCACTGAGGGTCGGCATCGGCCAGTCCCTGAGGGTCGGCATCGGTCGGTCACCAAGGGTCGGTCGGCAAGTGCCGAGGGATGATCGTCCGCTAGTCGGTCGCCAGGAGTCGGTCGCCAAGTACCGAGAGACGATCGTATTTGATGTCGATCGCTCGGCACCAGGACTTGTCCAGGACCTTGATTGGCCGATTCATCTTGTCTGCGGGGCTAAGGCAAGGCCGCTGGTCGGGGTCGGCGATTACGCCTCATTGCTCGGCAATGGCTAGGTCGCCCGATCTCCGAGGCGATCGCCGGTCGGAGAGTGTAAATCTCGACACAACAATTGCCCCCAGCTTGCTCCTATGTTGAAGACATGGGGCGAGGTGGTTCTTGCTGGCGATCGTGTAGGATGAGGATGGGCGATCTTGTTGAGCTGACTTTGGATTCGGACTTGGGCTATCATGGTCGATTAGCTAGCTATCTTTCGGTCTTGTACCTGTAAAAAACAACATTGGCCGATTCCCCTCAGAAACTTGATAGCTTCGTTTGTTTGAGGAATCGTGCACAGTCGCGGAATTCGATGGACCGACTCCATGACCGTGTCTTGGTGCGCGAAGACATTGAGTGTCTCGTGACTTACTTTATTATGAGGGTCCTCTGTTAGGCTGCGCCTCGCCTCGTATTTAAACGAAGGGCGTGCGGTCTCGGTCTAGAGGAGTCCTTGCGCGGGGCAGCGTCGGATGAATCAACTCCACCTCCGCGGCTTGTTTAGCTCTGCTTTCACCTCGGCCTGCCATGGATATGGTGAACCTGGACGGTGTACGTTGAGACGGGGGTTGTGGCACGTGTCGCATTGTCCGGGTTCACCATGTTAGATGATGATCCTTTGAGGGCACGCGATCGTGTCCACTGATTAATTTTGGAGGGCCCCCAGACTACGCCGGCCTCATATTTAAACGAAGGTCGGGCGATCTCGGCCGAAAGGGACCTTGCATGGCCGAAGCAGCCGGTTCCATCGACTACCAGGACCATGGCTTTATGATGTGCGGTGGAGGCGATCTTATGCCTTAGTCCATCATGTTAGATGCTGGACTGTAGATGGCGATCGTGTCCTCCGGGTTGCTGATGATGTAGCGTGATGATCGGCGATCGGGCTGGAAAACTGGTGATCGTCGC
The DNA here is from genome assembly GCA_033398695.1 of Orobanche coerulescens. NCBI lineage: Eukaryota > Viridiplantae > Streptophyta > Magnoliopsida > Lamiales > Orobanchaceae > Orobanche > Orobanche coerulescens. Next base: position 153,371,497 of record CM065812.1, on the reverse strand, counting down.
TCGGCTGTCGATCGCATTATACGGAGGTTGATAATGGCGATCGGGCGGGAGATCGTCGTTCGGGCGCCGATCGCGCTGCTCATAGGCTGAGGAGAAACCTTTGTCTTGCTAGAAAGTCGGCGGCTCTAGCTCGGAAGGCTGCGTAGGTCGCAGGTTGGTTCTTCGTGAGATGCCTGAACATCGGCGAAAGACCATGAAATCCTCCTAGGACCGCGTAGAGGGCGGTCTCATCGTTTACGGGCTCGCCGTTGAGGATGATCACGTCTACCTGGTCGATGTAGTCCGAGTCGGACTCTTCTTCTCCCTACTTGATTTGCATCATGCGAAGGGGACCTTCTGGTCGAGCGATCCTGGTGGCGAAGTACTCCGTGAAGACGTGTGCCAGCTGGTTAAAGGAGTCAATGGACCGAGGTGGCAATAAAGTGTACCACCGGTAGGCGAGGTCGTCCAGCGTCATAGGGAACATTCGGCACTGTCGCGCGTCGATGCCCACACCGGGTCTTGTAGATGTTGTTCTTGCTCAGGTGCGTTTGGGGGTCTGTTCTCCCGTCGTAGAAAGGTGTTTGCGGTGGAGAGATCTTGTCTTTGCCGCGAAGCGAGCTCGATGTCGATCGCGAGCGGCTCGCTTGGCTCGGCGATCGTCTTCTTGGCGCCTGCCCTGGATTCCAGGAGCGCCTTCATGTCGTCGATCTGACGTTGCATTGCGGCCATCGCCGTGGCTCGGTCGCTTGCGGATCGGCTTTGGGAGCAGGAGCTGAGGCGATCGTGTACCGATCTTCGGACTCCGCTACTGCCGACCTCGGCTATTTAGCGAGGGGGAGCCAGACGGCTGGGCTGCCTTCTGGGAGTCGGGTAGACCGAGCTCCTGGTGACGGACTCAAACTTCGTCGTCTCGTAGCTGGGGCCGGACTGCCCCCGTCGCCAAGACGGGTCACTGCCCAGGCGATCGAAAACAGAGGTGCCCCGGCTGGCGAGCGCCTCTTCTTGCGGACGAGAGCCTCCTGGCGATCGCTCGGCCAGTAACGCCTTGAGTTTCCGCTTGGACTTCCGGCGGACGGCCGAGGGGGTGATAGCGGGAGGCGCGTCGAGAACACTCCGTCGCTCCTGAAGGACGGCTATGGCCTCTTCGATCTGTTCCTTGGTTCGGAACTGATCGAGCGAGAGGCTTGGGCTGCCGTCCAGGGACGGGATCGAGCGTCTCTGACCGCGGTGACTACCTTCCACCATCGGCTGTGGCTCGGACTGGGACGGAACGAGGCGTCTGGCCGGCTGGCCGGGGGCTTTCTTCGACGCGGAGGCGGAAAACATGATTTCTGAAGGATTTCTTTGAAGCGCAGTGAGTGTCACTTCAAGTATATGCCCCGAGAATAGTGAGTGTTCTTCGAGACGGTAGGAATAAAAATTTGAGGGTTATATCCCCTTCTTCTAGCGCCAATTGTTGTTGCCCAAAATATTTATCCGTAGATTAAATACTGCTGGAAGACGGACAACAAACAACAATTTGCGGGAGCACTTCTGAGAGAATATGAATAAACACAAGATTTGCCGGGTTTGTTAGTCTCGGGCTTGAATACTCTCACGAGATGTTATTAATACAAATATTCGTGGATACAAGTATTAATGTGAGAAATCTAAATACAATGAGTGTAAGAAGACTCTGTTAATCCGGCTGTTGAGCGAAGCTCGGTGTTCTTCGTCCCTGCCGATCGTCTGCTTGATGAGAGAGGCCGAGAGAAGAAAGTACCGAATGATAGCTGTTGCCAAGAGTTGGAGATAGCCAAGTGCTGTGTGAAATCTCGTGGGAATGCAGAGAGTGTTTAGTGAGCAAAAATCCGAGAGGAATCCAAGTGCAGGGAGCCTTGTATATATAGGGGCAGCGGTGCCTTGTCTTCTGGTGGGCGATCGCCTTCCGGCCATTATAATAATGGGGCGATCGTCTGCCGGCCAATATTATAATGGGGCGATCACACGGGCTGTCGGCCTAAAGTCCAAGGTAGATGCTGGCAGCCAGCTGTGCGGTCCAATGAGGAGCCAGCACGCGTCCGGGGTCACTATCACATGCGGCCCTACTGACAACTTTCGGCGGGCCTGTCGGCTGGTAGGAAGATGCTGATAGGCTGTGGTCAACGATCCGTGATATGCAGATCTTGTCTCGGCTCTCACGTGGGCTCAGTCCTGAGGCTCGGCCTTTGCCGACTGGATGACTATCGGCATGATGCGGTCGTCTCTAGCTGGTCACTGAGGGTCGGCATCGGCCAGTCGCTGAGGGTTAGCATCGGTCGGTCACCAAGGGTCGGTCGGCAAGTGCCGAGGGATGATCGTCCGCTAGTCGGTCACCAGGAGTCGGTCGCCAAGTACTGAGAGACGATCGTATTTGATGTCGATCGCTCGGCACCAGGACTTGTCCTGGGACCTTCGGTTGGCCGGTTCATCTTGTCTGCGGGGCTAAGGCAAGGCCGCTGGTCAGTCGCGATTACGCCTCATTTGCTCGGCAATGGCTAGGTCGCCCGATCTCCGAGGCGATCGCCGGTCGGAGAGTGTAAATCTCGAGACAACAGATGGTATATGATTTGGAATCATAATCGTATTAATCGTTGATTTTCTATTGTTCATTTAAAAATTAATTTTTCATGATTTTATGTTACAATATAAATCTATTTTTCTTTTGAAAAACTGATTTAAATGAGTAATATAAAGATTAAAAAAATATTATTTTTAGAATCGGGGCGAAAAAATGAGCTGAAAACGTAACGGACCGGCGGCTTGAGTGTCCGGGCGGCGCCCTCATGATGCCGCCACTGGGATGCTGCGAACTCTGCCGGACATGATCGGCAGCCTATCGGCCGCTGCCTGGCAATGGTCTCGGTCCCTGCCGGTCCTGCTCGGCAGCTTGCTGGGCAGTGCTCCAGCTGTGTTTTTCGACTCCGTTTTTTATATTTCATTCGATAATTAATTTCCCACAAATTAAATTGGATTTAATTTGACTATGATTTAATTATGGTAATTTTAATCTTAGGGGAATTAATTTAATGAAATATTTTATCGTCCGGAACAAGTTAAAATTGATGGTTGTTTGAATTAATTGGATTAATTCGTTTTGAATGAATCGATTGGATCGGTCCGTATTGTTGATTGGAACAACGTATCTCTACGCTTTCCATTTATATAGTATTTATTGGATGGAATGCTTTTGAATGGGGATGTGGTTCGTGGACTTAGTTTTTTGAATTGTTCGTTTTATTCGATTGGGTTGTAAAGGCCGTTTTGAGCCTATTTATTTTACTAGAAATATTTGTATCTAGGATGCAATTTTCAATGTAAATTTATATGTAATGACGAAGACCGTAGGAAGATCCGTTTCGAGAAGACGAAGATTCAAGACGAAGACTTGTAATTAGATTACGGAGTTTTTGTTTTCTAGGAATGGTCCATGAACCACATGTTGGTAGCAACTAGGTTGTGAATGGTTGTTTCATATTGTATGAATGCTACAAACGTGCTTATATGAATTAATGTGCAAAGTGTAACATTAATCGCGAAAATTCTCCCACAACAAATTATTAAGTTTATAAGGTTTCAAGGTTTTCCTTCCCTCCATCGAGCTTTCGGGAAATTGAAATCCAAACCGGATGTGCTATGCTTTCGAGTTATCGGGTTAGTTGTTCGGGGAGGACGGATAAATTACCGGGAGCGTATTGGATGCCTTCGGTTGGAGCAAATTTTATCCCTAGAAACTTAATAGGTTGCCGGATAAGATTCAATTGTGAAACTGATTTGCGTCGATGGTATAAACTTAACTTGTTCACGAACCATAGAAACCGTATAGGTTGAGGGGAGTGAACAAGGGAAAAAAAGATCGAATCATCCATTAGATGGGTTGGTGTTGGACACCACTTTATGAAAATTAATAGACTAGAAACCTGTTCGGTTGCCCTCTATTAAGATTTATAAAGAACTCGATCACCACTATGAAGTAGTGCGACGATACTTTCGGATTTCACATGGGAGTGTATTGTTCCGATAAAAATAGTGGGAGCTAGGTAACAAGAATAGAAAAGACCTTAATTCTATACTCAGAACATAATATAACAAGTCACTAATTAATCTGTTATACTTAATGCAGACATAACTCTCAATATGACAATGAATCCACTCGCAATTCTACTCGAAAAGAACACCGTGATTGGACCTAACTTTGTGGACTGGCTCCGCAATCTGATGATTGTCCTCAGTATAGAGGCACTGGGATACGTCTTAGAGACAGACATTCCGGCGCCTCCTGTGCGGACCAGAGCCAATCAGGAAGAGATTAAAAACCACGAAAAGTGGGTTAAGGATGACATAAAAGTCCGTGCGTACATGATGGCTTCTATGTCTAATGAGCTTTAGAAAGCTCATGAGAAAATGACTTCTGCTAGGCAGATTCTATCTCACTTAACCGAACTTTATGGTGAGCACAACAGAACTACTAGATATAAGATATCCAAGCAACTGTTCAGTGCAAGGATGAAGGAAGGTGAGAAGGTTGTGGAACACGTCCTCAAAATGATATCCATGATCAAGAGATTGGAGGCTCTTGATTTTAAAATGGATACTTCTCCCCAAACCGACCTTATCTTACATTCTCTCCCTGATTCCTTCTCACAGTTTGTTATGAACTTCAGCTGCAATGAGAATGCATGTAACTTAGCTGGGCCAATGAACAAACTGGTGACCGCTCAGTCTCAGATGAAGACCCCGCGGATGAAGGAGTCTGCCCTTGTGATTTCTTCTGGACCTCGGAGGTCTAAGAACAAGAAGAAAAAGACCAAGAAGCAAACTGGACCACATGTCAAGGACTTCAAGGGCAAGGGCAAGGCCCCAATGGTTCCGAAGAACAAGAAGAAGAAGGATGCTTGTCTCAAGTGCGGTGAGCTGGGCCACTGGGCTAGAGACTGTCCGATTCTTCATGGCACTTCAGGTACAGAACTTTTAGTTTTGGAAACAAATTGTTCTCGCTCGTATTTTCTACTTCTGAATCTTGGATTCTGGTGATAGTTCTCATATTTGTACCGTGAATCGGGATCTGGAACAAAGTAGGAAGCTTGGAGCTGGAGAAGTTATGATCACAGTCGGAAGCGGGCATAGTGTCGAGGCAACCGACATAGGATCACTTCTTTTGGGTTTAGAATCCGGCTTTGTTTTGACTTTAGAAGATGTACTTGTTTTGCCCAAGGGGCACAAAAACATTGTATCCATTCCGGTCATGGACTGAAAGGGCTTTTCATTTTTTATTGGTGATGGTTCCTGCAAAATTTATTTCAGAAATAAACAAGTGGGCACTGCTACATTATTAAATGGATTGTATTATCTAAATCTCAGCAACAAAGTAGTTGTGAATACTATGACTAGAAAACGTGGTAGGGATGAAACCAATGAAGTTTTGAAATGGCATCTTAGACTTGGTCATGTTGGTCAGACCAAGGTTTACAAGATGGAAAAAGATGGACTTATGGGTCCATTGGGAGTAGATCCCTTTCCTACTTGTGAATCTTGCCTTAAAGGCAAAATGACTTAAGTCCCCCTTCACAGGGACTTTTGAAAGAGCCGCTGATAAACTGGGATTAATCCATACCGACGTATGTGGTGCTTTGGAAGCAGCACGTGATGGATATCAATATTTCATTATGTTTACAGATGATCATACTAGGTATGGTTATGTATACTTAATGAAACATAAATCCGAGGCTTTTGAGAAATTCCAGGAATTCAAAGCCCTAGTCGAGAAACAAACTGGTAATCATATCAAAGCACTTCGGTCGGACTGAGGTGGCGAGTGTATGAGTTCGGAGTTTGACGAGTTCCTTAAGGAACATGGAATAGTATCACAACTAACACCTCCAGGTACTCCTCAGTTAAATGGTGTGTCAGAAAGAAGGAACCGAACCTTGTTGAACATGGTCCGTTTCATGCTGGGCTATACTGACTTACCGATTTACTTCTGGGGGTATGCACTCCTGACTGCCGCCTACATCTTGAACAGATGTCCTTCCAAATCCGTTCCTAAAACTCCACATGAGATGTGGGAGGGCAGGAAACCAAGTCTTAATCATATTAGGATTTGGGGATGTCCCGCCTATGTCAAGAAGACTAAGGTGGAGAAGTTGGAAGCTAGGTCCGCGAAGGGATGTTTCATTGCATTCCCGTCTGGGACGATGGGATATCTATTCTACATGTCCGAAGATCGAAAGATCATTGTTTCTTAACAAGCACACTTCCTGGAAGAAGATATTCATTCATAAAGGTGGAGCAGGTAGAAATATTTCTTTGGAAGAATACAATGAAACTCCTCAGGAGACACCTGTGTAAGAAAATGAAACCGAACCTTCTGAAACACAAGTACAACCACCTCGTAGGTCTAGTAGGGTATCTCATTTACCTTAGAGGTATAGTTTTATGCACTTGGAGGAACTGGGTTTCCATGAGGTTCCAGGTGATAAACAAGAGATCGACCCACGACCAATGACCTAGCAATGGTGGATGTAGACTCCATGAAATAGACTGTAGCAATCTTCATGTAGTTGGGACATTCGTTTTGACAAGGCAGTCAAATATTTTGACTTCGTGCAAAATGAAGAGAAATATTGTGTATACAAGAGGGTTAGTGGGAGCTAGATCGCATCCCTAGTACTATATGTAGATGACATTCTACTAATAGGAAATGATGTGGGAATGCTCAGTTCTGGGAAAGCTTGGATTTCGAGTAATTTCTCCATGAAAGACTTGGGAGAAGAAATCTATATTCTTGGGATTCGACTCTACTGGGATAGATCGAATAGAATGATAAGTTTTTCCCAAGACCTCTATATAGATTAGATCTTAAATAGGGTTCCTTCCGATGCGACATGGAATAAAACTCATCTTGAAGATGTGTCCTCATAGTGAGGAACAATGAAAGGAAATGAGTTATATACCATATGCTTCGGCAGTGGGTAGCCTTACATATACTTTATTGTGTACAAGACCTGACATTGCACATGCTGGAAGTGTGGTAAGTAGGTTTCGGGCTAACCCAGTCAGGGAACATTAGACCGTCGTAAAGAATGTTCTAAAGTACTTTAGAAGTACTAAGAGATCTGATTCTTATATATGGTGGTGGAGAACAGAATGTGGTGGGATTCACTGTATTGGACTTCCAAGGACAGAAAGACGATTATATGTCTACTTTTGGCTATATTTACTCTTAATAGAAGAGCAGTATCTTGGCATAGTGCCAAGCGCGACTGCTGATTTCACCAGTTAGGCTGAGTATAAAGCGGCCTCGAAGGCCTCCAAAGGAAGGGTTAAGAAGTTACTAGGTAAACTTCTCGTGACACTTTGTGCTACGCTGCTTGAGCGGTAGCACAGGCCTAGGAGTCGAGGTTTCATAACAGTACAAAACATATTGAGAGAGAGTATCATCTCGTAAGAGAATTTGTTCGCATAGAGATACATTGTGCTGCATAGAGTAGAGTCAGCCGACTACGTCGCTGATCCACTTACCAAGCCACATTCTCATATTAGCTTGGAGCGTATTCTGGAGAACATGGGTATTAGATACCATAGTTTGTGGCATTGAGTGCAAGTGGGAGATTGTTAGGAGTATGCCCTCGAATGCTACTCAGAGGATGTTGAGTGAGGGCATTGTACTTGTAATTATGTAAATCATTAATATAAGGCAATGGTTGTTTCTTTATTTACTGGTGGTTACTGGCATTCCTAACTCGTAAATATACATATAGAAACTAGTCCACGTATTTAAGAGCAAAATGTTCCACTCCTTATTGCATAAGGGGGTCGATACTGGAAAGGTTTATAGCTCAAATACTTAATCGTTCGCAAGTCGATGAAACTTGAATGGGCGTTAAGTTTATGTGAAGACTTGTATGACGTGTTCTTTGACATGGAGAGTGCCTGTCGAACACTAATGGTCAGTGGGAGCACACGTTATAGGTATGCTAATTGGATTAGTATACTCGAACCGACTCACCCTCGATTCGTCACACGGATTTCACTCTGGGACAGTCAATGACGGAATCAAAAGGTTGTGATAGGTATTCGTGAACCTTCGACTTGAGGATTTAGTAGGGATGTGCTTGTGACGTCAAGATTTTCATTAGAGTAGTTCGACCCTGTAAACCGGAAAGCGGGGGTCAACCTCGACGTGCATCTTGACGGGCAAGTAGCGGGTCCTACTGAATACCAAGATAGAATTCTTTCTCCCGTTAGTGAGCGGGTTATATGTCCTGTGTGGTTATTGGCAGATGAGATCGTAAGTCTTTGGCCAAAGCATTGGAGCTAGTTGTATTGGATACACGAGAGCTCGATGATCTCGATTTGCATTAACGCATGCATAGCGTCAAGTACAAATAGGGTTTGACTGACCGTGACCCTATAACTTGATCGGGACATGTGAAAGAAGGGTTTATACGTATACTGGTATTCACGACAGAATGGTTCTTGAATGATCCCATCATTCGTTTTCAGTTGGGGTACAGTGTAGGCCGCCAGGCTGGCTAGGTGGTGCTACTACTCTTTGGTTCCTCCCATTGCTGACTGAGATGGACCTACTGAATCGCGCATTAGGATTGATGACGGAATGAATCAAAATTAATTCTCTCATTATCAATATTAGATATTGGATATCTAATTTGGGACATTGGATATCTAAATTGATTTATTGGATAAATTAATTTACGGCCTAATTAATTAAATAAATTACCGGGTGATTAATTTAATTCATGAATATAATTATTTCTTAGAGAAATTAATTATGTTATTATGTATTTAATATGATTAATTAATTAGATTAATTAATCGATATAAATACATCGGGACGGAATCGGAGTTTATCTGTTTGGACTCACGAGAGTCCGAAACGAACCGAACTCGTCCGGTTTCTACATGGGCCGCCCCCCATTTCAAGCCACCTTCCTTTTGGACTCTTGTCTCCATTCTTTAATGGATGATAATTGTATAGGTGGGGTTGATTCTCATTAGCATGAGTTGTTACATGTGGGGAGTTGAATAAAAAGGAAAAAGAAGACAATCACTCACCACCCATTTTGATTCCAATGTGAGAGAGAGTGAGGGAGAGAGAGAAAACTTTTCTCAAAGTCTTCATCATATTCTCCAAGTCTTCTTCCATTTTTCTTCACAAATTCTTGATTTTTCTTGGAGGAAAATTGAGAAATAAAAGAGAGAATATGAGTTATACACTTAGAGTGTTATAATTTCATATTGGAAGCTTCATCACTTAGTTCTAGCCGTATCCTTGGAGGATAGCATGGTGATCGTCCTTCCGGTCGTTTCTCTGGCGCGTGGCAAGTAGAGACGCGGTGCTTTCGGCGTTGGATCATTCAAGAGCTTGGAGCAGATTGAATTGCAGGGAGATTGCCTAAAGCTTGGGGAATAGCTCAAGAGAAGGAATCCATCTAATCAACGGACTACAAGGGTGAGTTTCTATATCTCTTGTGAATTCGTTTTGATATTCGTATATACATTGCTCGATTGATCCTCGTAGGGATTCGGATCGAATTAATTTTCATTTTACCGCTTCTGTTGGGCCTTCGTTTTAGGCACCGAATCCCAACAATATGTTATTTGTACTTGATTGTTTCGCTAGCCAGCTCGGGAGGGTCCTTCGAGGCCTCGAATGGGATTTGTGGCTTCGTCCCGGTCCTAGGCGATGTGTGTGCTTGATTGTTTCGCTAGCCAGTTCGGGAGGGTCCGACGGGGCCTCGAGTGGGATTCGTGGCTTTGTCCAAGTCCTAGGCGATGCTTGTTTAGTGAATGTATTTTGCTCACCTCGGGAGGGTTCGACGGGGCCACGGAGGGAGTCCAATGGTTTCGCCCTGGATTCACGAGTAAAAATTTCACAGGTTGGTGTGTATGTTTTGTGAATGTGTTTGCTCACCTCGGGAGGGTTCGACGGGGCAACGGAGGGAGTCCAATGGTTTCACCCTGGATTCATGAGTAAGAACTTCACAGGTTGGTGTGTATGTTATGTGAATGTGTTTGCTCACCTCGGGAGGGTTCGACGGGGCCACAGAGGGAGTCCAATGGTTTCGCCCTGGATTCACGAGTAGAACTTCACGAGTGCGTGTGTATATTTAGTGAATGTATTTTGCTCACCTCGAGAGGGTTTGACGGGGCCACGGAGGGAGTCCAATGGTTTCGCCATGGATTCACGAGTAAAAACTTCACAGTTTGGTGGGTATGTTTTGTGAATGTGTTTGCTCTCCTCGGGAGGGTTCGACGGGGCCACGGAGGGAGTCCAATGGTTTTGCCCTGGATTCACGAGTGAAATTTCATGGGTGCGTGTGTATTTTATGTCCGTCGAGGACGCGTGACGTGGGTTTTAACCTTATGTATTGTTGTTGGTTTCATTTGTGAAAACAAAACCTTTGGGTTGTGACCCCCGTTGATTTTTTGAAAGAGAAGGATTCAATAATCCTAAATTGTTTTCTATTAAAACTCTCGATGGCATTTTAAACCATTTTATAAATTATTTTCCCTTGATTTGTGACCTTTCGGTTTTTGGATGTTTTACCCAAACTCTTGCCTCGGGAAGTATTTTTCGTTACGTTTGGATCTTTGAGGATTCCTGGTTATTATTGTCCTTGGAACTTGTATTGTATGACTCGTATTTTGCACTTTGTTCTTGCACTAGCAAAACAGTGGAGTTTTGCTTTGCATTCAGGTTTTGGGAACATAGCATAGGGTCGGTAGGAAGGATGATGAAAGAGGATCGATACTAATCACATGAGGAACCGTACGTTGTTGTATTAATTCAATTGTATTTTATTTCCACTGCAGTATATTTTTCCCCGTTGTACAGGATCGTTTTATATTTCGACCCCCTGCGTGGGAACGTGTTAAGTTGTGTGTATTTATTGAAAGACCAAATCGGTCTACTGAGTCATTTTAGCCTTAAAGGCATTGTTGAGATGTTCGATGTTTGTTTACCGGCCTGGTATATCCTTGAGGAAATGGTCTACGGCGTGTAATGTCCCTGATCGGATTGGGGGTGTTACACCCGTTATGTTTTCCAGAGGACCGTAGGTGTTCGGGGTTTTTTGGGTTGTGCCGTTTTCGTAAGAATATTAAGGTGTCGGCTATCGAGGCAAGTATCTTATTATACCACTTGTATCTTGCGATTAGAAATCACGTATTAGGTTAGTGATGATTTGTTTGCCTTCGTAAATATATTTCGTGTGAGTTGGTTGTGTATTCCGAAATTTGAAGGCTTTGTGATGATAGTGTTATATTGGTATATGTGTTATGTTTTGTGCCATGTGTGCAGGGTTGCAATGTACGTGTGGGTTGGTTGTACACTTGGTCGTGCAATATATTGTGTATTGATCGTGAGTTATGTTGGTTGTGTGTCGTTGATTGATGATGGTTGTTGTGATTGTTGAGATTGTCTTATGTGCGCGTGATGTATGATTTCGTGGTGATCAATGTGACTGATTGATCGTGCTTATTGTTGTATGAAATGTGAATGTGAATATGTGTGTGTTTGCTATGTTCACTCGTGCTGGTCCGACGGGACCTACGAGGACTCATGACAGTGGATCATGGGTCAGAGCTTAGTGAGGTGCTGAGGTCCAATCGTGCGGGTCTGACGAGACCTATGAGAACACATGACAGTGGACCATGAGTTTAGGGCACAATACGTCCAACCGGGTGGGTTCGACGGGTCCTACGGTGACACATGGCTGAAGATCACGGTGTCGGGACTGTTTGTTGATGTTGTTGTGGTTATTTAGTCCGTGTGGGTTGTTGAACCTACGGAGACATGTGACGGTGGATCATGGTGTCAAGATTGTTTGTGTGATTAGTGTGTGTGGTTTAGCCGTGTGGTTTATTGAACCTACATGGGTTATTGGGTTCTGTATCTCCAACGCTACTTCACGGTGGATGAGACCGCGAGAGAAATTGGTATCTCTGCGTGTCAAAGAAAACTGTGTGACGGTCGTGGGGGAGTCACGAAATTATTGAAAGTCGATACTTGTGGTTTTTGCATACACCATGTATCTGTATGCGATTTGATATAGCCATTTTTGTTGACTTAACTAACAACAATTAAGGGAAAGTATATTGAGTAATGGTTATGTTACACACTTTTAAAGCATCGATTGTGACTATTTACGTTGTCACTGAAAATCCAACAAGACTAACTTCCTCTTGTTTATATCTTGTAGATGGCACAAAGCTCCAATATTCACACGGAGTTTGAAATCCTTGACCACACTGGTAAGGAGTACCATAGATGGGTCTCAGACGTTCGCTTGGCGTTCGTCGGCAAGAGATTTAGTACCACCATCTTTCCTTCTAATGAACCTGCCGTTCAAGAACCGAGCGAGGAAACCAAGGTTAATGTACTGATGTACTTGCATAGACATATACATCCATTGTTGAAAAAGTGTTATATGAATTTGCAAACCCCCAAAGAACTATGGAATACACTCGAACAACTTTTTAATAATGTGCATGATCAGCGCTTCCCCAAATTGCAACTTCAATGGGATGCGGTTCTTGAATTATAGGAATGTGGAGGCCTATAATCAATTCGTCCTCGATCTTTGTGTTGATCTTGGTTTTTGTGGGGTCAAGAAGTCTGATCTAGACTTGATCGAAAAAGACTCTTAACACATTTCAGAGCAAGTGTGATTGCTCATCAGCTGCACGTTGCCTATGAGGAAGGGAGTATTAAAAATTTTATGACCTTATCTCCCACCTCGCGAAAAAAGAAAGGCATCATGAGATCATTCTCAACAGCAATGCGCGCCCAACTGGTACAATGCCAATTCCGGAAATGAATCAGGCTACTCACAGAAAGGCACCACGACAAAATGGAAAAGATAATACTGCTCAGTTTTTGCAAACACCACGGGTGCATGACTCGAGCAAGCGCGGAAAAAGACGAGGTCATCGTTCCAATGTGAGGAAGTGGCAAGGTGGCTCGGGCGCCAGTTATAGTGGAGCCCAACCACGTGGATCACCTCCCGCCGTCCAGAATGGACTCACTCCAAAGGAATGCCAGAATTGCTATACTTTTGGTTTAAAGAAGCATACTTACCGCAATTGCAATGCGCCAAAGAACGTCCAAGACTACTACAAACAGTATAAACAGTACTTGACTCAAGAGTCAAATTACATGGAGGAAGATAATGAGAATATAGAGGTAAACCATGTTGAGATCCCTCCTATTACCATTGCGAACAAACATCAGCATTTCGATATTGCTGACTTTGACTAGATCATTGTAGTTTGACTAATTTTTACGCTTTGGTTTATGTTTTGTCTTGTTTCTAGTTTTTTATTTGAGAACCACTTTGGAATTTTCTATGAATGTAAAAAAGTTGGCCATTATGAATAAAATTCTATTAATTGTTGTGATTGTGCAAAAATAAATTTTATTTTTCCATCAAATAGCATGTTTGGTTTGGCTTTTTACAAAACAATTGCTCACTAAGAACTGCTTGGTTAACTTGATGCGCTGATGGATTTTATCAAAAACTTTTGATTATGAATAGGGGCATCCTCCTTCGTATTTGTTTATACTTTGAAAGTTCAAACGGAATTAGTGATTTTTAAACAGCCTCAGCTATACCGACGATACTACTTTCTATGCAAGTCTACCAAGTTGGAGCTACCGAAAGTATCATTAGTCGAGATATAATCGAACACCCCGTTGTGTTCTAACACGTTTAAAAATGCCTATGAGCATCATTGCCATATTATTGCATCAATGTTAATGCCTTTGAAAAGGCTTCAACCTTGCTCTATCACTCACAAATAGAGAAATATCAAAATAACAACTTGAAACGAGCACTACGATCTGAGTTTAATGATCCAATAAGTGCACGACCTATGGATGGAATCGAAGACACAACTCAAGATCCACAATCAAACACAAAGCAGAAAAAATGAAATTCCTTGGACCATTACAAGTGAGTTCGGCCGAACCCCTTGTCCCTTTTATAGATGTTATGGGCTACTCTATAGATCTTAAGGAGGATTAGAGAAATGACTCCTAATAAACCTCAAATATCCATATTATATCTTTCCTAATATATTGAGTCTATTGAATATCAACTTAGTCAACTTTAGAGTTAATAGTGCACTTCCTATCCAAATCCCAATTTATGAAATCAGGCTCCTTATTTAGATATATTATTTTCCGTGTTTAAGATATTGAATGTCCATTAATTAATTTAAGCTACTAACAGCTTTAATTAATTAATTTCTTATCCAAGAGTAGTACTACTCGAACCTTATTATTATATCGGAACTAAATCCACTTGTAGAGTTTAATATAATAACCATTATCGATCTCCTCAAGAGGACATCATCAACCCCCACGAGTCGGGACACGATTTCTATTTTTAATATTAATTATCATATAAATAATATTATTGCCCAAGATACGAAGCTTATTGAGTCAATCGTTGTGACTCTCACCCATGGTAAATCAAAGCAATAAATATTATAAATTCACAATTAAATACTATATAGTTAAAATTAAGTAATAATAATTATCCGAGATTTACGTTCTTCTTACAGTCAGTACAGAAGACACTAGCTCACTTCGATCCAGTTCAACGTATGTAAATGCGCTAATGCATGCTAATAGTCAAAACCAACTAATCTCAAGCATACATTATAACCTTTCACATAATTGGTCTAATAATTATATAGGTTATGAACTATTATATTATTTTATAAGGCATAGATAATGTGATCTTCCGTGTAACACTAACACACCATATTATCTACAATATAAAATAGTTAGACATTTCAATAACGTCAATAAATATGCAAAATATGTGATTAAATGTAATTAATATTCTCATAGGTAGTTACATGGCAATAAGGTAATATAAGCATAAAGTCTGCTTTACAGTATACAACCCTAATAAATGATTGGTTCCTTCCAAGTAATTCAAGGGAGGGGCCTGCTCATTTCTTGCTACCTAGTGGTACGCATATCAATATCACAAATGCTCTATATAATCCAAGAGCGAACTGAATCTTGCTAAGTTTTAGGGACATCCGTGCAAACGGTTATCACCTTAATACACATTGTGAGAATAGGATAGAATTTTATGTGTTACTCTAGTAGAATATGAAAGACGCCGCGTTCTCGAGAAACTAATGAGTCTAAGTGGTGGTTTATACCAAACTACAATAAGGGTTATTGAATCCTATACTGTGAGTCATGAAATTTGTGATTATGAAGCATACCAACTGTGGCATGACCGATTTGATCACCTTGGACGCGACATGATGATTCGCATTTTGAAAAACTCACATGGTCATCCGTTACTCAAGTCCAGAAAATGATTGGAAGCACCGCTCGATATCGGCATTGATGTGACTGAGTATGATACTGTATCACCAGGATGAAGATTGCACGCTCTGATGAGGTTGTGCATCTTCTGCAAGTCCCAAAGCTTCCATGTGAATTTCCAATGCCTATAAATCAATTTGTAAGGCATGTTCACTAGCAAAGTTGATACCTTCTCCATCCTTTGCTAAAGACTCAACATAAAATATTCATTTCTTACAAAAAATTCAAGGGAACATTTGTGGACCTATATTCAGCCAGAGTGCAGACCATTCAGATATTTTATGGTTCTGGTTGATGCATCGACGCGATGGTCACAAGCCGCTCTGCTATCCACAAGAAATGCTGCATTTGCTAAGCTCCTAGCACAAATTATCAAGTTACGGGCTAACCACCCAGACTTTCCAATCTCGTCATTAAGAATGGACAACGCTGGTGAGTTTACGTCAAAGTCCTTCGACGACTATTGCATGTCGATTGTGATTGATGTTGAATATCCTGCCCCGCATGTTTATTTGCAGAATGGCCTTGCTGCAGCTATGATTAAGCGGTTATAGCTTATCGCCTGAGCATTAGTATTATGCACCAACTTGCCGATTTCTGCCTGGGGTTATGCAATTTTGCATCAGTTATACTTATTCTCTTTCGACCCACTACCCATCAACTGTTTAGTGCGTACCAGTTGGTAACTGGATATGAGCCTGATATTTCACACTTATGCATTTTTGGTTGTGCAGTCTGTGCGCCAATTACGCCTACACAGCGTACTAAAATGGGTCCGCAAAGACGATTAGGTATATATTTTGGCTATGAGTCGCCTAAAATTATCAGCTACTTGGAACCTTTGACAGGAGATCTATTTACTGCAAGATTTGCAGATTGTCACTTTGATGAGACAAATTTCTCGTCGTTAGGGGAGAGATTAATCGAACGGTTCCAACTGAACACGAGGAAATTTTCTGGTATGCTCCCTCTTTGCCTAATCAAGATCCCTACGCGGCTCAATACCAGCTGGAAGTGCAACGTATTCTCAGTCTTCAAAAAGTTGTGGATTCGATGCCCGACAGCTTTACTGATACTGCGAAAGTGACATGGTCTACCATTCCCGCTGCGAATGTTCCTGCAAGGTTAGAAATCCCAGTTGTAGGGCAAGGTTCAGCCTCCCAAAGGAATTATGCCCCCGGCGTCAACCTAAGTGGTGGTACGACTGCTTCGGCTGCTCTTATCCCTGCTCGAAAGAGGAGGAAGCCAGTGGGTAGAAAGGATACCGAACCTCGAAAGAAAAGAGGAACAGAGGCACAAAATCTTCTCATTATCGACAAAGTGACTCCATCACACGAGATTCTATTTGACTAAAGATATGTTCTCGAATCAACAATAGAACGATCGGCGGCCGTGTAGAAAAGTTGATGTCGGAGAATAAAGAAATCTCAATGTACGAGTGAATACATACTATTGGACTGGTCTTCCACGCTAGTCAATGATGCTTTTGCCTACTCTGTCGCTCAAGAAGTTATTGATGACGACGATGTTAAGCCGCGCTCAGTTGCTGAGTGTCAACGATGAGTTGATTGGTAGAAATTGAAAGATGCAATGCAAGTTAAACTAGACTCAATGGCTAAACGTGAGGTATTTGTCCGTATCTAGCCAGTACCCGTGGGCGTTAAACCAACTGAGCATAAATGGGTCTTTGTTTGTAAACGCAATAATAAGAATGAGGTCATGTGTTACAAAGATAGATTAGTTGCCCAAAGCTTCTTGCAGTCCCCTGATATTGATTACGAGGAGACGTATTCTCCCGTTATGGAAATCATCACTTTCCGCTACTTAGTCAGTTTGGTAGTGTCCGAAAAACTGAATATGCAGCTTATGGATGTGGTTACAGTGTATTTTTATGGGGATATAGGTATGGACATTTATGTGAAAGTCCCCAAAGGGATTTCATTGCATCATTCCCCATACGAGTTGAAGCAATCCGGAAGGATGTGGTACAACCGCCTACGTGAATACCTGATTGAGAAGGGATACAAGAATAGTGATATATGTCCATGCATTTTCATAAAAAGAGCAGACGCAGGATTCGTGATTGTAGCCGTCTATGTAGATGACATTAATGTTATTGGTACCATAGATGTGGTCAATGAAACGGACCGCTACCTTAAGCGGTAAAGTTGCATCATTCACCATACGGGTTGAAGCAATCCGGAAGGATGTGGTACAACCGCCTATGTGAATACCTGGTTGGGAAGGGATACAAGAATAGTGATATCTGTCCATGCATTTTGATAAAAAAAACAGATACAGGATTTGTGATTGTAGCCGTCTATGTAGATGACAAGAATTTTATTGGTACCATAGATGAGGTCGATGAAACGAACCGCTACCTTAAGTCCGAATTCGAGATGAAAGACTTGGGTGTAATACCCATACTTTTATTGACTGTTTGACCTTGCCGTTTTTCTTATTTGGCCGCTCTATAAACTCTTGGTGATGTTGTCAATATTGTTATAGAGTTTTGTATCTTGTTGGATCACAATCGTGTTGTTTAGACCTTGTGGAAGTGTTCTGGGTTAGTGAAATAGCGCACGCTAGGCCTAGGCTAACGCTCGCTAATTCTGCTTGAGTAGCGCACGCTAGCTTTGAGTCGTAGCGCGCGCTAAGGGACCAGTCAGGTCAGAACCAGTAACTCATATTGCTTTCTGGACTGGCAGTTAAAGCGTGCTAGGATTCGTTAACGCGCACTATTAGTGGTCAGTAGCGCGCGCTAACATCCATCTGTAGTGCACGCTAACGGGCTGGTTGGCAGAGGCAGTGAGGTTGTCAGGTTTTCTGGACTAGGGTTGTTAGTGGTCCGAGTGAATCCGAGATCCGCCTAAAAACCAGACCGAAATACCTGGGACCGAAAATCACCCGAAAATTAACGAGTCCGGATACGAGTACTAAAATTTGGACCGAAATCGATAAGACCTGGACCGATAAAACCGAAGAAATACCCGATAATAAATAGACTAACCAAACATGGCCTTAGTCCTTGGTATAAAAGCAAAAATTAGGTTAACATTCTCATTTCTCACTCGTCTCCCTTAGTCTCTCACCCACCCCGCCGCACTGACCTCCTCACCTCATCCGCCTCACCTCCCACCCAGAATCCAGATCACTAATCACTATCATCACCGTTCATCTTTCGAAGAACCCTAGCTAATTTATTAGCCTTAACACGCGAAGTAATCTTTTGATCTGATGCTCTTCAACATCAATCTCGAAGCTAGCTAATCAATCTCGAAGAACAGCAAAGCTCAAAACTCGATCTTCAACTCGAAAGCTCGAACCTCTTCAATTGGGTAAGCTTAAGCTCGATTTTGATCTAGTTTTAAATGATTCAGTCTATGAGAATAATAATATATACATCGATTCTAGTAAAAAAAAACTCATGTAACTTGCAGGAAACCGTTATATGGTGATGCATGATGCAATGCATTTATATGAGGAAGCATGTACATATCAATTGTGTTTGTTTATCTATTATTTCTTGTCATTGTAATTTATTATAATTTGATTGGCATTAAGAGTTCATTGTGGAGGCCGATGTTTATCTGCCTATTTCATATTGAAATTAATGTTGAATTTCATATTGATTTCTATAGGCATAAACTACTGATTTTCTATGTTCTCATTCCTTATTAAACCCCCTTTTCATAATCTTAACCCTCCTGTGGTCCACATATTATTAAGTCTATTTAGTAATGCATTCCATACCCTCACCACAATATCAAAAACCCTGCTGTTATTAACTCTCCCTGTTATGTCATTTGAAGATTCCTCAATGATTCCCATGATGTCACAAGATTCATACGTTCAAATGGATGAATTTGATGATGCTGATGAGACCATAGAGGGGCTTGAGATTGGGAAACATTTGGACTTAGTTGTCAATGACTTATGGATGTATTTCTTTATTTAGTTTTTCCCTTTAACTTATGGATGTATTATGTATATGTTTTGTTCCTTGACTTCTTTCTATGGTTGTTTTTTACTTGGTTTTGGATGTAGCTTGAAGAAGAAGATGATGATGTGCATTTAGAGTACGACTTCGCCAAGGTAATATTCTATGTCTACAATGTCTGTTGCAAGTTCTTTTCTGCTGGACTGCAAGAACAAGAATATTCAGAATTACTCTACACATATTAATAAAGGTATTTCTACTTGCCACAATATTCTTTTCTGCTGGACTGCAAGTTCTTCAATGCCCTTGATGGTCAACTATTTCTACTTGCCACAATATTCCCATTTTATTTGTTAAATGTCACTTGTTTGGTCTCCTTTATGGTGTATTACTTACTTTTGTTTGACATAAATATTTAGACTACAAAAAACAACCAACAATGAATTTTGGGACTTTGTGATACTAATTTGTGCATCTATGTTGATTGTTTGTAGGATTGTTTGGGAGAAACTACCTATACCTCAACTACTTGAGTCAAGGTCAAGAACTCAAGATTCAAGATAAAGATTGAAGATGCATTTTTTCTTATCTTTTGTTTTTGCTACTGGTCAATAATAAAAATATATTTTTGAGGCAATAACTATGAATGTAATTATTTTGAATGTAAAATGTGGATGTGGATGTGGATGTGTGTGTGGATGTGGTTGTCTTTAAAATTCAATTTTTAAGAGGATATGTATTTTAGCAGGTTTCAGGACTTGGTAATACACCCTGTTATGGAATTAGTAATTTCAGGTTGTTCAGGTGAACCTTCAGCAGCTGAATTTCAGCTAACTAAAATTCACGTTCGGTCCGGATCCCGGGTTCTGGATCCCGGGTTTTCGGTTCGGTCCGGATAAGCACCCGGATTTTATCGGACCGGTCCCGGTTCCGAAAATGGATCCGGCAT
The DNA here is from genome assembly GCA_033398695.1 of Orobanche coerulescens. Classification (NCBI taxonomy): domain Eukaryota; kingdom Viridiplantae; phylum Streptophyta; class Magnoliopsida; order Lamiales; family Orobanchaceae; genus Orobanche; species Orobanche coerulescens. The sequence goes on along the minus strand of CM065812.1, from coordinate 153,351,232 downwards.
TCTTACCGGTCCGGTCCGGATGCATCCGACAAGTTATCGGACCGGTCCCGATTTTGTTGAAACCCGGTCCGAACCGGTCCGATAACAGCACTATTCTGGACTATCAAGTAACGTACGCTAGTCTTCGGATAACGCACGCTATAAGAGCTGCGTAGCGCACGCTAAGCCATAGCGGTAGCGCACGCTAAGACTCGAGCAGGGCAGAGGACAGTAGGTTCTGGACTCCAGTTTCTGGACACCATTTTTGGCTAACGCACGCTAAGATTAGGCGATTAGCGCACGCTAACGGGGCCGACAGAAGCCACTGGACTACCCGGTGACCTCGCTAGTGCATGCTAATAATCGAGGCATAGCGTGTGCTAGACTGGGCGAGTATATTTTGGACAGTTGACTTCCATTTCGTCATTTTTCATTCTTTTCACTCATTTTCGACGGGAGAAGCTCGGGAGAGGTGATTTGGGGCGATTAGAAGCGATCCATCTTCAAACATCAACATCTTTGGTTGGAGAATAAGGATTACACAACATCTAATCCATTCTATCGTCCAAATCAAGGTAAAAATCCTTATAACCCTATTTTTTGGGATTTTTGGGGTTTTCCTAGATTCGTCCGATTTATCCGTTTTGAAGCTTGAGAACCTTGAGATTATGATGTATCTATCCCGTATACATACTTTTCCTACAATTTTATGGATTGGTTTGTGCCGTGTTCGGACTTGTGACGGTTTGGGTGATTTTCCAACCTCTAGTTGTTTACCCTTGTATTTTCGTGAATCGTAAATGGGTTTCGGGAGTTTCTTCCTGAATTATGAGTATGGATTATTGATTATCATATTCATTACGAATCGTTTAGGTGTCGGAAGTGCGTTCTTGGACCTACCGAACTCATACTCTTTTCCGTTCAATTTCTCGATGTCTCAAAGGCAAGTATATATTTATGATTGTACGTTCTCGACTTTGAAAGTAAGATATATGAATGGCATGATTGTTTATATCCACTCTGGGGTGGGCCGACAGGTCCCATGAGGGTTTCGTAGCCTTTGGTGCGATTCCATGGATAATTTGGGTTAACCACTCTGGGGCGGGCCGACGGGACCCCTGAGGGTTCCGTAGCCTCTGGTGCGGTTCCACAGTTGATCATGTATGTATTGATGTGATGCTATGAGATTTAGTTATTTTGGAATACTGGTCTTGAATTGATGAACGGTTACCTTTACTTTATTGTCGAGGAGTATTGTGTTTCATACTTGATATACTTGCACTAGCTATTCGACGGCTAACCCCTTTATGGAGGAAATACTATTTATGTATTTCAGGTTCCAAGAGAGTGGATAAGCAGGTATCGGGTCGGCATGAAGATGATGGGCAAGCGTGATACTGTGTCTTATCTCCGGTTATGTTTTGTGTTCCTCCATTCAGGGTTGTTGTACTGGAATGGTTATTGAATACTCGAGTATTGTTTGTTTTCAGTCTTCCTTAATGTTCCGGCCTGTGTTGCCGAGGTTTTGATTTTGTACTGTAATGTATTTGGATACATTGGACATGGTTTGGATACCCCTTGTATCGTCTTTCATTTCATTATATTTGGACCTTCTCGGTCAAGTTTTATAGTTCCGCGTATGATTAGCCTTGTGGGTCCCATGGCGGGGTTCACGGCGCTGTAATATACCCTGAATAACTTGGGGGTGTTACAGAATATGGTATCGGAGCTTAGGTTTATGGATACCTAGGTTGTAGGTCTTTTGGTCGATTGAGTCGTCATTTGCCCATAGTATCACTACTCTGCCATCATCACAGTGCGACCGGTACTTGTAAGACCTCTTCCTCTTCTGGTGTTTTCTTATTCGTTTTGCTTCTATTTTTGGTATTTTGAGAATCGGTCACTTTGATGACGTGCGTTGAATTGTACTTACGTGCCTTATGTCTTCTTCAGTATGTCAACTGGTAGGGGCCATGGCCGTGGCCGTGGTCGTGGACGTGGACGAGGACATGGCGCGGCCGTTTCCCTCAGTTCTGTTGCGGGGTCAACCAACCCTAGTTTATCGAACTCGGTGCATCCGGATACCGAAAGTCAGCACACCAGTCGACTGGCCAGGGGAACAGCGCGAACGTTGGAGTTGCGAATGTACTTCAACAATTGGCTAACCAGATGACCATTTTAGCCCAAACCGTTCAGCTGAATAATCCGAACCCGAACGCGGATGCCTTGCTTCATAATGTAATCCGTATGCACCCTCCACAGTTTGGCGGTGCCACAGACCTGTTAGGTTGGGAATATTGGCTAGCGGAGTTGGAGAAAATTTTTGAAGCGGTTGATTGCCCCGAAGTGAGGAAAATACCGATTGCTCAGTATTTCCTCACCAAGGAGACCGCTACATGGTGGAAAGTCATCAAGCCACTGGATCGTGTTGCCACGTGGGATGAATTTAAAGAACTTTTGGAGGCCGAGTTTTGACCTTGGCCGGTACGAGAGAGCCGAATTCGAGCCTTTTTCGAGGCTAAACCGCAGAATATTCCCGTTTCGCAAGCAATTGTAGAGTACAACCAACAATTGATCCACGTGAAGGATCAAGTGCGAAACGACCGTGATAAGATCCGGTATTTTGATATGCGGATGAATATGGACTTACGGCGGTACATGGATGGATTTGCTTGCACCACACTGAAGGAATATCAGGACAGAGCTTTAGCCCATGATATGTTAAGCCCTGACAACGATACTATTGAAGAATCGAAGAAGCAGAAGATCGCGGGAAATTTTTCTGGCTCTAAGAGTGACAACTTCCAGAGGTCACAGACGACTAACATTTCTGTCGGATAGTTGTCACGTTCTGCTAAAGGAAAGAGGGGTTTCCGTTCTGCTCCGGGAACCACAAATCGCACGGTGACTTGCTATAATTGTGGTCGTCCAGGCCACGTTAATTTAGAATGCAATTTTCCACCGTTGAAGTGTCACACTTGCGGACAGATGGGACATAGAACGGCTTATTGTTCTGAACCAAATCAGACTTTGGACACTCGGGCTTCTGCCCCAGCACCACTTGACCAAGGCGTTAATCAACGGCAATCTTTTGGTCAATATCAGCAGAATTACGGCAGGGGCCGGGGACGAGGTCAGAATGCTGGAGGGGGAAACTCTGGCGTCGGTTCGGTACAACCACGAGTATATGAGATGCGTCGAACAGACGAACCCGACGCGGCGGTGGCTTCAGGTACCATTCATATTTTATCTCATCCAGTCCGTGTGCCTTTTGATACAGGTGCTACACATTCTTTTATTTCCTTGGAGTGTGTACGCCGTTTGAATATAACTTGTATGACTGCTTGCGATCCCTTCATTGTGAAACTACCTAGCGGGGATAGAATTATGGGGAACCGGGAGATTAAACACTTTCCGGTGATTATATCCGGTATGGAATGGTTATCGAATCTGATTGTAGTTGATATGGTAGGCGAGGACGTGATCCTAGGCGAGGATTGGCTTGCTAGTCACCAAGAGATTATGAATTACCATACTAAGGTTATCACCATGATGACTAAAGACGGATCCGAGTACTCATTTTTGGGACGTAAGTCGGGCCAATCCAAGTTACTTATCAGCGCCATGAAGGCCGTAAAACTTTTGAATAAAGGTTGTACGGGCTATTGGTGTTATGCCTTGAAAACGGAAGGGAACGAAGTCAATTTCTCTTCAATTTCGGTTGTTAATGAGTATCCCGATGTTTTTCCGGACGATCTCCCGGGATTACCGCTAGATCGGGAGATAAAATTTTTTGTGGACTTAGAGCCAGATGCGGCTCTGATTTCTAAGGCAGCTTATCAAATGGCACCTTCCGAGATGCAAGAATTAAAGAATAAGTTGGGAGAACTTTTGGAAAGAGGGTACATCAAACCGAGCGCTTCGCCTTGGGGCACGCCTATTCTTTTTTTGAAGAAGAAAGATGGTTCACTATGTTTGTGCATCGACTACCGTGAGCTGAACAAAGTAACCATCAAGAACAAGTACCATTTACCTCGTATAGACGATTTATTTGATCAGTTGCAGGGGGCTGCAGTTTTCTCGAAAATTGATTTAAGATCAGGGTATTATCAACTCAGGGTGAGAGAGTCCGACGTTCCAAAGACGGCATTTCGGACGAGATATGGGCATTATGAATTTGTAGTTATGCCTTTTGGGTTGACTAATGCACCGGAAGTATTCATGCAGTTAATGAATAAGATTTTCATCAAGTATCTCGATAGGTGTGTGGTCGTCTTTATTGACGACATTCTGATCTATTCTCGAGATAAAGAAGAACATGCCTGACACTTGCGTTTGGTACTAGATATTTTGAGAACCGAGCACCTCTATGCAAAATTCTCAAAATGTGAGTTCTGGTTGGAGGAAGTTATGTTTCTCGGCCATGTGATTTCGGCCGAAGGGGTTCGTGTAGACCCGCAGAAGATTGAGGCAGTGCTAGATTGGGCACCGCCTAAAAATGTTAAGGAAGTTCGTAGCTTTTTGGGCCTTGCTGGGTATTACCGTCGGTTTGTCGAGGGGTTCTCGAAACTCGCTCGGCCGCTTACGAAATTACTCCAGAAAATGGAAAAGTTTGTTTGGACGACGGAGAGACAACAGAGCTTCGATGAGCTGAAGAGACGTTTGACTTCAGCGCCGATTTTAGCTTTACCACATGGTAGTGAGGGCTTTGCGGTTTATAGTGACGCTACGGGTCAAGGTCTTGGCTGTGTGCTTATGCAGCATGATAAGACGATAGCTTTTGCGTCACGATAATTAAAGACGTATGAGATGAATTATCCTACTCACGATTTGGAGTTGGCCGCAATTGTCTTCACCCTCAAGATTTGGCGGCATTACTTGTATGGTTTTCCGTGTCAGATTTATACCGATCATAAAAGCCTGAAGTATATTTTCAGTCAGAAAGAGCTGAATATGAGACAGAGACATTGGTTAGAGTTGATAAAGGATTACGACTTGGAAATTCTTTACCACCCCGGGAAATCCAATGTCGTCGCGGATGCTTTGAGCCGCAAATAAGCATCCCTTCAAATGCTCGAGGTTCTTACATCTCAGATGAATATTCATCAGGATTTAATCGAGCAAGGGATAGAAGTTTGGCTTCAACGAGTACAGGGACAGTTGTGTACTATCAAAATTACTTCGTCCTTGGTTGACGACATCAAAGGGAAACAGTAGAGTGACCCGATGATTTCTTAACTGAAGGAAGATGTAATTAAAGGAAAAGCTCCTAGCTTTATGGTTCACGAGGATAGTATTCTGAGATTTTAAGGCAGGCTTTGTGTTCCGAATGATTTAGAGTTGAGGCAGAGAATTCTCCGAGAAGCCCATGCTATGCGTTACTCAATCCACCCCGGAACGAGTAAGATGTATAAGGACTTGAAACGAAATTTTTGGTGGAACAACATGAAGAAGGATGTCGCGGAATTTGTGCTACGGTGCTTGACGTGTCAACAAGTCAAGATCGAACATCAATGACCAGTGGTGTTGTTGAAGCCGCTTCCCATTCCCGATTGGAAGTGGGAAGACATCTCTATGGATTTCGTCACTGGCATGCCGAGAACTAGGGCCGGGATGAATATGATTTGGGTAATCGTCGATCGGTTGACCAAGTCTGCACACTTCTTGGGTATTAAGGATACTTGGGGACCGGGTAGATTGTCTCGAACTTTTATAGCTGAGATCGTAAGATTGCACAGTGCCCCCAAGACCATTGTTTCTGATAGAGACGGTCATTTCGTATCGTATTTTTGGCAGGCCGTTCATCAGGCTTTGGGTACTGAGTTGAGATTGAGCACGTCCTTTCATCCTCAGTCAGACGGTCAGACAGAGAGGACGATTCAGACATTGGAGGATATGTTGCAAGCTTGTGCCTTAGACTGGAGTAATGATTGGGAGCTTCACTTACCGTTGATCGAGTTTGCCTACAATAATAGTTGGCATGCGTCGATCAAAACGGCACCATTCGAGGCACTTTATGGTAGGCGATGTAGGTCGCCATTATTTTGGGACGAGGCTTCGGAGCTAATTGGAATGGAACCGGATATGTTGATGGAGGCTAAGGAAAAGATTTCTATTATCCAGGATCGATTGCTGACTGCACAGATCCGTCAGAAATGTTATGCTGATACTCGTCGTCGACCCTTGGAGTTCGAAGTGGGGGATCATGTCTTACTCAAGGTGTCGCCGATCAGAGGGGTTTTCCGCTTCGGGAAAAAGGGAAAACTTAGTCCGAGGTATATCGGACATTTCGAGATCTTGGATAGGGTTGGAGATTTAGCTTATCGCTTGGCGTTGCCTCCAGCTTTAAGTCACGTCCATATTGTTTTTCATGTGTCTCAGTTGAGAAAGTACGTGCCGGATCCGAGCCACGTTATTGACTACAGTGAGATTGACGTAGCCGAGGATATTACCTTTCTGGAGAGACCCGTGAAGATCCTTGAGAGTCGCGAGAAACAAATTTGGCATAAGACCATTCCACTGGTTAAAGTGCAATGGTCGAGACATGGAATCGAGGAGGCGACTTGGGAAACGGAAGAGAAGATGCGGTCGGAGTATCCCGAACTTTTTATTTCTTAAGTTTCGGGATAAGATTTCTTTTTAGAGAGGGAGAATGTAATGCCCGTACTTTTATTGACTGTTTGACCTTGCCATTTTTCATATTTCGTCGCTCTGTAAACTCTTGGTGATGTTGTCGATATTGTTATAGAGTTTCATATCTTTTTGGATCACAATCGTGTTGTTTAGACCTTGCGGAAGTGTTCTGGGTCAGAGAAATAGCGCACGCTAGGCCTAGGCTAACGCACACTAATTCTGCTTGAGTAGCGCACGCTAGCTTTGAGCCGTAGCGCGCGCTAAGGGACCAGTCAGGTCAGAACCAATAACTCATACTGCTTTCTGGAATGGCAGTTAACGCGTGCTAGGAGTTCGTTAATGCATGCTATTAGTGGTCACTAGCGCGCGCTAACATCCGTCTGTAGCGCACGCTAACGGGCCGGTTGGCAGAGGCAGTGAGGTTGTCAGGTTTTCTGGACTATCAAGTAACGTACGCTAGTCTTCGGATAGCGCACGCTAAGACTCAAGCAGGGCAGAGGACAGTAGGTTCTGGATTCCAGTTTCTGGACATCATTTTTTGCTAGCGCACGCTAAGATTAGGCGATTAGTGCACGCTAACGGGGCCGGCAGAAGCCACTGGACTACCCGGTGAGCTCGCTAGCACACACTAATAATCGAGGCGTAGCGTGCGCTAGACTGGGCGAGTATATATTGGATAGTTGACTTCCATTTCGTCTTTTTTCATTCTCTTCACTCATTTTCGACGGGAGAAGCTCGGGAGAGGTGATTTTGGGCGATTGGAAGCGATCCATCTTCAAACATCAACATCTTTGGTTGGAGAACAAGGATTACACAACATCTAATCCATTCTATCGTCCAAATCAAGGTAAAAATCCTTAGAACCTTATTTTTTGGGAATTTTGAGGTTTTCCTAGATTCGTCCGATTTATCCATTTTGAATCTTGAGAACCTTGAGATTATGATGTATTTATCCCGTATACATGCTTTTCCTACGATTTTACGGATTGGTTTGTGCCGTGTTCGGACTTGTGAGGGTTTGGGTGATTTTCCAACCTCTAGTTGTTTACCCTTGTATTTTCGTGAATCGTAAATAGGTTTTGGGAGTTTCATCGTGAATTATGAGTATGGATTATTGATTATCATATCCCTTACGAATCGTTTAGGTGCCGGAAGCGCGTTCTTGGACCTACCAAATTCATACTCTTTTCCGTTCAATTTCTCGATGTCTCAAAGGCAAGTATATATTTATGATTGTACGTTCTCGACTTTGAAAGTAAGATATATGAATGGCATGATTGTTTATATCCACTATGGGGCGGGCCGACAGGTCCCCTGAGGGTTTCGTAGCCTTTGGTGCGATTCCACGGATAATTTGGGTTAACCACTCTGGGGCGGGCCGACGGGTCCCCTGAGGGTTCCGTAGCCTCTGGTGCGGTTCCACGGTTGATCATGTATGTATTGATGTGATGCTATGAGATTTAGTTATTCCATAATACTGGTCTTGAATTGATGAATTAACGGTTACCTTTACTTTATTGTCGAGGAGTATTGTGTTTCATACTTGATATACTTGCACTAGCTATTCGACGGCTAACCCCTTTCTGGGGGAAATACTTTTTATGTATTTCAGGTTCCAAGAGAGCGGAGAGGCAGGTATCGGGTCGGCATGAAGATGATGGGCAAGCGTGATACTGTGTCTTATCTCTGGTTATGTTTTGTGTTCCTCCATTCAGGGTTGTTGTACTGGAATGGTTATTGAATACTCGAGTATTGTTTGTTTTCAGTCTTCCTTGATGTTCCGGCCTGTGTTGCCGAGGTTTTGATTTTATACTGTAATGTATTTGGATACATTGGACATGGTTTGGATACCCTTTGTATCGTCTTTCATTTCATTGTATTTGGACCTTCTCGGTCAAGTTTTATAGTTCCGCGTATGATTAGCCTTGTGGGTCCCACGGTGGGGTTCACGGTGCTGTAATATACCCTGAATAACTTGGGGGTGTTACACTAGTGAGGACTCAATTTTAATTGGGCTTAGAGCTGGAACATCGAGATGATGATATACTCATTCATCAATCTGCCTACGTCCATAAGATGCTCAGGTGAATTAGCATGGACAAGGCACCTCCCCTTTCTACCCCCATGGTTGGTCGAAGTCTGAATGAACAAGGATCCATTTCGTCTTATAGAGGAGAATGAAGAGGTCCTTGGAGCAGAAACACCATACCTTAGCGCAATCTGTGCGTTGTTGTATCTGGCTTAATGTAGTCGCCCAGACATCACATCCTCTGTAAATCTATTACTGAGATTCAGCCCCCCCCCCCATGACAAGGCATTGGAATGGAGTAGAACACATCTTTCGATACTTGAAAGGCTCCAGTGATCTTGGATTGTTCTTTTCCTATGCAAGAGAGAGCTATATTCCGAAAGTAATTATTGAGGTTAAGATGATGCATATCGACCATTGATCTTCCTCTGATATTGCAGCCAAGCATGGAAGCTTGACTACCAGAAGTGCTAATGCGAGCAAGCTTGTCCCCTAAGCAGAGAATCCCAACAATATGCTAGTTGGATTTGCTGATACCGGTTATCTCTCTGACCTGCATAAAGGACGTTCCCAAACTGGTTATGTGTTCACCATAGAGAATACGACGATATCTTTGGGGATATACCAAGCCCTGGTTGCTATTTCCTCAAACCATGCAGAGATAATTGCACTTCACGAATCCGTAAATGGAGTGCATTTGGCTTCGGTCAATCATAGACCGTATATGAGGAACTTGTGGATTAAAATCCACTACAACAACCCCTACTTGCATCTTTGAGGACAATACGGCATACATTGAGCAGATGAAGTTAGGTTTCATTAAGGGTTACAATACCAAGCATATTTCGCCGAAGTTCTTCTATAATCAGCAACAGCACAAATTGCTGAATATCGAAGTAAAACAAGTGAGTTTCGATGAGAATATCACAGACTTGTTCACTAAGACTCTGCCAGAATCTACATTTGAAAAACATGTAAGGAGCATCGGCATGCGTTGATAGTCCGAGCTCAATAAGTGATAGCCCATTGGGATGAGCTGTTGTGTATACTTCAGGGGGAGGATACTCCATATGATTCTGGCATTTGTAGTTGGTTCATTGTGCTCTTTGAATCAGAATCATTATCACATTAAACTTAAAAGCTTACATATTTACATAGTTTATGATTTGATATCAACAAAAGTGCATTATTTTAAATTCTGACAAGTAAATCAATTTACATACCCCTTTTATCACTACACCATATATGGCTTTCAACAACATTTTTTTGATGTTACAAGCAAAAGTGTAGCCTTAGATGCCTTAAAATTGGTCAAGTTTGATTTAAGGCTACACATTTTTCTAGCGTTGTTATTGATATAAATTAGTGTTGCCATAGACTAAATTGAATATCTATGCTAACACAAAATTTGGTGTAGCCACTGCTATTTAAAAAAGTGTAACTAAACACTTAGGGCTTGTTTGCTATGTGTGATTAAGGTGTATAATATATCTAATACACCTTTATATCTTGTTTGGTATAAAGTATATGGCCCTTGATAAAATTCGGGCCCGTATAAATAATACTGATTTTTGGTATTACGTATCCCACCTAAGAGGTGGTATTAGGTGATATTAAACAATACTAAAACTAATAGATTCAATAAACTACCATGATATCTATATTTTGCAGCGAATTTAATACATCGTACCAAATATGATATTAATTTCTTATATTGTATAAGAAATCCTAGTCAATCTTATCAAGCTTTATCCCATACAACTTAGACCCTAAAGAAATAGGCGGGTCTGCGGTCCAGATAAATTATTTTCAATCTTCACCCCTCTCTTCACCTCGCTCCTCACGTTCTATCTCAACATTCAACTCTCTACCTCCAAACCTCCTCCCATTCTCCCTCCCTCTGTTCAATTCTCTCTGCAAATTCTTCTTTCTTTTTATCTCTTGTTCTCTCTTTGTTTAAAACCCTCACCCAGACACACCAACAAGAATAATATGATCCCATCTCCTTCACTGTCTCCAAATATCGCATGAATTTAGATGAGAAGCGACGGGTGGTGGTTCGAAGGGCACACGACTGTGACGTAGACTAGGGTTACGTGTTTGGAGGTATCGCATCCCACTTCTCAGTGGTCTCACGGCAGGATGACGTTGGTTAATGAGGTGAGTTGGGTTTGCTGACTTTAGATCTAGGTTTGGTTCAGGGCTGAGAAATGGCCGTATTAGCCTGATTAGTAATGGTCTTGGGTGAAAGCTTATTTTTTTATATTGGCAAGGATTAGATGGAAATCAACGGGGTAATGTCAAGTAAATTAGCTTTCATTATAGTGGTCAATGTTTGTGGAAATTTATTTTTCTGATTTGAATATGTTTGGGTTCACCGTTGGAACCGGTTGAGGTTAGGTTATGTAAAGCTTGTTCAGGGGCTGTAGTATATGGTCAAATGATTTTGGTTTTGCACCTATGTCATGGTTTATCATTAGATATTGAGATGCAATCATGTCAAGGTTGGATTTGTAGAGCCTAGCAGGTATGACTTCCAAACATCCGGTATCACCCTTAAGTAGGTATGTCAAGGTTTAGCATAATGCTAGATGTTAGTTTGTATATGTTGTATGTAAACTGTAGATAGCATAATACTTAATTGATGATTATATATTGGAATTTTGTTAAACTTGGATAGACTCGGCTACTTTTGTTATTAATGTGCTGATTTTGTTGAATATTGCAACTATAATGGTACCTTGTTTTATAACTATGTGATGTGCTTGTGTTGGCAGCAGGGTGAATTTGTTGTATGTTTAGATTTGATGGCTTTGTACTGTTTTGTTTGTGTAGATATATTGGCTTTGTAAATCTACATTGTTATGAATAAGTTGTTATGTACAGAAAGTTGCTATATAGTTTGATCATATTTGATAAGGATTAGGTGCAGCAGTTTAGGTTTATGTTTACCTTTTGTTTTCATAGAGAAAAGCAACTCCTTCAGAAGATGATTTTCTCATCAAGAACTTGAATAGATGATCAGATTTATATAAAACCCTCCCCGTTTGTGCGAACATATATTGCCAATAAGTGTATCTTGTGGATTGTATTAATTGTGATTTTTGTTTTTTAGGATTAAGAGTTTGGGTTACAAGTACTTGGATTTCCCTTTACACACTTAGTTATTTGAATTTGATCAGCCATGCTCCTGAAGAGGAATTCTCAAACATTTCCCCGTTTCGCATATTAAGCTTTGACATTCAGTGTGCCGGGAGAAAAAGCCTTTTTCCTGAGCCCATGTATTTATTTCTCACGTCTCTGTTCCTGATCCTAAAAATTTTGTTTTTAGTCAGGGAATCTTCCGAATCAGCTCATATTTATCTAGCATTAGGTTTAGATATCTTTTAATGAGTCTATCCTAATGTTCTATTATATGAGTAAAATCGATCGAGATTTTTCTATTGTACCACCTCTGATTGATTGAACAATTGAGCTCACCATCCATTGTTGACTTGAACATATAACTCAGTTAGATGTTAAGAAATTTAAAGATCAAAGACATTTTTATTCGTCTGTATAATTCTTGATGAAAAAACATTCTTTACCATATGCCTTTGCATTTACTTTCCCGATATTCATCATGTAATTCCTTTATCACACTTTCTTCCCCGTTTCAGTACATATTATGCAAGATGTTCTTGACGTTGCCACATTTGATCGGCTATGTAATACCGGTTTGATGAATTTCCATATTCTGATATTTCAATGAAGGTGTCTGAAGGATTTTCTTCACATTAATGATTTCGACAAGAACACCCTTTTAAAGATTTTAGATCGAGCTAAGGAGGTCAAGACACTAATAAAATCAAGAGAGAATACATATCTCCAATTTAAAGGCAAAATTATGGCTATGATATTTGCCAAGCCATCTATGAGGACAAGAGTTTCATTTGAAACTGGGTTTTATTTGCTGGGAGGCATGCCCTGTATCTGGGACCTGATGATATTCAAATGGGTAAGCGGGAGGAAACTCGTGATGTTGCTCGTGTTCTTTCTCGCTATAATGATATCATTATGGCACGAAGTTTTTGCTCATCGTATCTTTGGTGAGTTCTCAATTAATGGCATCATAACTTTTGAATGCACTGAACTTTTAACTGCAACCTGACAACAATATTCTTCCTTTTATCTCCTTTTCTTTTTCTTTTTCAAATTTTCAGGACATTCTAAATCTTGCTAAGTATGCCACTGTCCTCGTGATCAATGGCTTGACTGACTTTAATCACCCTTGTCAAATTATGGCTGATGCACTCACAATAATTGAACACATTGGTCAGCTGGAGGGGAGAAAGGTAAGCCTATTTGCAGCATCTATGTTGATAAAACTCTACCATCCATTGTTGCCAGATTTTCAAGTTATCTGGTATTTTGAGGTTCTATGTTGGCAAATGTTCAAGTCGTATACGTTGGGGACGGGAACAATATAGTGCATTCCTGGCTGTTGTTGGCATCTGTCATTCCTTTCCACTTCGCTTGTGCCTCGCCCGAGAGGTTTTGAACCCGATGCAAGGACAAACTAAAAGGGCAATAAAGGCCGGAGTCGGCAAAATAGAAATAATCAATGATCCAAAAGAAGTCAGAAGGGAGCTGATGTTGTTTATTCAAAGGGTTCCCTTGTTTCCCATTCGCTTGAGTTGGAATCCAAAGTGAATACGCTTACTATGGGGCACCCGCTTTGGTCACTTACCGAATTCCCACAAAGTCGAAGATTCGTGTTTGTTCTCTCTTCAAAAGTCAATTTCTAGTAATCGTTAAATTACCGTATCAAATCTTCTCGATTATCATTGCAGAAGCATATTCAACCCCGATTCTCGCCGTTGGAACTTCCGTGGACTAGCTTTTGAGAAAAATCCGAAATTGTAATATTCTTGTTCTATTATTATGACTATAAATGAAGTAATTAATATTTCAAACCCCTTGACAATTTTTTTATGATAATCGACTTTCTTCTTTCGCTTTTTCTTTGCTCCCCTTCCTCTCGCTTTTGTGTGGATGCAATTATCTTGTGGTGTATAAACAACTCGTGCAAAGGTAATGACCTTTATGTTTGATTTAGTAACTATGGACTTCTTCATGTTGGTTACATCAAATTTGGACAAATGAGTCGACATATATTCAGATTTTGTGTAAGCGCTTAAGCTATTTGATATCTGTCTTTGTGGACCTTGGTTGCCCCCTCAGTAGAAGGCTTATTTGACTTTTCAAAACAAAAACACATCAGGAAAGGGTGTTTGTAATAAAAAATGTGTATGTCATTATCATAATCAACTACACCGTTATCCCATTTGTGTTGGTGTGAGGATTATAGTGTCAATTAATGGTCTAAAAAGTAGTTGTTATTAGGAGCTTCAAAAGTAGGATTAAGCGAGACCATTACTATCCTTATCCTACAGATGAGGAGCGGATGGTAAAAAAGTCCCGAAGATGTTTGGTGTTGGTATATATTGTTTTACAATTTTACTGAAATTCTAGATGTGCCGCATATTGTTATTTTGTTAATAGGGTAGTTGACTTATGAAGCAGAAATTAAGATAATTTTCCATTATTGTTATTGTTTGTATTTTATGTTTCTGTTAATTATTTGAGAGAAATACTTTGACACTTTTATTTACATGATGATGTTAAGAAAGCTCTTGAAACTGAAGCTGTTGAGGCTGCTAATAAATTGATTCATGATGGCAAAAAACACCGACCATCTTATCTAATTAGGAGACTTATTCAAAATAAGGAACCAAAATCGAAGTCTTCAGCATCACCATCCGTTCAAGTTGCTGATGAGTACGTGGCGGACCTAACTGCTAGAATCAGGGCTCAACTTCAACAAGAGATTGATGAAAAACTTGACCAAAAAGTTCGAGAAATAATGAGAATGTTGGCCGAGAAGAATCCAGATTTGAACTTAAAGACTGATGACTCTCAGAAATCAGTCGAAGAGTCCTATGACGGTGACAATGTCACTCCTTGACTGATCTCATCATTTTATATTATGCTAGCTAAGTGACTCGAGTAGTTTTGTTATATTTATGGATTGCGATCGTAACTTGTTCTTAGCTATTATGGATTGAATATTAGCAGTCATGTATTTTGGATGTTGTTATGGTTGACAGTGTTTTAATGGTATTGACTGTTTTATGGTAGTATTTATTTTCCAATATAACATTTTGCTTTTTACCATGAAAAATGTTGGTAAAAAACTGCAAAAATGTAGCCATCGACTATAATTTATAATTCTTTATGTTGGCAAAATATAAAAATTGTGTTGGCAAAGGGTAAAAGTGTGTTGGCAAAAGTTAGAACTGTTCATATATAAGTGTAGCCATAGTGTTAAAGTTGTTGGTAAAGATGCCAAAGTGTTTCACAATTTAATGTTACATTAGTCCTCATGAGTGTTAGCATAGGTCTATGGCTACACAAATATTTGTGTCGCTAAATATATAAAAGTGTGGCCTTAAGTCTACAGCAACACAAAACCTAGTGTAGGCACAGACAATAAAAGTGTTGGTGTAGGGGTCTATTGCTACACTTTTTTCACATGTTACCAAAAACAAGAAAAGTGTTACCTTATACCCCTATGGTTGCGGCCGTTTTTGTAACACCTTCGAATTTGGTCAAAATGTAGCCATAGCTTGTTTTTCTGCCTTCAGCAACACTTTTTGGACTTTTGAACACAATTTTTAAGGTGTTGCTGAAACCCATATATGGTGTAGTGTATGGCTCCTATTGAATATTAAAATTTATGTATGGTATCCTTTACAATAATACCTAAAGTATTGATGGGTGATATACGAGTCAGGATTGTTCGTATGTTGTTTTGTAGTTTGAATCTCGTGCGGAGATTTATTATGTGTTTACTTGAACGTTTTTTTTTGTTTTGTTATTTGGAACTTTGGTAGTTATTGTTTAAGTTTCGAGGACGAAGTTTAGTTTTAGGGGGTTAGAATGTAATATTCGAGAATTTTATTTTCATTTTCCTGGAATTATTTGTCATTATCTGCCGGATATTTTTTCGATGACGATTATTCGGAGTTATTTCTCTGTTGTGTACTTTATGTTGAACCGTGTTGTGGTGTTCATCGGGTGCGACTTGTCGTTGCGTAAGTCGTGTGTAATATGACATGTTGTGTTATGTTGCCGTTTTGCCTCTTAGAAGGTGTTGTTGGATCGTGGTATTCATTCCTTTTGAATTGATTACGTTCCGGGTTCTTCTGGAACCATATAAGGCTCGATTCTAGCTTTTATTTGCGGCGCACGGACAGGCACACGAGCAGTTGCTCGTGCTATGCTTGTTCGGTGCACTAGTGCTCGGGCAGTGAGGGACGCACGACCAGACGCATGGTCTGGTACACGAGCAGGTTCTCGTATGCCCTGTGGCTGATGAATTGAGCACGACTAGACGTACGAGCATTTGGTCGTGCGTGACCGGTCGTGCGTCTCCGTTAGTATAAAACAGAACACTCGGGTTTTTGACCCTATTATTCATTCCATTCCTTCCTCTTGCGGCGGACGGATGACTTGAGTCTAGGGTTCAGATTCTTGTCCGATTTTGCTCCATATAAGGGTGTTTTGGAAGGTCTTTGACGATTATATCAATATCTAATCCTTTGTTCTTCGTCGGATTGAGATATTTTTTCTTGAAAATCCCTATTTGTCTATTCTGGGTTTTTCTCTTATGGATCCCTTTTCATCCGATTTTGATGGTTCATTTAGCGTTATCCGGTGTTGTTGAACATATTCTATGGATTTTATATCTATATTTTGGTTTTATTTAATCTGGATCGTGATTTTTGTATTCTTGAGAAACCTTGAATATTTAATGTTTGATTAAATGCTTAAATGGAAGATATTAGCATGTATCGCAAAAATATGAGTTTGAGATTTCAACTTGAAATGATACACATATTAATTCATGGAGGATTTTGAAACTTCTGACGCATATTATAAAAATTCGTCTTGTACTCTTTTCCATTGATTGAGGTTTTATCCCATTGGATTTTTCCAGTAACGTTTTTCACTAAAGGTGTTAAACGGTTCAAAATCGCCAGTTTTTTGAACCGGCAGTTCTAGTTGGTGATATCAATAACTTAGAGTTTAGGAATCAAAATCAAGGTCCTCATAGTTCATTTGTAAAATTTGGGTGGAAGGTGGAGAAAAAAATGAACTTGAGCTTAATTCAAATTTAAAGTTTAAACTAAAAATTTTGACTTTGAATATTTGGATAAGTTGCCTACGTATCCCTACCATTGGAATCAAAATCCTCGTAGTTCACTTACCTTATACTTACCTTAGGGAGCGGAGGCGGAAAAGAGATGGTTCAATCATCCAAGTCAACCGAATCATTGCTAGATTTGGTATCATATATGTCGTTGTCTTCTTGTTCATTATAATTTGATTCTTGTTGGCATAACTCGACCTTCTCCCAATCATTCATTAATACTTGAGCTTCAATATTTTAAGGCATCAACCTAGACCGTGGTTCATCCAAAATGTATTCTTCCTTACCGAAGGCTTGTTCAATGATAACTGTTGGCGGGGACAGCTAGTACTTTATTTGCGATCATGGCAACTACAGAAAAAATTGTAAACCTTTTCGCCCACCACTTAATACGATTGTTATTACCACCCGATCAACGTTCTAAAGCTCCCAAATCAAAACTAGTTAAATAAATTTCAAGTTCTTGATATGCATTACTTTGATACTTTGTTCGTTTTCACGATAAATCTTTTTGATAGTCATTCCACTCACCAAGATCCGAAATAGCAAAATCAAAAGAAGATATACTACTACTAGAAGCAATGTGAACAGGAGAAGAATAGACCATACCAAGATCAAGACTACCATTATAACTACAAGCATATTCGCAATAAAGATTAGATAACGATTTTTTTGCACTTTGAACACAATCGCCAGGATTTGGAGGAATAAAATTAGGAATAGGAAATAAAGTATTGTAGTAAAGTGTATGTAATTTTAGCAAACCTTCCACTCTAACTTGAGGATCTAAAAGTTTAGCAACTAAAAAACCATGAGGAATATTGATGAAATATTTTATCCATTTGTCTCTCATTTCTTTTATATAATTAAATAAATCGAGAACTTTAATTAAAGAGTTGAATACAAGTACAATTTTAACACAATGTTCAATACTAAGTATAGAAGTGGGATAATAAATATCGAATAAAGACTCAGTTGCCTCTTTAAAAAAATTAAAAGTGCAATTAGACTAGAGTACTTATCTTATTGACTTGGCAATAAGCAAACGGGTATTGGAAGGCTAATTGATTTCCTTGCCTTCATTCACCAAAATCACCGTATATATCAGATTACATGGAGGATTCTAGAGCTACACATATGGGCTAGGCCTATACAAATACAAACGGGCCTAATAGAAAATAATGACTAAGTATGATACAAATATAACGACTAATACGCCCCCGCGGATGGAGCGGGAGGAGGCTGGACGCTCAAACTGGATCGAAAGTCTTCAAACAAGGCCGAGGGTAGTCCCTTCGTGAAAATATCAGCATACTGATAGCGAGAGGGAACATGAAGCACTCTAACCTGACCAGCGGTAACCATGTCACGGACGAAATGAATGTCGATCTCAATATGTTTCGTCTGTTGATGTTGAACAGGATTGGCAGACATATAAATAGCACTAACGTTATCACAGTAGACAAGGGTGGCAGTCGAGAGAGGAGAGTGTAACTCACGAAGAAGATTACGGAGCCATGCAGTTTCAGCCACAACGTTAGCAACACCCCGGTATTCCGCTTCGGCACTAGATCGGGAGATGGTGTGCTGACGTTTAGAGGACCAAGAGAGTAAATTATCACCCAAAAATACACAATAACCTGAAGTAGACCTGTGTGTAGATGGGCAACCGGCCCAATCAGCATCAGTATAACCAACCAGAGAAGTAGTAGAGGATGCATATAAGTGTAGTCCGAAATCCAAAGTCCCCTTAACGTATCGCAAGATACGTTTGAGAGCGGCAAAATGTGGCTCTCGCGGATCATGCATATAAAGACAAATTTGCTGTACTGCATAAGACAAATCTGGTCGCGTAAAAGTGAGATACTGTAGTCCACCTGCAAGACTGCGATACAAGGTAGGATCCTGAACAGGAACGCCTTCGGGACCCAGTTTAGATTCTGTATCAACTGGTGTCCGAGAGGGGTTACAATTAACCATGTGAGCTCGCTCAAGGAGCTGAAGAGCATACTTCTTCTGAGACAAAAATAGCCCTGTACAATGACGAAGAACAGAGATACCAAGAAAATAATTAAGTGGCCCGAGATCAGTCATGTCAAACTCTCTGTGCAAAGAATCTATAAGCTGCTGAAGTAGAGCTGGAGAAGAAGCTGTAAGAATAATATCATCCACATATATAAGTAAATAAGCAACTTGAGAGCCCTGTCTATAAATAAACAATGAAGAATCGCATTGACTGTGATAAAATCCAACCCGTGTAGCATAACTTGCAAACCACGAGGTGCTTGTTTCAGACCATATAAAGATCTCTGCAGAAGACAAACATGATTAGGATACCGAGAGTCAACAAATCCAGGTGGCTGGTGCATGTAGACAGTCTCTGATAAATCACCGTTAAGAAATGCATTCTTAACATCAAGTTGGTGAACCCGCCATTTACGAGACACGGCAAGGCTAAGGACCGTGCGAATGGTAGCCGGTTTAACAACTGGACTAAAGGTCTCATCACAATCAATACCAAGTTGCTGACTACTACCGTTAGCAACCAAACGAGCCTTATAGCGGCTCAAAGTCCCGTCAGCATGAAACTTATGCTTAAATAACCACATCGAACGAACCAGATTAACACCAGAGGGCCTCGGTACAAGAATCCAAGTACCATTTTTAACTAATGCATTATACTCATCATACATAGCATTACCCCAATGAGGATCTTTGAGAGCAAAAAAAGGAGATTTAGGGATGGGAGAGATAGGAGACGTGTGTAGAGATAAACGTTCCACTGGTTTGACAATGCCCGATTGAGACCTAGTGACCATGCGGTGAGTTCGAGTGGGTTCGGTAACCGGTTGAGAAGTTTGGGTCGAGGGGGGATGAAAATTAGGTTCATTGGTGGGCTGTTGCGTTTGGTGTATAGGAGTGGGGTGTTGGGTTGTCGTTATTGGGCTAGGAGGGGAGTCTGATTGAGTATTGGTGTTTGTGGGTAGGCCATTATGGCTCGATGAGGTAGTAGGGGGTTGTTGAGTAGGCTCGTGGTGAGGTGGTGGTGGGGTGTTTGCGGAATCAAGAATTATACGGTTAAGTAAAGGAGAGGGAGGAGGGTCCAAAAACGTATAGGATGGTGGGGAGGATGGTTTCATGGAGCGATATGGGAATTGGGTTTCGTCGAAGGTAACATGTCGGGAGAGAATGATTTTGTTTGTTTCAAGGTCTAGGCAGCGGAAGCCACGATGGTAGGTGGGAAACCCCAAGAAAATACACAGGATGGCACGGGGCGCAAGTTTGTGAGGCGAGTGAAGGTGAGGGTAACATAGGCATCCAAAGATGCGTAAGCGGGAGTAGTCGGGTTCTTTTTGGAAAAGTCTTGTGAAGGGGATTTCGTTGTTAATGGCGGTTTACGGGAGAAGGTTAAGGAGGTAAGTTGCCATATGAAGGGCCTCGACCCAAAAAGATGGGGGTAGGTGTGCTTGAAAGAGAAGGGTACGGATCATATTATTTATGGTGCGTATCATGCGTTCAGCTTTACCATTTTGTTGGGATGTTTTTGGGCAAGAAAAACGAAATTGAATACCATTGTTAGCAAAGAGTGTATGTAGGTTGTTGTTGTCAAACTCACCACCATGATCACATTGGAAGCTCTTGATGTCACATTTAAATTAATTTTTAACGTAATTACGAAAATGCAAAAATCTGGCGAGCATATCGGATTTATTTCGAAGAGGATATATCCACACATAGTGAGAAAAATGATCAAGAAATAGAACATAATATTTAAAACCACTGGAACTGACGATAGGAGAAGTCCATAAATCGGAATGAATAATATCAAAGCAGTTTGTTGTTGCCCAAAATATCTATCCGAAGATTAAATACTGCTGGAGACGGACAACAAACAACAATTGCGGGAGCACTTCCGAGAGAAGATAAATAAGACAAGATTTGCCGGGTTTGTTAGGCCCGGGCTTGAATGCTCTCGCGAGATATTATTAATACAAATATTCGTGGATACAAGTATTAATGAGAGAAATCTAAATACAATGAGTGTAAAAAGACTCTGTTAATCCGGCTCTTGAGCAAAGCTCGGTGTTCTTCGTCCCCGCCGATCGTATGCCTGATGAGAGAGGCCGGGAGGAGAAAAACCGAAAGATAGCTGTTGCCAAGAGTTAGAAATAGCCAAGTGCTGTGTGTTTTGCTTGTGAAGTATGCTGAAATGCGAGAATGTCAGGGGGAAAATACAAGTGCAGGGGGCCTTGTATATATAGGGGCTGAGGTGCCTTGTCTCCTAGTGGGCGATCGTCTTTCGGCCATTAATATAATGGGGCGATCGCCCTAAAGATCACATGGGCTGCCTGCCAAAAGTCCAGAGATCCAGTAGGAAGTCACCGTGTGGTCCAATGAGGAGCCGGACGCGTCCTAAGTCTTGTCACAGTGGTCCCACATCGTTACTTTCGGCGGACTTGTCGGTAGGTGAGGTAGGTGCCAGCCGTGGTCACATGTCTTGTCTGCCTCCTTTTGCGTGTCCGTGGCCCCGTTGGTAGGTGAGGTAGGTGACAGCCTGTCGCCGCCTTTTGTGGATCTCGCACGTGGTGCCGCCCCGTGGCTCGGCCCTTGCCGACTGGATGGCCATCGACCCTTGATCGGCATGAAGCGGTCATCTCTAGCCGGTCACCGAGGGCCTGGTCGGCAAAGGGTCGGCCGGCAAAGCGCCGAGAGATGATCGTCCATAAGTCGGCCGCCAGAGTCGGCCGGGTGCCGAGAGACGATCGTCTCCACGGCCGCCAGAGTTCGGTCGCCGAGTACCGAGAGGCGATCGTATTGATGTCGATCGCCGGCACCGGATTCGCCCCGACCTTCTTGGCCGCTCCTAGCTTGTCCATTTGGGTAAAGGCTTGGTCGCCCGGTCGCCGTCGGCAGATCTGCTGGCCGCCGGCGCTGACTCGGTCGCCCGACCTCCGAGGCGATCGCCGGTCGGAAGATGTTAATTCTTGACACAACAATTGCCCCCCAGCTTGCTCCTATGTTGAAGACATGGGGCGAGGTGGTTCTTGCTGGCGATCGTGTAAGATGAGGACGGGCGATCTTGCTGAGCTGACTTTGGTTTGGACTTGGGCTATCATGGTCGATTGGCTTAGCTATCTTTCGGTCTTGTACCTGCAAAAACAACATCGGCCGATTCCCCACGGAAATTTGGTGGTTTCGCTTGTTTGAGGAATCGTGCACAGTCGCGGAGATCGATGGACCGACTCCATGACAGTGTCTTGGGGCGCGAAGACATTGAGTGTCTCGTGACTCACTTTATTATGAGGGTCCTTTGTTAGGCTGCGCCTCACCTCGTATTTAAACGAAGGGCGTGCGGTCTCGGTCTAGAGGAGTCCTTGCGCGGGGCAGCGTCGGATGAATCAACTCCACGCCCGCGGCTTGTTAGCTCTGCTTCCACCTCGGCCAGCCATGGAAATGGCCGACCTCGACGGTGTACGTTGAGACGGGGGTTGTGGCACGTGTCTACTGATTAATTTTGGAGAGCCCTCCGACTACGCCGGCCTCGTATTTAAACGAAGGGCGGGCGATCTCGGCCGAAAGGGACCTTGCATGGCCGAAGCAGCCGGTTCCATCGACTGCCAGGACCATGGCTTTATGATGTGCGGTGGAGGCGATCTTATGCCTTAGTCCGTCATGTTAGATGCTGGAATGTAGATGGCGATCGTGTCCTCCGGGTTGCGGATGATGTAGCGTGATGATCGGCGATCGGGCCAAGATCGCGATCGCCGCTCATTGCCGATCGCTTTATTCGTAGGTCGATATTGGCGATCGGGCGGGAGATCGTCGTCCGGGTTCCGATCGCGCTGCTCACATGCTAAGAAGAAACCTTTGCCTGGCCAGAAAATCTGCGGCTCTAGCCCGGAAGGCTGCGTAGGTTGTAGGTTGGTTTTTCGTGAGATGCCTGAACATGGGCGAAAAACCCTGAAATCCTCCTAGGACTGCGTAGAGGGGGTCTCATCGCTTACGGGCTCGCCGTTGAGGATGATCACGTCTACCCTGTCGATGTAGTCCGAGTCGGACTCTTCTTCTCCCTGCTTGATTTGCATCATGCGAAGGGGACCTTCTGGCCGGACGACCCTGGTGGCGAAGTATTCCGTGAAGACGTGTGCCAACTGGTTAAAGGAGCTGATGGACCGAGGCGGCAATGAGGCGTACCACCTGTGGGCGAGGTCGTCCAGCGTCAGAGGGAACATTCGGCACCTGGTCGCGTCAGATGCCCCACACCCGGTCATGTAGATGTTGAACTTCCTCAGGTGCACCTGGGGGTCCGATCGCCCCTCGTACACGGGTGTTTGCGGGGGAGCGATCCTGTGCTGCACGGGGGCGAGCTCGATGTCGATCGTGAGCGGCTCGCTTGGCCCGGCGATCGTCTTCTTGGCGCCTGCCCTGGATTCCAGGAGCGCCTTCATGTCGTCGAGTTGACGTTGCATCGCAGCCATCGCCGTGGCTTGGCCGCCATGACCGACTTTGGGAGCAGGAGCCGAGGCGATCGTGTACCGATCTCCGGACTCCGCTGCTGCCGGCCTCGGCTATTTGGCGAGGGGGAGCCAGACGGCTGGGCTGCCTTCTGGGAGTCGGGTAGGCCGAGCTCCTGGTGACGGACTCAAACTCCGTCGTCTCGTAGCCGGGCCGGATCGCCCGGCCGCTGTGTCGGGTCACCGCCTGTGCGATCGAAGACAGAGGTGCCCCGGCTGCCGAGCGCCTCTTCTTGCGGGCGAGAGCCTCCTGGCGATCGTCCGGCCAATTATGCCTTGAGCTTCCGCTTGGACTTCCGGCGGGAGACCGAGGGGGTGATAGCAGGAGGCGCGTCGAGAGCACTCCTTCGCTCCTGAAGGACGGCTATGGCCTCTTCGATCTGCTCATTAGTTCGGAACTGATCGAGCGAGAGGCTCGGGCCGCCATCCTGGGACGGGATCGAGCGTCTCTGGCCGCGGCGGCTACCTTCCACCATCGGCTGCGGCTCGGACTGGGACGGAACGGGGGGTCTGGCCGGCTGGTCAGCGGCTTTCTTCGACGCGGAGGCGGAAGACATGATTTCTGAAGGATTTCTTTGAAGTGCAGTGAGTGTCACTTCAAGTATCTGCCCCGAGAACAGTGAGTGTTCTTCGGGACGGTAGTTATAAAAATTCGAGGGTTGGATGCCCTTCCTCTAGCGCCAATTGTTGTTGCCCAAAATATCTATCCGAAGATTAAATACTGCTGGAGACGGAAAACAAACAACAATTGCGGGAGCACTTCCGAGAGAAGATAAATAAGACAAGATTTGCCGGGTTTGTTAGGCCCGGGCTTGAATGCTCTCGCGAGATGTTATTAATACAAATATTCGTGGATACAAGTATTAATGAGAGAAATCTAAATACAATGAGTGTAAAAAGACTCTGTTAATCCGGCTCTTGAGCGAAGCTCGGTGTTCTTCGTCCCCGCCGATCGTCTGCCTGATGAGAGAGGCCGGGAGAAGAAAAACCGAAAGATAGCTGTTGCCAAGAGTTGGAAATAGCCAAGTGCTGTGTGTTTTGCTTGTGAAGTATGCTGAAATGCGAGAATGTCAGGGGGAAAATACAAGTGCAGGGGGCCTTGTATATATAGGGGCTGAGGTGCCTTGTCTCCTAGTGGGCGATCGTCTTTCGGCCATTAATATAATGGGGCGATCGCCCTAAAGATCACATGGCCGCCCGCCAAAAGTCCAGAGATCCACCAAGTCACCGTGTGGTCCAATGAGGAGCGCACGCGTCCGTAAGTCTTGTCTGGTGGTCCCACATCGTTACTTTCGGCGGACTTGTCGAGGGTGAGGTAGGTGCCAGCCGTGGTCACATGTCTTGTCTGCCGGCTCCTTTTGCAGTCTCGTGGCCTGTTGGTAGGTGAGGTAGGTGACAGCCTCGCCGCCTTTTGTGGATCTCGCACGTGGGTGCCGTCCTGTGGCTCGGCCCTTGCCGACTGGATGGCCATCGACCCTTGATCGGCATGAAGCGGTCATCTCTAGCCGGTCACCGAGGGTCGGTCGGCAAAGGGCCTGGCCGGCAAAGCGCCGAGAGATGATCGCCCATAAGTCGGCCGCCAGAGTCGGTCCGGGTGCCGAGAGACGATCGTCTCCACGGCCGCCAGAGTTCGGCCGCCGAGTACCGAGAGGCGATCGTATTGATGTCGATCGCTCGGCACCGGATTCGCCCCTGACCTTCTTGGCCGGGCCTAGCTTGTCCGCTGGGTAAAGGCTCGGTCGCCTGGTCGCTGGTCGGCAGATCTACTTTGGCCGCTCGGCAGTGACTCGGTCGCCCGACCTCCGAGGCGATCGCCGGTCGGAAGGTGTTAATTCTTGACACAACACAGTTTTCAACAATAGATTTCGAACTATGGAAAGGAAGCTTCACATGTTTGCCAAGTTGACAAGCATGACAAACGTGTGTAGACCTTTCTTTATTGCATGAAATGAAATTACGAGAAACAAGAGAACGGAGTACTTCATTGCCAGGGTGACCGAGACGTTGATGCCACGTGGAAAAACTGGTAGAAACAAAAGCAGTGGGGATGGTTGACGGCTTGGTAACGGGATAGAGATCACCTGAGCTGTCATATCGAAGGAGGATATGGCGAGTCAAGAAATTCTTCACAGAAAAACCAAAGGCGTCAAATTCAATAGTACAGTTATTATCTCTAGTGAATTGACGAACAGAAATGAGGTTTTTAATAATTTTGGGAGTGACAAGTACGTTATGAAGATGTAAAGGGCGATAAAGAGTAGGAATAATGCTATGTCCTGTGTTGGTGACGGGAATGGAATTACCATCACCAACATGTACAGATGGGTATAAACGTGAATTAAAAACGAAACTTAAATTATTTGCATTTGAATTTAAATCAGAGGATGCACCTGTGTCCATGTTCCATGTTGGGTCTTGCAAAGTCATAGTGCTAAAAGCACTAGGAAGTGAAGTAGCTTGAGACGGGTGCAAGACGGGTGGGATGCCGAGGATGCCGGGACTGTTGACATTGGACTGTGGATAAGGAGCAGTGTACGCTACCTGTTGTGGCTGTTGGTGGGCCACGTATTATTGTTGGGCCAATGGAGGCTGTTGGTGGCCTGCGTACAAGGGAGTAACAAAACCAACAGGTGCAATATTTTGGGCCAGCTTATTATTAAATGTATTTTGCTGTTGGGCCATGCGTGATTGGTAAGAGCCATGAGGAGCCCAAACCGTAGGATGCAAATTCTGTGCAACAGAATGTCGACCAAAAAATGATGATGTGCCACTGTTAGATTTGGAGACCAATCCCGCCCTATTACGATGATCATGAATGAACTTACAACGATCTCCAAATTTACACGTGCCTTTGTTAAAGTGATTACACAATTGCGGTAGACTTGGAGATTTAGTAGAGGGTGTGTTAGGGTTACCTTTGCGGTCCGAGGAATTGGTTGTCACAAGAATTGTTGGAGACGAGGAGCTACTTTCAAGAGCAGTAGAGGTGCCGACTTCATCATTCATTGTAGACTCCTCCAAAAGTAACATATTCCGCATCGTTTCAAAAGTGGGGAGGGGTTCACGATGTCGGATGATTTTGACAATGGTAGCAAAACGGGAGTCAAGTCCATTAACCGCATAAATTACCAAGTTTTTTTTCACTAACCACGGATCCGAGATTTTTAAGCCTATCCGTCATAGACTTTATTTTTGTGCAATATTCATTGATGGACATCTTCCCAGTCTTGATGGAACGGAGTTCATTATCAAGATTTATAGCCCTAGCATCCTTGTTATCATGAAATAAATTTTGAAGATGATCCCATAAAGCTTTTGCATTACCCGGTGTGGAGACGACTTGTTCTTGAAGAGAGTCACAAAGGGATCCAAGGATCCACATCTTGATGAGATCATCAAGCTTGCACCACTCCGGATTAATAGTGCTAGACGAGGCTTCTTCTTCCACGTGAGATTTGAGACCTAGACTGCCAAGATGGATTTTGAAAAAAGAACTCCAAGAATTGTAGTTATGTTTTTCAAGGTCCAATTTAACGGGGACTTTGTTGGTTATGCTAAATGGGATGAGCTTATCCGCTGTTGTAGGTGGAGGAGTGTTGTTATCATCACCGGCCATGGTTGCCGAATTTTGTTAGGGTTAGGAAAAGGGACGGCTGTTTTGTGGGAAAGGGGAGGGAAGGATCGGTTAGAGGAGAAAAATTAGGAGAAGTTTACTGTCTCCGATACCATATTGGAAGGCTAATTGATTTCCTTGCCTTCATTCACCAAAATCACCGTATATATCAGATTACATGGAGGATTCTAGAGCTACACATATGGGCTAGGCCTATACAAATACAAACGGGCCTAATAGAAAATAATGACCAAGTATGATACAAATATAACGACTAATAACGGGTACTTGTTCATTATAAAAATTGCACAATATAATACGATGTTGATAACTATCATTTAGCAAATTGTAAGTAGAATTCCAACAATTTGACACATCTATTAAAATTTGGATGCATATTATTTTTAGGTAATATCTCCTACATTTTTTAACAAGAGAATATCTAAATAAATACATTATTCCTTCACGAATAGGAGTATATACTTCTTGTAAAATAAATAAACCATCTTGAATACATAAATTAAGAACATGGCAAATGCACTTAATATGAAAAAATTTACTATCAATACATGGTCCACATACTAAAATAAGTGATTCTAAACTAGTTGTATTGGATCTAGTATTATCAAAAGAAATTTAAAAACTTTTTGTACTAAATTATATTCAGATAAAATTGTATAAATTTTATGCGAAATATTTTGGGCGGCATGTGGGGTATTAATCTCTATAAACTCAATTAGACATTTTGCATAGTCCAAAAATCATAAATCTAAATGCAAGTAATTCCCATGTATGAATGCCAATTATCGCTCCAAGCATCGGAGCATATACAAACTTTATGATCTACTTTTAAAAATATATTAGCTAAAATTAATTTTGCCTCGCTAGTAGTTTTTTAACATCACGAGTTATGATAGAGCGTGCAACTTTTTTACTAGCGGGATTAAAACTTAGTCGAGTAAAATTTCATACATTTGGTCGTCGACAAAGTTAAAAGAAAGAGATTTACCACACACAAATCTAGCTAATTCTTTTCTAGCGGTAAGTGGACTATATTTAAATAAAGAACTGGTACCTTGATTGGTGGCATTAAACGACACTGTTGTACCTCGAAGTTGGGTTTGATTAGACTCTTTGCCAACTTTGTTGGGATGTTGTCTTTGTATATGGCCATTTAGTTTCCCATAACCTACTCTTTTTTTAAATTTATAAGGTTTCTCGCAATAGTTGCACTTGACAAAGAAATAACCGGGACCAGAGGCAACATCGTCCAACTTTGAATAATGCATCGTAAATTATGGAGTTTTGAGCTGTGACGGTTTCTGTTGTTTCGTTTGTGTTGGTTGTTCATCATCTTCGATATTATGAATCGATTTTGAGGCTTCAAATATTTAGTTGATTTGTTCCTCGATTATTTCTTTGGGAACATAATCTCCAAAGTTCGGACTTGGAGTAGAAGTAGAACTCGGAGTAAGAGTAGAAGTACCACTAGCAACACCTTTTCCTCTTCGAGAAATGCCGGTGTAGCTTTTTCTTTTCCCCAGTTGAAATGGCCACTTGACACCTTTTTTCAATTAATATGAAAGAAAGTATGTAAGACTTGAGGAGTAGAAAGAAAATAGATAGAAAATTGGAGTTGGTGTGAGGAAAATAAAGGGTGGGAGGGTGATACTTTGAGGTGTTAAAATGTGTTAAAAAAATTTAAAAAAAGCTTGTGACCTTTGCAAACCGCCGGTTGCCCGTTTGAACCAGCGGCTTTTGAGAAACAGTCATGTCATTTTTGAAATTCAAAATTTGAATCCCCCCCCCCCCCCGAAATTTTGAAAATTCAAATTTCACTTTTGTTAAACTGGCGGTTGAACCGTCGGTTCGCTGTTTGTCAATACGCCGAACTGGAACCGAACCGTCTTAAAACGGTTACGGTTACAATTTTGAATCGAGCCGCAGAACGGCTAACCAAACCGCAGACAATGGTTTAAAACCAGCGATTCGTCCGATTCAGCTGAACTATTGAAAACCTCTATTTTTAACGAGGCAACTAGGATGGCGTACTAATATGAATAGTGTACTCTTTTCCATTCATTAGGATTTTTTCTACCGAATTTTTCCTAATAAAAAACCAAACCAAACCAAACAAACCCAGTATATCCCGCTCAGAGCAGGGTCTGGGGAGGGTAAGATGTACGCAGACCATGCCCCTACTTATTACGGTAGGGAGGCTGTTTCCGTGAAGACCCCCAGCTTAGTGCACAGCAGAATCTTGTGTGATAAATAGAAAGGAAAACATATGATTCGAAAAAGCTCGAGACCATACCTGAGCCCATGGCTTGATCCACATGGGACTTACCTAAGCAGAATTTGGCTACTTCACTCCCAATGAACGCTGCTCTAACAAAAGAGAGGTTGGCTCGCGCACGCCTCCTCGCCAAAAATACACCACACGCAAAGACAATTGGATAAAATATACAATAAAAATAAATATGCAATGCTCTAGGTCAAAGCTAACCGAGACAACCCAACCCCGAGGCTCTCAACTACAAGACCGCCCCTACAAAAGAATCCACAACTCCGATCCGCGCCTCCAAGCGCACCTATCAACGGCCATGGTCTCGGAAAGGTTTAAGGCCTTCAAATCTAATCTTAGTTGCTCCTCCCACGTCCTCCTTGGTCCGCCTCCTCCTCTCCCCGACAACCATTAAACTCTCGACCCTCCTCACCGAGCAGATGCCCGTCTCCTGCGGACGTGGCCAAACCATCTCAATCTCCTTCCCTAACTTTCACAAATGGGCGCCACTTCCAGCTGCCTCTAAAATCCCGTTCGCAATTCTATCTAACATTGTGCGACCACACGCCCAACGTAACATTCTCATTTCAGCCACTTCCAACTTGCTCTCAAGCGACTTCTTCATCGCCCAACATTCAACATAGCAGGTCGGATAGCCGCTCTATAGAATTTACCCTTCAACTTTAGAGGGATTTTCTTGTCGCACAGGACCCCTGTCGCTGCTCTCCACCTTAGCCACCCCGCCTTGATGCGATGTGTGACATCATCTTCACACTCACCTTCCTTCTGAATGATCGAATCCAAATACTTGAACTTATCTCAGACGGGTACGATCCGATCCGCAATCATTACCTCAACATCTTCCTCGTTGGCCTCACCACTAAAGTTGCACTGCAGATACTCGGTCTTAGACCGGCTCACACGCAAGCCATGGGATTCTAACTTAGCCCTCCAATGCTCTAACTTCAATTCAACTCCCTTCTCGACTCCGCCACTAACACAATGTCACAAGAAAAGCATGCACCACGGATGCCATCTTGAATCCCACGCGAAATGACGTCAAGGATTAGAGCGAAGAGAAGCGGACTTAGCGCCGACCCCTGGTGTAGCCCTATCTCAACCGGAAAATACCGGGTGTCACCAATCGGGTTCTAACGCACGTCCTAGCTTGGGAGTACATGTCTTGGATCGCCCTAGCGAACGGCAACGACACCCTCCTCTCTACTAGGCTCCTCCAAATAACATCGCGCGGAATGCTATCATAAGCCTTCTCTAGATCTATGAACACCATATGGAGGTCCTTACGCCGCTCTCTAAACTTCTCCATAAGGCGTCTGACGAGATGAATGGCCTCAGTCGTGGACCTCCCCGGCATGAAGCCAAATTGGTTCTCTGAGATCTCCACTTCTCTTCTAACCCTGCATTCCACCACTCTTTCCCAAAGTTTCATAGTATGACTGAGGAGTTTAATACCCCTATAGTTACTACAACTCTGAGCATCGCCTTTGTTCTTGAAAAAAGGCACGACAATACTATGCCTCCACTCTGTCGGCATCTTAGAGCCTTTGAGGAGGATGTTGAACAGCTCTGCTAGCCACTGAACTCCGACTTCCCCCAGACAAAGCCACACCTCAATAGGGATCTGATCCGGGCCTACAGCTTTAGCTCTACCCATTTTCATTAGGGCACCCTTTACTTCCTCCTTGCTGATGCTCTCACAGGAACTAAACGAACGAGCAGGAGATAGACTAACCCCTTGCACCACCGAGTCACTACCTCTAGCCTCATTGAAAAGTTCAAAAAAATACCTATTCCACCGCTCCTTAATAGCCACATCGTTCACTAACACTTGACCCTAATAAGATTAGGTATATTCATGGCATAAAGAGGACATTACAGAGATCAGTATTTGACCTCAAGATTTAAATTCAGAAGTAGTTGTACTCTTTTTTTATCAAAATTTTTACCACATGGTTTTCTTAACAAGTTCTTGATGAGCCAATACATGGATACTCTTATAAGAATGATCTATACTTGAAGAGACTTATACTCTTATGATCGCTCAATTTTTGTCTAATGGGGTTTTACTGATGTGACACGTGAACACTCATCTAAAAATGATCGATATGAGGGGGATCAAATTTATTATTCTATATTGCCCAAGACTTTTCCTAACAACAGTATGATGCAACAAGTTATGCATGTCACAAACTCCACTACAAACAATTTGAAATTTTTTATCATATAGGAATTTTTTCGAACTAGTTCAACATATATTTATGTAAATGGTCATTTAAGGGGGAGTGTTATAAATAAACCATGCATTTAGTGAATGACAATGTGCCCCTTGAAACTCTAGATTTATACATATAAATAGAGGCATATGATCTTCATAATGTATATGCAATTTTATTGATTTCTCTACTCTCGCTCGTGATTCTCTCTTTCTCTTAGGTTTAAACACTTTAGAATTTATTGTATTTTTTGGATTCATTTTACAGTATTTATATTTTAGAAAGTTTATAAATATCCAATATTTCCTTTTGATCTTTTAAGATTTATTTCTACATTATTATTTTTTTTTTGTAATTTTACATACTTTATTATTATTTTTGGAATTTACTTTTCGTATGTTAGCATTCTTTTGTACGTTTCATAAGTACTTGCATTTTGCTAAAAGTTTTATTTTGTTTAATAGGATTTATTTTCCAGTGTTCCATATTTATTTGTGAATTTTTAGAAGACAATTTCATAATTTAAAAAAAAATCAGTTTTATTGAAAAGTAATTAAAATCCAATAAGAATAATTTGATTAATTCATATTTTCATGTAATATTTTCGCAGTCTCGCCTTATGGTGGTGGAAAAACGAGTGTGAGGCAGGACAATACGACTGTCTGATCCTAGAAAATCCCTTCTAAGAAATGTCCTTCTATAGAGATTTTAATGTAGAGGTTTGGTGAGAGCATATGTGAATTATTCTTTATTCTATTACTTTGAAAGAAAAAAAAAAAAAAAAAAGGGTTTTTTGTCAAGCAAATCATGTCATATATTTGCATAATCACATGATTATGGCCTTATGAGTGGCCTTATAAGGCTGCAATAATCTAAAGTTTCTTTCGCAAATACACAATTTCAAGAGATTAGGGAAGTTTTTATGTCATACAAGGAAAGATAATATGTTTTGCTTACCTAACAATATCACATTTTGTAGTTTACTGATTTTCT
Source organism: Orobanche coerulescens (assembly GCA_033398695.1). Taxonomy (NCBI): domain Eukaryota; kingdom Viridiplantae; phylum Streptophyta; class Magnoliopsida; order Lamiales; family Orobanchaceae; genus Orobanche; species Orobanche coerulescens. The sequence continues at coordinate 153,318,698 of CM065812.1, read as the reverse complement.
ATTTATTATTAATGTGGAAATTAATTTATTCCAATCACAAACTGAAAAAAAAATTATAATATATTTTTGATTAATTTCAAAATTGTAGATATATTTAATATTTTAAAGAATTTATAAATTGTAGATATATTTAACATGGTGATTTATTAATTTACTACTTATATAGCTAGTAAGTGAAAAAAATTAAGACCTGGCAATTAATACAAGACTTAATTAATTAATTAATTAATTAATTAATTTTTTTAGTATTTATTTTATATATATTTGAAAAGAGCACACATGAGGGGTGGGGGTAGGGGGATCAAAAGGCAAAAAGATGAAAATATAACCGTTGGCCCAAACAAGGATCAAACTCGACCCTTCATCCAACGGCCATAAGTAACTAGCCGTTGTTTTCAAATTTATGAAAAAGAAAGAAAGAAAATAAAGACGAATAGGGGCAGACATATATCCGCTGTTTACGTTCTCCCCAATATTTCTCCCCCATTGACCCTTCTGCAATTCTATTGAACAACACTCAGAGAAAACACACACACACACACACGTAGAGAGAGAGAGAGAGGGAGAGAGAGAGACCTTCTTTCTTATCTCCGTTGATTGTTTTTTTTTTTTTGATGGGGTTTTCTTCATAGCCCCTCTCTCTCTCTTTTTCATTGCAAGGAAGCATCGGTGGGTTCAGTGGATATTTTTTCTGGGTTTTTTCTTGATTTGAAGGTTGCCCTTTTTTTCATTTTTCTTTGATCCGGGTTTACATTATTAAGCTTTGGATCTTGCGTTTTTTTTTCTTGAATCTCCAGTCTTTTTTTTTTTTTTTGATTTCTTTGATGGGTTTATGATTAAATCCCTGTATTTCCAGTTCCTGTTATTGAAAGAAAAAATGAAGATGGGATCAGATGAGAATTTTTCGGGTTTTATCAGGCCTTCAAATCATCAAGGTAGTTTGAATTTTCAAAAAATAAAAAATAAAAATAATAATAATAAATAGTTTTTTTTTCATATTTATTACGTATTTTGAATACTCTGCCATAAACCTGTTTGAAACAATTAATAAACATTTTATTGATAGGTGAATTGAGGGTAGGGAGTGGAAAACTTACTTCTGGAGTTGGAAATCATAGAAGGGCTTTGAGTACAATCGATAAGAACATCATCGGACCTCCTTCTTATCCGTGTGCTGTCCACAAAAGATCGGTTCTAAAAGAGTATGATCTTTTACTTAAGCAATCTGATAGTAATCTAAATTTTATTTTTAAATATTTATTATGATTATTTTTCTTATTCTGATCTTGATCAGGAAAAATGTAGCCGGTAATAAGAATCCCGTTATTCCGGTTCATCGTCCTGTCACCAGGTTTATTACTTGTTTTGTTTTTATCATTCTTGTGTTCTCGTAATATTGCCGAAGAAAGATTAATCGGCTTATGGATGAATACGGACTTGATGCTTGTTCAGGAAATTTGCTGCACAATTGGCTGGAAAAGAGCAACAGCCATCGTTTAGGGTGGTTCTTTTTTTTGGCTTCTTACTAGATTAATTTAAGGATTAATTACAAAAACTACCCCTGAAGTTTAGCCTAATTGCGAAAGAACCAGACTTATCTTTCTACTTACAGATAGCCCCTATTGACCCCTCTTGAGAATGCACTCTGGTTAAAAAAAAAAAATAGATCATAGAAGTAAATGTCAGGGATGTAAAAACTTATATATCTTTTTTTTTTGGCAATTAGACTAAACCTCAGGGGTAGTTTTAGTAATTATCCCTAAATTTGACACCAAAGTATAGTGTCTTATGCCAAGTACTAATTGTTCCTAAGATTGATAAATTATGTATAATTCTAGGAAAATATTAGGCCACCCCTACGACCAGCTCCAATTTCACATCAACTGGTCGACTGCATTATTATCGACGCGGATGATTACAAGAATGCGGACGACCATGACGTGCCTATGTTTGTGCAACATACAGAAGCTATGATGGAAGAAATTGATAAAATGGTATACTTGTTTTTTGTCCACCATTTTTGTATTTTGGCTATCAATGAGATATAGTTAATTTATATTGTAATATTAATGTAGGATGTCGAAGTTGAAATGGAGGATATCGGTGATGAGGACGAGGAGGAGGAGGAGCCAGTAGTCGACATAGACAGTTGTGATACGAAAAATCCACTTGCTGTTACGGAGTACATCGATGACTTATATGCGTATTATAAAAGGACAGAGGTGAAAATATCTCTTTTAATTGTTTCTTGAGATTTGTCAAATCCTTTTCTGTCATATGCCCTAACTGGTGTTTCATACAATATATATTATATATATATATATATATATATATATATATAATATTGCGTTTTGAGTTTTCTAATGTTTCACCATGATGCATGTATGTACCCCTTAATTGTAGTCTTATTACTAAAAAAGCGGCTATATTTCACAATTAGTACTTGGTTCAATTTTACGAATTGCATCAAGAATAGTGATGGATTTGTGATTTTGAAAGATAGGCCAAACATGATGGTGCATGTGTACCCCGGTTTAGGGGCTGTTTACCAACTTTGTCATTAAGATCTGAGTGGAATAAGTTATCTGTTTGGATTATGCTGTCTGTCTCGATAAAGATGAAATGTTGTTTACCTGCATTGCTGAATCAAATGTCTGGATGGCATAAATGACCATTTTACTCCCTCGATATATATAAAAATGTATTCAATATTTATATCCAAAATAGTTCAACACCATACAATTATAAATTGCACAACAGCATAATAATATAACACAATATCTAGTTATAATAGTCATTTGGTTCCATTAAGATGATAGCTTACCGAATAAGGAGCTGGGGGATCTTATTGATTAAGCTCCTTATCAGCTGTCCGAAAAAGCTATAAGAAATCAATAAGCTTCATTAAGCTGCTAGTAAACAGGCCCTTAGTCTAATTAGGAATCCCCCTGGCTATATTTCACAATTGCAAGTAAGCATCAAAAATAGGGATCTATGAAAGATGAGCGGGTTTTTCTTTGTAATATTAGGCCAAACATCAAGCATAGTGTTTTTTTGCACTGTGTAAAAGTTTATTTCAGAGCTCAAATGGTGTTTCATACAATGTAAAGCTCCTGTTTTTGTAGCATTTTGAGTTTTCTAATGTTTCACCATGATGTATATGTACCCCCTTAGGTTTAGTCTAATTACAAAAAGAACCTGGCTATATTTTTTTGTTTTTGTGTTTTGATCCTGTAAAGTTTATTTCAGAGCTCAAACAGTGTCCCACCGAACTATATGTCGCAGCAGTTCGACATTAATGAAAGAATGAGAGGTATCCTTATCGATTGGCTGATTGAGGTAAAAAAATTGAAAATTTTGCACTAAATAAGTCCATTTTGTGAATTTTTAAAAAAATGTTATATTTAAATTTGACATGTTTCTATAGGTGCATTACAAGTTCGAGCTGATGGACGAGACGTTGTACTTAACTGTCAATCTCATCGATCGATTCTTAGCTGTCCAGTCGGTTGTGAGAAAGAAACTGCAGCTAGTTGGGGTTACTGCTATGCTTCTTGCATGCAAATACGAAGAAGTATCGGTACCGGTTGTCGAGGACCTTATATCAATATCCGACAAAGCTTATTGCAGACAAGAAGTATTAGATATGGTAATTTTATTAACAAAAATTACCTCTCACATTTAGCCTAATTATACAAAAATCCAGTTATCTTTCAAAATTACAAATACAAATCTCAATGGGCTTTTTTTGCAATTTTGAAAGATACATGGATCTTTTCTATATTAAGCTAAACCTCAGTGTAGCTTTTGTAGTTATGCAACATATATGCCAGTAACTCATAACAATAGATTTTGTATGAAGATTTGACTCTCTCTCTTTCTTTTTTTTTTTCTTTTTTTTCTTTTTATATAGGAGAAATTGATGATCAACACATTACAGTTTAACATGTCGTTGCCAACACCGTATGTGTTCATGACACGATTCTTGAAAGCCGCTCAATCAGACAAAAGGGTTGGTAATCCTTATTTATGTTTGTCATAAGTGATCAAATGAACTATACATGATCCTATTGTGGCTTTTTACTGACAATGACTGTTTTTGTCTTTGTGAACTTGATCCAACTAGCTGGAGCTGCTATCCTTCTTCATAATCGAGCTTTGCCTCGTGGAGTATGAAATGCTCCGATTTCCGCCTTCTCTGTTGGCAGCTGCTGCGGTTTTTACTGCTCAATGTACTCTCAGTGGGTTTAAGCAATGGAGCAAGACTAGTGAGAGGCATGCCAATTACACCCAAGAAGAGCTTCTGTAAGTGCCCCCCTCCCTCCCTCCTATGTTTCAAGAAAATTGTAGGAATAACCACAAAAACTATCCTTGAAGTTTCAAAATTACAAAAAATCCCTCGAGTCTTGATAACATTCTAAGGGGACATTTCCAACTTACATAAGAATTTTTTGTTTTTTTGAAAGGCCACCTTACATTTGTTTAGGGCTGGCAATTCGTGCGTGTCGGGTCGACACGATAACGACACGACACGATAAGGTCAAACACGAACACGACCCGTTAAGTATATGCCCGACACGAACACGAACACGACACGAAAGGTTGAAACACGGACACGACACGAACACGATATGACACGATATTTTTCGTGTTGACACGACACGATACGACACGAATCGATAAATTCAAATAAAAAATTAGAAAATAAACTTAAAATATTTAAAATGATAATAAAATTAATGCTAAAAATATATAAATATTATCGGGTTACACGAACACGACACGGCATGAACACGAACACGAAAGTTATCGTGTTACACGAACACGACACGAATCCGACACGAACACGACACGAAATTAGCGTGTGCTTATCGTGTCGACACGATAAGGACACGAACACGATAAGACCAAACACTAACCCATTAATTCCGTGCGTGTTCGTGTCGGGTTATCGTGTCGTGTCGGAAATTGCCAGCCCTACATTTGTTAAATTTGAAACTTTTTTTTTTCATGTACTCCAATATCTTGGGTGGTTTTGTAACTATTCTTGAGGTATGCACTTTCTTAACAAATAAAAATAATAACATTCGAAGGGGATATTTGCAATTCCGAATGATATATTGAATCTCTTTGAAGGAATTATGAAAGGTAGATGGATCTTTTTGAAATTAGGCTAAACCTTAGGGTAGTTTTTGTAATTATAGTAAAATTACAAATTTTTCAGAAAAACGGTTTAGGCAAATAACGAAAAGGGTTGCTTTTTTTTTTTGGTAGGGGTTGTGCAAAACTTATGGTGACTCTTCATCAGAAAGCTGGAAGTGGGAAGCTTAATGGTGTGCACAAGAAGTATAGTACCTCCAGATATGGCTATGCTGCTAAGATAGAACCTGCTGTCTTTCTCATTGATGCAGAGCTCTAATATATTATGGTTTCTTTCCTTTGTTATTGCAAATATGTGTAATGTGCTTTTCTGATCTGTTTGGATTTGTTGGGGAGGCGGCGGAGGGCGGGGCAATCGAGCAACATAAGTTGCACCCCCTATGGTTCGACACTTATCGATCTCCGTTGATTTGTTTGCGCGATATCTACTCTCTCAAGTGTGTTTTTCTTGTCAAGAAAAAATTCATGCACCTCTCAATTAAAAACAAAGGTCAGGGGAGCGTATTTGTAAGTTCAGAATATAATTGGGTGATTTTGTGTAATTTCGATGAATCTTGTGTACCTTTTTTAAGGTACAAAAACTACTAATCCCTTATTAAAAAAAATTAACATACAAATTATCTATTTTTAATAACTGGATATTTTTGTAAATTTCAGGGGTATTTTTGTAATTAAGTCATTTTGTTTATATTTGTGAATGTTGTGTACTTTTTTCAAGGGGATAATTAAAAAAAATCAACACAACTTTTTAAGACAAACAAATGTTGGGGGAGTATTTGTTCTTGGAATGGTTAATGATTTTAATTTTATTTTGTAAAATTAAATATTATAGGATCGATCTACGTTCCGAGTAGATGATCGTGGTATATTCACTTTCTCTAAACCGATTCCCGGTGAGTGAGAAATAGTGAATTAAAGTTTGTCATTTAATTGTGAATTAATAAGGGATGGAATCCCACATTGAATAATGAACCATCATTATTTTAGTATATAAGGAGTTAACTTTATGCATGTAATAATTAATGACACATGTGTATGGACCGTGGACCTTGGCCTTGGACCGTGGACCTTGGCCTTGGCCTTGGCCTTGGCCTTGGATCTTGGATCGGTCTTTGGGCCTATTCGTGGGCTTGGCCGTGAGCTAGGTCTTGGGCTAGCTTAAAGAATTTTTTGGAGAAGCTCAACAACGTAGTTGGGCCCTTATGTGCACATAAGGATGTCCAGGTACATCCGTCAAATGGTTAAGGAGCTGATTATAGTCCAGATGCATCCGAACTGTTCAAACTCAGCCAAAAACAGGCAGTAACCTCCCAGGTGTTATGAGGTGTTAAGGCTGCCTGTTCAAATTCAAAACGGGCAGTAACCACTGCCTTGAATTGTGTAACTCCTATGTTCAATGCAGGCTAGGGGTGGACTCGGTTCCATTCGGTTCGGTTTTTGACCGAAACCGAGAGTCGAACCAAATATTCGGTTTCGGTTTGGTTCGGTTCTTTTTGAAGTTCGGTTCGGTTAAGTTCGGTTTTATAAATATTCGGTTCGGTTTCGATTTGGTCTGATGTTTTTTCGGTTCTTCACAATATAAATTCAAATATTATATGCAATAGAATAAGTTATATATAACAACAAGACAACAAGAGTTATATATATGTTCAAGATAAAAGCTAGAGTTGCCTAGTAATTTCCAAATATCTCAAAATAAATAAAAATCGTAAATCACAAGAAATTTCATTCTCTCTACCTAAATTAATTGAATCACAAATTCATGAGCATATTATCCGTCCTTCTTGGACCCATGGGGGTCTTACAAAAGTAAAACGAATTATACTAAAATTCGAAACACACCAAAATCACAAAAACAAGGTCATTTTAGTATGTTGAAATTTGACTTCGGTCCATTTCGGTCCGGTTCGGTTCGCTCGACTCGACCGAGAACCGAACCAAATTAGTTCGGTTCGGTTCTGTTTTTTTGTTTTTCGGTTCGGTCTTCTTCGGTTTCGGTTTTTCGGTTCTTTTTTCGGGTTTTTTCGGTTCGGTTTTGGATTTTCGGTTCCGAAATACCACCCCTAATGCAGGCATGAATGCATGCATTATGACAGCCTTAAGGGCTGTGTTTAAATCCTCCTGCAGTGTGAATGACCTATAAATAGGCATACATACATACGAAAATTTTGCAATACTCAAGCATACATCATACACTTCGTCTCTGCATTCATATCATAAGTCAGAGCTCTGTCCTAACCTCGTTTCAGTTCGCCGGAGCTCAGAGGTTTGTGGTGCTACTACCTCCGAGACGTATTATCTTTGGGGACGACACGCCTAAACCGAGAGCACTACCGGGGCGTTTCTCGTCTTGCGGAAAGAGGCTACGGTTTTATTTATTGTTTATTAGTTATTTTCGTTTATTTTTTGTTTCTTGTTTCGAGTTGTAATTCTGTTCGAGTTTTGTAATTTTCATTTCGTTCGAGTTTGTAATTCCTAGTTTTCGAGTTGTAATTTTGTCTTTGCAATTGTAATTTAATTTTCGCCCAGCAAGTTTGTAACACAGAAATTTACATTTGTAATCTCGGAATGTACTACTGGATTATTTTTGTGAACTTCAGAGGTTGGTTTGTAATGAAGCCGTTTTTAATATTGTAACACAATATCAATGATGATATTATTAGAAACTAGAAATAAATAACACAATATATGAAGATTTTTGACCACAATAAGAACATGATGTTCATTCATCCGGCAGGTCATCTTCGAAAACTTCCATTTCCGGTACCAACTTCTGAACCGACTCGTTAGACTCGATTCCTTCCAATTCCTCTTCGACTCGATAATAAACCTGCAGAAAGGAGTAAAAAATTAAGTCCTCAGGGGTTGTAGACGGAAAGGGCCGAGTTAATTAAGTCCTCCCAAAGTATATACGGAAAGGGCCGAGTTAAAGACATACGACACATGTACGAGGAGGAGAAAGCACTTTGAAGGAATTAGGCCGGTTGTTGAAATTCGTTTCAGGAACACCTGGCACACCTTCAGGGGTTGTGAAATGGTCCACATTGTGGCCCACCTGTCGAAAAAATCTTAAACGTCATGAACATAAAATCAATAAGAAAAAATAAGTTTTTTCTGCAGAAAAAAAAATTTAATCAAGTGTCGCCAAATAAGCTTCACGGTATACTTTTAAAGTACAGTTACTATTCTTACTCTTCCGGGTCCACCAAATTCCGGAGCATCACTGTCCAAAGCAACTCTATATTTTCCCGGCATGTCGCAACCAACTTTATACCTGTAGATGAATGCGAGCGAAACAAGTTATACTTCCACAAAGACGTATACTAAGATCGTAAGCTTCATAAGGAATTGGTACCCTTCATATGTATTTTCCGGGTGGAAGTTAAACACAAACACCAAATCTCCACGTTCGAAAACAATCACCTGTAGTAGACAATGAGACCAAAACATGAAATATCTATGTCGCATTATTTTAAAGCAGAAAAAATCAATATGTACTTCAAAAGAACTTTACCTTGTTAGCTTCATCTGCACTGCTTACAATCTGTTTCGATGATGCAAGGAACATAAATTTTTCATCAAGCAAATTCATAGCTCTGTCAAATGCATTCAGAAACTGCATTTACAGTCATGGAAAAAATTGTTGGATTGAGGATGTAAATATTGAATATTCAATAGCACAAAATAAAGTTGTACTCTCTTCGTCCCACAAAGATAGGCTTGTGACTTTTTCACACATTTTAAGAAAAGATCATTTAATGTTACTGGGAAAGTAATTTTTAGTTGTATTTTATAAATATACCCCAATATTAAATAATGATAACATGTTTTTTCCTAATAATAATGCACATTAATTAAGGGTATAAATAGAAGAATAAAAAACTAAATAGATATCAATAGGAACTGGCCTATATTTCGGGACGGGGGTAGTATTAAAGAAGAACATGATGTAAGTTGATAAATCATTATTTAATTATTTAATTTATTTCAGAAATTGAAATGTAACCTAGTGGGTAATAGTTTTTGATTTGCTGCACTAAATTGGTAAGATGTTTTTTAGCGACAGTATTATAACGGACCTTGAATCTTAGATGATCTGTATCCACAAGGTCCCATTCCCGTCTGCACTTATCGTAACTCCAGCCATTGCCTTCTCTAGGGAAGTCAATCCAGTCTGGGTGCCCAAACTACGACAAATATTGATTAAAAAAACTTCTATTGAAAAAATTATAGCATTGCCTACTCAATGTAGCGAAATCCTTCCGACAAATTTACCAAGATATAATGCATCATATACAGTAACTTCTAAACTTTAGGACAGCTTACCTCATTTCCCATGAAATTAAGGTAACCTTCTCCTCCTAATGACATTGTTAAGAAATGAATCATCTGCCGAAAAGATTTTAACAATTTCATAACCTGTACAATTCGATGCACAGTTACAAAATTATTGAAAATAGTAAAATACCTTGTGAAGTGCAATTCCACGCTCAATAACGGGAGAAGCCTTGGTCAAACACGACATACCGTAATACATTTCTTTATCCATGAGGGTGAACGCAATCGTTTTATCACCCACAATAGCCTAACCAAGACACAATAAGAACACAAACAATGTAGATATAGAACTTACTGCAGAAAGAGATGAAACTCCATACAATGTATTCGATAAAAAGAGTCCATTTTGGTTGAGGTTCAACTTTTTAGTTTTAATCATTTTAACGAAGGTACAAATCCATTCAAACCATCTATTTTCACTTACTTTTTCAAATCCCTTTGGTCCAGTACACTAATATTGTAATTTATACGACATAAAACATTAATATAAGAAGTATTATTATAAATTTAGTTTAGATATTGATGGTGATTTATGAAATTGGACTCTTTTATGGGATGGAGGAAGTATGTTTTAGTGACCTAGTTTAGGTAATGGGGACATTAGGGAAGCTCTGAGCTTATCCACCATGGCTAGCAAACACATGGAAGAGATAGATGTATACGGCGAAGAGGTAACTTCCTTTCAGAAAATTATCATTGAAAAAAGAAATATTTAAATCTACTTGCAGACAAATTCACCAAAACAGACTAGTTTACAACACCAACAATACCTGATCATGACTCTCTGCATAAGCCACACACTTTTCAGTGTACCTCCTGTTCGTTAAACTCCGTGTAATATCATTCATCGACCATTCTTCATCCTTCTTATTCTTCAAGTAGTCGATCCACTTGTCGGGAACAGCCATTGCTAATCGGTAGTCAAATCCAGTCCCGCCCTCGGACACGGGCCGGCCCAATCCAGGCATGCCCGATACGTCCTCAGCAATTACAGTTGCATCGGGTAAAACACTATGTACTAAATCATTAGCCAACATCAAATAAACCACGGCATCGACATCTGTGGCCTCGCTAAAGTACTCGTTATAATTCCCACTAAATCCAACGTTTATCCCATGGTGACGATACAACATTGAAGTTACCCCATCAAATCGAAATCCGTCAAATTTAAACTCGTCCAGCCACCACCTCAGATTGGACAGCAGAAACCGAAGGACTTCCCAATTTGCATAGTTGAACAGTCTGCTATCCCATAACTTGTGATAACCTCGGTCTCCGGTGTGAAAGTAAGAATCTTGAGAGAGTTGCCCAACATCAAATCCGTTAAGGCCGTCGGTAACGTTGTTACTTGCATGGCTGTGAACAACATCCATCAACACCCGAAGACCTAAACCATGCGCCTTATCGATTAAATATTTGAGGTCTTCGGGGGTCCCAGAGCGACTGCTCGCCGCGAAAAAGTTCGTGATGTGATATCCGAATGAAGCATAGTAGGAATGCTCCATTACAGCCATCAACTGGACTGTGTTGTAATTGTTCGCTCGAACGCGAGGCAGAACGTTGTCCGCAAACTCCCTGTATGTATTCACATGGGGCAGCGAGCTACTCATCCCGACATGCGCTTCGTATATACGTGGTGACTCGGGTTTGGGTAGACGAGGGTGTTTGAAATGGTACCTGCAAGGCTTTTATGAATGAGACACTGTTTTGCTGATGTGTAATGCTGACATATAAGAAAGATTAATGCCTCTGTCTTCACAAAGATTATTTGGAATAATAGTTGCAAAAAAGTATCATTGAGGTTTGAACTAATCATGGAAAAAAAACAGTTAACTTCCGAAATTACAAAAAATGGACTTAATATTTTATTTTGTCATACATTTGCCCCCCCTCATAAGCAAAGACGGAATCCTGCATACGATACGACATGGTTAGGAGTATACGGCAATGCTTATTTTCAAAGTTTAAGGATATGGATATATTATATATTCACATTATTTTTAATAATTGAAAATATATACTTTAAGCACATAAAATATAATGTTTAAATTATATTTTAAGTAAATTGTAAATACTCAAATCTAAAACGTGACAAACATAAACAATGAGCAAAAAAGAGTTTAATTGAAAATTTATGAATATATATATATATATATATGTGTGTGTGTGTGTGTGTGTGTGTGTGTGTGTGTGTTCTTAGAGTATCGGGTAAAGTATCGGATACTTAACGTATCCGGTGCGGGTACGTCATGCTCACAGAAGTACCCATGATTCCTAGATGGAATCAAACCTCAAGGGTGGTTTTTATAATTTTTCAAGTTGGCTACTTAATTTTGTAAATACCACAGACCTCACGGGTTGTTTTTGAAATTATTATCCATTTTTTCTTTTTAAAATTAAGTCTAGAACTTCCTTGAAGTCGTGATGGAAATACATTCAGCTGGCGTAATATTTATAGACCAACGTGAAAGGGCTTACAACAACTTAATATCCAGATTGAAACTCTAGAGCTGAATAATACGTTGGATTTATACTTTAGCCGCTTTTGAAGTACCTCTCAGAAGGTGGTGGGTCCCAGTAGACGCCGTCATAAGGAGCAGCAAATCTTGTTGGATCTTGAGTGGCATACTTTATCCAAGCAGGTATTCGGTCGACCCAAACTCCATCGCCATGCTTAAATCTGAACTTGACTCTTGAGTTGTGTGGAATGGCTGGATTCCCACCAACATCATCAGGAATTCTGATACTCCATACACCAAATTGGTTCTTCACCATCTTGTGGCCAGAACCATTCCACCCATTAAAGTCGCCGATAACTTCTGCTTCTCTGAATTACAGACAAGTTAAATGTGAGGCTATTACATGACAAAAATAGCATAATTTAGAAATGTGAATCTAAATTTCCTTAAAATGATTTAGATCGCTTCAAGTCTTGTATTAATACAATCTTTTGTTTACTCACTTTTGCTTTAAATGAACGATCGTTTGACGCAGAATACGTCTGAGTAGCTTAGATGAATTAGGAATCTAAGCATTTTCTTCTACCCAGTATTATTCTTCTCTAAGTTCTAACAGCACCATGTTGTTTTCTAACCAACCTTTACTTGTTAGTAAGAGAAAGTACTTAAGAGTCTTAAAGGCATGAATCTCTGTTGTATATACTGAAAACTCCTAAATATATATATGAGCTCAACAGACTCACTGTGCAGCTGGGGCCCATTCACGGTACACAATGCCACCTTCTTCTCGGTTAAACCCGAATTTCAAATAACCTGAACATAAAAGCATTGAACATAAACACTTCTTCAACAGTGAAAATTCAATTTATGAAATCCTTAGATGTTATATCCGATATAGTTGCAATGTTTTGTAATTAAAAAAAAAAAAAAAAAAACTAATATAGCAGTTTGATGTGTTAAGTCTCACTTCCACGATAAAAAGATAAAAAAAAAAATAAAAAAAAAAAAAAAACTGCGATGCAGGAGAGACTTGAATGTACGTACGGTTTTAGATAATTCATATACAAATATAGAAGTACCTCAATTGTATTCCCTCAAGTTACCTTGTGCAAATTCTTCAAGGCTTGCCTCGTGTTTTTCAATGAGCTTTTTCTGATCTACATACCTTCTTATTTTGTACCTAAAATGATCCTTATAAGCTTCCAAGCCTTGGTCCAAACTAAAAAGGTCAATGTTTTCAGTGTAGTCATCCATATTTGCTTTTGTATAATAATCATCGGTCAAAACTGTCGAGACAGATGAACTGCACACCTATTTGGGAAAAAAGAATCTCAAAACGAGGAGTAACATACAAATGAAAAACTTGAGAAGTGATGAAAGACTACTTTCTGTATTTAAATATTTCACCAAGCTTAAATCCATATAAAAGCGTGTTTTTGTATAAGAAACTAATGTGCAAAAAATGCTGCTTAAGACTTTTCTTCTACTTTTCTTAGCTTAATACATGATAGTCGTCCATGATTTGAAAACCAAGTAAAAGTATAAGTGGGATATTCAAACTAAGAGCATTAGCACCAGATCTCTCAAAATATTACTCCTAAATTTACTCTTACAACATCTCATATACCATTTCAAACTCCTACTTTACAAAAACATGCATCAGCTCTCCTATCCTAGGAATTACATCACTGCAATAGTAGTTCTTAAATTAAATTTATAAAGAAAAAAGGAAGAACGAACGAAATAAAAGATGGAACGAGAGTGAGAGAGAAAATAGGAGAGATAAAATAGGGGAGGTGTGTATTTAGGAGAGAGGAAGAGAGAAAATATGGAGAGAGTGTATTTAGGCGATTTGATGTGTGGAGTTTTAACATGCTTTTTTTTTTCTTTTTTTTTAATTTGGTGTGTGTGCTCTAAGAAAACCATAACTCATTGGTCGAATGTATATGTTCACCTCATTCAGTGTACCTCAACCAGCACACATAAGGTTACTATAAAACTGTGAAGCCTATGTTGTATTGCATTTCTAGTGTCACAATCAACTAAAATACTATAAAATACTGAGATCGAATACCGTAGCATACCTTTCCATATGGTGCTAGCATACTCAATGGAGAGATAACCCTGTTAAATGCTAGCAATTTTTTAGAGCTAAAGATAAGTCCATATGGCTGCTTTCTGGTGCACCTACCGCTAATAGAAATCTGTCAAACAAATTCCAGAGTAGGTCCCAAAGATGACAATATAAACCAGAATTTGCTTCATCATGACACGATGATACAAACAATACGATGAAAGAAGCTCTCTTTTGATACGAAAACCTAGCATTTCGTGTTCAATTTCAGCAATCATTTGTTTTTTAATGTGCTATCATTATCATTCTTACTTGTTGTTCGTGTCATATACCCCTTTTTCACATTAGACAAAGTATATCAATAGCAACGTTCGACGGAGGCTTGTCGCACTACAACAAACTAGATTTATATGTATATCATCGTCATCAACTGCACCTTAATTCCAATTATGTTAGGATTGGTGGCTAGAGGATTATAGTGTTAATTAGTGGTCTAAAATTATTTAACAGTATAAATACGCCAACATGTTGTCCAAAATTCGGCCAAATCCGACCACGTTTACCCTTTCATCGGACCATACGACCAAAAAAAATATATTTCAAGCTGGATGCCTTCCTGTCGCAACCTTTTCAATAATGATGAACAATAATATCCCTCAACTATTAAACCACTCCATTTCAACTTACAGAAGTTTACTAGATGAGTCTCCATCTGGAATTTTCAAAAATTGTCAGAGAAAAGGAAACATTTCATCAACTTTTTTTTTAAAAATAAAATAAAATAAAAAAGAAGGAAAACTCTGCATAATAACAGGGAATTTTAATTTCAGAAAATCTCGCCAAGCAAACCAGCTTAAACAGAAAATCCACTACAAACAAAAAAAAAAAATGAACGAAAGAAAAAAAGGAAAAATAATTACGGGTGACGAGTCTTCAGCTGAAATCGGAGATGAAAACCAAAGAGCAGGCGCAGGGAGAAGATTGCACGAACTGTACATTTTCCAAGGAATCAACAGTTAAAGAACGCACCGTAGAGAGGGGCAGCTGCACCAATGCTACACACACCTACACCCTTAGGAACATTTCTCACAATGACAACATGGTAATTCCTCAGACCTTAATTTATGTAAAAGGCAGGAAAGGATTCTCGTGAAAGCAAAACACTGTGCTTGACATGTTTTACCATAAATAAATTAAATCATGGACCAGTTGGTCCAGTTGCAGACATGCAGTGTGGAACTTATTCCAAAAGTTATTAGTTATGTACTTATCAACATAAAAGTGCTACTTTGTTAGAAACGTGAAATTATTATTGTATCTACCTCCCTCCTCCACCAAATAAATTTCTATTTTTGTTCCGGGAAATCCTTTCCGTATTAGTGTCTTACCTAATACTGATTGTAGGGTGATAGGGTTATGGAAGGTTCTAGACTCTTCCATAAGTAGTATGATCATGTTAGATGTCGTACCTTAACTAGGAATCCTATGTATGGAAGGACTCTCATTGTAATGCTTATATAAAGGCCCCTCTATTCATTGTTATCAATACAATTGATTTGCTGTCTTTTACTTTCTCCTCAAACACGTTATCAGCACGTAGCTCGAACGAAAAAAAAAAAAAGAAGAAAAAAAAATCGGCCATCAGCCGCCGCCTCTTGCCATTGCCGCCACTTACGCCGCTGCCGCCAACCACCGCTGCCCGACTGCCACCTGCCGCCACCACGCCAGCCGCCATTGCTGCCACACGCCGCTAGCCGCCAGCCTTGATCAGTGAAACATTGCCGCCACCGCCGCCGCTACCAACCAGCCCGCCGCCGCCCGCCGCCTGAGCCTTGATCCAGCCGGAACATCGCCGTCGGACCACCGCCGCTACACTTGACCACAATCTTGCCAATGCCTTACTTCTGGCCATGCCCGATCCGATCCAGCCGGAACATCACCGCGGACCGCCGCCGGCCGCCGCCAACCACCGCCACCGTCGACCGCTAAGTCCGACCCGGTTCTGACTCTCGGACCAAAATCCGAACACCAACTTATCTTCGGAAGCCGCCAAAATTGCGCCTCCGGTTTCACATCGTCGCATCGAGTACCAACCGGTAGATCGAAGCACACCACAAATTCAGCACGTGCCTAATTTTATAATCGAGGTAACTATCTGACTTGTCCCTATTTCAATTCTCTCCTTTTGGGAATTTTTCTTTTGGGGACATGGGTTCTTGGGTTCTTTATCTCTCACGCTACTTTGCGGTGGATGAGACCGCGAGAGAAGTCGGTATCTCTGTGTGTCGAAGAAAACTGTATGACGGTCCTGGGGGAGTCACGGAATTGTTGAAAAGTCGATACTTGTGGTTGTTGCATACACCACATATCTGGGTGCGATCTGATGTCGCCGTTTTTTGTCGACTTTACTAAACAACAATTAAGGGAAGTAAATCGAGTAACGGTTATGTTACACGCTTTTAAAAGCATCTATTGTGACCGTTTACATTATAACTGAAAATCCAACAAGACTAACTTCCTCTTGTTTATATCTTGTAGATGGCACAAAGCTCCAATGTTCATCCGGAGTTCGACATCCTTGACCATGCTGGTAAGGAGTACCATAGGTGGGTCTCAGACCTTCGCTTGGCGTTCGTCGGTAAGAGATTTACCACCACCATATTTCCCTCTAACGAGCCTACCGCTCAAGAACCGAGTGAGGAAACCAAGGCTAATGCACTGATGTACTTGCGTAGACATATACATCCGTTGTTGAAAAAGTGTTATATGAATTTGCAAACCCCCAAAGAACTATGGGATACACTCGAACAACGATTTAATAATGTGCATGATCAGCGCTTCCCCGAATTGCAACTTCAGTGGGAGCAAATCCGATTTTTGGATTATGCGAATGTGGAGGCCTATAACCAAGCCATCCTTGACCTTCGCGCTGATCTTGGTTTTTGTGGTGTCAAGAAGTCTGATCAAGATTTGATCGAGAAGACTCTTAACACGTTTCCCGTGGAAGCAAGTGTGATTGCTCATCAGCTGCGCGTTGCCTATGAGGAAGGTAGAATTAAAAATTTTAGTGACCTTGTCTCCCACCTCGCGAAAAAAGAATGGCATCATGAGATTATTCTTAATAGCAATGCGCGCCCAACTGGTACGAAGCCGATTCCGAAAGTGAATCAGGCTACCCGCAGGAAAGAACCACGACAAAATAGAAAAGGCAACGCTACTCAGTTTTTGCAAGCACTATGGGTGCATGACTCGAGCAAGCGAGGGAAAAGACGAAGTCGTCGTTCCAATGTGTGGAAGAGGCAAGGTGGCTCGGCCATGGGACCCAGTGGAACCCAACCACGTGGACCGCCTCCTGCCGCCGGGAATGGAACCACTCCAAAAGAAGGCCGGAATTGCTATATTTGCGGATCGAAGAAGCATACTTACCGCAATTGCAAAGCGCCAAAGAACATCCAAGCTTACTACAAGCACTATAAACAATACTTGACTCAAGAGTCAAATTACATGGAAGAAGATAATGAGAATACGGAGGTGAACCATATTGAGATCCAGACTGAGACCCCTCCTCTCACCATTGCAGACAAAGACCAACATATGGATGTTGCCGACTTTGACTAGATCATTGTATTTTGACTAGTTTTACGCTTTGGTTATGTTTTGTCTTGTTTCTAGTTTTCGAGAACTACATTGGATTTTCATGAATTTAATAAAGTTGGCCATGATGAATAAAATTCTTTTAGTTGCTGTGATTGTTCAAAAACGAATTTTATTTTTCCCTTCGAAAGCATGTTTGGTTTATCACAAAACAATTGCTCAGTAAATGAATTGCTTGGTTAAATTGATACATTGGTGAATTTCATCATAACTTTTGATCAAGACTAGGCGCATCCTCCTTGGTATTTGTTTATGCTTTGAAAGTTCAAACGGAATCAGTGGTTTTAAATGACCACTAGTGCAGACATTCCTACTTTCTCTGCAAGTCTACCAAGTTGGAGTTACCGAAAGGATCATTAGCCGAGATATAAATCGAACACCAAGATGCGTTTTGAAGTATTTAAACGCTCCTATGGCCATATTACCATAGTATTGTATCAACAATAATGTCTTTGAAAAAGGCTTCAACCTTGCTCTATCACTCAATAATAGGGAAATACCAAAATAGCAACTTGAAACGAGCACTGAGATCTGAGTTTAATGATCTAGAAAGTGCACAACTTATGGACAGAAAGATACGGAAGTCTAGTTTCCAGAACAACTTACCGTTCATCTATAACCTTCTTAACGAAGAAGTTATTGTTGTTTTAGTGAACAAAGGTCAAGTTGCACGGAAATTATTTCCAGCGATTGTGCTAACTTTGATCCTAACCGACTTGGTCGAATTTTCCCAAACTCGAAGTTAATGAGTTTTCGCTATGTATTTAATCACAAGACTAATCGAGTTTCATGTCTTATTGTAGATGTCTCGTGGCGAAATTGAGTGCCTTGCTGATAGTGGAACAACTCACACTATTCTTCGGAATAGGCAATTATTCAAGGATATTGTGCCATATATATCCTCAATGACAACAATGATTGGTTCCTCCCAAGTAATTCAAGGGAGGGGACCTGCTCATTTCTTGCTACCTAATGGTACGCATATTAATGTCACAAATGCTCTCTATGCCCCAAGAGCAAACCGAACCTTGCTAAGTTTTAGGGACATCCATGCCAACGGTTATCACCTTGATACACATTGTGAGAATGGGACAGAATTTTTGTGTGTTACTCTGGCAGAATACGGAAGACGCCGCGTTCTCGAGAAACTAATAAGTTTAAGTAGTGGTTTATACCAGACTACAATAAGGATTATTGAATCCTATGCTGTGAGTCACGAACTGTGTGATTCCGAAGCATACCAACTATGGCATGACCGACTCGGTCACCCTGGACGCGACATGATGATTCGCATTTTGAAAAACTCACATGGTCATCCGTTTTTCCAGTCCAGAAAACGATTGGAAGCACCACTCGATATCGGCATTGATGTGAGTGAGCTTGATACCGTATCACCGGGACTAAAGATCGCACGCCCTGATAAGGTTGACGGTGCATCTCTCGTAAATCCCGAGGCTTCCGTGGCAATTTCTAATGCCCATAAATCGTTTTGTAAAGCCTGTTCACTAGCAAAGTTGATACCCTCTCCGTCCTTTGCTAAAGACTCAACACAAAACATTCACTTCTTACAAAGAATTCAAGGGGATATATGTGGACCTATTCAGCCAGAGTGCGGACGATTCAGATATTTTATGGTTCTGGTTGATGCATCGACGCGATGGTCACACGTCGCTCTGCTATCCACGAGAAATGCTGCATTTGCTAAACTCCTAGCACAAATCATCAAGTTACGGGCTAACCACCCCGACTTTCCAATCTCGTCATTAAGATTGGACAATGCTGGAGAGTTTACGTCAAAGTCTTTTGACGACTATTGCAAGTCGATTGGGATTGAAGTTGAACATCCCGTCCCCCATGTTCATTCACATAATGGCCTTGCCGAGGCTATGATTAAGCGGTTACAACTTATCGCCCGAGCATTGGTATTGCCCACCAACTTGCCGATTTCTGCCTGGGGTTATGCAATTTTGCATGCGGCTATACTTATTCGCTTTCGACCCACTGCCAATCAACCGTTTAGTGCGTACCAGTTGGTAACTAGATATGGGCCTGATAATTCACACTTACGCATTTTTGGTTGTGCAGTCTATGTGCCAATTACGCCTCCACAACATACTAAAATAGGTCCGCAAAGACGATTAGGTATATATGTTGGCTATGAATCGCCTAAAATTATCCGCTATTTGGAACCTTTGACAGTAGATCTGTTTACTGCAAGATTTGCAAATTGTCACTTTGATGAGACAAACTTCCCGTCGTTAGGGGGAGAGAGGAATCGACCGATTCCAGTTGAACGCCAGGAAATTGTCTGGTGTGCTCCCTCCTTGCCTCATCAAGATCCCCGCACAGCTCAATCCGAGCTAGAAGAGCAACGTATTCTCAGTCTTCAGAAAGTTGCGGATTCGATGCCCGACAGCTTTATTGATACTGCGAAAGTGACAAGATCTACCATTCCCGCTGCGAATGTTCCTGCAAGGTTAGAAGTCCCAGTTATAGGGTAAGGTTCAGCCGCCCAAAGGAATGATGCCCCCGGCGTCAACCTTAGTGGTGGGATGGCTGCTTCGGCTGCTTTTATCCCTGCTCGAAAGAGGGGGAGGCCAGTGGGTAGAAAGGATACCGAACCTCGAAAGAAAAGAGGAATGGAGGCACAAAATCCTCTCGTCATCGACACAGTGACTCCGTCACACGAGATTATCTCTGACTATGGATATGTCCTCGAATCAACAATGGAACAATCGACGGACGCGTCGGAAACTTTGTTGATGTCAAAAAATAAAGAAATCTCGATGCAATGTACGAGTGAATACGTACTATTGGACAGGTCGTCCACGCTAGTCGATGATGCTTTTGCCTACTCCGTCGCTCAAGATATTATTGAAGACGACGATGCTGAGCCGCGCTCGGTTGCTGAATGTCAACAAAGAGCCGATTGGCCGAAATGGAAAGATGCAATGTAGGCTGAACTAGACTCAATGGCTAAACGTGAGGTATTTGGCCGTATCGAGCCAATACCCGTGGGCGTTAAACTAGTTGGACATAAGTGGATCTTTGTTTGTAAACGCAATGATAAGGATGAGGTCATGCGTTACAAAGCGAGACTAGTTGCCCAAGGCTTCTCGCAGCGCCCTGGCATTGACTACGAGGAGATGTATTCTCCCGTTATGGACATCATCACTTTCCGCTACTTAGTCAGTTTGGTAGTGTCCGAAAAACTGAACATGCAGCTTATGGATGTCGTTACAGCGTATCTTTATGGGGATCTAGATACGGACATTTATATGAAAGTCCCCGAAGGGATTTCATGGCCCAAATCAAGTAGCTCTAAACCACGGAGCGCTTACGCTGTGAAATTGTGTCGTTCACTGTATGGGTTGAAACAATCCGGAAGGATGTGGTACAACCGCCTACGTGAATACTTGGTTGGGAAGGGATACGAGAACAGTGGCATCTGTCCATGTATTTTCGTGAAAAGAACAGATGCAGGATTCGTGATTGTAGCCGTCTATGTAGATGACATGAATGTTATCGGTACCATAGATAAGGTCAATGAAACGGCCCGCTACCTTAAATCCGAATTCGAGATGAAAGATCTGGGGAGGACTCGATTCTGCTTGGGCTTAGAGCTAGAACATCGAGATGATGGTGTTGTGTCAAGATTTATTCATCCCGACAGGCGATCGACTATAAGGCCGAGCGACCGAGTCTACACCAGTCAAACTATGTCTAGCTCGCCTAATCGAAGATACCAGACCACCATCAGGTACCTAGCGATCGACTCCCAAGGCAATCGCCCTTTGACATCTGGCGATCGACTCTAGTGTCCGGCAAAGGACAATCGGCCTACGCCCCGAACAGAGACGATCACCTGATAAAGTCTACGAAGACTGGATCTCAGAACAACACCCATGTGCAGACCCGAGACAAGATCCGCGATTCACGGATCATTGACCACCAACAGCTGTTTCTGACTAGGACGGCTTTACCTACCGACAGGTCCGCCGAAAGTAACGAAGTGGGACCGCTCGTGACAGCGACTCAGGATGCGTGCAGGCTCCCCATTGGACCGTACAGCTGGCTGCCGGCAGCAGCCGTGGACTTTAAGGGAACAAGCCCATGTGCTAAAAGACTATCGCCCGATTCTTATAATACAGCAAAGGTGATCGCCCGGCATATCCAAGTCCTATAAATAGAGAACCTCCTCCTACTGGAAAAAGGTTCCCAACTCATTCACTTACTTTCCGAATTCATTCACGGAAATACAGAAGAATATACATACCATCAAGCTCCCTGCTTTCTCGCCGGAATCCATCTCAGGATTTCTCTCTCCGAATCTCTCATCCAAAAGACGATCGGCAGAAGCAAGAAGTCTCCACAAGACAGATTCCAAGAGATTCATAAGCCTAGGAGCTCAAGCATCTAGCTAATACTCGCCGTGAGAGACTATCAATCTCTCGCCGCCGCGACTGTTCATCTCTTTTGTTACAAGAACTCACAGAGCATCACATCTGGTTCTTCCGGCAATCTACACGCTCACTAGCTAAGATAACAAGAATCCTTACACTCATTGTAATTGTATTCTTACATTAGTACTTGTATCCCCGAATATTAGTATTAATAATATCTCGCGAGAGCATTCAAGCCCGGGACTAACAACCCCGGCAAATCTTGTGTTATTTATCTTTCTCACGGAAGTGCTCTCGCATTTGTTTGCTATCCATCCATTCCAGCAATATCTATCTCCGGATAATATTTTGGGTAGCAAATCTTGTGTTATTTATCTTTCTCACGGAAGTGCTCTCGCATTTGTTTGCTATCCATCCATTCCAGCAATATCTATCTCCGGAGAATGAGACTCCCTCTCGCGTAAAAGCCGCAGAGGGCGGCTCATTCTCCGGAGGGATAACGGTGATCGGAGGTACGGCGATCGGCACCTCATTGGCGGGGGCAGGAACCGGAGTTTCTTCCGGCCTCGGCCTTTTGCGATTCGTTCGAAGCCCCTCCTCCGGAACTCCCTCCTCAGCCACGATCGGCCCCACGCGAGGCTCCGCCTCCGGAACAATTGGCAGCGCAATAGGTGGGGCCCGAGACGACTTCTTGTGGTGGAGACGGCCCAGAACTCCAGGATTCGACATAGCGATCTCCGGCGGGGGCTCCAAAAAGCGAGGAAAGCGAACCTCTACAGTTAAGACGATCGATCAACAGTTAGATATTTTCCTCAAGTAAGGCGATCGCCTAGAAAATGAAGGTCGCAGAAACTCATACCTGGTACCTGATTAGTGCATAATTGATCTAAAATTCATATACAAAATATTCATTTTTCCGGGCATAATTGTACTGATTTGTGATTAAAAATATATATTTTACAGATATGTCCAAACATGAGCTAAAAATGGTTATTTTACTGATTGCGACATGAAGCATCAAAAAGGACGGAAAACAAGATCAAATCCAACGACGGAATTTTTACAGACAAAGCGACCATACAAAACGGCGCAAAATGGACCGTGTTCTGGCCGTTTCACATACGGCGCAAAGAGGCCGTGTCTTGGGCCGTTTCACACACGGCCGGCATTTAGCGCCGTGTCCTCGCGTATTCGGAAGAGACCGAGTCACCACAAAACGGCGCACAACACGGGGCAAAGCCGGGCGTTTTTCATCGCCGTGTTTCAAGAGATGCCATGCAAAATTAGTCCACTTTTGACCAACTTGTGAAATCAACCACAATATATTTTTGGTCAAAAATCAAAATTCAAAGACATGGGTGAAGTGTGAACAAAGAATTAAAAAAATGATATTACAATAGATATTTTGAATTAAATAATCAATTGTATTCTTGAAAATCACCTATAAAAGGACATGTTCATCCATTGCAAAAACACCAACCAATTATTACCAATTCTCAAAATCATCTTCTTGCTAAGAAATACTTTTTTTAGCAATATATTTTCCTTAGAACTTTCAATTTTAGTTTGTATTTTATTTTTGGTTTGAAGTTTTTCTTTCATTTAGTTTGTAATTGAAAAGTGCTTGATCAATAAGCACTTAGTATTTTACTTTCAATTTTTGTAAGCTTGTAACCTTTAAACAAGTTTGAAGTTATATTTTGAAGTTTGTTTCTTGCACTTTGATTCATCATATTCAAGTAAGTTTTATCTATTGTCATTAAGTTCTAGTAATTAAAAGTTTCTATATATATATTATATATATCAATTATTTCTATTATAATTTTAGTATGTATAAAACGATGAGTAGCTAATCTTTCTTCCTAGGGGAAGGTGGATTTCTATTAGGTTATATATTGAGTATTTGATTGATTTAAACTATTTTTAGGACTAATTGGTTTAAATAGAGATTGATCATATCCTATTTTTACTAATGAAACCTTCTTGATTGATTGTTGAGTGAATTGGAAACATATCTTTTCAATCTATCAATTGTTAATCTTGTTATCAACATCTTAAGATTGCGAAAGTGGTTAAGACATCTTTGATTACGAAAGTACGGAGGTGAAAAGTTGATTACTCGATGAACGATCGTTTATCCTAAAAATAGTCAAGTTAGAGAAATGAAAGGACTAATTGGTTTAAATAGAGATTGATCATATCCTATTTCTACTAGTGAAACCTCCTTGATTGATTGTTAAGTGTATTGGAAACACATCTTTTCAATCTATCAAGTGTTAATCTTGTTATCAACATCTTAAAAAAGTGACAGCGATTAAGACATCTTTGATTACGAAAGTACGGAGGTGAAAAGTTGATTACTCGATAAACATTCGTTTTTTCTTTTATATCCGTATAAATCAATTCCTATACTCAATTAAAAACCTAATTTAATGAACCCGTATTCCCCTAGATTTTATAAATTCACAACTCATTTTAATTCTATTCATTTTCACTAGTTAAAAATAGTATAGTATAAATAGTCTAGTATAAATAGTCTAGTTAAAAATAGTCTAGTATAAATAGTCTTAATATAAATAGTCTAGTATAAATAGTCTAGTTAAAAATAGTCTTAATATAAATAGTCTAGTATAAATAGTCTTAATAAAAATAGTCTTATATAAAATAATTTTATTAAAAATAGTTTAGTTTAAAATATAGTGCATTTTAATTTAATTAATTTTTAAAAACTCAAAAATATCTTTTTTAATATTTTAGTATTTATTTCTCGCAATTTGTAACAAAAAATTATACGAAGCCTTGTTAGACAATCCTCGAGAGAAAGGACCTTGGTAGAACTTACCACAAACTACTTCTACCTCGTATATATTTGCGAGCGACTCAAGAACTCCTATTTTTAGGATAAGTTTTCCGCCGATCAAATTTTGGCGCCGTTGCCGGGGATTGTTTTAGGCCAAATATAATTTTTCCGTCAAGTGGCGGATAACGGTACTCGTGACTATCAAAGTCGGATTTTTCGATTTCCCACAAACAAGCGATATTTGTAGATATTTTATCGTTTTCATTTTAATTTTTTTGGTCATGGATGAAACATTGTTTAAAATTGAAAAAAGATTTCCCTTTCTAAGCAAAAATGCAATTTTAAAAATTTACAAGACAAGGCTTGAAAGGATGAGGTTGCTTACGAATAAAAGCATACCTTTTGACATAAGATTCATTATCGAAGCCAAAGTAAGAATAGAAGGTGAATTCACGAAACACCAACTAGATTCTTACGTGGCTTGGAAAAAGTTCATATGCCAAGAAACGACGAGCAAAGATTCTAGCCGTTTGCTATAAATGTGCTAGATGGAACTGTAATGCAAAATGTCGATCTTTAGGAATTCCATCTACAAACAGAGAAGATAAAATTCGATTCATTAATGATGGTCCTAATAAGGAGAATTTAGATAATATCGAAATTTTTCTTGACACGCATCCTAGTGGACTTGTGTATTACTAATTCAATGTTTGTGGAATAAATTCAAACCAGAATATGAACAACGTCTTGGGAATCTGACGTTAAAAGACCCTGTTTGCCAATTTGTAAGAAAATTGGATGGGAAGCTTCTCCCCGACTCATAGAAGGCGTTTAGGCCGTTTCTGAACGTAAAATCAGAGGAAGATGTGAGCCACAATCACAACTACTGTACATACGCGTAAGTATCTTTTATTTTTGTCGTGTGGTGAGATTTTCTGAATAAAAAATGTGATACGCGATAAAAGCTTTCATTATTCTATTGAGTAGTTGAAGCACAATCAAACGCAATCACAAACTTGTTAAGCAATTTTTCCTCATTTTTTCTTCTATAAATAACCTTTGTGCTTGTTTCTTTTATTCATCCCTCAAACTTGTACTTTTCTCTTTTTCTCTCTAAAAAAATTCTTTTCAAACATGGAGTCATCATCTTCCACAAAAAAATTTTACACAGTCTGCATTTTTGGTGGATCTAGTTCTGGAAAAGAGGCATGCTTCACTGAAGCAGCCCACGACTTGGGTCGTACATTAGGAGAAAAATGCATTCATGTAGTTTACGGAGGAGGAAGTCTAGGATTAATGGGACGAGTGTAACACCCCCAATCCGCTCAGGGATATTACACGCCGTAGAACCTTTCCTCAAGGATCTACCAGGCTGGTAACGACATTTAACATCTCGACAATGCCTTCGAGGCTACAATGACTCAGTAGACCGATTTGGTCTTTCCACAAATACATACAACTCAAATACAACTCATGCCCACGCAGGGGACAAAATACAACTACACCCGCATAACGGAACAATACAAAGAATGAAAATAAAGTACAACTGAACCATCACACGATGTACGGTTCCTCATGTGATTAGTATCGATCATCTTTCATCATCCTTCATGCCGACCCTGTGTTATGCTCCAAAACCTGAATGCAAAAACAGACATCCACCCCCCGAATACTCGGGGGTTAGCAAAACTCCACTGTTTTGCTAGTGCAAATACAAAGTGCAAATACGAGCCATACAATTTACATTCCACGAATAACAATAACCGAGGATCCTCAACGATCCAAACGAAACGAAAAGTACTTCCCGAGGCAAGGGTTTGAGAAAACATTTCAAAAACGAAATATCATAAATCAATGGAAGTAATTTATAAAACAGTTTAGAATGCCATCGAGAGTTTTAATAGAAAACAATTTAGGATTATCAAATCCTACTTTTCAAAACCAAAGACAAAAGGGGTCACCGCCCCAAAGGTTTACTTTACGAAAAATGACATTAACCAACCGTTGGGATTTTAGCCCCAAATCCAGTAAAGCGACTTTTACAAAACCATTGGGATTTTAGCCCCAAATCTCATCAACTCACGGTACACAAGAACGACTGTGAGGTTCGTATCCCAACATCAAAGTCCACAAATAAAGGATTTAAAACAAACAACAAAATACTCCGATTGCCATCCTAGCCAAGTAAGCCAAACGAACACTTACCTCTTACACACTTAGTCAATGCATGCAATCATGAAAACCGTTGAAAGCACTCATTTAGGAAATGAGCAGTCCACAATTAGCCTCGAGAAGGCGGCGCAGATACATTCTCGCTCGAGGCCTCATAGGGACCCTACCGAGTTGGCTACAATTACAAAAAACAAAACCACGCACACGCTAAGCCGTGAGAACAGGCGGCGGCATACATTCTCACTCGAGGCCTTGCAAGGACCACTAACGAGTTGGCTAGCGGTACGAAACTCGTGAAATCCAGGCGCGGCATAGATTTCCCTCCTTGACCCGTCAGCCAACACAAGGTGAGTAAATTACACACAATACACGTTACTCATGCAATACTAACATGCTAAGAATGTAAGTTCATTAAGAATACCCACTAGAGATGGCCATTAACTCGACACCATTACCAAACTCTTCAAAAATACAATAACAAGCTTAAATACTAATACACGATTCCATAACTTTAAACAAGAGGAGTATCCTCATAAAATCCTTCAACGTTCAAAATAATCAAATCATAATCAATTCTCAAAACACCGTTCACAAAACTCACGCGTTTTGAAAGAAAGCCTTTAACGAGGCCAAATCAAATCCTTTTGAAACTTCATTTCAAATAACCAAACAACACACTAATACGATCACCGATCATCATATCCACAAAATAAGAAAAGTATGGGCAAGGTACTTGCCTCGATACCACGAGCACGGAACCACGAACGGATACGGCTCAACGGGAAGCTTGGGCGCCCGATGCTAGCGAAAGGAATACGACAACGAGCGGAACGGAAGAATCAAGCACGACCACGAGGAATCGGCGAAAATGAACCTAACGATTCGAATAGCACAATCACAACCACTTCTAAACGATTACGGAAAAGGAATACACCCTAAACCCGCCTACGATTCATGTATATTCATACAAAAATAACAACGAGGCGGACCACAACCAAACCCTCTCGATTCCATAAAAATCCACAAAATATCCATGAATCCGTAGGAAAACTAAAGATACTAACAATATCAATCGTATACACCATGAATCCACCAACGAAAGCGGAACGAATCGGAAGAAAAACCCAAAACCCCAAATTGATCGAAAAAGGGTTTTAGAGCATTACCTTGGAAGATTCGAGTACTAAGATCCGTAGAACGCGCGTTAGATTGATTATCCGAGCCTCACAACCGAAAAGAAATGATGAAAATCGACCCCCGGATGAAGAACTCTCTCCCTCTCTAACTCTCTCTCTCGCGACTCGGTGGAAAAAATGGGAAAGAATGAGGCTCACGCTCAAAACCACATTTATAGTGCAACACAAGAGAACCTATCGGCCGCCTATCGGCCGATAGGCTAACCGATACCCATACGGGATGCCGGCAGTAGAGTCTATCGGCCCCCCCTATCGGCCGAAAGGCTCCTGGAAGTGCTCGGCCAAAAACTGAAACGACCATAACTCTCTCGTCCGGACTCCGATTGACTCACCGTTTGAACCATTGGAAAGCTAACTCGATGTTCTATAATATTGCAAAGATTTATAATTTTTGGAGTTACCAAAAATTAATGGTGATCTAACAAAGACGAACTCATACTTAGAAAAGTCGTTTAGAAATCCTGAATTCAACAAAACGACACCGAAACCCGAACCTGAATACGAACCGAAGATACGGTTACGAAGTACTCACAAAGACGAATCTAAAAGCTAGTAGGACACACGATTCCGACCACCCGAAGGCTCGAAATTCGACAACGGAAGGTAATTACCCCAAACTTTGGGAAATTACGAAAATGGCCCAAAGGCCCGAAAATCACGATACGTGATCGAATAACCAAACCGAAGTTCACAACACGTCCAACAAAGATAAACGGACTTGCGGGAAACTCGAAACAACGATTTCGGATGAGATTCGCAAGAATCGAACTCAAGTGCGGAAATGTCGCTAAAAAGCACGAACTCAACGAAACAACACGAAACGAACTCGGATGTCAAAAGTGTAGAATTAATCATTCTCGGAATGACGAAGCGGTCATGAGCGAGTCGTCAAACGGACTCGGACCGAAAAAAGAAATTTACCGAAAATCGAAAATTGCGGATATTACATTCTACCCTCAAAAGAAGTTTCGTCCGAAACTTAAAACAAGTAGGGAAGAAATATTCCGCCAGAAAACTCAACGAGATACACAAGAATGCGTAACTAACGCCCAACGGCGAAATGTTACAAACAACGCAAAGGAACATACGGCGTGAAAACACGCTCCACGGCGACCAACACAACGTCATTGTTAGGGATATAATAAAACCAACAAATGACAAGCGTCATCAAACGGATAATATAGCCAAGTCAATTATCCAACAATCGCAAAACACAACGAACGAAAATCAATATGATTGACCAACCCAACGGCACATCAATCAAAACGCGAGCCAACCGAACAAACACTAATCCCACCGCCTAAGGGATGGAAGATCGAAAACGAAACTAATTTCCCGAATCAAGGGAATTACGAAGGAGTCTCAATGCTCAATAATCACGAAACGAGAACAAAAACCGAACAAACAAACGATCGAGACAACAAAAATCGAACAATCATGTCCAAACACGAAGGATAATAAAATTCAAACAACAACTCCAAGGTTCACATCTCGACTCGAGACAATATATGATCCGGTGAAAACAACAGGATGTGCATTCACATAAGATCCACAGAAAGGGAATAGCAATTGAAAAGTCACAACGACGAACGAGTTATTCCAAACGATACCACACTCGTTCGATAAACAAAAACAAAGGGCGGACAATCTCGAAATGTCAACAAACATAAATGAGTCGACAGTCGAAAACATAAGAGTTCCAAATCCGATCCACTTCGAATAAAAGAACTAGTAGAACCGGATGATGTCACTCCCAAACAAGGTTCACAAGAATCGAATCGAACTTAAAAAGTAACATCGATAACCGGATCGACCCACAACAAGACCATCTGCTCGTTCGGACGATGAAATCGAAATACAGAACAAGTTCATAAAGTGCCAACGAACATGAGCGAATCGATAGACTGGAGAAAGAGAAAATACAGAAGTCAAAATAGTACGGGCATTACCCCCGACCTCGTCCACGAAATTCACAAAAACGGGAGCAAGGTAACAAGACATTAAACAATCGACGCATAACGGAACCATCACCGATGCACACGGTCATACCAAACCAAGCTCTAACAGCTCGCACATGCGCGACAACGCAGAAATTGCCATGAGGCGACAACATTCAATACCAACACTCCGCCTTTCACAGGGGCTAGCACAACCAATGTGTGGAAAGCGTCTCAACGCTCACACCGCCAATTCGATAATACTCGGGAGAAAGTATCAAAAGGACAACGCGAACATCACACATACATACCCAGCCCTCAAACGGGAATGGATAGGTTTTAAAAACGAAAACTTCATTTTGAAAATAATTTAGAAGAACACCGATTGATCTTGAGTATCATCTTTCAAAAAAGTACAAACGTGAAACATCGTTATCGAGACATTGGAGAACCATTTCGCATTTGATAAAAATGAAGACACTTTCTCTTAGTGAAAACTTTCAAATTATTCGACCCTCGGTCTAAATAAAAGTGTTGAAAATATCTCAAAACCTTTTGGTCCTCGAGGTAGAAAATTTTTGAAATACATTGTGGCATCTAGGATGTACCACAAGAAAATAACTCATTTGAAAAGTATGTCTCAAATTTATTTTTCTAAGATACTCAAGGTTTTCAAAATCCAATAGGCCAGAATGCCCAAAACTCACACATACCGACGTTCAATGAAACAACTCCTAGCACACGCATCAAAACGTTTAAAATCAAGACAATACATGTCTTTAAACGAAAATAAACGATAAAAAACCACAATCATAACAAAACCGATGATAAAATACACTCCCGCATGGCTAGTGAACAAGTCGAACGTGTATAAGCACAAAGCTTCCACAAGAGACTTGTAAAACGTGCAAATCGATTCGAAAATCATCAACAACGGAGAAAAACAACAATAAAAAGACATCACAAACGACGACACTCCTCGTATAAATCAAATACGAGAGTCGACTAAATACATATCGTGAAATCAAAATTCACATAAAATTCCACCACTTAACAAATAATCATAAAAATAGCTCGTGTCACACGAGGCACAACACAAAGAAGGGAGACTTACTTCCACAGTCGCACGAAGATGATGATCGCCCCACGATACTAATCACGACCAACAAACTCAAACGACGCGTCGCGACACGACTCGATCGGATAAAAATCAACGAAACAAGACTCAAACAACACGACTTGACCCGGCGGCCTAGGTTCCCTCAACCTAAGCTCCGATACCATTTATGTAACACCCCAATCCGCTCAGGATATTACACGCCGTAGAACCTTTCCTCAAGGATCTACCAGTGCGGTAACGACATTTAACATCTCGACAATGCCTTCGAGGCTACAATGACTCGGAGACCGATTTGGTCTTTCCACAAATACATACAACTCAAATACAACTCATGCCCACGCAGGGACAAAATACAACTACACCCGCATAACGGAACAATACAAATGAAAATAAAGTACAACCGAACCATCACACGATGTACGGTTCCTCATGTGATTAGTATCGATCATCTTTCATCATCCTTCATGCCGACCGTGTTATGCTCCAAAACCCGAATGCAAAAACAGACATCCACCCCGAATACTCGGGGTTAGCAAAACTCCACTGTTTTGCTAGTGCAAATACAAAGTGCAAATACGAGCCATACAATTCACATTCCACGAATAACAATAACCGAGGATCCTCAACGATCCAAACGAAACGAAAAGTACTTCCCGAGGCAAGGGTTTGAGAAAACATTTCAAAAACGAAATATCATAAATCAATGGAAGTAATTTATAAAAGCATTTAGAATGACATCGAGAGTTTTAATAGAAAACAATTTAGGATTATCAAATCCTACTTTTCAAAACCAAAAGACAAAAGGGGTCACCGCCCCAAAGGTTTACTTTCGAAAATGACATTAACCAACCGTTGGGATTTTAGCCCCAAATCCGTAAAATGACTTTTACAAAACCATTGGGATTTTAGCCCCAAATCTCATCAACTCACGGTACACAAGAACGACCAGAGGTTCGTATCCCAACATCAAAGTCCACAAATAAAGGATTTAAAACAAACAACAAAATACTCCAAAGGCCATCCTAGCCAAGTAAGCCAAACGAACACTTACCTCTTACACACTTAGTCAATGCATGCAATCATGAAAACTGTTCAAAGCACTCATTTAGGAAATGAACAGTCCACAATTAGCCTCGAGAAACAGGCGGCGGATACATTCTCGCTCGAGGCCTCATAGGGACCCTACCGAGTTGGCTACAATTACAAAAAAACAAAACCACGCACACGCTAAGCCGTGAGAACAGGCGGCGGATACATTCTCACTCGAGGCCTTGCAAGGACCCTAACGAGTTGGCTAGCGGTGCGAAACTCGTGAAATCCAGGCGGCGATAGATTTCCCTCCTTGACCCCGTCAGCCAACACAAGGTGAGTAAATTACACACAATACACGTTACTCATGCAATACTAACATGCTAAGAATGTAAGTTCATTAAGAATACCCACTAGAGATGGCCATTAACTCGACACCATTACCAAACTCTTCAAAAATACAATAACAAGCTTAAATACGGAATACACGATTCCATAACTTTAAACAAGAGGAGTATCCTCATAAAATCCTTCAACGTTCAAAATAATCAAATCATAATCAATTCTCAAAACACCGTTCACAAAACTCACGCGTTTTGAAAGAAAGCCTTTAACGAGGCCAAATCAAATCCTTTTGAAACTTCATTTCAAATAACCAAACAACACACTAATACGATCACCGATCATCATATCCACAAAATAAGAAAAGTATGGGCAAGGTACTTGCCTCGATACCACGAGCACGGAACCACGAACGGATACGGCTCAACCGGGAAGCTTCGGAACGCCCGATGCTAACGAAAAGGAATACGACAACGAACGGAACGGAAGAATCAAGCACGACCACGAGGAATCGACGAAAATGAACCTAACGATTCGAATAGCACAATCACAACCACTTCTAAACGATTACGGAAAAGGAATACACCCGGAAACCCGCCTACGATTCATGTATATTCATACAAAAATAACAACGAGGGCGGACCACAACCAAACCCTCTCGATTCCATAAAAATCCACAAAATATCCATGAATCCGTAGGAAAACTAAAGATACTAACAATATCAATCGTATACACCATGAATCCACCAACGAAACGGAACGAATCGGAAGAAAAACCCAAAACCCCCAAATTGATCGAAAAAGGGTTTTAGAGCATTACCTTGGAAGATTCGAGTACTAAGATCCGTAGAACGCGCGTTAGATTGATTATCCGAGCCTCACAACCGAAAAGAAATGATGAAAATCGACCCCCGGATGAAGAACTCTCTCCCTCTCTAACTCTCTCTCTCGCGACTCGGTGGAAAAAATGGGAAAGAATGAGCTGTTCACGCTCAAAACCACATTTATAGTGCAACACAGCAGAACCTATCGGCCGGCCTATCGGCCGATAGGCCCAACCGATACCCCTACGGGATGCCGGCAGTAGAGTCTATCGGCCCCCCTATCGGCCGAAAGGCTCCTGGAAGTGCTCGGTCAAAAAATTAAACGACCATAACTCTCTCGTCCGGACTCCTATTGAATCACCGATTGAACCATTGGAAAGCTAACTCGATGTTCTATAATATTGCAAAGATTTATAATTTTTGGAGTTACCAAAAATTAATGGTGATCTAACAAAGACGAACTCATACTTAGAAAAGTCGTTTAGAAATCCTGAATTCAACAAAACGACACCGAAACCCGAACCTGAATACGAACCGAAGATACGGTTACGAAGTACTCACAAAGACGAATCTAAAAGCTAGTAGGACACACGATTCCGACCACCCGAAGGCTCGAAATTCGACAACGGAAGGTAATTACCCCAAACTTTGGGAAATTACGAAAATGGCCCAAAGGCCCGAAAATCACGATACGTGATCGAATAACCAAACCGAAGTTCACAACACGTCCAACAAAGATAAACGGACTTGCGGGAAACTCGAAACAACAGTTTCGGATGAGATTCGCAAGAATCGAACTCAAGTGCGGAAATGTCGCTAAAAAGCACAGAACTCAACGAAACAACACCGAAACGAACTCGGATGTCAAAAAGTGTAGAATTAATCATTCTCAGAATGACGAAACGGTCATGAGCGAGTCGTCAAAACGGACTCCGACCGAAAAAAAAGAAATTTACCGAAACTCGAAAATTGCGGATATTACAACGAGCTGCTGCTTCTGCCTATATGGAAGGAGTAAGAGTATTGGGAGTAATCCCAAAACCCCTGGCTGAAAGTAAAATCACCGGGTCAACTATTGGAGATGAGTTTAGATCTGTGAATATGCAAGATCGCATAACTCACATGATAAATAATTCTGGCGCCTTTATCGCCCTTCCTATGGTTTTGGCACCCTTGAGGAACTTTTTCATGTGGTTACCAGAGCCCACTAAATGTTCATCAAAACCAATAGAGTGCTTAATGTCAATGGTTTCTTTGATGGTTTCTTGTCTTTCATCGACTACTCGCCGAAAAGGGATTTATTTCCGAGCGTGCAAAACGAATCATAGTCGTTGCAACAACACCGTAAGAACTAATCAAAAACTCAATGAATTTGTTCCTCAACCAGATCCACTCTAGCTAAAATTGTATGCAGGTAGAAGATTTTACGGTGAGAAAACGAAAAGTGGATTCATTCCTCTCCCTTTGATAACCCATGACGGACCTCTTGTATTTTTACTTTACGTCGTGTGTAATAATCGTGCTAAATGATGGCAGCTTAAGGAGTTTCTTCTTGATCTCTTGACGCGCATCTATTCGCGATTTATGTATTGCTGTAATTTTTATTTCGTGTTTTGCTTTTTTAAAAAACTTTGATGGCAGCGTAAGGCGACTCTTCGGACTTTCTTGATGCGCATCTAAAAAATTATGTTATACTTACGAGTATATTTTATTTTCTTTTGTGTGTGCCTCGTATATTTATTCTCTTGCAGATTCTAAAAGGCGTTATGCTCAGACATCAACTTTCTTAACAGGGAGTATTCTGCTTTTCTGCATTGATTTTTATTTTTTATTTTATAAACTGAGGACAGTTTTATTTTCAAGTTTGTGGGTGGTTTGTTTTAGTATGTTTTGGTGTGTTAGTATTTTGGTGTGTTTTTATTTGCCTAAATTTTTTTGTTTCAGTATATATATATATATATATATATATATATATATATATATATATATATATATATATTATTTTGATTTGTGAGATTTCTAGATCTGGCCATAACACCAATAAATTAGCTATATACAAACTTCTAAAATTGTTTTAACCGGTAAAAAAATTGTATATTCCAAAATTTTGAGCCTTAATCTCTCCTTCCAAACCTTGTAATTATCATATAAAATCGAGTCATTCGTTACCTTGAGAAAAGAAGAATCAATTGGTTGATGAAAAATAAAACTGAAATTTACTTAATTTGTGGAGTTTTTGATTTTTCATGCTTAACTAAAAAATGATTTTCTGCAAAAATTCTATTCCCTAAAAAAGGAGTCATTGGTGAAAAGAGCTACACGTTAGCAAATAACGGTGTGAAAGCTATCACCTAAAAAAATAAATGACGAAAAGGAGAAGTGTTGAGCGAATAAATGCTTAATTTTGGAAGTCTTAAATTTTGCGAAAAATAAAGGACTAACCATTGTTGGTGCGTAGCTGCCGTCTCAGAAAAATTGGTGAAAAGAGCTACACGTTAGCAAATAACGGTGTGAAAGCTATCACCTTTTTACGAAAGAAAAATAATGAGATAGAAATTGTGTTAGTGAAAAGAGCTACACGTTAGCAAATAACGGTGTGAAAGCTATCACTAAAAGGGATGTAGTTTATGAGCAGATTTGAATTAATTAGCAGCTGAATTTCAATACACTCAATTTTGTGAAAATCACAATATTTGATGACGCCGATGAAATTCTTCTTCATATTGAGTCGAAAAATAAACGAGTGATCGAGAGCAACCATTAAAGGGAGTCGTGTGAAGTCACGAGTGGGAAAGAAATAATCAACCTCTTGGGGGGAAAATCTTGCATTTTGGAATTACAAAAATAAAAACCGTGTTTTAACTTCAAAATCGTTAGTAGATTTATTTTGAATCTTGATTCATTTCTATCTACTGTATAAAGTTGGTTATTGTGTATTAATGGCATTTTGATCTCTTTTTATCTTTATATATAATTATTTTTCTTAAATTTGTGTGTATTATTTTTTTATTTTATGTCTTATTTTAATTTTTATTTTGTGTGTGATTAATAAAGAGTCTTGCTCGGGACTAGCAAGAATTTAAGTGTGGGGTATTTGATTAGTGCATAATTGATCTAAAATTCATATACAAAATATTCATTTTTAGGGCATAATTGTCTTGATTTGTGATTAAAAATATATATTTTAGATATGTCCAAACATGAGCTAAAAATGGTTATTTCTGATTGCGACATGAAGCATCAAAAGGACGGAAAACAAGATCAAATCCAACGACGGAATTTTTACGGGACAAACGACCATACAAAACGGCGCAAAATGGACCGTGTTCTCATGCCGTTTCACATACGGCGCAAAAGAGGCCGTGTCTTGGGCCGTTTCACACACGGCCGGCATTTAGCGCCGTGTCCTCGCGCGTATTCCGGAAGAGACCGAGTCACAACAAAACGGCGCACAACACGGGGCAAACTGAGCCGTTTTTCATCGCCGTGTTTCAGCAGATGCCATGCAAAATTAGTCCACTTTTGACCAACTTGTGAAATCAACCACAATATATTTTTTTGGTCAAAAATCTGAAAATTCAAAGACATGGGTGAAGTGTGAACAAAGAATTAAAAAAATGATATTACAATAGATATTTTGAATTAAATAATCAATTGTATTCTTGAAAATCACCTATAAAAGGACATATTCATCCATTGCAAAAACACCAAACAATTATTACCAATTCTCAAAATCATCTTCTTGCTAAGAAATACTTTTTTTAGCAATATATTTTCCTTAGAACTTTCAATTTTAGTTTGTATTTTATTTTTGGTTTGAAGTTTTTCTTTCATTTAGTTTGTAATTGAAAAGTGTTTGATCAATAAGCACTTAGTATTTTACTTTCAATTTTTGTAAGCTTGTAACCTTTAAACAAGTTTGAAGTTATATTTTGAAGTTTGTTTCTTGCACTTTGATTCATCATATTCAAGTAAGTTTTATCTATTGTCATTAAGTTCTAGTAATTAAAAGTTTCTATATATATATTATATATATCAATTATTTCTATTATAATTTTAGTATGTATAAACCGATGAGTAGCTAATCTTTCTTCCTAGGGGAAGGGGGATTTCTATTAGGTTATATATTGAGTATTTGATTGATTTAAACTATTATTAGGACTAATTGGTTTAAATAGAGATTGATCATATCCTATTTTTACTAATGAAACCTTCTTGATTGATTGTTGAGTGAATTGGAAACATATCTTTTCAATCTATCAATTGTTAATCTTGTTATCAACATCTTAAGATTGCGAAAGTGGTTAAGACATCTTTGATTACGAAAGTACGGAGGTGAAAAGTTGATTACTCGATGAACGATCGTTTATCCTAAAAATAGTCAAGTTAGAGAAATGAAAGGACTAATTGGTTTAAATAGAGATTGATCATATCATATTTCTACTAGTGAAACCTCCTTGATTGATTGTTAAGTGTATTGGAAACACATCTTTTCAATCTATCAAGTGTTAATCTTGTTATCAACATCTTAAAACAGTGACAGCGATTAAGACATCTTTGATTATGAAAGTACGGAGGTGAAAAGTTGATTACTCGATAAACATTCGTTTTTTCTTTTATATCCATATAAATCAATTCCTATACTCAATTAAAAACCTAATTTAATGAACCCGTATTCCCCTAGATTTTATAAATTCACAACTCATTTTAATTCTATTCATTTTCACTAGTTAAAAATAGTCTAGTATAAATAGTCTAGTATAAATAGTCTAGTTAAAAATAGTCTAGTATAAATAGTCTTAATATAAATAGTCTAGTATAAATAGTCTAGTTAAAAATAGTCTTAATATAAATAGTCTAGTATAAATAGTCTTAATAAAAATAGTCTTATATAAAATAATCTAATTAAAAATAGTTTAGTTTAAAATATAGTGCATTTTAATTTAATTAATTTTTAAAAACTCAAAAATATCTTTTTTAATATTTTAGTATTTATTTCTCGCAATTTGTAACAAAAAATTATACGAAGCCCTGTTGGACAATCCTCGAGAGAAAAGACCTTGGTAGAACTTACCACAAACTACTTCTACCTCGTATATATTTGCGAGCGACTCAAGAACTCCTATTTTTAGGATAAGTTTTTGGCCGATCAGTACCGAGAGATGTCTCGGGAAACGGAATAGCCGAGCCGACAACCAACAACTCTCCTTATTGATCCGGCTAGCGTCAAGATCGTTGTCTGACAAGCTCCGTATCCGCTCCCAGACAACCAGGAAATCAAAGGGCAGCTCCTCGACCGCCGGAATGTGAAAACCTGCAAAGTCGAAATCAAATTAGATCAGTTCAAAACACATCCGAACGAAGGGAGAGTCTAAACCCTTACCGGGATTCCTCTCCCGAAACTCAGTAGGGATCTCCAGCTCGCCCGAAGGATTGTCGCTCGCAGAAGCCCTCCACTTGTCGGCGACCCAGAACCACTTCGTTAGATCGCCCCGCGCCTTATTCGGGACTCCGAGGATTACCCGACCAGATCGGCCCTGAATATGGTAACCTCCGACCGACCCTTTCTCAGCCGTCAGCTTGAACAAATGGTTCATCTCCGACGGCGATGGGAGGCGGTACAGGCGGTGACCGCCGAAAAGAGTGAGAGTGCAGATAATTTGGAGCCAAGCGTTCGGCGTCAGCTGAAGTGGCGCCACGTTCCAAGTGGCCAGCAGGTGGGAGACAGCAAAAGATAGAGGGAAGCGCAGCCCGGCCTCCATAATCGCCTCATTCACGGTGACCATACCCATTGGAGGCTGATCGGCTCGCTCATTCTCCGCCGGCGCGAATATATCCATATCTGAAGGAACATGGAACCTCGTCCTCCAGACGGCCAGATCTTTCCTGGTCGCCGAACTCCGGATTTGGCCAAGCGACCACAAAGATCGCTGCGCAGCCCGGTACTGCGACCGTTTGGGAAGCTGATAAGGGTAGGCGACCGAGTATCCCCAGAAATCGAACCTCGGAGACGGACCGACCAACTTCTCCATAATCTCAGCGAAAGCCTTATAGGCCCGGCCGAAAGCGCTATGCTACTCCCAGTAGGCCCTAATCGCCAGATCTCTCTTTATCTGTGACCGTCTGTCTTCAGCAGCCGCTTCCTTAGCGACGTCGGCTTCACTAAATAAAGCCTCGATTTCAGCAGGGTCAATTCCGGCCCGAATAGCCTCAGCGGCCGTCTCCAGGTGGAAGTCAGAAGAAGGTCCTCCCCGGACAGTCGATGTCCCGGCGGCAGAACTGGTACCCACTCCATGTGATGATGACGTTCCGGCCATTCTCAAAGAAAGAAAGGAGAAAAGGATTTTTTCTTACCCAAAGATGAAATTGATCGACGATCGGCAGTCGAATCTCTCAGAAGCGTTCTTCAGCAAAGTCCTTCTTTCTCCAGTGATGAAGCGCGTAAGAGTTTTGACGCTGCATCCTCACGTCCTTTTATAGGAGGCAAAAAGGACTCTTGTGCAAATAAGAAGAATCTCAGGGGTCGAGAGTGCAGCCGTCGCATTCATTGACTCCCTCGAGACCCGCGTACGCGTCTTTTCAAGGACGCGTCAGTCGAGGAGTCATTAATGACCGTTGATATCCTCCAACAGAAGCCCGACACGTGCGCGGAGACTTTTCCACGCCCATTGCCATTTCCCGCGCAGTTTAGCGGCCAACCAGGTCGTCCAAACTCAGAATCTATCAGTTCAAAGACGCTCGCCAGTTCAGTTAACCGCAGAGGCGCTCGTCAAAAGTTCAGCGATCGCTAAGAGAACCACCTCACCCCACGTTTCCAACATAGGAGCGAGCTGGGGGGCAATTGTTGTGTCAAGATTTATTCATCCCGACAGGCGATCGACTATAAGGCCGAGCGACTGAGTCTACACCAGTCAAACTATGTCTAGCTCGCCTAATTGAAGATACCAGACCACCATCAGGTACCTAGCGATCGACTCCCAAGGCGATCGCCCTTTGACATCTGGCGATCGACTCTAGTGTCCGGCTAAGGACAATCGGCCTACGCCCCGAACAGAGACGATCGCCCGATAAAGTCTACGAAGACTGGATCTCAGAACAGCACCCATGTGCAGACCCGAGACAAGATCCGCGATTCACGGATCATTGACCACCAACAGCTGTCTCTGACTAGGACGGCTTTACCTACCGACAGGTCCGCCGAAAGTAACGAAGTGGGACCGCCCATGACAACGACTCAGGATGCGTGCAGGCTCCCCATTGGACCGTACAGCTGGCTGCCGGCAGCAGCCGTGGACTTTAAGGGAACAAGCCCATGTGCTAAAAGACGATCGCCCGATTCTTATAATACAGCAAAGGCGATCGCCCGGCAAATCCAAGTCCTATAAATAGAGAACCTCCTCCTACTGGAAAAAGGTTCCCAACTCATTCACTTACTTTCCGAATTCATTCACGGAAATACAGAAGAATATACATACCATCAAGCTCCCTGCTTTCTCGCCGGAATCCATCTAAGGATTTCTCTCTCCGAATCTCTCATCCAGAAGACGATCGGCAGAAGCAAGAAGTCTCCACAAGACAGATTCCAAGAGATTCATAAGCCCAGGAGCTCAAGCATCCAGCTAATACTCGCCGTGAGAGACTGTCGATCTCTCGCCGCCGCGACTGTTCATCTCTTTTGTTACAAGAACTCACAGAGCATCACATCTGGTTCTTCTGGCAATCTACACGCTCACTAGCTAAGATAACAAGAATCCTTACACTCATTGTAATTGTATTCTTACATTAGTACTTGTATCCCCAAATATTAGTATTAATAATATCTCGCGAGAGCATTCAAGCCCGGGACTAACAACCCCGGCAAATCTTGTGTTATTTATCTTTCTCACGAAAGTGCTCTCGCATTTGTTTGCTATCCATCCATTCCAGCAATATCTATCTCCGGATAATATTTTGGGTAGCAACAGATAGCATACTCATTCATCAGTCTGCGTATGTCCAGAAAATGCTCAGGCGATTTAGTATGGACAAGGCACATCCTCTTGCTACCCCCATGATTGGTCGAAGTCTGGAAATGAACAAGGATCCGTTTCGTCCCAAAGAGGAGGATGAAGAGGTCCTTGGAGCAGAAACACCATACCTTAGCGCAATCGGTGCGTTGCTGTATCTGGATCAATGTACTCGTCCAGACATCGCATTCTCTGTGAATCTGTTAGCGAGATTTAGCTCCGCTCCCACGATAAGGCATTGGAATGGAGTAAGACACATCTTTCGATACTTGAAAGGCTCCAGTGACCTTGGATTGTTCTTTCCCTACGCAAAAGAGAGCGATATTCCGAAAGGAATTGTTGAGGTTAAGACGATGCATACCGACCGTCGATCTTCCTCTGATATTGCAGCTAAGCATGGTAGCTTGACTACCAGAAATGCTAATGCGAGCAAGCTTACCCCTTATGCAGAGAATCCTAACGACACGTTAGTTGGATTTGCTGATGCCGGTTATCTCTCTGACCCGCATAAAGGACGTTCCCAAACTGGTTATGTGTTCACCATTGGGAATACGGCAATATCTTGGCGATCTACCAAGCAGACCCTGGTTGCTACTTCCTCGAACCATGCAGAGATAATTGCATTGCATGAATCCGTAAGGGAGTGCATTTGGCTCCGGTCAGTCATAGACCATATACGAGGAACGTGTGGATTAGATCCCACTACAGCAACCCCTACTTGCATCTTTGAGGATAATGCGGCATGCATTGAGCAGATGAAGTTAGGTTTCATAAAGGGTGACAATACCAAGCATATTGCGCCGAAGTTCTTTTATAATCAGCAGCAGCAGAAATTGCTGAATATCGAAGTGAAACAAGTGAGTTCCGATGAGAATATCGCATACTTGTTCACTAAGTCTCTGCCGAAATCTACATTTGAGAAACATGTGAGAAGCATCGACATGTGTCGATTATCCGAGCTCAACTAATGATAGCTCGACGGGATGAGCTGTCATGTATACCTCAGGGGGAGTATACTTCACATGATTCTGACATTTGTAGTTGGTGCGTTGCGCTCTTTTTCCTCACCAAAGTCTTTGTTTTTCCCACGGGGTTTTATTTGACTTGGAAAGGTTTTTTACCGAGGCAACACCTTGTGCACCATGTTAGTATTAGTGTTCGACACAAGGGGAGTGTTCCGGGAAATCCTTCCCGTATTGGTGTCTTACCTAATACTGGTTGTAGGGGGATAGAGTTATGGAAGGTTCTAGACTCTTCCATAAGTAGTAGGATCCTGTTAGATGTCTTACATTAACTAGGAATTCTATGTATGGAAGAACTCTCATTGTAATGCCTATATAAAGGCCCCTCTATTTA
This sequence comes from Orobanche coerulescens, assembly GCA_033398695.1. Classification (NCBI taxonomy): domain Eukaryota; kingdom Viridiplantae; phylum Streptophyta; class Magnoliopsida; order Lamiales; family Orobanchaceae; genus Orobanche; species Orobanche coerulescens. Next base: position 153,275,828 of record CM065812.1, on the reverse strand, counting down.
TTGTTATCAACACAATTGATTTGCTGTCTTTTACTTTCTCCTCAAACAACTTTGATATTATTCGGTCAAAATTTAAAATTCTTGATCGTAAATTACGACTAATATAAAGAATAAGTTATATTATATAACGTACATTTTGAAAATATAAATTAAAACAAATCTATCAAATACTTACATGACTAGAATTATTCTTTATATTGATCGTAATTTACGCTCAAAAATTTTAAATTTTGACTGAAAAATATCAAAATAAGGATTTATTTATTGGACGGGTGGAGTATATATTAGTGCTATTTTTTTATACAAAATAATATTTTGGAAGACTTTTTTGGAAAATTAAAAATTAGTTTAATAAAAAAAGGCGCGGGCCTATATAAATAAGAAGAAAAAATGAATATAATTTTGTTCACCCTTCGTAATTAGAAGGTGATTTTGAAACATAAAAATTAATAAATTTAATTTTCTTCTTTTTTTATATTATCTTATTTGTCAAGATCTGAATTTATGAGTATAATTTTATATATAATTTTTCATTTTAAAATTATTTTATTTTCAGTGGAAAATTAACTTTCTACCTATAAAACTCAAAAACTCTGAAAAAGGTAAATGTCCTGGGATGAAACCTTAACTCGAGGATCTGGTCCAGTAAGTGCAAGTCTGTACCCAAGTGGGGGATCACGAGATGAACATATTATGCGGAAAAATTTACCTCTAAACTGGAGGTGAGATAGAGGGATACTCAGAACTCGGGACAAAAAAACGAAAAGAAGGTACCCTTTTATGGTGCCACAAATGTCAAATATGAATCGAGCATTGCTCCACAATGGAGTTACCCCCACTATACATGACATTAGGAAAACTCGACCATCAAACACCCTGGCAAAAGCCCAGGGATAATGCATCGGTCGAAGAATTACCCTCCCGGGAAATATTGGAAGCCCGTAGATGAATATCTACCCAATAGGATCGGGATCGAGTTGAAATTTGATAAAAAAAAAAAGCAAAATCTCAATCTGAATTCGAAGTGTATTTTCTGGGTGGAGTTCTTTATAAAATCCAACAGAACTCGTGAAAATCCGAACCCAAAATAACAGGATCTAATTCTTCGGGTTGTCCGGTTGAGCTCTTCTACTTCAAACATATATAATATTGTATGAAATATGTGTTGGAAAAAATAGCTTAATTAGTACCATAATTAATGACATTAAATGGTATATTTGGAATCTACATTTTGTGTAGATTAATTTAGTGTATTTACTTGTTCAATTTCATTAAGAAATGAATGAGTAATTAATGCACAAAGTTAAGCCATTTAATAGTTGGGAATGTGGTATGGAAACCCATCCCACATTGGAAAAACAAGGAAAAATTGAGCTATTTATAAAGGACTTACCACCATAAAGGAGCAATCAAGTGTGGTATGGAAACCCATCCCACATTACTCATTTATTTTATTTACTTTATAATTTTTGAAATATTATCCAACCCTATAAGTTAAATAAAATACATATCAATTATCTAATCAAGGAAATGTTTAACTTATATGATATGTATCGTTTTATTTCAATGACAATAAATAATTAATCAATTTTTTGTTTTTTGTGAAAAATATCTATAATCCTTTCAGTATATCTGATAGATATGAAAAAATTTATTTATTCTTTTTATTTCGTAATTTAGATGAAAAGAATAAAGATTCACATTTTAATTTTTGTATACATTGCATGAAAGAATTTATTTCTTTCTTATTTTCCTTTTTTGATCTAATGAATCGTTCTAAGCGGAATCTTTTAAAAAGTAGGAAATTATTTAATCTAGTCTACATATATATATATATAAATATAAAAAAAATAAAATATATATATTTATTTATATATATATGATTTATTATGATTTATGTATGTTAAATATATTCCCTTGCTAAGACTTTTTACGAAAAAAATAGTTACATACATCATAATAATGTATAAGAAAAAGCCTAAAGAAAAGGCCTATATTATGATGTCTAGGGGCAGTTGAACTAATGACTATTCATGATTCTATGATTGAATTGAATCAATTCTATACCCGTTCCAAATTAGAGAAATGCTATGGTAAAACTTCGTTTGAAACGATGTGGTAGAAAGCAACGCGCGACTTGAAGGACACGATCTGTTGTGGATTAAAAATCCACCATTTTTTCAATTTATCGAAAAATGAGGGTGCGCCTACGAAAAACTTCGTAGGCGCACTTTGCATTTCGCGTTTGGTTCGCCTGAACCAATGCAGCCCTTCCCACCAGACCACAAGGTGTCTGTCCAACCATAAAGTCACACTGATTCGGACAAGGTCATTGACAGGCTATAAATAAGCCCAATCATATGATGATTATTCACACAGAATTAATCAAGATAATTACCACACTCATACTAATTCATACTACAAGTACCGAGTATTAAGTAGTTCACCCGGAATTCGATTCCTAGTACAAGGTATCGAGTTCATAGAAAACCGTTGTATCTTGGGGACGTTTGCCATTGAGCCGTGTGTACTGTGCGGGGCAATTTCGTCTTACAGAGAGAGAGTCCAACTCTTGCCTCAGTTTTACATCATTCATCATTTTCTACAGCATCTACAACAACAATCGTAAGATGAAATTTTCTGTGCAAGATGGCGTCGTCAAGCAACAATGTTCATGCTCCTGCCCATGCCGAGAAACCCAAGAAGTTTTCAGGTACTGATTTCAAATGTTGGCAATCAAAAATGTTGTTCTACCTTACTACTCTCAACCTCTGTCGCTTTCTTTCCGAATCTCCTTCTGTTGTGGGGGATGATGAAACTGACACCCAGAAACGCACGACATTGGATACATGGCATCACAGCGACTTCTTATGTCGAAACTATATTCTGAATGGGCTGGATGATACACTTTACAGTGTTTATTCCACAATCAAAACGTCCAAAGAGTTGTGGGACTCATTGGAGACAAAGTATAAAACAGAAGTTGCCGGTTTGAAGAAGTTCATCGTGGGTCGTTTTCTCAACTTCAAGATGGTGGACAACAAAACTGTTCTTGAGCAAGTGCATGAAATATAGTTGATCATGTACAACATTTTGGCGGAAGGAATGAGTTTGTCTAAATCCTTTCAAGTTGCTGCCATAATCGAGAAGTTGCCCCCGATGTGGAAGGATTTCAAAAACTACCTCAAGCACAAGCGCGAGGAAATGAGCCTTGAAGATCTTATTGTGTGACTGAGGATCGAAGAAGACAATCGGAAGACCGATGTCAAGATGAACAAGTCATCTATGGAGACAAAAGAAAATCTCGTCGAGTCAAGCCACAACAAAAAGCGGAAATTTAATGGGAAGAGGCAAGATTCGAAGAATCAAAAGAAGATCAAAGGAGAATGCTACAACTGCGGCAAATTCGGGCATATGGCGAAAAATTGCCGCAAACCAAAAAAGGACAAGAAGAGAGATCAAGCAAATGTTATCGAAAATAAGTATGTGCCCGTCGATTTGTCCAGTCTTGATCTATGTGCAGTTGTAGATGAAGTCAACATGGTCGGTATTCCAGTCGGATGGTGGGTAGACACCGGCGCTACCAAACACATTTGTGCCGACAAAACCATGTTTTCCTCCTACGAGCCCATCACCGAGGAAAGAAAGTTGTACATGGGAAACTCCGCTGCCTCAAATGTTGTCAGAACTGGAGAGGTTATACTCCAGATGACATCGAGATTGAAAATGACGCTCAAGAATGTGCTACATGTTCCGGACATCCATAAGAATCTTGTGTCAGCATTGAGCAAAGCTGGATTTAGGCTAGTGTTTGAAGCAGATAAAGTTGTAATAACCAAGAATAGTCACTTTTATCGGAAAAGGCTACATAGATAACGACCTTTTCAAACCGAATGTTATCAATGTACGTGGTGAAAATGAAATAAACAATAAAGTTGTTTATTTGGTTGAGTCTCCTAATTTATGGCATGATAGATTAGGACATGCAAATCTAAATATACTACGTCATTTAGTAAATTTAGATTTATTGCCAAAAATGACTTTCGACCGACACAAAAGGTGTGAAATCTGTGTTGAAGTGAAAATGGCAAAATATCCTTTTCATTCAGTGGAAAGATCCTACATATATATATTTACCATTGGTGGAAGAGCAATATCATGGAAATATTTTAAGAAAACGTGCATAGCCCGATCTACAATGGAATCAGAGTTTATTGCTTTAGACAAAGCCGGCGAAGAAGCCGAATGGTTAAGAAACTTCTTAGAAGATATTCCCCGTTGGGAAAAACCTTTGCCTCCCATTGTGATACATTGTGATAGCATGGCAGCCACATGGAGGGCAAAGAACAGTATATATAATGGTAAGTCTAGACATATTCGTCGAAGACATAATACCATTAGACAATTGATCACTACAGGAATAATGTGTATTGACTATATAAGGTCAAAAAACAATATAGCGGATCCGTTTATGAAAGGTATTAACCGTGATCAACTGTATAATGCTGCAAGGGGAATGGGATTGAAATCCACATATTGAGAATTTTCATAATGGTAACTCAACCCGAATGATTGGAGATCCCAATAACGTGGTTTAATGAGACAACTAAGTTGTGAAAGTTCAAGTTAAGCACTTGAAAATCCATTCTCGTAGCTGCTCAAGTGCAATCCTGCAACTTGTGGTAAAGGGTAAGCTTTTTAAAGCTTTTAATGATTCTTATAGCCTTTTATAGGTGGAGTATGGCAGGATACTCTCTATAGGAGATCACCTATATAAGTGTAGAAGTAAGGCCGCTTCACAAAATTATTAACACTTATGAATCCAAGAAATGGTCCAAGTCCAAAATGGACACAACGTGAGAACGAAAGATATTAGATCTATTATTGTGTGTATGTTGTTGTCTTGGTTTACATAAAAGTTGACCGGTTCAAGATATCACGTTTACCGAGCAATGAGTAAATCCGATAGCATTACACTAATGAAGGTTCAAGGCTTACTACTACCTATCCTGAAGCAATAATAGGTCGTCGGGACTTAGTGCATATTGCATTTGTATTAATCATCATTAATGTGGGGGATTGTCGGAAAAAATAGCTTAATTAATACCATAATTAATTATGGTAATTAATGACGTTAAATGGTATATTTGGAATCTACATTTTGTGTAGATTAATTTAGTGCATTTACTTGTTCAATTTCATTAAGAAATGAATGAGTAATTAATGCACAAAGTTAAGCCATTTAATAGTTGGGAATGTGATGTGGAATCCCATCCCACATTGGAAAAACAAGAAAAAGTTGAGCTATTTATAAAGGACTTTCCACCATAAAGGAGCAATCAAGTGTGCTCTATTATGGTGCACCCTAGTTGGCTTTAATTAATTTTTAAGGCTAAAATCCGAATTCTACGAGAAAACTGCAAAGCATCTTCCGAGTTCGAGTTCGAGTCCGTGCACGTCGCCCTTGTCGCAACGGGCGCTTTGTAGGCGCACTTTGCACTTTGCTCGGAGCGAGGAGCTATGCGGAGCCTTTCGTTTTGACAACTGAGATAGTAGCTCGGATGATGTGGAGGGTGACTAGGATGACACGTGGCAGTGACATGTTAAATAGATGATTTGGCTGGAGTGGTGCGGCGGTTCACGACCGAACCGGTGCAATGGTTCGGACCATTCTGTGCAATCTGAACCAGCACAATGGTTTGGTTCGCCTTAACCAATACAACCATTCCCACCAGACCACTAGGTGTCTGTCCAGCCAGAAAGTTACACTGATTCGGACAGCATCATTTACAGGCTATAAATAAGCCCCTGCAGATGATGATTACTCACACAGAATTAATCAAGATAATTAACACACTCATACTAGCCTAGAATTCATACTACAAGTCCTGAGTATTCAGTAGTTCACCCGGAATTCGATTCCAAGTACAAGGTATCGAGTTCATAGAAAACCGTTGTATCTTGGGGACGTTTGCCGTTGAGCCGTGTGTACTGTACGGGGCAACTTCGTCTTACGGAGAGAGAGTCCAACTCTTGCCTCGGTTTACATCATTCGTCATTTTCTATAACATCTACAACAATAATATGCATTTATATTATATAAAATACACATTCATACTTGTTTAACAGTATCGGGTATCGAGTTTTTGAAGTTTTCGGAAAGCAACACTCGAACCGGCCCATAGATTTCAAAATAGAACCCAAGATAAAGAAAATAAGAGCAAAAAAATTGCAACCCTGCTCAGCCCGACCCAACTCACTTTTTCGGATTGGATTTTTGGTTTAAAAGTCAAGCATTTAAGAAGATTAATCTAACGATCCTTAATCTAACTCATGAGTTGGTAATTTGTACAACTTGATAATTTTAAAATAGTTATGTGAAAATATACCCAAACACTAATATTAGTGAAATTAATTTTTTTTTTTGGGAACAAAGATAGTTTTTATTCCAAGTAAACAGTTAAAGTACAACGTCTCAAGAACAAAAGAGCAAAACCACTCCTACAAATCAGGCCAGCCTGCTAACAAATAAAATACAGCCAACAAACTCTATCAACTCAATCAATCTGAGGGAAGTAAGTATAGTGTAGCAAAACTGCTGCATCTTTGTATGAAAAAGACTCCTAGTCAAAACTGTACGAATCACTTCACGAATCAATTGCTGCAACTGGGTGTGCTTGTGCTGGAAAATGCGCATGTTTTGGTCTCTCCAAAGAGTATAAATCTATTCAGTCATGAGAGCTTTAAAAAAACGGCATCTGGGAGCCTTGCTTTTTACTCTACAACAAATATGTACAACCGCCTGTTCCCAATCCCCAACAACAGTATCATGACCATACCATCTAAGCACAGACTGCCAAACTCTACTAATTATGGGGCAGAGGAAGAACATATGGTTAATATCTTCCTCAGCCTCCCCACAAAAAACACACATAGGATCGACATCAATGAGTAACTGCTGAAGTCAATCTTTAGTTGCAATGCGCTTCCATAAAGCCAACCATGTAATAAATTTAGCCTTAGGAGTTGCCAGATTGTTAAGGGCTAATTCCCGCCACATCGCCTTTTCTCCAGGAGGTCGAAGCAGCTTATACACATATTTGGCATTAAATTGTGCAGCAGTAAATACTTCATTCCAGTCAGTCCCAATAATTCTATCTCTCAATTTCAACTTCTTAAACAGATAAGAGGCATTCTGTGGACAACTCATAGTAAGTACATAATCTTCTTTTATATAGAACGAGTGTATCCAGCGAATCCAAAGCTTTATCTGCTTTGGCATTAATAGCCCATAGGTGTTTAAACATGCAGACTTTGTTCCAGGTGGGGAGATGAATTAGATTTATACCACCCTCTGCCCTTGGCTTGCAAACATTCTCCTAAGCAACTAGGGACCTTTTACTTGCACCAACATTACCCGACCAAAATTGCCTACAAATACCTTCAATAGATTTCATCACTTTCTCAGGGAAACAAAACAATTGACTCCAATAATTCTCCACAACATACAATACACTTTGGATCAGTTGTAAACGCCCACCATAGCTCAGAAAATGGGCATTCCAACGGTGTACCTTAGCAACCATTTTTTCAATAAGTGGTTGATATTGTACAATGGAGAGCCGTTTGGCATTTAGAGGTATACCAAGATAACGGAAAAGTAAAGTCCCTTCCCTCAAAGTAGTAGCAGCTGCAATCTCCAATTTTCGATCACTTGGGAACCCAGAAAAATAAATTTCACTCTTTTGCATATTAGCAATAAGTCCAGAAGCATGACTAAACTCTTCAAACTTTCCCATTAAAACCTTAATAGAAGAAAGATTACCCTTAGAGAAGAAAAGGAGATCATCCGCAAAGGTTAATTGAGTAATTTTTAGACCCCCACAATTAGGATGGTAACGAAACTGAGGATGGTCCTCGAGAGTTTTCATAATACGGCTCAAATATTCCATGCACAGAACGAAGAGAAATGGAGAAATAGGATCACCTTGGCGTAGACCTTTTTTCCCAGAGAATGGCTCCGTTAACTCTCCACTGATGCAGACTTGATACAAGACAGTCGTCAAACAAGTAACAACCCAATCAACAAACAGACTTGGAAAACCAAGAGCACGCATCAACCTTTCAATAAAAAGCCAACTTATAGAATCGCAGGCTTTTTGTAAATCCATCTTGATCATACAACGGGCCGACACGTGCTGCCTCTCATACCCCATATCAATTCTTGAGCCATTATTGTATTGTCGTGGATATAACGCCCAGTGAAATTAAATTTCTCAATAATGATAATAAAATTATTTAGCTAACTTAATAATGGACCAAATTAATAATTGGTCAAATTATTTTTTTTCAAAAGTTAGATTATTTATCTGGCCGACTTAAAAAATAAGAAGTCAATTTCTCTCAAATTTTTAGACTTTAATAAATTGCTCAAATTAAATATTTCTAGAAAAATAATTTTATTTATTTTATCAATTTAATAATTGTCCAAATTAAATTTTTCAATATAAAAAACTATTTATTTTGCCAATTCCATAACTACGAAGGTGAATTGATAGTACAAAATAATTGTCAGGTGGTAAAACTGAGGTTGATGCAAAGTATTTATTTAGTTCTTTAATTAGTGGAGTCTCATTCATAATAAACATAAGATAATTTTTTTTGATAAATAATAATGCATAACATAGAAAATATATCAGGCGGGATAAAGAGAGTACTAAGAAAACATGATGATATTATAACTATATATATCTATTATATATAAAACCTATCCCCTTAATTTAATGTGCAAGAGAGATAAAAAAATGTTAAAAAAGAAATTCAATGTTATAATTAACTATGGACGTATGAAGTACAATTTGAAAAATTAATGAGTAAGAATTTTTTTTCCCTCCTCAACGGTTACAGTTACTTGATTCATATATGAAATAAAAAAAAATCCTATTTTCGTAAAACAAGACTGGAAAATCGCTTTTCACAGCTTCGATTTTTAATTTTAAATTCAGCTTTGGATAGTGCAAAACCATTCCCGACGAACAGTTGCCATATATATATATATATATATATATATAAAAAGCTTATCCCCTTAATTTAATGTGCAAGGGGGTAAAAAAATGTTAAAAAAGAAATTAAATAAACCAAAAGCCAAGAATCGGGAACTGAGCAGCAACACGTGGATCAAAGCGGTGGAGTGGAATCTGAAAGGAAAAGAAATTCACAATAGTGGTTCACTTTTCTTTTGTTTCGGCAATAAAAGAAAAGTTTCACCTTTCCTCTCTCTCCCTCACTCTCTCTCTCTCCCATTTCAATATTCTGGGTTTAAAATTTTCCACTTTTTTATATCTGTTGGACGAAAAGCTGCGAGCTTGAGGCAATGTGGGAGCAGGAAAGACGACTTCGTTTCAAACATGAAAATCCCGTACGGCGACGTTTCAGGATTTACATACAGCTAATACCAACATCTATCTATTATATATAAAGCTTATTCCACTTAATTTAATGTGCAAGGGGGGTTGTGCACAAAAATTAGTACTGTACAACTAATGCATTGCACACCAAAAATAATTTCATTTTTTATAAACTCACGAATTTACATCTACATATTAAACTCCAAGGAATACAAACAATCGTGTTAAAAACGAAATCATATCATAATTTCAAGATTGCATAAAATTGTACAATGTTAAAACAAAAGCTGTTAGTATTTAAAGATTACATGTGAAGAGACTCTTTTAAATGTAACGTCTTAGAAAAAGTCCTTTTACATGTACTCTTTTAATGTGAATAAACTATTTTAAGTACTGGAAACCTAATTAGTACCGACCATTACACTACGAATATTTAGATGCAATGAGTGCAATGCACGGGTTGATAAAACATTACACTATGAACATTTAAAATAAATACAATACATTACATATAATTAATTACACAGACTAAAAGAATTCTACACGGTAAAAGCGTTACGGATGAGTCCTTATTCATATTAAAAGACTACATGTGAAAAGACTATTTTAATTGTAACTTTAAATGTAAATAAACTAATTTAAATACAAAAGTTATGATAACATCACAATTAAATCCTCTAAAATAAATACAATACAAATTCTCTAATAGGCATCTAACTACCGTCATATGCTCATTCAAGCGTCTGCAACCAATGATCATTCAAGCGTCTGCAACCAAAGACCGTGCATCGCACGGGTTGGATCAAGCCTCATTTTGATTAAATTAAACCATGTATAATCGTGGGATTAATTAAACACACCTCATAATAGGTGGGATTACTAAATAATAAATTCAATTTAGTATAATAAATAATTAAAATATAATATTTTATATAATAAATATATATAATATATAATATAATATAATATTTATGAATAATATATAGTAGTAATAATAATATATTTATATGATTTAAATGTGTACGCGGGTTGGGTAATCGGGTAATATACTATGTCCATATTATATCCGTATTCAATCATAAAATTTCGAATTCGGTAAATACACGACTCGATTTCGAATTTATCAAACAGATAGAATCGGGAAATGAGAAAGTTGACATCACTGAGGATTAGTTATCCTTACAAAGTGAAAATTTAATTCGGACCATAATTTTATGGTAGCCTCTCATTATTTTAACATAATCATCCGAATAAGTTTGAATGAAAAATATTACTCGGGTCGGATCCATTCTATTTAATCTGGGCCGGGTGAAGGATCTTATGGGCCATGAACTAACTGGGTAGGCGTTGGATCCGATCCCCTGCAAATTCCCAAATCTTTCAGCTGGATTATTAACAAAGAATCAAAAAAGCGACAATCCACAATTTAGGAAGCATTTCTAGGGTTTTATTAAGGGTGCTGATCAGGAATTCAATGGAAGCCAAAGAGGGTAAGAACACGTACAGTATAATTGTTCCCACCTACAATGAACGCCTCAACATCGCTCTCATCGTTTACCTTATTTTCAAGCATCTCCAGTGAGTCTCCCTCTCTCTCTCTCTCTCTATATATATATATATATATATATATATATATATGTGTGTGTGTGTGTGTGTGTGTGTGTGTGTGTGTTGGTATTTCGTGTTTTTCGTTGAGATTATCTGTATTTCGCAGGATTGCGAATGGTGGTAAGTTTTGATGGTATATAAGAATCTTTTTGTGAAAATATGATCACTTTGATTGTTAGCGTTCTTTATTGTCGAAAACAAACGCTAGAAAATGTGAAAATTATCGCAATTGGTATTGGTATTTGCTGACGGGTCTTCAGTACTTACGTGCGATGGCTTGGCCCCTGATCTGCAACTCATGATTTTACTCTAAGCCTGTAAACTCAGGCTTTTCGCCCTTCCCAAGACTCAGAACTTTGAAAGTCTGGTAACCATCAGGCGCGCAAGTCCTGAAGACCCGTCAACAGTATTAAGGTATTGTCCAGTCCTGATTACATTAGTTTTTTTATTGCACTAACCGAAGAATTCCTATACTAGAATTGCCTTTGGAGAATTTGTTATTGGTGTGTGAATCTGAACTTTCTGAGACAGTTCATGAACATAAAATGTGATTGCTCAAAAATCAGTTATGATCTTGGTTTTCTAGGTCTGTCCAGCCATTGGAAGTGAAGTGTTGGAATTCAGGTTATTCGTTTCGTTGTACAAAAAAATCCTTCATTGAATTGCTCGGAAGTCATCATTCTTTTGTGTATCTTTTTGGTATTTAGCCAAAGGGGCGACCCAAGCTATTGGATATTTGTCTGTACAAGTATTTCCATCTTATTCTTGTTGAGAAAAATCCGTGTGTTTTGCTCTGAATTGAGATGATGTCAATTGAGAAGACGTGCGTTTTACCTAGTTGGAGCTTAAAAAAAACTGAGAACTATCCGATCATGGTTGAATTGAAGCTCTGACTCAGAGAAATGACTTACCTTTACGGCGGTTCGTGTGGCAAATGTACATTTGTGTTGCTAATTTAGGTTACTTTTGTTACGGGTTTTAACTTTTCTCAAAAGGATTGTTGAGTTTGAAAAATCAATTTGTTTCTGTTAGTTGCACATGTTAGACTTAATTATTCGGTAACTATTTTGTGATTTTGTATCAGGAATGTAGATTTTGAAATAATAGTTGTGGATGATGGAAGTCCAGACGGAACCCAGGAGATTGTTAAACAGCTGCAGCAAGTATACGGGGAAGATCGTATTGTCAGTTTTGAGGATTGAACTCTTTCAAATATTTATCTTATGATTTCATATCTCGTGTCTCATGCTGTATGTTTTTACTCATGGTGCTCTGGTAATGCAGTTGTTGAGACCTAGACCTAAGAAGCTTGGCTTGGGTATGTATTCAGGCATTCTAGATATTTGAAAAAAATGATGGTACTGGTAGAGTATTCTAAAGGTTTTTCTTTACAGGGACGGCTTACATGCACGGGCTGAAGCATGCGAATGGAAATTTTGTTGTGATAATGGATGCTGATTTGTCGCACCATGTAAGTTTGCGCCTTCAAGAATGCATAAAATATAGAATCTAATTTATATTGTATTTAATTTGTGAAAATATAGTGTGAGAGCCATGCTTATCACGACCCAAATCGAGCCAAGTCACGTATGTACTGTCAGGACGACAAGTTGACAAGTCGTCCGGCCAGTCGTGTCAAGTCGAAAAGATGTTCGTATACATATATATTTTAGGTTTAATATATATTATAAATAAACACACAACAATTTGATAATTTTCCTCAAAAAGTAGTAGAGTATAAGTTCAAATTCAACAAATATCCTTAATAGATCATAGTCACTACATAATGATTTCCACATGAAGACCCGCCGGTCAGATAATAGCAAGAAGATCTAATTGAGGGAAGAACGAGATGGAAAAACACTTTAATTTTTTTATACGCTTTGACCCTTTGTTATTTAGGATGGGTCGGTTTTTTGGTAAACAAACCGTTTTTTTGCGTCGGGTTTCAGGTAAAAGATTTTAGCGTCTGGAATTCACAAGTAGACGGATGACTTGTTACAAAATCCGACTGGACAACTAGTCAGGTTGGTTTGATAACCATGTGTTGACGACTTGATAACCATCGCGAGAGCCTATGGTTATCAAACCAACCTGTGATGTTCGCATATATCTAAAAAGAACTATATTTCTATAATACTAGACAATTCAGTTCACGATGGCCAATACTTGCTACTTAACCCTGTCAATAATGTTGATAGACCAAAAAGGGAGAAAAAGTTATTGTCCAGGGGTTCTCCAATTATACATTAAAAACTCCACACAGTGGTACCGTTGCTATCATGAAAAAGAATTACTACAAGGAGGTTATGCCTAATGGAGGTTTACAGAGAAAAAATATATTTTATCAAAAAAAGTTTTCTACACATACATAATAGAAGATACATGTATTACGTGTATATTATCCGATGCACAAATTTATGTACCTAATTAAGTTTTTGTAAACAAAATACTTGCACTTAGTTTTCACGTCAAGAAGCTCTAAGCATGCTCGACAAGTTGGAATTATCTCGAATGCAACAAGAATTTGTGTATGTGGACGAGTTGTTATGTACACGCAGGCTGAAGGATGTGGTAACAAGCCAAAAATTAATTCGTCGTTTCAAACAACCTCAGTTAAACATTTTACATCAATTTAAACATTACTCTGAATATATATAGATAGATAGATAGATAAAATTAAATAGTGTCATTTATTACTATATGGTGGGATGGTGCCAAATTCCTTAAGATTGGACTTGAAAAAAAAATATGACTTATAATGTGGAGTTTATTCCTATTTATAATTGGTCCGGATAATTTTTATGATTATATAAAGTTTGTCCCTATATAAAGTATTCTTATATAGAGTTTTTCCTATAAGATGAGTTGGATTGAAGATCAGTTTCTTTTCCCGCTTACTTCATTTACATCATCTGTTTATATGAAGTATGTCCTTGCTTTAATCTACATTGAGCTGAGTTTTCTTTCTTATGCTCTTTGACAGCCAAAATACCTGCCGAGCTTTATCAAGTAAGTATTTTTGAAGTGAAGTACTGGATATTTATGCTTTATCCGATCTAGGTGATAAATCTTCTTGTTTAGTAAACAGATAGAGACGGGTGCAAGCATTGTTACTGGAACCCGATATGTTAATGGTGGTGGGGTGCATGGGTGGAATCTGATGCGTAAATTGACGAGCAGGGGAGCAAATGTCCTCGCACAAACTCTTCTGTGGCCAGGTGTATCAGACTTAACTGGATCATTCAGGTATTTTACAACTTTTCTCAGAAAACCCCCCCCTAAAATAGTAATAATAGTGAGTAGCAATTTAGTTTCTCCATTCAATATAAAATACCATAAAATTTAACATTGCCTTTTTTTCTTCTAAGGCTTTACAAGAAATCTGTGCTTGAAGATGTCATAAGCTCATGTGTGAGTAAGGGGTATGTTTTCCAGATGGAGATGATAGTTAGAGCCTCAAGAAAGGGTTACCACATTGAAGAGGTAGTCACCATTTTTTTTGGCATCTCTCGCTATTTCGATTACTAACATGTACCCATGTATTTTCTCATGTTTCTACGAACTAACTATCAATTGATTTGAGCGTAAAAAAGTAGTGCTAGAACCGCTATGTCTTGTGCCGGATGTAGCTGTGCCAAAAATCTGGACTCAGAAAAAATTACCGAAAGAGGTGAACAACTTAACTTATATCTAAGACTTATAGAACCCATATTATAACTTAAAGATCACAGTTGCAATACTACGTACCAAAATCTCTCCATCCTAAGAATACTAGATTTCCTTTTTCATTTGAAACTCAAAAAACACACCACATGCTCAACTGACGACTATTGCTATATTGAATCTTCAAAGAATCTTTAAAGATTGTATATACCCGATGTAAGATTAATGCTTCAACACGCCCTTACACGTAGCCAGACTCAAGGCTTACAACGTGAATTCTTTTTTACTCGGGTGTTGCGAACTAGAACATCGTTGGGCCGTTGGGCTAGAGCTTGCTCTAATTGATAGGTCTGGGGTTCCATCTCAAAACAATTGGCAGTGAGAGTGAGAGGAGTAGCACATGATCTTTATATATCGAAGGCAAAAACTTCTATTTGCCTGATGTGGGGTTAATGATTCAACAGTATCAGCCTAAAAAAAAGTTCTAAAGTGTTGAGAACAAGAACCGTTGAGCTTTAAGATGGAACAGCTACATCATTGAAGTTTTTTTTCCCCTTCATTTTCAGTAAATATTGTTTGCGTCTGATATTGTTTAAAGCTGCTCCATAAGTTTCATGATTTCAATATGTGGTTTACACTAGCTAGAATGTCTTTTCTTGTGTGAAAGACCAATTCGCTCTGATCTTTGATGTTCCTTCCAACTTTTCATAGGTTCCAATCACTTTTGTCGATAGAGTATATGGAAGCTCGAAACTGGGAGGATCAGAAATCATGGAGTACCTCAAAGGACTTCTGTACCTTCTAGTTACGACTTGAAAATCTAGTATCCGAGTGGTCTATTGTGATGGCCTCTTTACATCTTTTCAAGCGCTTTTTTTTAGCTATAGAACAAATTCAAAATAATAACTAACCTATTCCGTAATATAATATAGACAAAACGTTTCGTTATGCTTTTCTTGTTTTATCGTTTGTATCTGACTTCCTTATTGCTCACAGACATAAGAAAGGAAATCCCTAAACAACCATCATAGGGTTTTTACTTGTATGGAAAATATCATGACATGTCGATGAATTGAGATAGTTGTATAGTTAGGGGTGGGCAAGAAATTTTCTTTTCCAGAACCAGTATCATCTCGTCCCGAAAAACACATTCCGGATTGAATCATTACAATTTGGGTCCTGAACCGGATCAAGCAATTCCTATACCTATTCCACACATTTTAGTTCCGAATTGAATCGTGTCCCGAAATTAACATGAACAAATCTATGAAAAATTGTGTCTGGATGTACAATATAATGATTAAGAAAAGGAACAAAAACAACAATAAAATGTCATGCAAACAATTTTGGCCAAGTCTATATAGTTTGAGATATGTTTTAATTTGTGTTCTAAAAATTGGTTTCGACAGCCGTTTAGGTGGCTCTAGGCGATCTTAAAATGTTTAGAGTCGGATCTAAACGATGATTTAGGCATTTTTAAAAAAAAAAAAAATTGGTCATAATCAGGCTTAAACGGTCTAATCGGTCAAAATCGGATCTAGACAGTCAATGATTAAAAATATTATGTGAGAATGATCAATAACTACACTTTATATTGAAAATTGACCACTAATTCGGGCAATTTTTTATCGATAACTCATATCTTACCTATTTAGATAGAAATACCCTTTAACAATTATCACCCCACGTAACATTCATATTTTTACACCTCTCTCTACCTACCTTCTCTCTCCGGAATTATCACCCGAAGTAATCTGCCAACATTCAATTTCTACATCTCCATCTCTCTACCCACTTTCTCACTCTAGAATTACCACCCCAACTAATAGGTACCAACATTCAACTTTTTGCTCCATCTCTCTATCCAGTTTCTCTCTATCCTCTCTCTCTCTCTAAAATGACCACCGCAAGCAATGAGTACCAACATTCATTTTTTATCTCTTTGTCCACTTTCTCTCTTCAAAATTATCATCTCAAGTAATCGGTAAAAACATTCAACTTTTTACTCCCTCCTCGCTCGACCCGATTTCTCTCTCTAGAATTACCCAAATAATATTCAACTTTTACTCGGTCATCTCCTACTCACTTTCTCAATCTAGAATTATCACCTAAGTAATTAATATCTGCCACAACTCCATAATAATAATTTAAGAAAATAGTTATTCAGATAATATCAGCCGATAATAACATTACTTGTCTCGATAATACTATTACTTGAATCATTATGAAATGTACAAACTACAATCACACACATCCATCCACTGCTTATCGTTTAACATGTACGTAGCCGATTTCACTACCTCAATTCCAAAGGTGTGAGAAAATTGTGGGTTCATGACCAACTTTACGCCTATTGTTTACAAGTCTCGGGCATGCGGAGATTCCACTGCTTTGACTCGGGCATGGGCAGATTTATGCAATCTATCTTTCCTAGCTCTAGGCCAGCGAAACCAGATCTATGAACCAGACTTCGGGCCATTGACTTTCCTAATTGGAAAGCGACTTTCCGGATGAATTGAGAGTGGGTAAGAAGAAAGAAGACAGGGTCAAAAGAGAGCGAAGGTAGAGTCATAATGGGGATGAGGGTGAAATAGTCAAAAATAAATGAGGAAGAAGTGATTTTGTAGTAATCAGCACAAAAAAAAATATGTAGTTATTGATAAAAAACAAAATGTGCTTTTTTTGGTGGGCAAAGACAGAATTTAACGTGTAGTTATTGGTCATTTTTTCAAATAATATTTTTATAATTTTAGTTCATTAGTTATTTAATCACTAGTTATTGGTCTCGTGCAATGTACGAGATTGCCCATATATGTTGTTTTATGTTCGTTAATGTTATAGTTATTTAAAAAACTATTATATCTACATTTATAGTTACAATTAAATAACATTATTATCCAATTGTCAAATTATTTTGTACACCTAGTAAATTAATTTAAAATCTAAGAGATCAACAAATACCTGATTAAAGGTACTCCAGTTACGTTTACAAGCTGACGTCGACTATGTGAGACTCAAAATCCTAACCGCAAAGCTTTGAAGTTCTGGAACTCTAATATTTGAAACTTTAACGCACGGGGCTACGCGTTTATGATTGCCCGCAATGTGATTTTTCATTCTAATTACTCCCTCCCCTTTAATCGGCTTTTTACAAAAGTTGCAACTTACGTACTTGTACGGTTTCCCATCTATTCCTTCCGATGCTTCAGTACAATACTTCCAAGCAAGATCCTTTCGAGTAGCCATAAAACACAAATCACTACAATTAAAAATAGTAAATTATGATAAACTAAAAAGACCAAGCAAAACTGAAAAAAAAAAAATCAATACAAACTTAAAACACATAATAACTACAATTAAAGCACAAATCACTATAATTAAAAACAATATTCATTAAATTAAAAATCTAAGCAAAACTGAAAAAAATAAACAAATCACTAAATATTTAAAAAATGTAGTCTCTGAAATAGAGAAAACTCTCTTAAAAAAATAAAGATAAACTGAAAAAAAACGTAAAATTCCAGTATAAAGAGAGATGAAAGAGGCTTACCGTGAGTCGCCGCTTCGGATTCTTCATATTCTGTGCACGGTCGCCGGAAATCGACGGTGAGATTCGCCGAAAATCGTCGCTGAGAATTGACGTGAGTCGCTGGGAGGGTGAGGTTTTAATACAAGTCACGATAGGGAAGGTTTTTTAAAACTGATCCGTATTTAAAAAAAAAAGAGCGATGCCGTTAAAGTATCCAACGCCTCTTGCGCCTCAAACACACCACCTCGAGGCGTGCGTTTCTTCAGCCTTTCAGTCAGTAGAGGCGTTCGCCTCAACTCTGCGCTTATTTTTCAACGCCCCGATGCGTTTCTTCCGCGCCTCGCCATGAGGCCCGCCTCGAGGCATACGACTCAACCATTTCAAACTTTAGATTGTCTTTTCCCGATGTAAGATTAATGCTTCAAAGCCCTCACGCATAGTCGGACTCATGGCTTACAACGTGAATCCTGTTGGAAATTGGTTTTAGAAAAACGAGTTTTAACTCAATTTAAAACCAATTTAATAATGATAAAATATTTAATTCTTGAGAATTAAATAATAAATTGTGAATCTACGCTTCGAGAAGATGAACGTAGGATTTTTATTTTCTCAAAACCGATTTCCGATGAGTGAGGAATAAATGATTAAAGTTGGCCATTTAATTGAAAATGTGAAGAATTAACGAGGTTTGAAAACCCATCTAATATCTAGGACCTGTCTGATCTGGGACCTGTCTGATCGGACCTATCTGATCTGGGACCTGTCTGATCTGGGACCTGTCTGATCTGACTCGTCTCGATCTGAACCCTGTCCTGATCTCGACTCCGTCGATCTGGAACTGCTCGATCTGGGACCGGCCTGATCCGACTGCCTCGATCTGGAACTCCGCCTGATCTCGGGACCTGCCTCGATCTCCGATCTGTCCTGATCCGAACTCCGTCGATGTGGGACTGTCGATCTCGACACTGCGATCTCGAGACATGTCTCGATCTCAAACTCTGTCGATATGAGACCTGTCTGATATGACTTGTCTCGATCCGAACTCCGCCTCGATATGGGACCTATTCGATCTGGGACTCATGATCTCGACTCATCGATCTGGAACTCCGTCTGATCCGACTCGGCTCCGATCTGGAACCTGTCTGATCTGATATTTGATCTCGTCTGAAATGAAGCAGGTTGATAACTTAGCTTCTGGAATATGACTCTTCACACTCCATAATGTAACATCCGAATTAAATGAGAATTATGGAGTTTTAATTTGTTGTAACTCCCCACCTGATAGAGTGGAATTGGACCCTATAAAAGGGGGTCTTATGCTTTTCATTTCAAACAACCAGAACATAGAAAAAATACAAGCATACCACATATTGCTGCATATTTCCTCTTGTTTCGTGCCCAGTTTCCAGCACTTGAACGTTCACCGGAGTTCTGAATTTTGGAGAGCACCTAACTCAGAAACATATAGCAGTTGTATCTTGGGGACATATTGCCTGAGCTGCCTGCTCTTATACGGGGGCAAAATTGTCTTACGGAAAGAGTTATCTCGCCTCTGCTAAAGTTGTAATTTTAATTCAACTTTTTATTTTATTAAGATTGTAATAGGTTGCATTTCTTTGTAATTTTTATTGTAATTACATTGTTGGAAAATTCACAGAGGATCCAACAATCGTAAGATAATTTTTGTATTTATATTCTCTGTAATTTCCAATGGCGACCGATGCCGATGCTGCCGCCGCTGCTGCTGCACCTACCATTGCAGTTCAGGCTGAGAAACCCGAGAAATTTTTGGGTGTTGATTTTAAGAGATGGCAGCAAAAGATGCTGTTTTATCTCACTACCCTGAGGCTTGCTGTTTATAGAGATGTTAAACGGGCTCGGGCCCGTAGGGCTGGCCCGTTTAACCCGCCAAAAAACCGGGTTAGGGCCGATATTTCTTAGCCCGTTTAAATCCGGGATTTTTTGGCCCGAACCATTTAGCCCGAAGCCCGATATATATATATATATATAATATATTAATATTATATATAATATATATTATTACTGTATTTGTTAATATAGTGTGTGTGTGTGTATATATATATATATACATAAAAGTGTATTTTTTGTTATATTTATTATAGTATAGTTGTTACTATATATATAAAATATATTGTTCTTGTTTTTTTTTTGACTTATAAAAAAATAAAAAATAGATTTTTTAAATATTTAGCCCGATTAGCCCGTTTAGCCCGAAACCCGTTAAGGTTAGGGTTAGGGCCAATATTTCCTAGCCCGTTTAAATCCGGGCTTTTTTAGCCCGGACCGTTTAGCCCGAAGCCCGCTAGGGCTAGCCCGGAACCGCTAGGGCTAGCCCGAAACCGCTAGGGCTAGCCCGTTTAACATCTCTAGCTGTTTACCTCAAGGATGATCCTCTTGGGGTCAGTGAGACATAAATTGATCATACGAAGCATTTTGCTTACGATCAATGGTTTAACGGCGACTTTATGTGCCGTAATACAATATTGAATGGGCTGATTGATTCTCTGTACAATGTTTACAGTCAAATCAAGACTTCCAAAGAACTCTGGAATTCTTTGGAGAAAAAGTTTAAAACCGATGATGCTGGTGCCAAGAAATTTGTGATCGGACGCTACCTGGATTTTCAGATGACGGACTACAAAACTGTTATCGAACAAGTCCAACAATTTCAATTGATTGTGCATGAAATCAATGCTGAAGGAATGATCCTTCTTGAACCGTTTGTTGTGGGAGCGGTAATTGAGAAGTTGCCTCCTAGTTGGAAGGACTTCAAAAATTACCTAAAACACAAACGAAAGAAAATGAGCTTAGAGGATTTGGTTGTTCGACTCAGAATTGAAGAAGACAACTGAAAATATGATTCTAAGTTCAAGAGAGGCCCTATGGAGGCCAAAGTAAATTTGCTTGAACATGGGTCCTCTAGCAAAAAGAGGAAACTGAACCGTGTTCCGGAAAAAGGGAAAAAGCCCTTTAAGGCAAAGAAATTCACTGGAAATTGCCACAACTGTGGTAAACCAACATGGCGATGTTGACATGCCAGATCTGGAGCTGTCAGCTATGGTTGAGGAGCTGGACGAGGAGGTCTCAGCCATGGTGATTGAAACCAATATGGTAGAGAATCCCCGCGCCTGGTACGTTGATACTGGGGCTATTCGTCATGTTTGTTCTGAAAAAGACATGTTCTCTTCCTACACTGTTATTGATGGTAGGAAATTGCATATGGCAAACTCTGCTTCTTCTGTGATTGCAGGTGTGGGGAACGTGGTCTTAAAGCTGACTTCTGGAAAGGAGCTCCTTCTTAAGGATGTACTGCATGTCCCAGACGTCCGAAAAAATTTAGTTTCAGGCTCTTTACTAGTTAGTCATGGGTTTAGACTAGTTTTTGAGTCTGAAAAATTTATTATGAGCAAGTTAGGAATGTTCCTTGGTCGAGGTTATCTTGACAGGGGATTATTCAAAATGAATGTTATGCCTGTAAGTCGTGAAGGCAAGAAAAAAACTAATAATAATAATAATAATAATAATAATAATGCTCCTTCTTCTGTTTACTTGCTCGAGTGTTCAGATTTATGGCATTCTAGATTGGGACATGTTGGTCTAAAATCAATTAAAAGACTAATTAATCTAGAATTAATTCTAAAAACCCATGTTGAACTTAATAAGAAATGTGAAGTATGTGTTGAAGCAAAAATGGCTAAATTACCTTTTCATTCAGTTGAAAGGAATACTACTCCTCTAGAATTAATTCACACTGATGTGTGTGACTTAAAATTTTGCAAACTAGAGAAGGTAAAAAATACTTCGTCACTTTTATAGATGATTGCACAAGATATTGCTATGTGTTTCTTTTGAGAAGCAAAGATGAAGCAATCGAGGCATTTAAGATGTATAAAAATGAAGTTGAAAATTAACTTAACTGTAAAATAAAAGCAGTCCGAAGTGCCAGAGAAGGTGAGTATGTAGCACTGTTTGAACAATTATGTGCTGATTCAGGCATAATTCATCAAACGACTGCTCCTTATGCTCCTCAGTCAAATGGAGTTGCCGAAAGGAAAAATCGAACCCTGAAAGAAATGTTGAATGCTTTATTAATAAGCTCAGGGTTGTCGCAGAACATGTGGGGGGGAAGCTATTCTTACAGCTAACCACATTCTGAATAAAGTGCCACACAAAGGGAAGGATAAAATTCCGTATGAGTTATGGTAAGGGCGCAAGCCTTCTTTCAAATATCCTAAAGTGTGGGGGTTTTTGGCAAAGGTTGAAGTATCTGAACCAAAACAAGTAAGAATTGGTCCAAAGACAGTTGATTGCATATTCATAGGTTATGCATACTACAGTAGTGCATATCGATTTCTGATTCATAAATCTGGAATTCCGGATATGCATGAAGGAACTGTCATTGAATCAAGAAATGCCATTTTCTTTGAAATTGTTTATCCTTGTAAAGAGAGGATTGTGACAAACTCAAACAAAAGAACTCTTGAAACTACAAGTAGTTCAAATCCTATAAATGAAGAGCCAAGAAAGAGTAAGAGAGCTCGAAAGTCTAAGTCATTTGGTCCAGACTTTGAGACTTTTGCAGTTGACGATGATCCAAAGACTATACAGGAAGCTTATGCTAGTCCTCATGCTCCTTTTTGGAAGGAAGCTATTTATAGTGAAATGGATTCCATCATGCAAAATTCTACTTGAGAACTGGTTGAACTTCCGCCAGGATGTAAGCTTTTAGGATGTAAATGGATCTTAAAGAGGAAATACAAAGATGACTGGTCGATAGACAAGTTTAAGGCCCGACTTGTTTCCAAAGGGTTTAAACAGAAAGAAGGTTATGATTTCTTCGGTACATATTCACCAGTAACCAGGATAACTTCCATTCGAGTGCTTATTGCTATTGCTGCATTGCACAATCTTGAAATTCATCAAATGGATGTGAAAACTGCATTCTTGAATGGTGAACTAGAAGAAGAAATTTATATGGAACAACCTGAAGGTTTCATTGCGCCTGGTCAGGAAAAGAAGGTGTGTAAACTGTTGAAGTCATTATATGGACTAAAACAAGCTCCTAAACAATGGCATATGAAGTTTGACCACAATTATGTTGGAAAATAGATTTAAAATCAATGAATGTGACAAATGTGTGTATATTAAAGGCACACCGGAGTCATTTATCATAGTTTGTCTATATGTAGACGATATGTTGATCATGGGTAGTAGCAATGAAGTAATTGTGAATACAAAAATGATGTTAAGTAGAAACTTCGACATGAAGGATTTGAGTTTAGCTGATTTAATTCTTGGAATTAAAATTATCAGAAAGTCAGAAGGTATCTTCTTATCACAATCTCATTATGTTGAGAAAGTGCTCAAGAAGTTTAACGCTTTTGACAGCCCACCTGTTAAAATACCTGTTGATACCAGTATTCACTTAAGCAAGAACAGAGGTGATCCAGTGGCTCAAGTCGAATATTCGAGAGTAATCGGAAGCTTGATGTACATTATAAATTGTACACGACCAGACTTGGCATTTGCTGTAAACAAGTTGAGCAGGTTCACGAGTAATCCGAGTAAAGAGCACTGGAATGTACTGACTAGGGTTTTAAGATACTTAAAGTACACCCTATGTTATGGGATATTTTATAGTAATTATCCTACAGTTTTGTAAGGATATACAGATGCTAATTAGATTTCAGACACGAAAGACTCTCACTCTACAAGTGGGTATGTATTTACTATTGGGGGTGGAGCTATATCTTGGAAATCAAGCAAGCAGACTTGTATAGCCTGATCCACCATGGAATCGGAATTTATAGCTCTAGATAAAGCTGGAGAAGAATCTGAATGGCTCCGTAACTTTCTTGAGGATATTCCATGCTGGAAAAAGCCTGTGCCTAGTGTTATGATCCATTGCGATAGCCAAGCTGCAATTGGAAGAGCACAGAGCCTTATGTATAATGGTAAGTCTCGAGACATTCATCGGAGACATCTTACCATGCGACAATTGATCAAAAATGGAGTTATATCTATTGACTATGTGAGGTCAAATGTTAATTTGGCGGATCCACTCACAAAAGGTCTGAATAGAGATCAATTTCATAAACTGCTAGAGGGAATGGGATTAAAATCCACATCTTGAAAGAATAATCATAGTGGTAACCCAACCTTGAAGACTGGAGATCCCAGAAACTTGCTTCAATGGGAAAACAAAATTATGAAAGTTCTATTGAAAAACGCTTATAATAATCCATCTCTATAGAGCAGAATAAGTGCTAAGTCCTGTGATTGTGGTGAGGTTAAGTCTCTGAACTTTTAATGGTTCCTTGTCCTTGGAAAGGAGAAGTATTACAGGATACTTTATAAAAGGAGACCACCTATCTAAGTGTGAGGACGGGCTGCCTCGAATAAACACTTACGAAACCAAGATGTTGTCAATGGCCAAAACGGACACAACTATGAGAACAGAAGGTGTTGAGACATTGTTGTGTAAGTGTCGTTGACTCGGTATACATCAAGGAGTAGTTCAAGGCACAATGTCCACTAAGCCGCCGGTATATCCGACGATATTTTACTAAGGAAGGTTCAAAGCCAAAAACTACCTTTCCCCATGCAGCAGTGTTTTACGAAAACTCGGTATGTGAGTCTGCATTCATGCTTGCATTTATTTCCACTCATGTGGGGGATTGTTGAAATTGGTTTTAGAAAAATGAGTTTTAACTCAATTTAAAACCAATTTAATAATGATAAAATATTTAATTCTTGTGAATTAAATAATAAATTGTGAATCTACGCTTCGAGAAGATGAACGTAGGATTTTTATTTTCTCAAAACCGATTTCTAGTGAGTGAGAAATAAATGATTAAAGTTGGCCATTTAATTGAAAAGGTGAAGAGTTAACGAGGCTTGAAAACCCATATGATATCTGGGACCTGTCTGATCGGACCTGTCTGATCTGGGACCTGTCTGATCTGACATGTCTGATCTGGAACTTGTCTGATCTGACCTGTCTGATCGGACCTGTCTGATCGGACTGCGATATAGAACTGTCGATGCAGGACCTATCGGATCGACTGTCGATATAAAATCTGCGATCTCGGGACTCGATCGATCGGCCTCGATCTGGGACCTGTCTGATCTGGGACCTATCTGATCTGGGACCTGTCTGATCTGGAACCTATCTGATCTGGGACCTATCTGATCTGGGACTTGTCTGACCTGACCTATCTGATCTGGAACCTGCCTGATCTGGAACCTGTCTGATTTGATATTTGGTCTCGTCTGAAATGAAGCAGGTTGAGAACTTAGCTTCTCGAATATGACTCTTCACACTCCATAATGTAACATCCAAATTAAATGAAAATTATGGAGTTTTAATTTGTTGTAACTCCCCACCTTATGGATATTTAATTAGTTGTAACTCCTGGGCTGGAGGATTAAAGAGAATTAATGGCACTTTAATTTGTTGTAACTCCCCACTTGATGGAGTGAAATTGGACCTTATAAAAGGGGGTCTTATGCATTTCATTTCAAACAACCAGAACATAGAAAAAATACAAGCATACCACATATTGCTGCATATTTCCCTCTGGTTTCGTGCCCAGTTTCCAGCACTTGAGCGTTCGTCGGAGTTCTGAGTTTTGGAGAGCATCTAACTCAAAAACATATAGCAGTTGTATCTTGGGGACATATTGCCTGAGCCATCTGCTCTTATACGGGGGCAAAATTGTCTTACGGAAAGAGTTATCTCGCCTCTGCTAAAGTTGTAATTTTAATTCAACTTTTTATTTTATTAAGATTGTAATATGTTGCATTTCTTTATAATTTTTATTGTAATTATATTGTTGGAAAATTCATAGAGGATCCAACAAATCCTTTTGACTCGGGTGGCGAGGAGCTAGTTCGTCATTGGGCTGTTGGGCTAGTACGTCTAGAGAGCTTGCCAGTCTAATATTCCATCTCAAAATCAATTGGCCATGAGAGAGTACCCCATGATGTTACTTCCTGTTGTGGAATTGTTGAAGCACTGCCTGATATGGATTAATGCTTCAACAGTATCAGCCCAAGACTTTCAAGAACAAAAAGTCCTGAGCTTTAAGATGGAACCATTATGTTATTGAAGTGTTTTTCCTTTTTAATAAGTATTGTTTGTGTTCTGATATTGTTTAAAGCTGCTCCATAATAAGTTTCGTGATTTCTATATGTGGTTTACACTAAGCTAGAATGTCTTTTCTTGTGTGTCCAGTTCTCGAATCATTATGATCCTCTACATTTAAGCTGGTCTGATCTTTTGTGTTCTTCCAAATTTTCGTAGGTTTCAATCACTTTTGTTGATAGTGTATGGAAGCTCGAAACTGGGAGGATCAGAAATCGTGGAGTGTCTCAAGGGAATTTTGTACCTTCTGGTTACGACTTGAAAATCGAGTATCCAAATGGTCCATTGTGATGGCCTCTTTACATCTTGTCGAGCTTTTTTTTTTTTTTTTTTGACTATAGAAGAATTTCAAAATGAACAACTAACCTCTCCCCTAATAGTATAATATAAAAACAAAATATTTTGTTATGCCTTTTGTTGTTTTATCGTCTGTGTCTGAAATCATAATTGCTCAAAGACATATGAAAGGAGAAATTGCAAAACCATCATCATAGGTTTTTCACTTGCATGAAAAATATCATGAAACGTCGGTGAATTGATATAATTGATATAGTTAGTGGTGGACAGGAAGCTTGTTTTTTCCCAAACCAGTATGGTCTTGTCATTTCCAATTGGATCATTACAATTTTGTCCTGTCATGGTCTTGAACCGAATCAAACAATACATGTACATATTCCACACATTTTAGTTCCGAATTGAATCGTGTCCCGAAATCAACAATATGAACAAATTTATGAAGAATATAATGAATAAGAAGACAAGGAATAAAAACAACAATAAAATATCATGCAAATTCTTTTTGGGCCATGTATTCATCAGATTTCATTCTCTGATTAAAAATTATTTATTTATATCGCATGACCACAAACCATCACATAGCATATAATGCAATACTTGATGAAGTAGAACGTGTATCAACCACATGCATCAAAACAACACTTTGGTTAGACCGAAAGTCAAATCAAGTTAATTAATACTCGATTCGAGTTTGATTGGTAAAAAAATTGTTGGAGCTCAATTTGTTAATATAATGAACCAAACGTGAACACTATTTTTCATTTAGTAAGATATTAAGCTCGGTTCAAACTCAGCGATTTGAATAAAAATTATTAAATACATACAAAAAATCAAAATTCTCAAACTCGATTCGCGTTCGGCTCCATGAAAACTCGTTCAAACCCAATTAAGTTACTAATCAAGTCAAGCTCCAACTAATATTTAAAACTAAAATTTGAATAAACTTGAACATATGTATATTGAGTTCATTTGGATTAATTTACACCCACATAGTTGTCACTCGATGATATAAGTAAGAAATGATTCAGTAGCAAATTGCAACTTATGGTGCCACTTACGAACCACAATCGATCCAAAATCATAAACCCTTAAAAATGGGGGAAAAAAAAGGAACTAGTGTCTGAATCGGATATATGGTTAAAAAATGCAGCATCTTACCGTCCCTTGTCCATAAAGGGGGCAGGCTTCAATCATCTGAATAAAATATATGCATATGATGTGTCTATTTAATTTGCGTAAGAGATGATCGATTTTTTTTTTTTTATAAATATAAGAAGAACGACTATGACTCTGTTCTTTTGGACTGAATGAATTTGAATTGAATTGAACTGAACTGAATGGATCTCGAATCGAATCGAATCGAATGGACTTGAATCGAATCGAATCGAATCGAATCAAATATATATTAAGGGTAAATAATAATAATAATGGTAAATAATAATAATAATAATCAACAACAACAACGATAATAGTAATATTATTAGTAATAATAACAATAATAATAATTAAGATTAATAATAATAATGATAAGAAGAAGAATTGAATTGAATCAATCGAATGGATCTAAACCGAATCGAATCAATCGAATGGACTCGAATCGAATCAATCAATCGAATGGATCAATCGAATCAAAATCAAAAGAAGTCCAAAAGAACAGGGCCTATCTAAATCTAATGCATTTGTATCAATCCATCCAAATCATATATGTCCACTTAGGCTCTGTTCTATTCGTCTGAAACCTCATTAATTTGATTCGATTCGATTCATTCATTGATTGATCTGGGCCATATTCGATTCGATTCAATTCAGCTCACTAAATTATTATTATTATTATTATTGTTGTTGTTATTTGTTATTTTTATATACTCTTGTTAATTTCCACTCGAACCAAGTGAGTTTGTATCAAATTTGCGAGTGATATCAAGTTTGCAAGTGAAGGATCAGATTCGGATAAAGAAAGTTCAGATGAGATTGTTCGGATCGGTGATTTATTTCAGATCGACTTCGAATCGTATTTGGGTGTTCTATAAATTTCGGATCGGGTTTAGGTGGTGATTTAGTAAATGACATGCAAAATTCTTATTATAATAAAAAATTATAATATTTGAACTTCAAAATCGTATATTAAATTAGTGATAGATGTAATCTTACTTGCATATGAATTTTTTTTTAGAGTAAAATACTTGTATTAAGCCAAAAGCAGGAGAAAATGTTACAAGTATGCAATGAAGTCCATCAGCACTATACCAAAGGTCGGACCAAACTTTATAAATATGACATTATCACAAATATTGAAAATGGTTTTTTATTCATCCATATAAGTTCTTATATTACTTGTGTCTTCTTGTTGCATGTGGTCTTCGGGCTCTATATTTTCTTCTTGTTGCAAGGTAGCAGCTTCTAACTCTATATTGCCTGGAATAGAGCGCCAAATTCTCAATGTAATCTCATTGCGCACCTTGTTCATTGCTTCTTCCTTGCCGGGTTCAACAAATCACTATCAACTCTACCTTGGACATTAACATCATGTTCCGAAATAGGTATTCCAAGTTTACACATGCGAATAAAATTATGAAGCGTGAAGGTTGCAACAACTTGATATGTGTCTTCCATTTGGGGCGTCGTATAAAGGATCTTCCATCTCTTTTTCAAGTTGTCGAAGGCCCTTTCAACAGTAGTTCGTAATGAAGAGTGTCGATAGTTAAATTGCTCAGACATCCCTCTAAGAACTCTTTTCTTCTTAAAGTATGGAATATAAGGTCCTTAATTGGAGAGAGATAACCCGTGGTATTAGGATATCCAGAGTCCACCAAGTAGTATTTTCCTGCCAAAATCATAAGTATATAATAAGACGACAATTGTAACATAGATATCAAAATTTTGGTCATTGATAATAGGAGTACTATTTTACATACCAGCTGGTGGATGTGGAAAACCATATTTTGATTGAGTCAAAGAATCAACCCACACTGTGATATCATGTACACTTCCTTCCCATCCCACATTAATGAAAGTAAAAATTCTATCAAAAGAGCAACAAGCCAAAATATTTCAAGTTTTGGTACCCTTTCGTCCTCGAAATGGTATACTTTCACTATCCGATATAATAGCTGTTAGGGTTGTATACATTAAAGCATACTTTATGCTTGTATTACCTAATTTCCCGATCCTTATCTATGAGAATTTTAATTTATTTATCACATGTTTTGCATATTTATTCACGCTATGGTTATGCAAATATTGTCTAAATTACTTTATATTGTAGATAATGTGGTGTGTCGAGTCACACAGAAGAACACATTATCGGTTTCTTATATAGTAATATTTAGTTCACAACCTATATAACACTAGACCGTTATGTGAGAGGTTGTAGTATATGCTTGAGATTGGTTGGTCTTGACAATTAACATATATTAGCGTATTCGCTATACGTTGAACATGATCGAGGTGAAATAGATTCTTCTGTACTAACTATAAGAAGAACATACATCTCGGACAATTATTATTTCTTAATTCTAGTGATTAATATTTAATATTTATTGTTTTGAATTATCATGGGTGAGAGCCACAATGATTGACTCAGTATGCTCGATATTTTGGGCAATATTATTATTTATATGATAATTAATATTATAGCCAGAAATCGTGTCCCGACCAGTCGGGTTGATCATGTCCCTTGAGGCACTCAAAAGAATTATTATATTAAACCCTGCAGGTGGAATTAATTTTCCGATATAATAATAAAGGTCGAGTGGTATACTCATGTATAATATATTAATTAATTAAAAGCTGTTAGTAGCTTAAATTAATTAATAGACATGGAATATCTTAAACACGGGAAATAATTAATTCAAACAGGAGCCCAATTTCGTAATTTGTAATTTTGGTAGAAAGTGCAATATCAACTTTTTAGTGGATTAAGTTGATATTTAATAGAGTCATTATATTAGGAAGAGTTCTAATATAGGAAGATGACATCTATTAATAGTTCTTACCATATCCTCCTTAAGACCCCTAGTAGTAGTTCAAGAGCCTATAAATAGGACATCAAAGGGGGTAGGCCGATTTTCATCATTATTCCAAGGTTGTGAGATTGATTTTTTCATCTTGTGCTTAATTGTAGATCAAGACTTGTGTCTTTGATTCTACAATTTAGATAACACATCAATTTGCTTAAGAGTGTTCATAAAATACTAAAAAGTAAAGAAAAATCGAGTGACTATCATCAAAAGAGATTTCGGCCGATCGATTGTTGTCCAAGTAACATCCGGTAGCTCGTTGCCCACACAACGTCCGGGTGAAGGCGGATCATACTCTGGAAGATCTTGAGGTAGAAATACAAGTAGATCAAGGAAGAGTACGAAGAGGTGTTCAATCGAGCAAAAGGGAATTTCTACCACTTCGCGTCAGAGGTATTAATTACCAACTCCCATGCGTAAATATATTTATTTGATTGTTTATTAATCTCTTTAGTTAATTAATTGACAAGCCTAAATAGATCCGGTTTTTATGTTGGTTAGTTTATAAAACCGTTTATAAAATATCTTCACCAACTAGCTTCCGCTGCGTTTTATATTCCAACAATTGGTATCGAAGCCGGTCTTTAGGTTCTGTTCAATTTAATTAATTTGGTGATTAATATGCTAGCAATTAAATATTCATATAGTATGATTTTTGGAATATTTTGCTAGAATTTTTCTTGCAGGAGAATATGATCCAATTATCATGGCTATGTGATGTTTTTTATTTATTTACGCATTTTTGGTAATTTGGCCCGGTTTTGAGGCATGTATAAGTTTTTTCCGTGAGAAAATCTACGGATAGAATATGATTTATTTTTCTTGTAATTTGCTGTAAATTCGATGTATTTTATTTCGAATAAAATTGTAATCGAGTTGGAACACACAAAGTACGAAAAAGAAAGAAGTCCAGCGCGAAGAGGAGTCCCGATCGGACGAACCGACCGAGACCAAAGAAGTCGCCGATCGGGACCCGCCAGCTGCCTCTGCCGATCGGCTGCCGCGCTCGGCCAGCTTAGGGCAGTCCAGCAGAAATGGGCTGGTGGCAGTCGGGCAATGGGTCAAGTTGTCCGAATTCGGGTTGTTCGATTCGTTTTTTCCGCGAGATGCTTGAAGCAGTGGGAGCAAACGAGCCAAAGATTTTCTCGTTATTCAAAACGAGGAATAAAAGCCATGATAATTGGATTTAATTATCCTTTTTTTTGTTGGTTTTTATTATTTTGATGTATGACATGTATGAATGTATGCGTGATATGTTTCCTTGCATGTTAGGACGGGAAAATTAAAAACCTTAATTTTTCAAAATAACCAAGTGATTTTAAATTGATTTTTCAAAATCAAATTGGCCTCCATAATTGGTTTAAATTGTGAAATAATTAGCATGCGCGTTGACATTAGAGTCTTCCTCCACATCGGATGTGCTAATCATTGCCTCACTAGTTTTAACCTTCAAATTTGATAACAAAAAGGTGAATATTATTTTTTATGATAGGACCTCTCCATCTGTAGGACTATTAGCATTAAATGATATTCTAAGGTTTGTTAAATTATGGTGTTCACCTAGGTTTATTGATTAATAAGCTCCCCATTAGAGTCTATGTTAATTAAATACATGGCCAAGAGGAACCAACTATTAATTTTACTTTTCAAAACCCATCTTGTCTAGATAGTAAAATTAAAGACATTAAAATCTACTTGAAAATTTATGTGTAAACGTCCATACTATCATGGCTTGCATGTGCGGTTTTTAAAGGTGTTGGTTGATTGCATATATATTGTGTTTTAAGATTTTTCAATATATTTTGCATCGAATTATGTGATGTATGGTTTTTTAATTTTATTCTTAGATGTCTTTCAATCCACTAGCTGTTATTCTCAAAGAAAACAAACTTGATGGCACTAACTTTGCCGACTGGAAAAGAAATCTTGATATTGTCTTGACTGCCGAGGGGCATAAATTTGTTTTAATTGAGGAGAGCCCTTTGGAACCAGAAACGGATGCCACTCCTGAAGAGGTGGCTGATTCCGGAAATGGAAAAAGTCTGATGAGATGGCTCGATGTTACATTTTGGCTTCACTGACAAATGTATTGGAACATCAGCATCAGACGATGGGCTCAGCCGCAGAAATGATGAAAAATCTCGCTGAGATCTTTGGTCATCAGAACCGGGTAGCTAGGAAAAATGCAATGAGGGTTTTGATGACAACCCAAATGTTTGAAGGGACCCCAGTAAGGGATCACGTTCTTAAAATGATGTCTCATTTGAACGAACTGAGCATACTGGGGGCCACTATCGATGCGGAGTCGTAGGTCGATATTATTTTGGGCAGTTTACCAAGAAGCTTTGAGCAGTTCCGTCTCAACTACAATATGAATCGTAGGACTTACACATTGGCGGAACTTCTGACAGAGCTTCAGTCTACCCAAGGTCTCTTCGAACAAGGTTATCATCAAATTCTTGCGGCAACCGGTGCTGCTTCTTCAAAACCCAAATGGGGAAAGAAGAAAAAGAAGGTTGTCCAGAAGAAAGTGGCAACCTTCAAAGCTAAGGGCAAGGCTCCTCAGTAAAAGGCTCCTTAGTCCGAGGCGAACAAAAAGCCGAAGGGCAAGTGCTTCAATTGTGGTCTGAAAGGGCATTTCAAGAGTGACTGCCCTAAGAAAGGTACGTCTCATGCACTAGTAGTCAAAACATGTTTGGCTGCGTGTTCTATCACTTCATGGATAGTGGATTCGGGCTCCACGGATCATGTTTGTTATGACTCGCGGGGGTTCCAAGTAACCAAGGTACTTAGTGCGGATGAGATTACAATAAACTGGGGCGACTATTCCGGGCTGAAGGCTGTTCCAGTGGGAGTCGTGCAGTTAAAAGTTGATGATAGGATTTTAGTTCTAAATAATGTATTATTGGTACCCAATTTTAGAATGAATTTAATTTCAGTTTCTAAATTGCGTCGCGATGGATATTCAGTTTCTTTTGAAGATAATGCAATTATTAAAAGAAATGGTGAATATATTTATGGGAGTACTTATAATGAAGAACTTTATATCATTAATGCTGTACCAGCTCCCTTGCATAACTATAAATCGCTTAATTCTTTGACTAATCCTAATAAAAAAAAGAACCTTAGAGCATAAATCAAATATATTCGTGGCATTTACGATTGGGTCATATTAACCTTAGAAGGATTCAAAGATTGGTGAGCGATGGCCCATTGGATTCGCTCTAAGTTTAGTCATTTCCAACCTTCGAATCCTATCTAGAAGGTAAAATGACTAAAAGGGCTTTCCAAAGCAAAGGAAATCGTGCACAAAATGTATTGGAATTAGTACACACCGATATATGTGTTCCAATGAACATCCAGGCTAAGGGTGGTTTCAAATACTTCATCACGTTTATAGATGATTATTCGAGATATGGATACATCTATTTGATGCGATTTAAGTCTGAATATTTTGATAAGTTCAAAGAATTCAAGGCTGAAACGGAGAAGCGTCATGGATGGAGTATCAAGTCACCACGATCTGATCGTGGTGGCGAATACCTTAGTAGAGAGTTTTTGGATTTCTTGGCACATGAGGGGATTACTTCCCAGCTCACAGCGCCTGGTGCACCATAACAAAATGGTGTTGCTGAACGAAGGAATCATACTTTATTAGAGAAGGTTAGGTCAATGATGAGTTATTCTGATTTTCCTATTTCGTTTTGGGGATACGTCTTCGAAACAACGGCATACATTCTAAACTTGGTGCCTTTGAAATCAGTTCCAAAAACACCCATAGAACTGTGGAATGGGCGCAAGCCCAGTCTAGGATATGTTCAGATTTGGGGTTCACCAGCACACATGCTGAATAAGGAGGCTGATAAGTTGGCATCTCGTACAGAAGTACGAGTGTTTGTGGGATATCCGAAGGGAACGAA
Source organism: Orobanche coerulescens (assembly GCA_033398695.1). Taxonomy (NCBI): domain Eukaryota; kingdom Viridiplantae; phylum Streptophyta; class Magnoliopsida; order Lamiales; family Orobanchaceae; genus Orobanche; species Orobanche coerulescens. The sequence goes on along the minus strand of CM065812.1, from coordinate 153,241,215 downwards.
GGGTGACTTATTCTACAGTCCTAAAGACTATAAGGTCATTGTTAGCACCAATGCCTGTTTCTTAGAGGAGGAATATGTAATAAGCCACAAGCCTAGGAGTGAGGTCATTCTAGAAGAACTTAGGGGCGAGATTTCGACAATACCAAATGTACAAACACCTAGTGTACCACGTATTGACACTATTGTGGATACGCAAACCAAGGACACGCCTTATCTTAGTGGGAGGATTGTTCGTCAACCTGAACATTTCATCAGTGTGGGAGCGTCTTCGGATCACTCTCCGGACCATGATGAAACTGTAAAACCCGTAATTTCGATTTCCGGTAATTTCTTTTTTTTTCGGCGGAAGTCCGTTTTGATGACTCGTTCATGACCGTTTCATTATTCTGAGAATGATTAATTCCACAATTTTTGACATCCGAGTTCGTTTCGGTGTCGTTTTGTTGAGTTCCGTGCTTCTTAGCGACTTTTCCGCACTTGAGTTCGATTCTTGCGAATCTCGGTCGAAACTGCTGTTTCGAGTTTCCCGTAAGTTTGTTTAACTTTGTTATACGTGTTGTGAACTTAGGTTTGGTTATTCGATCATGTATCGTGATTTTCGGGCGTTTTGGGCCATTTTGTAATTTACCCAAAGTTATGGGTATCCGTATCTGTATTTGTTGTCTCGACCCTTTTATTGGTCGCGTATGATTAATTATTGCATTATGTTTTCATTTCGGGTCGTTGATGTTGTCCGCAAGCTTTCCGTTGTGTTCGTTCCGTACGTTTTTGGAAATCGAGTCGTCGCGCCATGTCGGCTGAGCAGCTGGCCGGACGGTGGCGGGTCCTGGCCGGACAGTTGCGGGCACTGGCCGGGATGACGCGGCAGGAACCGGCGTAGCATATGCTACGGCCGGAAGGCTGCGCGTGCTAATCGGCAAGTGTAGCGCACGCTGTCGAGCGGCCCAGCGTACGCTATCGGGTCTGGGCAGTGGGGTTCTGAGGTTCTGGACTCGGTTAAGATCGGCAGGTAGCACACGTTACTGTCGGTCGTAGCGCACGCTAACCGGCAGGGGTAGCGCATGCTGTCGGCCGACTAACGTACGTTACCTGGGCGAGCTTTTTAGTCCAGAGGTTACTGGACAGGTCGGCTAGCGCGCGCAGGCTTCCGGCCGTAGCGCACGTTAGCGGGAGTCGGGCGGACAGGTCACGGTCGGCAGGATTGGTCGGTGGTGCCGGGTCATGCGGGCCCTGGCCGAGGGTACTGGGCCGATACTGGCCGATAGCGCACGCTAGTCCGGGAAGGCTAGCGCACGCTAGTTCCGGCCCAGTATAAATGTGACAGAGCAGTCACATTTTCATTCATTTTTCACTTACTTCATTTTCTATCCGCGGCTGGCGATTCGGAGGTGGCGAAGCCATGTTGTTTAACAACAAATCCATGAAGTTCTTGAGGTTATATCATTGATAAATCATCCTATAACATCCTTTCGATCCAGCGAATCAAGGTGAGATTTCCTAGAACCCTATTTTGAGAAATTTTGGGGTTTTTGCATTTTTGTCCGATTCTTTCAATATTGTTGATTAATTCATGTTGCGTATGATTAATCTTGGTAGTATTCTTGTGTTTAACATCATTTAATCCATTTTTCTTCGTTGAATCGAATTATATTTCTTGATTTCATTCGAATCGACTTTTGGGGGGATTTGTTCTCGATCTCGTTTTCCATCCGTTTTTGATGGATAGATTGTGATTAAATGATGTTGTTAAACATATTCTATGGATTTTATATCCATATTTCGACTTGGAATTCCGTTTTCGTGTTTTGTCGGGACGAATCGTGTTCTTGTCCGTTTTGGGGAAAACACTTGAACTTTCGTCATTTGTTCTTTGAATTCAACGACTTTGAGTCGTGCTATGAAATTCATTTTCATTGTTGTTATTGTCCTTCGTAGTTTATTATCGCGAGTTGTCGTTCGGTGGAGTCGGCGGGTTCGTAGTCGGTTCGGGCAAACCCACTTCGATCGATACTCCGCGTTGTTCTTATTCGAGGCAAGTACCTTGTCCATACATTTCTTGTTTTGTGGATATGATGATTGGTGATCGTCTGGGTATGTTTGTTTGTTTGTTTGAAATGAGTTTTCAAAAGATTCGTCTAGCCCCATTAAAGCCTCACTTTCAAAACGCGTGTGTTTTGTAAATTGTGTGGGTTGTAAGTGACTACGTGAATCCCTTGGATATGTTTGGTGTTGATGTTGCGCTTGATAATGCGTGTGTACATATATTGCTTCTTTCTATCGCGTTAGGGTTGACGTGCGTGTTTTTATTTATTCGTGTGGTCGTGTACTGACGGATAAATTTTGTGAATTGGTGTATTGATTTGGTAATTGTTACAACGATGACTGCTTGCTTAATGTTTGTGACAATGTGAATACTTGTTGTGAGAGACGTCATATCCGGGAGCCTCTGAGGGTGGGGCGTGCATTATCCGGCCCGGTGTACGCTGTAATGTGCGGCTCCATATGGTTGGTGAACGCCGGTATTTACCTGATGGGTGTGCAAGGGGCGGCTCTTATGGGAGTGACGCCGGCGCGGTGACACGTACAAGGTGCGGCTGACATGTGGAGTGAACGCCGGTGCACAGGTGTTTCAGTGGAGTCGCCTGGCAGGCTTATTGGTAACGGATATTTGAGTGTTTAGCTAAGACCCCGTTACCGAATGATTATCGTATTTCGAATACTTTCAACTCTTTTCAAAATGCAGGTCTCAATATAGATCGTGATTCGTGTTTTCTGATAGTGTGTTTTCAACTTGTTTTAAATGTTGGTATCAGGGTTAATTAACCAAGGACATTTGACGAGATCTCCGAGGGTTAATTAATCAGCGGTCTTGAGCAGTTTTTGGGCGGACGAAAGGCTGTGTCCTTGATTATACTGTGTTGACATTTTGTGTTTTGGGTCGAGGACCCCGTGTGATGTTGAGATGTTTGATCTCGTGTTGATATTATTTGGATTGGGTCGAGAACCCCGTGGGAAATATTTGTGAAGACTCGTTTGTGTTGATTGAGTGATTTTCTTGCAAATTGCTTTCCGCCTACTGGTCGAGGACCCTGTTGATTTTGGAAAGAGAAGGATTTGATAATCCTAAATTTTTTTCTATTTAGACTCTCGATGGCATCTTTAAAACTGTTTTATAAATTGTTTCCCTTTATTTATGATCTTTCGGTTTTGGAAATGTTTACCAAACTCTTGCCTCGGGAAGTAATTTTTGTTACGTTTGGATCTTTGAGGATTCCTGGTTATTGTTATTCGTGGAATGTGAATTGTATGGCTCGTATTTGCACTTTGTTCTTGTAATAGCAAAACAGTGGAGTTTTGCTAACCCCTGAGTATTCGGGGGGTGGATGTCTGTTTTTGCATTCAGGTTTGGGATCATAACACAGGGTCGGCACGAAGGATGATGAAAGATGAATGATACTAATCACATGAGGATTCGTATGATGTCATTGGCATAGTTATAGTTTATTTTCCGCTGCAGTATTCTTTCCCGTTGTACGGGAGTGTGTTGTATTTGACCCCTGCGTGGGTATGTAATTAGTTTGAGTTGTACGTAATCATTGAAAGACCAAATTGGTCTACTGAGTCATTTTGGCCTTAAAGGCATCTGTTGAGTTGTTCTATGTTGTTACCAGCCTGGTAGATCCTTGAGGAAAGGGTCTACGACGTGTAATATCCCTGAGCGGATTAGGGGTGTTACATAAATGGTATCAGAGCTTAGGTTGTGGAAACCTAGGCTGTCGGGTCAGTGGTGTCTGTTGAGTTTTGTCTTGTCGGATTTTGTGTGACTAAGTCATGTCGCGACGTGTCGTCTGAGTTTGTTGGTCGTGATTAGTATCGTGGGGCGATCATCATCTTCGTGCGACCTGTGGATGTAAGTCTCCCTTCTTTGTGTTTGTGCCTCGTTTGATACGAGTTACTTGTATGATTACCCATTAAGTGATGGAATCCTCTTATGGATTTTGATTTCGTGATATGTGGTTACTTGACTCTCATATTTCGTTCATATGAGGAGTAGTGTTGCTGGATTGTGCATGTTCGAACTGTATTTTATCCGCTGCGTGAGTCCTTTCAAAATGACTTTCCGTATTTTGCAAATTGAGTTCTAATTTGTAAAACCGATTCCCTAAATCGAGTTTTGGCACTTTGGCCTTGAATGTTTTATGACGGTTTGATAAAGGATTTTGTGAGTTTTGGGCATTCTGGCCTATTGAGTTTTTGAAAACCTTGAGTATCTTAGAAAATTAAATTTCGGGACGTACTTTTGAAACGAATTATTTTCTTGCGGCGTTTTCAAGATGCTTTCTAGTGCCGCAATATATTTCAAAAAAAAATTTCCAGTTGAGGACCAAAAATATTTTGAGATATTTTTAATTATTTAGAAACACTTTTACTTAGACCCGAGGGTCGAATATTCTGAAAGTTTTTCACTAAGAGAAAGTGTCCTCATTTTTGTTTAAACGCAAGATGATTTTCAAAGTCTCGAAAATGATGTTTGTTCAACTTTTTGTAATATGATACTCAAGATCAACTGGTGTTTCCAAACTGTTTTCAAAAGGTCGTTTTCATTTTTAAAACCTATCGTTCCTGTTTGTGGACCGGAAATGCATGTATGGTTTTCGAACTTTCGTTACGGTGTTAACCCCGATTTGTGATTGAATTGATGGCATGAGCGTTGAGTCGTTGCCACACATATGTTTTGTTAGCCCTTTGTGGGAGGTGTGATGACGATCTTTAATATTGTCATTTCATGGTGGCTTGCGTGTTATCGCACCCGTGTGAGCGGTTAGGACTTGAGTTTGTATGATTGTGTACATACGTGGTTATTTCGTGATGTTTAGTAATTATATGTTGGTTATCGTTTGGGCCATTGTAATCGTCGAATGATGCCGTGGTTGTTGTGATCTTAGTATATGTTGATATGTTATGCCAAGTTGGCATCTCCGGTTTGTTGTTTTGTGATGTTATGTTCCATTATATCTAGCATTTTTATTTTCGGTATGCCGAGCCGAGGCATTTCAACCGTGATGTGCCGGGGGAATGTATGTGCAAACTGTCCTTCTCGTCAGTAATGCGTTTCAAGTGCGGACTTGAGGGACACATAATTCAGTTTTGCGAATTGGCTACCGAGACTTTCAGAGTTCGCACTTCAGCACAGATATCAGGATCGGCTCTGAGGAGCCCATGAGAGATGTTTCTGTCGACTGCTTTTTGTGTTGTTACCTTGCTTCTGTTGTTGTGAGTTGCGGGGACGACCTTTCTTTTATAAGAGGTCGAATGTAATACCCGTATTGTTTTTGGACTTCTGCATTTCCTCTTTCTTAGGTCTATCAACTCGCTCGTGTTCGTTAATACCTTATGAACTTGTTCTGTATTTCAGTTTCACCGTTCGAACGAGCTGTGATCTTGTTTTGGGTCGATCTGGTTATTCCCTTTCCTGTGGATCTTATGTGAATACACATCTTGTTGTTTTCACCGGATCATATATTATCTCGAGTCGAGATGTGAACGTTGGAGTTGTTGTTTAAATTTTATTGTTCTTCGTGATTCGAACATGATTGTTCAATTTTTGTTGTCTCGATCGTTGTGGTTCGATCGTTTGATTGTTCGGTTTTTGTTGATCTCGTTTCGTGATTGTTTGACGTTCAGACTCCTTCGTAATTCCCTTAAGTTCGGGAAATTAGTCTCGTTTCGATCTTCCAACCCTTGGGCGGTGAAATTCCGTAATTGTTCAGCGTTTGGCTCGCGTTTTGATTGATGAACCGTTGGGTTGGTCAATCGTATTGATTTTCGTTCGTTGTGTTTTGTGATTGTTCGGATAATCGACTCGATTGTATTGTATGTTTGATGACGCTTGTCACTTGTTGATTTTTTTATGTCTCTATTGGTGGCGTTGTGTTAGTCGCCGTGGAGCGTATTTTCACGCCGTATGTCTCTTTGCGTTTCATGCGGCGTTTCGCCGTCGGGCGCGAGTTTTCGGTTTTTGTGTATCTCGTCGAGTTTTCCTGGCAGGGGATATTGCTTCTCCCTACTTATTTTAAGTTTCGGGACGAAACTTCTTTTAAGGAGGGTAGAATGTAAAACTCGTAATTTCGATTTCTGGTAATTTCTTTTTTTCGATGGAAGTCCGTTTTGATGACTCGCTCATGACCGTTTCATTATTCTGAGAATGATTAATTCTACACTTTTTGACATCCGAGTTCGTTTCGGTGTCGTTTTGTTGAGTTCCGTGCTTTTTAGCGACTTTTCCGCACTTGAGTTCGATTCTTGCGAATCTCGGCTAAATCATTGCTTGAGTTTCCCGTAAGTTCATTTAACTTTGTTATACGTGTTGTGAACTTCGGTTTGGTTATTCGATCACGTATCGTGATTTTCGGGTATTTTGGGCCATTTTGTAATTTACCCAAAGTTATGGGTATCCGTATCTGTATTTGTTGTCTCGACCCTTTTCTTGGTCGCGTATGATTAATTATTGCATTATGTTTTCATTTCGGGTCGTTGATGTTGTACGCGAGCTTTCCGTTGTGTTCGTTCCGTACGTTTTTGGAAATCGAGTCGTCGGGCCATGTCGGCTGAGCAGCTGACCGGACGGTGGCGGGTCCTGGCCGGACGGTTGCGGGCACTGGCCGAGCTGATGCGGCAGGAACCGGCGTAGCGTACGCTATGGCCGGAAGGCTGCGCGCGCTAACCGACAGATGTAGCGCACGCTGTCGAGCGGCCCAGCATACGCTATCGGGTCTGGGCAGTGGGGTTCTGAGGTTCTGGACTCGGTTAGGATCGGCAGGTAGCGCACGCTACTGTCGGTCGTAGCGCACGCTAACCGGCAGGGGTAGCGCACGCTGTCGGCCGACTAGCGTACGTTACCTGGGCGAGCTTTTTAGTGTAGAGGTTACTGGACAGGTCGGCTAGCGCGCGCAGGCTTCCGGCCATAGCGCACGCTAGCGGGAGTCGGGCGGACAGGTCACGGTCGGTAGGATTGGTCGGTGGTGCCGGGTCGTGCGGGCTCTGGCCGAGGGTACTGGGCCGATAGCGCACGCTAGTCCGGGAAGGCTAGCGCACGCTAGTTCCGGCCCAGTATAAATGTGACACAGCAGTCACATTTTCATTCATTTTTCACTTCCTTCCTTTTCTATCTGCGGCTGGCGATTCGGAGGTGGCGAAGCCATGTTGTTTAACAACAAATCCATGAAGTTCTTGAGGTTATATCATTGATCAATCATCCTATAACATCCTTCGATCCAGCGAATCAAGGTGAGATTTCCTAGAACCCTATTTTGAGAAATTTTGGGGTTTTTGCGTTTTTGTCCGATTCGTTCCGTATTGTTGATTAATTCATGTTGGGTATGATTAATCTTGGTAGTATTCTTGTGTTTAACATCATTTAATCCATTGTTCTTCGTCGAATCGAATTATATTTCTTGATTTCATTCGAATCGACTTTTTGGGGGATTTGTTCTCGATCTCGTTTTCCATCCATTTTTGATGGATCGATTGTGATTAAATGATGTTGTTAAACATATTGTATGGATTGTATATCCATATTTCGACTTGGAATTCCATTTTCGTGTTTTGTCGGGACGAATCATGTTCTTGGCCGTTTTGGGGGAAACACTTGAACTTTTGTCATTTGTTCTTTGAATTCAACGGCTTTGAGTCGTGCTATGGAATTCATTTTCATTGTTGTTATTGTCCTTCGTAGTTTATTATCGCGAGTTGGCGTTCGGTGGAGTCGGCGGGTTCGTAGTCGGTTCGGGCCAACCCACTTCGGTCGATACTCCGCGTTGTTCTTATTCGAGGCAAGTACCTTGTCCATACATTTCTTGTTTTGTGGATATGATGATTGGTGATCGTCTGGGTATGTTTGTTTGTTTGTTTGAAATGAATTTTCAAAAGATTCGGCTAGCCCCGTTAAAGCCTCACTTTCAAAACGCGTATGTTTTGTAAATTGTGTGGGTTGTAAGTGACTACGTGAATCCCTTGGATATGTTTGGTGTTGATGTTGCGCTTGATAATGCGTGTGTACGTATATTGCTTCTTTCTATCGCGTTAGGGTTGACGTGCGTGTTGTTATTTATTCGTGTGGTCGTGGACTGATGGATAAATTTTGTGAATTGGTGTATTGATTTGGTAATTGTTACAACGATGACTGTGTGATTGATGTTTGTGACAATGTGAATACTTGTTGTGAGAGACATCATATCCGGGAGCCTCTGAGGGCAGGGCGTGCATTCTCCGGCCTGGTGTACGCTCCAATGTGCGACTCCATATGGTTGGTGAATGCCGGTGTTTACCTGATGCGTGTGCAAGGGGCGGATCTTATGGGAGTGACGCCGGCGCAGTGACACGTACAAGGTGCGGCTGACATGTGGAGTGAACGCCGGTGCACAGGTGTTTCAGTGGAGTCGCCTGGCAGGCTTATTGGTAACGGATATTTGAGTGTTTAGCTAAGACCCCGTTACCGAATGATTATCGTATTTCGAATACTTTCAACTCTTTTCAAAATGCAGGTCTCGATATAGACCGTGATTCGTGTTTTCTGATAGTGTGTTTTCAACTTGTTTTAAATGTTGGTATCAGGGTTAATTAACCAAGGACATTTGACGAGATCTCCGAGGGTTAATTAATCAGGGGTCTTGAGCAGTTTTTGGGCGGACGAAAGGTTGTGTCCTTGATTATACTGTGTTGACATTTTCTGTTTTGGGTCGAGGACCCCGTGTGATGTTGAGATGTTTGATCTCGTGTTGATATTATTTGGATTGGGTCGAGAACCCCGTGGGAAATATTTTTGAAGACTCGTTTGTGTTGATTGAGTGATTTTCTTGCAAATTGCTTTCCGCCTACTGGTCGAGGACCCTGTTGATTTTGGAAAGAGAAGGATTTGATAATCCTAAATTGTTTTCTATTTAAACTCTCGATGGCATCTTTAAAACTGTTTTATAAATTGTTTCCCTTTATTTCTGATCTTTCGGTTTTGGAAATGTTTACCAAACTCTTGCCTCGGGAAGTACTTTTTGTTACGTTTGGATCTTTGAGGATTCCTGGTTATTGTTATTCGTGGAATGTGAATTGTATGGCTCGTATTTGCACTTTTTTCTTGTACTAGCAAAACAGTGGACTTTTGCTAACCCCCGAGTATTCGGGGGGTGGATGTTTGTTTTTGCATTCAGGTTTGGGAGCATAACACAGGGTCGGCACGAAGGATGATGAAAGATGAACGATACTAATCACATGAGGATCCATATGATGTCATTGATTTAGTTATAGTTTATTTTCCGCTGCAGTATTCTTTCCCGTTGTACGGGAGTGTCTTGTATTTAGATATGGAGATTTGGCAGATGGATGTCAAGACTGCGTTCTTGAACGGGAGTCTTGATAAGGAAATCTACATGCGCCAACCTGAGGGATTCATTGCTGAAGGAGAGGAGCACTTAGTGTGCAAGCTTAAAAGAGCCATTTATGGTCTCAAGCAAGCATCAAGGTCTTGGAACATGCGATTTGATGAGGTCACTCAATCGTATGTTTTTGAACAGTGTCCTAGTGAGGTTTGTGTATAAAAAAAGTGCAATGGAAACGTGCTGGTATTTCTTGTACTGTACGTAGATGATATACTTATAATTGGAAACAATGTGAAGGTATTATCAGATGTAAGGGTATGACTGTATGAGCAGTTCGATATGAAGGATTTGGGAGAATCCGGGCACATCCTTGGTATTAAGATCTTTCGAGATCGCAAGAAAAGGATGTTGTGCTTATCTCAGGCATCATATATCGATACGGTGCTAAAACCATTCAGCATGGAGAATTCCAAGAAAGGTTTATTACCTTACAGACATGGAATTCAACTATCTAATGTGTCCTAGGACACAGAAGGAGATATATAACATGAAGCTGATCCCTTATACTTCGGTTGTGGGAAGCCTCATGTATGCTATGCTTTGCACTAGGCCTGATATCTGTCATGCTGTAGGCATGGTGGTGAGATATCAGTCGAACCCAGGACCAGGACATTGGATTGCTGTCAAGCATATACTCAAGTACCTGAGAAGGACTAGGGAGCATATGCTTGTATATCAATTGGATACACTTTGTCCTTTGGATTACACTAACTCAGATTTCCAGTCAGACAAAGTTAAGCTTAAGTCAACCTCGAGATATGTTTTTGTTGGCCTTAGATGTGGTTCTTGGTTTGCATAGAAGTATCATAATTTTATTGTGGTAATACTGGTGCATTTATGAACCCGGAGGAACCACGAGCCCATAGAGCAAGGAAACACATCAGTCGCAAGTAACGTTGTAAAATGAGAGAACGTAGTGTTGTTCAAGATTGCATCTGGAAACAACCTAGTTGATTCTTTCATGTGGAAGGAATGGGGTTTAGATGTATGGCAGCATTGCTTTAAGTATAAGTGGGAGATAGATAGACATAGTCTAGATAGTATACTTCAAAAGCATGCTTTTGTTGTGATTCGGTGCCTAAAACGAAGGCCCAGCGGAAGCGGTAAAATAAAAATTAATTCGATCTGAATCCCTACGAGGATCGATCGAGCTACGTATATACTAATATACAAACGAAATCACAAGAGATATTAGAAACTCACCCTTGTAGTCCGTTGATTAAATGGATTCCTTCTCTTGAGCTATTCCCCAAGCTTTAGTTGTTCTCCACGAATCCAATCCGCTCCAAGCTCTTGGATGATCCAATGCCGAAAGACCGCGTCTCTACTTTCCACGCGCCGGAGAAACGACCAGAACGACTAAACCTCGTTATCCTACAAGGATATGACTAGAACAAGGTTATAGAAGCTATGCAACTCAAGATTACAACACTCGAAGTGTTTAATCTAGTATCTCTCTATCTCACAAATATTTTTCTCCAAGAAAAACTTATGAATGTGATGAAGATGATGATGAATAATATGAAGCCTTGGAAAAAACTTTTTCCACTCTCCCTATCCTAACAAAAACGTGAGTTCAAGTGTCTTGCAAGGAGATGTGGTCTTCTCATTATTCTCCATCAAATCCCCTCAAATCAATCACCTTTTGACAAAATCACCCAAGGTGATATTTTATCCCCTTGACAAAACATAAGTCTTCCACCAACATGTGGAGACTATGACCAAGGAAAAGGGAAAGAAAGAGGGGCAGCCATCTAGAAGGATCCGGACGATTTCGGTGGGTTTCGGACTCCCGTGAGTCCAAATAGATAAACTCTGATTCCGTTCCAATGTATTTATATCGATTAATTAATCCAATTAATTAATCATATCAAATATATAATAACATAATTAATTTCTCCAAGAAATAATTATATTCATGAATTAAATTAATCACCCAGTAATATATTTAATTCACTTGGCCGTAAATTAAATTATCCAATAAATTAATTTAGACATCCAATGTCCCAAATTTAATTAGACATCCAATGTCCAATAAATTAGATATCCAATATCTAATATTCATAATGATATAATAAGCTTAATTCATTATGTTGTCAATCCTATTGCACGACTCGGTAGGTCCATCTCAGTCAGGAATGGGAGGAACCAAAGAGTAGTAGCACCACCTAGCCAGCCTGGCGGCCTACATTGTATCCCAACTGAGAACGAATGATTTGGGATCATTCAAGAACCATTCTTTCGTGAATATCAGTATACGTATAAACCTTTCTTTCAAATGTCCCGATCAAGATATAGGGTCATGGTCAGTCAAACCCTATATGTTCCTGACGCTATGCATGCGTTAATGTAAATCGAGATCATCGAGCTCTCGTGTATCCAATACAACTAGCTCCAATGCTTTGTCCAAAGACTTATGATCTCATCAGCCAATAACCGCATAGTACATATAACCCGCTCACTAACGGGAGAAAGAATTCTATCTTTGTATTTAGTAGGACATGCTACTTGCCCGTCAAGATGCACGTCGAGGTTGACCCCTACCTTTCGGTTTACATGGTCGAACTACTCTAATGAAAATCTTGACGTCACAAGCATATCCCCACTAAATCCTCAAGTCGAAGGTTCACGAATACCTATCACAACCTTTCGATTCCGACTGTCCTGTAGTGAAATCCGTGTGACGAATTGAGGGTGAGTCGATTCAAGTATACTAATCGAATTAGCATACCTATAATGTGTGCTCCCACTAACCATTAGTGTTCGACAGGCACTCTCCTTGTCAAAGAACACGTCATACAAGTCTTCACATAAACTTAACGCCCAGTCAAGTTTCATCGACTTGCGAACGATTAAGTATTTGGGCTATAAACTTTTCCAGTGCCGACCCCCTTATTCAATAAGGAGTGGAACGTTTTGCTCTCAAATACACGGACTAGTTTCTATATATATATATATATATATATTTACGAGTTAGGAATGCCAGTAACTACCAGTAAATAAAGAAACATCCATTTGCCTCATGATAAAGAATTACATAATTACAAGTACAATGCCCTCACTCAACATCCTCTGAGTGGCATTCGAGGGTATACTCCTAATAATCTTCCACTTGCACTCAATACCACACACTATGGTATCTAATACCTATGTTCTCCATATGACGCTCCAAGCTAGTCTGAGAAAGTGGCTTGGTCAGTGGATCAGCGACGTTGTCGGCTGAGTACATTCTATGCAGCATAATGTATCCCTTGCGAACAAATTCTCTTACGAGATGATACTTCCTCTCAATGTGCTTGGTACTGTTGTGAAACCTCGGCTCCTTGGCCTGTGCTACAGCTCCGTCGTTGTTGCAGTAAAGCGGAGCAGGCAGCTCAGCACATGGTATCACTTGAAGTTCTCCTAGAAATTTCTTAATCCATAACCCTTCCTTGGAAGCCTCTGAGGCTGCTTGATACTCAGCCTGACAGGTGGAATCAACAGTCGCACTTTGCTTGGCACTATGCCAAGATACTGCTCCTCCATTAAGAGTAAATATGTAGCCATAAGTAGATATTGAGTCATCCTTCAGTCCTTGGAAGTCCGAATCAGTGAATCCCACCACATCCAATTCTCCACCGCCATACATCAGAACCATATCTCTAGTCCTTCTTAAGTACTTGAGAACGTTCTTTACGGCAATCCAATGTTCCCTACCTGGGTTTACCTGAAACCTACTCACCACGCTTACAGCATGCACAATGTCAGGTCTCGTACACAACATAGCATACATAAGGCTACCCACAGTCGAAGCATATGGTATATTACTCATTTCCTTTCGTTGTTCCTCACTTTGAGGACACATATTCAAGGAGAGTTTTATTCCATGTCGCATCAGTAGGAACCCTCTTTTAGAATCATCCATCTTAAATCTCTTTAAGATTTTATCTATATAGAGGGCTTGGGAAAGACCTATTGTTCTCTTTGCTCTATCCCGGTAGAGTCGAATTCAAAGAATATAGGTTGCTTCTCCCAAGTTTTTCATGGAGAAATTACTCGAAAGCCAAGCTTTCAGAGAACTGAGCATTCCCACATCATTTCCTATTAGTATAATGTCATCTACATATAGTACTAAGAATGCGATCTTGCTCCCACTAACCCTCTTGTATACACAAGGTTCCTCCTCATTTTGCACGAAGTCAAACTCTTTGACTGCCTCGTCAAAACGAAGGTTCCAACTACGCGACGCTTGCTTCAGTCCATAAATGGAACGCTGAAGCTTGCACACTTTCTGAATATCGACTTCGGACACAAAGCGTTTAGGCTGCTCCATATAGAGTTCCTCCTCGAGGAATCCATTAAGGAAAGCCGTCTTTACGTCCATTTGCCATATCTCATAATCGTGGTAGGCAGCTATAGCAAGCATCGTGCGTATAGACTTGATCATAGCTACGGGTGAGAAGGTATCGTGGTAGTCGATCCCTTCTTTCTGGGTATAACCCTTTGCCACAAGCCTGGCCTTATAGGCGTCAACTTTGCCATCACCATCAGTCTTTATCTTGTAGGTCCACTTGTTCCCAATAGGCACTATGCCCTTGGGGCAGTCTACTAGAGTCCAGACCTAATTGACATGCATCGAGTCTATCTCAGCTTCCATAGCTTCACGCCATTTCGCAGAGTCTACATCCACCATCACTTGGTCATAGGTCGTTGGGTCGGTCTCTTGGCTATCACTTGGAACCTCATGGAGACCTAGTTCTTCCAAGTGCAAAAGCCCATACCTCTCAGGTAAATGAGACACCCTACTAGACCTACGAGGTGGTTGTACTTGTGTTTCAGAAGGTTCGGTTCCAGTTTCTTGCACAGGTGTCTCCCGAAGAGTTTCATTGTATTCTTCTAAAGAAATACTTCTTCCTGCTCCGCCTTCCTAAATGAACTCATCTTCCAGGAAGTGTGCTTGTAAAGCAACAACGATCTTTCAATATTCGGGCATGTAGAATAGATACCCCATCGTCCCAGACGGGAATCCAATGAAACATCCCTTCGCGGACCTCGCTTCCAACTTTTCCACCTTAGTCTTCTTGACATAGGCGGGACATCCCCTAATCCTAATATGATTAAGACTTGGTTTCCTGCCCTCCCACATATCATGTGGAGTTTTAGGAACTGATTTGGAAGGACATCTGTTCAAGATGTAAGTGGCAGTCAGGAGTGCATACCCCCACAGGTAAATCGGTAAGTCAGTATATCCCAGCATGGAACGAACCATGTTCAACAAGGCCCGGTTCCTTCTTTCTGACACACCATTTAACTGAGGAGTACCTGGAGGTGTTAGTTGTGAAATTATTCCATGTTCCTTAAGGAACTCGTCAAACTCCATACTCATATACTCGCCACCTCGGTCCAACCGAAGTGCTTTGATATGATTACCAGTTTATTTCTCGACTAGGGCCTTGAATTCCTGGAATTTCTCAAAGGCCTCGGATTTATGTTTCAATAAGTATACATAACCATACCTAGTATGATCATCTGTAAACGTAATGAAATATTGATATCCGTCACGTGCTGCTTCCAAAGCACCACATACGTCGGTATGGATTAATCCCAGTTTATCAGTGGCTCTTTCAAAAGTCCCCTATGAAGGGAGACTTAGTCATTTTTTCTTTTAAGGCAAGATTCACAAGTAGGAAAGAGATCCGATCCCAGTGGACCCATAAGTCCATCTTTTTCCATCTTGTAAATCATGGTCTGACCAACATGACCAAGTCTAAGATGCCATTTCAAAACTTGATTGGTTTCATCCCTACCACATTTTCTAGTGATAGTATTCACAACTACTTTGTTGCTGAGATTTAGATGATACAATCCATTTAACAATGTAGCAGTACCCACTAGTTTATTTCTGAAATAAATTTTGCAGGAACCATCACCAATGAAAAATGAAAAGCCTTTTCGGTCCATGACCGGAATGGATACAATGTTTTTGTGCCCCTTGGGCAAAACAAGTACATCTTCTAAAGTCAAAACAAAGCCGGATTCTAAACCCAAAAGAAGTGATCCTACGTCGGTCGCCTCGACACTATGCCCGCTTCCGACTGTGATCATAACTTCTCCAGCTCCAAGCTTTCTACTTTGTTCCAGATCCTGATTCATGGTACAAATATGAGAACTAGCACTTAATCCAAGATCCAGGAAGTAGAAAATACAGTAGCAGAACAATTTGTTTCCAAAACTAAAAGTTCTGTACCTGAAGTGCCATGAAGAATCAGACAGTCTCTAGCCCAGTGGCCCAGCTCACCGCACTTAAGACAAGCATCCTTCTTCTTCTTGATCTTCGGAACTGTTGGTGCCTTGCCCTTGCCCTTGAAGTCCTTGACATGTGGTCCAGTCTGCTTCTTGGTCTTTTTCTTCTTGTTCTTAGACCTACGAGGTCCAGAAGAAATCACAAGGGCAGACTCCTTCATCCGTGGAGTCTTCATCTGAGACTGAGCGGTCACAAGTTTGTTCATTAGCCCAGCTAAATTACATGCAATCTCATTGCAGTTGAAGTTCATAACAAACCGTGAGAAGGAATCAGGTAGAGACTATAGGATAAGGTCGGTTTGGAGAGAAGTATCCATTTTAAAATCAAGAGCCTCCAATCCCTCGATCATGGATATCATTTTGAGGACGTGTTCCCCAACCTTCTTACCTACCTTCATCCTTGCACCGAACAGTTGCTTGGATATCTCATATCTAGCAGTTCTGCTGTGCTCACCATAAAGTTCGGTTAAGTGAGATAGAATCTACCTAGCAGAAGTCATTTTCTCATGAGCTCTCTGAAGCTCATTAGACATAGAAGCCATCATGTATGCACGGACTTTTATGTCATGCTTAACCCATTTTTCGTGGTTTTCAATATCTTCCTGATTAGCTCTGGTCCGCATAGGAGGCGCCAGAATATCCGTCTCCAAGACGTATCCCAGTGCCTCTATACTGAGGACAATCATCAGATTGCGAAGCCAGTCCACAAAGTTAGGTCCAAACAGGGTGTTCTTTTCGAGTAGAATTGCGAGTGGATTCATTGTCATGTTGAGAGTTATATCTGTATTAAGTACGACAGATTAATTAGTGACTTGTTTAATTGTGATCTGAGTATAGAATTAAGGTCTTTTCTATTCTTGTTACCTAGCTCCCACTATTTTTATTGGAATAACACACTCCCATGTGAAATACGGAAGTATCGTCGCTCTACTTCATAGTGGTGATCGAGTTCTTTATAAATCTTAATAGAGGGCAACCGAACAGGTTTCTAGTCTATTAATTTTCATAAAGTGGTGTCCAACACCAATCCATCTAATGGATGATTCGATCTTCTTTTTCCCCTTGTTCACTCCCCTCAACATATACGGTTTCTATAGTTCCTGAACAAGTTAAGTTTATACCATCGACAAAAATCAGTTTCACAATTGAATCTTATCCGGCAACCTATCAGGTTTCTAAGGATAAAATTTGCTCCAACCGAAGACATCCAATGCGCTCCCGATAATTTATCAGTCCTCCCCGAATGACTACCCCGATAACTCAGAAGCATAGCATATCCAGTTTGGATTTCAATTTCCCGA
The DNA here is from genome assembly GCA_033398695.1 of Orobanche coerulescens. NCBI lineage: Eukaryota > Viridiplantae > Streptophyta > Magnoliopsida > Lamiales > Orobanchaceae > Orobanche > Orobanche coerulescens. Next base: position 153,224,201 of record CM065812.1, on the reverse strand, counting down.
AAGCTCGATGGAGGGAAGGAAAACCATGGAACCTTATAAACTTAATAATTTGTTGTGGGAGAATTATCGCGATTAATGTTACACTTTGCACATTAATTCATTTAAGCGCGTTTGTAGCATTTATACAATATGAACAACCATTCACAACCTAGTTGCTACCAACATGTGGTTCATGGACCGTTCCTAGAAAACAAAAACTCCGTAATCTAATTACAAGTCTTCGTCTTGAATCTTCGTCTTCTCGAAATGGATCTTCCTCCGATCTTCGTCACTACATATAAATTTTACATTGAAAATTGCATCCTAGATACAAATATTTCTAATAAAATAAATAGGCTCAAAACGGCCTTTACAACCAATCGAATAAAACGAATGATTCAAAAACTAAGTCCACGAACCACATACCCATTCAAAAGCATTCATCCAATAAATACTATATAAATGGAAAGCGTTGATATACATTCATCCAATCAACAATACGAACCGATCCAATCGATTCATCCAAAACGAATTAATCCAATTAATTCAAACAACCGTCAATTTCAACTTGTTCTGGACGAGAAAATATTTCATTAAATTAATTCCCCTAAGAATAAAATTACCATAATTAAATCTTAGTCAAATTAAATCCAATTTAATTTGTGGGAAATTAATTATCAAATGAAATATAAAAACGGAGTCGAAAAATACAGCCGGAGCACTGCCCAACAAGCTGCCCAGCAGGCTGCCGAGCAGGACCGGCAGGGACCGAGACCATTGCCAGGCAGCGGCCGGCATGCCCGGCACGGGCTGCCGAGCACTGCCGGCACAGACTGCCGAGCCTGGCCGATCACGGGTCCAGATCGCGATCTGCTGCCTCGGACCGCGAGGCAGCGCCCGGCCAGCCCCAGGCTGCCGGGTCCGATTACGTTTTCGGCTCGTTTTTCGCCCCGATTCCAAAAATAATATTTTTCTAATCTTTATATTACACTTTAAATCAGTTTTTCAAAATAAAAATAGATTTACATTGTAACATAAAATCATGAAAAAATAATTTTTGGATGAACAATAGAAAATCAACGATTAATACGATTATGATTCCAAATCATACACCATCTAATCAAGTATTCCAAATGCCAATATCGTATATACGACCGCAAGACTCACGCTCCAATACCACTGTTGTGATTCAGTGCCTAAAACGAAGGCCCAACGGAAGCGGTAAAACGAAAATTAATTCGATCCGAATCCCTACGAGGATCGATCGAGCTACGTATATACGAATGTACAAACGAAATCACAAGAGATATTAGAAACTCATCCTTGTAGTCCGTTGATTAAATGGATTCCTTCTCTTGAGCTATTCCCCAAGCTTTAGTTATTCTCCACGAATCCAATCCGCTCCAAGCTCTTGGATGATCCAACGTCGAAAGACCGCGTCTCTACTTGCCACGCGCCGGAGAAACAACCGGAACGACTAAACCTCGTTATCCTCCAAGGATACAGCTAGAACAAGGTTATAGAAGCTATGCAACTCAATATTACGACACTCTAAGTGTTTAATCTAGTATCTCTCTATCTCACAAATATTTTTCTTCAAGAAAAACTTATGAATGTGATGCAGATGATGATGAATAATATAAAGCCTTCGAAAAAACTTTTTCCTCTCATCTTATCCTAATAAAAACGTGAGTTCAAGTGTCTTTCAAGGAGATGTGGTCTTCTCATTTATTCTCCATAAAATCCCCTCAAATCAATCACCTTTTGACAAAATCACCCAAGGTGATATTTTGTCCCCTTGACAAAACATAAGTCTTCCACCAATATGTGGAGACTATGACCAAGGAAAATAGAAAGAAAGAGGGGTGGCCATCTAGAAGGAGCCGGGCGAGTTCAGTCCGTTTCGGACTCCCGTGAGTCCAAACAAATAAACTCCGATTCCGTTCCGATGTATTTATATCGATTAATTAATCCAATTAATTAATCATATCAAATACATAATAACATAATTAATTTCTCTAAAAAATATTTATATTCATGAATTAAATTAATCATCCAGTAATATATTTAATTAACTTGGCCGTAAATTAATTTATCCAATAAATTAATTTAGATATCCAATGTCCCAAATTTAATTAGACATCAAATGTCCAATAAATTAGATATCCAATATCTAATATTCATAATGAGATAATAATCTTAATTCATTCCGTTGTCAATCCTATTGCGCGACTCGGTAGGTCCGTCTCAGTCAGCAACCAAAGAGTAGTAGCACCACCTAACCAGCCTGGCGGCCTACACTGTATCCCAACTGAGAACGAATGATTTGGGATCATTCAAGAACCATTCTATCGTGAATACCAGTATACGTATAAACCCTTCTTTCAAATGTCCCGATCAAGATATATGGTCATGGTCAGTCAAACCCTATCTGTTCTTGACGCTATGCATGCGTTAATGCAAATCGAGATCATCGAGATCTCGTGTATCCAATACAACTAGCTCCAATGCTTTGGCCAAAGACTTATGATCTCATCAGCCAATAACCGCATAGGACATATAATCCGCTCACTTAGAGGAGAAAGAGTTCTATCTTGGTATTCATTAGGACCTGCTACTTGCCCGTCAAGATGCACATCGAGGTTGACCCACACCTTTCGGTTTACAGGGTCGAACTACTCTAATGAAAATCTTGACGTCACAAGCACATCCCTACTAAATCCTCAAGTCAAAGGTTCACGAATACCTATCACAACCTTTCGATTCCGTTATTGACTGTCCCGGAGTGAAATCTGTGTGACGAATCGAGTGTGAGTCGATTCGAGTATACTAATCCAATTAGCATACCTATAACGTGTGCTCCCACTAATCATTAGTGTTCGACATGCACTCTCTTTGTCAAATAACACGTGATACAAGTCTTCACATAAACTTAACGCCCAGTCAAGTTTCATCGACTTGCGAACAATTAAGTATTTGAGCTATAAACTTTTCCAGTGCCGACCCCCTTATCCAATAAGGAGTGGAACTCTTGCTCTCAAATACACGGACTAGTTTTTATATATATGTATTTACGAGTTAGGAATGCCAGTAACTACCAGTAAATAAAGAAGCATCCATTTGCCTCATGATAAAGAATTACATAATTACAGGTACAATGCCCTCACTCAACATCCTCGGAGTGGCATTCGAGGGCATACTCCTAACAGCTTTGAGTATAAGTGGGAGATTGTTAGGGTTGTATATATCAAAACATACTTTATGCTTGTATTACCTAATTTCCCGGTCTTTATCTATGAGAATATTTAATTCATTTATCACATGTTTTGCATATTTATTCACGTTATGGTTATGCAAATATTGTCTAAATTACTTTATATTGTAGATAATATGGTGTGTCGAGTCACACAGAAGATCACATTATCGGTTCTTTATATAGTAATATTTAGTTCACAACCTATATAACATTATACCGTTATGTGAGAGGTTGTAGCATATGCTTGAGATTGGTTGGTCTTGACCATTAGCATATATTAGCGTATTCGCTGTACGTTGAACAGGATCTAGGTGAGATAGATTCTTCTATACTGACTATAAGAAGAACATACATTTCGGATAATTATTATTTCTTAATTATAGTGATTAATATTTAATTATATATATTTAATATTTATTGCTTTGATTTATCATGGGTGAGAGCCACAATGATTGACTCAATATGCTCGATATTTTGGGCAATATTATTATTTATATGATAATTAATATTATAGATAGAAATTGTGTCCCGACCAGTCGGGTTGATCATGTCCCTTGAGGCACTCGAAAGGATTATTATATTAAACCCTACAGGTGGAATGAATTTTCCGATATAATAATAAAGGTCGAGTGGTATACTCATGTATAATATATTAATTAATTAAAAGCTGTCAGTAGCTTAAATTAATTAATGGACATGAAATATCTTAAACACGGGAAACAATTAATTCAAAAAGGAGCCCAATTTCGTAATTTGGGATTTTGGTAGGAAGTGCAATATTAAATTTTTAGTGGACTAAGTTGATATTTAATAGAGTCATTATATTAGGAAGAGTTCTAATATAGGAAGATTACAACTATTAAGAGTCCTTACGATATCCTCCTTAAGATCCCTAGTAGTAGTCCAAGAGCCTATAAATATGACATTTGTCTTTGATTCTACAATTTAGATAACACATCAATTTGCTTAAGAGTGTTCATAAAATACTAAAAAGCAAAGAAAAATCGAGTGACTCTCATCAAAGGAGATTTCGGCCGATCTATTGTTGTCCAAGTAACATCCGAAAGCTCGTTGCCCACACAACGTCCGGGTGAAGGCGGATCATACTCTAGAAGATCTTGAGGTAGAAATACAAGTAGATCAATGAAGAGTACGAGGAGGTGTTCAATCGACCAAAAGGGAATTTCTACCACTTCGCGTCAGAGGTATTAATTACCAACTCTCATGCGTAAATATATTTATTTGATTGTTTATTAATCTGTTTAGTTAATTAATTGACAAGCCTAAATAGGTCCGGTTTTTATGTTGGTTAGTTTATAAAACCGTTTATAAAATATCTTCATCAACTAGCTTCCGCTGCGTTTTATATTCCAACAATAGCTTGAATATGAGTTCCATCTAATGCCCCCAACACAATCCTAAGGATTTTATTACAAACATATTAAAATATTTAAAAAAATACAAATTCAATGCTGTTAAATATTAAATTTTATGAATGTAAATTCACTGATCTCAAAGAATGGCCAATACAATGAGTTGTTCATTATTTCAGGTGGAACACCGGAAAGATTCTCATGTGGTCTAACAATATCATATGATTATGTGACCAAGGCATCCAACACCTTTTTGAAATATTTGGATATAGTACTTATCAAATGTTTGAATACGTCAGCAGCATCTCGGTAGGAAGCTCATTTCGCCAATATAAATATACATATCCCAACTTGTTCTGCTACTTTTATGAATCTTCCGTCGGATAATAGGTTTATAGCAACCATCAAATCAACTAATTTTATAAACATACCTCTATGAAGTCTTAATTGCTCTTTGAATAAGTCAGGATGTGCATTCAAAAGCCTATGCATATACTCAGCACCACTCCCCCCCTCCAATTCGCAGAGGTCTCCTTGTTGGTGTTGATTCAATAGATGGTCTTATTAATCTCCTTAGCTCTTCCAATCCCAATATCATACAAGCTCGTCTAAAATTTTCTTCCATTCCACATCAATAAGAAAATTTCTTATAACATAAAGAAGAAGATAACTTGAATTTTATTGAAGTGCATAAAGCAGCATCGACAACCAATGAATGAACTTCAAGCATTAAAATTTAAGATAACAAGATAGGTGCTAATGCAGAAACCTATAAAAGAAACTAGAATTACAAATATGAAAATGATATATCCTAAAAGAAAAACATATGGTTTGTGATAATAATAATAATATACTATATTATTTCTCATCAATACTAGACTATCTAATTGATTTCTTTTTTTTTCCTAATAAATTTTAACCACAAATTACTCCTTATTATAAAAAAATATAATAATATTAAACTGTGAAATTAAATGACATATACTTGCATAGTCTAGTTTTTATTATGTATTATACAACAATGTTACGAATTTGACTCCACAATATTAACAGTTCCATTCGAACTAAAAATTACATGTCAACCTTATCATACAAAGTTTTATGGGCGGGGAGTGTGTCAAACACTTGGATGAAAGATATTGACGTTTTTCATGTTGACAAAAATTATAACCTTTAGAACAATTTGACAGTATTGTAACACTCTATGGATGCTCTCGTTTTCAATTCTCACTCTCGCTTTAACTTTCGTTCTCATCCTATCTTCTCCCATGGAGGTGTTGTTCCCTGGATCACCTGGAGCGCAAGCAAGAGCGTAGACGTAAGAGTGGAGAATCTTTAAGGTGATTTAAGTTGTTTCTACAAATGGACCATGAGTCTATGACCAAATAACCATGGTGTGGAAAAGGTGATAAAAACAATATGAATTTTTTAAATGTTGATAATAATAATAATATTAATAATAATATTACAAAATAATTTCTTCAATTCATTTCAGATTTAGTTCAGTTCAGTTCAATTTCGTTCAGTTCAGATTCGTTCAGTTCAGTTTAATTCAGTTCAATTCTATTCAAACGAAGAGAACAAAGCCTTACAAGTAAAAAAATATTCCGTATCCATAAAAATTAGTATCATCGGCATAGTGCAAATGGGAAATCGAGATTTTAAGATCACGAGCTTCTACCGCTTCGATCATGCCATTCCCAACGTCTTTTCTCCGTCACAATGCAGACTTTGATGTTTCTATTAATATAGAACGGGTTAAAAGGCTAAAAAACTTCTAATATTTTTATGAACTTTTGCTTGAGCCTAATGGCTATTAATACATATTCTCTCCATAAAGAAATATATGTCTTTCTAGGTTTTGTGTTTGTTACAAAATATAAGTATATATTTTTATCAGTTTGTTCTTATTATACATCTATCTTTATTTGACTTTTTTTTTGCACATTCCATAATAATCACATACCATTTATCTTAATGTAATTTTATCTTTTATTTATGATAGTACATTTATCAAGGGAATACACCGCCCCCCTAAAGCCCAACACACATTGACGAGTGCTCTTTTTAGCGAGATTGTCCAGGACATGGAAGTTCACTTTGAGATGACTGTTAGACAAAAAGCTATTTTTGAGTGTCTGCGTGCACCACATGCTCAAGAATTTCTCCTTGCCATCCCTATAGATGGTCTCGATCAACATATGTCGCCGATTGAGTATCGCACTATCCTTAAATATCGCCTCATGATCCCAATTTTTCCGGTTGATGAAATTTGCCCAGTTTGTCACAAAGCTTGTTTGGATTCATTCGGAGAGCATGCAGTTCATTGTAGAGAGCTTCCGGGGTTCAAATACCGACACGATTTGGTTAGGGATGCTCTTTTTGACATATTCAGGCGGGCTGGGATTTCAGTTAAGAAAGAAGCACCTATGAATTTCTTGACTGACCCAATAGAAGGAAGATCGACACTTAGACCAGCTGACATTTTGGTCTTTGGATGGATATGAGGGAAACATGCTTGTGTAGATCTAACGGGGGTTTCTCCACTTGTGGGATTGGGGAATCATGCTTTTACGGCAGGTCAGGCTGCTTTGAAAGCCGCTTCATGCAAAGTAACCAAACACGAGAAAGCGTGCCTTGATAACCAACACGCGTTTATACCTTTTTTATTTGATACATTTGGCTTCCTTGCACCTGAGGCTGTGGAGCTGCTCAAAAGAGTCCAACGGGTTATACATGGCAATGTTACGACCCCAAGATCTCTGAATGTAGTTTTTAAAAGACTTAGTTTTGCTATTCAAAAAGGGCTAGCGGCGCAGCTTGTTGCCCGCTTGCCTGTCGTTTCAGTGTAAAATGTTCAGATTTCCTAAGTTCATTAGGAATTCTATTAATTGAATAGGGTAAATTAGTGACTATGTTATGTTCCTTAATACATGACAAAAACTTAAAATTATATATATTCTTTATGGAGGGAGTACTTACATATAAGAATGTAGGGCTGGGATCAGGTTGGAATTTCTGAAAAAAATCAAAACTCGAACTCGATTTTCGGGTTGAGTTCTTCGGGTTCTCGGATTGAGTTCTTTTGCTTCAAACATGTATAAAATGTATGAAATGCACATAGATATTATATAAAATATACATTCATACTTGTTTATTAGGATCGAGTTCGTCGGGTTCTTCGGGTTTTTGAAATTTTGGAGAAAAAAAAACAGAATCCGAACCCGACCCACAAAACCCGAAATGAAGAAAAATATGTGCAAAAAAAATACAACTAGGCCCAACCCGACTTTTCGGGTCGGGGTTTTGGGTTTTCGAGTTAAAAGTCCGAGCCCTATAAGAATGGGCTAAATGGCCCTGGCTATTCAGGCTCGTGGCTCGCCTAAATCTACCCGATAATTATCTACACCAAAAGAGGTGATAAAGGATCACCCTGTCTAAGCCCATTTTCGAAATTTAGTTCTCTCGACAAGTTGTATCATAGACTCAAGTTCACAAAGCAACATAGACCCAAAAATAATACACATAGTACAGGTGGAATGAATTGATCGATGAATTTATATCGTTTACTATGAAATTTCAAAACCGTCCTCATCATACATCTTTTAAGATATTTAAGATATTTGTATGACAATAGATCAACATATACCACTATAAATAAAAAGCAGGCCAAATTTCTCATAACTAGAAACAGTTGTATGCAGGCTACTAGCAATATAGCCCACACAATCCCACAAATCATATAAGCAAAACCTCCAATTAAATATATTTCCAAACACTAAAAGCAACTAAATAAAATCAAGAAAAAAAAATCAGGGCTTCCTATTCCTTCGAACTCCCGTTTTCCTCTCACTCATCCCAACAGACCTCTCCACACTCATAAACGGCACCGGCACCGGCACCGGCGGCTTCTTATACTCCTTATTAGTACAACTCCTCAACGAATACCTCGGCGTCTGAGCCCCCCTCCTCTCGGCCACCGGCGTCATAGTGGATGCCGCCACCGCCGCCTTCTTCCGACCGTCGAACCTGCCGGGCTCTCTTTTCTTAGCGGACTCGACTCTGACACCGAGATCGTAAGAAGGCTTCTTTTCGTACTCGGTTTCGCCTTTCTTTCTCTTCAGCCTTTCGTTTCTTCTCGCTGCGTACTCGTCGTAAAATCTGCCCCTCTCGAATAAATGGATCTTTCGAGGACCGGTCAGAACACTAGCATCGGTCATTGTGGTATCTTCTTTGGGTCCGAGTTCTTGGTGGACCATTTTGGCTAGAGTCATTAGCTCACAGGAAATGGCATGGTACTCGGGATGGAAATCGGATTTCTTGATGTCCCGATTTGGGTTGGGTAACTGGGATTTGGTCACTGAGCCTGTTTTAAAAATCAAATGCAAGAAAAAAATTGCAAACTAGAATCAAGAAAAGAGAAAAATCATTGCACAAAATTAAGAATTTTCAACATTCAAAGTGTCATTAGGCAACTGGGATTTTCAATATCAAAATCAAGAAACTTCACATTTTCATAAGCCCATATTAAAATTCATAAAAATCCATTTAAATAAATAAAAATGAGCCTCTTTTCCACATCAAACTCAGGAAAATTGCAAATCAGAATCAAAGAAAAATGATAGGCAATAACACATTATCCAATTTAATTGCTCTAAAATGAAATTAATAATATCTTATCAAACACAAGGGGGAACACACACACACACACACACAAAAGAAAAGAAAAGAAAAATCACACACGCAAAAGAAAAAAAAAAAAGACCTGGTGGGGTGTGGTGGACGGTGTTACTGTTAGTGGGCTGAAGGGTATTGCGGCGGGGCCTAAGCCGAACGGGAGATCTTGCAAGAGGGGGTTTTCCATTTGATCTCAACATCATTCTCGACATCTTTCTAAGGAGCTTTAAAATTATATCTCAAAACAAAACCCTAAATAAATTTTATTTAAAGAGAGAGAGAGAGAGAGAGAGAGATTAGAAGATGGTGATTCTGAATCCGTGAAGATGGGTTTTTGCCTTTTTGGTTCTAATTTTTGAATCGTCAAATTAGAGTGGAGCGTTTTCCAACGGTCGAATTCTTGATCCTACGGCTGTAAAATGATTTGTTTGAAATGGAAAAGGGAGGTGGTGGCGATATTCCGTTTTGATGCTGGATTTATTACCAAATTAAATTTGTGATTCGATTTTTTTTTTAATTTCTAATTCATTTTTTTATATTTGCATTATTTTTCTTATTTGAATTAAGAATATATAATATACATATATATAATAGTATTACGGATTTGAAACACCACATTAACTCTCTCTCTTATGTGACATTCTCTTAATTTTAAACTTTTATTTATTTAAATCTTGAATTCCACATATATTTAAAATGGTAATTAATCGATGGATAACCTAAATAAATTGAATTCAATGTCTTGAATCGCACATCCATTTAAAATAAAACTTTACCAATGGAGAACCTAAATAAATATTTAGGATTCAATATATGTTTAACTTAGCCAATAAACTTACTTTATTTTTTATTGGAGAATATAATTTGATCAATATCGAATTTGCAGTCGTGTTTATCTAAAATTTTGAATACCACATCGATCGTAAATGAAGGTCTGTCGATTGTAGAACCTAAATAAATATTTAGAATCCATGTATATTTTTTACTCCATAATTATTTTGCTGAGTTTAATAGTTTTATTTCATTGATAAAACATAATTTGGCTAATATTAATTTGGCCGATTATTACACCAAATGAATAGTTTTATTTTTATTGAAAATTTAATTTGGCCAATTATTAATTTGTATTAATAGTATTTATATATAAACTTAAATTTCACATCGATTTTGAACGAGACTCCGTCGGTTGGATAACCTAAATAAATACTCAGAATCAATTTGTATTTTTTCATCTCACCATTATTTTGCACCACCAGTTAATAATTTTTTTTCTATTGAAAAATATAATTTGATCAATATTTTTCTACCCAAACATAACAAATTTGGCTAAAGTTAATTAGGTCAATTTCTATGTTAACCAAATAAATAATTTTACATATATTTATATATATATATATATATATGTAAAATAGCAAAACATATTCAGAGCACCACTTTAACTCTCTCTAATACATGGTATTTTTTAATCTTTTTATCAAAAATATTCCATGCCACGTTGGTTTTGAATGAGACTTCACCGATTAGAGAACTAAATAAATACTTATAATCAATATGTATTTTACCATCAAATTTCTCATATACAATTAATTTGACCAATTATTGAGTTGGCCAAATAAATAGTGCCATTTTTATTGGAAATAAAATTTGGCTAATCATTGAGTTAGCCAAATAAATAATCTTATTTTTATTGGAAAATTTAGTTTGGCTAATTTATTTTTGTTTAATTCAATTTGTTCAATTATCAACATCTAACAATGTGAGTGAATTTGAATTTTTTTAAAGTCAGATGTAACAATCAATGACTGTTACAACTTATATTTGATTATGTAGATTTTATACGTTTTAATAGATTTGAGTAATTACTTCATATAGTCAGTGTGTATTTTACCATCATGTTTCTCATCGCCAGTTGATTTGACCAATTATCGGGTATAAATATGGTTAGTTTTTGAAACTATAATTTGGCCAATCATTATGTTTATTATTACACTTCATTTGGTTAATTTATTGACGTTTAATCTAATTTGTCTAATTTATCGACGTACAACAATCTAAGCGGATTTGAATTTTTTTTGAAGTCAGATGTAATAACCAATTATTATAATAACTTATATTTGATTATTTAGATTTTATATTTTTAATAGATCTGTGTAATTAGTGCACATAACTATATAGATTTGCAAGGGAAACATGTACAAAATTATCTTTTAATCGAGTTTGAGAAGGGATAGGTGTATAATATATAAATAGATTTCAGATGGCTGAACCCTAGCTATCAAATTTCGGGTATCACCATATGAATTTGAGATGAAAACGCATAGTAAATTCGCTTTTAAGTCGGATTTCAAATGAGTTATATAATTTATAAACGGCTTCGAGTGGCTGAATCCTTACCTCATCTTTTTGTCTTCCATTTTTTTCTGTCGTGATGATGAATTCCGAGTGGCTGAACCTAATTAATAAATATAACTATCGAGTTTTTTGCATTAATAAATTTGATTAAAAAATATATATATTTTTTTAGATTCTTGTTTATTTAAATTTTCCTTCCCACCTTGATTTTCAATGGCACTCCACTGATTGACTAAATAAATATTTAAAATAAATATGTATTGTACTACCCCATAATTATTTTACATCATCACTTTAATTTGAACATCTAGAGTTAGCCAAATGAATTGTTTTATTCTTATTAGAATATTTAATTGGATAAATTATTAAGTAAAGTTCAATGGTCCAAATATGTATATATATATATTTCTTTTTTAATATTTAATTTATATATGCATAAATATTATTTTTTTACTTTTTTTAATAATTCGATTCTCTTTACTTCCAAATAAATATATAAAATACTAATAGCAATACAAATTCGGAGTGACTCTCTAAAATCTTGAATTTCACAATAAAGTATAGGTATATAAATTGTAAAGGATTGTTGAAGATTGTATAATCCCCAACTTATACTAGAAATTTAATTGTTAAGTTTTTATCATTTGTAATATTTATTCTTGACCTTCACTTTACAATATTTGAGTTTTTATTGAGATGGATGAACCAATTAATATAGCAACTTATGTTTAGTTATTTAAATTGTAAAGATTTAAATATGTTGAGTAATTAGCAGATATTATGTAGGGGTCTGGAATATAAACGGGTAATAAAGTCATCTTTTAATCGAGTTTGTGATGAATACGAGTGTATGGATTTTAAACGGGTTTAAGTGGCTGAACCATACTCTCATTGTTTCATGTGTTACTATACGAATTTTGAACTGAAATAAGTAATAAAATTACCTTTCAATCGAATTTAGGACGAGTACACGTACATACATTAAAAATGAGTTCGAATGGTTGAATTCCATCCCATCAATTCTATTTATTAGTGTGTTCCGCTGCGATACGATTCCGAGTGGTTAAACCATAACAAAGCATTAAATTATGTTTTGTTCCGGGAAATCCTTCCCGTGTTGGTGTCTTACCTAATACTAGTTGTAGGGGGATAAGAGTTATGGTAGGTTCTAGACTCTTCCATAAGTAGTTGGATACTGTTAGATGTCTTACCTTAACTAGAATCCTATGTATGGAAAGACTCTCTTTGTAAAGCCTATATAAAGGCCCCTCTATTCATTGTTATCAATACAATTGATTGCTGTCTTTACTTTTCTCCTCAAACACGTTATCAGCACGTAGCTCGAACGAAAGAAAAAAAAAATCGGCCGAGCATCGCCCTAGCCCAGCCATCGATCGCCGCTTGCCACTCAGCCTGCCAAGCTTCCGCCGCCGGACCAGCTCCAACGCCAGCTCCGCCGCCACACAAGCTCAACGCCACAAGCTCGCTGCTGCTGGCCACAAGCCTGGCCAAGCTCGCCAAGCCTGCTCGCCGCCGCTGCCACAAGCCCGCCACCGCTGCTCCGCCACCGGACGCCCAAGACTCTCCGCAACCGACCACCGCCACCGGACCGCCTCGCCGGACCGCCACTCGCCCAGAGCCGCCGACCACGCCACCAACTGCCGCCAAGACTCCGCCCGCCGCGCCGATCACCGCGACCGCCGCCGCGGACCGCCGCCACTGTGCCTGGGCCCAGCCTTAGTCCGACCTGGGCCCGACTCTCGGACCAAAACCCGAACATCAACTTATCTTCTGAGCCGTCAAAATTGCGCGCCTCCGGTTTCACGTCGCCGCATCGAGTACCAACCGAGATCGAAGCACAAGACAGATACAAAGACATACCTAATTTTATAATCGAGGTAACTATCTGACTCGTCCCTTTTCAATTCTCTCCTTTTTGGGAATTTTTCTTTTGGGGACACGGGTTTTGGGTTCTTTATCTCCCACGCTACTTTGCGGTGGATGAGACCGCGAGAGAAGTCGGTATCTCTGCGTGTCGAAGAAAACTGTGTGACGGTCCTGGGGGAGTCACGGAATTGTTGAAAAGTCGATACTTGTGGTTGTTTGCATACACCACGTATCTGGGTGCGATCTGATATCGCCGTTTTTTGTCGACTTTATTAAACAACAATTAAGGGAAGTAAATCGAGTAACGGTTATGTTACACGCTTTTAAAAGCATCGATTGTGACCGTTTACATTGTCACTGAAAATCCAACAAGACTAACTTCCTCTTGTTTATATCTTGTAGATGGCACAAAGCTCCAATGTTCATCCGGAGTTCGACATCCTTGACCATGCTGGTAAGGAGTACCATAGGTGGGTCTCAGACGTTCGCTTGGCGTTCGTCGGTAAGAGATTTACTACCACCATCTTTCACTCTAACGAGCCTACCGCTCAAGAACCGAGCGAGGAAACCAAGGCTAATGCACGATGTACTTGCGTAGACATATACATCCGTTGTTGAAAAAGTGTTATATGAACTTACAAACCCCTAAAGAACTATGGGACACACTCGAACAACGATTTAATAATGTGCATGATCAGCGCTTCCCCGAATTGCAACTTCAGTGGGAGCAAATCCGATTTTGGATTATGCGAATGTGGAAGCCTATAATCAAGCTGTCCTCGATCTTCGCGCTGATCTTGGTTTTGTGGTGTCAAGAAGTCGATCAAGATTTGATCGAGAAGACTCTTAACACGTTTCCCGTGGGAGCAAGTGTAATTGCTCATCACCGCGTGTTGCCTATGAGGAAGGGAGAATTAAGAACTTTAGTGACCTTATCTCCCACCTCGCGAAAAAGAAAGGCACCATGAGATTATTCTCAATAGCAATGCGCGCCACTGCACGAAGCCGATTCCGAAGTAAATCGGGCTACCCACACGAAAGCACCACGACAAAATAGAAAAGGCAACGCTACTCGGCTTTTGCAAGCACCACGGATGCATGACTCGAGCAAGCAAGGGAAAAGACGAGGTCGTCGTTCCAACGTGTGGAAGAGGCAAGGTGGCTCGGCCACGGACCTAGTGGAACCCAACCACGTGGGCCGCCTCCGCCACGGAATGGAACCACTCCAAGGGAAGGCCGGAATTGCTATACTTGCGGATCGAAGAAGCATACTTACCGCAATTGCAAAGCGCCAAAGAACATCCAAGCTTACTACAAGCACTATAAACAATATTTGGCTCAAGAGTCGAATTACATGGAAGTAGACAATGAGAATACGGAGGTGAACCATATTGAGATCCAGACTGAGATCCCTCCTCTCACCATTGCGGACAAAGACCAACATATGGATGTTGCCGACTTTGACTAGTTTTACGCTTTGGTTATGTTTTGTCTTGTTTCTAGTTTCCGAGAACTACTTTGGATTTTCATGAATGTAATAAAGTTGGCTATGATGAATAAAATTCTTTTAATTCTTTGTGATTGTGCAAAGATGAATTTTATTTTTCCCCTCGAAAGCATGTTTGGTTTATCACAAAATAATTGCTAGCAACGAATTGCTTGGTTAAAATAAAAATTTGATACATTGGTAGGATTTTATCAAAACTTTTGATCAAGACTAGGCGCATCCTCCTTGGTATTTGTTTATGCTTTGAGAGTTCAAACGGAATCAGTGGTTTTTAAACAAATTTAGTCATCGACATTCCTACTTTCTCTGCAAGTCTACCAAGTTGGAGTTACCGAAAGGATCATTAGTAGAGATATAAATCGTAAACCAAGACGCGTTTTAAAGTATCTAAACGCTCCTATGGCCATATTTCCATAGTATTGTATCAAAAATAATACCTTTGAAAAAGGTTTAAACCTTGCTCTTTCACTCAACAATAGGGAAATACCAAAACAGCAAATTAAAACGAGCACTGAGATCTTAGTTTAATGATCCAGAAAGTGCACGACCTATGGATAGAAAGATACGGAAGTCTAGTTTCCAGAACAACTGACCGTTCGTCCATAGCCTTCTTAACGAAGAAGTTATTGCTGTTTTAGTGAACAAAGGTCAAGCTGCGCGGAAATTATTTCAGCGATTGTGCTAACTTTGATCCTAACCAACTTGGTCGAATTTCCCCAAACTCGATGTAAATGAGTTTTCGCTATGTCTCTAAACATAAGACTAATTGAGTTTCATGTCTTATTGTAGATGTCTCGTGGCGAAATTGAGTGCCTTGCTGATAGTGGAACAACCCACACTATTCTTCTAATAGGCAATTATTCAAGGATATTGTGCCATACATATCCTCTGACAACAATGATTGGTTCCTCCCAAGTAATTCAAGGGAGGGGACTGCTCATTTCTTGCTACCTAATGGTACGCATATTAATGTCACAAATGCTCTCTATGCCCCAAGAGCAAACCGAACCTTGCTAAGTTTTAGGGACATCCGTGCCAACGGTTATCACCTTGATACACATTGTGAGAATGGGACAGAATTTTTGTGTGTTACTCTGGCATAATGCGGAAGACGCCGCGTTCTCGAGAAACTTATGAGTCTAAGTAGTGGTTTATACCAGACTACAATAAGGGTTATTGAATCCTATGCTGTGAGTCACGAAATGTGTGATTCCGAAGCATACCAACTATGGCATGACCGACTCGGTCACCCTGGACGCGACATGATGATTCGCATTTTGAAAAACTCACATGGTCATCCGTTTTTCAAGTCCATAAAACGATTGGAAGCACCACTCGATATCGGCATTGATGTGAGTGAGCTTGATACCGTATCACCGGGACTAAAGATCGCACGCCCTATTAAGGTTGACGGTGCATCTCTCGTAAATCCCGAGGCTTCCGTGGCAATTTCTAATGCCCATAAATCATTTTGTAAAGCCTGTTCACTAGCAAAGTTGATACCCTCTCCGTCCTTTGCTAAAGACTCAACACAAAATATTCGCTTCTTACAAAGAATTCAAGGGGACATATGTGGACCTATTCAACCAGAGTGCGGACCATTTAGATATTTTATGGTTCTGGTTGATGCATCGACGCGATGGTCACACGTCGCTCTGCTATCCACAAGAAACGCTGCATTTGCTAAACTCCTAGCACAAATCATCAAGTTACGGGCTAACCACCCCGACTTCCCAATCTCGTCATTAAGATTGGACAATCTTTGGAGAGTTTACGTCAAAGTCTTTTGACGACTATTGCATGTCGATTGGGATTGATGTTGAACATCCCGTCCCCCACGTTCATTCGCAGAATGGCCTTGCCGAGGCTATGATTAAGCGGTTACAGCTTATCGCCCGAGGATTGGTATTGCGCACCAACTTGCCGATTTCTGCATGGGGTTATGCAATTTTGCATGCGGCTATACTTATTCGCTTTCGACCCACTGCCAATCAACCGTTTAGTGCGTACCAGTTGGTAACTGGATATGAGCCTGATATTTCACACTTACGCATTTTTGGTTGTGCGGTATATGTGCCAATTACGCCTCCACAGCGTACTAAAATGGGTCCGCAAAGACGATTAGGTATATATGTTGGCTATGAATCGCCTAAAATTATCCTCTATTGGAACCTTTGACAGGAGATCTGTTCACTGCAAGATTTGCAGATTGTCACTTTGATGAGACAAACTTCCCGTCGTTAGGGGGAGAGAGGAATCGAACGATTCCAGTTGAACGCCAGGAAATTGTCTGGTGTGCTCCCTCCTTGCCTCATCAAGATCCCCGCATGCCTCAATCCGAGCTAGAAGTGCAACGTATTCTCGGCCTTGAAAGTTGCGGATTCGATGCCCGGCGCCTTTACCGTCTGCGAAAGTGACAAGATCTACCATTCCCGCCGCGAATGTTCCCGCAAGGTTGGAAGTCCCACTATAGGGCAAGGTTCGGCCGCCCAAAGGAATGATGCCACCGGCGTCAACCTTAGTGGTGGGACGGCCGCTTGCCGCTCTTATCCCTCGCCGAAAGAGGGGAGGCCAGTGGGTAGAAAGGATACCGAACCTCGAAAGAGAAGAGGAACGGAGGCACAAAATCCTCTCATCATCGACACAGTGACTCCGTCACACGAGATTATCTCTGACTACGGATATGTCCTCGAATCAACAATGGAACAATCGACGGACGCGTCGGAAACTTTGTTGATGTCAGAAAATAAAGAAATCTCGGTGCAATGTACGAGTGAATACGTACTATTGGACAGGTCGTCCACGCTAGTCGACGATGCTTTTGCCTACTCCGTCGCTCAAGAAATTATTGAAGACGACGACGCTGAGCCGCGCTCGGTTGCTGAGTGTCAACAACGAGCCGATTGGCCGAAATGGAAAGATGCAATGCAGGCTGAACTAGACTCAATGGCTAAACGTGAGGTATTTGGCCGTATCGAGCCAATACCCGTGGGCGTTAAACCAATTGGACATAAATGGGTCTTTGTTCGTAAACGCAATGATAAGGATGAGGTCATGCGTTACAAAGCGAGACTAGTTGCCCAAGGCTTCTCGCAGCGCCCTGGCATTGACTACGAGGAGACGTATTCTCCCGTTATGGACATCATCACTTTCCGCTACTTAGTCAGTTTGGTAGTGTCCGAAAAACTGAACATGCAGCTTATGGATGTGGTTACAGCGTATCTTTATGGGGATCTAGATACGGATATCTATATGAAAGTCCCCGAAGGGATTTCATGGCCCAAATCAAGTAGCTCTAAACCACGGAGCGCGTACGCTGTGAAATTGCGTCGTTCACTGTATGGCTTGAAACAATCCGAAGGATGTGGTACAACCGCCTAAGTGAATACTTGGTTGGGAAGGGATACAAGAACAATGACATCCGTCCATGCATATTCGTGAAAAGAGCAGATGCGGGATTCGTGATTGTAGCCGTCTATGTAGATGACATGAATGTCATCGGTACCATAGATGAGGTCAATGAAACGGCCCGCTACCTTAAATCCGAATTCGAGATGAAAGATCCGGGAGGACTCGATTACGCTTGGGCTTAGAGCTAGAACATCGAGATGATGGTATACTCATTCATCGACCGCCTATGTCCACAAAATGCTCAAAGCGATTTAGCATGGACAAGGCACATCCTCTTGCTACCCCCATGATTGGTCGAAGTCCTGAAATGAACAAGGATCCGTTTCGCCCTAAAGAGGAGGATGAAGAGGTCCTTGGAGCGTAAACACCGTACCTTAGCGCAATCGGTGCGTTGTTGTATCTCGGCTCAATGTACTCGTCCGGACATCGCATTCTCTGTGAATCTGTTAGCGAGATTTAGCTCCGCTCCCACGATAAGGCATTGGAATGGAGTAAAACACATCTTTCGATACTTGAAAGGCTCCGGTGACCTTGGATTGTTCTTTCCCTACGCAAAAGAGAGTGATATTCGAAAGGAATTGTTGAGGTGAAGACGATGCATACCGACCGCCGATCTTCCTCCGATATTGCGGCTAAGCATGGTAGCTTGACTACCGGAAGTGCTAATGCGAGCAAGCTTACCCCTTATGCAGAGAATCCTAACGACACGTTAGTTGGATTTGTCGATGCTGTTATCTCTCGACCCGCATAAAGGACGTTCCCAAGCTGGTTATGTGTTCACCATTGGGAATACGGCGATATCTTGGCGATCTACCAAGCGGACCCTAGTTGCTACTTCCTCGAACCATGCAGAGATAATTGCATTGCACGAATCCGTAAGGGAGTGCATTTGGCTCGATCGGTCATAGACCATATACGAGGAACGTGTGGATTAGATCCCACTACAAAGAACCCCTACTTGCATCTTTGAGGACAATGCGGCATGCATTGAGCAGATGAAGTTAGGTTTCATAAAGGGTGACAATACCAAGCATATTGCGCCAAGTTCTTCTATAATCAGCAGCAGAAATTGCTGAATATTGAAGTGAAACAAGTGAGTTCCGATGAGAATATCGCAGACTTGTTCACTAAGTCTCTGCCAAAATCTACATTTGAGAAACATGTGAGAAGCATCGGAATGTATCGATTATCCGAGCTCAACTAAAGATGGCTCGATAGAATGAGCTGTCATGTATACCTCAGGGGGAGTATACTTCACATGATTCTGACATTTGTAGTTGGTGCGTTGCGCTCTTTTTCCTCACCAAAGTCTTTGTTTTTCCCACGGGGTTTTATTTGACTTGGAAAGGTTTTTTACCGAGGCAACACATTGTGCACCATATTAGTATTAGCGTTCGACACAGGGGGAGTGTTCCGGGAAATCCTTCCCGTGTTGGTGTCTTACCTAATACTAGTTGTAGGGGGATAAGAGTTATGGTAGGTCTTAGACTCTTCCATAAGTAGTTGGATACTGTTAGATGTCTTACCTTAACTAGAATCCTATGTATGGAAAGACTCTCTTTGTAAAGCCTATATAAAGGCCCCTCTATTCATTGTTATCAATACAATTGATTGCTGTCTTTACTTTTCTCCTCAAACATGTTTAGATTTTTACTTATAAATTATAATGTAAAGTGATTAGCCGTCGAGTTTCGATGGGCTATATATTAGTATATTTTATTTATGTTAGGTTGAACTAAAAATATACTCTTTTATTAGTCCTGCTACTTTATACTCTCCATAATTTTGTGAACAGCATTTTACCCATATAATTTATTCAAAAATGTGACTTCCCCCTTATATCTTTTACATCCGTGTTTTCCTCTCTATAATTTATAACTTGACCGCAATGTTCCCCCTCTCGACTCGCCCCCAGTTTAAATGCTATAAAATCCCAAAAAATCCACACATGTTATAAATATCTTGATTGATATTTATCATGTGGATTGATACTTACCATGTATTGATAGAGCCACATCTCTCCAATCACATCCCATATATATTCGTGTTTTATGGCGTTGTACAGTATACTTTACAGATATAATATTATTATGATTATTTTATTTATAAAGCATAGGTACAACCCCATAAATCCGGGTGTGTATGGGGTGTGGTTGGAGAGATGCGACTCTATCATTCCTCATTTTGTGAAACCTTAACCCTAGCTCTGTATCTCTCTATATATCTTGACCGCAAAGTTCTACCATCTACCACTATATATATATATATATAAGGAATTGTCCATACATAAAATTATTGATACGGGCCTTTTCCACAGAAAAGGGGAATCTTGTGTTACGATAGAAGCAGAAGTGATGTGGATTATTCAAGAATCGAAGTCGATTTGCTTTATAAAAAGCAGATATCAATGAACTTCTATGAAATGGTTTCACGGGATTCAGCCAATTGTCTTGATTGTGGAATATCATTGAGAAATAGGAATCCGTGTTATTAAAGGATTTCCTGCGATTATTTCTAGTATGGAATGAGTCAAGCATCCACTTTGGTATCTTATTGAACAAAAAGGGTCTTCCTCCAGTAATCAAGAATTTATTTCGGGAAGTATCATGATCATCCGATTTCCATTTTTTAAAATTAACAATTTGAAGACCTATTGATAACAACTGATTGCAGAGTTGATCATTCGAACCTATCAATTCATAGATGTAGATCGCGGACCTATGAATGGGAATATTCCCCAAACTCACAGATAAAAAAGGAAGTGAGTTAGACAAAAAGAAAAGAAACTTGGACAAAAAGAAAGGAAGTGACTTGGACAATTCTTTTGTAACCTCATACCAATAAATCGAATCTTGATATTGTAATTGATCGAACACTATCCCATTGGACCATTTGTATCTATATGCATCAGGATACCGACTCATGGACCTCTCGGTTCGAGAAATCAAGATAAGAGGATCGAACCATTTCTTCTGACTCTTTTTCAATTTCGATAAATGTTGGTTGATCGTATATTTAATTGTGGGGATAGTTATATGATTCATAATATCCGTTACTATTTGATCCCTTTGAATTCCATATTCGTTGTAGAAGTTTAAATCGTATCTATTCATTAAAAAGAATGGATTCAAATCCAATATATTACTCGTGATGAATAGATCAGAAACGTCTTGAATTATATCATAAAAAATAGGAGGTAGAACCAATAAAGATTTCTTTTTCGCTTCATCCCTGGCCTCATTCAAGAATTGTTTTTGATCCAATCCGTAGGAATCAATAGAAAAGGCAAATCCCTTATGATACACCAGATCCGGCTCGGTTATTGATAGAGTGAATAGATCTGCCATTTCTTGTTGAAATCTCCCTTTGGAACTGTCCATATCCGGTTCATCCTTCGTAACCCTATCACACCCTGGATCCGATGAAATAGGATGAATTGAGACAAGATTTTGTAAATACGTAATTATCTTGAATATATTAACCAGCTTCTTTATTTTCCTTTCGCCTGGTAGGGACATATGAAATATCTTTTTGTTTATTCATCAATTTCGTATCTCTAGTGGACCTCTCGGTAGGATTCGAACCCGGATGATCCGACCATCTATCGGAGAAAAAGAACGAACCGATCTTGTAGGATTCCCAATAAATTCTTCGATTTCTTCCTAAGCCGATGATTAATCATTGGCTTCTCACGCTCCGTGAATAGCCGACATTGAGGAATATCCAGAAAGGCATTTCGGGAATCGGTCCGATTCTATCTCTGCTCCTTTTGGAATATAGAGTAGCGAAACAATCAAACTATTGAAATTTGAAGACCTAGCCGATTCTTCCAATCTATCATTTCGGGTCCAATGGAATTCATAGGTATAGGAAGAAGCCCTATCAAATAGAGATTTTTTCTTTCGACCATATTTCGATTGTTAATACGATATATAAGGACCGCTACTCCAAAGAGTATTACACCCTTGATCGTGAAATATCGATTGCTTGTTGAACCCTGTGAATTGTGTGAAGAAAGTATGATACTAAAAATTCGGGAGTCAAAAAGTTTTAGAAAACGTTCTTGGTGGAAAAAATGTGAATGAAAGACCCTACTAAATTGAATTTAGGCCATGAATCGAGAAATAGTGAGAATTATTGATCTCTCTCAATATCTCTCTCAATTCGAAAATCCGAATTTGAATGTATGTTCTCATATTCCTCCTCCATAAAATGGATTTATTGTATTAAATTAAAATTGAAATTTGGTTATTCACCATGTACGAGGATCTGTTAAGCATCCATGGTGAATGGTTAAAGCACCCAACTCATAATTGGCGACTTCGTAGGTTCAATTCCTACCGGATGCACGTCAACGGGACCCTCCAATAAATAAGTCTATTAGAATCGGCTCTCGTATCAATTGGAATCTTATCATCCATCCATAACGAATCGCTGTGATATATTCATATCATATACGTAATATTTGAACAAGAAAGTAAAAAGTAAAAAGATTCATATCATATACGTAATATTTGAACAAGAAAGTAAAAAGTAAAAAGAAGTGGGCGAATGACGGAATTGAACCCGCGTAATGATGAATTCACAATCCAGGCCTTAATCCACTTGGCTACATCCGCCCCTACTATTACTATTTTACTATTTAATTCATTTAAAATTTAATTACTTAAAAATAATATAAAAATATTTTTATATTATTTTTAAGAAAAATTATAAATAAAAGATTAAATTTCAATCATTTCGTTACATACTGTTATATAAATAGATAAATAACTTCAAAATAATACTCAATTATTAATCAATCCCCCAAAAGTCTATTATATTTTCAAAACCTCCTATAAACTAAGACTAAGTCTTATTGTTGGGCTTCTCTCGAAGCTAGATCTAAAAGGAAGTTATGAGCATTATGTTCATGCATAACTTCCATACTAAGGTTAGCACTGTTGATGATATCACCAAGTATTAATTACACGGCCTTGACTATCTACTAAGGTTTGGTTGAAATGAAATTGAAACCATTGAAATTAAAAAAGCTATAGTGTTGATACCTAAAGCGATACTCACTACAGCCACGCGGCTAGGAGAAGTGTAGTGACCGAGAGTTGTTGAAACTAGCATATTGGAAGATCAATCGGCCAAAATAACCGTGAGCGGCTACGATATTGTAAGTTTCTTCTTCTTGACCGAATCTGTAACCTTCGTTAGCAGATTCATTTATAGGAGCCACCGAATACACCAAACTACGTCTAACAAATGTAAAAATTAGTTCATAAGAACCGCACGCTTTAACCGGTTATTCTAATCCACCTCTAAAAAATAAAAGAACTATAATCAAAAAACTTACATAAAATCAATGCAATAAATTTATACAAAAATTCTACTACGAGAACACGCAATGGAACCGTAGACACCAATTAAAATCCAATACAAGAAATAATTTGATCTATGGTTATTCAACAAGAATGACTTATATATTCGTGTCAACAAATCTCAATAAATATATTAAATATATTCAAGCGGATTACAAAAATAAAATATGGATCATAGAATTTTTAATTTCAATATGACGGTGGGTTGCCGGATTCGAACCGAACTAGTCGGATGGAGTAGATAATTTCTTTGTTATGTTAGTTAAATAAAGAAAAATCCCTCCCAAGCCGTGCTTGCAATTTTCACCGCACACGACTTTCCCTATGTATACATCATTTTCCGTTCTTAGAAAGAAACTTTATTTAAATCAATTGAATATTCAATTGATTTAACCCTTATTACATATTACATACTATATAAACATTTAATAGTATAAATCCATGAATAAATTTTATTTTCAAAATTTCATTATTTATAATCGGCCATATCATAAATAAAAACAATATCCAAATACCAAATTCGATTTCTATATACTTCTGTAAACCGGAAGAAGCTTTTGGGAATATCAAAAAAAGAACGTTTTCTTTCGACATAAGAAATTCTTCTAATAATTCCGAGTCAAATCTTTTCAAAAGAGTACGTAGAGTACTTTTGTGTTTCCGAGCCAAAGTTTTAGCACAAGAAAGTTGAAGTATATACTTTATTCGATACAAACTTTTTTTTTTTGAAGATCCACTATGATAATGAGAAAGATTTCTGTATATACGCCCAAAGCGCTCAATAATATCAGAATCTGATAAATTGGCCCAAATCACCTTACCAATAGGATGCCCCAATGCGTTACAAAATTTAGATTTAGCCAAGGATCCAATCAGAGGCATAATTGGAACAATAGTATCAAATTTCTTAATAGCATTATCGATTAGAAATGCATTTTCTAGGATTTTACTCCGTATCATCAAGAGTTAATTCGCAAGCTTAATAGATAACCTAAAAATTCAAAGGATTGATTGGCTAATTGGATTATATACATCCTATGGCTTAAAACCACAGAGAAAAATGCCATTGCCAAAAAGTAATCAAGTAAAATTTCCATTTATTCATGAAAAGGGGCGTCCCTTTTGAAGCCAAAATGGATTTTCTTTGATACCTAATATAATGAAAGCAAGGTTCTTTGAACACCCATAGGTTCGCTTGAAAATCCTTAACCTTTACAAAGACATTCACAAGATATTTTATTTTTCCATAGAAATATATTCGTTCAAGAAGAACTCCAAAGGATATTGATCGTAAATGATAAGATTGGTTACGTAGAAAGATGAAAATGTATTCGTATTCATATACATAAGAATTATATAAGAATAAGAATAATCTTTGATTACTTTTTGCAAAAAAATAACTGGCTTTCTTTGGAGTAATAAAACTATTCCAATTTTTGTTAATAAAGAATCGTAATAAATGCAAAGAAGAGGCATCTTTTATCCAATATCGAAGAGTTTGTACCAAGATTTCCGCATGGACCAAGTGGGGTATTAGTATATCTAATACGAAATTTAAATGTGAAAAACTGTCCTCTAAAAATGGAAATATTGAATGAATTGATCGTAAATTCTGCGATTTTACTATCTTTTTATTTTTATTTTCTAGACAAGATATTAATCGTAGAGAAAATGGAATTTCCACAATAAAAGCAAGCCCTCGATATGATTTCCGAATACCAACTTTTGGTGCGCATCAAAATGGAGTTTGATTAGAAGCATTAGAAGAAATAAAAAATGATTCTCGTTGATACATTCGAGTAATTAATCGCTTAACAATCAAGAACCGGATTTATTGTCATAACCTAAACTTTCCGAAGAAATAAAAATAGATCTACCTGAAACCACGATCATGAGCAAATGAATAAATATACTCTAAAAATAAGTGGATATAGGAAACGGTTTTGTTGAGATCTTTCTAGTCAGTAAATATTTTTGGATTTCCTCCATTTGAAATTTAAATCAAAAGTAGAAAATTTTGTGGGTTATCAAATGATACATAGTACGATATAGTCAAAACAAGATATTCTAGTCGAATAGATACCTCGTAAATGTAAAATTATCAACAGACTCTCTACCCTTCCCTTATTCCTATTCATTTACTTTCATTCGTCTATGTTATAGGATAAACAAGATGTTTAGAAATCTTTTATTTTATAAACCTAATCGCTCTTTTGATTTAGGAAAAACTTTCTTAATCAATATACTGCTTCTTTTACACACGCATTTTCATTTCATACTAGAGAATGTTAATAGTTAGGATTCATTAAAAAATAGATCCACTTGTGGGGAGAAGTCCTTCCCGTATCAGGCACTAATATATTTTTAACGTCTAATTAGATCGGTAAATTATTCAAATTAAGAATAAAAGCTGGTTGCTTTTTCTTTCTAATAATGAATTGAAGCTCTGGGGCCTTATCTGTAATATCTGCAAATTTTCGATTTTCGGTAAATTTCTTTTTTCGACCAAAGTTCGTTTTGACAACTCTATCATGACCATTTCGTCATTCGGAGAATATTTAATTCTGCACTTTTTATCATCCGAGTTCGTTTCGGTGCTGCTTTGTTGAGTTCCGTGCTTTTTAGCGACTTTTCCGCGCTTGAGTTCGGTTCTTGCGAATCTCGTTCGAAACTGTCGTTTGGGGTTTTTCGTAAGTTCATTTAACGTTGTTATACGTGTTGTGAGCTTCGGTTTGATTATTCGTTGTCGTATGGTGATTTTCGGGCATTTGGGCCATTTTCGTAATTTCCCAAAGTTTGGGGTAATTACCTTCCGTTGTCGAACTTCGAGCCTTCGGGTGGTCGGAATCGGGTGTCCTACTAGCTCTTAGATTCGTCCTTGTGAGTACTTCGTAACCGTATCTTCGGTTCGTATTCAGGTTCGGGTTTCGGTGTCGTTTTGTTGAATTCAGGATTACTAAACGACTTTTCTAAGTATGAGTTCGTCTTTGTTAGATCACCATTAATTCTTGGTAACTCCAAAAATTATAAATCTTTGCAATATTATAGAACATCGAGTTAGCTTTCCAATGGTTCGAACGGTGAGTCAATCAGAGTCCGGACGAGAGAGTTATGGTCGTTTCAGTTCTTGGCCAATCGCTGTGGAAATGGAGCTTTTTCCTCAAAATTCTTCACATTCGAACTTCCAGGAGCCTTTCGGCCGATAGGGGGGGGGTCGATAGGCTCCACTGCCGGCATTCTGTATGGGTATCGGTTGGGCCTATCGGCCGATAGGCTGACCGATAGGTTCTGCTGTGTTTCACTATATTACACGGGATCTGGGGAGGATTTTTCATTTTCCTCTCCTCTCTTTTCTTCCTCTCGTCTTGGGCGATTCAGGAGCAACTCTTGGGCGATTTTAACATTTTCGGACTTGAAGAAATCATCCACTTCGAGTTTTGTTGTAGATTATCGATTTCTTCTTGAATCATTCATCCTAATCCAAGGTAATCTTCTAAGAACCCATTTTTGGGAGATTTGGGGGTTTTGGGTTTTTCTTCCGATTAGTTCCGTTTTGTTGGTGGATTCTTGATGAATACGATTAATATTGTTAGTATCTTTAGTTTCCTACGGATTCATGGATATTTTGTGGATTTTTACGGAATCAAGAGGGTTTGGTTGTGGTCCGCCCTCGTTGTTAATTTTGGTATGAATATACATGAATCGTAGGCGGGTTTTCGGGTGTATTCCATTTCCGTATTCGACTAGAGTTGGTTGTAATTATGTTCTTCGAATCGTTAGGTTTGGTTCCGTTGATTCCTAGTGTTCGTCGGTGATTATCCTTTCCGTTCGTTGCGTCATCAAAATATTCAAGGCAAGTATTTTTGGAAACCTTTATGCTTAACGTGAAATGGTAATGTATATTGTGTGTGCTTTACTCACCTCGGGAGGGTCCGACGGGATCACGGAGGGAATCTATGGCTTCGTCCTGGATTCATGAGTTTGATTCGCTAGCCAGCTCGGGAGGGTCCTTAGAGGCCTCGAGTGGGATTCGTGGCTTCGTCCCGGTCCTAGGTGACGTGTGGTGCTTGGTTTGTTTTATGAATGTGGCCAGCTCGGGAGGGTCCTTAGAGGCCTCGAGTGGGATTCGTGGCTTCGTCCCGGTCCTAGGCAAATTAATTGTGACTGTTTGTTTCCGGAAAAGACATGTCTTGTTTTGGTTTTCGAAATGATATTGGTGCATGTACTATGAAATGTGTAAGCGATTGGTTTGCCTTAATTACTTGTACTAGCGTAATTGCTAACCCCTCTGGGGACCCGTTGTCGGGGAAATTCGTGTTATGGATTTCAGGTTATGTTCAGCCAGACGAGCGGGCGCTGGGATGGTACGAGGATGTCGGCCAAGGTTGTTGACATGTGCAATCGAGTCTTGTTATTTCTTACTGTCTCTTTTGATGTGGATGTTTTCCAAATTGTAAACTTATAGATTGTACTCGCGAGTACTTAGGCTTTTCCTTTCAGATTGTGATTGGTCTTCGTTGGAGTTACTGTATTTGTCGGTTGATGTTATTTATGCCGGTTGTACCGGACGTGTTGTTTTATGTTCTTATTGTTAACAATTGTTTCCTTGCTAACCGAGGCGGTTAGTCGAGTGGTGTTTTCTTGTGTTAGCCTGGTGGGTCCCATGTAGGGGTCCACGGCGCTGTAATTCTCCTCGAATATCTTGGGGGTGTTACAGAAATGGTATCGGAGCTCTAGGTTTATGGATACCTAGGCTTGTTGGTTATTTGGGTCTAGTCGTATTTGTTTTGCACATTGTCACACCGCCGCCAAAGATCTCAAGACATCCAAAGGCTCGTAAGTTTTCCTTACTCGATTCTCTTGTTTTCTCGTATTGAAATTCCACTTCTTGAACTGTGATTGCCTCTCTCGTACTTATTGTCGAGTTGTTTTCGATCCTTCCGGTTCGTGTACTTTTGATTCTAGTATTGCGCAGTCCTTTGTCTCCCTGGAGTATGTGCGCCGTTCTGGACTTGACCGTTTGTCGTTTTGCGAGTTTTCCATCGCTAAACTTCCTAGCGTTGGTGGGATCGTTGGTGATCGAAAGATCCGAGTTTTGCTCCGTGGTATATTGTGAGAGGGCTTGACTCTCTAGTCTTTTGCTGTGTGATGGAATCTGTGTTTGGTAATTGCGATATACTAAATGTATGTTGAGCCGAATGTACCGATGAGTTGAGAAACTCACGTAGCTGGTTTCGACATATGTCCAAATCGGTGATCTTTGGTTACGCTGTTAAACTTGGAGAGATAGTTTGACATATGCTTGGAATTAGTATTTCCGAGTTGCGCTTTTTGAACTGGTGATTTTTGAATGTCGTATATGAGTGTGTCCGGGAATTGTTGGTACTTGGCTAATTATTATTATTTACAACCAATGTGTTTCTATTAATAATAATACATGTGGCGTGCATGCTTGAAAATTTCTTAGACTTGATCGTATTGTGGGTTTTTGAAAGTGACATGAATTTGGGCGAGCTAGCCTTGTATTTTCAAATAAAACCTTGTGTCGTATTTAAAGGTCATGTTTAAAAGTGTTTTAGGACATTTTATAAAATGCTACCATTGTTAAGCCCTTGTCGTGTTTAAAAGGGTCTTGAAAACGATTTTTAACTTACCGGTTTTATTTTCGAATGACTAGAGTATACGATTTTAAAAATCGATTAGCACTGGGAAACCTAGTCATCGAATCATGTTGTGTTTGTCGAGTTTTGTCTTAACGGATTTTGTCCGACTTAGTCGCATCGCGACGCGTCGCTTGAGATCATTGGTCGTGATTAGTATCGAGGTGGTCGTCACTTACGTGCGATCTATGGATGTTAAACTCCTTCCTTGTGTTGTGCCTCGTGTGACACGAGTTATTTGTATGATTAGTCGTTAAATGATGGAATCCTTCGTGGATTTTGATTTCACGATATGTGTTTATTAGACTCTCGTATTTGGTTTATACGAGGAGTGTCGCCACCTTGATGTATTTTCGTACCGTATTTTATCCGCTGCGTGAGTTCTTTCAAACGGCTTTCGGTATTTTGCAAACTGAGTTTTATTTCGTAAAACCGATTCCTTGAATCAAGTTTTGGCATTTTGGCCTTGAGTATTTCATGATGGTTTGACAAATGATTTTTGTGAGTTTTGGAAAATATTACCGTCATTGGTCTTTTTAGCATTTTTGAAATGACGTGGGAAATTGTGCTTAGCCTGGTAAACCTGTGGGAGAAAGGTTTACGGCATGTAATCTTTCTGATATGTTCTGTTGTTGTCTCTGTTGGTCATTAGCGCACACTACGCTTTGCGGCTAGCGCGCGCAAGAGTGCGTTGGTAGCACGCTAAGGGGAGGATAGCGCACGCTACCTGGTAGTTCAGGGCAGTCCAGGAGCTACTGGACTGGGTCTGAAGTTCTCGTTAGCGCACGCTAACACTTGGGGTTAGCGCACGCTAACAGTGTATTTTTGGTCGGGAGTTTTGTTTGGTGTCGTGATAGCGCACGCTAACCTTAATGATTAGCGCACGCTAATTGTGTCCAGTATAAATACTGGACACCAGTCTAGAAGTTGCATTTTTTTTTCTTCATTTCTTCTTCTTCCTCTATGAGTTTGAGACGTAGCGACTCGGTTTCACATCTAGGCTGATTTTTCTTCCATCCAAAGGTGTTTTGGAGTATCCTAGATGATTTTTAACATCATCTAATCCATTGTTCTTCGCCGAATCTAGGTATTTTCTTGAATCCCTAGAGTTGACTTTTTGGAGTTTTGTTCTTGATATCGTTTTCCATCCAGTTTTGATAAACTGATTGTTGTTTTAACGATGTTGTTAAACATATCCTGAGGATTGTATATCATTGTCGTAATTTTGAGCGATTTAATGCGTGTGATATGATGTGTTTAAGTGAATGTTGATACGTGCGAATTTTGGGCATTTTGGCCTATTGTACTTCTGAAAAACCTTGAGTATCTTAGAAAATAAACCTCGAGACGTACTTTTAAAATGAATTATTTTCTCACAGTGCTCTCAAGATGCCTACTAGTGCCACGCTATGTTTCAAAATTATCCTACTTTGAGGATCAAAATATTTTGAGATATTTCTAATGATTTAGAAACGCATTCGCTTAGACCCGAAGGTCGAAAATAGCTGAAAAGTTTTAATTTAACGAAAGGTGTCTTCGTTTCTTTTTTTTTTTCAAACGCAAGATAATTTTTTTTAAGTCTCGATGACGATGTTTGTACTATTTTTTGATATATGATACTCAAGATCAACTGGTGCTTGCAAGTTATTTTCAAAAGATGGTTTTCGTTTTCAAAACCTATCATTCCTATTTGTGGTCCGGGAATATATGTGTGATGTCCGTGCTCTCGTTAGGGTGTTAACCCCCGAGCTGTTGTTGAATTGGTGGTGTGAGCGTTGAGTCGTTCGCCACACAGTTGTCGTGGTAGCCTCTGCGAGGGGTGTGAGATTGGTATTGGATGTTGTCGCCTCGTAGCGGTTTATGCGTTATCGCATATATGCGAGCTGTTAGAGATCGGATTGGTATGATTGTGTGCATCGGTGATTGTTCCACATTGTGTCGGTTGCTTGTGTAATATCCGCAATTTTCGATTTCCGGTAATTTCTTTTTTTCGGTCGGAGTCCGTTTTGACGACTCGTTCATGACCGTTTCGTCATTCTGAGAATGATTAATTCTACACTTTTTGACATCCGAGTTCGTTTCGGTGTCGTTTCGTTGAGTTCTGTGCTTTTTAGCGACTTTTCCGCACTTGAGTTCGATTCTTGCGAATCTCATCCGAAACTGTTGTTTCGAGTTTCCCGCAAGTCCGTTTATCTTTGTTGGACGTGTTGTGAACTTCAGTTTGGTTATTCGATCACGTATCGTGATTTTCGGGCATTTGGGCCATTTTCGTAATTTCCCAAAGTCTGGGGTAATTACCTTCCGTTGTCGAATTTCGAGCCTTCGGGTGGTCGGAATTGTGTGTCCTACTAGCTCTTAGATTCGTCTTTGTGAGTACTTCGTAACCGTATCTTCGGTTCGTATTCAGTTCGGGTTTCGGTGTCGTTTTGTTGAATTCAGGATTTCTAAACGACTTTTCTAAGTATGAGTTCGTCTTTGTTAGATCACCATTAATTTTTGGTGACTCCAAAAATTATAAATCTTTGCAATATTATAGAACATCGAGTTAGCTTTCCAATGGTTCAAACGGTGAGTCAATCGGAGTCCGGACGAGAGAGTTATGGTCGTTTCGATTTTGGCCGAGCACTTCCAGAGCCTTTCGGCCGATAGGGGGTCGATAGACTCTCTGCCGGCATTCGTAGGGGTATCGGCTGGGCCTATCGGCCGATAGGTCAGCCGATAGGTTCTCATTGTTACACTATAAATGTGTTGTTTTGAGCGTGCACTCATTCCTTCCCCATTTTTTCCATCACGCGCGAGAGAGAGATATAGAGGGGAGAGTTCTTCATCCGGGGTCGATTTTCATCATTTCTTTTCGGTTGTGAGGCTCGGATAATCAATCTAACGCGTGTTCTACGGATCTTAATACTTGAATCACTCAAGGTAATATCTCTTGAAACCCTACCTTTTGGATAATTGGGGATTTTGGGGTTTTGTCCGATTCTTTCCGTTTCGTTGATGGATTCATGATGAATATGATTATTCTTGTTGGTATTCTTAGTTTCCTACGGATTCATGGTATATTTCGTGATTTTTACGGAACCGAGAGGGTTTGGTTGTGGTCCGCCTCGTTGTTGTTTTGGTATGAATATACATGAATCGTAGGGGTTCCGGTGTATTCCATTTCCATAATCGTTTAGAAGTGGTTGTGATTGTGCTATTCGAATCGTTAGGTTCATTTTCGCCGATTCCTCGCGGTCGTGCTTGATTCTTCCGCTCCGCTCGTCGTATTCCTTTTCGTTAGCATCGGGCGCCCAAGCTTCCCGCTGAGCCGTATCCGTTCGTGGTTCCGTGCTCGTGGTATCGAGGCAAGTACCTTGCCCATACTTTTCTCGCTTTATGTATATGATGATCGGTGGTCGTCTTGATGTGTTTGTTTGGTTATTTGAAATGAAGTTTCAAAGGAATTTCGCTGGCCTCGTTAAAGGCTTTCTTTCAAAACGCTGTGTTTTGTGAACGGTGTTTTGAGAATTGATTATGAATTGATTATTTTGAACGTCGAAGGATTTTATGATGATACTCATATTGTTTAAGTTATGGAATCGTGTATTTCCTTATTTAATCTTGTTATCGTAATTTTGAAGAGTTTGATAATGGTGTCGAGTTAATGGCCATCTCTAGTAAGTATTCGTAATGAACTTACATTCTTAGCATATTAGTGTTGCATGAGTAACGTGTGTGTGTATGCTCACTACGGGTTAGATCCGACGGGGTCTCGGTAGGGGTCCACGGAGGTGTGGATCGACGAGCTTTGCTTTTAACCACTACGGGTTAGATCCGACGGGTCTCGGTAGGGGTCCACGGAGGTGTGGATCGACGGTTAATTGTGGTGCATTTTTGCTAATGTGATTTGATACGGCATTTCCTAAATGAGTGCTTTGAACGGTTTTCATGATTGCATGCATTGACTAAGTGTGTAAGAGGTAAGTGTTCGTTTGGCTTACTTGGCTAGGATGGCATCGAGTATTTTGTTGTTTGTTTTAAATCCTTTATTTGTGGATTTTGATGTTGGGATACGAACCTCCGGTCGTTCTTGTGTCTTGTGAGTTGATGAGATTTGGGGCTAAAATCCCAATGGTTTTGTAAAAGTCGTTTACGGATTTGGGGCTAAAATCCCAACGGTTGGTTAATGTCATTTTTCGTAAAGTAAACCTTTGGGGCGGTGACCCCTTTTGTCTTTGGTTTTCAAAAGTAGGATTTGATAATCCTAAATTGTTTTCTATTAAAACTCTCGATGGCATTCTAAACGCTTTATAAATTACTTACATTGATTTATGATATTTCGTTTTTGAAATGTTTTCTCAAACCCTTGCCTCGGGAAGTACTTTTCGTTTCGTTTGGATCTTTGAGGATCCTCGGTTATTGTTATTCGTGGAATGTGAATTGTATGGCTCGTATTTGCACTTTGTATTTGCACTAGCAAAACGGTGGAGTTTGCTAACCCCGAGTATTCGGGGTGGATGTCTGCTTTGCATTCGGGTTTTGGAGCATAACACCGGGTCGGCACGAAGGATGATGAAAGATGATCGATACTAATCACATGAGGAACCGTACATCGTGTGTTGGTTCGGTTGTACTTTATTTTCCGCTTTGTATTGTTCCCGTTGTAGATGGGTGTAGTTGTATTTTGTCCCTGCGTGGGCATGAGTTGTATTTGAGTTGTATGTATCTCGTGGAAAGACCAAATCGGTCCATCGAGTCATTGTAGCCTTGAAGGCATTGTCGAGATGTTAAATGTCGTTACCGGCTGGTAGATCCTTGAGGAAAGGTTCTACGGCGTGTAATATCCCCGAGCGGATCGGGGGTGTTACATAAATGTTATCATAGCTTAGGTTGTGAAAACCTAGCCTCTCGGAACAGTGGTGTCTAAAGAGTTTTCTCTAGTCGGATTTAGTCTTACTGAGTCGAGTCGCGACGCGTCGTTTGAGTTTGTTGGTCGTGATTAGTATCGTGGGGCGATCATCATCTTCGTGCGACCTGTGGAAGTAAGTCTCCCTTCTTTGTGTTGTGCCTCGTGTGACACGAGCTATTTTTATGATTATTTGTTAAGTGGTGGAATCCTTATGTGAATTCTGATTTCACGATATGTATTTAGTCGACTCTCGTATTTGATTTATACGAGGAATGTCGCCGTTGTGAGGTCTTTTTATTGTTGTTTTTTTTTTCTCCGTTGTTGATGATTTTCGAATCGATTTGCACGTTTTACAAGTCTCTTGTGGAAGCTTTGTGCTTATACACGTTCGACTTGTTCACTAGCTAGTGCGGGAGGGTATTTTATCAGCGGTTTTGTTCTGAATGTGGTATTTTATCGTTTATTTTCGTTTAAACACATGTATTGTCTTGATTTTAAACGCTTTGATGCGTGTGCTAGGAGTTGTTTTATCAACGCTTCGGTATGTGTGAGTTTTGGGCATTCTCGGCCTATCGATTTTTGAAAACCTTGAGTATCTTAGAAAAATAAATTTGAGACATACTTTTCAAATGAGTTATTTTCTTGTGGTACATCCTAGATGCCACAATGTATTTCAAAAATTTTCTACCTCGAGGACCAAAAGGTTTTGAGATATTTTCAACACTTTTATTTAGACCCGAGGGTCGAATAATTTGAAAGTTTTCACTAAGAGAAAGTGTCTTCATTTTTATCAAATGCGAAATGGTTCTCCAATGTCTCGATAACGATGTTTCACGTTTGTACTTTTTTGAAAGATGATACTCAAGATCAATCGGTGTTCTTCTAAATTATTTTCAAAATGAAGTTTTCGTTTTTAAAACCTATCCATTCCCGTTTGAGGGCTGGGTATGTATGTGTGATGTTCGCGTTGTCCTTTTGATACTTTCTCCCGAGTATGACCAAATTGGCGGTGTGAGCGTTGAGACGCTTTCCACACATTGGTTGTGCTAGCCCCTGTGAGAGGCGGAGTGTTGGTATTGAATGTTGTCGCCTCATGGCAATTTCTGCGTTGTCGCGCATGTGCGAGCTGTTAGAGCTTGATTTGGTATGACCGTGTGCATCGGTGATGGTTCCGTTATGCGTCGATTGTTTAATGTCTTGTTACCTTGCTCCCGTTTTTGTGAATTTCGTGGACGAGGTCGGAGGTAATGCCCGTACTATTTTGACTTCTGTGTTTTCTTTTCCCCAGTCTATCGATTCGCTCATGTTCGTTGGTACTTTATGAACTTGTTCGGTATTTCAGTTTCATCGTCCGAACGAGCTGTGATCTTGTTGTGGGCCGATCTGGTTACCGGTGTGACTTTTTTCGAGTTCGGTTCGATTCTTGTAAACTTTGTTCCGGAGTAACATCATTTGGTTCTACTAGTCCTTTTATTCGAAGGGATCGGATTTTGAACTTCTGTATTTTCTACTTTGTCGACTCATTTATGTTCGTTGACATTTCTGAGCTTGTCCTGCCCTTGTTTTTGTTTATCGAACGAGTGTGATATCATTTCGGAATAACTTATTTGTCGTTGTGACTTTTCAATCGCTATTCCCTTTCCTGTGGATCTTATGGGAATGCATGTCTTGTAGTTCTCACCAGATCATCCTGGGAGTTATTGTTGAACTTTATTGTTCTTCGTGATTCGAACATGATTCTTCGATTTTTGTTGTCTCGATCGTGTGTTTGTTCGGTTTTTGTTCTCGTTTCGTGATTGTTGAACGTTCAGGCTCCTTCGTAATTCCCTTTAGTTCGGGAAATTAGTTTCGTTTTCAATCTTCCATCCCTTAGGCGATGGGATTCCGTGTTTGTTCAGCGGTTGACTCGCGTTTTGATTGATGTACCGTTGGGTTGGTCAATCATATTGATTTTCGTTCGTTGTATTTTGTGATTATCGGATAATTGACTTGACTATAGTATCCGTTTGATGACGCTTGTCACTTGTCGGTTTTATTATATCCCTAACGGCGACGTTGTGTTGGTCACCGTGGAGCGTGTTTACACGCCGTATATTCCTTTGCGTTGTTTGTAACATTTCGCCGTTGGGCATTGGTTACGCATTCTTGTGTGTCTCGTTGAGTTTTTCCTGGCGGAATATTTCTTCTCCCTACTTGTTTTAAGTTTCGGACGAAACTTCTTTTAAGGAGGGTAGAATGTAATATCCGCAATTTTCGATTTCCTAATTTCTTTTTTCGGTGAGTCCGCTTTGACGACTCGCTCATGACCGCTTCGTCATTCCGAGAATGATTAATTCTACACTTTTGACATCCGAGTTCGCTTTGGTGTCGTTTCGTTGAGTTCTGTGCTTTTAGCGACTTTTCCGCACTTGAGTTCGATTCTTGCGAATCTCATCCGAATCGTTGTTTCGAGTTTCCCGCAAGTCCGTTTATCTTTGTTGGACGTGTTGTGAACTTCGGTTTGGTTATTCGATCACGTATCGTGATTTTCGGGCATTTGGGCCATTTTCGTAATTTCCCAAAGTCCGGGTAATTACCTTCCGTTGTCGAATTTCGAGCCTTCGGGTGGTCGGAATTGTGTGTCCTACTAGCTCTTAGATTCGTCTTTGTGAGTACTTCGTAACCGTATCTTCGGTTCGTATTCGTGTTCGGGTTTCGGTGTCGTTTTGTTGAATTCAGATTTCTAAACGACTTTTCTAAGTATGAGTTCGTCTTTGTTAGATCACCATTAATTTTTGGTGACTCCAAAAATTATAAATCTTTGCAATATTATAGAACATCGAGTTAGCTTTCCAATGGTTCAAACGGTGAGTCAATCGAGTCCGACGAGAGAGTTATGGTCGTTTCGCTTTTGGCCGAGCACTTCCAGAGCCTTTCGGCCGATAGGGGTCGATAGACTCTACCGCCGCATTCTCGTAGGGGTATCGGCTGGCCTATCGGCCGATAGCCGGCCGATAGGTTCTGTTGTGTTACACTATAAATGTGTTGTTTTGAGCGTGCGGCTCATTCCTTCCCCATTTTTTCCATCACGCGCGAGAGAGATATAGAGGGGAGAGTTCTTCATCCGGTCGATTTTCATCATTTCTTTTCGGTTGTGAGGCTCGGATAATCAATCTAACGCGTGTTCTACGGATCTTAATACTTGAATCACTCAAGGTAATATCTCTTGAAACCCTACCTTTTTGGATAATTGGGGATTTTGGGGTTTTGTCCGATTCTTTCCGTTTCGTTGATGGATTCATGATGAATATGATTATTCTTGTTGGTATTCTTAGTTTCCCTACGGATTCATGGTATATTTCGTGATTTTTACGGAACCGAGAGGGTTTGGTTGTGGTCCGCCCTCGTTGTTGTTTCTTATGAATATACATGAATCGTAGGCGGTTCCGTGTATTCCATTTCCATAATCGTTTAGAAGTGGTTGTGATTGTGCTATTCAATCGTTAGGTTCATTTTCGCCGATTCCTCGCGGTCGTGCTTGATTCTTCCGCTCCGCTCGTTGTCGTATTCCTTTTCGCTTAGCATCGGGCGCCCGGCTTCCCGGTTGAGCCATATCCGTTCGTGGTTCCGTGCTCGTGGTATCGAGGCAAGTACCTTGCCCATACTTTTCTCGCTTTATGTATATGATGATCGGTGGTCGTCTTGATGTGTTTGTTTGGTTATTTGAAATGAAGTTTCAAAGGAATTT
The DNA here is from genome assembly GCA_033398695.1 of Orobanche coerulescens. NCBI lineage: Eukaryota > Viridiplantae > Streptophyta > Magnoliopsida > Lamiales > Orobanchaceae > Orobanche > Orobanche coerulescens. Next base: position 153,186,112 of record CM065812.1, on the reverse strand, counting down.
CGGTTTGGCCTCGTTAAAGGCTTTCTTTCAAAACGCGTGTGTTTTGTGAACGGTGTTTTGAGAATTGATTATGAATTGATTATTTTGAACGTCAAGGATTTTATGATGATACTCATATTGTTTAAGTTATGGAATCGTATTTCCTTATTTAATCTTGTTATCGTAATTTTGAAGAGTTTGATAATGGTGTCGAGTTAATGGCCATCTCTAGTAAGTATTCGTAATGAACTTACATTCTTAGCATATTAGTGTTGCATGAGTAACGTGTGTGTGTGTATGCTCACTACGGGTTAGATCCGACGGGGTCTCGGTAGGGGTCCACGGAGGTGTGGATCGACGAGCTTTGCTTTTAACCACTACGGGTTAGATCCGACGGGGTCTCGGTAGGGGTCCACGGAGGTGTGGATCGACGGTTAATTGTGGTGCATTTTTGCTAATGTGATTTGATACTGGCATTTCCGGAAATGAGTGCTTTCGAACGGTTTTCATGATTGCATGCATTGACTAAGTGTGTAAGAGGTAAGTGTTCGTTTGGCTTACTTGGCTAGGATGGCACTGGAGTATTTTGTTGTTTGTTTTAAATCATTAATTTGTGGACTTAGATGTTGGGATACGAACCTCCCCGGTCGTTCTTGTGTACCGTGAGTTGATGAGATTTGGGGCTAAAATCCCAATGGTTTTGTAAAAGTCGCTTTTACGGATTTGGGGCTAAAATCCCAACGGTTGGTTAATGTCATTTTTCGAAAGTAAACCTTTGGGCGGTGACCCCTTTTGTCTTTTGGTTTTCGAAAAGTAGGATTTGATAATCCTAAATTGTTTTCTATTAAAACTCTCGATGGCATTCTAAACTGCTTTATAAATTACTTCCATTGATTTATGATATTTCGTTTTGAAATGTTTTCTCAAACCCTTGCCTCGGGAAGTACTTTTCGCTTCGTTTGGATCTTTGAGGATCCTCGGTTATTGTTATTCGTGGAATGTGAATTGTATGGCTCGTATTTGCACTTTGTATTTGCACTAGCAAAACAGTGGAGTTTGCTAACCCCCGAGTATTCGGGGTGGATGTCTGTTTTTGCATTCGTTTTGGAGCATAACACCGGGTCGGCACGAAGGATGATGAAAGATGATCGATACTAATCACATGAGGAACCGTACATCGTGTGTTGGTTCGGTTGTACTTTATTTTCCATTGCCGTATTGTTCCGTTATGCGGGTGTAGTTGTATTTTGTCCCCTGCGTGGGCATGAGTTGTATTTGAGTTGTATGTATCTGTGGAAAGACCAAATCGGTCTACTGAGTCATTGTAGCCTTGAAGGCATTGTCGAGATGTTAAATGTCGTTACCAGCCTGGTAGATCCTTGAGGAAAGGTTCTACGGCGTGTAATATCCGTGAGCGGATTGGGGGTGTTACAGCTTGTTGTATTGTTACCTTGGTTCCGTTGTGGTGAGTTTCGGGGGCGAGGTCAAAGGTAATAGCCGTACTATTTTGACTTCTATATTTTCTCTTTCTCCAGTCTATCGATTCGCTCGTGTTCGTTGATACTGTCTGAACTTGTTTTGTATTTCGGGTTCATCATTCGAACGAGCTGTGATCTTGTTTTGGGTCGATCTGGTTATCGCTGTGACTTTTCCGAGTTCGGTTCGATTCTTGTGAACCTTGTTCGGAAGTAACATCTTTTGGTCCTACTAGTTCTTTTATTCGAAGTGGATCGGATTTGGAACTTCTGTATTTTCGACTCTGTCGACTCGTTTATGTTCGTTGACATTTCTGAACTTTCCCTATCCCTTACTATTGTTGATCGAACGAGTGTGGTATTGTTTTGGAATAACTCGTTTGTCGCTGTGACTTTTCAATCGCTATTTCCTATCCTGTGGATCTTATCGGAATGCATTCCTTGTAGTTCTCACCAGATCATCCTGGGAGTTGTTGTTTGAGTTTTATTATCCTTCGTGTTTCGGACATGATTGTTCGATTTTTGTTGTCTCGATCGTTTGTTCGTTCGGTTTTTGTTCTCGTTTTGTGATCGTTGAGCATTCATGCTCCTTCCTAATCCCCTTAAGTTTGGGAAATTAGTCTCGTTTTCGATCTTCCAACCCTTGGGCGGTGGAATTCAGTATTAGTTCAGCGATTGGCTCGCGTTTCGATTGATGTACCGTTGGGTTGGTCGATCATCGACTTTCGCTCGTTGTGTTTTGTGATTGTCGGATAATTGACTTGGCTATATTATCCGTTTGATGACGCTTGTCATTTGTTGGTTTTATTGTATCCCTAACGGCGACATTGTGTTGGTCGCCGTGGAGCGTGTTTTCACGCCGTATATTCCTTTGCGTTGTTTGTAACATTTCGCCGTTGGGCATTAGTTACGCATTCTTGTGTATCTTGTTGAGTTTTCCTGGCGGAATATTTCTTCCCCCTACTTGTTTTAAGTTTCGGGACGAAACTTCTTTTAAGGAGGGTAGAATGTAATATCTGCAAATTTTCGATTTTCGGTAAATTTCTTTTTTCGACCAAAGTTCGTTTTGACAACTCTATCATGACCATTTCGTCATTCGGAGAATATTTAATTTCGCACTTTTTATCATCCGAGTTCGTTTGGTCTTTGCTTTGTTGAGTTCCGTGCTTTTTAGCGACTTTTCCGCTTGAGTTCGGTTCTTGCGAATCTCGTTCAACGTCGTTTGGGGTTTTTCGTAAGTTCATTTAACGTTGTTATACGTGTTGTGAGCTTCGGTTTGATTATTCGTTGTCGTATGGTGATTTTCGGGCATTTGGGCCATTTTCGTAATTTCCCAAAGTTTGGGGTAATTACCTTCCGTTGTCGAACTTCGAGCCTTCGGGTGGTCGGAATCGGGTGTCCTACTAGCTCTTAGATTCGTCCTTGTGAGTACTTCGTAACCGTATCTTCGGTTCGTATTCAGGTTCGGGTTTCGGTGTCGTTTTGTTGAATTGAGGATTACTAAACGACTTTTCTAAGTATGAGTTCGTCTTTGTTAGATCACCATTAATTCTTGGTAACTCCAAAAATTATAAATCTTTGCAATATTATAGAACATCGAGTTAGCTTTCCAATGGTTCGAACGGTGAGTCAATCGGAGTCCGGACGAGAGAGTTATGGTCGTTTCAGTTCTTGGCCAATCGCTGTGGAAATGGAGCTTTTTCCTCAAAATTCTTCACATTCGAACTTCCAGGAGCCTTTCGGCCGATAGGGGGGGTCGATAGGCTCCACTGCCGGCATTCTGTATGGGTATCGGTTGGGCCTATAGGCCGATAGGCTGGCCGATAGGTTCTGCTGTGTTTCACTATATTACACGGGATCTGGGGAGGATTTTTCATTTTCCTCTCCTCTCTTTTCTTCCTCTCGTCTTGGGCGATTCAGGAGCAACTCTTGGGCGATTTTAACATTTTCGGACTTGAAGAAATCATCCACTTCGAGTTTTGTTGTAGATTATCGATTTCTTCTTGAATCATTCATCCTAATCCAAGGTAATCTTCTAAGAACCCATTTTTGGGAGATTTGGGGGTTTTGGGTTTTTCTTCCGATTAGTTCCGTTTTGTTGGTGGATTCTTGATGAATACGATTAATATTGTTAGTATCTTTAGTTTCCTACGGATTCATGGATATTTTGTGGATTTTTACGGAATCGAGAGGGTTTGGTTGTGGTCCGCCCTCGTTGTTATTTTTGGTATGAATATACATGAATCGTAGGCGGGTTTTCGGGTGTATTCCATTTCCGTATTCGACTAGAGTTGGTTGTAATTATGTTCTTCGAATCGTTAGGTTTGGTTCCGTTGATTCCTAGTGTTCGTCGGTGATTATCCTTTCCGTTCGTTGCGTCATCAAAATATTCAAGGCAAGTATTTTTGGAAACCTTTATGCTTAACGTGAAATGGTAATGTATATTGTGTGTGCTTTACTCACCTCGGGAGGGTCCGACGGGATCACGGAGGGAATCTATGGCTTCGTCCTGGATTCATGAGTTTGATTCGCTAGCCAGCTCGGGAGGGTCCTTAGAGGCCTCGAGTGGGATTCGTGGCTTCGTCCCGGTCCTAGGTGACGTGTGGTGCTTGGTTTGTTTTATGAATGTGGCCAGCTCGGGAGGGTCCTTAGAGGCCTCGAGTGGGATTCGTGGCTTCGTCCCGGTCCTAGGCAAATTAATTGTGACTGTTTGTTTCCGGAAAAGACATGTCTTGTTTTGGTTTTCGAAATGATATTGGTGCATGTACTATGAAATGTGTAAGCGATTGGTTTGCCTTAATTACTTGTACTAGCGTAATTGCTAACCCCTCTGGGGACCCGTTGTCGGGGAAATTCGTGTTATGGATTTCAGGTTATGTTCAGCCAGACGAGCTGCTACTGGATGGTACGAGGATGTCGGCCAAGGTTGTTGACATGTGCAATCGAGTCTTGTTATTTCTTACTGTCTCTTTTGATGTGGATGTTTTCCAAATTGTAAACTTATAGATTGTACTCGCGAGTACTTAGGCTTTTCCTTTCAGATTGTGATTGGTCTTCGTTGGAGTTACTGTATTTGTCGGTTGATGTTATTTATGCCGGTTGTACCGGACGTGTTGTTTTATGTTCTTATTGTTAACAATTGTTTCCTTGCTAACCGAGGCGGTTAGTCGAGTGGTGTTTTCTTGTGTTAGCCTGGTGGGTCCCATGTAGGGGTCCACGGCGCTGTAATTCTCCTCGAATATCTTGGGGGTGTTACATTATCCATCTATTCATCCGACCAAACTTTATTTTGTTCCGTTGCAAGAATTTAAACAAGATTTTATACCAATCCTAGAGGAATCAAATATCCTCAAAACTCTCCATTGATACGACATGCTATTTTTTCCATTTATTCCCTTTTATGGATCAGTCGTGGTCTTCCAAACTAATGGTATGGACGAATTCTTCACTTCATCAAAATGTGTAAAAGATTATAGTCGCACTTAAAAGCCGAGTACTCTACCGTTGAGTTAGCAACCCGAATAAAATAGAGATTAAAAAAAATTTCAAATAAAAACTAACGATCAAAATAAATTAAATTTAAACAAAGAGAAAGAAGATTCGATGAGCTAATCAAATAAAATGCTAAGCTAATAAATCTACAAAAACAGGTTTTATAAAAATTTGAAATATCAACTAAAAATGATTAGAGGAAAATACAAGAAATTCTCATATAAAAGAAAAAAAATATACATGATTTTGTAAATTAATAAAGTATCTCTTGTGTTATTTACCCCTTTTAATAAAAAAACCTCTTGTATCAAAAAAGGATCTTTTTAATTTGAATAAAGTAAAAAACCTACGGAACATAACTAAATAGACTTGGTTCACTTAGTATAATGAATTATATTGATTTAATACACCGTTGTCAATATAAATGTTACGAAAAGAATACAGTAGAAAAATTGTATTGAAATATTTTTTTATTCTTTGAATTTAAATTTAATAATAAAATTATATTAAAATTTTTTTAGTTTTGAGTGACGATATATATCTAATCTACATCTACATAAATAGAAAAATAAATATGAATACAAGAAAAAAACAAAAGGAGGGGGATAAAAAAAAGTAGAGAAAAATTATATTATATAAAATTATATACAAGTTTCTACCCCCTTGGTATTTCTTTAATTAAATTTCATTTGATTAAACGGAAGTTTCTTAAAAACTTCGTTTTCTTTAAAAGATTACGAGCAGTCCGTGGGTTGAGCACCTTTTTCAAGAAAATATAGAATAACAGAATATTTAAATAAGTTTGATTTTTCATTGGATCATAAAAACCTACTCTTCTAAGATCTTTTCCTTCTCTTCGAGATCGAACATCAATTGCAATGATTCGATAGATGGCTCATTGGGATAGATAAATAATACCCCTAGAACCGTATAGGAAGTTTTCTCCTCATACGGCTCAAGAAGAATTCTTTGATTAGAAATTTTGTCTATGTATGAAATTATAAAAAATAAATTAAATGACAAAAATTTCAACCTTTGATTTATTCGAAAATGAAAAATAAACCATTCGTACTCATAACTCAAGTTGGATAATTCTTCAAACATTTAAACTTAAAATTTTTTATCTCTTTTATTTACTGAGTATTCTTTACTACCTTATCTTTGTCTCTTTTAAATCTCTACTTGGATTCTTTAATCGATCCATTAATGAGACTATCGAGACAATTAAAATGTTGATTACTTGTTATTAGATCATTAATCATACATAATTTTTAATCATTGGGTTTATACATAACTTCTGTGCTTCTTAATTCTTTAAAAATGGCGGAACAAACCCTTGATTTCTTTCTAGCAAAGAATCCTATAGATAGTTAATTCTCGCGCTATACACTTTGTTTGAGTCGAAAAAGGTTTGATCAATTACAACAAGTTTTCTTTTGAATTGGAAACTTGTTCAACTTAGATCTTTTCTATTTCTATATCATAGAAGATATATTTACGAAGTTGTTTCAATTGATTGGCATTAACCCTAGATCCTCTTCTCAAGAAATAAATTAATCCTTTCTACTCGAGCTTCATCGTAGACTATTTATAACCCAACAAAAATGGAAGGTTAAGATGTAACAGACCAAACAATGTCGAGCCAAGAGCACCCTCATTTTTCGATAAATTGAAAAAATGGTGGATTTTTAATCCACAACAGATCGTGTCCTTCAAGTCGCGCGTTGCTTTCTACCACATCGTTTCAAACGAAGTTTTACCATAGCATTTCTCTAATTTGGAACGGGTATAGAATTGATTCAATTCAATCATAGAATCATGAATAGTCATTAGTTCAACTGCCCCTAGACATCATAATATAGGCATTTTCTTTAGGCTTTTTCTTATACATTATTATGATGTATGTAACGATTTTTTTCGTAAAAAGTCTTAGCAAGGGAATATATTTAACATACATAAATCATAATAAATCATATATATATAAATAAATATATATATTTTATTTTTTTTTATATTTATATATATATATGTAGACTAGATTAAATAATTTCCTACTTTTTAAAAGATTCCGCTTAGAACGATTCATTAGATCAAAAAAGGAAAATAAGAAAGAAATAAATTCTTTCATGCAATGTATACAAAAATTAAAATGTGAATCTTTATTCTTTTCATCTAAATTACGAAATAAAAAGAATAAATAAATTTTTTCATATCTATCAGATATACTGAAAGGATTATAGATATTTTTCACAAAAACCAAAAAATTGATTAATTATTTATTGTCATTGAAATAAAACGATACATATCATATAAGTTAAACATTTCCTTGATTAGATAATTGATATGTATTTTATTTAACTTATAGGGTTGGATAATATTTCAAAAATTATAAAGTAAATAAAATAAAAAGGATAGAATAAATATTCCCTGCCTCAATCATTACATAGATTCCAAATTTTTAATTATAGCCAAACACAAAATACCTAAATAAAAATAAAATGAGATTCAAAGAAAAAACATCAGTTATAGCACATATTTCTATATGATATAGAAATTATAGAAAACTTGATAAGTTGTTAATGAGATTATATGACACAAATTTAGAATTAAAAATATAGGGGAATGATAGGAGTTACCCTATATTTTTATGGAAATATAAGGAATATAAAAGTAGATGTGCTGGGACGAAAGGATTCGAACCTTCGACTAGCGAGACCAAAACTCGGTGCCTTACCACTCGGCCACGCCCCATTTTAATTTATAATTTACGCCAAGAAACAATAATATTGCTATTAGTTCTTTGTCAATTCTAATCCAAATCTATATAGATTTGTACTATAATTGATTTTGATACATATACATATAGATTATAAAATTCAACTTTATTTATTCTTTTTTACTTAGATTCTATCAAAAATTTAATTAAAATTTAATTATCTCCAAGAACAAAATGTTTGTTATGCTTAATACTATTAATTTGATCTGTATTAATTCTGTCTTTTATTTGAGTAGTTTTTCTTCGACAAATTGCGAGCCTATTATTTTTAAAAATACAATCATAGATTTTATGCCACTCATACTGTGATTTTTTTCTTAGCTTTTGTTTGGCAAGCTACTATAAGTTTTCGGTGATATCCTTAGTTTAATAATATCCTAGAAAATAAATTATTTCTTCGATAAAATTTTAACAATTGATAAAATAAGAAAAGTTTGAGAGTATAAACCCTTGATTCACATATTGAAATTCTTGTATAGTCATCATAAATCTGGTTGATCCCCCACTTTGATCCTTTTAAGTGAAAGAACCTAAACCTATTATATTTAGTATATTTTGGGTCTACCACAATGTCCGATATGGTTTGTATATGGATATAAAATAAACAAAAATTTTTATTAATGAAAAACAAATTCATTTGTAACAATGTATTTTTAGTTTTAGAAAAAACCTAATTTCTTGATGTCCTAAAATTATGATATGTAGTATAAAAATATAAGATCTATTTTTTTTTAAATCATCTTAGAGATTATGTAATGTTTATTCTGAAACTCTTTGTTTATACCGTAGTGATATTTTTTGTTTCTCTATTTATCTTTAGATTCTTACCTAATGATTCGGGACATAATCCTGTCCGTGAAGAATAAAATAATAAGATTTTATCTATTTCGTCCCTTTTATTTTAAAAATTTTTAAAACTTAAATAAATATTAAATATAAATAAAGTCATAAATAAAAACGGAAAGAGAGGGATTCGAACCCTCGGTACGAATAACTCGTACAACGGATTAGCAATCCAACGCTTTAGTCCACTCAGCCATCTCTCCCTATTGAAAAAAAAATTACTACATTACATATAATGTTAATGTAAGGAGTCTTTATTTTCTTTCTATATTATATATAAATAATAATATGCAAATCGTAAATTTCTTTTATCTAAAACTGGGACACATCAACAATAGAACTAAAAAAAATAAGAAGGACTTTTATGATTATATTTTAATTTTCTAAACTAAAAAATAAACTGTCGATTCTTCTATAATGCTTTTTATCTTATAATTTTAGTGTGTTTTTTTATCTATAATCTATTATCAAAAGATAAACTTTAATTATGTTATTTATTATTTAAATTAAATGAAGCCTCTTTTCCAAATCTCATTAAATTTTTATCTACCCGAGAAAAGGCTGAACACTCTCGATTTGATGATTCTTTGATGATCCTATACTTGATCATATTCAATTATCTAATTCGAAAAAATGGTTATTTATATACAATAATCATATTGTAGTGGGTATAGTTTAGTGGTAAAATTGTGATTTGTTCCTTTAATCTTTTAATAATTAAAGAGTCTTTTTGTATACACGAGTTACTTATAAATCTCAAAGTTTAATTATAAAATTACGAAACAGAATTTTTGAATTGGACCTAGATTTCCAATTAAATAAGTATTGAGTAAAGAATCCATGGTGGAAAATAAAAATACAATCTCTAATCATAACTAAATTTTCTATTTTTATTTAGAATTATAAGAAAAATAAAAAAAAAACTTTAAGCAAAATAGCTATTCAACGGTGACTTTGGTTTACTAGAGACATTAGCTTATTGTTTTAGCTCTAGAAAAAAACTCTTTTACTTAGGATCCTCTCAAATAGAACTAAAGAACGAAGTAACTAGAAAGGTTGTGAGAATCACCGTCTTATCGCAGGATCATCGAGAAAGCTATTTCATTTTGTTTGTATTCAGACAAAAAAGCAGACATAGGTGTTATGAGTATAATTTTGTTCATTTTATTCACATATTAGATCTAGGAATTTACTCATCTTCCATAAAGGAACCGAATGAAATCAAAATTTCATATTCGGTTTTGAAATAGAGGCGCTAAATCAACGTCGACTATAACCCATAGCCTTCCAAGCTAACGATGCAGTTTGATTCCCGTTACTGCCTATATTCTTTTTCTAAAGATTAGACTAGAATTATATTCTAGAAAATAATAAATATAGATAATATTATGATTACAATTAGTGAATCATTGAATATACAATTCCCAAAACCGTTAATCCTATTTTTGGTTTTCAATTCAAAGAAGAGGTAGAAAAATATAAATATAAAAATCGGAATGAAGGGCGTCCATTGTCTAATGGATAGGACAGAGGTCTTCTAAGCCTTTGGTATAGGTTCAAATCCTATCGACGCAATTTTTTCATCTTTTTAATTTCAATAGCAAGAAAGACTTTTGCATAATTTGAATCCGAGATGCTTTATTTCCCCTTTTTAATAAGATAAAAATTTAAAATTTCTTTATGTTTGTTCTGAAGTAGAAACAAGTCCTTTTTTTCTGAATAGCTTCTTTCAAAAGGGTTTTCGCTTCTCCAAGAAATTTCTTAGTAGAAGATATGATTTCTTGGGCGAGGTTTATTATTTTTTAAATAAGTACATAATTCAACAAGAAATTTCCTTACTTGTCCAATTTCTAATGAATCAAGATAACCATTTGTTCCGGTATAAATAATCATTATTTGTTCGTCACCGTAAAAGGAGCTGATTGGGATTGTTTAAGTGATTCACGCAATCGTTGACCTCTTGCCAATTTATTTTTAGTAGCTTTATCAAGATCTCAAGCAAATTGTGCAAAGGCTTCTAATTCGCAAATTGTGCCAACTCAATTTTAATTTACCGATTCGTGTTTCATGGCTTTAATTTGAGTGAAGATCCTACTCTGGAAACGGAGATACTCACATTAATAGCAGTCCGATTCCGGCATTGAATAAATCGCAGATAAAAATATTTGTCCATCAAGAATGGAAATTACATTAGTAGGAATATAAGCGAAACATCTCCCGATTGAGTTTCAACTATTGGTAAGGCGGTCATACTTCCTTCACCTAAGCTATAACTTAATTTAGCGGCTCTTTCCAAAAGGCGTGAATGTAAATAAAAACATCCCTGGATAAGCTTCACGCCGGGTGGTCTGCGTAATAGAAGAGACATTTGGCGATAAGCTTGGGCTTGTTTGGAGAGATCATCATAAATGATTAAAGTGTGTTGTTTACGGTACATAAAATATTCAGCCAAAGTCCGCTCTGTATAAGGAGCGAGGTATTGTAATGTAGCAGGGAATCCGCCATTTCGGCTACCACAATAGTGTATTCCATCGCTCCTTTTTCCTGTAAATTAGTTACTACTGCGCCCACGTAAGATGCTTTTGCCCAATAGCTACATAAACACATATTACATTTTGACCTTGTTGATTGAGAATCGTATACGTGGCTCTCATTGCTTTTCTGGGCCTGTCTATCTCCAATAATTAATTCTCGCTGACCACGTCCTATAGGGATCATTGAATCAATAGCAATAAGCCCGGTTTGAAGAGGTTCATATCTTGAACTCAGGAAATAATACCGGGCGGAGATTCAATTAATCGAGATTCGAAGCATAAATTTCACCTCTACCATCAATAGGTTTAGCCAGGGCGTTTAGAACACGGCCCAAATAAGCCCCACTTACTGGTATTTGAGCAATTCTTCCTGTTGCTTTTACAGAGCTTCCTTCTTGTATCATCAAACCATTACCCATTAATACAACACCAACATTATTTGATTCTAAATTAAGAGCAATACCTATTGTACCTTCTTCAAATTCAACTAATTCACCCGCCATTACTTCATCAAGACCGTGAATACGAGCAATACCATCGCCTACTTGAAGTACGGTATTTACAATATTGACTTCTCTATTATATTGTTCAATACGTTCACGTATAATATTACTAATTTCATCAGCTCGAATGGTTACCATGAGTTTTTCTTAATTAAAAAAAAAAAAGAAAAATAATGCCTAATAATGCCTAGAGTATAAAAGTAGAAAGACTAATTAGTTATTTCTTTAATCGCTCCCAAAATGCTAATATTGACACTAATGATACGTAAATGTAACTCGGTGGTCAAACAACTATTGAGAATTATTAGAGTTCCTTGTAAAGCTTGTTGTAAAACCCGTTGTTTGACTTGATTAATCGCTCTTTGTTGTTCAAATTTAATCTTTTCATTTTTGTAATTTTATAATTGTTCCAAAGTTTTATAAGTTGAATTAACCAAATTTAATTTTTTTTGCTCTATCTCAAAGTATCCATTCAACCGAAACTGATCTGCTTCTATTTCAACTTTCTGTAAGCGGACTTTGGCTTTTTCCAATTGCTCAACGGCCTCTCTACGCAATTCTTCTGAATTGCGAATAGTATTCAAGATCCTTTGTTTTCGATTATCTAATAAATCAATTAATGAAAGTAGATTATCATTCCGTTCATTTTAAAACTTCCATAATCCCTTCCCGAACCAAACATGAATCTTTCGATTCATTTGGCTCTCACGCTCAATTACTTAGAGTAAATTATTATTTTTATGAATGTAATGAGCCTATCCTCTCTTCTTTATTCAAAATAAAAAATTTTTAAAACTAATTTAATGCAAAAACCACAATACTTGGAGGACTCTTCGACAAAATAAAAATATGTAATTGTCAGAAAGTTGTTTCGTTTTTATTCATTTAAATTCCTAAAATTGATTATTACTTGTATATAAGGTCTAGGTTGTCAATTCTGCATTAAATAAAAGAGAGAAAATACTCTTTTTTAGAATACGTGGTTTAAATCCTTTTATCGAAATGAGTGTTCTATATCGATAAATTCATTTTTAAACCATCTCTATATTAACTAACATAGCGATGAAAGAGTACCATGCTGCGTCTAGACTTCAAACGGTTTGCTTTAACCATCTTAATAGCTCCTAGTTGGTTGCTAGAGAATCAAAGTAGATTTGCCAATTAATCACGAAATGCTATGGTTCTTACATATAATAATTTAAGAAGTAATTCGCGAGAGATCGTGCACCTTTATTTCCTAGTTATAACAGAAAGGGGGTACTGTAACACCCCCAGATCAAACCGGGAATATTACACGCCGCAGACCCTCTCCGTGAGGATCCACCAGGCTAGACATCAAAACAACACATTACATTACATACCAACGAATCAAAATAACGGACCAATAGACCGATTTGGTCTTTCGTCACTGACTTACAAATCAAAATACATAAACTCATCCAGACTCATACCCACACAAGGGTAAAATACTTGCAACAACGAACAATAAGACAGCGGAAAAGACAATACAATGGACTCCGACTAACTGAACCCAAAACTGGCATTCGTGTGATTAGTATCATTCGTCTTTCATCATCCCTCGTGCCGATCCTGTGTCTTGCTCCCGAAAACCTGCATGTACCTGGACACAATACAGATATCCACCCCCCGATTACTCGGGGGTTAGCAAAACTCCATTGTTTCGCTAGTGCAAGTATAAAGTGCAAATACGAGCCATACACAACACATTCCGAGAATATAACGAAGGACTTCGAGATATATTTAGTTAAAAATAGTTCAAGTCTTGAAAGCGAAACGAAGCAAGTAAGCATTTTGAAAACATTTCCAAATCTCGGGAGTTTTGAAAACATCAAAATTGAAAATGTTCTTAATTCCTCGAAAGCCATTTAGGGTCACACCCAAAGTTCATTTTTCAAAATACAAATCCGTTTAACAAAACACGGGTCCACGACCCAAACATTCCTCACAAAACACGGGGTCCACGACCCGATCATCCACTTCAATTCACTTACAAGGACACATTACACATAACACATTAATCTTATGCCATTCTAGTCAAGCACCAAGACTCGATATATAATGTCTCGACCCCGAGCACAAAGCATTGTGATACTCCTGACAATATCACAATCAACGAAAACATCAACATCATCCTCAAGATGAAAACCACAATCGTAACCCGCGGCCGCACTTTAGTATCGACCCCGGACATCCCGTCGGACACTCCGGTGGGAAACCACTTCCGCTGCCGTACCCCATAGAATCGACCCCCAGACATCCCGTCGGACACTCCGGGTGGAAGTTCATCCACACACTCACCCAAGTCCACTTCCGTGGCCGTACCCCTTAGTATCGACCCCCAGACATCCCGTCGGACACTCCGGGTGGAAGGAACAACACACACACACGTTCCAAAATCACAGTTGCAAACCACAAGCCTCGAAGGTCAATCACAGTATATATAGTCGAGGTACCTTACTAGAATGGCCAGTTCATCCAACATATACTCACGACCAAGTAATGATACGATTCACAAGGAAGCACAAGATTTCAACAGCACCGAACGACACAACTAATATCACTCAAACTCACATATTCATCCATAAACACGTGACTCCAAATACATAATTTGACAAAAGAATTACACTTTACATTTACCAACGACATAATCATACGCAATGACATCACAAGAAAGTAAGGTGATTCTATACTCGACACTAGCTCGCATATTCAACTAAGCACATTAATTCCCGACACACACGGGTCACCTTTACAAAAAGCATGATGGTAAATATTCCGATTCTTTTTAATAATGGTTATTAATATTTATTTAGCACATATCGACGATTAACAACCATAATATCCACAAAACACGTAATGTATGGGCAAGATACTTGCCTCGACAATCGATACCGGACACTCCTACAATCACGGCTCAGTCGGGACACCTCGAACACCTACGATTCCCGTGAAGGAAAAGAATACACCCACGATCGAGAAGCTTGAAGAAAACGACGAACGGAAGGGTTCCGACTCGAGTTCTTCACAAGAATTCGACCCTAACAACATATAATCAATAAATCATCGATCACACGAGGAAGAATAATCGTAGAACGCCCGAAAACCCCTCTATGACATTTTACCGGACACCTTCAAGGCATCGATCAAGAACTCGACCAAATCGACGAATCGATATGATCCGACCATGGAATAATAAAGGAAATGATATAATATATCTAAATTATCATCAATCCATCAAAATCCTAAGTTAAATCGGATTAAACGGACGAAAACGAACAAAATACCCAAAATCCCCAAAATTAGATTTCTAGAAAATCTGACCTGATTCGGTAGATCGGAGGATGTTATAGGATGGATGATTGATGATATGAACTCCAAAACTTCATGGATTGATTGTCCAACAACATCTCTCCAAGATTAACCAAGCTTCAGCCGCGGAAGGGAAGAAAACGAGTGAGAAAAATGGCCAAAAACCCGTCTGCAGGGCCATAAATAGGCTGCGCAGTGTGCCGCGGCCCAGCGGGAGTGTGCCGCGGCACAGGCCCAAAAATGGCTCCCAGTGGTCGGCAGTGTGCCGCGGCTCGGCCGGAGTGTGCCGCGGCACCCGGTACTGCTCGGCCAGAAGCTGCCGAGCACTGCCGGCCGTGACTCGGCCAGAAGCTGCCGAGCACTACCGGCCGTGACTCGGCCAGTGCCGGCCTGGGCCAGGTTGCCCGGCCATGACTCGGCCGGGGCCAACTCCGACGTCCCGAACGACCCCGAAACCCGAACCTGAATACGAATCGATGATACGGTTACGACGTACTCGCAAAGACGAATCTAAGAGCTAAGAGAACACACAATTCCGACCACCCGAAGGCTCAGAATTCAACAACGGAAGTAATTACCCAAAACTTTGGGAAATTACGAAAATGGCCCAAAACGTCCGAAAATCACGATACGCGATCGAAACACCAAACCAAAGCTCGTAACATGAATAATAACATTAAATGAACTTACGAGAAACTCGAAACGACAGTTTCGGACGAGATTCGCAAGAATCGCACTCAAGTGCGGAAAAGTCGCTAAAAAGCTCGGAACTCAACAAAACGGTACCGAAACGAACTCGGATGAAAAAAAGTGCAGAATTAATCATTCTCGAAATGACGAAACGGTCATGAGCGAGTCGTCAAAACGGACTCCGGCTGAAAAAGAAATTTACCGAAAAATCGGAAATTGCGGATATTACATTCTACCCTCCTTAAAAGAAGTTTCGTCCCGAAACTTAAAACAAGTAGGAGAAGCAATATCCCGCCAGAAAACTCAACGAGATACGCAAGGAAACGCGTAACTTATGCCCATCGGCGAAACGTTACAAGCAACGCAAAGGAATATACGGCGTGAAAACACGCTCCACGACGACCAACACAACGCCGCCGTTAGGGATATAATAAAACCAACAAGTGACAAGCGTCATCAATCGGATAATACAATCAAGTCAATTATCCGAACAAACACAAAACATAACGGACGAAAATCAATACGATTGACCAACCCAACGGTACATCAATCAAAACGCGAGCCAATCGGCCGAACAAATACGAATTCCACCGCCCAAGGGTTGGAAGATCGAAACGAGACTAATTTTCCGAACTTGAAAAGGTCACAACGATATATAGATCAATTTGGGACAATATCGTAACTCGCCGAATGACAAAGGTGAGAAACAACACTGTGTCAAGCATCAACGAACACAGTCGAGTCGATACGATTGGACGAAACAGAAGAGAAAGAAAGAAAAATGCGGGTATTACATCATATCACCTTTAAAAGAGGTTTCGTCCCGAAACCTAAACAACGAGAATGAAGTTCTGGAATAGCAACCTTCCCGACCATATCCTCTTGGTCCACATCCGATCTTCATGGCCATTAGTATCGTGGTCACGACTGCGTCCTCTGCCCATCGGCATACTAAGCGGATTCCCACTCAATACGATTGCACAACTTCGCAAAATATTATACTAAGGTACCAACTTAGCACGACATATCACATGAGGTAACCAATAACAACTCGAAGAGAAAATCCACGAGGTATCCTTTTAAAGGAAATCTTTTGAAAATCCTTGGATTTGTATATCTATTTAAAATAAACTTTAAAAGTACTTTTGGTACCTCGGGTTGTTTCATCAAAACTTGCAAACAACATACTTTAACCGTCTCATTTGAAATCATTTGAAGTCATCATGCCTCTACGTATCATCATCGCCGTTAACAACTAACAAGTTAACCATGCAAGATCATCAAATCATTCTTACATACTCTAACATCTCCGAATCCGAGTTTGAACTTTACATCGAGTGAGATTTCTCATCTTTCACCATATATTTTTGAAAATAAAAATCGCATTGGTTTTTGAAATAAGATATTTTTATGGTGTGAAAGATTTTGAAAATCATTCACTCGAATTATTTGAAAATGCAACAATACGTTAAAATCATTTTCGAAAATTCTCCCAACACTTCACAAACATCAACGACGGTAAAAATTTTCAAAATATTCAAGGTACTTTAAAACAACTCTTTCAAATACCGTCGAGGTTTTATTTGAGAATCCTAGGCCGGCTCGCAAATTTCAAACAATTTCCAAAGTTCATACGAAGCCGTCGGTTAATCGCACTTGCACAAACTTATGAAAGTTTTAGAAAAGCGTGTTCGAACACACTCGAAGCATATAATTTATCAATTCATCAAACACAATCAAATATCACCTAGCAATACAAAAAGTCTTAACACACATTCACGCACAACAGCTTGTTATCACTAGACACCACGTAGAGAATACAACTACAGTGATTGGCCGCAAAGTTAGACCTAACGGCTATAATGCGGTTCCATAGCCTCTGCCCAGATCGACTAACGCCGCTACAACACATACTTAGCATGCGCTACCCATGCCGCATTAGCGCGCGCTAGCCTTACACTTAGCGTGCGCTAACGGTTCTATTTTAGCGACATGATTGCGAACATATATACGACATTACTGGAATCAAGGTCACAATTAAACAACAACAATATTCGAATCTCAAAGCCATCGATTCACATAATTACAACACATCATGAGCAACCATCAAAAGGCAATTGTCATTCAAAACCGAAAAGTTAAAAGCAAGGATCACGTCTTGAGTATATTTTGTAGAACTCATTTGAGTTCAAAACTCGTGTTTTGAAAACTTATAGTACACAGTGGAAAAGAATTATCAATAATTCGAGTTTTGAACTTTCACCTTGTGTTCAACATACGAAAATCAACTTTTTCCTCCCTTGGAGGGCATTTTAAAAATTTTACGTGACTCCCCGAAAGGATTCGAAAACTTAAAATTCCAAGGTTTATACTCTTGCAAGAAAAATGATTTATACAAGGATACATTCAGCAATATCATTCTACATTTTAGCGCAAGACGAGAATCAACAAATATATGTCACTTACTCACGATGCACCTTCAAATATTAACTACATAACACAAAATCACACAGATCGTATAGCTCGTGGTACAACCCGTAGTAGGGAGACTTACATCCACAGACCGCACGAAGATGATGGCTGCACCCTGATACTAATCACGGCCGACATTCCAAACGACGCGTCGCGACACGACATCAGTCAGACTCAATCTGACAAGACAAGACCCAACAATACACGACTGGACCCGACAGCTAGGTTTCCGCAACCTAAGCTCTGATACCATAAATGTAACACCCCGCATCAAACCGGAATATTACACGCCGCACCCTCTCCGTGAGGATCCACCAGCTAGACATCAAAACAACACATTACATTACATACCAACGAATCAAAATAACGGACCAATAGACCGATTTGGTCTTTCGTCACCGACTTACAAATCAAAATACATAAACTCATCCGCACTCATACCCACACAAGGGTAAAATACTTGCAACAACGAACAATAAGACAATGGAAAAGACAATACAATGGACTCGACTAATCGAACCCAAAACGGCCTTCGTGTGATTAGTATCATTCGTCTTTCATCATCCCTCGTGCCGATCCCGTGTCTTGCTCCCGAAAACTGCATGTACACGGACACAATACAGATATCCACCCCGATTACTCGGGGTTAGCAAACTCCATTGTTTCGCTAGTGCAAGTATAAAGTGCAAATACGAGCCATACACAACACATTCCGAGAATATAACGAAGGACTTCCCGAGATATATTTAGTTAAAAATAGTTCAAGTCTTGAAAGCGAAACGAAGCAAGTAAGCATTTTGAAAACATTTCCAAATCTCGGAGTTTTGAAAACATCAAAAATTGAAAATGTTCTTAATTCCTCGAAAGCCATTTAGGGTCACAAACCAAAGTTCATTTTTAAAAATACAAATCCGTTTAACAAAACACGGGTCCACGACCCAACCATTCCGGTCACAAAACACAGGTCCACGACCCGATCATCCACTTCAATTCACTTACAAGGACACATTACACATAACACATTAATCTTATGCCATTCTAGTCAAGCACCAATACTAGATATATAATGTCTATCGACACCGAGCACAAAGCATTGTGATACTCCTGAAAATATCAAAATCAACTAAAACATCAACATCATCCTCAAGATGAAAACCACAACTGGTAACACTCTGCCGTACCCCTTAGTATCGACACACAGACATCCCGTCGGACACTCCGTGTGGGAAACCACTTCCGCGCCCGAACCCCTTCTTATCGATCCCCAGACATCCCGTCTGACACTCCGTGTGGAAGTTCATCCACACACTCACCCAAGTCAACTTCCGTGGCCGTTCCCCTTAGTATCGACCCCCAGACATCCCGTCGGACACTCGGTGGAAGGAACAACACACACACACGTTCCAAAATCACGCTTGCAAACCACAAGCCTCGAAGGTCAATCACGGTATATATAGTCGAGGTATCTTACTAGAATGGCAGTTCATCCAACATATACTCACGACCAAGTAATGATACGATTCACAAGGAAGCACAAGATTTCAACAAAGACCGAACGACACAACTAATATCACTCAAACTCACATATTCATCCATAAACACGTGACTCAAATACATAATTTGACAAAAGAATTAAACTTTACATTTACCAACGACATAAACATACGCAATGACATCACAAGAAAGTAAGTTGATTCTATACTCGACAATATCTCGCATATTAAACTAAGCACATTAATTCCCGACACACACGGGTCACCTTGACAAAAGCATGATGGTAAATATTCCGATTCTTTTGAAAAATGGTTATTAATATTTATTTAGCACATATCGACGATTAACAACCATAATATCCACAAAACACGTAATGTATGGGCAAGATACTTGCCTCGACAATCGATACCGGACACTCCTACAATCACGGCTCAGTCGGGACACCTCGAACACCTACGATTCCCCCGCTAAGGAAAAGAATACACCCACGATCGAGAAGCTTGAAGAAAACGACGAACGGAAGGGTTCCGACTCGAGTTCTTCACAAGAATTCGACCCTAACAACATATAATCAATAAATCATCGATCATACGAGGAAGAATAATCGTAGAACGCCCGAAAACCCTCTATGACATTTTACCGGACACCTTCAAGGCATCGATCAAGAACTCGACCAAATCGACGAATCGATATGATCCGACCATGGAATAATAAAGGAAATGATATAATATATCTAAATTATCATCAATCCATCAAAATCCTAAGTTAAATCGGATTAAACGGACGAAAACGAACAAAATACCCAAAATCCCCAAAATTAGATTTCTAGAAAATCTGACCTGATTCGGTAGATCGGAGGATGTTATAGGATGGATGATTGATGATATGAACTCCAAAACTTCATGGATTGATTGTCCAACAACATCTCTCCAAGATTAACCAAGCTCCAGCCGCGGAAGGGAAGAAAACGAGTGAGAAAAATGGCCAAAAACCCGTCTGCAGGGCCATAAATAGGCTGCGCAGTGTGCCGCGGCCCAGCGGGAGTGTGCCGCGGCACAGGCCCAAAAATGGCTCCCAGTGGTCGGCAGTGTGCCGCGGCTCGGCCGGAGTGTGCCGCGGCACCCGGTACAGTCGGTTTGGCCGAAAAATGCCACAGAGTGTGCCGCGGCTCGGCCGGAGTGTGCCGCGGCACCCGGTACTGCTCGGCCAGAAGCTGCCGAGCACTGCCGGCCGTGACTCGGCCAGAAGCTGCCGAGCACTACCGGCCGTGACTCGGCCAGTGCCGGCCTGGGCCAGGTTGCCCGGCCATGACTCGGCCGGGGCCAACTCCGACGTCCCGAACGACCCCGAAACCCGAACCTGAATACGAATCGATGATACGGTTACGACGTACTCGCAAAAACGAATCTAAGAGCTAAGAGAACACACAATTCCGACCACCCGAAGGCTCAGAATTCAACAACGGAAGTAATTACCCAAAACTTTGGGAAATTACGAAAATGGCCCAAAACGTCCGAAAATCACGATACGCGATCGAAACACCAAACCAAAGCTCGCAACATGAATAATAACATTAAATGAACTTACGAGAAACTCAGAACGACAGTTTCGGACGAGATTCGCAAGAATCGCACTCAAGTGCGGAAAAGTCGCTAAAAGCTCGGAACTCAACAAAACGGTACCAAACGAACTCGGATGACAAAAAGTGCAGAATTAATCATTCTCGAAATGACGAAACGGTCATGAGCGAGTCGTCAAAACGGACTCCGGCTGAAAAAGAAATTTACCGAAAAATCGGAAATTGCGGATATTACATTCTACCCTCCTTAAAAGAAGTTTCGTCCCGAAACTTAAAACAAGTAGGGAGAAGCAATATCCCGCCAGGAAAACTCAACGAGATACGCAAGGAAACGCGTAACTTATGCCCATCGGTGAAACGTTACAAGCAACGCAAAGGAATATACGGCGTGAAAACACGCTCCACGACGACCAACACAAC
This sequence comes from Orobanche coerulescens, assembly GCA_033398695.1. Classification (NCBI taxonomy): domain Eukaryota; kingdom Viridiplantae; phylum Streptophyta; class Magnoliopsida; order Lamiales; family Orobanchaceae; genus Orobanche; species Orobanche coerulescens. The sequence continues at coordinate 153,164,525 of CM065812.1, read as the reverse complement.
GCCGCCGTTAGGGATATAATAAAACCAACAAGTGACAAGCGTCATCAACTGGATAATACAATCAAGTCAATTATCCGAACAAACACAAAACATAACGAAAATCAATACGATTGACCAACCCAACGGTACATCAATCAAAACGCGAGCCAATCGGCCGAACAAATACGGAATTCCACCGCCCAAGGGTTGGAAGATCGAAACGAGACTAATTTTCCGAACTTGAAAAGGTCACAACGATATATAGATCAATTTGGGACAATATCGAACTCGCTCGAATGACAAAGGTGAGAAACAACACTGTGTCAAGCATCAACGAACACAATGTCAGTCGATACGATTGGGACGAAAGAAGAGAAAGAAAGAAAATGCGGGTATTACATCATATCACCTTTAAAAGAGGTTTCGTCCGAAACCTAAACAACGAGAATGAAGTTCGGAATAGCAACCTTCCCGACCATATCCTCTTGGTCCACATCCGATCTTCATGGCCATTAGTATCGTGGTCACGATCGCGTCCTCGCCCATCGGCATACTAAGCGGATTCCTCAATACGATTGCACAACTTCGCAAAATATTATACTAAGGTACCAACTTAGCACGACATATCACATGAGGTAACCAATAACAACTCAAGAGAAAATCCACGAGGTATCCTTTTAAAGGAAATCTTTTGAAAATCCTTCGATTTGTATATCTATTTAAAATAAACTTTAAAAGTACTTTTGGTACCTCGGGTTGTTTCATCAAAACTTGCAAACAACATACTTTAACCGTCTCATTTGAAATCATTTGAAGTCATCATGCCTCTACGTATCATCATCGCCGTTAACAACTAACAAGTTAACCATGCAAGATCATCAAATCATTCTTACATACTCTAACATCTCCGAATCCGAGTTTGAACTTTACATCGAGTGAGATTTCTCATCTTTCACCATATATTTTTGAAAATAAAAATCGCATTGGTTTTTGAAATAAGATATTTTTATGGTGTGAAAGATTTTGAAAATCATTCACTCGAATTATTTGAAAATGCAACAATACGTTAAAATCATTTTCGAAAATTCTCCCAACACTTCACAAACATCAACGACGGTAAAAATTTTCAAAATATTCAAGGTACTTTAAAACAACTCTTTCAAATACCGTCGAGGTTTTATTTGAGAATCCTAGGCCGGCTCGCAAATTTCAAACAATTTCCAAAGTTCATACGAAGCCGTCGGTTAATCGCACTTGCACAAACTTATGAAAGTTTTAGAAAAGCGTGTTCGAACACACTCGAAGCAGACATAATTTATCAATTCATCAAACACAATCAAATATCACCTAGCAATACAAAAAGTCTTAACACACATTCACGCACAACAGTTGTTATCACTAGACACCACGTAGAGAATACAACTACAGTGATTGGCCGCAAAGTTAGACCTAACGGCTATAATGCGGTTCCATAGCCTCTGCCCCATCGACTAACGCCGCTACAACACATACTTAGCATGCGCTACCCATGCCGCATTAGCGCGCGCTAGCCTTACACTTAGCGTGCGCTAACGGTTCTATTTTAGCGACATGATTGCGAACATATATACGACATTACCGAATCGAAGGTCACAATTAAACAACAACAATATTCGAATCTCAAAGCCATCGATTCACATAATTACAACACATCATGAGAAACCATCAAAAGGCAATTGTCATTCAAAACCGAAAAGTTAAAAGCAAGGATCACGTCTTGAGTATATTTTGTAGAACTCATTTGAGTTCAAAACTCGTGTTTTGAAAACTTATAGTACACAGTGGAAAAGAATTATCAATAATTCGAGTTTTGAACTTTCACCTTGTGGTCAACATACGAAAATCAACTTTTTCCTCCTTGGAGGGCATTTTAAAAATTTTACGTGACTCCCGAAAGGATTCGAAAACTTAAAATTCCAAGGTTTATACTCTTGCAAGAAAAATGATTTATACAAGGATACATTCAAAGAATATCATTCTACATTTTAGCGCAAGACGAGAATCAACAAATATATGTCACTTACTCACGATGCACCTTCAAATATTAACTACATAACACAAAATCACAGGCTCGTATAGCTCGTGGTACAACTGTAGTAGGGAGACTTACATCCACAGACCGCACGAAGATGATGGCCGCACCTCGATACTAATCACGGCCGACATTCCAATCGACGCGTCGCGACAAGACATCAGGCAGACTCAAAATGACAAGACAAGACCCAACAAAACACGAATTGACACGACAAACTAGGTTTCCGCAACCTAAGCTCCGATACCATAAATGTAACACCCCGATCAAACCGGAATATTACACGCCGCACCCTCTCCGTGAGGATCCACCAGCTAGACATCAAAACAACACATTACATTACATACCAACGAATCAAAATAACGGACCAATAGACCGATTTGGTCTTTCGTCACGACTTACAAATCAAAATACATAAACTCATCCGCACTCATACCCACACAAGGGTAAAATACTTGCAACAACGAACAATAAGACAATGGAAAAGACAATACAATGGACTCACTAATCAACCCAAAGCGGCCTTCGTGTGATTAGTATCATTCGTCTTTCATCATCCCTCGTGCCGATCCTGTGTCTTGCTCCCGAAAACCTCGCATGTACTGGACACAATACAGATATCCACCCCGATTACTCGGGGTTAGCAAACTCCATTGTTTCGCTAGTGCAAGTATAAAGTGCAAATACGAGCCATACACAACACATTCCGAGAATATAACGAAGGACTTCCGAGATATATTTAGTTAAAAATAGTTCAAGTCTTGAAAGCGAAACGAAGCAAGTAAGCATTTTGAAAACATTTCCAAATCTCGGGAGTTTTGAAAACATCAAAATTGAAAATGTTCTTAATTCCTCGAAAGCCATTTAGGGTCACACCCCAAAGTTCATTTTTAAAAATACAAATCCGTTTAACAAAACACGGGTCCACGACCCAACCATTCCGGTCACAAAACACGGGGTCCACGACCCGATCATCCACTTCAATTCACTTACAAGGACACATTACACATAACACATTAATCTTATGCCATTCTAGTCAAGCACCAAGACTCGATATATAATGTCTCTCGACCCGAGCACAAAGCATTGTGATACTCCTGACAATATCACAATCAACGAAAACATCAACATCATCCTCAAGATGAAAACCACAATCGTAACCCGGCCGTACCCTTAGTATCGACCCCGCACATCCCGTCGGACACTCCGGTGGGAAACCACTTCGCGGCCGTACCCCTTAGTATCGACCCCGGACATCCCGTCGGACACTCCGGTGGAAGTTCATCCACACACTCACCCAAGTCCACTTCGTGGCCGTACCCCTTAATATCGACCCCGACATCCCGTCGGACACTCCGGTGGAAGGAACAACACACACACACGTTCCAAAATCACGCTTGCAAACCACAAGCCTCGAAGGTCAATCACGATATATAGTCGAGGTACCTTACTAGAATGGCCAGTTCATCCAACATATACTCACGACCAAGTAATGATACGATTCACAAGGAAGCACAAGATTTCAACAGCACCGAACGACACAACTAATATCACTCAAACGCACATATTCATCCATAAACACGTGACTCCAAATACATAATTTGACAAAAGAATTACACTTTACATTTACCAACGACATAATCATACGCAATGACATCACAAGAAAGTAAGGTGATTCTATACTCGACACTAGCTCGCATATTCAACTAAGCACATTAATTCCCGACACACACGGGTCACCTTTACAAAAAGCATGATGGTAAATATTCCGATTCTTTTGAAAAATGGTTATTAATATTTATTTAGCACATATCGACGATTAACAACCATAATATCCACAAAACACGTAATGTATGGGCAAGATACTTGCCTCGACAATCGATACCGGACACTCCTACAATCACGGCTCAGTCGGGACACCTCGAACACCTACGATTCCCGTGAAGGAAAAGAATACACCCACGATCGAGAAGCTTGAAGAAAACGACGAACGGAAGGGTTCCGACTCGAGTTCTTCACAAGAATTCGACCCTAACAACATATAATCAATAAATCATCGATCATACGAGGAAGAATAATCGTAGAACGCCCGAAAACCCCTCTATGACATTTTACCGGACACCTTCAAGGCATCGATCAAGAACTCGACCAAATCGACGAATCGATATGATACGACCATGGAATAATAAAGGAAATGATATAATATATCTAAATTATCATCAATCCATCAAAATCCTAAGTTAAATCGGATTAAACGGACGAAAACGAACAAAATACCCAAAATCCCCAAAATTAGATTTCTAGAAAATCTGACCTGATTCGGTAGATCGGAGGATGTTATAGGATGGATGATTGATGATATGAACTCCAAAACTTCATGGATTGATTGTCCAACAACATCTCTCCAAGATTAACCAAGCTCCAGCCGCGGAAGGGAAGAAAACGAGTGAGAAAAATGGCCAAAAACCCGTCTGCAGGGCCATAAATAGGCTGCGCAGTGTGCCGCGGCCCAGCGGGAGTGTGCCGCGGCACAGGCCCAAAAATGGCTCCCAGTGGTCGGCAGTGTGCCGCGGCTCGGCCGGAGTGTGCCGCGGCACCCGGTACAGTCGGTTTGGCCGAAAAATGCCACAGAGTGTGCCGCGGCTCGGCCGGAGTGTGCCGCGGCACCCGGTACTGCTCGGCCAGAAGCTGCCGAGCACTGCCGGCCGTGACTCGGCCAGAAGCTGCCGAGCACTACCGGCCGTGACTCGGCCAGTGCCGGCCTGGGCCAGGTTGCCCGGCCATGACTCGGCCGGGGCCAACTCCGACGTCCCGAACGACCCCGAAACCCGAACCTGAATACGAATCGATGATACGGTTACGACGTACTCGCAAAAACGAATCTAAGAGCTAAGAGAACACACAATTCCGACCACCCGAAGGCTCAGAATTCAACAACGGAAGTAATTACCCAAAACTTTGGGAAATTACGAAAATGGCCCAAAACGTCCGAAAATCACGATACGCGATCGAAACACCAAACCAAAGCTCGCAACATGAATAATAACATTAAATGAACTTACGAGAAACTCGAAACGACAGTTTCGGACGAGATTCGCAAGAATCGCACTCAAGTGCGGAAAAGTCGCTAAAAAGCTCGGAACTCAACAAAACGGTACCGAAACGAACTCGGATGACAAAAAGTGCAGAATTAATCATTCTCGAAATGACGAAACGGTCATGAGCGAGTCGTCAAAACGGACTCCGGCTGAAAAAGAAATTTACCGAAAAATCGGAAATTGCGGATATTACATTCTACCCTCCTTAAAAGAAGTTTCGTCCCGAAACTTAAAACAAGTAGGGAGAAGCAATATCCCGCCAGGAAAACTCAACGAGATACGCAAGGAAACGCGTAACTTATGCCCATCGGCGAAACGTTACAAGCAACGCAAAGGAATATACGGCGTGAAAACACGCTCCACGACGACCAACACAACGCCGCCGTTAGGGATATAATAAAACCAACAAGTGACAAGCGTCATCAACTGGATAATACAATCAAGTCAATTATCCGAACAAACACAAAACATAACGGACGAAAATCAATACGATTGACCAACCCAACGGTACATCAATCAAAACGCGAGCCAATCGCTGAACAAATACGGAATTCCACCGCCCAAGGGTTGGAAGATCGAAAACGAGACTAATTTTCCGAACTTGAAAAGGTCACAACGATATATAGATCAATTTGGGACAATATCAGAACTCGCTCGAATGACAAAGGTGAGAAACAACACCAGGTCAGAAGCATCAACGAACACAGTCGAGTCGATACGATTGGACGAAACAGAAGAGAAAGAAAGAAAAATGCGGGTATTACAGGTACAGCTAATTAGATCCAGCCTATTCTTGAAATAAACAACTCACACACACTCCCTTTCCAAAAAAGATCAATACACCAATCACTACACTTAGATTTATTGGATTTGTTGCTAAAATATCGGTATTAAATACTAAACTCCCGGCGTATGACCAGTGGCTCAAAGAAATGAAAGAATCGGTTATATTTTTCATATAATTTCCTCTTGACTAAAAATTGACTAGAGTTCTTTTTCTGTCACCTTGTCCCTCTTACTTTATTCTTATTATTTTATTATTTTTTTTTAATTAAATCAAGTAAAAAAAATATTCGAGTTATTCAAAGTTATCAAAGTATAAACATGAACTATTCTTTGAGTGTTACAACACTTTATAAAAAAGAATTTATCTTGACTACGAACGGAAAAAAAAGAATCGGCATGCTAATTTCTCGTCTACAAATAAGCCCGTGCTTGCTATAGGTTATTTTCTAAACAAATAAGGAATTGTAGGAGAAAAATCTTGATCTAATTTGAAAAAGCATATGACAATAAAATAATATAAAATTGTTTTTTTCTAAGATTCAACAAAAGGATTCGCAAATAAAAGTGCTAATGCTATAACCAATCCATAAATCGTTAAAGCTTCCATAAAAGCGAGACTAAGCAATAGAGTACCTCGTATCTTTCCCTCTGCCTCGGGCGGTCTCGCGATACCCTCTCTGACTTGACCGCGGCGGTTCCTTGACCAATTCCGGTCCAATAGAAGCAAGCCCTACGGCCCGATCCAAGGCAATAATAGCAGGCGAGAAATCGGGGATTCATCATAAGTTCCTCGTGCACAAAAAGAAATGGTTAATGATACAATCCGTCAATGAATTATAATTTAATTATTTCATCAATAGAATCATTAGTTGAAGTAACTAATAACTTCTAATTTAAGTAAGAATCTTTATTGAATAATCCAAACTACTTCGATATCTCTTTTTTAGTTTATATCCACACAGTTTTTGTAAATTCATAAAACTTTCGTTATTCCATTTCTTAGTTCTGAACTATTATTTCAAATTTTTCATCGCCATAACAATATGAAAACTTATATTTGAACCCATACACAGTAGTAAAAAAAATAAATTAGTAAAAATTTATATATAACAGTTTATATATAACTAGTCAATATCTAATATTACATAGACATGTCTTTTTTTTTTTTCATAATGTAAATCATTAAATTTAATTGTATTCGAGAATAAATTTATTTTATTCTTCCTATTGCTTTCTATAATATATAAAGTCTTGTCTATTTATTAAGTAAATCATCTTGACAGGGATCTACATTGCTTTGTACTAAGCTAAAAAAGACTATTTCAACGATGACCCTCCATAGATTCGCCTATATAAGCCGCGGCTAAAGTTGCAAAAATAAGAGCTTGAATACTACTTGTAAATAACCCAAGGAACATAACAGGGATAGGAACCACTGAAGGTACTAAAGAAACAAGAACAACAACTACTAATTCATCTGCTAAGATATTTCCAAAAAGTCGAAAACTAAGCGATAAAGGCTTTGTAAAATCTTCTAAAATGTTAATAGGTAAAAGAATTGGGGTTGGTTGAATATATTTTCCAAAATAACTTAATCCCTTTTTGTTAAGACCTGCATAGAAATATGCCACAGACGTAAGTAAAGCCAAAGCAAAAGTAGTATTTATATCGTTTGTAGGTGCGGCTAACTCTCCATGAGGTAATTCTATGATTAACAAGTGTAAAAGAGCTCCTGACCAATTAGAAACAAAAATAAATAGAAACATAGTTCCAATAAAAGGAACCCAAGGCCCATATTCTTCTCCAATTTGAGTTTTACTCAAATTTCGAATGAATTCAAGAACATATTCGAATAAATTTTGACCCTTGGTCGGAATGGTTTGTGGATTCCGAACAGCTATAGTAGCTGAACCTAATAAAATAGCAATAACAACCCAAGAGGTAATAAGTACTTGGCCATGGACTTGGAAACTTCCTATTTGCCAATAGAAATGTTGGCCTACTTTTACACCAGATATATCATATAACCCTTTTAGTGTGTTAATGAAACAAAATAACATATTCATATTGCTCTATAAAAAAATAAAATTTTAAACAAAATTAGTTTTATTCAACTATCTCTTTGTCTACTTGAGTTGGATATTTTAAATATCCAAAAATCTTTTGAATATTAACTAATCACATAATGTTCCCAGTTATTTTTATCGATTTTATTTAAAAAATTCATAAATAATAACCGATTCCAGAAATTCATCGAATTTTTCAAAGTAAAAGTTATTTATCTTATTTATCTTATTATTAATCAAGGATTTTGTATATAGCTAGACCGGCCCTCACAAATTGCGAATACTAATTTGTTAAGAATTAAGCGGATTGAAAGTATAGAGTCATCATTCGCCGGAATCGAAAGATCTGCAAGATCGGGATCACAATTTGTATCGATTAAACAAATTGTTGGAATTCCTAAAGTAATACACTCTCGCAGAGCTGTATATTCTTCATGCTGATCAATGATGATTACAATATCGGGTAACCCTGTCATATATTTAATCCCGCCCAGATATGTTTGCAGACGGGATAATTGTCTTTTACCCACAGCCGCATCTCTTTTCGGAAGGCGTTTGAACCTTCCCATTTTTTGTTTTATTCTCAAATCCCTGAACCGATTAAGTCTACTTTCTGTAGTGGACCAATTCGATAACTACCCGACAAGACATTTTTTATTAACACAATGACACCGGCTTTTATTGCAGCCGCATGCTACCGAATTAGTTGCTTTCTTTTTGTACCAACAATCAAGAATTGTTTTCCTCTACTTGCCGCATCAAAACCAAATTGCAGGCTTCGTATAAAAACGAGCGCTTTTACAAGATTTGTAATATGAATACCCTTGTGCTTGGCAGAGATATAAGGTGCCATTTTAGGATTCCATTTTTTAATACCATGCCCAAAATGAACTCCTACTTTCAACATCTCTTCCAAATTTATGTTCCAATATCTTCTTGTCATTTCTCCCCACTACCCCCTTTTTAACAAAAAGAGACGATAAACCCTGAATTAAAATAAAATAATTGTTCCAATGGAACCTTATCTTCTATTGGAAATTGTCCGTAAATAGACGAATAAGTTATTAGTCTTTTCTATTGCATACTAGTTTGATTACTACCTTAAATTTAATGACTGTACTAAATACATATAGTCAAATTAATCTTCTTTTATAAATCATTAAATCCTATAAATAATTGTTCGGTCTATCGCGAAAATTCTTTAAGAGTCGCGGATTTTTGTTGTTAAAAAAGATTCGCAGAGAAGATAGATATTTTTACTTTACTTAACTTATTTTTAATAAAATGATATGATGATATTTTGAAAAAAATATTCACTAATCCAGAAAATTTTAATATATTTTGTATCATTTTGGCGGCATGGCCGAGCGGTAAGGCAAGGGACTGCAAATCCTTTTTCCCGGTTCAAATCCGGTGTCGCCTAATCAACATTAACAAAAATGCGAAATCTCTGCTTCTCTTGATATAACTCGCGAAATTATTTTCGTTAGAAGAGAAGCATATGAAACGGACCATTGATACTTTTTTTGATTATAAGTATATCGTCTAAAGGTTTTCTAAAAGAAAAGATTGTGAATCCTCGTTCGGATCTAGTATTCATATAACATATTGATAGAGGGGCTATCAAGACTTTTTGATTCCCTTCGATTAATAATACTAAGTGCTTGTCTAATACTTAGATCTTGAATAAAATTGTAGTTCCCGGTAGGAAATCCACTTAATAGTTTTGGAAGAGGACATAAGTTGCTTTATATATGACAGACTCACGAGAATCGATGGGTATTAAATTATCTACTAAATATCAGATTGAATGAATAATTTACTTATATATATATTATAGATATAGAAGGAGCCAAAAATAAAGAATTTTATTTTCGACAAACCCCAGTCAAGCCTACTTTTTCACAACAATAATCGGAGAGAGGGTACGGATTAGATTAAATAAGTTAATAGATATATGAAATAGATAGTAATTTCTCCTTTCTTCTAAATTTATCCCTTTATGTTTTGATTTATAAAGTCAATAAAACAAAAAAGAATAGGGCTTATTATTTTTATTTATTATTATTCCTACATGTTTCCATTCTTTTGGGATGTTACTACGCATTTTGGTTGCGTTTAATCTTTTCCATATTAAAAATCATAATCAATTTATATTGGATTGATTTTGCAATAATGTTTGGTCATCATCTCCTTTTGACTCTACGTCATTGATTCCATATTATTAGTGAGGAAGAATTCTTGCATATTTATATAGATAGTGGACATAATTCATATAGATATAGTAAGTTTTCATATAGATATAGTAAGTTTTGCTTGAGCTACTTTAATGGTAATATTTACATTTTCCCTTTCACTCGTAGTGTGGGGAAGAAGTGGGTTATAAAAGTATTACTAAATTAAGTTCCGGAATTAAACCGTATCAATTATTTTATAGCCTGTCCTGTAACGCATTTTGGATTATTTAAAATTTAAAATAAATGGGAATGGACTTCGACTATTTTTATAGATGCATACTGAGGAAGAACAGACCTTTTTTTTTTCTATAACTTACCTTGCTCTTTTGACAATCACTTGATGATAGAAAGAGAAAAAAATTAATGTATTTATAGGATATCATATTGGGTTCGATCGGGACTGGTGGGGCTCGAACCCGCAACTTCCGCCTTGACAGGGCGGTGCTGTAATATCCGCAATTTCGAATTTCGGTAATTTTCTTTTTTTTCGGCGGAAGTCCGTTTTGACGACTCGCTCATGACCATTTCGTCATTTCGAATATGATTAATCTTGTTAGTATCTTTAGTTTCCCTACGGATTCATGGATATTTTGTGGATTTTTACGGAATCGAGAGGGTTTGGTTGTGGTCCGCCCTCGTTGTTGTTTTCGGTATGAATATACATGAATCGTAGGCGGGGTTCCGGGTGTATTCCATTTCCATAATCGTTTAGAAGTGGTTGTGATTGTGCTATTCGAATCGTTAGGTTCATTTTCGTCGGTTCCTCACGGTCGTGCTTGATTCTTCCGTTCCGTTCATTGTCGTCTTCCTTTTCGTTAGCATCGGGCGTTCCGAAGCTTCCCGGTTGAGCCGTATCCGTTCGTGGTTCAGTGCTCGTGGTATCGAGGCAAGTATCTTGTGTAATATCCGCATTTTTCTTTCCCTCGTAATTGTATTTCCGGTGTAATTCTCGATTTTAGTGACTCTCGTGTATCCTTCAGTGTAACTTTTCCGTTATCTTTTGATCTGATTCTCGTAATTGTTGTGCGGAACCGTCGTTTCGGGGTTGCCGTGGATTCATTGTATGCTATGATGCGTTTTGAGGTGTTCCGTTTGACGTTTCGTTCATAATCCGGTATTTTGGGTCGTTTATATTCTGTATCTAGCGCACGCTAAATTTCCTGTATAGCGCACGCTAGAAATCCATTAGTAGCGCACGCTACGTTTAATTAAATAGCGCACGCTAACGATTTAGCCACAGGAGTGGCGATCTAACTTCCGTGCCTGCGGACTATCGATTAGCGCACGCTATCTTGTCTAACGCACGCTAATGTCGGGAGACTAGCGCACGTTAAGTTGTTCGATGGCGCGCTAGTGTGACTGTCGATCTTGGGCGGTTTACTGCGAACTCAATCGAGATGCTAGTTAGCGCACGCTCTGTTGGTTTAGGTAGCGCACGCTAACGGGTCGGTGAGGTTTGGGCGGTTAGCTCTGGACTCGGTGATGTCAGTAGCGCACGCTATTGGTCGATAGCGCGCTACAGAGGTTATTAGCGCACGCTACTCATGTATGGTAGCGCACGCTAACGCCCAAACTCCGCCCGCCTGGATGGGACGCTAACGGGAGGATTTGTAATCTATCCCGTTAGCGCACGCTAACCTTGAGGTTTTAGCGTGCGCTAACACTCCCAACTATATAAACCAGGGAGTTGACCGAGATAATCACAGTTTTCATTTCTCTCCTTCTTCCGCGGCCGAGCGACTCCGAGGCGATTTGAGGCGATTTTCTTCTTTCAATCACTTGAGATTCTTGTGCTTGAGTTCTTGGTGTAAGACTAACATCATCCACTTGTGTTTCTCATCCTAAATCCAAGGTAATCTCTTAGAACCCTACTTTTGGATAATTTGGGGGTTTTGGGATTTTCTTCCGATCCGTTCCGTTTCGTTGATGGATTCATGATGAATATGATTATTGTTGGTGGTATTCTTAGTTTCCCTTCGGATTCATGGTATATTTCGTGATTTTACGGAATCGAGAGGGTTCGGTTGTGGTCCGCCCTCGTTGTTGTTTATATACGAATATACATGAATCGTAGGCGGGTTTCCGGTGTATTCCATTTCCGTAATCGTCTAGAGTTGATTGTGATTGTGTTGTTCGAATCGTTAGGTTCATTTTCGCGGTTCCTTGCGGTCGTGTTCAACTCTTCCGTTCCGTTCGTGTCATCGTCTAATTAATCGAGGCAAGTATCCTTATGAACTTACAATCTTGACATAGTAGTTTTGTATGAGAAATTGTGTGCGTGTGTATGCTCACTACGGGTTAGACTCGACGGGGTCTCGGTAGGGGTCCACAGAGACGTGGATCGGCGACAATGATTTTAACCACTACGGGTTAGATCCGACGTGGTGTCTGTAGGGGTCGTCTGATACGTGGATCGACGGTTAATTGTGGTGCATTTTACAAATGTGTTTTGATATTGGCATTTAGGAAATGAGTGCTTTCAAACGGTTTTCTTTATTGCATGCATTACTATATGTGTAAGATGTAAGTTGTTCATCTGTTACTTGTACTAGCGTAATTGCTAACCCCTCTGGGACCCGTTTTGGGAAATTCGTTTTATGAATTTGGTCGGGTTCATCGAGGCAATGCGTATTTGGACCGATACGGATGATGGTGTGCGTGATGATGGTGCACGAGTGATGTTTTAGTGTCTTTTACTTGTTTTGTCTTTTGTGGTTTTGAACTAATAGTTGTACTCGAGTACTTAAGGGGTTCTTGTTCGTTTGAATTGTATTGTTGCTTATTATGTGTGTTGGGTGATGATGTTATATTGACCGGTTGAACCGGGTGGATTGTTCTGTTTTGCGTCTTTATGACGTGGTATTATTTTATCGTTTCTGTGAGTCGTTGTGTATGATGCTGTTCAGCCTGGTGGGTCCCATATAGGGATTCACGGCGCTGTAATATACCTCGAATATCTTGGGGGTGTTACAGAAAATGGTATCGGAGCACTAGGTTTATGGATACCTAGGCTTGTTGGTTTATTGGGTCTTGTGGTGTTTGGTTTTGCACATCATCGTCACGCTGCCATGATTCCGGTACTACCAGTGTCCGTAAGTTTTCTTTCCTTTGTTCATTAATTTCTTGTATCGTACCCTTGATTCTCGACTGTAATTGTTCTTTTCTTGTACTGATCCTCGTATGGCTTTTGCTACTTATTTAACTCCAGTATGGATGCTGGAAGAGGTCGTGGTCGCGGTCGTGGTCGTGGACGCGGCCGGGGACGTGGGGCAGCCGGTGGGGCGGCCACGTCACAGTCTTCGGGAGCCGGCAGTACCGGCGACCGTCATAGCCATGCTTCTTCTCAGGAGCGTGCCGATCTTGGTATTGCGGCCGTTATGCAACAGATGGTGAACCAAATGGCGGCAATAGCTCAGGCGGTTCAGAACCCGGACCAAGCCCATGCTAATCGGGGCGGAGCGGACCGTTGGCTCCAAGATGTCATCAAGATGCATCCTCCTCAGTTTTCGGGAGCTTCAGACCCGATTGGCTGGGAAGGGTGGATCAAGGAGATGTCTAAGGTCTTCGTTGCCACTAACTGTCCCGAAGACCGTAGAGTTCCTATTGCTCAATACTTTCTCACCGGGGACGCTACGGACTGGTGGGAGGCCGTTGGGCCCAAGGACCATGCTGCTTCGTGGGCTGAGTTTCAAGAGTTGATGGAGACTGAATATTGCCCGTGGCCAGTCAGACAGGCTCGGGTACATGCTTTTTATGATGCTCAACCATGGGATATCCCCGTAGCTCAAACCATTGCTGATTTTAACAAAGAGTTGGGTTATGTGAAGACCCAAGTTGTCGAGGAGAGTGACAAAATTTTCCATTTCTCCAGACGGATGAAGTTGCCGATTCGGGACTATATGTCGGGGCTCGTATGCACCACATTGAAGGATTATCAGAGTAGGGCCCTTGCTTATGATATGTCGGTGACGGCGAGTGAGGCGGCCCGCGAGAGTAAGAAGCAGAAGTCCGCTGGGAACTTTTCGGGCCACAAGAGCGGGGGTCAGCAGAGATCCCAATCTGCTAACTTCCCCGCCGGCGGTGGTCCAGCTCGTTCCGCTGGGGGTCCACGTGGAACTACTGGTGCTCCTTTCCGTGATGTGAAGTGTTTCAATTGTGGTCGTACAGGCCACGTCAGTCGTACTTGTTTGAGCCCTTTGCTGACGTGTAATCAGTGTGGCCAGCCGGGCCACAAGGCGGCTTTCTGTGCTGAGAGGGAGAGAATTCTTGGTGCCCGGGCTTCCGTTCCAGCGCCTAGGGAACCAAGTGTGAATCAGGGGTCATTTGCTCCTCAGTCTCCGCCGAGTGCTAGTCGGGGGAGAGGTCGGGGTCAGCCCTCTAAGGGGGGAGCTTCCAGTGTCGGCTCCGCCCATCCGCGGGTTTATGAGATGCGGAAGACCGATGACCCAGCGGCTACCGTGGCGACAGGTACCGTTTATATTCTTTCTCATCCTGTCAGTGTGCTTTTCGATTCCGGTGCTACGCATTCGTTCATATCTCTGGATTGTGTGCGCCGTTTGAGTCTCGACCGTTTGACGCCTTGTGAGCCCTTCATCGTTAAGCTTCCTAGCGGCGATAGGATCGTTGGTGATCAGGAGGTTCGAGACTGCTCTGTACTTATTTGTGAGAGGGCTTGGCCCTCTAATCTTATTGTTGTGAGTATCGAGGGTGAGGATTTGATTCTTGGTGATGATTGGCTCGAGCGGCATGGTGCGATCATGAACTACCGCACGAGAATCATCACTATGCTAGCCGAGGACGGCACCGAGCACTCTTTCGCGGGGCGAAAGAGGGGAAACCAGAAATTCGTTATTAACGCCTTGAAGGCGATGAGACTCCTGCGAAAGGGGTGTACTGGATATTGGTGCTACGCCTTGAAGGCGGAGGATGGTGGAGTCGAGCTTTCGTCGATTCCAGTCGTTAATGAGTTTCCTGATGTATTTCCTGACGAGTTACCGGGATTGCCACCGGATCGAGAGGTCGAGTTCACTATAGAGTTAGAGCCGGGTGCGGCTCCTATCTCGAAGGCGCCCTATCGCATGGCACCTTCAGAGATGTCCGAGTTGAAGAAGCAGTTGAGTGAGCTTCTTGAGTCGGGGTATGTTCGACCGAGCGCCTCGCCTTGGGGCGCACCGGTCCTGTTTGTGCGGAAGAAGGATGGTTCACTACGTTTGTGTATCGACTATCGCGAGCTAAACAAGGTGACCATCAAGAACAAGTATCCTTTGCCGAGAATTGATGACTTGTTCGATCGATTGCGGGAGCTGCGGTATTCTCGAAAATTGATTTGAAATCGGGATACTATCAGCTCCGGGTGAGAGAGTCCGATGTGCCGAAAACAGCCTTTCGGACGAGGTACGGACATTATGAGTTCGTAGTCATGCCTTTCGGGTTAACTAATGCGCCGGCGGTGTTCATGCAATTGATGAACAAGGTTTTTATCGAGTATTTGGATAAGTGCGTCGTCGTCTTTATTGACGATATTCTTATTTATTCGAGGAATGAGGAAGAGCATGCCCATCATTTGCGGATAGTATTAGACATTTTAAGGACCGAGCAACTCTATGCAAAGTTCTCGAAATGTGAGTTCTGGCTGAAGGAAGTAATGTTTCTAGGTCACGTGATTTCAGCCGAGGGGGTTCGTGTGGATCCGCAGAAGATTGAGGCCGTATTGGATTGGGCACCGCCCAAGAATGTGAAGGAGCTCCGTAGTTTCTTGGGTTTAGCTGGCTACTATCGTAGGTTCGTCGAGGGTTTCTCGAAACTAGCTCGACCACTTACGCAGTTGCTCCAGAAATCCGAGAGGTTCGTCTGGAATGACGAGAGGCAGTCGAGTTTTGAAGAACTGAAGAAGCGTTTGACTTCAGCCCCAGTTTTGGCGTTGCCATGTGGCAACGAGGGTTTTGCCGTTTATAGCGATGCTTCGGGTCAGGGACTTGGGTGCGTGTTGATGCAGCACGGCAAGACCATTGCCTATGCGTCGAGACAATTGAGGCCGTATGAGTTGAACTACCCTACTCATGATCTAGAGTTAGCGGCAGTCGTTTTTGCGCTCAAGATTTGGCGTCACTATCTTTTCGGCTCTGCATGTCAGATTTTTACTGATCATAAAAGTCTGAAATACATATTTACTCAGCGAGAGTTGAATATGAGGCAGAGGAGGTGGTTAGAGTTGATTAAGGATTATGACCTCGAAATCCTTTATCATCCGGCAAGGCGACGTTGTGGCCGGCGCTTTGAGTCGGAAACCGATTGCGTTGCGAACGCTTGAGATCCTTACATCTCGATCGAGCTTCGGAGGGCTTTGATCGAGTTAGACGTTGAGGTCTTGTTGCCGGGAGCCGTCGGGCAACTTCGTGCTTTAGAGATTTCGTCGTCTTTGATCGATGAAATTAAGCTGAAGCAGTTAGAGGATCCGATGATTACCCAAATCCGAGAGAACGTTCTTAAAGGAAAGTCTCCTGGATTTGTGATTCACGAGGATGGTGTTTTGAGATTCCAGAGTCGGCTTTGTGTGCCGAACGACTCAGAGTTGAGGCAGAGTATTTTACGGGAGGCCCATGCTACACCTTATTCCGTTCATCCTGGTACGAGTAAGATGTACAAGGACCTGAGGAGAAATTTCTGGTGGAATGATATGAAGGATGAGGTCGCACAGTTTGTAGCGAGATGTTTGACTTGTCAGCAGGTCAAAATCGAGCATCAGAGACCGGTTGGGTTATTGCAGTCACTTCCCGTTCCGGAATGGAAATGGGAAGATATATCGATGGATTTCGTTACGAGTTTGCCGAGATCGAGGTCGGGCATGAATATGGTATGGGTGATTGTTGATCGCTTGACCAAGTCGGCACATTTTCTGGGCATCAAGGACACTTGGGGCCCGGAGAAGTTAGCTCGTGTGTTTATTGCGCAGATCGTGAGACTTCACGGTACTCCGAAGTCTATTGTTTCGGATCGTGACGGCCGTTTTGTATCGCACTTCTGGCAGGCGGTGCATAAGGCGTTACGTACCCGGTTGCGTTTGAGTACCTCTTTTCATCCCCAGACAGATGGACAGTCGGAACGCACTATCCAGACGTTCGAGGACTTGTTGCGTGCCTGTGCTCTCGATTGGAGTAGTGACTGGGAGGAACATTTGCCGCTGATCGAATTCACGTATAACAATAGTTGGCACGCGTCGATTCGGATGGCACCGTATGAGGCACTTTACGGGCGGCGATGTCGATCACCGATTTGTTGGAATGAGGCGTCCGATTTGGTCGGGACCGAGCCGGATGTCGTTTTAGAGACGAGGCGGAAGGTAGAGTTAATTCGGGAACGGATGTTGACTGCCCAGAGTCGACAGAAGTCGTATGCCGACGTCCGTCGTCGACCTTTGGAATTCGAGGTGGGAGACCACGTCTTGCTAAAGGTGTCGCCGACGAAGGGAGTTTTTCGTTTCGGGAAGAAAGGGAAGTTGAGTCCGAGATTTATCGGCCCCTTCGAGATCCTCGAGCGAGTAGGTGGGTTGGCATACCGTTTGGCGTTACCTCCGGCCTTGAGTCATGTTCATAGCGTTTTCCATGTTTCCCATTTGAGGAAATATGTCCCGGATCCTAGCCACATCATCGATTATGGTGAGATTGATGTCGCCGAAGATGTTACTTTCGAAGAGCGCCCTTTGAAGATTTTGGAGCATCGTGAGAAACGATTGAGGCATAAGACCATACCTTTGGTCAAGGTGCAGTGGTCGAGACACGGTGTCGAGGAGGCAACTTGGGAAACCGAGGATAGCATGCGTGCTAGGTACCCGAGTTGTTTGTTCCTTAAGTTTCGGGACGAAACTTATTTTTAGAGGGTAGAATGTAATATCCGCATTTTCTTTCCCTCGTAATTGTATTTCCTGTAATTCTCGATTTTAGTGACTCGTGTATCCTTGAGGTAACTTTTCCGTTATCTTTTGATCGATTCTCGTAATTGTTGTGCGGAACCGTCGTTTGGGGTTGCGTGGATTCATTGTATGCTATGATGCGTTTTGAGGTGTTCCGTTTGACGTTTCATTCATAATCCGGTATTTTGGGTCGTTTATATTATGTATATATCGCACGCTAAATTTACTGTATAGCGCACGATATAAATGCATTAGTATCGCACGCTACGTTTAATTAAATAGCGCACGCTAACGATTTAGCCACAGGAGTGGCGGTCTAACTTCCGTGCCTGCGGACTATCGATTAGCGCACGCTATCTTGTCTAACGCACGCTAATGTCGGGAGACTAGCGCACGTTAAGTTGTTCATGGCGCGCGCTAGTGTGACTGCCCGATCGGCGCTTTACTCCGAACTCAATCGGATGCTAGTTAGCGCCGCTACGCCGGTTTAGGTAGCGCACGCTAACGGGTCGAGTGAGGTTTGGGCGGTTAGCTCTTGGACTCGGCTGATGTCCGTGTAGCGCACGCTATTGGTCGATAAGCGCGCTACCGAGAGGTTATTAGCGCACGCTACTCATGTATGGTAGCGCACGCTAACGCCCAAAACTCCGCTTGGATCGGGACGCTAACAGAGGATTTGTAATCCTATCCCGTTAGCACACGCTAACCTTGAGGTTTTAGCGTGCGCTAACACTCCCTGGCTATATAAACCAGGGAGTTGACCGAGATAATCACAGTTTTTCATTTCTCTCCTTCTTCCGCGGCCGAGCGACTCCGAGGCAATTTGAGGCGATTTTCTTCTTTCAATCACTTCAGAGATTCTTGTGCTTGAGTTCTTGGTGTAAGACTAACATCATCCACTTGTGTTTCTCATCCTAAATCCAAGGTAATCTCTTAGAACCCTACTTTTGGATAATTTGGGAGTTTTGGGATTTTCTTCCGATCCGTTCCGTTTCGTTGATGGATTCATGATGAATATGATTATTCTTGTTGGTATTCTTAGTTTCCCTACGGATTCATGGTATATTTCGTGATTTTTACGGAATCGAGAGGGTTCGGTTGTGGTCGCCCTCGTTGTTGTTTATATACGAATATACATGAATCGTAGGCGGGTTTCCAGTGTATTCCATTTCCGTAATCGTCTAGAGTTGATTGTGATTGTGTTGTTCGAATCGTTAGGTTCATTTCCGGTTCCTTGCGGTCGTGTTCAACTCTTCCGCTCCATTCGTGTCATCGTCTAATTAATCGAGGCAAGTATCCTTATGAACTTACAATCTTGACATAGTAGTTTTGTATGAGAAATTGTGTGCGTGTGTATGCTCACTACGGGTTAGACTCGACGGGGTCTCGGTAGGGGTCCACAGAGACGTGGATCGACGAGCTTGCTTTTAACCACTACGGGTTAGATCCGACGGG
This sequence comes from Orobanche coerulescens, assembly GCA_033398695.1. Classification (NCBI taxonomy): domain Eukaryota; kingdom Viridiplantae; phylum Streptophyta; class Magnoliopsida; order Lamiales; family Orobanchaceae; genus Orobanche; species Orobanche coerulescens. The sequence goes on along the minus strand of CM065812.1, from coordinate 153,144,924 downwards.
GTCTCGGTAGGGGTCCACAGAGACGTGGATCGACGGTTAATTGTGGTGCATTTTACAAATGTGTTTTGATATTGGCATTTCCGGAAATGAGTGCTTTCAAACGGTTTTCTTTATTGCATGCATTACTATATGTGTAAGATGTAAGTTGTTCATCTGGTTACTTGTACTAGCGTAATTGCTAACCCCTCTGGGGACCCGTTTTGGGAAATTCGTTTTATGAATTTGGTCGGGTTCATCGAGACGAGCGGGGCCGGACCGATTACGGATGATGGCTGTGCGTGATGATGGTGCACGAGTGATGTTTTAGTGTCTTTTACTTGTTTTGTCTTTTGTGGTTTTGAACTAATAGTTGTACTCGAGTACTTAAGGGGTTCTTGTTCGTTTGAATTGTATTGTTGCTTATTATGTGTGTTGGGTGATGATGTTATATTGACCGGTTGAACCGGGTGGATTGTTCTGTTTTGCGTCTTTATGACGTGGTATTATTTTATCGTTTCTGTGAGTCGTTGTGTATGATGCTGTTCAGCCTGGTGGGTCCCATATAGGGATTCACGGCGCTGTAATATACCTCGAATATCTTGGGGGTGTTACATCTTGCCCATACATTACGTGTTTTGTGGATATTATGGTTGTTAATCGTCGATATGTGCTAAATAAATATTTATAACCATTGTTCAAAGGAATCGGTATATTTACCATCATGTTTTTCGTAAAGGTGAACCGTGTGTGTCGGGAATTAATATGTTTAGTTGGATATGTGAGTTTGTGTGATATTAGTTGTGTCGTTCGGTGCTGTTGAAATCTTGCGCGTCCTTGTGCATTGTATCATTACTTGGTCGTGAGTATATGCTGGATGAACTGGCCATTCTAGTAAGGTACCTCGACTATATATACTGTGATTGACCTTCGAGGCTTGTGGTTTGCAACTGTGATTTTTGGAACGTGTGTGTGTTGTTCCTTCCACCCGGAGTGTCCGACGGGATGTCTGGGGGTCGATACTAAGGGGTACGGCCACGGAAGCGGACTGGGGTGCGTGTGTGGATGAACTTCCACCCGGAGTGTCCGACGGGATGTCCGGGGTCGATACTAAGGGTACGGCCGCGAAGTGGTTTCCCACCGGAGTGTCCGCGGGATGTCCGGGGTCGATACTAAGTACGGCCGCGGGTTACCGATTGTGGTTTTCATCTTGAGGATGACGTTGATGTTTTCGTTAATTGTGATATTGTCCAGTGTCACAATGCTTTGTGCTTGGGTCGAGAGACATTATATATCGAGTCTTGGTGCTTGGCTAGAATGGCATAAGAATAATGTGTTATGTGTATTGTGTTCTTTTAAAAGTGAATTGAAGTGGATGATCGGGTCGTGGACCACTGTGTTTTGTGACCGGAATGGTTGGGTCGTGGACCCCATGTTTTGTTAAATGATTTGCATTTTGAAAAATGAACTTTGGGCATGTGACCCTAAATGGCTTTCGAGGAATTAAGAACATTCTCAAATTTTGATGTTTTCAAAACTCCCGAGATTTTGCAATGTTTTCAAAATGCTTACTTGCTTTGTTTCGCTTTCAAGACTTGAACTATTTTTAACTAAATACATCTCGAAGTCTTTCGTTATATTCTCGGAATGTGTTGTGTATGGCTCGTATTTGCACTTTATACTTGCACTAGCGAAACAGTGGAGTTTGCTAACCCCGTGTCGGGGGTGGATATCTGTATTGTGTCCGAGGTTCATGCGGGTTTTCGGAGCAAGACACAGGATCGGCACGAGGGATGATGAAAGACGAATGATACTAATCACACGAAGGCCAGTTTTGGGTTCAGTTAGTCGGAGTCCATTGTATTGTCTTTTCCGCTGTCTTATTGTTCATTGTTGCAAGTATTTTACCCTTGTGTGGGTATGAGTCTGGATGAGTTTATGTATTTTGATCTGTAAGTGTGTGACGAAAGACCAAATCGGTCTATTGGTCCGTTATTTTGATTCGTCGGTATGTAATGTAATGTGTTGTTTTGATGTCTAGCCTGGTGGATCCTCACGTAGAGGGTCTGCGGCGTGTAATATTCCCGGTTTGATCTGGGGGTGTTACATTTATGGTATCAGAGCTTAGGTTGTGGAAACCTAGGCTGTCGGGTCAGTGGTGTCTATTGAGTTTTGTCTTGTCGGATTATGTCTGACTAAGTCGTGTCGCGACGCGTCGTCTGAGTTTGTTGGTCGTGATTAGTATCGTGGGCGATCATCATCTTCGTGCGACCTGTGGCTGTAAGTCTCCCTTCTTTGTGTTGTGCCTCGTGTGACACGAGCTATTTTTATGATTATTTGTTAAGCGACGGAATTCTTTTATGAATTTTGATTTCGTGATATGTGGTTACTTGACTCTAATACTTCGTTCATATGAGGAGTAGTGTTGATGGATTGTGCATGTTTGACTTTATTTCTTTTATCCGCTGCGTGAGTTCCTTTGTAATGATTTTCGGTATTTTACCGACTGAGTTTTATTTCGAAAATTGATTCCATTAACCGAGTTTTTGGCATTATGGCCTTGATCATTTTGGCGAAATTCTTATGACGGTATTTAGTATTTTGTAAATGGATTTTATGAGTTTTGAAATATTACCGTCATCGGCCTTTTTGGCGTTTTTGTGAATGGTTTTTAGCACAGTGGGTTCCTAGCGGGACCCACGGCGCTATATTGTTCCTTGTAATTACTCAAATTTTGGGCATTCTAGCCCATTGAATTATTTTGAAAACCTTGAGTGTCTTAGAAAATTAAAATTCGAGACGTACTTTTAAAACGAATTATTTTAAGCGGTGTTTTCAAGGTGTTTTCTAATGCCGCAATACATTTCAAAAAATTTCCGGTTGAGGACCAAAAATATTTTTGAGATATTTTCAAATGCAGTTGCTTAGACCCAAGGGTCGAATATTTTTGAAAGTTTTTCACTACGAGAAGGTGTCCTCATTTTTGTTCAAACGCAAGATGATTTTTCAAAGTCTCGAAAATGAGGTTTGTTCAACTTTTTGTAAAATGATACTCAAGATCAATTGGTGTTTCCAAACTGTCTTCAAAGGTGGTTTTTGTTTTTAAAACCTATCATTCCTGTTTGCGGACCGGAAATGCGTGTATGGTTTTCGAACTTTCGTTACGGTGTTAACCCTTGGTGTGATCGAAATGGTGGCATGAACGTCGAGGCGTTGCCACGCATTTGTTGTACTAGTCCTCTGTGAGAGGTATGAACTGGTATTTACTGTTTGTCGCCTCGCGGTGATTTGCGTGTTGTCGCACGGGTGTGAGCTGTTGAAGCTTGAGTTTGTACGTTTGTGTACATGTGTGATTGTTTCATGATGGTTGAAATTATGTCTTTGGTTATCGTTCGGGCCGTCGAGGTCGCCGAACGATACCGTCGTTCCGTAGTGTTTGTGTGTGTATTACTTTATGATGGTAATCGTTGTATATGGTATGTGTTATGATTCTTTGTTGTCTTTGAGTTGGCATCTCCGCTATGTTATTTTGCGACGTTGTGCCCATTGTATCTAGCATTTGTATTTTCGGTATGCCGAGCCGAGACGTTTCAACCGTGATGTGCCGGGGCATGCACGTGTAAACTGTCCTTCTCGTCGGTAACACATTTCAAGTGTGGACTCGAGGGACACCGAATTCCGTTTTGCGAATTAGCTACCGAGACTTTCAAGTTCGCGCTTGACACGATCATCGGAATCGGCTTTGAGAGGCCTTTGAAGGATGTTTCTGTCAGTTGCTTGTTGTGCCGTCACCTTGATTTCGCTGTTGTGAGTTGCGGGGGCGACCTTCTTTTATAAGAGGTCGAATGTAGTACCCGTGTTGTTTTTAGACTCCTGCATTTTCTCTTTCTCGAGTCTATCGACTCGCTCGTGTTCGTTGATACTTTCAACTTGTTCGTATTTCGGTTTAAATCGAACGAGCCGTGATCTTGTTTTGGGTCAACTGTTATCTTGTGACTTTTTCGAGTTCAGTTCGATTCTTGTGAACCTTGTTCGGAAGTGACATCATCTGGTTTTACTAGTTCTCTTATTCGAAGTGGATCGGATTTGGAACTTCTGTATTTTCGACTCTGTCGACTCGTTTATGTTCATTGACATTTTCTGAGCTTGTCCTGCCCCTTGCTTTTGTTGATCGAACGAGGGTGGTATTATTTCGGAATTACTCGTTCGTCGTTGTGACTTTTCAATTATTAATCCCTTTCCTGTGGATCTTATACGAGTGTGCATCTTGTTGTTTTCACCGGATCATGTTTTGTCTTGAGTCGGGATGTGGACCTCGGAATTGTCGGTTGAACCTTATTGTTCTTCGTGATCCGAACATGATCGTTCGATTTTTGTTGTCTCGATCTTTGTGGTTCGATCGTTTGATTGTTCAGTTTTTGTTGATCTCGTTTCGTGATTGTTGAACATTCAGACTCCTTCGAAATTCCCTTAAGTTCGGGAAGTTAGTCTCGTTTTCAATCTTCCAACCCTTAGGCGGTGGAATTCTGTATTTGTTCAGCGGTTGGCCGCGTTTTGATTGATGTACCGTTGGGTTGGTCAATCCTGTTGATTTTCGTTCGTTGTGTTTTGTGATTGTCTGGATAATCGACTTGATTATACTATCTGTTTGTTGACGCTTGTCACTTGTTGACTTTATTATGTTCCTAACGGCGACGTGGTATTGGTCGTCGTGGAGCGTGTTTTCACGCCGTATGTCTCTTTGCGTTTCTTGCAGCGTTTCGCCGTCGGGCGCGAGTTTTCGGTTTTTGCGTATCTCGTCGAGTTTTCCTGGCAGGGTATATTGCTTCCCCCTACTTGTTTTAAGTTTCGGGACGAAACTTCTTTTAAGGAGGGTAGAATGTAATATCCGCAATTTCGAATTTCGGTAATTTTCTTTTTTTTCGGCGGAAGTCCGTTTTGACGACTCGCTCATGACCATTTCGTCATTTCGAATATGATTAATCTTGTTAGTATCTTTAGTTTCCCTACGGATTCATGGATATTTTGTGGATTTTTACGGAATCGAGAGGGTTTGGTTGTGGTCCGCCCTCGTTGTTGTTTTCGGTATGAATATACATGAATCGTAGGTGGGGTTCCGGGTGTATTCCATTTCCATAATCGTTTAGAAGTGGTTGTGATTGTGCTATTCGAATCGTTAGGTTCATTTTCGTCGGTTCCTCACGGTCGTGCTTGATTCTTCCGTTCCGTTCATTGTCGTCTTCCTTTTCGTTAGCATCGGGCGTTCCGAAGCTTCCCGGTTGAGCCGTATCCGTTCGTGGTTCAGTGCTCGTGGTATCGAGGCAAGTATCTTGCCCATACATTACGTGTTTTGTGGATATTATGGTTGTTAATCGTCGATATGTGCTAAATAAATATTTATAACCATTGTTCAAAGGAATCGGTATATTTACCATCATGTTTTTCGTAAAGGTGAACCGTGTGTGTCGGGAATTAATATGTTTAGTTGGATATGTGAGTTTGTGTGATATTAGTTGTGTCGTTCGGTGCTGTTGAAATCTTGCGCGTCCTTGTGCATTGTATCATTACTTGGTCGTGAGTATATCTTTGGATGAATCGCCATTCTAGTAAGGTACCTCGACTATATATACCGTGATTGACCTTCGAGGCTTGTGGTTTGCAACCGTGATTTTGGAACGTGTGTGTGTTGTTCCTTCCACCGGAGTGTCCGACGGGATGTCCGGGGTCGATACTAAAGTACGGCCACGGAAGCGGATCAGGTGCGTGTGTGGATGAACTTCCACCGGAGTGTCCGACGGGATGTCCGGGGTCGATACTAAGTACGGCCGCGGAAGTGGTTTCCCACCCGGAGTGTCCGACGGGATGTCTGGGGGTCGATACTAAGGGGTACGGCCGCGGGTTACCAGTTGTGGTTTTCATCTTGAGGATGACGTTGATGTTTTCGTTAATTGTGATATTGTCCGGAGTGTCACAATGCTTTGTGCTTGGGGTCGAGAGACATTATATATCGAGTCTTGGTGCTTGGCTAGAATGGCATAAGAATAATGTGTTATGTGTATTGTGTTCTTTTAAAAGTGAATTGAAGTGGATGATCGGGTCGTGGACCCTGTGTTTTGTGACCGGAATGGTTGGGTCGTGGACCCCGTGTTTTGTTAAACAGATTTGCATTTTGAAAAATGAACTTTGGGGCTGTGACCCTAAATGGCTTTCGAGGAATTAAGAACATTCTCAAATTTTGATGTTTTCAAAACTCCCGAGATTTTGCAATGTTTTCAAAATGCTTACTTGCTTTGTTTACCTTTCAAGACTTGAACTATTTTTTAACTAAATACATCTCGGGAAGTCTTTCGTTATATTCTCGGAATGTGTTGTGTATGGCTCGTATTTGCACTTTATACTTGCACTAGCGAAACAGTGGAGTTTTGCTAACCCCCGAGTAATCGGGGGGTGGATATCTGTATTGTGTCCAGGTTCATGCAGGTTTTCGGGAGCAAGACACAGGATCGGCACGAGGGATGATGAAAGACGAATGATACTAATCACACGAAGGCCACTTTTGGGTTCAGTTAGTCGGAGTCCATTGTATTGTCTTTTCCGCTGTCTTATTGTTCATTGTTGCAAGTATTTTACCCTTGTGTGGGTATGAGTCTGGATGAGTTTATGTATTTTGATCTGTAAGTCTGTGACGAAAGACCAAATCGGTCTATTGGTCCGTTATTTTGATTCGTCGGTATGTAATGTAATGTGTTGTTTTGATGTCTAGCCTGGTGGATCCTCACGGAGAGGGTCTGCGGCGTGTAATATTCCCGGTTTGATCTGGGGGTGTTACAGGTGCTCTAACCAATTTGAACTACAATCCCAGGAAAATTAAGGTATCTAGCAGAACATTTGATTCTTTTTTTTATCTTCGTATAGGATATTTCTGAAAGACAGAGGGGGTTTATACCATCTCATGGTAGATTGGCGAATTATTGGGCGAGTGGATTTGAACCAGTGAGACATATTGCCAACGAATTTACTGATCCGTCCCCATTAACCGCTCGGGCATCGACCCGGAAGAATAAATTTTAGACTTATTGGTAATCCATGATCAACTTCCTTTAATTTTAGTAGTACCCTACCCCTGTGGGAATTCGAATCCCCTTATCTCCTTGAAAGAGAGATGTCCTAACCACTAGACGATGGGGGCCAACTTGTCCGATTGTCCTCATAGTCCGATCATAATATGATGAGTTTGTTGAAATTGTCAATATAAAAATATGATTAGATTTAGATCCGAGGATTTTTCCTTTTTAAGAGAATTATATATAAATTTTAGATTCGTCATTCATATTCACAAATCGTTCACTAGAATCGACATTCTCTATATACTATATAATAAATAATATAAATTTACTAAAACAAATCTATAAAATAAAGCGGAATCCAGAAGTTATCAAAATTTATTATAAGACTTTAGTTCAATGAAACAAGTATAATCTCTTCATCACACGATTTTATGAAATATCTTGAAATTTCTTTTATGTCAAATTGGGATGTGTACATCTATGTTATGTATCAATCAAGTAAATTTTTTTTTTGATTGTATCGTTGAAACAATAAAAAAATTTAGGCCGGTTCTGAAATAATTCATTTTACCCTAAACTTGCTAGGCAAATCCATTTAATTATTCAAAAATGAAGCCACTAACCATTATGATTATACTGCATATATATAATATTATATATATCTTCATATAAAGATTTTATCTACTATAATTATAGTGACTCGTATAATTATAGTGACTCGTTCGAATTAAATAAAAAAGCCCTTTTAACTCGGTGGTAGAGTAACGCCATGGTAAGGCGTAAGTCATTGGTTCAAATCGATAAGGGTCTTTTATAAATATAGAAAATATTTTGTTTTTTTAATAAAAAATAAACTAACTAGATAATATGTTATAATTATACAGAATTAGAAGAAAATAATAAAACTGAACATTTGTTCGGTAAATTTTTATGAATAATCATAAGCCATCTCTTGAATCAACAAAAATTCCTATTACCAACCAAATCCATTTGAAAGACTCGAAATCAACAAAAGATAAAGTAAGTGGACCTGACCTATTTAATAATTATTATGATATCTACTATTTGTAACACCCCCAATCCGCTCAGGGATATTACACGCCGTAGAACCTTTCCTCAAGGATCTACCAGGCTGGTAACGACATTTAACATCTCGACAATGCCTTCAAGGCTACAATGACTCAGTAGACCGATTTGGTCTTTCCACAGATACATACAACTCAAATACAACTCATGCCCACGCAGGGGACAAAATACAACTACACCGTATAACGGAACAATACAGAATGAAAATAAAGTACAATCGAACCAACACACGATGTACGGTTCCTCATGTGATTAGTATCGATCATCTTTCATCATCCTTCGTGCCGACCCGGTGTTATGCTCCAAAACCCGAATGCAAAAACAGACATCCACCCCCGAATACTCGGGGTTAGCAAACTCCACTGTTTTGCTAGTGCAAATACAAAGTGCAAATACGAGCCATACAATTCACATTCCACGAATAACAATAACCGAGGATCCTCAAAGATCCAAACGAAACGAAAAGTACTTCCGAGGCAAGGGTTTGAGAAAACATTTCAAAAAGCGAAATATCATAAATCAATGGAAGTAATTTATAAAAGCAGTTTAGAATGCCATCGAGAGTTTTAATAGAAAACAATTTAGGATTATCAAATCCTACTTTTCAAAACCAAAAGACAAAAGGGGTCACCGCCCCAAAGGTTTACTTTCTGAAAAATGACATTAACCAACCGTTGGGATTTTAGCCCCAAATCGTAAAAGCGACTTTTACAAAACCATTGGGATTTTAGCCCCAAATCTCATCAACTCACAAGACACAAGAACGACCAGGATGTTCTTATACAAACATCAAAATCGTCAAATAAAGGATTTAAAACCAAAAAAAAAAAACTCCATAGCCATCCTAGCCAAGAAAGCCAAACGAACACTAACCTCTTACACACTTAGTCAATGCATGCAATCATGAAAACCGTTCGAAAGCACTACATTCCGGAAATGCCAATATCAAATCACATTAGCAAAAATGCACCACAATTAACCGTCGATCCACACCTCCGTGGACCCCTACCGAGACCCCGTCGGATCTAACCCGTAGTGGTTAAAAGCAAAGCTCGTCGATCCACACCTCCGTGGACCCCTACCGAGACCCCGTCGGATCTAACCCGTAGTGAGCATACACACACACACGTTACTCATGCAACACTAATATGCTAAGAATGTAAGTTCATTACGAATACTTACTAGAGATGGCCATTAACTCGACACCATTATCAAACTCTTCAAAATTACGATAACAAGATTAAATAAGGAAATACACGATTCCATAACTTAAACAATATGAGTATCATCATAAAATCCTTCGACGTTCAAAATAATCAATTCATAATCAATTCTCAAAACACCGTTCACAAAACACACGCGTTTTGAAAGAAAGCCTTTAACGAGGCCAAACCGAAATTCCTTTGAAACTTGATTTCAAATAACCAAACAAACACATCAAGACGACCACCGATCATCATATACATAAAACGAGAAAAGTATGGGCAAGGTACTTGCCTCGATACCACGAGCACGGAACCACGAACGGATACGGCTCAACCGGGAAGCTTCGGGCGCCGATGCTAACGAAAGGAATACGACAACGAACGGAACGGAAGAATCAAGCACGCGACCGCGAGGAATCGACGAAAATGAACCTAACGATTGAATAGCACAATCACAACCACTTCTAAACGATTACGGAAATGGAATACACCCGCAACCCGCCTACGATTCATGTATATTCATACCAAAAATAACAACGAGGGCGGACCACAACCAAACCCTCTCGATTCCGTAAAAATCCACAAAATATCCATGAATCCGTAGGAAACTAAAGATACTAACAAGAATAATCATATTCATCATGAATCCATCAACGAAACGGAAAGAATCGGACAAAACCCCAAAATCCCCAATTATCCAAAAAGGTAGGGTTTCAAGAGATATTACCTTGAGTGATTCAAGTATTAAGATCCGTAGAACACGCGTTAGATTGATTATCCGAGCCTCACAACCGAAAAGAAATGATGAAAATCGACCCCCGGATGAAGAACTCTCCCCCTCTATATCCTCTCTCTCGCGGCGCTTAGGAAAACTGGGGAAGGAAATGAGCTGTTCGCTCAGAACAACACATTTATAGTGTAACACAGCAGAACCTATCGGCCGGCCTATCGGCCGATAGGCCCAACCGATACCCATACGGAATGCCAGCAGTAGAGTCTATCGACCCCCCTTATCGGCCGAAAGGCTCCTGGAAGTGCTCGGCCAAAAACTGAAACGACCATAACTCTCTCGTCCGGACTCCGATTGACTCACCGTTTGAACCATTGGAAAGCTAACGCGATGTTCTATAATATTGCAAAGATTCATAATTTTTGGAGTCACCAAAAATTAACGGTGATCTAACAAAGACGAACTCATACTTAGAAAAGTCGTTTAGTAATCCTGAATTCAACAAAACGACACCGAAACCCGAACCTGAATACGAACCGAAGATACGGTTACGAAGTACTCACAACGACGAATCTAAGAGCTAGTAGGACACACAATTCCGACCACCCGAAGGCTCGAAATTCGACAACGGAAGGTAATTACCCCAGACTTTGGGAAATTACGAAAATGGCCCAAATGCCCGAAAATCACGATACGTGATCGAATAACCAAACCGAAGTTCACAACACGTCCAACAAAGATAAACGGACTTGCAGAAACTCAAACAACAGCTGGATGACATTCGCAAGAATCGAACTCAAGTGCGGAAAAGTCGCTAAAAAGCACAGAACTCAACGAAACGACACCGAAACGAACTCGGATGTCAAAAGTGTAGAATTAATCATTCTCAGAATGACGAAACGGTCATGAGCGAGTCGTCAAAACGGACCCGACCAAAAAAGAAATTACCGGAAATCGAAAATTGCGGATATTACATTCTACCCTCCTTAAAAGAAGTTTCGTCCAAACTTAAAACAAGTAGGAGAAGAAATATTCCGCCAGAAAACTCAACGAGACACACAAGAATGCGTAACTAATGCCCAACGGCGAAATGTTACAAACAACGCAAAGGAATATACGGCGTGTAAACACGCTCCACGGTGACCAACACAACGTCGCTAGGGATATAATAAAACCGACAAGTGACAAGCGTCATCAAACGGATACTATAGTCAAGTCAATTATCCGATAATCACAAAACACAACGAACGAAAATCAATATGATTGACCAACCCAACGGTACATTAATCAAAACGCGAGTCAACCGAACAAACACGGAATCCCATCGCCTAAGGGATGGAAGATTGAAAACGAAACTAATTTCCCGAACTAAAGGGAATTACGAAGGAGCCCGAACGTTCAACAATCACGAAACGAGAACAAAAACCGAACAAACAAACGATCGAGACAACAAAAATCGAAGAATCATGTTCGAATCACGAAGAACAATAAAGTTCAACAATAACTCCCGGGATGATCCGTGAGAACTACAAGACATGCATTCCCATAAGATCCACAGACAGGAATAGCGATTGAAAAGTCACAACGACAAATAAGTTATTCAAATGATATCACACTGCTCGATAAACAAAAACAAGGGCAGGACAAGCTCAAATGTCAACGAACATAAATGAGTCGACAAAGTAGAAAATACAAGTTCAAAATCCGATCCCTTCGAATAAAAGGACTAGTAGAACCAAATGATGTTACTCCCGAACAAAGTTCACAAGAATCGAACCGAACTCGAAAAAGTCACACCGATAACCAGATCGGCCCACAACAAGATCACACTCGTTCGGACGATGAAATCAAATACCGAACAAGTTCATAAAGTACCAACGAACATGAGCGAATCGATAGATCGGGAAGAGAAAACACAAGTCAAAATAGTACGGGCATTACCTCCGACCTCGTCCACGAAATTCACAAAAACGGGAGCAAGGTAACAAGACATTAAACAATCGACGCATAACGGAACCATCACCGATGCACACGGTCATACCAAATCAAGCTCTAACAGCTCGCACATGCGCGACAACGCAAAAATTGTCATGAGGCGACAACATTCAATACCAACACTCCGCCTCTCACAGGGGCTAGCACAACCAATGTGTGGAAAGCGTCTCAACGCTCACACCGCCAATTCGGTCATACTCGGGAGAAAGTATCAAAAGGACAACGCGAACATCACACATACATACCCAGCCCTCAAACGGGAATGGATAGGTTTTAAAAACGAAAACTTCATTTTGAAAATAATTTAGAAGAACACCGATTGATCTTGAGTATCATCTTTCAAAAAAGTACAAACGTGAAACATCGTTATCGAGACATTGGAGAACCATTTCGCATTTGATAAAAATGAAGACACTTTCTCTTAGTGAAAACTTTCAAATTATTCGGCCCTCGGGTCTAAATAAAAGTGTTGAAAATATCTCAAAACATTTTGGTCCTCGAGGTAGAAAATTTTTGAAATACATTGTGGCATCTAGGATGTACCACAAGAAAATAACTCATTTGAAAAGTATGTCTCGAAATTTATTTTTCTAAGATACTCAAGGTTTTCAAAAATCCAATAGGCCAGAATGCCCAAAACTCACACATACCGACGTTCAATAAAACAACTCCTAGCACACGCATCAAAACGTTTAAAATCAAAACAATACATGTCTTTAAACGAAAATAAACGATAAAATACCACATTCAGAACAAAACCGCTGATAAAATACCCTCCCGCACTGGCTAGTGAACAAGTCGAACGTGTATAAGCACAAAGCTTCCACAAGAGACTTGTAAAACGTGCAAATCGATTCGAAAATCATCAACAACGGAGAAAAAAAAACAACAATAAAAAGACATCACAAACGACGACATTCCTCGTATAAATCAAATACGAGAGTCGACTAAATACATATCGTGAAATCAGAATTCACATAAGGATTCCACCACTTAACAAATAATCATAAAAATAGCTCGTGTCACACGAGGCACAACACAAAGAAGGGAGACTTACTTCCACAGGTCGCACGAAGATGATGATCGCCCCACGATACTAATCACGACCAACAAACTCAAACGACGCGTCGCGACACGACTCAGTCAGACTAAATCCGACGAGACAAAACTCAATAGACACCACTGACCCGACAGCCTAGGTTTTCACAACCTAAGCTCTGATACCATTTATTGTAACACCCCCAATCCGCTCAGGGATATTACACGCCGTAGAACCTTTCCTCAAGGATCTACCAGGCTGGTAACGACATTTAACATCTCGACAATGCCTTCAAGGCTACAATGACTCAGTAGACCGATTTGGTCTTTCCACAGATACATACAACTCAAATACAACTCATGCCCACGCAGGGGACAAAATACAACTACACCCGTCTGCATAACGGAACAATACAAAGAATGGAAAATAAAGTACAACTGAACCAACACACGATGTACGGTTCCTCATGTGATTAGTATCGATCATCTTTCATCATCCTTCGTGCCGACCCGGTGTTATGCTCCAAAACCTGAATGCAAAAACAGACATCCACCCCCCGAATACTCGGGGGTTAGCAAAACTCCACTGTTTTGCTAGTGCAAATACAAAGTGCAAATACGAGCCATACAATTCACATTCCACGAATAACAATAACCGAGGATCCTCAAAGATCCAAACGAAACGAAAAGTACTTCCCGAGGCAAGGGTTTGAGAAAACATTTCAAAAACGAAATATCATAAATCAATGGAAGTAATTTATAAAACAGTTTAGAATGCCATCGAGAGTTTTAATAGAAAACAATTTAGGATTATCAAATCCTACTTTTCGAAAACCAAAAGACAAAAGGGGTCACCGCCCCAAAGGTTTACTTTCTGAAAAATGACATTAACCAACCGTTGGGATTTTAGCCCCAAATCCGTAAACGACTTTTACAACACCTTTGGGATTTTAGCACCAAATCTCATCAACTCACAAGACACAAGAACGACCAGAGGTTCGTATCCCAACATCAAAATCCTCAAATAAAGGATTTAAAACAAACAACAAAATACTCCAAAGGCCATCCTAGCCAAGTAAGCCAAACGAACACTTACCTCTTACACACTTAGTCAATGCATGCAATCATGAAAACCGTTCAAAGCACTCATTTCCGAAATGCCAATAACAAATCACATTAGCAAAAATGCACCACAATTAACCGTCGATCCACACCTCCGATGACCCCTACCGAGACCCCGTCGGATCTAACCCGTAGTGGTTAAAAGCAAAGCTCGTCGATCCACACCTCCGTGGACCCCTACCGAGACCCCGTCGGATCTAACCCGTAGTGAGCATACACACACACACGTTACTCATGCAACACTAATATGCTAAGAATGTAAGTTCATTACGAATACTTACTAGAGATGGCCATTAACTCGACACCATTATCAAACTCTTCAAAATTACGATAACAAGATTAAATAAGGAAATACACGATTCCATAACTTAAACAATATGAGTATCATCATAAAATCCTTCGACGTTCAAAATAATCAATTCATAATCAATTCTCAAAACACCGTTCACAAAACACACGCGTTTTGAAAGAAAGCCTTTAACGAGGCCAAACCGAAATTCCTTTGAAACTTGATTTCAAATAACCAAACAAACACATCAAGACGACCACCGATCATCATATACATAAAACGAGAAAAGTATGGGCAAGGTACTTGCCTCGATACCACGAGCACGGAACCACGAACGGATACGGCTCAACCGGGAAGCTTCGGAACGCCCGATGCTAACGAAAAGGAATACGACAACGAACGGAACGGAAGAATCAAGCACGACCGCGAGGAATCGACGAAAATGAACCTAACGATTCGAATAGCACAATCACAACCACTTCTAAACGATTACGGAAATGGAATACACCCGGAAACCCGCCTACGATTCATGTATATTCATACCAAAAATAACAACGAGGGCGGACCACAACCAAACCCTCTCGATTCCGTAAAAATCCACAAAATATCCATGAATCCGTAGGAAACTAAAGATACTAACAAGAATAATCATATTCATCATGAATCCATCAACGAAACGGAAAGAATCGGACAAAACCCCAAAATCCCCAATTATCCAAAAAGGTAGGGTTTCAAGAGATATTACCTTGAGTGATTCAAGTATTAAGATCCGTAGAACACGCGTTAGATTGATTATCCGAGCCTCACAACCGAAAAGAAATGATGAAAATCGACCCCCGGATGAAGAACTCTCCCCTCTATATCCTCTCTCTCGCGGCGCTTAGGAAAATCGGGAAGGAAATGAGTCGCTCGCCGTAACAACACATTTATAGTGTAACACAGGTAACCTATCGGCCGGCCGATCGGCAGATAGGCCCAACCGATACCCATACGGAATGCCGGCAGAGAGTCTATCGACCCCTTATCGGCCGAAAGGCTCCTGGAAGTGCTCGGCAAAAACTTAACACGACCATAACTCTCTCGTCCGGACTCCGATTGACTCACCGTTTGAACCATTGGAAAGCTAACGCGATGTTCTATAATATTGCAAAGATTCATAATTTTTGGAGTCACCAAAAATTAACGGTGATCTAACAAAGAAAAACTCATACTTAGAAAAGTCGTTTAGTAATCCTGAATTCAACAAAACGACACCGAAACCCGAACCTGAATACGAACCGAAGATACGGTTACGAAGTACTCACAACGACGAATCTAAGAGCTAGTAGGACACACAATTCCGACCACCCGAAGGCTCGAAATTCGACAACGGAAGGTAATTACCCCAGACTTTGGGAAATTACGAAAATGGCCCAAATGCCCGAAAATCACGATACGTGATCGAATAACCAAACCGAAGTTCACAACACGTCCAACAAAGATAAACGGACTTGCGGGAAACTCGAAACAACAGTTTTGGATGAGATTCGCAAGAATCGAACTCAAGTGCGGAAAAGTCGCTAAAAAGCACAGAACTCAACGAAACGACACCGAAACGAACTCGGATGTCAAAAGTGTAGAATTAATCATTATCAGAATGACGAAACGGTCATGAGCGAGTCGTCAAAACGGACCCCGACCGAAAAAAAAGAAATTACCGGAAATCGAAAATTGCGGATATTACACTATTCTGATATTAAAATTCGATAGAGATAAAACTTGAATTAGAACAGTTGACCCACAAACTAACGTAGATAAATCCATGAACTCAATTATTTTTTTTTTATTTTTTTTTTTTCAACTCATTTCTATCTAATCCATTTTTCTGGCTTGGCTAGGTGGGATAACCGAACCATTCCCTTTACTTGGACAAATCCGGGCAAAATCAATCTATTCAATGAACAAAAAAGGAGAGAGAGGGATTCGAACCCTCGATAGTTCTTTACTATACCGGTTTTCAAGACCGGGGCTTTAAACCCCTCAGCCATCTCTCCGAAAAAATAATTTCTCCGAATATAACATGGGCCATAGGGGGTGGATACCACTACTAGCTACTAGCGGTCAAAAGATCTCAGGTGTGAATCTTACGAATAGAGTAGTCAAAAGAGTATTAATAAGTACAATCAATTTATGGTAAACTTGTAACACCCCCAAGATATTCGAGGAGAATTACAGCGCCGTGGACCCTACATGGGACCCACCAGGCTAACACAAGAAAACACCACTCGACTAACCGCCTCGGTTAGCAAGGAAACAATTGTTAACAATAAGAACATAAAACAACACGTCCGGTACAACCGGCATAAATAACATCAACCGACAAATACAGTAACTCCAACGAATACCAATCACAATCTGAAAGGAAAAGCCTAAGTACTCGCGAGTACAATCTATAAGTTTACAATTTGGAAAACATCCACATCAAAAGAGACAGTAAGAAATAACAAGACTCGATTGCACATGTCAACAACCTTGGCCGACATCCTCGTACCATCCCAGCGCCCGCTCGTCTGGCTGAACATAACCTGAAATCCATAACAAGAATTTCCCCGACAACGGGTCCCCAGAGGGGTTAGCAATTACGCTAGTACAAGTAATCAAGGCAAACCAATCGCTTACACATTTCATAGTACATGCACCAATATCATTTCGAAACCAAAACAAGACATGTCTTTTCCGGAAAATAAACAGTCAAACAATTAGCCTTGAGAACAGGGCGGCAAAGATACATTCTCACTCGGGGCCTCACAGGACCCTAACGAGTTGGCTACAATTACGTAAAAACAAAACCACACACACGCTAAGCCGTGAGAACAGGCGGCGGATACATTCTCACTCGAGGCCTTGCAAGGACCCTAACGAGTTGGCTAGCGGTACGAAACTCGTGAAATCCAGGGCGGCAGCATAGATTTCCCTCCTTGACCCCGTCGGGCCAACACAAGGTGAGTTACAAACAAGTAATATACATCACCATTTCATGTTAAGCTTAAAGGTTTCCAAAAATACTTGCCTTGAATTATTGACGACGCAACGAACGGAAAGGAAAGTCACCGACGAACGCTAGGAACCAACGAGACCGAACCTAACGATTCGAAGAATACAATCACAACCACTTCTAAACGATTATGGAAATGGAATACTCCCGGAAACCCGCCTACGATTCATGTATATTCGTATATAAACAACAACGAGGGCGGACCACAACCGAACCCTCTCGATTCCGTAAAAATCACGAAATATACCATGAATCCGTAGGGAAACTAAGAATACCAACAAGAATAATCATATTCATCATGAATCCATCAACGAAACGGAAAGAATCGGACAAAACCCCAAAATCCCCAATTATCCAAAAAGGTAGGGTTTCAAGAGATATTACCTTGAGTGATTCAAGTATTTAGATTCGTAGAACACGCGTTGGATTGATTGTCCGGCTTCACAACCGAAGAAGAATGATGAAAATCAACCCTCCAAATGATAATGATGAGAAGCTCTCCTCCTCTCTTACTCTCTCGCCTAAGGAAAAAGAAGAAGGAAATGAGCCGTTCACGCTCAAAACGACACATTTATAGTGTAACACAATGTAACCTATCGCCAGCCTATCGGCCGATAGGCCCAACCGATACCCATACGGAATGCCGGCGGAGAGCCTATCGACCCCCTATCGGCCGAAAGGCTCCTGGAAGTGATCGGCCAAAAACTGAAACGACCATAACTCTCTCGTCCGGACTCCGATTGACTCACCGTTTGAACCATTGGAAAGCTAACTCGATGTTCTATAATATTGCAAAGATTTATAATTTTTGGAGTTTCCAAAATTAATGGTGATCTAACAAAGACGAACTCATACTTAGAAAAGTCGTTTAGTAATCCTGAATTCAACAAAACGACACCGAAACCCGAACCTGAATACGAACCGAAGATACGGTTACGAAGTACTCACAAAGACGAATCTAAGAGCTAGTAGGACACACAATTCCGACCACCCGAAGGCTCGAAATTCGACAACGGAAGGTAATTACCCCAAACTTTGGGAAATTACGAAAATGGCCCAAATGCCCGAAAATCACCATACGTCAACGAATAATCAAGCCGAAGTTCACGACACGCCTAACAAAGTTAAACGGACTTGCGGGAAACTCAAACAATAGCTGACGAGATTCGCAAGAATCGAACTCAAGTGCGGAAAAGTCGCTAAAAGCACGTAACTCAACAAAACAACACCAAACGAACTCGGATGACAAAAAGTGCGTAATTAATCATTCTCGTAATGACGAAACGGTCATGAGCGAAAGCCACAAACGGACTCCGTCCAAAAGAAATTCACCAAAATCGAAAATTGCGGATATTACATTCTACCCTCCTAAAAGAAGTTTCATTCCGAAACTTAAAATAAGTAGGGAGAAGCAATATCCCTTGCCAGGAAAACTCGACGAGATACACAAAACCGAAAACTCGCGCCCGACGGCGAAACACTGCAAGGAACGCAAAGAGACATACGGCGAGAAAATACGCTCTAGGGCGACTAACGCAACGTCACCGGTAGAGACATAATAAAATCAACGAGTGACAAGCGTCATCAAATAGACAATACAATCGAGTCGATTATCCAAACAATCACAAAACTCAACGAACGAAAATCAATATGATTGACCAACCCAACGGTTCACCAATCAAATGCGAGCCAAACGCTGAATAAATACGGAATTCCACCGCCCAAGGGTTGGAAGATCGAAAACGAGAGTAATTTCCCAAACTTAAGGAAATTACGAAGGAGCCTGAACGCTCAACAATCACGAAACGAGAACAAAAACCGAACAAACAAACGATTGAGACAACAAAAATCGAACAATCATGTCCGAAACACGTAGGATAATAAAATTCAAACCACAACTCCTGTGATGACCCGGTGAGAATAAAGAAGACGTGCATTCCCACAATATCCACAGAAAGGGAATAGCGATTGAAAAGCCACAACGAAACGAGTTATTCCAAAACAATACCACCTCGTCCGATTAACAAAAGCAAGGGATATGGAAAGTTCGAAATGTTAACGAGCATAAACGAGTTGACAGAGTCGAAAATACGAAGTTCCAAATCCGATCCACTTCGAATAAAAGAACTAGTAGGACCAAAGATGTTACTTCCGAACAAGGTTCACAAGAATCGAATCGAACTCGGAAAAGTCACAATGATAACCAGATCGACCAAAACAAGATCACACTGCTCGAATGATGAACCCGAAATACAAAACAAGTTCAGATAAAGATCAACGAACACGAGCGAATCGATAGACTGGAGAAAGAGAAAATATAGAAGTCAAAATAGTACGGCTATTACCTTTGACCTCGCTCCCGAAACTCACCACAACGGAACCAAGGTAACAATACAACAAGCAACCGACACAATGTGGAACAATCACCGATGCACACAATCATACCAACCCGATCTCTAACAGCTCGCATATATGCGATAACGCATAAACCGCTACGAGGCGACAACATCCAATACCAATCTCACACCCCTCGCAGAGGCTACCACGACAACTGTGTGGCGAACGACTCAACGCTCACACCACCAATTCAACAACAGCTCGGGGGTTAATACCCTAACGAGAGCACGGACATCACACATATATTCCCGGACCACAAATAGGAATGATAGGTTTTGAAAACGAAAACCATCTTTTGAAAATAACTTGCAAGCACCAGTTGATCTTGAGTATCATATATCAAAAAAATAGTACAAACGTCGTCATCGAGACTTAAAAAAAATCATCTTGCGTTTGAAAAAAAAGAAATGAAGACACCTTTCGTTAAATTAAAACTTTTCAGCTGTTTTCGACCTTCGGGTCTAAGCGAATGCGTTTCTAAATCATTAGAAATATCTCAAAATATTTTGATCCTCAAAGTAGGATAATTTTGAAACATAGCGTGGCACTAGTAGGCATCTTGAGAGCACTTTGAGAAAATAATTCATTTTAAAAGTACGTCTCGAGGTTTATTTTCTAAGATACTCAAGGTTTTTCAGAAGTACAATAGGCCAAAATGCCCAAAATCCGCACGTATCAACATTCACTTAAACACATTATATCACACGCATTAAATCGCTCAAAATTACGACAATGATATACAATCCTCAGGATATGTTTAACAACATCGTTAAAACAACAATCAGTTTATCAAAACTGGATGGAAAACGATATCAAGAACAAAACTCCAAAAGTCAACTCTAGGGATTCAAGAAAATACCTAGATTCGCGAAGAACAATGGATTAGATGATGTTAAAAATCATCTAGGATACTCCAAAACACCTTTGGATGGAAGAAAAATCAGCCTAGATGTGAAACCGAGTCGCTACGTCTCAAACTCATAGAGGAAGAAGAAGAAATGAAGAAAAGAAAAAAATGCAACTTCTAGATCGTGTCCAAGATTTATATCGACACAATTAGCGTGCGCTAATCATTAAGGTTAGCGTGCGCTATCACGGCACCAAACAAAACTCCCGACCAAAAATACACCATTAGCGTCGCTAACCCCAAGTGTTAGCGTGCGCTAACGAGAACTGCACTCACCAAAGAGCTCTGGATCGCTCAACTACCGTGTAGCGTGCGCTATCCTCCTTAGCGTGCTACCAACGCACTCTTGCGCGCTTAGCCGCAAAGCGTAGCGTGCGCTAATGACCAACAGAGACAACAACAGAACATATCGTAAAGATTACATGCCGTAAACCTTTCTCACACAGTTTACTGTGCTAAGCACAATTTCCCACGTCATTTCAAAATGCTAAAAAGACCAATGACGGTAATATTTTCCAAAACTCACAAAAATCATTTGTCAAACCATCATGAAATATTCAAGACCAAAATGCCAAAACTTGATTCAAGGAATCGGTTTTACGAAATAAAACTCGGTTGCAAAATACCGAAAGCCGTTTGAAAGAACTCACGCAATGGATAAAATACGGTACGAAAATACATCAAGAAGGATTTACACTCCTCGTATAAACCAAATACGAGAGTCTAATAAACACATATCGTGAAATCAAAATCCACGTAGGATTCCATCATTTAACGACTAATCATACAAATAACTCGTGTCACACGAGGCACAACACAAGGAAGGGAGTTTAACATCCATAGGTCGCACGTAAGTGACGACCACCCCTCGATACTAATCACGACCAATGATCTCAAACGACGCCGTCGCGATGCGACTAAGTCGACAAAAATCCGTTAAGACAAAACTCGACAAACACAACATGATTCGACACTAGGTTTCCCAGTGCTAATCTCGATTTTTAAATCGTATACTCTAGTCATTCGAAAATAAAACCGGTAAGTTAAAAATCGCTTTCAAGACCCTTTTAAACACGACAAGGGCTTAACAATGGTAGCATTTTATAAAATGTTCTAAAACACTTTTAAACATGACCTTTAAATACGACACAAGGTTTTATTTGAAAATACAAGGTGGCTCGCCCAAATTCATGTCACTTTCAAAACCCACAATACGATCAAGTCTAAGAAATTTTCAAGCATGCACGCATGTATTATTATTAATAGAAACACATTGGTTGTAAATAATAATAATTAGCCAAGTACCAACAATTCCGGACACACTCATATAAGACATTCAAAAATCACCAGCTCAAAAGCGCAACTCTAAATACTAATTCCAAGCATATGTCAAACTATCTCTCCAAGTTTAACAGCGTAACCAAAGATCACCGATTTGGACATATGTCGAAACCAGCTACGTGAGTTTCTCAACTCATCGGTACATTCGGCTCAACATACATTTAGTATATCGCAATTACCAAACACAGATTTCATCACACAGCAAAAGACTAGAGAGTCAAGCCCTCTCACAATATACCACGGAGCAAAACTCGGATCTTTCGATCACCAACGATCCCACCAACGCTAGGAAGTTTAGCGATGGAAAGCTCGCAAAACGACAAACGGTCAAGCCCAGAACGGCGCACATACTCCAGAGAGACAAAGGACTGCGCAATACTAGAATCAAAAGTACACGAACCGGATGGATCGAAAACAACTCGACAATAAGTACGAGAGAGGCAATCACAGTTCAAGAAGTGGAATTTCAATACGAGAAAACAAGAGAATCGAGTAAGGAAAACTTACGAGCACTGGATGTACTGAGATGCCGGCAGCGGTGTGACAATGTGCAAAACAGAACACAACTAGACCCAAATAACCAACAAGCCTAGGTATCCATAAACCTAGATCTCTGATACCATTTCTGTAACACCCCCAAGATATTCGAGGAGAATTACAGCGCCGTGGACCCCTACATGGGACCCACCAGCTAACACAAGAAAACACCACTCGACTAACCGCCTGCTAGCAAGGAAACAATTGTTAACAATAAGAACATAAAACAACACGTCCGGTACAACCGGCATAAATAACATCAACCGACAAATACAAGAACTCCAACGAATACCAATCACAATCAAAGGAAAAGCCTAAGTACTCGCGAGTACAATCTATAAGTTTACAATTTGGAAAACATCCACATCAAAAGAGACAGAAGAAATAACAAGACTCGATTGCACATGTCAACAACCTTGGCCGACATCCTCGTACCATCCCAGCGCCCGCTCGTCTGGCCGAACATAACCTCAAATCCATAACAAGAATTTCCCCGACAACGGGTCCCCAGAGGGGTTAGCAATTACGCTAGTACAAGTAATCAAGGCAAACCAATCGCTTACACATTTCATAGTACATGCACCAATATCATTTGAAAACCAAAACAAGACATGTCTTTTCCTAAAATAAACAATAAACAATTAGCCTTGAGAACAGGCGGCAAAGATACATTCTCACTCGGGGCCTCACAGGACCCTAACGAGTTGGCTACAATTACGTAAAAACAAAACCACGCACACGCTAAGCCGTGAGAACAGGCGGCAAGATACATTCTCACTCGAGGCCTTGCAAGGACCCTAACGAGTTGGCTAGCGATGCGAAACTCGTGAAATCCAGGCGGCAAGATAGATTTCCCTCCTTGACCCCGTCAGCCAACACAAGGTGAGTTACAAACAAGTAATATACATCACCATTTCATGTTAAGCTTAAAGGTTTCCAAAAATACTTGCCTTGAATTATTGACGACGCAACGAACGGAAAGGAAAGTCACCGACGAACGCTAGGAACCAACGAGACCGAACCTAACGATTCGAAGAATACAATCACAACCACTTCTAAACGATTATGGAAATGGAATACTCCTAAACCCGCCTATGATTCATGTATATTCGTATATAAACAACAACGAGGGCGGACCACAACCGAACCCTCTCGATTCCGTAAAAATCACGAAATATACCATGAATCCGTAGGAAACTAAGAATACCAACAAGAATAATCATATTCATCATGAATCCATCAACGAAACGGAAAGAATCGGACAAAACCCCAAAATCCCCAATTATCCAAAAAGGTAGGGTTTCAAGAGATATTACCTTGAGTGATTCAAGTATTTAGATTCGTAGAACACGCGTTGGATTGATTGTCCTAAGGCTTCACAACCGAAGAAGAATGATGAAAATCAACCCTCCAAATGATAATGATGAGAAGCTCTCCTCCTCTCTTACTCTCTCTCGTCTAAGGAAAAAGAAGAAGGAAATGAGCCGCTCACGCTCAAAACGACACATTTATAGTGTAACACGCAGTAACCTATCGGCCAGCCTATCGCCGATAGGCCCAACCGATACCCATACGGAATGCCGGCAGAGAGCCTATCGACTTCTATCGGCCGAAAGGCTCCCGGAAGTGATCGCCAAAACCGAAACGACCATAACTCTCTTGTCCGACTCGATTGACTCACCTTTTGAACCATTGGAAAGCTTACTCGATGTTCTATAATATTGCAAAGATTTATAATTTTGGAGTTACCAAAAATTAATGGTGATCTAACAAAGACGAACTCATACTTAGAAAAGTCGTTTAGTAATCCCGAATTCAACAAAACGACACCGAAACCCGAACTCCGAATACGAACCGAAGATACGGTTACGAAGTACTCACAAAGACGAATCTAAGAGCTAGTAGGACACACAATTCCGACCACCCGAAGGCTCGAAATTCGACAACGGAAGGTAATTACCCCAAACTTTGGGAAATTACGAAAATGGCCCAAATGCCCGAAAATCACCATACGTCAACGAATAATCAAACCGAAGTTCACGACACGTCTAACAAAGTTAAACGGACTTGCGGGAAACTCAAACAATAGCTTCGACGAGATTCGCAAGAATCGAACTCAAGTGCGGAAAAGTCGCTAAAAAGCACAGAACTCAACAAAACAACACCGAAACGAACTCGGATGACAAAAAGTGCAGAATTAATCATTCTCAGAATGACGAAACGGTCATGAGCGAGCCGTCAAAACGGACTCCGGCCGAAAAAAAAAATTCACCAAAAATCGAAAATTGCGGATATTACAAAACTAAAATCCCTTGATGATGTATTTTATTAGAAGTTTTTGTCTGATAGAGGTATCAAATGGTATAGTGTCTTTGTTGGTATCATGGAGTAGAAAAAGCATGACTCTTGTTTTCCAATTAACTGTTTTAATTGCTACTTCATCAATCTTATTGATTAGCATACCCGTCGTATTTGCTTCTCCTGATGGTTGATGAAGTAACACAAATATTGTATTTGCCGATACATCATTATGGATTGGGTTAGTATTTCTGATCGGTATCCTTAATTCTCTCATCTCTTGAACCTCTTGGTCCTAGATCCAAAAATTAAATGCTCCCCAAAATTATAGGGGTCAAACTTCTTGTATAAAAATACAATATAATATTAAGTAAATTTTAGATTAAAAAAATTATTGGAACTACTCTAAAGAAAGAGAATCTCTGGCCCGACACTGCACAAATAGAATATGGATATATATGATAATATATGTATGAATATATTGTATATCATGAATAAAAAATGTGGATATAGTTTAATGGTAAAATTTCTCTTTGCCAAGGAAAAGACGCGGGTTCGATTCCCGCTATCCGCCCAAGATAAAGATAAAGTAATATTTTGAATATACTAAAGGATTGGGTATAATTGGTTATGATGGTGTAGTGAGTCTATACCTCCTCCCTTTATATCTTTACTACCATTACCCCGAATGGTATTTACTAGTTATCAGAGCCAAACACCCCATTTTTGGATAAAATGAAACAAAGATGTTGCGGAGACAGGATTTGAACCTGTGACCTCAAGGTTATGAGCCTTGCGAGCTACCAAACTACTCTACTCCGCGCGGAATTATAATAGAAAAAGAAGGATTGAATGTGCCCCTTTACCATTCTGTATAAATAGAGTAGTACGTTTATATAGAATGGTAAAGGGGCACATTCTCATCATCGACCGTAGAAATGAAATGAAAGGTTAATCCTTACCAACTTGATCTTGTTGCTCCTGGTAACAAACATGCGTAAACCATTTCACGAAGTATGTGTCCAGCATACCCAAAGTCTCGATAATTAGCTCTTGGCCTTCCAAATAAAAACAACGGTGATGAAGGCGTGTAGGTGCACTATTCCGTGGTAGGGATTGTAACTTCCTATAAATTTCTCGTTTGTCATTCAATGATGGAACTTTACTTATTTCTTCCTTTGAGGATCGACGAATCAAATGATATTTCGTACAACTTTTGCCTCTTCTTTTCTTTCGAATCAAACTTTTTTTGCCATAATGGTTCAGTCCTATTTAGTTGATCTAAGTCGAATCCTAGATGTAGAAATAGAAAAGGGGCCCTCTATCCATCGAAATAAATTAGATTATCACAGATATAACACATTCATTAGCAAAATTTGCCCGATGTAGAGGCAATCAAGAAAGCCGCGTAAGTGAATATATAACCTACAAAAAATGGGCTAATCCAACCAATCTTTATTGCACAATGGAAAGAGCCATGGATTTATCTTTCCATCAAATCAAATTGGCCAAAAGTGTGCATTCATGAGTCCATGCTAAAGTTTCAATCAATTCGCCAATATCCAAATTTTAAAATTAAGAACATAAATCCAAGAGCCCAAACAAGATGTCTAAATAAGAACATCCACGCTCGACCGATAAACTATTCATACCAAAAGAAAAAGGTTATACCCATTGATCGAGTGAAGAGTTTAACCGTAAATAATCTCTTAGTCAACTAATCAAATAAATGGAAGATTCATTAAACTGTGAAAACATTACCTTACCATACATAATGTGATGTGTTTCCAATGCCAAGAAAAAGTAACCTATCCAATAGTATTTAACATCCAATAAACCGCCAAATAAAATGCATCCCATGTCGAAATATCACAAGTACCTCCTCGTCCCGGTCCATCGCACGGAAAACTATAACAAATCCTTTTATCCGGCATTAATTTTGAACCGCGGCATCTAAAGCACCTAATACTAAGATTAATATAGTTGTATGTAAACCTAGAGCAATAGCATGATGAACCAAAAAGTATCCAGGACCCATTGTTAAGAATAATTAATTAGTATTTTCATTAATAGCATTTAAATAACCGGGCAACAAAATGCTTCAGCCCGCATTGAATGTTGGGCCATTCGTTGAAGATAAAAGTACATCGAATCCATTTACCATGAGCCGATTGTATTCATTGAGCAAATAGATGTTCGATCAAAATTTGATTTTCCGTAATACCAAAAGCAAGCATAACATCATTATGAACATAAAGTCCTCGGTTATGGAATCCCAGAAAGAGGCTAGTCCAACTTAAATGATGCTGTGTCCAATCCCGAAATTAGTTCTATACAAATGATGGTGTGCAATATCGGTCAACCAAAGACCTCGACTGGATCTAATCCTCCATGAAAAGTAAGAAATTATGCATATTTTGACCAATTTAAGGTAAAATATAGGGTTATTCCTCGGCCAAAACTTTTATAAAGTTGAGCCAATAGATCACGATTCCGTATAAATTCATGAGGATTAGGTATCTCTTTAGGATCTATTCCATCATTTAGTTATTTATTAATCGGTATACATGCACTGATGCCCTCCAAAAAGAGAGAGATCCAACAATATAGAATGGAATATGAATCATTCGTTATTCGCTCAATTTTTGGTATATAATTATTATGTCGGAGAGATGGCCGAGTGGTTCAAGGCGTAGCATTGAACCGCTATGTAGGCTTTTGTTTACCGAGGGTTCGAATCCCTCTCTTTCCATATCTTTACTTAATCTTAATAGACCAATTTTTATTAATAACACGGATCAACTAACAATGGAGATTTTTATTCCATCAGTTAGGCTTTTCATTGATATAAATTCTCTATTCCGAATTGCTAAATTAGTAAGAATACTTGAAAGAATATGAAAATAGCCCTCGGTCTATGATACATAAATAAGATAAATTTTGGACCAAACCCCTAGCAATCGATTTTATTTGAATTTAGGTTTTAGTCTGACGAGAATAATATTCTACAATTAACAATTCATTTATTTGCAAACCGACCCATTTACTATTTATTATTTGATTTACTATTCCTTTATATTGGAATAGGTCAAGGGTCAAATGGTTTGGTATTTTCGCATGAGGGGAAGAGTTGAGAGAATTTTGAATCGAGTTCGGATTGTTGTTTATCCTTCATGTAATAATATCTAGAGGTTTGCAACGATAACTTGGTATATCTTCTATACGCCCTTTTACTAAATAATGTCTATGGTTAACTAATTGACGGCCACAGAATAGTCAAAGCCATACCTAATCGAAAAGGATGTTATCCAAACGCATTTCAAGTAATTGTAGTAAAACTTGACTGTTGATCCCTTAGCTTTTCCGGCGATACGAACGTATTTAAGTAATTGTCGTTCGTAAGACCATAATGAAAACGCAATTTTGTTTTTCTTCTAGGCGAATACGATATTGAGATTTTTAATGAAACGCGATTGATTTCTAAGATCTTCTTCGGCTTTAGGCCATTTATTAGTTAGTCTGGTAAAGCCCCAGCGGCGTATTTTTTGAAACGAGGTCCTCGGTAATGAGACATAAAGACTCCTTATTCTTTTTTAAATTTCATTTTTTATTTTACAGAATAAATCTAAACTAAAACCGAACTAAATGAAGCTAAGTTTATCAAGTAGTGTACTTGTATTCGAATACTAGAAATAAGAATATAGAAGAGTGAAATAAGTTGGATCAATATAAAAACTTTCGATTATTATAATAAATATAATTTTATATAAAAAAAGATCCTTTATCCTGGTATAGTTGGGAGTTCCTATAACTTAATCAATTCGTGTATTTTGGAAAAGGATAGATTTGTAAATATTATTTATTTTTTGATTTACAAATAAAGATTATCAAGGTTGGAAAAATAGGAAAAAGCCGGCCATCGTAATCGAACCGATGACCATCGCATTACAAATGCGATGCTATAACCTCCGAGCTAAGCAGCCTATATAATAGAAATTATCTCTGAATAGAAATTCCATACACTAAAAAAAATAAAACAAAGAATAGAATCCCTAATTTACAATAAATATTGAAATTTAATATATATTATTATATATTTATATAACGATATATAATTTCTTTATAACAATTCTAAATTCGAATACAATTAGAATATTATTCTATTTTATTTGATAGTAAATATGAAATATTTTTAGATATTCTAATTGTGTTTTTGATTTACATGACATTTGAAATTGTTTTTATTACATTTCTATCCTATATATATATTTATAATTTTATATTTAAATTTATTTTGAATTAGATTAGATTAATTGGTTATAACTAATTAAACATTCCTCGTTTTTCATTCATAAAGGAGGAAGTTAATAAAAAAAAGAGGGGATATGGCGAAATCGGTAGACGCTACTGTAACACCCCGAGATATTCGGAATATGTTACAGCGCCGTAGACCCCTACATGGGGCCTACCAGGCTACAATAGAAAAACTCTACTCGACTAACCATCTCGGTTAGCGAGGATACACAATTAAATAATATGACATATAAAGATACGCCCGGAGCAACCGGCAAAATAAGCATCAACCAAAAATAATATGAAATATTTTTAGATATTCTAATTGTGTTTCTGATTTACATGACATTTGAAATTGTTTTTATTACATTTCTATCCTATATATATATTTATAATTTTATATTTAAATTTATTTTGAATTAGATTAGATTAATTGGTTATAACTAATTAAACATTCCTCGTTTTTCATTCATAAAGGAGGAAGTTAATAAAAAAAAGAGGGGATATGGCGAAATCGGTAGACGCTACTGTAACACCCCGAGATATTCGGAATATGTTACAGCGCCGTAGACCCCTACATGGGGCCTACCAGGCTACAATAGAAAAACTCTACTCGACTAACCATCTCGGTTAGCGAGGATACACAATTAAATAATATGACATATAAAGATACGCCCGGAGCAACCGGCAAAATAAGCATCAACCAACAACGTGACAGTTTAAAAAACAATACAATACGGAGTTTGAAACAAAAAAAAAAAGCCTAAGTACTCGCGAGTACAATCTATAAGTTTAAAACTGTGGGAACAACCATATCGAAATGGACAAAGGAAATAAGTAGACCCAAATGCACATGTCAACGACCCTGGCCAACATCCTCGTCGTCCGGTGCTCGCTCGTCAGGGTAATCATAACTGAAATCCATAACAAGAATTTCCCGACAACGGGTCCCCAAGGGGTTAGCAATTACGCTAGTACAAGTATTCAAGGCAAACCAATCGCTTACACATTTCATAGTACATGCACCAAAATCATTTCAAAACCAAAACAAGACATGTCTTTTAGGAAATAAACAGTCAAACAATTTGCCTTGGGAACAGAGTAATATCATGGATTCCCGCACGAGGCCTCTAAGGACCCTCCCGCACTGGCTACATTACAAAATAAAACACGCACATGCATCGCCTTGGGAACAGAGTAATATCATAGATTCCCGCACGATGCCACTAAGGACCATCCCGCACAGGCAAGCAAAACAAACTCGTGAAATCCAGGGCGGCGGATAGATTTCCTCCTTGACCCCGTCAGCCAACACGAGGAGATTTACACAAAAATAATATACATCACCATTTCATGTTAAGCTTAAAGGTTTCCCAAAAATACTTGCCTCGAATTATTGACGACGTGAAGAACGGAAAGGAAAGTCACCGACAACCGCTAGGAACCAACGAAACCGAACCTAACGATTCGAAGAACACAATCACATCCGTTTCTAAATGAATACGGAATTGGAATACACCGAAAACCCGCCTACGATTCATGTATATTAGTATAAAAACAACGAGGGCGGACCACAACCAAACCCTCTCGATTCCGTAAAATCACGAAATATACCATGAATCCGTAGGAAACTAAGAATACCAACAAGATTAATCATATTCATCATGAATCCATCAAAGAAAGCGGAACGGATCGGAAGAAAATCCCAAAACCCCCAAATTATACAAAAGTAGGGTTCTAAGAGATTACCTTGGATTTAGGATGAAAAACACAAGTGGATGATGTTAGTCTACACCAAGAACTCAAGCAAAAGAATCTCTGAAGTGATTGGAATGAGAAAATCGCCTCAAATCGCCTCTGGGGTCGCTCGGCCGCGGAAGAAGGAAAGAAATGAGAAATGGTGTTCATCTCGGTCAACTCCCTGGTTTATATAGCCAGGGAGTGTTAGCGCACGCTAAAGCCTCAAGATTAGCGTGCACTAACGGGATAAGATTACAAATCTTATCGTTAGCGTCCCGATCCAAGAACTGTTTTTGGCCGTTAGCGTGCGCTACCATACATGAGTAGCGTGCGCTAATAACCTCTCGGTAGCGCGCGCTATCGACCAATAGCGTGCGTTACCTGAACATCAGCCGAGTCCAGTAGCGAACTGCCCATAACCCACCTGATACGTTAGCGTGCGCTACCATACAAGCGTAGCGTGCGCTATCTGATCCGTTAGCGTGCACTACCATACAAGCGTAGCGTGCGCTAACTGGCACCTGAACGGGTTCAGTAGTGAACTGTCCAGTACTGGACACTCACGCTAGCGCACGCTACCGGGCATCATCAGCGTGCGCTAGCCCCTCGACGTTAGCGTGCGCTAGCATATGTAGCGTACGCTAATACGCTAGTCCAGAAGGCTGGAAAAACAACACTGCCACTCCCAGGGCTACTCGATAGCGCGCGCTACGGAACAAACGTAGCGTGCGCTACTAAGGAACCCCTAGCGCGCTATGCGAAAAATAGCGTGCGCTAGGTATGAAATATGAACGGTTCCAAAACACCTAAGGTGAAGCGAAACATCCAACGGAACATCTCAGCAGTTAACATAACATAGAATGGACCCACGGCAACCCCGAAACGGCGGTTCCGCTCAACAATAACGGGGATAAAACCCATAGATAATAGAAAAGATACACTGAAAGATACACAAGGGTCACTACTATCGGGAAATACGCCGAAAAAGAAAAATACAAGGGGAAGAAAAATGCGGATATTACATTCTACCCCTCTAAAAACAAGTTTCGTCCCGAAACTTAAGAAACAAACAACTCAGGGTACCTAGCACGCATACTATCCTCGGTCTCCCACGTTGCCTCCTCGACACCGTGTCTCGACCACTGCACCTTGACCAAAGGGATGGTCTTATGCCTCAGCCGTTTCTCCCGATGTTCTAAAATCTTCAAAGGACGTTCCTCAAAAGTAATGTCCTCGGCAACGTCAATCTCCCCATAGTCGATGATGTGACTAGGATCCGGGACATATTTTCTCAGCTGGGAAACATGAAAAACGTTATGAACATGACTCAGGGCCGGGGGTAACGCCAACCGGTATGCTAACCCACCGACTCGCTCAAGGATCTCGAAGGGTCCAATAAATCTCGGACTCAACTTCCCCTTCTTCCCGAAACGGAAAACTCCTCTCGTCGGTGAAACCTTCAGCAAAACGTGGTCTCCCACCTCGAATTCTAAAGGTCGACGACGGACATCGGCATATGACTTCTGTCGACTCTGGGCAGTCAACATCCATTCTCGAATTAATTCTATCTTCCGTCTCGTCTCTAAAACGACATCCGGTTCGGTCCCGACCAAATCGGACGCCTCATTCCAACAAATCGGCGATCGACATCGCCCATATAGTGCCTCATACGGTGCCATCCGACCGACGCGTGCCAACTATTGTTGTACGTGAATTCGATCAAGGGCAAGTGCTCCTCCCGGCCGCTACTCCAATCGAGGGCACAAGCACGCAACATGTCCTCGAATGTTTGGATAGTGCGCTCCGACCGTCCATCCGATCGGGATGAAAAGAGGTACTCAAATGCAAACGGTACCTAACGCCTTATGCACCGCCCGCCAAAAGTGCGATACAAAAGCGGCCATCACGATCCGAAACAATAGACTTGAGTACCGTGAAGTCTCACAATCTGCGCGATAAACACACGAGCCAATTTCTCCGGGCCCCAAGTGTCCTTGATGCCCAGAAAATGTGCCGACTTGGTCAGACGGTCAACAACCACCCATACCATATTCATGCCCGACCTCGATCTCGGCAAACTCGTAACAAAATCCATCGATATATCTTCCCATTTCCATTCTGGAATGGGAAGTGACTGCAATAATCCAGCCGGTCGCTGATGTTCGATTTTGACCTGCTGGCAAGTCAAGCATCTCGCCACAAACCGTGCGACCTCCTTCTTCATATCATTCCACCAAAAGTTCCTCCTCAGGTCCTTGTACATCTTACTCGAACCAGGATGTACGGTATAGGGTGTGGAATGGGCATCATGCAATATTCTCTGTCGCATCTCTGGTTCGTTCGGCACACAAAGCCGACTGAATCTCAAAACGCCATCCTCGTGAATCACAAACCCGTGAGACTTTCCCTTAAGAACGTTCTCTCGGATTTGAGCAATCATCGGATCCTCTAATTGCTTGACTTAATTTCATCGATCAAAGACGATGAAATCTCTAGAGCACAAAGTTGCCCGACACTCCAGTGCAACAAAACTTCAACATCTAACTCGATCAGAGCCCGCCGGAGCTCAGACTGAGGCGTAAGGACCTCAAGCGTTCGCAACGCAATCGGTTTCCGACTCAAGGCGTCGGCCACGATGTTCGCTTTGCCTGGATGATAAAGGATTTCAAGGTCATAATCCTTAATCAGCTCTAACCACCTCCTCTGCCTCATATTCAACTCCCGCTGAGTAAATATGTATTTCAGACTTTTATGATCGGTAAAAATCGACATGTAGAGCCGAAAAGATAGTGACGCCAAATCTTGAGTGCAAAGACTACCGCCGCTAATTCCAAATCGTGAGTAGGGTAGTTAAGTTCATACGGCCTTAACTGTCTCGACGCATAGGCAATGGTCTTGCCGTGCTGCATCAATACGCACCCAAGACCCTGACCCGAAGCATCGCTATAAACGGCGAATCCCTCGTTGCCACATGGCAACGCCAAGACCGGGGCTGAAGTCAAACGCTTCTTCAGCTCCTCGAAACTCGACTGCCTCTCATCGGTCCAGACGAACTTCTCGGATTTATGGAGCAACTGAGTAAGTGGCCGAGCTAGTTTTGAGAAACCCTCGACGAACCTACGGTAGTAGCCAGCCAAACCCAAGAAACTACGGACCTCCTTCACATTTGTGGGCGACGCCCAATCCAATACTGCCTCAATTTTCTGCGGATCCACACGAACCCCTTCGGCTGAAATCACGTGACCCAAAAACATCACTTCCTTCAGCCAGAACTCACATTTCGAGAACTTCGCATAGAGTTGCTCGGTCCTCAAAATGTCTAACACTATCCGCAAATGATGGGCATGCTCTTCCTCATTCCTCGAATAGATAAGAATATCGTCAATGAAGACGACGACACACTTATCCAAATACTCGATAAAGACTTTGTTCATCAACTGCATGAACACCGCCGCGCATTAGTTAACCCGAAAGGCATAACTACGAATTCATAATGTCCGTATCTCGTCCGAAAAGCTGTTTTCGGCCGTCGGACTCTCTCACCCGGCGATAGTACCCCGATTTCAAATCAATCTTCGAGAATACCGCAGACTCCTCGAATCGGTCAAACAAGTCATCGATTCTCGGCAAAGGATACTTGTTCTTGATGGTCACCTTGTTTAGTTCGCGATAGTCGATACACAAACGTAGTGAACCATCCTTCTTCCGCACAAACAGACCGGTGCGCCCCAAGGCGAGGCACTTGGTCGAACATACCCCGACTCAAGAAGCTCACTCAATCGCTTCTTCAACTCGGACATCTCTCGAAGGTGCCATGCGATAGGGCGCCTTTGAAATAGGAGCCGCGCCCGGCTCTAACTCTATAGCAAACTCAACCTCACGATCCGGTGGCAATCCCAGAATTCGTCAGAAATACATCAGAAACTCATTAACGATCGGAATCGACGAAAGCTCGACTCCACCATCCTCCGCCTTCAAGGCGTAACACCAATATCCGGTACACCCCTTTCGCAGGAGACTCATCGCCTTCAAGGCATTAATGACGACTGTTTCCCCTCTTTCGCCCGCGAAAGAGTGCTCTTGCCGTCCTCGGCTAACATAGTGATGATCCTCGTGCGGTAGTTCATGATTGCGCCATGCCGCTCGAGCCAATCATCCCGAGAATCAAATCCTCACCCTCGATATTAACGACAATAAGATTAGAGAGCCAAGCTCTCTCACAAATAAACACAGAGCGTCTCGGACCTCTCGATCACCGACAATTCTATCACCGCTAGGAAGTTTAACGATGAAAGGCTCGCAAGGTGACAAACAATCGAGACTTAAACGGCGTACACACTCTAGAGAAATGAATGAATGCGTAGCACCGAATCGAAAAGCACACCGACAGATGGAAATGAATGCGACGGTACTGTCGCCACAAAGAGCTGCTTGGATCATCGGCCCTCCTCATCTCATAGATACGTGGCTGAGCAGAGCCGACACTAGAAGCTCCACCCCTAGCGGGCTGACCCCGACCCTTACCTCGGCCGGCACTCGGTGGAGGCGGCGGAGCAAATGAGCCCTGGTTCACACTCGGCTCTAACAGTGCGATTGGGAAGAACAGGCGCCACGAAGCCGCTTGATCTGCTCACAAAAAGGGCCTTGTGGCCCACCGTCCACAAGTGTGACAAGTAAACTTCGGACGAGAACACCGCCGGTTCCTATGGCCACTGCACACAGTTAAAACATGTGGGTTCACGAGCGGAGGTTCCGCGGCACCCAACTACTGAGAAACGAGCCGAACCGCCCGTTGAAATATTTGCAGCTAGAGATTTCTGCCGCCTCCACTCTTAGGACCAGAAAAGTTTCCGACCGACTTCGCTTCTTGCTCTCACGAGCCAAATCGCTAGCCGTCACCGACATATCATAAGCAAGGGCTCGACTCGATAATCCTTCAAGGTAGTACAGACGAGCCCTGACATATAGTCCCGAATGGCGCCTTCATCCTCTGGAAAAATGGAAAATTTTGTCGCTCTGCGACAACTTGGGTCTTCACATAACCCAACTCTTTGTTGAAATCAGCAATAGCTTGGGATACGGGAATATCCCGAGGTTGAGCATCGTAGAAAGCATGCACTCGAGCACATCGACCGGCCCACGGACAATACTCGGTCTCCATCAATTCTTGGAATTCGGCCCATGAAGCAACGTGATCTTTGGGACCAACGGCCTCCCACCAATCTGTAGCATCTCCGTGAGAAAGTATTGAGCAATAGGGACCCTACGGTCCTCGGGGCAATTAGTAGCGATGAAGACTTTGGATATCTCCTTGATCCACCCTTCCCGGCCGATCGGGTCGAAGCTCCCGAACCGAGGAGGTGCATCTTGATGACATCCTGAAGCCGGCGATCCGCTCCGCCCGATTAGCATGGGCACGATCGGGGTTCAACCACTGTGCTATAGCCGCCATCTGGTTAACCATTTCTTGCATGACAAAGCAATACCAAGATCGGCGCGCTCTGAGAAGAAGCATGGCTGACGGTCGCGATGCTGCCGGCTCTGAAGAGTGCGACGTGGCCGCCCCACCGGCGCCCCACGTCCTCGGCCGCGTCCACGGCCACGACCACGACCACGGTTTCCTCGGCATCCATACCGGTGTTAAAGATAACAGAGCATATCGAGGATGAGTAAGGAAACTACGATGATAAGCAAAAGAGGAGAATAACCACGGTTCAAGAAACGAAATACAGTATGTGAAAGCAAACAATCGGGTAAGGAAACTTACGAGCACTTGGAAATCTTGAGATGCCGCGCGGTGTGACAATGTGCAAAACAAAACACGACTAGACCCAGTAACCGACAAGCCTAGGTATCCATAAACCTAGGGCTCGATACCATTTTACGTAACACCCGAGATATTCGGAATATGTTCTGTTGCGTAGACCCCTACATGGGGCCTACCAGGCTACAATAGAAAAACTCTACTCGACTAACCATCTCGGTTAGCGAGGATACACAATTAAATAATATGACATATAAAGATACGCCCGGAGCAACCGGCAAAATAAGCATCAACCAACAACGTGACAGTTTAAAAAACAATACAATACGGAGTTTGAAAAAAAAAAAAAGCCTAAGTACTCGCGAGTACAATCTATAAGTTTAAAACTGTGGGAACAACCATATCGAAATGGACAAAGGAAATAAGTAGACCCAAATGCACATGTCAACGACCCTGGCCAACATCCTCGTACTGTCCTGGTGCTCGCTCGTCCGGGTAATCATAACCTGAAATCCATAACAAGAATTTCCCCGACAACGGGTCCCCCAAGGGGTTAGCAATTACGCTAGTACAAGTATTCAAGGCAAACCAATCGCTTACACATTTCATAGTACATGCACCAAAATCATTTCGAAAACCAAAACAAGACATGTCTTTTCCGGAAATAAACAGTCAAACAATTTGCCTTGGGAACAGAGTAATATCATGGATTCCCGCAGGAGGCCTCTAAGTGTAATACCCGAGATTTCTGTTATGTAATTGGAACTTGTGATATTGTAATGATTGTACTTTTGCCTGAGTATTTTTATCCGTATTTCATAATCCGATGTCGTCGAGCATATAATTTCGTGTATGTGATTTCATAGGATGAAATTCTGTGCATGTAGCGCACGCTACAGGCTAAGGGTAGCGTACGCTAACATGGTTTTATAGCGCACGCTACCGAGTGTAATTAGCGCACGCTACGCGTGGTCAAATTGATTGAGACGCGCGGTAGGTGAGATCTGGCCGGGGGACCCTTGTCGGATCCTGTCGAATGTATCTGGACGGCTTTCGGGAAAAGTCGAGTCAACGCCTTAGCGCACGCTATAGGTCTATGCGTAGCGCACGCTAAGTGCCGAGTACAGTATAGACTGTGAGCCGTTAGCGCACGCTACGGACAGTGTATAGCGCGCGCTAATAGCTATTTATTATAAATAGGACAGCATCCTATTCGTGAATTCAGTCCTTTCTTCCCCCATAACCCGAACTCTTGCACTTGAAACATAACTCCATTCGTCTTAAACACTCCATATCAACCTCCTAGTTCGAGATTGAAGATCTTATATCATTGGAGATTGGTGTTCAAGCCTTGGGTGTTGGATTGCTTCATTTTCATCCGTGTTCTTCACTACTTTGAGGTAGGTGATTCTTCACCAGTGATTAGTAATGTTCATGAGGAAGTTTGAATCATGTTTGGATAGCTAGTATCTCGTTTTTATCGATCATCACATGTTAGAAGGATACTTTTGACGTATCTGTACTAGATGTCGAATGAACCTTTGAACCATCTTATTATATGGACTCCTAAGCATGTTTAAATCGATTTATGATCAAGTGATCGGATATTACCCAGTTGATACGTTGTATACGTTGGAATCATGTATTTTGGAACGTAAGACGATGGAACTTAGATTATTTCTTGAAGATCGTAGAGGAATTGTGATATCAAGATAACTATCCGTATATTGGTGTTTCATAATCATAAATCTTCCAGAAACCTTATTAGCATGATATGCCCGAGGATAACTTGTAATATCACCATAGGGTTCATGAGTTCTTCATCATTCAACTCAGTTTTCAGTTCATAGTATTCTGCCATGCAAGATTAGCGCACGCTAACATGTGTGAGTTAACGTGCGCTATCGAGGTTCGGTTTTTGCACAGAACGTACGTAGCGTACGTTATGAGGCCGAGCTGCATCGCGATTTGTGGCTAGCGCACGCTAGTCTTATACGATAGCGTACGCTAACAGTTCAGCTTAGCGCACGTTATGTATAATACGTAGCGCGCGCTAAGCAATCCAGGCAGCCTGTTTAGTTGAGCTTTTCGGCCGTAGGTCGAATTGTTAGGCCATTGTTCGACTCGAGATGATTTGTATATCGTTCCTTTTGTTAAGGTTCGAGCTTGTCACGTTGATCGGAGGGGGCGGCCTTCGAGTGCGTCGAGAGCATTGAAGTATATCATTCTTGCCATCTTCGAGGCAAGTATCGTGATATGTTAATATCAGTATTTTGGGAGTATACGTATGATTATGCATGTTGTTGAACATGATATTTACTTTGTTGATTTGTCATGATATTCGTTGTATATTGTTTATATGTTCATGTTGATGAACATAATGATTTGGCATATGTGTATGCATGAGTTGTGTTTGTATACGTTGTACGATCTATGCTGAGGGCGCTGGATCGGATGTCCACCTCGTGTTGGTCCGACGGATCATCTTGGGATCTAGCCGAGGGCGCCGGATCATTGGACGGGTTATTTCCACCTCGTGTTGGTCCGACGGATCATCTTGGGATCTATCCGAGGGCGCCGGATCATTGGAATACCCATGCTGTGTAATGGAATCTTGTAGATTCGCATTGTCGGGTTCCGTGCGGAAGCCCGTGTGATATGTCTTGTTGTGTATTGTTGATGCATTTTCAATTGTTTAAATACGATACTTGTACTAGCATTGTTTTGCTAACCCCTTCGGGGTGGACATTGTTTTGATGTTCGGGTAGCGAGGAGCAGTGGAAACAACACAAGATCGACGTGACGACGAAGGGGTTGATGATGTTTATTGTTATTGGAGATTTGTTGTCTTGGTTTGGTTTCGTACTCGAGTACGTGTGTCCTTTGATATTAATTCGATATGGTTGTATTAATTACCCATTGAACCAGGTTATGCGTTTTCATCAACTCGAATTTTCGCAGTATTGACGTCTTATTTTCACTTTCCTTTTTAATTAGCCTTGCAAATCCTTATTTAAAGGGTTTACGGCGCTGTAATTATTCCGAATATCTCGGGGTGTTACAGAATATGGTATCGGAGCTAAGATTTATGGATATCTTGGCAGTCGGGTTTTATTTGGGTCTGTTTACGTTATTTGATTTACGGGTTGTTTGTAACATCACTGTTCAGCCGAAGTCGTCATGTGGACCGTGGTTGTAAGTCTCTTAATCTCTTATACTACCGTTTTACTTAATTACTGTTTTGTGAGTATTGACGGACTTTATTTCAAAAATTTTGTTCTGTATATTGAGAAATTTCGTTTACAGTATGTTGAGAGGAGGTCGTGGACGCGGACGTGGTAATATGAGACATGAGGATTCCGCAACTACCCCAGAACTATCGGCTAGTCGAACCGATTCCCATTCTGGAGGGCAGTAAGGATCAGCGAATGATGACGCAAATCCGAACATGCCGGGAGTGCTTCAACAGGTGGCGCAGATAAACCATTCGCCAGTCGTTGATCGCATGCAGACAATGATGGGACAAAGCGGCACCATGAGGATAACCGGGAGACAGATGGCTTGCCGAGGTGGTTAAATTGCACCCGCCAAAATTTGACGGATCTGTGAGGCACTTACTTGGGATCACGGCTCAAGGAGTTGGAAAAGATATTCGCGGGTCTTAACCGTCCCGAGGACCGGAAGGTTCCCATTGCCCAAGATTTTCCGACCGGGAGGCCTTTGACCGGTGGGAGGCTATTCACCCGAGAACCATAATGCGGATTGGACGGAATTGAGACAAATGATGGAAGCACGATTGTCCTCGTCCGGTTAGAGAGGCGAGATCCGAGAGTTTTCTCACCACGAGTTCGGAGGCATCCGTGATGATGTAATTAAAACTTTTAATCATCGGTGACTTGTGTGCGACACTTGGTCGAACGGAGGCGTAAATTTTTTTCATTTTGATATGCGGATGAAGCGGAGATTCAGCAGACATGTCCGGATTCGAGTGTACTACGTTGCGGCAGTATCAAGACAAAGCGGCCTCTACGACATGAAAGAGGCGGCGGTAGAGAAATCGACGGAAGCAAAGAAATGAAGGTGTCGGAAACTTCACGGAGAATAAGAATAGCGGGCCCGCCGGTCAGTCCTCTTTTCACTCATCTAGAGACCTCCGCATCCTAGTCGAGGAGGAAAGAAGTTCCTGACAGATCGCAGCTTTGACGCATCAAAGAAATGCTACAATTGTGGTCGAGCAGGCATATTCGACGAGATTGCCGCATCTTCCGTGACTTGTTACGATTGTGGGCAAGAAGGGCACCGTGCGGCCTTACGTGGAGCCGCTACTAGATCTGTTGGCACCCGCACTCCAAAGACCGGTTCCTAAGGAAATGAGTGTGAACCGATACACAGAGTGGATTTCAGCAGCAGAACGCTGGGAAGAGAGAGACATCCAAAGGCCGGGTCCGTTCCTCCGCGCCCGTACGAAATGAGGAGATCTCGACGACTGAACACCGCTGTTGCATCAGTACGATTCGATCCTTTTGCAACCAGCTAGTGTCTTGTTCGATTCGAGCTACGCATTCTTTTATATCTTTGAACCGTGTTAATCGTTTGAACATCTCGTGCTTGTATAATTGTGAACCTTATGTTGTGGGATTACCGAGCGGAGAGAAAATTGTGGGAACACTAGAAGCTAGGGATTTCCCAAAGATCTATAGAAGGAGAGATTGGCCATCGAATCTTATTGTAGTTGACTTATGCGGTGACGATTTAATTCTCGGAGATGATTGGCTCAACCGTTATGGAGCCGTGTTGAATTACCGAGAGAGAGTCATTTCCATCATTGCCGATGACGGATCTCGAACACTTATTCCGAGGATGGAGACCGAGAAGCTCGGGAAATTGATCAAGGCAATGAAAGCCGTGAAATTATCAAGCGGGGATGTCACGGACTTTGGTGCTATGCCATGAGGAAAGAGGAAGGAATAGAGCTCTCGTCTATTTCGATTGTGAGTGAGTTCTCGATGTATTTCTGACGAGCTACCCGGTTACCCCCGCAAAGAGAAGTGGAATTCACCATCGAATTAGAGCACGGAGCAACCCCTATTTCAGTGGCACCATACCGCATGGCGCCAACCGAGATGTATGAACTCAAGAAGCAATCGGAGGAATTGTTACGGAAGGCTATATTCAACCGAGCGTTTCTTGGGGAGCGCCTGTTCTCTTTGTCCTAAGAAAGACGGATCCCTCCGATTGTGTATTGATTACAGGAGCTTAACAAGATGACGATCAAGAATAAGTATCCTATACCTCGGATCGACGACTTGTTTGATCAACTGCAAGGGGCGAGGTATTCTCGAAGATTGACTTGCGATCGGGATACCACCAATTGAGAATTAAGGAATCGGATATACCGAAATCGCTTTGAGATCCTGACGCATTATGAATTTGTGGTGATGCCATTCGGACTTACCAATGCTCTGCGGTATTCATGCAATTGATGAATCGGGTATTCTTGGAATACTTGGATAAATTTGTGGTCGTTTTCATTGGCGACATTTTGATATATTCGAGGACGCAGAGGAGCATGCGATCATTTACGTGTGGTTTTGAGCATCTTGAGAAAGGAACAATATATGCAAAATTGGCTAAATGCGAGTTACGGATTAAGGAAGTAACCTTCCTTGGGCATGTGATATCCGCCGATGGAGTTCGGTGGACCGAAGAAAGTCGGAGCAATCTTGGAATGGGAAGCTCCTAAGAACGTGAAGGAAGTCAAGCTTCTTAGGACTAGCGGGATATTATCGCCGCTTTGTAGAGGGATTTTCCAAAATTGCTCGTCCGCTCACTCAATTTATTCGTAAAACTCAAAAGTTCACGTGGAA
This sequence comes from Orobanche coerulescens, assembly GCA_033398695.1. Classification (NCBI taxonomy): domain Eukaryota; kingdom Viridiplantae; phylum Streptophyta; class Magnoliopsida; order Lamiales; family Orobanchaceae; genus Orobanche; species Orobanche coerulescens. The sequence goes on along the minus strand of CM065812.1, from coordinate 153,102,238 downwards.
TGAGAAGTGCCAGTGGTTTTGTGAACTTAAGAAGAGACCGACGACACCTATATTAGCGCCGCGAAAGGAACCGACGGATTTATGGTATACTGACGCTTCAAATCGGGTTTGGGTTGTGTGTTGATGCAAAAGGATAAAGTAATTGCTTATGCTTCTCGGCGATTGAAACCGCACGAAGTTAATTATCCGACTCATGATCCGGAGCTAGCAAATGTGGTTTTTGCTTTGAAAATTTGGCGACATTATCTCATGCGGCACTCATTGTCAAATCTTTACGGATCATAAGAGCCTCAAATATATTTTCATCGAAGGAATTAAACATGAGGCAGAGAAGGTGGCTGGAATTGATCAAGGATTACGACTTAGAGATTCTCTATCATCCGGGGAAAGCAAATGTAGTAGCCGATGCTTTGAGCCGTAAACCTGTTTCTCTTCAAGTGTTGGAAGCTCTTACGCCCCAAACCAGTATTCAACGGGAACTGATCCGCGAAGGGATTGAAGTATGGGCACCAGGAATACAAGGGCGACTTTATGTGATGGAACTGACTTCATCACTAGTCGAGAAGATCAAGTCCAAGCAGTTGGGCGATTCCCTGATCCTTCGATTATGTGATGAAGTAAAGAAAGGAAAAGCCCCAGGATTCGTGATACAGGATGATGGAGTTCTGAGATTTCAAAGTCGACTTTGCGTTCCCGATAATGATGATTTGAGACGAACTATTCTGAAAGAAGCTCATAGCACGCCCTATTCTATTCACCCGGGCAGCAGTAAGATGTATAAGGATCTTAAACAAAACTTCGGTGGGGAATATGAAGAAGGACGTAGCAGAGTACGTTTGAAGTGTTTGACTTGTCAAGAGTTAAGATTGAACATCGACCTGCCGGATGTTAAAGCCGCTTAGATCCACGAATGGAAGTGGGAGGACATTTCGATGGATTTCATCACAAGTATGCCTAGGACTAGAGCAGGAATGAACATGATCTGGGTCGTAGTTGATCGACTAACCAAGTCGGCTCATTTCCTAGGAATCAAGGATACATGGGGACCCGAGAGATTGGCACGAGTATTTGTTGCGGAGATAGTCAGATTGCATGGGACGCCGAAGACCATTATTTCGGATCGAGATGGTCGTTTCGTGTCTCACTTCTGGAAAGCAGTTCACAAGGCTTTGGGGACTGAGCTCAACTTTAGCACAGCTTATCATCCCCAAACAGACGGTCAGTCCGAAAGGACTATTCAAACTGTAGAAGACATGCTTAGAGCTTGTGCGTTGGATTGGTCAACTGATTGGGAAGTTCACTTGCCCTTGATCGAATTCACTTACAATAACAGTTGGCACGCTTCTATCAAGATGGCACCCTTTGAAGCTTTGTACGGGAGGAGATGCCGATCGCCTCTGTGTTGGGATGATTCTTCGGATTTGATCGGGACGGAACCGGAAATGATTATTCAGACTCAAGAGAAAATAGCTTTGATTCGAGAGAGACTATTGACTGCCCAGTCGGCGAAGTCTTATGCCGATGTACGTCGTCGTCCTCTAGAGTTCGACGTTGGGGATCATGTGCTATTGAAGGTGTCTCCTACACGAGGGATTTTCCGTTTTGGGAGGAGAGGCAAGCTTAGTCCGAGATATATCGGACCATTTGAGATCCTAGATAGAGTTGGGGATTTAGCGTACAGGTTGGCCTTACCGCCATCGCTGAGTCATGTCCACAATGTGTTTCACGTATCCCAACTGCGGAAGTATGTACCGGACCCCAGTCACGTCATTGATTTCGACGAGATCGAGATAGCTAATGATGGCACCTTCGAAGAGAGACCTATCAAGATACTTGAGAGCCGGATCAAACAATTGAGGAATAAACCAATACATTTGGTTAAAGTACAATGGTCACGACATGGAGTCGAAGAGGCCACTTGGGAAACGGAGGACGGTATGAAGTCTAAATATCCGGAGTTGTTTTCATCCTAAGTTTCGGGACGAAACTTCTTTTTAGGGAGGAAGGATGTAATACCCGAGATTTCTGTTATGTAATTGGAACTTGTGATATTGTAATGATTGTACTTTTGCCTGAGTATTTTTCTCCGTATTTCATAATCCGATGTCGTCGAGCATATAATTTCGTGTATGTGATTTCATAGGATGAAATTCTGTGCATGTAGCGCACGCTACAGGCTAAGGGTAGCGTACGCTAACATGGTTTTATAGCGCACGCTACCGAGTGTAATTAGCGCACGCTACGCGTGGTCAAATTGATTGAGACGCGCGGTAGGTGAGATCTGGCCGGGGGACCCTTGTCGGATCCTGTCGAATGTATCTGGACGGCTTTCGGGAAAAGCCGAGTCAACGCCTTAGCGCACGCTATAGGTCTATGCGTAGCGCACGCTAAGTGCCGAGTACAGTATAGACTGTGAGCCGTTAGCGCACGCTACGGACAGTGTATAGCGCGCGCTAATAGCTATTTATTATAAATAGGACAGCATCCTATTCGTGAATTCAGTCCTTTCTTCCCCCATAACCCGAACTCTTGCACTTGAAACATAACTCCATTCGTCTTAAACACTCCATATCAACCTCCTAGTTCGAGATTGAAGATCTTATATCATTGGAGATTGGTGTTCAAGCCTTGGGTGTTGGATTGCTTCATTTTCATCCGTGTTCTTCACTACTTTGAGGTAGGTGATTCTTCACCAGTGATTAGTAATGTTCATGAGGAAGTTTGAATCATGTTTGGATAGCTAGTATCTCGTTTTTATCGATCATCACATGTTAGAAGGATACTTTTGACGTATCTGTACTAGATGTCGAATGAACCTTTGAACCATCTTATTATATGGACTCCTAAGCATGTTTAAATCGATTTATGATCAAGTGATCGGATATTACCCGATTGATACGTTGTATACGTTGGAATCATGTATTTTGGAACGTAAGACGATGGAACTTAGATTATTTCTTGAAGATCGTAGAGGAATTGTGATATCAAGATAACTATCCGTATATTGGTGTTTCATAATCATAAATCTTCCAGAAACCTTATTAGCATGATATGCCCGAGGATAACTTGTAATATCACCATAGGGTTCATGAGTTCTTCATCATTCAACTCAGTTTTCGGTTCATAGTATTCTGCCATGCAAGATTAGCGCACGCTAACATGTGTGAGTTAACGTGCGCTATCGAGGTTCGGTTTTCGCACAGAACGTACGTAGCGTACGTTATGAGGCAGCCGAGCCAGACTGCCAGTTTGTGGCTAGCGCACGCTAGTCTTATACGATAGCGTACGCTAACAGTTCAGCTAAGCGCACGTTATGTATAATACGTAGCGCGCGCTAAGCAATCCAGGCAGCCTATTTAGTTGAGCTTTTCGGCCGTAGGTCGAATTGTTAGGCCATTGTTCGACTCGAGATGATTTGTATATCGTTCCTTTTGTTAAGGTTCGAGCTTGTCACGTTGATCGGAGGGGGCGGCCTTCGAGTGCGTCGAGAGCATTGAAGTATATCATTCTTGCCATCTTCGAGGCAAGTATCGTGATATGTTAATATCAGTATTTTGGGAGTATACGTATGATTATGCATGTTGTTGAACATGATATTTACTTTGTTGATTTGTCATGATATTCGTTGTATATTGTTTATATGTTCATGTTGATGAACACAATGATTTGGCATATGTGTATGCATGAGTTGTGTTTGTATACGTTGTACGATCTATGCTGAGGGCGCTGGATCGGATGTCCACCTCGTGTTGGTCCGACGGGATCATCTTGGGATCTAGGCTGAGGGCGCTGGATCATTGGACGGGTTATTTCCACCTCGTGTTGGTCCGACGGGATCATCTTGGGATCTATGCTGAGGGCGCTGGATCATTGGAATACCCATGCTGTGTAATGGAATCTTGTAGATTCGCATTGTCGGGTTCCGGTAGCGGAAGCCCGTGTGATATGTCTTGTTGTGTATTGTTGATGCATTTTCGAATTGTTTAAATACGATACTTGTACTAGCATTGTTTTGCTAACCCCTTCGGGGGTGGACATTGTTTTGATGTTCAGGTAGCCAAGGAGCAGGAAATGACCACAAGATCGACGTGACGAAGGGATTCAGTGATGTTTATTGTTATTGGAGATTTGTTGTCTTGGTTTGGTTTCTGTACTCGAGTACGTGTGTCCTTTGATATTAATTCGATATGGTTTTATTAATTACCCGCTGAACCAGTTGTACGTTTTCATCAACTCGAATTTTCGCAGTATTGACGTCTTATTTTCACTTTCCTTTTTAATTAGCCTTGCAAATCCTTATTTAAAGGGTTTACGGCGCTGTAATTATTCCGAATATCTCGGGGTGTTACACTAAGGACCCTCCCGCACTGGCTACATTACAAAATAAAACACGCACATGCATCGCCTTGGGAACAGAGTAATATCATAGATTCCCGCACGAGGCCTCTAAGGACCCTCCCGCACTGGCTAGCTAAACAAACTCGTGAAATCTAGGGCGGCAGCATAGATTTCCCTCCTTGACCCTGTCGGGCCAACACGAGGTGAGTTACACACAAATAATATACATCACCATTTCATGTTAAGCTTAAAGGTTTCCCAAAAATACTTGCCTCGAATTATTGACGACGTGAAGAACGGAAAGGAAAGTCACCGACAACCGCTAGGAACCAACGAAACCGAACCTAACGATTCGAAGAACACAATCACAACCGTTTCTAAATGAATACGGAATTGGAATACACCCGAAAACCCGCCTACGATTCATGTATATTAGTATAAAAACAACAACGAGGGCGGACCACAACCAAACCCTCTCGATTCCGTAAAAATCACGAAATATACCATGAATCCGTAGGGAAACTAAGAATACCAACAAGATTAATCATATTCATCATGAATCCATCAGCAAAACGGAACGGATCGGAAGAAAATCCCAAAACCCCCAAATTATCCAAAAGTAGGGTTCTAAGAGATTACCTTGGATTTAGGATGAAAAACACAAGTGGATGATGTTAGTCTACACCAAGAACTCAAGCAAAAGAATCTCTGAAGTGATTGGAATGAGAAAATCGCCTCAAATCGCCTCTGGGGTCGCTCGGCCGCGGAAGAAGGAAAGAAATGAGAAATGGTGTTCATCTCGGTCAACTCCCTGGTTTATATAGCCAGGGAGTGTTAGCGCACGCTAAAGCCTCAAGATTAGCGTGCGCTAACGGGATAAGATTACAAATCTTATCGTTAGCGTCCCGATCCGAGAACTGTGTTTTGGCCGTTAGCGTGCGCTACCATACATGAGTAGCGTGCGCTAAAAACAGCTCGGTAGCGCGCTATCGACCAATAGCGTGCGCTACCTGAACATCAGCCGAGTCCAGTGGCAAACTGCCCAGAACCCACCTGATACGTTAGCGTGCGCTACCATACAAGCGTAGCGTGCGCTATCTGATCCGTTAGCGTGCACTACCATACAAGCGTAGCGTGCGCTTAATCGGCACTAACGGGTTCGGTGAGTGAATCGGCCCAAGATCGACACTCACGCTAGCGCACGCTACCGGGCATCATCAGCGTGCGCTAGCCCCTCGACGTTAGCGTGCGCTAGCATATGTAGCGTACGCTAATACGCTAGTCCAGAAGGCTGGAAAAACAACACTGCCACTCCCAGGGCTACTCGATAGCGCGCGCTACGAAACAAACGTAGCGTGCGCTACTAAGGAACCTCTAGCGCGCGCTATGCAGAAAAATAGCGTGCGCTAGGTATGAAATATGAACGGTTCCAAAACACCGGAAGGTGAACGAAACATCTAACGGAACATCTCAACGGTTAACATAACATAGAATGGACCCACGGCAACCCCGAAACGGCGGTTCCGCTCAACAATAACGGGGATAAAACCCATAGATAATAGAAAAGATACACTGAAAGATACACAAGGGTCACTACTATCGGGAAATACGCCGAAAAAGAAAAATACAAGGGGAAGAAAAATGCGGATATTACAACTACGGACTTAATTGAATTGAGCCTTAGTATGGAAACTTGCTAAGTGATAACTTTCAAATTCAGAGAAACCCCGGAATTAAGAAAAAGGGCAATCCTGAGCCAAATCCTATTCTATCAAAACAAAGTTTAGAAAACGAAAAATGGATAGGTGCAGAGACTCAATGGAAGTTGTTCTAACAAACAGAGTTGATTGCGCTGGTAGAGAAATCTTTCCATTGTAACTTCAGAAAGGATGAAGGATAAACGTATCTATTGAATACTATATAAACTCATTAATAATGACCCGAACCTATATCTGTTTTTTGAATATTAAAAAGAGAAGAATTGGTGTGAATTTCTTCTATATTGAATAAAGAATATTCATTCATAAAATCATTCACTCCATAGTCTGATAAATCTTTTAAAGAACTGATTAATCAGACGAGAATAAAGATAGAGTCCCATTCTACATGTCAATACATGTCAATACTGGCAACAATTAAATTTATAGTAAGAGGAAAATCCGTCGATTTTAAAAATCGTGAGGGTTCAAGTCCCTCTATCCCCCAAAAGCCCATTTAACTACCAATAACTACTAACTACCAAAAAAAAATATTTATCCTCTACCTCCGTTTTTGTTATTCGTTAATGGTTCCCAATTTTTATTCTTTTTGACAAAAATTATTGGGGCGTAAAAATACATTTGAGCATAAATAACTTTTTCTTAACACATGTGATATAAAATAACACTCAAATTAAGCAAGGAATTCCTATTTGAATCATTCATATTCAATAACATTACTCATACTGAAACTTATAAAGTCGTCTTTTTGAAGATCCAAGAAATTGTAGGACTTGGGGAAACTTTGTAATCTTCCCCTGTTCTCTTTAATTGACATATATCCTAGACATCAAATAAATTAAGGATGGGATCCTTAATTTAGAATGGTCGGGATAGCTCGATTAGTAGAGCAGAGGACTGAAAATTCTCGTGTCACCAGCTCAAATCGTTCTGGCACATGTTTAATTTGGATGAGGTATTTTAGAACCATGAGATCTTTTTGTCATTTTTATTCATAATTTAAAATAAAACCAAGGTATTTAAATTAAAGAGAATGAATAAGTATTTCCATCTCGAATTTCAAAATTTTTAATCTACGAAGAAAAGCTTATTTTATATTGTTAACTTTTATTGACTACAAAAGAGATTAGTTTTTAACAAACTTTAGTTTGTCCACAAATTAATTGAGTTATTCCCTCGATCGTGAATAACTCTTTAGAGTTTTTACTGTGCTCACCGTGATTTTGATTTTTAAAAAGAATATCACTAGTTTATCCACGATTGGAAAAGGCTTGATTTGATCTCTTGAAATATGTTTTTCTTTTAGTTTTATGTTCTCGCTTTAAACAATACCGTAAATGAGTTTCTAGGAAAAATTTGGTTTCGATGAACTAATAGGTTAGTTACAAGTAACAAACAAGAATTAATAAATGGAAATTATTTTATACAATATAAGACTTTAGGGCTATACGGACTCGAACCGTAAACCTTCTCGGTAAAATAAATTAAACTTATTATTATCAATCACTAATCACCATATTTTTATTGACCAAAAATTAAGATAAAGAAATGGCTCTGTGCGCCCGATTCATTATTTTACGATCAAGGAGTACTACCAAAGTGTTTCAAGGGTGGAAGTGTTTTATCTTGACATAGGTCCTTCGACCTATATCGTTTTAAGTTAAATGAAGTTTCTATCGTTCAGCTTAAAAAATAAAATATGAAACTTCATATACCTTAAAGTTCATCGGACGAAAAGAAATTTTTTGAGGATCTTATACTCATTATGCCTAGCATTGAATAAACTGGTATTCACCCTATCAATATCTCAAATCAACAATGGGTTTGCTTGGTACCTAAATGGGGTACCCCAATCGGACTTAATTCTTTGTCAGGCTATTTATTGTTTTCTCAAAGTTATAGAATAAGACATTGATTTCTCAATAAGATACTTTTTATGGATTATATGATGGATTCTCCTAGAAAACATTGGCGCACGAGGTGTTCTACCAACTGAGCTATAACCCTTAATGCTCGTGATGTATATTTTATCATGTATATAATTTGTTGTCAATATGAATATTCTATGATTCAAGATCCTAAATTTTTTAGTGATATTACTTATATTATTATTATTATTGTTTATAAGGAAAATATATGATATTTATAATCCATCGGTGGTATGGTTACCTTTTGTTTTCTTTGGGATGATAAATAACCTACTTAACTCAGTGGTTAGAGTATTGCTTTCATATGGCGAGAGTCATTGGTTCAAATCGATAGTAGGTAAAACTTATTAGATACCGTAGCTAATGGTATCTAATAAGTTTTTGCCCACTCTCTTCTATTTATATATATTTTATTAAATTTTATATATAAATTTCCTTTTAATTGTGTTGTATCAAATTTGGATTTACTCACGTAATCAAATTTAAATAGGGTTTCAAATAAAACTTATTTTGATTATTTGAACGCACCAATTAGTTATGAAATCGCATTGACAGCTGTCAGTCTTGTCCTAGCTCGTTGAAGAGCTAGATTTGCCTCAATTCTTTCTCTCTTTCCTTTAGCTTTTCTCAAATTAGCTTCCGCTATTTCAAGAGTTTCTTGAGCTTCTTGTGGATCAATATTACCATCCTTTTCCGCATCATTTACTAAAAGTGATCTCATTATTATCTATTATAACAAAACCACCCATTAGGGCCATCATTAACCATTGGTCCTTAAGTCGTATTCGAAAAGTCCTATATCTACATGTAACAATAGGAGCATGGTTTGGTAATACACCAATTTTACCACCATTCGTAGATAAAATGATTTCTTTTATTTCGAATCCAAAACAATTCGATTAGGGTCAAGACACAAAGATTTAAGATCATTTCTTGATTACTCTCCAAAAAATTATAAGTTCATAGCTTTCGCAATAGCTTCATCGATATTACCTACTAAATAAAAGGCACATTGTCAGAAGATTATCTAATTCTCCTAAAGAATCAATTGAAACCCTCTAATGGTTTCGCTAGACCAACATATTTTCCGGGATAACCGTAAATACTTCGGCTACAAAAAGGGGTTGTGATAAGAAACGCTCAATTTTTCGCGCTCTTGCTACGGTTAAACGATCCTCCTCGGATAATTCATCCAACCCAAGGATAGCTATAATATCTTGAAGCTCTTTATAACGTTGTAAAGTTTGCTTAACTCTTTGCGCAGTTTCATAATGTTCCTTACCAATGATCCGGGGTTGAAGCATGGTTGAAGTTGAATCTAAAGGATCTACTGATGGATAGATCCCTTTGGCAGTTAATCTTCTTGATAATACCGTAGTAGCATCTAAATGTGCAAATGTCGTAGCAGGGGCTGGATCAGTCAAATCGTCTGCAGGTACATAAACTGCTTGAATAGAAGTTATAGATCCTTCTTTTGTAGAAGTAATTCTTTCCTGTAAAGAGCCCATTTCGGTATTCAGGGTGGGTTGATAACCGACGGCGGAAGGCATTCTACCTAATAAGGCTGATACTTCAGATCCTGCTTGAACGAAACGGAAAATATTGTCTTTAAATAGAAGTACGTCTTGTTTATTAACATCTCGGAAATATTCGGCCATCGTCAAAGCAGTCAAACCAACTCGCATACGAGCTCCCGGCGGTTCATTCATCCGCCGTAAACTAAAGCCACTTTTGATTCTCAAATATTTTCTTCATTAATCACTCATTTTTTCATTTCCATATAAAGATCATTTCCTTCACGAGTACGTTCACCCACTCCGCCAAATACGATACGCCCTATGGGTTTTGGCAATATTGTTAATCAATTCCATAATTAGTACCGTTTTACCAACTCCACTCCTCCAAATAGTCCTACTTTTCCCCACGCCGATAAGGTGCTAAAAGATCTACTACTTTAATTCTGTTTCAAAAATAGATAATTTTGTATCTAGTCGTATAAAGGCAAAGCGCAGATCGATGAATAGGAAATGTTATACGAGTATCTACAGGACCTAAATTATCAATAGGCTCTCCAAGCACGTTGAAAATTCGTCCTAGAGTTGCCTACCGACCGAACACTTAGAGGAGCTTCCATATCAATCACTTCCATTCCTCTCATCGGACCATCCGTAGCACTCATAGATAGAGCTCTAACTCGATTATTTCCTAATAATTGCCGTACTTCACAAGTTACATTAATTGGTTGACCAGCAGATTCTCGGCCGTTAACTACTAGAGCGTTATAAATATTAGGCATATTACCCGGCGAGAAGGCTACATCTAGTACCGGACCGATGATTTGGATGATACGACCCATATTTTTTTCAAGCGTGGACACCTCGTAACCAAAAATAGTAGGATTAATTCTCATAATAATAAAAATAAAAATATGTCGATAATTTTTACCAAAAATTATCAAGTCAAAATAAATGTCCGATAACATGTTAATAAGTTAATTCAAGGTGCCATCCAATCGAATCCAATTCAAATTTTTGCTTATTCAATGAATTCGTAAGCTCAATTTAATTCTTTTGAAAATTTTAAGTGTATAAATATAGACAATCCATCTATATTATATAAAATATTCTATGTTCTTGGAATTTGAATTTGAATTCTATTTATATTACGATTCATTGTTTTTATTTTATTAGCTCTTTTCTTTTTGAATATTATTATTTTTTTTATTTCCGCATATTAGTTTATATCTATAAGCCTATTCTTTTATTTTTTATACCCTTATTCATATATAAATGGCGCTTATTTTCACATCTAAGATTTACATATACAACATATAGCACTATCAAGAGCGAATTTCTTATTAATTAGGTGAGGTATTCCTATTCTAAAAAAGCTAATAAAATAAAATGGAATTACACTATATATAAAGGGTATACAATTTAGTATTAGTTGGGAAGTTTGTAAAAATTAGGTGAAGGATTTCATTAACGCTTATTTATATCGAGTAGACCTTGTGTTGTTGTCAATTTTTAATTCATGAGTTTTAGGAGGAATTTATGTCACCACAAATGAAACTAAAGCAAGTGTTGGATTCAAGGCGGGTGTTAAAGAGTACAAATTGACTTATTATACTCCTGAATATGAAACCAAAGATACGATATTTTAGCAAAGATTTCGAGTAACTCCTCAACTCAAGTTTCGCTGAAGAAGCGAGGGCCGCAGAGGCCTTGAATCTTCTACCGGTACATGGACAATCTGTGTGGGTGATGGACTTACCACCTTAATCGTTACAAAGGTCGATGCTACCACATCGAGCCCGTTTCGGAGAAACAGATCAATATATTTGTTATATAGCTTACCCTTTAGACCTTTTTGAGGAAGGTTACTTACTAACATGTTTACTTCCATTGTAGGAAATGTATTTGGATTCAAAGCCTGCGTGCTCTACGTCCTGGAAGATCTGCGAATCCCTCCCGCTTATATTAAAACTTTCCAAGGCCCGCCCCATGGAATTCAAGTTGAAAGAGATAAATTGAACAAGTATGGTCGTCCCTGTTGGGATGTACTATTAAACCTAAATTGGGGTTATCCGCTAAAAACTATGGGAGAACAGCTTTATGAATGTCTTCGTGGTGGACTTGATTTTACCAAAGATGATGAGAACGTAAACTCCCACCATTTATGCGCTGGAGAGATCGTTCTTATTTTGTGCCGAAGCAATTTTTAAAGCACAGTGAAACAAAGTAAATCAAAGGCCATTACTTGAATACTACTGCAGGTACATACGAGGAAATGATCAAAAGAGCTGTCTTTGCCAGAGAATTGGGAGTTACTATTATAATGCACGACTACTTAACATGAGGATTCACTGCAAATACTAGCTTGGCTCATTATTGCCGTAATAATGGCTTACTTCTTCACATTCACCGTGCAATGCATGCAGTTATTGATAGATAGAAGAACCATGGTATACATTTCCGTGTACTAGCTAAAGCGTTACGTATGTCTGGTGGAGATCATATTCACTCTGGGACCGTAGTAGGTAAACTTGAAGGAGAAAGAGACATTACTTTGGGCTTTGTTGATTTATTGCGTGATGATTTTATTGAAAAAGATCGAAGTCGCGGTATTTATTTCACTCAAGATTGGGTTTCTCTACCAGGTGTTATTCCCGTGGCTTCAGGGGTATTCACGTTTGGCATATGCCTTCCCCGACCGAGATCTTTGGGGATGATTCCACTACGGTTTGGCGGAGGAACTTTAAGACATCCTTGGGGTAATGCACTGTGCCGTAGCTAATCGAGTAGCTATATAAGAATGAGTACAAGCTCGTAATGAAGGACGTGATCTTGCTTCGAGGGTAATGCAATTATACGTGAGGCTAGCAAATGGAGCCCGAACTAGCCGCTTGTGAGGTATGGAAAGAGATCAAATTTGAGTTTAAAGCGATCGATACTTTGGATAAGTAAGATAACAATTAATTACTCTTCATTCTCTTCATTGAATTTCAATTAAATTTGGCTCAATCCTTTTATTAAAAGGATTGAGCCAAATACAAAATACAAAGATTTTATTGCATGTATTTTGGATAAATATATTTAGCTATAGATTAAATAGAAATATAAGACTAAAATCTTTATATTGTTTTGGATCTACAATATAAAAATATTTAATTTAAAATCAAAGGGGATTTCATCATATTCATATTAAGTCTTCCCTATGTATTCATGCAAAAGAAAATTAACTTCCTACTTATACTTATATAGTAGTGATTTAATTTATATGCTTAGTCTGATAGGAAATAAAATATTAAAATAAAAAAAGAATTGTGAATCGAATGACTATTCGTCTATTGTATTTTTATGCAAATAGGAGCAAAAAAACTTTATGGAAAGATGGTGCTTTAATTTGATGTTGTTTAAGAAGGAGTTAAAACGTAGGTATGGTATAAATAAATCAACGGACAATCTGCGTCCTATTGAAAATAATAGTGAAAGTGAAGATCTGAATAGAAAAGATAGAGCTAAAAACATTCATAGTTGGGTACGAACCCACTCGGAGAATCATAATTTAACTCTAAGCGAAAACTCTGATGATCTTGATGGGGAAAGTAGTGCTTTAACTCTAAGCGAAAACTCTATATATATATATATATTCCAATGTCAATCTTATATTGTACCAAATATAATATTAAGGTTATAAATATATTCCAGAGAATTTAATACATTGTATCAAATATAATATTAATTTCTTATATTGTATAAGAAATCTCAGTCAATCTTATCAAGGTTTATCCCATACAACTTAGCAAACGAGGGTATAACTTTTTTCATACATCAGTACATTGGAATATACATTGGAATATGAAAAAAGTTATACCCTCGTTTGCTAAGTTGTATGGGATAAACCTTGATAAGATTGACTGGGATTTCTTATACAATATAAGAAATTAATATTATATTGGTACAATGTATTAAATTCTCTGCAAAATATAGATATAATGGTAGTTTATTGAATTTATTAGTCGCAGTATTGTTTAATATCACCTAATACCACCTTTTAGGTGGGATACGTAATACAAAAAATCAGTATTATTTATACGGGTCCGAATTTCATCAAGGGCCCTATACTTTATACCAAACAAGATATAAAGGTGTATTAAATATATTATACACCTTAATAACACATAACAAACAAGCGTACGAATTATATGTTCAAACTTCGATTGTTATGATGTGTTGGGGTGAGTTTGCTGCTCCAAGTTAAAATCGCGTTTTGGGATTGGAATTACGACAATTACTTTTAGAAAAAAAAAGGGATATGTCCTAATGAATTTTCATGTATGTTGTTGCCCAAAATATTTATCCGAAGATTAATACTGCTGGAAGACGGACAACAAACAACAATTGCGGGAGCACTTCCGAGAGTAGATAAATAATACAAGATTTGCCGGGTTTGTTAGGCCCGGGCTTGAATGCTCTCGCGAGATGTTATTAATACAAATATTCGTGGATACAAGTATTAATGAGAGAAATCTAAATACAATGAGTGTAAAAAGACTCTGTTAATCCGGCTCTTGAGCGAAGCTCGGTGTTCTTCGTCCCCGCCGATAATCTGCTGGATGAGATAGGCCGGGAGAAGCAAGACCGAATGATAGCTGTTGCCAAGAGTTGGAGATAGCCAAGTGTTAGGTATTTTGCTTCTGTATGGTGTGAAATTGCGAGAATGCAGAGAGAGAATCCAAGTGCAGGCTGCCTTCTTTATATAGGGGTTGAGGTGCCTTGTTCCCTAGTGGGCGATCGCCTTTCGGCCATTAATGTAATGGGGCGATCGTCCGAAAGGTCACATGGGCTGCCTGCCAAAAGTCTAAGGCTACAGCTGGTAGCCAGCTGTGAGGTCCAATGAGGAGCCAGCACGCGTCCGGAAGTACTGTCACAGGAGGTCCCACTTTGTTACTTTCGGCGGACTTTGTCAGTAGGAAAGGTAGGTGACAGGCTGTGGTCACCAGTCTTGTCCGTCAGCTCCTTTCGCAGGTCTGCGGCCTGTTGGTAGGTGAGGTAGGTGACAGTTTGTCGGCGCCTTTTGCGGATCTCGCACGTGGGTGCCGCCCTGTTGCTCGGCCTTGGCCGACCGGATGGCCATCGCCCAGATCATCATGATGCGGTCGTCTCTAGCCGACACCGAGATCGTTCTCGCCACCATCAAGGTCGGCACCGGTCGGTCACCAAGGGTCGGGCGGCAAAGCGCTGAGAGATGATCGCCCATAAGTCGGTTGCCAGAAGTCGGTCGCCAGGCGCCGAGAGATGATCGTATAGGATGTCGATCGCTCGGCACCGGGACTTGTCCTGGGACCTTCGGCTGGCCGATTCATGCTTGTCTGCCGGGCTAAGGCTAGGTCGCCTGGTCGCTGGTCGGCAGTTCTTCCTTGGACGCTCGGCAGCGACTTGGTCGACCGACCTCCTAGGCGATCGCCGGTCGGAAGGTGTTAATTCTTGACACAACAATTGCCCCCCAGCTTGCTCCTATGTTGAAGACATGGGGCGAGGTGATTCTTGCTGGCGATCGTGTAAGGATGAGGACGGGCGATCTTGCTGAGCTGACTTATGATTTCGGACTTGGGCTATCATGGTCGATTGACTTAGCTATCTTTCGGTCTTGTACCTGCAAAAACAACATTGGCCGATCCCCCATGGAAACTTGGTGGTTTCGCTTTGTTTGAGGAATCGTGCACGGTCACAGAGATCGATGGACCGACTCCATGACCGTGTCTTGGTGCGCGAAGACATTGAGTGTCCCGTGACTCACTTTATTATGAGGGTCCTCTGTTAGGCTGCGCCTCGCCTCGTATTTAAACGAAGGGCGTGCGGTCTCGGTCTAGAGGAGTCCTTGCGCGGGGCAGCGTCGGATGAATCAACTCCACGCCCGCGGCTTGTTAGCTCTGCTTCCACCTCGGCCAGCCATGGAGATGGCCGACCTCGACGGTGTACGTTGAGACGGGGGTTGTGGCACGTGTCCACTGATTAATTTTGGAGAGCCCTCAGACTACGCCGGCCTCGTATTTAAACGAAGGGCGGGCGATCTCGGCCGAAAGGGACCTTGCATGGCCGAAGCGGCGGTTCCATCAACCGCCGGGACCATGGCTTTATGATGTGCGGTGGAGGCGATCTTATGCCTTAGTCCGTCATGTTAGATGTCGATCAGATGGCGATCGCGTCGCCGGGTTGCGATGATGTAGCGTGATGATCGCGATCGGGCCGGAAGATCGCCGATCATCGCCGGCCGCGATCGCTTTATTCGTAGGTCGATATTGGCGATCGGGCGGGAGATCGTTGTCCGGCGCCGATCGCGGCTGCTCACGAGCTAAGAAGGAACCTTTGCACGGCCGGAAAATCTGCGGCTCTAGCCGGAAGGCTGCGTAGGTTGTAGGTTGGGTCTTCGTGAGATGCCCGAACATAGGCGAAAAACCCCGAAATCCTCCTAGACCGCGTAGAGGGCGGTCTCATCGCTTATGGGCTCGCCATTGAGGATGATTACGTCTACCCGGTCGATGTAGTCCGAGTCGGACTCTTCTTCTCCCCGCTTGATTTGCATCATGCGAGGGGACCTTCGGCCGACGACCACAGTGGCGAAGTACTCCGTGAAGACGTGCGCCAACTCGTTAAAGGAGCCAATGGACCGAGGTGGCAATGAAGTGTACCACCGGTGGGCGAGGTCGTCCAGCGTCAGAGGGAACATTCGGCATCTGGTCGCGTCAGATGCCCCACACCCGGTCATGTAGATATTGAACTTCCTCAGGTGCACCTGGGGGTCCGATCGCCCCTCGTACACGGGTGTTTGCGGGGGAGCGATCTTGTGCTGCACGGGGGCGAGCTCGATGTCGATCGTGAGCGGCTCGCTTGGCCCGTCGATCGTCTTCTTGGCGCCTGCCCTGGATTCCAGGAGCGCCTTCATGTCGTCGAGTTGACGTTGCATCGCAGCCATTGCCGTGGCTTGGTCGCTTGCAGATCGGCTTTGGGAGCAGGAGCCGAGGCGATCGTGTACCGATCTCCGGGCTCCGCTGCTGCCGGCCTTGGCAATTTGGCGAGGGGGAGCCAGATGGCTGGGCTGCCTTCTGGGAGTCGGATAGGCCGAGCTCCTGGTGACGGACTCAAACTCTGTCGACTCGTAGATGGGGCCGGACTGCCCCGGTAGCCAGGTCGGGTCACTGCCCAGGCGATCGAAGACAGAGGTGCCCGGCTGGCGAGCGCCTCTTCTTGCGGACGGCAGCCCCCTGGCGATCGCTCGGCCAGTGACGCCTTGAGCTTCCGTTTGGACTTCCGGCGGACGACCGAGGGGGCGATAGCGGGAGGCGCGTCGAGAGCACTCCGTCGCTCCTGTAGGACGGCCAGGGCCCCTTCGATCTGTTCCTTGGTTCGGAACCGATCGAGCGAGAGGCTTGGGCCGCCGTCCGAGGCGGATCGAGCGTCTCGATCATGCGCGCTACCTTCCACCATCGGCCGTGGCTCGACCGGGACGGAACAGGGTCCGCCGGGTCAGCGGCTTTCTTCGACGTGGAGGCGGAAGACATGATTTCTGAAGGATTTCTTTGAAGTGCAGTAAGTGTCACTTCAAGTATCTGCCCCGAGAACAATGAGTGTTCTTCGGGACGGTAGGTATATAAAATCGAGGGTTGAATGCCCTTCTTCTAGCGCCAATTGTTGTTGCCCAAAATATTTATCCGAAGATTAATACTGCTGGAAGACGGACAACAAACAACAATTGCGGGAGCACTTCCGAGAGTAGATAAATAATACAAGATTTGCCGGGTTTGTTAGGCCCGGGCTTGAATGCTCTCGCGAGATATTATTAATACAAATATTCGTGGATACAAGTATTAATGAGAGAAATCTAAATACAATGAGTGTAAAAAGACTTGGCTATCTCCAACTCTTGGCAACAGCTATCATTCGGTCTTGCTTCTCCCGGCCTATCTCATCCAGCAGATTATCGGCGGGGATGAAGAACACCGAGCTTCGCTCAAGAGCCGGATTAACAGAGTCTTTTTACACTCATTGTATTTAGATTTCTCTCATTAATACTTGTATCCACGAATATTTGTATTAATAACATCTCGCGAGAGCATTCAAGCTCGGGCCTAACAAACCCGGCAAATCTTGTATTATTTATCTACTCTCGGAAGTGCTCCCGCAATTGTTGTTTGTTGTCCGTCTTCCAGCAGTATTAATCTTCGGATAAATATTTTGGGCAACAACAATGTATAAAGAATTAGTTATCTGAATATGCTGATCAAGCACGATGGCTATGCCTTACCATTGAAGGCTTGCTTGATATGTGCTTATATCCTCATTTTGTATATTATATTGAAATATCATTGATAAATTATTTAAGAGTTCTATTTAATTGCTATTGTTATAAAATTGTTTGTATTGATTCATGCTATATACTTCGTAAATTTGGTTGTTTTACGAAGAAACAATTTTAATAATCCTGAAGATTATTAAAAATAAATCGTTGATATTCTTGATAAAACACAACGATATATAGTCATATTTTCATGACGTGTTTAAGATAAACACATAAAAGTTAATATTCCTGAAGAATATTAAATAAAAGAAAAGTCTATTTTGAATATTTTTTTTATATTGCATTCATGATATTAAATTATTTTTATTATTATCATAAATTTTTGCTTTTGAAGTAGCACAGTTGAATAGTATTATACTCCTAAAAAGTAATTGATATTTTGAGTGATCTATGTCTATGATCGATATAAGTTTGTTGCTCCTGAAGTAGCAAAATTAATACTTTTGAAGAAAATCACATACTCTCAAGGAATAATTCATATATTGGGATAATATATGATTATCCGTGATTTAAATTGTTGCTCCTGAGATAGCATAATTATCTTGAAGAAACAATACATGCTCCTGAAGAGCAATTTATATTTGAACTTATATGTATTTATTCTAAAGGAAAACATAACTTCATGTCACATCGATTTTTAATTCCTACTTGAGGAATATAAAAACAATCCCCGAAGGGTTGGTATAATCCCCGAAGGAATAGAAAAAAACAATCCCCGAAGATTGATCCATTCAATGAGTACAAAATTAATTGCGAGCGATATATTATTATATCCAATGATCTATGTTGCAATAATTTTCAAATTCAAGTATCCATCCTTTATGTTATTAGTGCACCTCCAGAAAAGGATTGATTTTATAATCCAACTCAAACCATCTCCGACATTAGGGAGAGATATGAAATATATATAAATGAGAGAATGTCGAAAAACTCTCATTTGATTAACTATTTATATATGCACTATGAACTCAAAGTTCAACAAGTTATTGATTGCCAAATGAGTGATGAAATCTCATATACCTGTTGTGTAGCACCACAAATAATTGGAGTCAATTGTGAGTAAACTAATGCTCCTCAATGCCAGGAGAATGAGTGACTTATTCTTTATTGGTGTTGAGATGAAATCCGCGGGATACAAAATTAGATAAAATTATCACATCACTCCAAATACCTCCCGAAGAGGATCGTCTTGAAGATGAAAATCTCAATTCTTTTGCACGTGCACCATAAAGCATAAGTTGAGATTATGGAACGGTCAAAATTAGAAAGTGTCCATGAACTTTATGAACGTGGGAGAATTGTTCATAAAAATTATAGTCGTCGACGACACTTTTGCCTTACAAATTGCTTGTCCAAATTTAAAATGAAAATCTGGATCCAGTACCATAAATGATTATAGAGTGCCAGAAGCACTGGGTGAAATAGAAAGAAGCAATTGAGGCATCGACTAACTCGCCAAACAAAAGTTGAGTCTTTAACTTCGTAGCATGTTATCAATGAATATTGTCCCAGTAGGACAAAGATGAGTGCTTGTACAAAAGAAAACAATAAAGTGGTGAAAAATAAGCGAGACTAGCATATCAAGGGTTTGAGAAAGTACCCAAAATATACTCTCCCATTGGCACTACGTTCTTTTAGTTAATGTATATGGCAATTAAAATAGATATTCTATTAGTGGACATGCTAGCCACATTTTTCTATACGTCATTGGACGTGAATATCTATATGAAAGTGTCCCTGACGGACTCGAGATTCCTAAATTAATAGGAACACTACATTCGCAACATGTCTTTCGAATATAAATGTTTTAAAGTAGTTTGGTGGAACAACCGACTAAGTTGAAAATCCTCCCGAAGAGGATACATGTGAACTCATGTCTAAAGGCAGGTTTGAAATGAAATAGTTTGATAAAACTAAATATTAGTATTGTCTCGACCTGAAGATCGAGCATATATGATGGAGAAAATTTATCCATTTAGCGACCTTATAAGTTGTCTTGCCAATTGAAATGGACAAGAACTCATGTAGACCTCAAGAAGATAACAAAGATGTAAGAGAACCAGAAGTTCCTTACTTGTGTGCAATTTAGACACTAATTTATCAAGCTTGATATAAAATTGAAGTTACGTTGCTGTAATGCCCAGATAATTATTGTGTATTTTATTAGTATTTGAACCTTGTGGCATAGCATGTTGTACTTCGATCTGAGTATAAACCTCCGTATTTCTTGATCCTGTATCGAAGAGTGTTTGATTTCGTAGTTGTTGTTTCATGCGTGTACTTATGTACGTTTAGCACACGCTAATGTTAAAGTGTAGCGCGCGCTAAATATGTAAGCTAGCGCACGCTACAGATGAGGCTTAGCGCGCGCTATACATGGTCAACTTGACTGAGACAGGCGGTAGGTAAGATCAGATCGCGAATCTTGAATGTTGTTCTGTCGGGACGAATCTGGACGGCTTTTGGAAAAGTCGAGTCAACGGTGCTTAGCGCACGCTAAGGGAATGATGCTAGCGCATGCTAAGTCGAGTGCAGTCAGTCCATTGAGCTTCGTAAAACTCGTTAACGCACGCTATATTAGCATGGTAGCATACGCTAAGCGTTGTAATTAACATACGTAATGGATGTTAGCGCACGCTAAACCAAGAACGGACAGATACAGTAGGTTGTGAGCCCGTTAGCGCACGCTATAAAGGAGCAGTAGCGCGCGCTAATAACCATCTTCTATAAATAGGACAACACCTAATTTCATTTTTCAGTTTCCACCTCTCCCCACACCCGATTTATGAGATATAGAGAGTTACTCTCTCCATCCTAAACCTTCATATCAGCCTCCAAACATCACCATTGACGGCAAAGAGCTTTGAGGATTGGTGTTCTAGCTTTTGGCGTGGAGTTCATCAAGTTATTTCATCTTTTCCTTCCGTTTAAGGTATGTAACGATTCACCAAGCTGAGTTATGGGTTCTTATTGTCATTAATGATCATGCTACGGGAATTGTTAAGTGTATCACTGAGATTATTTAGTTTCTTGCGTACAACTTGATCAAGTAACACGTATAGGGAAATTTAAGGGATTGAACTTAGGGTTTTTTCTTGTAGAAGAAGATGATTAACATGCGAACCTAATAACCGAATTTTTATGGTGTTCTTCAAGATATCTCTAGAATCTTGCTACGTTGGATGATTAGAAGTTATGGTTAGAATCCATGTTAGTCGAACTACATTGTGTTATAGTTGTAGAACCCGACCGAATGACGT
The DNA here is from genome assembly GCA_033398695.1 of Orobanche coerulescens. Taxonomy (NCBI): domain Eukaryota; kingdom Viridiplantae; phylum Streptophyta; class Magnoliopsida; order Lamiales; family Orobanchaceae; genus Orobanche; species Orobanche coerulescens. The sequence goes on along the minus strand of CM065812.1, from coordinate 153,081,133 downwards.
ATTTAACCTTGTTTGGAAGATCATGGAATTGTTGTTCGAATCAGTAGCGTAGTGATGATTCAAATGGTTTGGGTTGAGGCAGATTCATATGTTTTTATGATCGGGCAGATTACGCCTCTTGATGCTAGCTTGATGTTTAGAACGATTATCCGGAACCATTAGTTATACCGATGTTATTGTTCGTTGATGGTTCGAATTTTGGTGGAATAATCGAGTGAGAGTCCTTCGAGCGGGTTGAAGATTTTTCGTAGTAGAGATCCTTATCACCAATTCTAAGGCAAGTATCGTATTTTAAAAATTGAGTTAATGTTGATTATTTTGATCATGCATAACGTTATTCATGTTGTTGAGCCTGAGATCATTTCCGTTGAATTGTCATGATATTCGTTGTTGATTGTATGTTCATGTTGATGGATATATAGATTTTGTATAATGCATAGTTGTGTCGCACATGTTGTGTTGATCCGAAGGGATCGTGTGATCTATGTTGAGGGCACTGGATCAGATGTCCACCTCGTGTTGATCCGATGGGATCATCATGGGATCTATGCTGAGGGCGTTGGATCATTGGACGGGTTTTTTCACCTCGTGTTGGTCCGACTGGATCATCTTGGAATCTATGCTGAGGGCACTGGATCATTGGATTACCCATGTTGTGTTGATGGAATAATTAGGATTCGCATCGTTGGATTCCGGTAGCGGAAGTTCGTGTTATGTATTTTGCTATGCATCGTTGTTGCATATCTGATTTTGTATATTATGATACTTGTATTAACATAGTTTTGCTAACCCCCTTGGGGGGGGACATTTATTTTGATGTTCAGGTAGCCGAGGAGTGGGGAAGCAACCACAGTACCGACATGATGACGAAGGGGCTCAGTGATGTTATTTGTTGTGTTGTTTTGTTATTCTGGTTTGATTTTCAGTACTCGAGTACGTGTGTCTTGTTGATGATTTGAGATATTTGTAATAATAATTGGATTCATTTGGGTTGTTTGAATCAGTTGCCGAACTACTAAATTTTTATGGTATTTTGTATTATTCCGCATTTCTTTAATTTAGCCTTGTAAATTCTTATAGAAAGGGTTTACGGCGCTGTAATTATTCCGAATATCTTGGGGTGTTACCGAACATGGTATCAGAGCTAAGATTTATGAATATCTTGGCACTCGGGTTAGTTGAGTCTGTTTACGTCATTTGATTTATTGGTTGTTTGTAACATCACTGCTCAACCAGCGTCGTCATGTGGACCGTGGTTGTAAGTTTCCTAACCCATATATTACCATTTTATTAATTTTATGTTTTGTGGATATTGATGGATTTTCCTTTTAGAAGATTTTGCCCTGGATATTAAGAAATTGTGTTTTCAGTATGTTGAGAGGAGGTCGTGGATGCGGACGTGGTCATGGACGCCGACGTGGTAATGCGAGACAGGAAGATTCGTCATCTACCCCAGATTTGTCAGCTAATCGAACTGATTACCATTCTGGAGGACAATAGGAATCGGTAAATGATGACCGAACGCAAACTATGGAGGATAACGCAAATCCTAACATGCCGGGAGTGCTTCAACAGATGGTCGCTCAGGTGACCAGTTTGCTTAGGTGGTCGACCGCATGCAGACGACGATGGGCCAACAGCATAATGAGGACAATCGAGGAGACAAGTGGCTTACAGAAGTGGCCAAGTTACACTCACCGAAATCCGACGGTTCTGTAGAGATGCCTACTTGGGATCACTGGCTGAAGAAATTAGAGAAGATATTTGCGGGAATTAACTGTCCCGATGATCGAAAAGTCCCAATCGCTCAGTAGTTTCTGACTGGGAAGATTTTGACTGGTGGGAGGCCATTCGACCTGAGGATCATCATGCTGACTCCACAGAATTCAAGTTAATGATGGAAGCTCAATATTGCCCTCGTCCAATTAGAGAGGCTAGAATCCGAGACTTTTTCTCACTGCAGAATTTTGAGGCATTTGTGACAGACATAATCAAGACTTTTAATCACCAGCTGACCTGTGTGCGGCATTTGGTCAGGACCGAGGTGGAAAAGATTTTTCATTTCGATATGCGGATGAAGCCGGAGATTCAGCAATATATGTCCGGATTTGAATGTGATACTCTACGATAGTATCAGAACAAAGCACTGGCCTACGAGATGAAAGAGGCAGCGATGGAGAAATTTTCAGAAGCAAAGAAGCAGAAAGTGTCTGGAAACTTCACTGAGAACAAGAGTAGTGGTCCCCGCAAGGGCTAGTCTTCATTTCATTCATCCAGGAAACCTCTGTATCCTTCTTGAGGTGGAAAGAAGTTCCGAACAACATCAACGGTTTCAGACGCATTGAAGAAGTGTTATAACTATGGTCGAGCAGGGCATATTCGACGTGATTGATCCGCTCTTTCTGTGACCTGTTTTGAATGTGGGCAGGAAGGGCATCGTGCGAATTTTTGCGGAAATGTGACTAGATCAATTGGTACTCACACTCCAACACAAGTTCCGAAAGAGACAAGTGTGAACCTGACACAGCAAAGTGGTTTTCAGCAGCAGAATGTCGGGAAAAGAGAGGCGTCCAGTGCTGGTCCGTTCCTCCGTGCCTTTACGAGATGAGGAGGTCAGATGATCAAAACACTGCTGTTGCATCAGGTACTATTCAACCAGTTAGTGTCTTATTCGATTCAGGAGCTACGCATTCTTTCACATCATTGAACTGTGTTAATCGTTTGAAAATCTCATGTTTACATGATTGTGAACCTTATGTTGTAGGTTTACCAAGTGGAGAGAGAATTGTGGGAACCCTAGAAACTAGAGATTTTCCTGTATCTATAGGAGGGAGAAATTGGCCATCATATCTTATCGTGATCGACATCCTTGGTGACGATTTAATTCTCGGGGACGATTGGCTCAATCGTTATGGAGCTATTTTGAATTACCAAAAGAGAGTTATCTCGATTATTACTGATGACGGATCTGAACACTTATTTGAAGGATGGAGGCCAGGAAGCTCTGGGAAAGTGATCAAAGCCATGAAAGCAGTTAAATTGCTAAAGCAGGATTGTCACAGATTTTAGTGTTATGCCATGAAGAAGGAAGAATGAGTAGAGCTCTCATCCATTCCAGTTGTGAACGAATTCTCGGACATATTCCCGGACGAGCTACCTGGGTTACCTCCGCGGAGAGATATAGAGTTTAATATCGAATTGGAGCCTGGAGCCGCACCTATTTCCAGAGCACCATACCGTATGGCGCCAACCGAGATGTATGAGTTAAAGAAACAACTTGAGGAATTATTGCAGAAGGGTTACATTCAACCTAGCGTTTCTCCTTGGGGAGCACCAGTAACACCCCCAGAGCCATCCAGGAATATTACAGCGCCGTGGGCCCCAAGATGGAACCTACAAGGCTAAAATATATTTTCGCAAATATTTACAAATGCCCAAGAGGCTGACGACGGTACTATATTTTAAAAACATTCGAAGACTTTATAAAATCCATTTATCAAAACCGTCCTAAAATATCATTTGAAACTACAAGGCCCGAAATGTCAAAACTCAACATTTTAAAAACATACGTTAAGCCATCGCTTACACGTACCGACAAAATATTTTAGAAAACCAAATCCAAAGTAACTTAAGTCTCCAGATAAAGCAAGGTCATTTAAGAATACTCACGCAGCGGAAAAGGCAACAGTTAAAAATAATCTAGCAGCGGAAAACAAAAACTGATCAGGAAACTCAATTCACGAATACACTCCCTAGCCAGTATCCCAGCAAGCTCATCTCTTCATGACCGCTACAAGCTCGATATCCCAAGAACCTAAAAAGAAAGCCCACGACGGGGTCATCCATAATATCCAACAATGATAACAATCACATCACGTTAATAATTACATACCAATGAAAATACTTAGTAAGATTACGACCAATGTAATCTTACCGCCGTAACTATACTTACTCGAATAATCCTCATCAAAATAACTATTATCATATTGCACATCTCATAATCTCGATTAACCAATAAATGCAAATATAACATCTGTATTGTTCCTTAAACAATACTCAAGATTCTCAAAATATCATCACTAACTTATGATACGAAAAAATACCAGCTCTGACCAATTCGATCCATCAGATAACATCATTAGATCCCAACACGATAATTGATTATCCATTAAAAGACAAATACTAAAAAACATACGGACCATACCTCAGGATACGCAATGCCACGATGAATCATGTCAGTCTAATCTGAGATCTGACCAATGCAACATATGGACACGGTCCTAACACAAGACCTACAAATTCATACTCACATGACGATTGTAATATCCGCAATTTCCGATTTTTCGGTAAATTTCTTTTTCAGCCGGAGTCCGTTTTGACGACTCGCTCATGACCGTTTCGTCATTTCGAGAATGATTAATTCTGGACTTTTTGTCATCCGTGTAATAACCGGTTGTAATTCATTCGTTTTCATTCAGTAATTATTAGTCGGTAATTGTCACTCAGTGTATTTCACTCAATTATAATCATTCATCAATCATATTCATTCACCGTGTTCACCGTTCGGAAAAACTTCGAGTTGTGTATCATTATTGTTCATTGTTTCAACTTTCATCATATGAATTCGACTTTGTTAGATCACCATTAATTTTTGGTAACTCCAAAAATTCTAAATCCTTGCAATATTATAGAGCATCGAATTAGCTTTCCATTGGTTCAAACGGTGAGTCAATCGGAGTCCGGACGAGAGAGTTATGATCGTTTTCGTTCACCCGCTCATTTTTCAGCTTTCGGCCGATCACTGCCGACCGGACTCGGCCGTGTCGTCCGACACGGCCCGTGCCGCACTCGTCCGGATAAGCCGGAAGCGACTGCCTCAGGACTCGACCGTATCGTCTAGCACGGCCGTGCCGTACTCGTCCGGATAAGCCGGTAGCGACTGCCCAGAGGCCCGACCGTGTTCCAGGACACGGTCGAGTCAATGCCGAGTGCCCCTTCGCGACACGACCGTGTCATGCGCAGACACGCCGAGTCCTCGCCGGCCAATCGGCGCCACGACCGTGTCATGTCGGACACGGTCGAGTCTGTCGGCTATTTAAGGCCTGGCGGCGTATTTTCACCCGCTTTCTCATTCCATTTCTTCCCGTCATGGCAAGGTGTATACATCATGGAGACATGATGTTGTTCTTTCAATCCATGACGTTTTGAGGCTCATATCATCAATCATCCGTCCTATAACATCCTCCGATCTACCGAATCCATTGATTTCCTAGAAATCTAATTTTGGGGATTTTGGGTATTTTGGTTGTTTTCGTCCGATTAATCCGATTTAACTTGGTATTATGATAGATTGATGATTATTAAGATGTATTTCATCTTTTCCCTTAATATTCCATGGTTGGATCGTATCGATTCGTTGTTTTGGTCGAGTTCTTGATCGACGCCTTGAAGGTGTCCGGTAAAATGTCGTAGAGGGGTTTTCGGGCGTTCTACGATTATTCTTCCTCGTATGATCGATGATTTATTGATTATATGTTGTTAGGGTCGAATTCTTGCGAAGAACTCGAGTCGGAACCCTTCCGTTCGTCGTTTTCTTCAAGCTTTTCGATCGTGTGCGTATTCTTTGTCTTCAGGAGAATTGTAGGTGTTCGAGGTGTCCCGACTGAGCCGTGTTCGTAGGAGTGTCCGGTGTCGATTATCGAGGCAAGTATCTTGCCCATACATTACGTGTTTTGTGGATATAATGGTTGTTAATCGTCGATATGTGCTAAATAAATATTCATAACCATCTTTCTCAAAAGTATCGGTATATTTACCAACAAGGTTTTCTTAAAGGCGACTTGTGTGTTCCGAGAATTAATATGCTTAATTGAATACGTGTATTAATGTTGAGTATAAGATCGTAATACTTTCGTGTGACGCCATTGTGTGTGATTACGTTGTCGGTAAGTTTTGAAGTTTAGTCCTTTGTTAAAGGCATGCGTGGAGACATGTGGTTATCGATGAATTATGTGAATTTATGTGATATTGGTTGTGCCGTTCGGTCTTTGTTGGAATAGTGTGCTTTCTTGTTGATAGTATTAGTTAAGGTTATGAGTATATGTTGGATGAACGGCCATTCTAGTAAGGTACCTCGACTATATATCGTGATTGACCTTCGAGGCTTGTGGTTTGCAAGCTGTGATTTTGGAACGTGTGTGTGTGTTGTTCCTTCCACCGGAGTGTCCGACGGGATGTCCGGGGTCGATACTAAGGGGTACGGCCACGGAAGTGGACTTGGGTGCGTGTGTGGATGAACTTCCACCGGAGTGTCCGACGGGATGTCTGGGGGTCGATACTAAGGGGTACGGCCGCGGAAGTGGTTTCCCACCCGGAGTGTCCGACGGGATGTCTGGGGGTCGATACTAAGGGGTACGGCCGCGGGTTACCAGTTGTGGTTTTTCATCTTGAGGATGACGATGTTATCGTTAATTGTGATATTGTCCGGAGTATCACAATGCTTTGTGCTCGGGGTTGAGAGACATTGTATATCGAGTCTTGGTGCTTGGCTAGAATGGCATAGGATTAATGTGTTATGTGTAATGTGTCCTTGTAAGTGATTTGAAGTGGATGATCGGGTCGTGGACCCTGTGTTTTGTGACCGGAATGGTTGGGTCGTGGACCCCGTGTTTTGTTAAACGGATTTGTATTTTGAAAAATGAACTTTGGGGCTGTGACCCTAAATGGCTTTCGAGGAACTTTAGAATTTTTCAATTTCTAACGTTTTTAAAACTCCCGAGATTTGGAAATGTTTTCAAAGTGCTTACTTACTTCGTTTCTACTTTCAAGACTTGAACTATTTTTAACTAAATATACCTCAGGAAGTATTTCGTTGTATTCTCGGAATGTGTTGTGTATGGCTCGTATTTGCACTTTATACTTGCACTAGCGAAACAGTGGAGTTTGCTAACCCCCAGTAATCGGGGGTGGATATCTCAGATTGTGTCCGGTACATGCGGGTTGTCGGGAGCAAGACACGGGATCGGCACGAGGGATGATGAAAGACGAATGATACTAATCACACGAAGACCAGTTTTGACTTCAGTTAGTCGGAGTCCATTGTATTGTCTTTTCCGCTGTCTTATTGTTCGTCGTTGTAAGTATTTTACCCTTGCATGTGTATGAGTCTGGATGAGTTTATGTATTTTGATTTGTAAGTCAGTGACGAAAGACCAAATCGGTCTATTGATTCGTTATTTTGATTCATCAGTATGTAATGTAATGTGTTGTGTTGATGTATAGCCTGGTGGATCCTCACGGAGAGGGTCTGCGGCGTGTAATATTCCCGTTTGATCTGGGGGTGTTACATTTATGGCATCGGAGCTTAGGTTGCGGAAACCTAGGTTGTCGGGTCCAGTCGTGTATTGTTGGGTCTTGTCTTGTCAGATTGAGTCTGACTGATGTCGTGTCGCGACGCGTCGTTTGGAATGTCGGCCGTGATTAGTATCAGGATGCAGCCATCATCTTCGTGCGATCTGTGGATGTAAGTCTCCCTACTACAGGTTGTACCAAGAGCTATACGAGCCTGTGTGATTTTGTGTTATGTAGTTAATATTTGATGATGCATCATGAGTAAGTGACATATATTTGTTGATTCCCGTCTTGCGCTAAAATGTAGAATGATATTGCTGAATGTATCCTTGTATAAATCATTTTTCTTACAAGAGTATAAACCTTGGAATTTTAAGTTTTCGAATCCTTTCGGAGTCACGTAAAATTTTTAAAATGCCCTCAAGGAGGAAAAAGTTGATTTTCGTATGTTGACCACAAGGTGAAAGTTCAAAACTCGAATTATTGATAATTCTTTTCCACTGTTCTATAAGTTTTCAAAACTCGAGTTTTTAACTCAAATAAGGTCTTCAAAATATACTCAAGACGTGACTCGTTTGTAACTTTTCGGTTTCATGAATGTTGGTCAAAGATGCGTATTGATGATGCTCGTTGTTGAGCGGTGGTGCTTTTAAAATTAAAATAGTAACGTGAATGTTGAGTCCATCGGTATGTATGTGTTGAGATAGTCCTCTATATTGAGAAGTAAAATTTTCATTTTTGTAGGATGATTTTCTTTTGATGGTTGCTTGTGAGTTGTTATAATTATGTGAGTCGATGACATTTAGACTTGTATGTTGTTGCTTACTTGTAACCTTCGAGTCTAGTATTACCTCATATATGTTTGCAATCGTGTTGGTGATTAGAGCGATTAGCACAGCTTAGTACGAGCCTAACGCGCGCTAACGTGGCGTGTTTAGTGCACGTTAACCTTTGTTGTAACGCGCTAATCAACTTGGGCAGAGGCTATGGAACCGCATTATAGCCGTCGTGTCTAACTTTGCGGCCAATCACTTGTAGTTGTATTCTCTACGTGGTGTCTAGTGATAACAACTGTTGTGCGTGAATGCGTGTTAAGACTTTTCGTATTGCTAGGTGATATTTGATTGTGGTTGATGAATTGATAAATTATGTCTGCTGTGTGTGTTCAAAAACACTTTCCTGGAAACTTCACAAAGTTTTGACGGTTCGATTAATCGGCGGCTCCGTGTATACTTTGAAAATTATTTGGAAATTGGCAAGCCGGCCTTGGATTCTCAAATAAAACCTCGACGGTATTTGAAAGAGTTGTTTTAAAGTACCTTGAATATTTTCTAAAGTATTACCGTCGTTGATGTCTGTGAAGTGTTGGGAGGATTTTCGAAAATTATTTTAACGTATTGTTGCATTTTCAAATATTTTGAGTGAATGATTTTCAAAAATCTTTCACACCATAAAAATATTTTATTTCAAAAACCAATGCGATTTTTATTTTCAAAAAAAAAATATAGTGAAAGATGAAAAATCTCACTCGATGTAAAGTTCAAACTCGGATTTAGAAATGTTAGAGTATGTAAGAATGATTTGATGATCTTGCATGGTTAACTTGTTAGTTATTAACGGTGATGATGATACGTAGAGGCTTGATGACTTCAAATGATTTCAAATGAGACGGTTAAAATATGTTGTTTACAAGTTTTGATGGAACAACCCGAGGTACCAAAAGTATTTTTAAAGTTTATTTTAAATAGCATACAAATCTAAGGATTTTCAAAAGATTTCCTTTAAAAGGATACCTCGTGGATTTTCTTTTCGAGTTGTTATTGGTTACCTTATGTGATATGTCGTCTTTGAGTTGGTACTTTAGCTTAATATTTTGCGAAGTTGTGCAATCGTATTGAGTGGGAATCGCTTAGTATGCCGATGGGCAGAGGACACGGTCGTGACCACGATACTAATGGCCTTGAAGATCGGATGTGGACCAAGAGGGTATAGTCGGAAGGTTGCTATTCCAAAGCCTTCTCGTTGTTTAGGTTTCGGGACGAAACCTCTTTTAAAGGTGATATGATGTAATACCCACATTTTTTTTCTTTCTTTCTCTTCTGTTTCGTCCAACCGTATCGACTCGACTGTGTTCGTTAATGCTTCTGACCTGGTGTTGTTTCCCACCTTTGTCATTCGAACGAGTTCTGATATTGTCCCAAATTGATCTATATATCGTTGTGACCTTTCCAAGTTAGGAAAATTAGTCTCGTTTTCGATCTTCCAACCCTTGGGCGGTAGAATTCCGTATTTGTTCAGCGATTAGCTTGCGTTTTGATTGATGTACCGTTGGGTTGGTCAATCATATTGATTTTCGTCCGTTGTGTTTTGTGATTGTTTGGATAATTGACTTAATTGTATTATCCATTTGATGACGCTTGTCACTTGTTGGTTTTGTATATCCCTAACGGCGACGTCGTGTTGGTCGTCGTGGAGCGTGTTTTCGCGCCGTATATTCCTTTGCGTTGCTTGTAACGTTTCGCCGATGGGCGTAAGTTACGCGTTTCCTTGCGTATCTCGTTGAGTTTTCCTGGCGGGATATTGCTTCTCCCTACTTGTTTTAAGTTTCGGGACGAAACTTCTTTTAAGGAGGGTAGAATGTAATATCCGCAATTTCCGATTTTTCGGTAAATTTCTTTTTCAACCGGAGTCCGTTTTGACGACTCGCTCATGACCGTTTCGTCATTTCGAGAATGATTAATTCTGGACTTTTTGTCATCCGTGTAATACCCGGTTGTAATTCATTCGTTTTCATTCAGTAATTATCGATCGGTAATTGTCACTCAGTGTATTTCACTCAATTATAATCATTCATCAATCATATTCATTCACCGTGTTCACCGTTCGGAAAAACTTCGAGTTGTGTATCATTATTGTTCATTGTTTCAACTTTCATCATATGAATTCGACTTTGTTAGATCACCATTAATTTTTGGTAACTCCAAAAATTCTAAATCCTTGCAATATTATAGAGCATCGAATTAGCTTTCCATTGGTTCAAACGGTGAGTCAATCGGAGTCCGGACGAGAGAGTTATGATCGTTTTCGTTCACCCGCTCATTTTTCAGCTTTCGGCCGATCACTGCCGACCGGACTCGGCCGTGTCGTCCGACACGGCCCGTGCCGCACTCGTCCGGATAAGCCGGAAGCGACTGCCTCAGGACTCGACCGTGTCGTCTGGCACGGCCGTGCCGTACTCGTCCGGATAAGCCGGTAGCGACTGCCCAGAGGCCCGACCGTGTTCCAGGACACGGTCGAGTCAATGCCGAGCGCCCCTTCGCGACACGACCGTGTCATGCAGGACACGGTCGAGTCCCTCGCTGCCAATCACGCGCCACGACCGTGTCATGTCGGACACGGTCGAGTCTGTCACCTATTTAAGGCTGGCGGCGTATTTTTCACCCGATTTCTCATTCCATTTCTTCCCGTCATGCTGTGGGTGTATACATCATGGAGACATGATGTTGTTCTTTCAATCCATGACGTTTTGAGGCTCATATCATCAATCATCCGTCCTATAACATCCTCCGATCTACCGAATCAGGTCAGATTTCCTAGAAATCTAATTTTGGGGATTTTGGGTATTTTGGTTGTTTTCGTCCGATTAATCCGATTTAACTTGGTATTATGATAGATTGATGATTATTAAGATGTATTTCATCTTTTCCCTTAATATTCCATGGTTGGATCGTATCGATTCGTTGTTTTGGTCGAGTTCTTGATCGACGCCTTGAAGGTGTCCGGTAAAATGTCGTAGAGGGGTTTTCGGGCGTTCTACGATTATTCTTCCTCGTATGATCGATGATTTATTGATTATATGTTGTTAGGGTCGAATTCTTGCGAAGAACTCGAGTCGGAACCCTTCCGTTCGTCGTTTTCTTCAAGCTTTTCGATCGTGGGCGTATTCTTTGTCTTCGCCGGAGAATTGTAGGTGTTCGAGGTGTCCCGACTGAGCCGTGTTCGTAGGAGTGTCCGGTGTCGATTATCGAGGCAAGTATCTTGCCCATACATTACGTGTTTTGTGGATATAATGGTTGTTAATCGTCGATATGTGCTAAATAAATATTCATAACCATCTTTCTCAAAAGTATCGGTATATTTACCAACAAGGTTTTCTTAAAGACGACTTGTGTGTTCCGAGAATTAATATGCTTAATTGAATACGTGTATTAATGTTGAGTATAAGATCGTAATACTTTCGTGTGACGCCATTGTGTGTGATTACGTTGTCGGTAAGTTTTGAAGTTTAGTCCTTTGTTAAAGCCATGCGTGGAGACATGTGGTTATCGATGAATTATGTGAATTTATGTGATATTGGTTGTGCCGGTCTTTGTTGGAATAGTGTGCTTTCTTGTTGATAGTATTAGTTCTGGGTTATGAGTATATGTTGGATGAACTGACCATTCTAGTAAGGTACCTCGACTATATATACTGTGATTGACCTTCGAGGCTTGTGGTTTGCAACTGTGATTTTGGAACGTGTGTGTGTGTTGTTCCTTCCACCCGGAGTGTCCGACGGGATGTCTGGGGGTCGATACTAAGGGGTACGGCCACGGAAGTGGACTTGGGTGCGTGTGTGGATGAACTTCCACCCGGAGTGTCCGACGGGATGTCTGGGGGTCGATACTAAGGGGTACGGCCGCGGAAGTGGTTTCCCACCCGGAGTGTCCGACGGGATGTCTGGGGGTCGATACTAAGGGGTACGGCCGCGGGTTACCATTGTGGTTTTTCATCTTGAGGATGACGATGTTATCGTTAATTGTGATATTGTCCGAGTATCACAATGCTTTGTGCTCGGGGTTGAGAGACATTGTATATCGAGTCTTGGTGCTTGGCTAGAATGGCATAGGATTAATGTGTTATGTGTAATGTGTCCTTGTAAGTGATTTGAAGTGGATGATCGGGTCGTGGACCCTGTGTTTTGTGACCGGAATGGTTGGGTCGTGGACCCCGTGTTTTGTTAAACGGATTTGTATTTTGAAAAATGAACTTTGGGGTGTGACCCTAAATGGCTTTCGAGGAACTTTAGAATTTTTCAATTTCTAACGTTTTAAAACTCCCGAGATTTGGAAATGTTTTCAAAGTGCTTACTTACTTCGTTTCTACTTTCAAGACTTGAACTATTTTTAACTAAATATACCTCGAAGTATTTCGTTGTATTCTCGGAATGTGTTGTGTATGGCTCGTATTTGCACTTTATACTTGCACTAGCGAAACAAAGGAGTTTTGCTAACCCCAGTAATCGGGGTGGATATCTCAGATTGTGTCCAGTACATGCAAAGTTGTCGGGAGCAAGACACAGGATCGGCACGAGGGATGATGAAAGACGAATGATACTAATCACACGAAGACCAGTTTTGACTTCAGTTAGTCGGAGTCCATTGTATTGTCTTTTCCGCTGTCTTATTGTTCGTCGTTGTAAGTATTTTACCCTTGCATGTGTATGAGTCTGGATGAGTTTATGTATTTTGATTTGTAAGTCAGTGACGAAAGACCAAATCGGTCTATTGATTCGTTATTTTGATTCATCAGTATGTAATGTAATGTGTTGTGTTGATGTATAGCCTGGTGGATCCTCACGGAGAGGGTCTGCGGCGTGTAATATTCCCGTTTGATCTGGGGGTGTTACAACGATATCAATATTTCCACAACAATAACAACAATGTATACTCAATTGTAATCCAACGATCCAGCGTACCCAACATAGATTCCCATGATGATTTCGTCGAACCAACGCATGGTGGAAATACCTGTCCAATGATCCAGCGCACACAGCTATAGATTCCCATGATGATCCCATTGGACCAACGCATGGTGGACATACGACAACAATGCACAACTGCATAATCACAATAATACACAAATGCACGACAACAACAATACACGAATGCATCACAACATGATCGACACAAAATGACAAAAATGATATATTACTTGCCCCAAGTCCTTTGAGAGCAATCTCGATGTCAAAACCATCACCAACAATTTCCTCAATATTAGACGATCCAAAAGTACCATGGACTATTGATAACTCGTATCCTCGCATTTACTACAATGTATCTGTTAGGAATACTTGTTAGATTTTGATGATGTCATCATTATATTTATTTATTTAAATGTATGTTTATTACTTGGCAAATGTAAGGAAGAACCAAATGAGTATCTTCCATAGGCCAAATTGTGTTAAGCTAGATACTTGGCTAAATGTAAAGAAGAACCAAATGAGTATCTTTTATAGACCATATAAGTTAGGCTTAAAAATCGGCCAAGTACAAAGTGCAGATAAGTACATCAGAGAAGTTTTGGTCAGACAAGAAACATTAGAGAAGTTTGACCAAACACTGCAGAAAGTCGAGTCACAGTCAAGTGAAAATCAGAGAAGTACTGGTCAACAATTTTATCAGAGAAGTTTGACCAGACTGCAGTCAAGTGATCAGACGGAGCCCAAGTCATCTGAAGTTTTACCATCAGATTAGTCAAGTTCATAAGGTCAGAAGACTTCAGACAAGTCGTCTTATCAGAGAAGTCTCGTCAGGACATCAGAGAAGTCATCATCAGAGAAGTCCGACGACAGAAAAGTTTGACTGCACATCAGACAGATTGACTTAAAGATATCAGATAAGTACTGTATGAATAATTAGCCAAGTAAACCTGTCCACGTCAGCATGAGTTGAAAAGTCAATATTTACGGAAAGTCACAAGCGGGCGATAAGGGACAGATTGGAGAGATTCCTGGAAGGATATGAATTAAATAGTTCATCAAGACTCACCTCTGAAGACGTTAAACATATTAAAACCAAAAGATTCGGCGCCATCACGTGAAAGTCTTCACAACGGTCGTAAATGGATTAAAGTAAGGGAATCTAGCCTTGCAACATTCGGAAAGAAAAACAAAGAAGTCTACTTCTCCAACAAACGGATTTGTTACAGATTTGCAACGGCTATGAAGAAAAGCTCTAAGGATTGACAAGCTATAAATACCTGAAGATTTGAAAGAGCAAAGTACGATGCGAACTATACTCTCAAGCAATTAAAGCAATCAAGCGATCAAGAAATCTATAGCATCGTGAAGAGCAATATTCTCAGTTCATATACGAAGAAAGCTCTTAGTTGGAGAAGAAAAAAAACTATTGTCTTAAAATCTGAGTACGGGGTACTTCACTGGTTGAAGTTACGCAACTGATAGACATCCAAGGATTTGGAAATCGAGTGGTGCTAGGCAGTCAGAAAGGAGTTGCAACGACAGGATTTCCATAGGTTGGAAGTTGTTGTAGCTAAGTTGTAGAATCACTGTAATATTTACCACTGGTTGAAAATTATAGTGTATTTACTCCAACTGGTTCGGAGAAAGTGGATTAGTAGAGGATTACCCCACCTCTGAGACCACTATAAATTGCCTATCTACTTTACTGTTTTAGCATCATACTTAACTGCTGCATTCATACTTAGTGTTTCATTGTTTATATTTCTGTATTCGTCATCAGCTGACTTCCGCACTTATATTATCTACAGACGACTCTATGTCATCTGTACCATCAGCTGAGAAACTCCTTAATTACTTCTTGGAAAAAGAGTTTCAATAAGTCTATTCACCCCCCTCTAGACTTATTTCTGACGACTTGTGACCTACAAATGGTATCAGAGAGGTTGGTTCATTTATTTCCAGAACCAGATCCATATATCTTGCATATAATTTTATCTAATTTAGAATGGAACACATGCACTCTAGACTACCCGTGTTTTCAGTTGACGAGTATGATCTTTGGAAGATAAGGATGCAGGCACAGTTATCTTCTATCCATGACGACATGTGGTGCATTATCGAAGATTGTCCTTTCGTATTCGAGAAGGACAACACTCCCGAGGAGATAGCAGCAGGGAAATCAGCAAAAATTCCCAAGAAAAGAACAGACATGGGCCCAGAAGAAAGAAAGCTGGACAACCTTGACAACCGAGCCAGATATGTGCTATATCAAACTCTTGACAAGTCAACCATGGTCAAGATCAAGAATTGCCAAAATGCCAAAGAAATTTGGGATACCCTTGCCGTGATGTGTGAAGGTACAGAGGTGATAAAAAAAACAAGTTGTCAATCGCTACCCAGAAGTTTGACAACTTCAAAATGAAGACCGGAGAATCAATATACCAGGTGGACACAAGGTTCACAGAGATCATCAATGAAATAAACTCCCTTGGAAAAACTTATGGCAATAAGGAGATGGCCTTGAAGGTGTTAAGATCACTTAGCCCCAAATGGAGAATGAAGGCGGTGTCCATGAGGGAATCCAAAGACCTCAATAAAATAAAGATTCAAGAACTATTCTCTGACCTGAAGGCTTATGAATTCGAACTCCCAAGTTCATCATCAAACCTAAAAATCCACTCGATTTCGAGAAATAGATGGCGTTTATAATTTAAAGATTCAACAACTTCCAAAAGAATTACTCCAAATATAAGAAGAATTATAAGGAGAATCCAAGGAGAAATTAAAAAACCGAAAACTGGAAGGTGGAATGCTATAACTGTCATAAGACAGGACACACTCAAATCGACTGTCCTGATCTTAAGAAGGATGAGAGCAAGAAAGAGGTGAGTAGAAAAGAAGACCGAAGGAAAGCCCTCATTGGAGAAGACCAAGAGAAAGTGGAATCAAGCAGCGGATTCTTCTCTGACGATGATGAGGAATATGACTGTCTAATGGCCAACCTAGTTGATGAAGAGGTAACATCTAAACCCTCTAATTCAAATAATAGTTCAGACATGTCACAAGACATGGACTTACACGAGTCTGTAAATCAGCTTCTCAAAGACTTTGAGAAATTAAAATCTGCACACCTATCTGTATCAGCCGACAAGACCCAGCTGCAAGATGAGAATAGGCAGCTGAAAAATGATTTTGAAAAACTCAGCCTAGAGTTGAATAAAACCAAATCTGATATTGAAAAACAGACTGCATACAACTTTAAAAATCAGGCTGATATTACTACAGCTGAGATAAAATGATTAACTGTTTAGAATAGTGAAAAATCAGCTGCACTTGTTCATGTCAAAGCTGAGTTTACTAAACTGACTCAGCTAAGTAAAACTCAGGCGAAGGAAATAACCTCCCTGAAGGCATCTCTAACTTTGGATGAATTGTGTATGAACAAAAGGCCACTATATTCCAGATCAAGCCTTGGATATGACCCTAACACTCCATCTAGTTCTAAAACTACTTTCATCAAGGGAGAAACACTTGTCCCGTCTGCTGAGCCTAATTACAAACCAGTGTTTCAAAATAGGCAGCAGCCAAGTCACAAGTCTAGGCTGCAGCCAAGGTATACAAGGCAGCCACCTAGACATGAGACTAGGCAATGGACAAGGCAGAAGTAGTAGCCCATACAACATGCCCATTATTATCAAAGACTCCCCAAAAACAGATTTCAAAATGGGAGGGGCAAATGGAAACCTCAAGGTTATCCAAATTTTCAAAATGAACAGATGTGGAGACCCCAAATATTTTATAATTGGTCTCAGCCAAGATTTAGAAATGGCCCACATCAATTTTATGAGGCATATCCAATACACAATCCTAACAGAGGATACGGACCCAGATAACACACACCATTTAAGGGCAATAACAACAACTTTCACAATCCCAGGAGAAATCAGTTCCCGAGGAAACAAACTAACCCCCGAGGTGCAAAAAAGGTGGAAGGACTACTCACATCTCCACAAATTCAAATATTGGAGGTGAAGAATGGCTTGTAGATTTTGGATGCTCAAGGCACATGACCGGGAACAAGAAGGTGCTGTCAAATTATATCAAAGAAAGAGGTCCAGACGTAACCTTTGGAGATAGCTATAGAGGTTAGACTAAAGGCTTTGGAGAGCTGCACAGAGGAAACATTCACCATTTGGAAATGTATGGTGATAGATATTTTATCTGGAGAAGTTAAGCTACAAGGATTCAGAAGGAGAGATGTCTATATGATTGGAAAACAGGAACTCCCAACACATGCTTTCTATACAAGACAATAGCAGAAAATGGATGGCTGTGGCACAAGAGACTATGTCACCTAAACTTCAAAGCCATCAACAAAATTAGTTCCCAGAAACTGGTCAGAGGACTTCCAGAAGAAGCTTTCATAAAGGAAGCTCTCTGTGATGCATGTCAGAAAGGGAAGCAAACCAGAGCATCATTCAAGCCAGTCCAACCTACCACTCTCACAACAAGGATCTTAGATCTATTTCACATGGATCTATTTGGTCCTATCAAGCCAAGGACCCTAAGTGGCAGAAAGCATGCTCTAGTAGTAGTAGATGACTACTCAAGGTACACGTGGATTATCTTTCTATATAAGAAGAGTGAAACCTTGACAAAGCTGCCTGAGCTGCTGAGAAAGATCCAGAATGAGAAATCTCTCTCAATCATCAAGATCAGATCAGATAGAGGAGGAGAATTTCTCAACAGAGCAATCACTGAGTACAACGATCAGAATGGGATCCAGCACGAGCTCTCTATAGCCAAGACTCCACAGTAGAATAGTGTTGCCGAAAGAAGATACAGAACCTTGAAGAAAGCAGCCAGGTCTATGATTGCAGAAGCAGACCTGCCCAAGAGGTTTTGGGCTGAAGATGTCAACACAACATGTCACACTCAAAACAAGAGTATGATAGTAGGGAGACATGGCAAAACTCCCTGTGAGGTTTGGAATGGCAGAACACCTACAGTTGCTTATTTCCATATTTTTAGTTGTAAGTGTTTCATCCACAACAATGGTAAAACCTAACTAAATGCCTTTGATGCTAAAACTGATGATGGTCTATTTATGGGATATTCACAAAGAAGCAAGGCATATAGAGTTTTTAACAAAAGAACCTTAGTTGTGGAGAAAACACCTCATGTGGTATTTGATGAATCTACTGCTGAGTACATGAAACAGGTGGAATTAATTGAGAATAAACGCAAATCTTCAACCCTAGAAGAAGTCATCATCCATGATACAGGAATGATGGACTCATCTGCAGATCAGCCTGAAGACCCAACTGCAGATAAGATATGACCTCAACACCTACCTGATCCAGTTGCTGCTAATGAAGACCCATCTGTAGCTGATAAAGACGCATTTGCAGATCAGACAGGACCCCCACCTGCAGATGACAAGACCGTAGCTGATCCAGTTGCAGACCAAGGAGATCAGAACCAAGCTGAAGCAGAAAGAGAAGGAGTCCACCAGAGCATTTTTACAGGGGGAACAGACCCTAAAAGAAGACATCCCTAAGTGGCTTAGAGATCACCCCATTCAGCAGATTATTGGAAACCTAACTGATGGAATCAAGACAAGACAGTCCACTCTACCAGCAGGAATGGCAATGTTTTCATGCTTTATGTCTCAAATAGAACCCAAGACTACAGAACAAGCCTTGTAAGACTACTCATGGATCAATGCAATGCAAGAAGAGCTCAACCAGATGGAAAGGAACAATGTTTGGGAACTAACAGACAGACCAGATCACAAGAAGGTTATTGGCACCAAATGGGTGTACAAGAATAAATGCGAAAAAGATGGAGATGTTGTTAGGAATAAAGCCAGACTTGTTTCTAAAGGCTATGCACAATGTGAAGGAATAGATTTTGATGAAACTTATGCACCTGTTGCAAGATTAGAAGCCATCAGACTATTCCTTGCATATGCTGCATTCAAGAATTTTAAAGTCTACCAAATGGATGTGAAGAGTGCCTTTCTTAATGGAATTTTAGAAGAAGAAGTCTATGTGGAGAAACCCCCTACATTTGTCAAAGGAGACAAAGTATACAAGCTTATAAAAGCCCTATATGGACTCAAGCAGGCACCAAGAGCATGGTATGAAACATTATCTGTGTTTCTTGAGAAGAATGGTTTCAGCAAAGGTAAGGTGGACAAGACCTTATTTAGAGTGGAGATTGAAGACCACATATTATTAGTTCAAGTATATGTGGATGATATCATATTTGGCTCAACCAACCTGGAGCTGTGTGAGAAATTCTCAAATCTCATGCAAGGAGAATTTGAGATGAGTATGATGGGCAAACTGAATTTCTTTATAGGTTTGCAAGTTAAACAGATGGAAAATGGAATTTTCATCAATCAAGCCAAATATACCAGAGATTTAATCATGAGATTTGGAATGGAATCAGCCAAACCAGCAAGAATCCCTATGAGCACAAGCCCACATCTAGATGAAAATGAAGGAGGCATATCAGTGGATCCAACCCACTTCAGAGGACTTATTGGATCACTCCTTTATCTGACTGCAAGCAGAGCAGACATATCTTATGCCGTGGGAGTATGTGCTAGATTTAAATCCAAGCTAAAGCAGTCTCACCAGGATACAGCTAAGAGGATAATCAAATACCTTAAGTCTACAGTCAATGTTGTACTATGGTATCCTAAGGATGATAACTTTGAGCTATCAGGATACTCAGATGCAGATTTCACAGGATGCAAAATTAATAGGAAAAGCACCAGTGGAACATGCCAATTCCTAGGAACCAGACTGATATCCTGCTTTAGCAAGAAGCAGGTATCTAACTCTATATCAACAACAGAGTCAGAATACCTAGTCAGCAGTAGTCAGTGCCTGCATTTATGGATCGCATAAATGGCTAAGGGACTACAACATCATTGCAAATGAAGTCCCAATATGGTGTAATAACAATAGTGCAATTGCAATAACCAACAACCCCGTATTGCACTCTAGGACAAAGCACATTGATGTTAAACATCATTTCATTAGAGATCACGTACTTAACAAGAGTGTCATAGTAGAAAGAGTCAGCACAGAATACCAGATTCCTGACATATTCACCAAACCTTTACCAGAAGAAAGGTTTTTGGAGCTGAGCAGGGAACTTGGATTACTAGATTGAGAATCTAGTACAAACGAGAAAGCTAGCTGAGCAGATAAGACAAGAAGACGAAGGCCAGACGAAGAAACCTAGCTTATCGAAACTACAGGCGTTACAACTCACCTGATGCAGATCAGTCAAACAAGTCAAACGTCAACTAGCTAAGTTCTCTATTCCTGACCGACTCTTGAAATATTAAATTATCATTTATCTACATGTGACAACTACACGTTCACACGACCTCCACAATGACCAATTAAATCCAACTGTCACTTTTCAAATTTTCAAAAGATGGACCACTGATTAAATTAATTTAAATTTTAAAAACTCAAAAGGTGGACCACCGTTTAAATAAATGAATATTAAATTCCAAACGTCTCTTCATTTTTCTATTTAAAGACGGGAAAATCATTTCACAACTTTACCTTCTTCAAAGCACTCAAACCCTAGTTTTCAAAAGCATAAATCCTCTTTGAATTTTCAATACACTCATAATCAAATTTCTTGTGCAGAAATGGAATCGTACTTCGACGGAGTGAATCTGAAGGCTGTGAAGGACCAGATTATTTTTAGTCTGGGGGTCGATTTCGAGGGGCTGCTCAAATCAAATCTGGACAATGAAGTGTATGACATTACCAGTTCCATGAAGATGAATGGGATCTACCCATGCCTGAGCATCAGTCCTAAATCTCTCTTCAAGGAGGTGGTTATCGCGTTTTTCAAGGAGGCTGAAGTGCTAGAATCGGGCATCAAGAGCTCGATTTTGGAGAAGCAGTAACAATTACTCTGCATACAGTCAGAAAGGCTTTCGGTATAAAATCTCAAGGCGTGGCCTTAGAGGCATTGAAGCAGAACACAGCCGACCTCTGGCTGAAGATCAAGGTTGTTGACCAGCCGGCAAAATTGAAGTTAACTGCAAAGAGGAGTGAGCAGCAGAAGGAATATCACTATGCATTGGATATTACCAACAAGATAGTAATGGGTATCACTGGCAGCTATGATCAGCTGTCAGCAACCAAATTTATGGTTATGGGAGCCCTAATTCAGTCTGAGCCAATTGACTGGGTAGAATACATCTATAGATAATTGGTTCGTGAAGTGAATAAAGTTCAATGGCTAGCTGATGAGAAGAGGTTCAAGACCAAATTGGACTTTGGGACACAGGTCAGTTGGATTCTGGAGCATTTAGGCCTTGCGAAGGGAAATGCAGATCCCTTCCACATCAACAGAAGACTTGGTCACCTAGACCAAGAAGATTGGGCAGTGTAAGGAAAGCGGCCAAAATACTGGAGGAAATGCCTATTAAGCCTACACCCTACAGATATCCCTCAAGCTCAGACGAGTCTGATAAAGACCAAGTTGTATCCCGCGAATTACCTGCAGATCAGTCTGATTCAAACTCAGACAACACTCTACTAGCTCTACGTTTCAAGAGAAGGGGACCAACCCCAGGAGATCCATCTTTAATCCAATCCTCACTAGAACCCTCCCAAGAGGCCCAAACGTCTAATTTTTGAGGAGGAAGAGCAATCAGATCACCTATCTGCACCTGAACCTGCCCCTGCAGATCAGATCTAGATCATCCCTTCACCAGTCCCTATCCCTGTCAAATCAAATCGTGTTGCTGAAGTGGTTCCTCTACTCACCCTGTTGAGGAAGAGGAAGCTGATCTTGTGATCAATATTCCTGAGGCAGGATATTTTCTAAACTTGCTTGACACCAATCCTTTGGGGCTTACTGTGGAACATCTCCAAGAGGTAAAACAAAAAGCCCTTCAAGTGTCTTTCATTAATATCTATGACGAATGGAAACCAAACCAAACCAAACATACCCAGTATATCCCGCTCAGAGCAGGGTCTGGGGAGGGTAAGATGTACGCAGACCATGCCCCTACTTATTACGGTAGGGAGGCTGTTTCCGTGAAGACCCCCAGGTTAGTGCATAGCAGAATCTTGTGTGATAAATACAAAGGAAAACATATGATTCGAAAAAGCTCGAGACCATACCTGAGCCCATGGCTTGATCCACATGGGACTTACCTAAACGGAATTTGGCTACTTCACTCCCGATGAACGCTGCTCTAACAAAAGAGAGGTTGGCTCTGCGCACAGCTCCTTGTCAAAAATACACCACATGCAAAGACAATAGGATAAAATATACAATAAAAGTAAAAATGCAATGATCTAGGTCAAAGCTAACCGAGGCAACCCAACCCTGAGGCTCTCAACTACAGCACCGCTCCCTTCAAAAGAATCCACAACTCTGATCTGGCGCCTCCAAGCGCACCTATCAACAGTCATGGTCTCGGAAAGGTTTAAGGCCTTCAAATCTAATCTCAGTTACTCCTCCCACGTTCTCCTCGGTCTGCCTCTCCTCCTCTCCCCGACAACCATTAAACTCTCGACCCTCCTCAGTATATGACGAATGGAAATACTTTAAATCACTTCTATTCTCTCAATTACAAACTCTTGTAGAAGACAATAGCTGGGATCTTCTCCAGCCTACAGAGGAGCTTCTCATGAATTTCTGTCATGAGACTGACATCTTTTTAATGCTCAAACTCAATTGGTTTTTGTCCAATTTCAAAACAAATATGGATAAATGTGTTTTCTTATAATGGAAAGTGTCATGACTGGCACTGTTCCTGGTAATGGGAATAGGAGTGGAGAGAAGAGCATAAGTATTGAAGAAGTAGTAAAAGGAGAAGAGTCTGAAAAGAGAGAAGTTGAAAACGAAGAAAAAATTATAGTTGAAGAAAAAGGAGAGGAAGTGAGAGAGGAGGAAGAAGATGAAAAAGAGGAAGAAAATAATGAATTTAAAAAACAATCTGGTGAAGAAGAAGAGAAAAGACAGAAGAATTGGTAGAAGAAGAAGATGATGAAGGAGAAGAAGTTGAGAAGGAAGAAAAAGATGATGATGATGATGAGGAGGAGGAGGAGGAGGAGGAAAAGAAGATGATGAGGAAGAAATGAAGGATGATGAAGAAGAAGAGAAGGAAGAATAAAAGGAGGCAGAAGAAGAAAAAGAAAACAAGGATGAAGTCAAACAAGATGAGCCTGGGGCACCTGCCCAAAACCCCAGCTCAGATGAAGAAGAAGACAGATTGGGGACACCAGACCAGACCCTATCTGATCAGCCGCCTGCAGACAGGAGTCTGCAGACAGGTAGGTCAACTGCACACCTACCTGCAGGCGCAGAAAGCTCAGGGGAGCACTATCCTCAGGAAACACCCATCTCACCTGTGATGGTTGACCTAGTCCGCGAAATTGTCAAAGAAACTGTTGGGGAGTTGCTTGCCATAGAAATCAAACCTGACCTGCAGATTGTACACACCCTAAACTCCAAGCTAGACACTTTACTACAGATAGGTGTACCTCCTCCTACCAAAAACTACAGGATGCCTCATGGCATGTCAGAGTGGATGGTAAGAGTTGAGCAGTAGTTGACTATGCTAGTTGATGCTGGCAAAAAGGGGGAAGGAAGTAAGCAGGGGGAAGCAAGGGAAGTAACAGGTCAGAAACAGGCTGAGGCAGTTAGACAGGAGCTCAGATCCAAAAGCTGGACCATCAAGCCTAAAAAGAAAGGAAGTAGCTGATCCTGAGCATATTAAAGACTAGCCTGACCTGAAGAAGAAAAGAACAAGGCAAGGAGATGATCGCAGATTTGAATAGGAGGGCAAACAACTGTGGCATGTTGAAGAATTTCTACCTATAGAGTTTATGAGTGTTTGGGAGGATGCCAAAAAGGAGTTCACAGAGAAGTTTTATCTCTGGGAGATACTCCAGGACAAGGAAAGCTCCCCTCAACAAATTTTCATAAACTATATGGATACCAGATGGACTACTCTTTGGAATCTCGCACTTAAATATGCAAACAACTGGGATGCTTATCCCATGATCCCAAAATTCAGAGCAGAAGAAGCTACTACCATATTGGACGGAGAATTGGATGAGCTAGTGCTGCAAGAAATCAGAGGACTGTGCGAGAAGAATAATTTTACAAAGTGCAGATAAGTACATCAGAGAAGTTTCGGTCAAACAAGCAACATCAGAGAAGTTTGACCAAACACTGCAAAAAGCCGAGTCACAGTCAAGTGAAAATCAGAGTAGTACTGGTCAACAATTTTATCAGAGAAGTTTGACCAGACTGCAGTCAAGTGATTATACGGAGCCCAAGTCATCTGAAGTTTTACCATCAGATCAGTCAAGTTCATAAGGTCAGAAGACTTCAGGCAAGTCGTCTGATCAGAGAAGTCTCGTCAGGACATCAGAGAAGTCATCGTCAGAGAAGTCCGACGACAGAAAAGTTTGACTGCACATCAGACAGATTGACTTAAAGAGATCAGATAAGTACCGTTTGAGTAATCAGCCAAGTAAACCTGTCCACGTCAGCATGAGTTAAAAAGTCAATATTTATGGAAAGTCACATGCGGGCGATAAGGGACAGATGGGAGAGATTCCCGGAAGGATATGAATTATATAATTCATTAAGACTCACCTCTGAAGACTTTAAACATTTTAAAATCAAAAGATTCGGCACCATCACGTGAAAGTCTTCACAACGATCGGAAATGGATTAAAATAAGGGAATCCAGCCTTGCAACGTTCGGAAAGAAAAACAAAGAAGTCTACTTCTCTAACGGACGGATTTGTTACAGATTTGCAATGGCTATGAAGAAAAGCTCTAAGGATTGACAAGCTATAAATACCTGAAGATTTGAAAGAGCAAAGTACGATGCGAACTATACTGTCAAGCAATTAAAGCAATCAAGCGATCAAGAAATCTATAGCATCGTGAAGAGCAATATTTCTCAGTTCATATACGAAGAAAGCTCTTAGTTGGAGAAGACAAAACACTCTTGTCTTAAAATATGAGTACAGGGTACTTCACTGGTTGAAGTTACGCGACTGATAGGCATCCAAGGATTTGGAGATCGAGTGGTGCTAGGCAGTCAGAAAGGAGTTGCAACGATAGGATTTCCACAGGTTGGAAGTTGTTGTAGCTAAGTTATAGAATCGCTCTATTATTTATGACTGGTTGAAAATTATAGTAGATTCATCTCCAACTGGTTTAGAGAAAGTGGATTAGTAGAGGATTACCCCATCTCTGAGACCACTATAAATTGCTTGTCTACTTTACTGTTTTAGCATCATACTTAACTGCTGCATTCATACTTAGTGTTTTATTGTTTATATATCTGTATTCGTCATCAGCTGACTTCCGCACTTATATTGTCTATAGACGACTCTAAGTCAACTGCACCATCAGCTGAGAAACTCCTTAATTCCTTCTTGGAAAAAGAGTTTCAATAAGTCTATTCAACCCCCCCTCTAGACTTATTTCTGACGACTTGTGACCTAAAGTATCCTCGATACCCAAGTATACCAATAACAAATGTAAATCATATACATTATGATTAAATTCCCAAAATCCGAAAACAACGTACAATCCCAAATCTCCAGTGTTCACAATTATAATCATTGCTATACGAATTATAAACGAATGAAATGGAAACCATTCATTAAATATTACAAACTGAGCAAGTAATAACTTGCCTTGATACCGGCACGACGATGATCAATCCGTTTCCAAACCCATTGCCTTCGTCTACGAGCTCCTCGGCCCTGACCAAAGCAATTCACGAACATTATCGAACATGACCGCAACACACTTTTCTAGTCGACGATTATAACCAACGATCAATGATCACAACCTATTGAAGTAATTAATTAACACACATTCGATAATTATCAATTTCCGATATAACCAATCAATCAAATTCAATGGCTAAATAATTCCTCGATCATATACAAAATCAAATAGTATAACTCAAATCATCACGACATATCCATAATACGAACCGAAATCTGATAATCATTATTAACAATCAATATAACCGATCAACAAACCAAACGATTCCACAATATCTTGATTAAACACAAGTCCGAACAATCAAACTCAAACAATTACGAATTCACAACCACAATACGATTACGGATACGAATGTAAAGTAAATCATATTCGATGATCAATCACAATCTTTCCGGATTCCAAGTTGTTTATCATGATTCGTATTTCATCAAGAACATACGAGTCCTACCACTACAATCAACACGACCTAATGAATATTCGATCTTCATATCTAAAAATACCGATAATTCAACATACGACCGTCTTGCTATGTTCTATTTATCAAGAGTTCCTCAAGAACACTAAGTGATTCGAAATCATGTTCATAGTCATCAAAGCAACATAATTCGATATCCTTTAACATGTAGATAATCATCCAACTCATAATCCAAGTCATGTATCATCATATTCTTCAATATACACTTCTTATAACATTAAGAATCATATCAACACCACTATAATCATCATCATACGAATCAAATATGGATAACAATACCAAGAATCCGAAATCAAGATGTAGAGTTCATCAACATACCTCAAGAATATGAACAACACCATCAAACACCTCAAGGATCATTGATATGTTCATATACAAGCCTCAAATCCATGTTTCCAAGCTTATAACCAAGTTAGAAGGGGTTTATTTTCACGAACACATGCAGTGGGACGAATTTGGGAGAAGAACATCGATTTTCTCTCGTGAAGAAATGAAAGGCCGAACCTTTATTTATAATCTGCACCGCTCATTACGTACGTTATCAACCACCATTAACGTACGTAATGCTCCTTACGTATGCTACAGGTCCTTCATAGCGTACATAACATCATTCCAGAACTCACTGTCTCAGTTCGTGTCTTGCATAACGTACGTAACACTTGTTCCATATCGTACGTAATACGTACGTTGACCTGCTACAGTATATACTCATATTAAGTACGTAATATGCTCTGCATAGCGTACGTAATACTTAGTTGACTTATCTTTTGGCACGCCAGCCGATACCTGGGCTCCACATGGCAGGTATTGATTCCTCTTGTCCGATTCCTCTCGTTACGTACGTAATGCGTTATACATAGCGTACGTAACACTTTGCATCTTAGCGTACGTAAGCTCCTATGATTAACGTACCCTACGCATGACAAGGTCCTCTAGATCAGCCAACTATATCTCACCTAATGCTTTAACGTACGTAACTACCTAATGCTAACGTACGTAACTACCTAATGCTAACGTACGTAACTACCTAATGCTAACGTACGTAACCTTTGGAAATTAACGTACGTAAGCTCATATGCTTAACATACGTTATGGCTTCTATACTTAGCCATTTACACTGATCTTGCTCGTCGATTTAATATACCGAATACGTATACACAACACATTATATCCTCAAATATAATTGTCGACCATGTACGACAATTATACCAATACAGATGTCTCACTCCTTCATTTATTTTATCCATATTGTACAGATTCCACGCTGTACAACATAACTCGGATAAAATAACATTAAACAATAGTAGTAGAAATTCCGAATATTACATACTACACCACTTAAAATAAGTTTCGTCCTCGAAACTTGCAATCCGTCATAGAAAAACAAACAAATCGTTTAACCAAAATATTCCGAAACTATCACGACAACGATCAATTATCATCATTAACGAATAACCAAAATAGTATACTTACAAGTATCTGAAGTCGATTATCTCCCATGTTTACTAGCAAATGATTCTCCTTCAAAGGCTCAATACGCTTACAATCACGATTTCCACAAATTTTAAAAAAATGCAACATTATATCTCAATTATGGAATAATCCATCTGTCTCAAAGCCTGCCTGCCTGACCGCACTCAAATCCCAATCTGCTAAAAACCAATAATACACGATATATTTGTGAAACAACTGCCCAAAACAAATGGCAACCAATCCCGAAACATCAACACAAAGTTCGAATGCTCATACGATCATTAACAATGATCAACCAACAAATTAACCGAGAATACCATTGACATGATAAACTCCAATACGACCAATCTAAAGGTCAAAACACAATCGAGTATATCATCAACATGATAAACTCTAATATGACCATCCAAAGGTCAAAACACAACAGAGTATATCATCAATATGATAAATTCCAATATCACCAACGAACGATCAACGGTAATCGATAATACCCTCACACAGTATGTTCCAGCACGATCAACACAGAACGATAAAGACGGATATACGGACGGATAAGATTCTCAAAACGTTACACAAATCACATACAATGGATCTCGAAGGAACACACCCGACTGTTGAACATACCCCTATCCTACACGGAGTGGGAACGACCAATCATTACCCAAAACAACCATCCTGGCGTCACCATCCCCAAATCCACACTTACAAAGAAATCATTCAAAAATCACTATGGTAAAATCGCGCTACTACCATACCAATGGAGTCACATAGCACATATGTCCCGGTTTCACAAAACTCGTCGTTCCAAAATCAGATCCTGTACATGAATCTACAACACGCAGCATATTTCTCTTATCCGATCAATCAACCGATCATCCCTGGCTAATCAAACTACCATACTAAAGTTCGAATCTCTTTTCGTCGTACCATACTGATGTATTATCCAGTTTGTGAGTCACACTCATAACTTCACATGATATGCACTATGCACTAAATGCGTATGTATATCAGTCACATTTTCAAAACCAGTTTGAAATCATATAGTCTCATCAATAAGACAAATCTTCAAAAGTTCTTTCAAGAATTTCAAAACTCAAAACATAAATTTTCGTAAGACCACGAAATCAATTTTCGAAAAATTAAATCGGTAACGTCAAATACTCGATGACAATCCTTTTCGAATACACACAATTAAGTAAAATGGAATTATGCAAATGATTGACCACACCCATACTCCTGTATACCAGTTCGGCTTGTCACCAAATCCACTAACATTCCATCGGAAAACCACACGATAGAGTTCCAAAATATTAATATATAGATTCCGATAAAAACTCCTTTTCCACATATGACTCGCAGTGTTAACCATTAACCCATCCTAGATCACCTCAACTTATGCTATGATAAAACATTGAATAATAAACAAATCGAACACAGCGAAAGACTACCCGAGAAGTCTCATTTGAATAAGTAAACAAAACCCCGAAAGGCAGTAATAAAATAGATAAACGATTGGTAAAGTATTTTACAAATCTCGGGAGTTTTAGGAAACAGAAAAGCCTTTTAGAAACATTAGGGTCTCAGCCCAATCCCGTTCCACATTACAAGAAGTTTAAAAAAGTAGAAAACCCTTTTTGGACCCCAAGTCCTGAGTTATAAAACTATTTCAAAATCGATTGGGTCTCGGCCAAAAATCATTTTCCGTAAAACATCCGTAAAAGATTCATTTTGAAAGGTATCATTTCAAATGATCAAAAACGGTTTCATATATCTCAAAATAAATTAACATGACTACATGTTCTTCTAAACCATCCACAACATTTCTCCCAAATGCACAACTCCGTTCCAAAGTTTAACCGATATATTGATTCTCAAAATCATAGTTTCTTAAGATCATAAATCCTATCTCAACTCTGTCACTTCATACTGTGACGCATAATATATTTTTGAATCTCAAAGCATATCAACTTAGAATGGTAATAAATCTCAATGAAATTCAAAAATCCAAATACTTACAGATCGTGAAGCCGACGATTCCCCGTGATACTGGAATATGTCTCGACTCAAGAAAATACTCGATACCAATAATTTCAAAACACACATTTTGCAAACTCACTTCAACTCGAGAGCACAACACATCTCTATCCGAAGAAACACGTTAATACCATTTGGAAAAGTTTACAACAACCCCAGTACTACACTTGTAAATCACATAACGCACAAGCCCGAGTGAACAAAAAACCCACGCCTCTAATATTCGTCAATCGACAATTCGAATGACGTGATAAAAATACGACTCAAATCGACCCGGCTGCCTAGGTTTTCTGAACCTAAGCTCCGATACCATATTCTGTAAAATCCTCAGAGCCATCCAGGAATATTACAGCGCCATGGGCCCCGAGATGGAACCCACAAGGCTAAAAGACATTTTCGCAAACATTTACAAATGCCCAAGAGGTTAACGATGGTACTATCTTTTAAAAACATTCGAAGACTTTATAAAATCCGTTTATCAAAACCGTCGTAAAATCTGATTTGAAACTACAAGGCCCGAAGTGCCAAAACTCAACATTTTAAATACGTTAAGCCACCGCTTACACATACCGACAAAATAGTTTAGAAAACTAAATCAAAAGTAACTTAAGTCGCCAGATAAAGCAAGGTCATTTAAGAATACTCACACAGCGGAAAAGACAACAGTTAAAAATACTCCAGCAGCGGGATCAGGAAACTCAATTCACGAATACACGCCCTAGCCAGTATCCCGGCAAGCTCATCTCTTCACGACCGCTACAAGCTCGATATCCCAAGAACCTAAAAAGAAATCCCACGATGGGGTCAACCATAATATCCAACAATGATAACAATCACATCACGTTAATTATTACATACCAATGAAAATACTTAGTAAGATTACGACCAATGTAATCTTACCGCCGTAACTTTACTTACTCGAATAATCCTCATCAAAATAACCATTATCATATTGCACATCTCATAATCTCGATTAACCAATAAACGCAAACATAACATCTCTATTGTTCCTTAAACAATACTCAAGATTCTCAAAATATCATCACTAACTCATGATACGGAATAATACCAGCTCTGACCAATTCGATCCATCAAATAACATCATTAGATCCTAACACGATAATTGATTGTCCATTCAAAGACAAATACTAAAGGACATACGGAACATACCTCAGGATACGCAATGCCACGATGAATCATGTCAGTCTAATCCGAGATCTGACCAATGCAACATATGGACACGGTCCTAACACAAGACCTACAAATGCATACTCACATGACGACATCAATATGCCCACAACAATAACAACAATCTATACTCAATGGTAATACAACGATCCAGCGCACACAACATAGATTCCCATGATGATCCTGTCGGACCAACACATGGTGGAAATACCTGTCCAACGATCCAACACACATCTATAGATTTCCATGATGATTCCGTCGGACCAACACATGGTGGACATATGATAACAATGCACAACTGGATAATCACAACAATACACAAATGCACGACAACAACAATACACGAATGCATCAAAACATGATCGACACAAAATTACAAAAAGGATATATTACTTGCCCCAAGTCCTTTGAGAGCAATCTGGATATCAAAACCATCACCAACAATTTCCTCAATATTCGATGATCCAAAAGTACCATGGACTGTAGATAACTCCTATCCTCGCATTTACTACAATGTATCCTCGATACCTAAGTATACCAGTAATAAACGTAAATCATATACATCATGATTAAATTCTCAAAATCCGAAAACAACGTACAATCCCAAATCTCCAGTGTTAACAATCATAATCATTTCTATATCAATTATAAACGAATGAAACGAAAACCATTCATTAAATATTATAAACTGAGCAAGTAATAACTTGCCTCGATACCGACACGACGATGATGAAGCCGTTACCAAACCCATTGCCTTCGTCTACGAGCTCCTCGGCCCTGACCAAAGCAATTCACGAACATTTTCGAACACGACCGCAACACACTTTTCTAGTCGACGATTATAACCAACGATTAATGATCACAACCTATTGGAGTAATCAATTAACACACATTCGATAATAATAAATTTCCAATATAACCAATCAATCAAATTCAACGACTAAACAATTCCTCGATCATATAAAAAACCAAATAGTATAACTCAAACCATCACGAACTCATATCCATAATACGAATCTAAATTTGATAATCATTATTAACAATCAATATAACCGATCAACAAACCCAACGATTCCACAATATCTCGATTAAACACAAGTCCGAACAATCCAACTCAAACAATTACGAATTCACAACCACAATACGATTACGGATACAAATTTAAAGGAAATCATATTCGATGATCAATCACAATCTTTTCGGATTCCAAGTTGTTTATCATGATTCGTATTTCATCAAGAACATACGAATCCTACCACTACAATAAACACGACCTAACGAATATTCGATCTTCATATCTAAAAATATCGATAATTCAACATATGACCATCTTGCTATGTTCTATTTATCAAGAGTTCCTCAAGAACACTAAGTGATTCGAAATCATATTCATAGTCATCAAAACAACATAATTCGATATCCTTTAACATGTAGATAATCATCCAACTCATAATCCAAGTCATGTATCATCATATTCTTCAATATACACTTCTTATAACATTAAGAATCATATCAACACCACTATAATCATCATCATACCAATCAAATACGGATAACAATACCAAGAATCCGAAATCAAGGTGTAGAGTTCATCAACATACCTCAAGAATATGAACAACACCATCAAACACCTCAAGGATCATTGATATCTTCATATCCAAGCCTCAAATCCATGATTCCAAGATTATAACCAAGTTAGAAGGGGTTTATTTTCACTAACACACGCAGTGGGATGAATTTGGGGGAAGAACATCGATTTTCTCTCGTGAAGAAATGATAGGCCGAACCTTTATTATAATCTGCACCGCTCATTACGTATGTTATCAACCACCATTAACGTACGTAATGCTCCTTACATACGCTACATGTCCTTCATAGCGTACGTAACATCATTACAGAACTTACTGTCTCAGTTCGTATCTTGTATAACGTACGTAACACTTGTTCCATAGCGTACGTAATACGTACGTTAACCTGCTACAATATATACTCATATTAAGTACGTAATATGCTCTTCATAGCATATGTAATACTTAGTTGACTTATCTTTTGGCACGCCAGCCGATACATGGTCTCCACATGGCAGGTATTGATTCCTCTTGTCCGATTCCTCTCGTTACGTATGTAATGCGTTATACATAGCGTATGTAACACTTAGCATCTTATCATATGTAAGCTCCTATGCTTAACGTGCGCTACGCTTGACAAGGTCCTCTCTGATCAGCCAACTATATCTCACCTGATGCTTTAACGTACGTAACGACCTAATGTTAACGTACGTAACCTTTGGGAATTAACGTACGTAAGCTCATATGCTTAACGTACGTTATAGCTTCTATACTTAGCCATTTATACTGATCTTGCTCGTCGATTCAATATACTGAATACGTATACACAACACACTATATCCTCAAATACAATTGTCGACCAAGTACGACAATTATCTCAATACAGATGTCTCAGTGCTTCATTTATTTTATCCATACTGTACAGATTCCATGTTGTACAACATAACTCGGATAAAATAACAGTAAACAATAATAGTAGAAATTCCAGATATTACAGCACCTGTTCTCTTTGTCCAGAAGAAAGATGGATCCCTCTGATTGTGTATTGATTACAGGGAGCTAACAAGGTGACGACATACCCATTGCCTCGGATCGACGATTTATTTGATCAACTGCAGGGGGCAACTGTATTCTCGAAGATCGACTTGAGATCGGGATACCATCAGTTGAGGATTAAGTAATCTAATATACCTAAATCTGTTTTCAGATCCCAGTACGGGCACTATGAATTTGTGGTGATGCCATTTGGACTTACTAATGGTCCTACGGTGTTTATGCAATTGATGAATCGAGTATTCTTAGTATACTTGGATAAATTCATGGTCATTTTCATTGATGACATCTTGGTTTATTCGAAGGATCCATAAGAGCATGCAGAGCATTTGTGTATCGTTTTGAATACTTTGAAAAGTGAACAGCTTTACGCGAAACTTTCTAAATGCGAGTTCTGGCTTAAGGAAGTAACATTCCTTGGGCACGTGATATCAACTGATGGAGTTCAAGTAGACTCGAAGAAAGTTGAGGCAATCTTGGAGTGGTAATCTCCTAAGAACGTGAAGGAAGTCCGAAGTTTCTTAGGACTTGCTAGATATTATCGTCGTTTTGTGGAAGGATTTTCCAAAATTGCCCGTCCGCTTACTCAACTGTTATAGAAGACTCCGAAATTCATGTGGCACGAGAAGTGTCAGACTAGCTTTGATGAACTTAAGAGAAGACTGACAACGGCGCCAATACTAGCACTACCAGAAGTGACCGATGGATTCATGGTAGACAGCGATGCTTCAAATCAGGGTCTGGGTTGTGTGTTGATGCATAAGGATAGAGTGATTGCCTATGCCTCTCGATAGTTGAAACCGTATGAGGTTAATTACCCGACATATGATTTAGAGTTAGCAGCTGTTGTCCTTGCCCTGAAAATTTGGTGACATTATTTGTACGACACTCATTGTCAGATTTTCACAGATCATAAGAGTCTCAAGTATAATTTCAGTCAGAAGGAATTAAACATGAGACAGAGGAGATGGCTGGAATTGATCAAAGATTACGACCTGGAAATTCTTTATCATCCAGGCAAAGCGAACGTGGTAGCTGATGCACTGAGCCGCAAACCTATTTCTCTTCGAGTATTGGAAGCGCTTATGTCCCAATCTAGCATTCAACGAGAACTGATTCGCGAGGGAATTGAAGTGTGGCCGCAAGGAGTCTATGGGAAACTGAATATGATGGAATTAACCTCGTCATTAAATGAAGAAATCAAATCTAAGCAGTTGGATGATTCTTTGATTCTTCGGTTACGTGATGAGGCAAGCAAAGGAAAGGCCCCAAGATTCGCGATACATGATGATGGAGTTATAAGGTTCTAGAGTCGACTTTGCATCCCCAATGATGATATTTTGAAGCAGACGATCATGAAGGAAGCTCACAGCGCGCCCTATTCTATTCATCCGGGCACCAGTAAGATGTATAAAGATCTAAAACAAAATTCTTGGTGGGGAAATATGAAGAAGGATGTAGCTGAATACGTCTCGAAGTGTCTAACTTGTCAATAGGTTAAGATTGAACATCAGCGACCTACCGGGATGTTGAAGCCACTTACGATTCCTGAGTGGAAGTGGGAGGATATATAGATGGACTTTATCACCAATATGCCAAGGACCAGGATGTGAATGAACATGATTTGGGTGATAGTTGATCGACTAACCAACTCGGCTCATTTCCTGGGTATTAAGGACACTTGGGGACCCAAGAAGTTGGCATGAGTATTTATTGCGGAGATATTCTGATTGCATGGTACGCCGAAGATCATTATTTCGGATCGGGATGGTCGCTTTGTGTCTCACTTTTGAAAGGCGGTCCATAAAGCCTTGGGAACCGAGCTGAACTTTAGCACAACTTATCATCCACAGACGGAGGGACAGTCCGAAAGGACTATACATACATTAGAAGATATGCTAAGAGTGTGTGCCGTAGACTGGTCGACAGATTGGGAGGTTCATTTGCCATTGATTGAATTCACTTACAACAATAGTTGGCATGCTTCCATTAATATGGCACCGTTCGAAGCTTTGTACGGGAGAAGATGCAGATCGCCTCTATATTGGGATGATTCTTCTGATTTGATCGGTACGGAACCAGAGTTGATAGTTCAGACTCAAGAGAAGGTAGCTCTAATTCGTGAAAGGATGTTGACTGTCCAGAGTCGACAGAAGTCTTATGCAGACATGCGTCATCGCCCGTTAGAGTTTGACATTGGGGACCACGTGCTATTAAAGGTTTTTCCTACTAGGGGAATTTTTCATTTGGGAAGAAAGGGAAGCCGTGTCCGAGATATATCGGACCATTCGAGAATCTTGAAAGAGTTGGTGAGTTGGCATACAGATTGGCCTTGTCACCATCGCTGAGTCATGTTCACAATGTGTTTCACGTATCCAGTTAAGGAAGTATGTACCAGATCCTAGTCATGTCATTGAATTCGGTGAGATTGAGATAGCTAATGATGGCACGTTTGAAGAGAAACCAATCAAGATACTCGAGAGTCAGATCAAACAATTGAGGAATAAACCGATCCCCTTGGTTAAAGTTCAGTGGTCTCGACATGGAGTCGAAGAAGTAACTTGGGAGACTGAAGATAATATGAAGTCGAGATACCCAGAATTGTTTTCGTTTTAAGTTTCGGGCCGAAACTTCTTTTTAGAGGGGTAGTATGTAATGCCCAGATAATTATTGTGTATTTTATCTGTATTTTAGCCTTGTGGCATAGCATGTTGTACTTCGATCTGAGTATAAACCTCACTATTTCTTCATCCTGTATCGACGAGTGTTTGATTTCGTAGTTGTTGTTTCATGCGTGTACTTATGTATGTTTAGCGCATGCTAAATATGTAAGCTAGCGCACGCTACAGATGAGGCTTAACGCGTGCTATACGTGGTCAGCTTGACTGAGACAGGCAGTAGGTAAGATCAGATCTCGAATCTTGAATGTTGTTATGTCGGGATGAATCTGGACGGCTTTTGGAAAAGTCGAGCCAATGGTGCTTAGAGCACGCCAAGGGAATGATGCTAGCGCATGCTAAGTCGAGTCCAGTGAGTCCACTGAGCTTCATAAAACTCATTAACGCATGCTATATTAGCATGGTAGAGTACGCTACGCATTGTAATTAACGTACGTAAGGGATGTTAGCGCACGTTAAACCAAGAACGGACAGATACAGTAGGCTGTGAGCCCGTTAGCGCATGCTACAAAGGAGCAGTAGCACGCGCTAATAACCATTTTCTATAAATAGGACAACACCTAATTTCATTTTTCAGTTTCCACCTCTCCCCACACCTGATTTCTGAGACAGAGAGAGTTACTCTCTCCATCCTAAACCTTCATATCAGCCTCTAAACATCACCATTGAAGGCAAGGAGCTTTGAGGATTGGTGTTCTAGATTTTGGCGTGGAGTCCATCAAGTTATTTCATCTTTTCCTTCCGTTTAAGGTATGTAATGATTCACCAAGCTGAGTTATGGGTTCTTATTGTCATTAATGATCATGCTATGGGAATTGTTAAGTGTATCACTAAGATTATTCAGTTTCTTGCGTACAACTTGATCAAGCAACACGTATAGGGAAATTTAAGGGATTGGACTTAGGATTTTTCCTTGTAGAAGAAGATGATTAACATACGAACCTAATAACCAAATTTTTATGGTGTTCTTCAAGATATCTCCAGAATCTTGCTATGTTGGATTATTAGAAGTTATGGTTAGAATCCATGTTAGTCGAACTACATTATGTTATAGTTGTAGAACCCGACGAATAATGTATTTAACCTTGTTTAGAAGATTATGGAATTGTTGTTCGAATTAGTAGTGTAGTGCTGATTCAAATCATACATTTTTATGATCGGGCAGATTACGCCTCTTGATGCTAGCTTGAGTTTAGAACGATTATCCGGAACCGTTAGTTATACCGATGTTATTGTTCGTTGAAGGTTCGAATTTTGGTGGAATAATCGAGTGAGAGTTCTTCGAGCGGGTTGAAGATTTTTCATAGTAGCGATCCTTGTCACCAATTCTAAGGCAAGTATCGTATTTTGAATATTTAGTTAATGTTGATGATTTTGATCATGCATAATGTTATTCATGTTGTTGAACCTGAGATCATTTCCCTTGAATTGTCATGATATTTGTTGTTGATTGTATGTTCATGTTGATGTACATATAGATTTTGTATATGCATTGTTGTGTTGCACATGTTGTGTTGATCTGAAGGAATCGTGTGATCTATGCTGAGGGCGCTGGGTCAGATGTCCACCTCGTGTTGATCCAATGGGATCATCTTGGGATCTATGCGGAGGGCGATGGATCATTGGATTACCCATGTTGTGTTGATGGAATCATGAGGATTCGCATCGTTGGATTCCGGTAGCGGAAGTGTAATATCCGAAAATTCTACTACTATTGTTTAATGTTATTTTATCCGAGTTATGTTGTACAACGTGGAATCTGTACAGTATGGATAAAATAAACGAAGTACTGATATGTCAGTATCGGTATAATTGTCGTACTTGGTCGACAATTGTATTAGAGGATATAGTGCGTCATGTATACGTATCCAGTATGTCGAGACGGACGAGAAGAGTTGGAAATGGCTAAGTATAGACTGACTAGCGCGCGCTAATGTTCAGGTATAGCGCACGCTATCGTTCATAGTTAGCGCACGCTAGAGGCAGAATGTAGCGCACGCTAATGCAGTCAGATCAGAAGGAATCTGCGTGTGGACCAGGCCACTTTCGGCGCACGTTCTGATAAGTCAACGGATGTTTGTAATGTAGTACTAGCGCATGCTAAACCCTAAAGGTTAGTGCACGCTAATGGTACATTGGACAAAAAGGAATCTTATCCTCATCAGCACTTTCGGCGTGTGGACCAGTCTTTGGAGCATACAGACAAACGAGTCAACTGATATTAGCGCATGCTAAACGCAAGGACTTGCGTACGCTAGAGAGTGTAAATTACGTACGCTAATGCATGGGCATTATGTACGTAAGCACATGTACGAAGCCAGACTGTAGCCTCTGGACTGCGATAGCGCACGCTAACAAAGTCAGTTAGCGCACGCTAAGGCCATAGCGCACACTAAACATAAGGTTTAGCGCACGCTAGTAATATACTTTATAAAAAAGGACAAACGGGTGTTATGAAGCATTTCGTCCATTTCTTTCCTTTCACTCGATAGAGAGAGCTCTGGGAGGTACTTGAGGTCCAGAAACACTCCAAGATGATGATCTTTATCAAGATTAAGATAGAGAACATGGATTAAAGCCTTGTTCTTCAAGTTATTCATGGTTCTTGGAATGAAGTTCAAGTGTTCTCCTTCTTGGTTCGTCTAATCCAGGTAATTTTCGTATCCCTTTGATAGTAGTTCGTTTTTAAAGATGATTACATGTGAGGAACATGATGGATAATCATGTGATGATATTATATGAGGATTAATGAAGTTATGATAAGAGTTTTCGGATGTTAACTAAGATGTCTCCATACTTAAAGAATTGTGTTTCGTTTAACCCGATGAAAGATGAATTTCTAAATTATGTTGATCATGATATGAGGTTGTATTCCAGATTAAGAATGATATGATAGGATGATTATGTATAGGAGGTGTTGGTGTATTCGTATCTAGATCTAAGATATGTGTTTTGATATAATATTCGTATAAGAACACGAGTATGACTTCGAGTATGGTGATGAGATTGAATTTAGAAAAGTTATCGTTAATCTTGGAGTATGATTTCCTTTTCATTCGGATTCATAGTCGCAAGGTGTTAATCGATGATTGGAACGCATGCCATTGTACAGCATTAGCGACTTAGCGCATGCTACGTTATGCGTTTAACGTGCGCTAAGTAGACAGACAGTGCAGTATTTTCGTGTTGTGGTTATGAATTCGTGCTGGTTCGAATTGGATTGTACAGACTATGTTTTACCAGAGATATTGTAGAACCGTTGAGTTTGTTGATTGGTTATATCGATTGTTGATTATTATCGAATGTGTGTTAATTGATTACTTCATTAGGTTGAGATTATTGATCGGTAATTATAACCGTATGTTGCGGCCGTGTTCGAGTATGTTTGTGAATTGCTTTGGTCGGGACCGATGAACTTGTAGATGACGGAAATGGATTTGGTAACAACTTCCTCGTCGTTGTATCGGTATCGAGGCAAGTTATTACTTGCTCAGTTTATAATATTTAATGAATGGTTTCAGTTTCATTCGTTTATAATTCGTATAGCAATGTTTATAAATCGTAATCACAGGAGATTTGGGATTATACGTTGTATTCGAGTTTTGGAAATTTAAATCATAATATATGATTTACAATTGTCGTTGGTATACTTGTTATCGAGGATACATCATGGTATTGACGAAAACGTGAATTATCTACCGTCCGTGATGTTTTGGATCGGTGAATATTCAAAATAATGGTTCGTGATGGTTTAGACATTGAGATCGTTCTCGAAGGACTCGAGGCAAGTACTCTAATCATTTTTATCATTTGTGTCGATCATGTCGTGATACATTCGTGTATCGTTGTTGTCATGCATTTGTGCATTGTTGTTGTCGTGTATTGTGTACTGTTGTTTTGTGCAGTTGTGCATTGTTGTCATATGTCCACCTCATGTTGGTCCGACGGGATAATCGAGGGATCTATGCTAGCGTGCGCTGGATCATCGGACGGGTTTTCTACCTCGGGTTGGTCTGACGGGATCATCGGGGGATCTAGGCAGTGAACGCTGGATCATCAGATTGCCATGTATTGTTGTTGCGCATATGTATATTATGGGTTTGCCATAAGTATACATTGTCGTTATTGTTGTGATCATATTGACGTTGTCATATGAGTATGCATTTGTAGGTCTTGTGTTAGGATCATGTCCGTATGTTGGGTTGATCTGATCTCGGATTAGACTGACGTGATTGTAATGGTATTTCGTATCTTGAGGTATGTTCCGTATTTCCTTGATACTTGTCTTTGATGGACAATTGATTATCGTATTGGAATTGTCGACGTTATCCGATGGATTGAATTGGCCAGAGTTGGTATAATTTCCGTATCGCGAGTTATGATAATGTTTTGAGAACCTTGGGTATTGTTGAGATACCGTACAAACATTTCGGTATTATCTTATTGTGTTGTTAAGGATACGAATCATGGATTTTCGTAAATTTACGACAGTAAGGTTACATTGGTCGTATTCTTACTTAGTATTTCCATTGATATGTAATTATTGACGCGATGTGATGGTTATCATTGTTGGATATTATGGCTGACCCCGTCGTGGGCTTTCTTTTTAGGTTCTTGGATTATCAAGTTTGTAGCGGTCGTGGAGAGATGAGATTCCCGGAGGATACTGGCTAGGACATGTATTTGTGTATTGAGTTTCTGATCAGTTGTTCTATTCCGATGCTAGAGTATTTTAATCGTTTGTCTTTTTCCGCTGCGTGAGTATTTTTAAATGGCCTTTTGGTATCTGGTAACTTAGGTTACTTTGGCAATCGTTTTCTAAATCTATCTTGTCGGTACGTGTAAGAGATAGCTTAACGTATGTTTTAAACTGTTGAGTTCTGGCATTCCAGGCCTTATCCTTTCAAATGAGATTTTACGACGGTTTTGATAAATGAGTTTTATAAAGTCTTCAAATGTTTTAAATAGATAATACCGTCGATAGCCTCTTGGACGTTTGTAAATGTTTGCGAAAATTCCTTCAGCCTTGTGGGTTCCATCTCGGGGCCCACGGCGCTGTAATATTCCCGGTCAGCTCTGGGGGTGTTACAGAATATGGTATCGGAGCTTAGGTTGAGAAAACCTAGGCAGTCGGGTCGAGTTGGGTCGTGATTTTGTCGTGTCATTTGAGTTGTCGATTGACAAATAGTAGAGCCGTGAGTTTTTGTTGTTCACTCGGGCTTGTGCATTATGTGATTTACCAGTGTGGCACTGGGTTGTTGTAAACTTTTCTAAATGGTGTTAACGTGTTTCTTCAGATAGAGCTGTGTTACGTTCTCGAGTTGAACTGTGTTTGCAAAACATGTGTCTTGAAAATATCTGTGTATTTTCTAGAGTTGAGACATGTGCCAGTATCACGGGGAATCATCGGCTTCACGATATGTAAGTGTTTGGATTTTTGAATTGCATTGAGATTTATTGCTGTTCTATATTGATTTGCTTTGAGATTC
The DNA here is from genome assembly GCA_033398695.1 of Orobanche coerulescens. Classification (NCBI taxonomy): domain Eukaryota; kingdom Viridiplantae; phylum Streptophyta; class Magnoliopsida; order Lamiales; family Orobanchaceae; genus Orobanche; species Orobanche coerulescens. The sequence goes on along the minus strand of CM065812.1, from coordinate 153,039,263 downwards.
AGCAGAATATTATGCGTCACAATATGAGATGGCAGAGTTGGGACAGGATTGATGATCTTGAGACGCTATGATTTTGGAAATTAATATGTCGGTTAAGTTTTGGAATGAAATTGTGCATTTTCGCGGAATATTGTGGATTGTTCAGAAGAACATGTAGTCATGTTAGTTCATTTTTGAGATATACGAACTGTTTTTGAGCATTTGAAAATGATACTTTTCAAAATGAATGTTTTACGGATGTTTTGTGGAAAATGATTTTTGGGCCGAGACCCAATCGATTTTGAAATGGTTTTATAACTCAGGACTTGGGGTCCGAAAAAGGGTTTTCTACTTTTTAAACTTCTTGTAATGCGGAACGAAATACGGGCTGAGACCATAATGTTTCAAAAGGCTTTTTCATGTTTTCTAAAACTCCCGAGAATTGTAAAACACTTTATTAATCGTTTATCTATGTCGTTCCTGCCTTTTGGGGTTTTGGATTACTTGTTCAAAAGAAACTTCTCGGGAAGTCTTTCGCTGTGATTGAGTTGTTGGTCATTCAGTGATTTGTCATAGCATATTTGAGGTGATCTAGGATGGGTTAATGATTGACGTTGCGAGTCATGTGTGGAAAAAGGAGTTTTTGGTCGGAGTTTAAATACTGAGATTTTGGAACTCGATCGTGTGGTTTTTCGATGTAATAATAGTGTATATTAGTGACGAATCGAATTGGTATACAGGAGTATGGATGTAGTCGAACATTTGCATACTTTTCATTTTAAACTTCGAAATCGTTTGGATTCGAAGGAAACTCTTATCGAATACTTGGAATTAGCGAGCCAATTTAACTTTTCGAAAATTTATTTCATGGTCTTACGAAAATTTATGTTTTGAGTTTTGAAATTTTTGAATGAACTTTCGAAAATTTGTCTTCTTGACGAGATATATGATTTCAAACTGGTTTTGAAAATGTGATGGATATACATACGCATTTAGTGCATAATACATATCATGGTGAAGTTCTGAGTGTGACTCACGAACTGGATAAGACGTCAGTATGGAATGATGAATAAAGATTCGAACTTCAGTATGGTAGTTGGTTATCCAGGGATGATCGATTGATTGATCGGATAAGAAGAATATGCTGCGTGATGTAGAATTCATTCACAAGATGTAATTTTGGAACTTTGGATTTTGTGAAACCGGGGCGTATGTCCTATGTGATTCCATTGGTATGGTAGTAGCTCGACTTTACCATAATGATCTTTGAATGATTTCTTTATAAGTGTAGATTTGGGGACAGTGACCCCATGCTGGTTGTTTTGGATATTGAGTGGTCGTTCCCACTCCATGTATGATTGGATATGTTCGTCGGGTTGTGATTGGTTGTTCGTATGCCGAGGAGTATGTTCGACAGTCAGGTGTGTTTATTGAGATCCACCGTATGTGATTGGTGTGTCGTTTTGAGAACCTTATTCGTTCGTATATCGGTTTCGGTGGTTCTGTGTTGATCGTGTTGGAGTTTACCGTGTGAAGGTATTCTCGATTTTCGTTGATCGTTCATTGGTAATATTGGAGTTTATCATGATGATGACATTCTCGGCTGTGTTTTGACCTTTGGATTAGTCGTATTAGAGTTTATCATGTCGATGATATTCTCGGTTAATTTATTGGTTGATTATTGCTAGTGATCATCTGAGCGTTCAAATTGTCTGTCGATGTTTCGGGATTCGTTGCCATTGTGTTGAGCAGTTGTTTCACAGATGTAACGTGCATTATTGGTTTTTAGCAGATTGGGACTTGATTGTGTAATCAGGCAGACAGGATTTGACACATATAGATTATTTCATCCGAAGATGATATATTTTGTTGAGACTAATGGAATTGTGATTGATAGTATCTCAGGAGATCGTCGACTTGGCGCATATGTAAGTATGCTATTTTGGTTATTCGGTAATAATGATGATTGATCGTTGTCGTAATGGTTTCGGGATATTTTGGTTGAACGGTTTATTTGTTTTCTATGACGGATTGCAAGTTTCGAGGACGAAACTTATTTTAAGTGGTGTAGTATGTAATATCCGAAAATTCTACTACTATTGTTTAATGTTATTTTATCCGAGTTATGTTGTACAACGTGGAATCTGTACAGTATGGATAAAACAAATGAAGTACTGAGATGTCAGTATCGGTATAATCATCGTACTTGGTCGACAATTGTATTAGAGGATATAGTGCGTCATGTATACGTATCTAGTATGTCGAGACGGACGAGAAGAGTTGGAAATTGCTAAGTATAGCCTGACTAGCGCGCGCTAATGTTCAGGTATAGCGCACGCTATCATTCATAGTTAGCGCACGCTAGAGGCAGAATGTAGCGCATGCTAATGCAGTCAGATCGGAAGGAATCTGCGTGTGGACCAGGCCACCTTCGGCGCACGTTCTGATAAGTCAACGGATGTTTGTAATGTAGTACTAGCGCACGCTAAACCCTAAAGGTTAGCGCACGCTAATGGTATATTGGACAAAAAGGAATCTTATCCTCGTCAGCACTTTCGGCGTGTGGACCAGTCTTCGGAGCATACAGACAAACGAGTCAACTGATATTAGCGCACGCTAAACGCAAGGACTTGCATACGCTAGAGAGTGTAAATTACGTACGCTAATGCATGGGCGTTACGTACGTAAGCACATGTACGAAGTCAGACTGTAGCCTCTGGACTGCGATAGCGCACGCTAACAAAGTCAGTTAGCGCACGCTAAGGCCATAGCGCACGCTAAACATAAGGTTTAGCGCACGCTAGTAATATACTTTATAAAAAGGGACAAACGGGTGTTATGAAGCATTTCGTCCATTTCTTTCCTTTCACTCGATAGAGAGAGTTCTGGGAGGTACTTGAGGTCCAGAAACACTCCAAGATGATGATCTTTAGCAAGATTAAGATAGAGAACATGGATTAAAGCCTTGTTCTTCAAGTTATTCATGGTTCTTGGAATGAAGTTCAAGTGTTCTCCTTCTTGGTTCGTCTAATCCAGGTAATTTTCGTATCCCTTTGATAGTAGTTCGTTTTTAAGGATGATTACATGTGAGGAACATGTTGGATAATCATGTGATGATATTATATGAGGATTAATGAAGTTATGATAAGAGTTTTCGGATGTTAACTAAGATGTCTCCATACTTTAAGAATTGTGTTTCGTTTAACCCGATGAAATATGGATTTCTAAATTATGTTGATCATGATATGAGGTTGTATTCCAGATTAAGAACGATATGATAGGATGATTATGTATAGGAGGTGTTGGTGTATTCGTATCTAGAGCTAAGATATGTGTTTTGATATAATATTCGTATAAGAACACGAGTATGACTGCGAGTATGGTGATGAGATTGAATTTGGAAAAGTTATCGTTAATCTTGGAGTATGATTTCCTTTTCATTCGGATTCATAGTCGTAAGGTGTTAGTCGATGGTTGGAACGCATGCCACTGTACAGCATTAGCGCACGCTAAGCTTACTGGCTAGCGCACGCTAACGGGAGCGACTTAGCGCACGCTACGTTATGCGTTTAACATGCGCTAAGTAGACAGACAGTGCAGTATTTTCGTGTTGTGGTTATGAATGCGTGCTGGTTCGAGTTGGATTGTACATACTATGTTTTACCGAGATATTGTAGAACCGTTGAGTTTGTTGATTGGTTATATCGATTGTTGATTATTATCGAATGTGTGTTAATTGATTACTTCATTAGGTTGAGATTATTGATCGGTAATTATAACCATATGTTGCGGCCGTGTTCGAGTATGTTCGTGAATTGCTTTGGTCGGGACTGATGAACTTGTAGATGACGGCAATGGATTTGGTAACAACTTCCTCGTCGTTGTATCGGTATCGAGGCAAGTTATTACTTGCTCAGTTTGTAATATTTAATGAATGGTTTCAATTTCATTCGTTTATAATTCGTATAGCAATGTTTATAAATCGTAATCACAGGAGATTTGGGATTATAGGTTGTATTCGAGTTTTGGAAATTTAAATCATAATGTATATGATTTACAATTGTCGTTGGTATACTTGTTATCGAGGATACATCATGGTATTGACGAAAACGTGAATTATCTACCGTCCGTGATGTTTTGGATCGGTGAATATTCAGAATAATGGTTCGTGATGGTTTAGACATTGAGATCGTTCTCGAAGGACTCGAGGCAAGTACTCTAATCATTTTTATCATTTGTGTCGATCATTTCGTGATACATTCGTGTATCGTTGTTGTCATGCATTTGTGCATTGTTGTTGTCGTGTATTGTGTACTGTTGTTTTGTGCAGTTGTGCATTGTTGTCATATGTTCACCTCGTGTTGGTCCTACGGGATCATCGGGGGATCTATGCTAGCGTGCGCTGGATCATCGGACGGGTTTTATACCTCGGGTTGGTCTGACGGGATCATCGGGGGATCTAGGCAGTGAACGCTGGATCATCAGATTGCCATGTATTGTTGTTGCGCATATGTATATTATGGGTTTGCCATAAGTATACATTGTCGTTATTGTTGTGATCATATTGACGTTGTCATATGAGTATGCATTTGTAGGTCTTGTGTTAGGATCATGTCCGTATGTTGGGTTGATCTGATCTCGGATTAGACTGACGTGATTGTAATGGTATTTCGTATCTTGAGGTATGTTCTGTATTTCCTTGATACTTGTCTTTGATGGACAATTGATTATCGTATTGGAATTGTCGACGTTATCCGATGGATTGAATTGGCCAGAGTTGGTATAATTTCCGTATCGCGAGTTATGATAATGTTTTGAGAACCTTGGGTATTGTTGAGATACCGTACAAACATTTCGGTATTATCTTATTGTGTTGTTAAGGATACGAATCGTGGATTTTCGTAAATTTACGATAGTAAGGTTACATTGGTCGTATTCTTACTTAGTATTTCCATTGATATGTAATTATTGACGCGATGTGATGGTTATCATTGTTGGATATTATGGCTGACCCCGTCGTGGGCTTTCTTTTTAGGTTCTTGGATTATCAAGCTTGTAGCGGTCGTGGAGAGATGAGCTTCTCGGACGATACTGGCTAGGACATGTATTTGTGTATTGAGTTTCTGATCAGTTGTTGTATTCCGATGCTAGAGTATTTTAATCGTTTGTCTTTTTCCGCTGCGTGAGTATTTTTAAATGACCTTTTGGTATCTGGTAACTTAGGTTACTTTGGCAATCATTTTCTAAATCTATCTTGTCGGTACGTGTAAGAGATAGCTTAACGTATGTTTTAAACTGTTGAGTTCTGGCATTTCAGGCCTTATCCTTTCAAATGAGATTTTACGACGGTTTTGATAAATGAGTTTTATAAAGTCTTCGAATGTTTTAAATAGATAATACCGTCGATAGCCTCTTGGACGTTTGTAAATGTTTGCGAAAATTTCCTTCAGCCTTGTGGGTTCCATCTCGGGGCCCACGGCGCTGTAATATTCCCGGTCAGCTCTGGGAGTATTACAGAATATGGTATCGGAGCTTAGGTTGAGAAAACCTAGGCAGTCGGGTCGAGTTGGGTCGTGATTTTGTCGTGTCATTTGAGTTGTCAATTGACAAATAGTAGAGCCATGAGTTTTTGTTGTTCACTCGGGCTTGTGCATTATGTGATTTACCAGTGTGGCACTGGGTTGTTGTAAACTTTTCTAAATGGTGTTAACGTGTTTCTTCAGATAGAGCTGTGTTACGTTCTCGAGTTGAACTGTGTTTGCAAAACGTGTGTCTTGAAAATATCTGTGTCGAGTATTTTCTAGAGTTGAGACATGTGCCAGTATCACGGGGAATCATCGGCTTCACGATCTGTAAGTGTTTGGATTTTTGAATTGCATTGAGATTTATTGCTGTTCTAGATTGATATGCTTTGAGATTCAGCAGAATATTATGCGTCACAATATGAGATGGCAGAGTTGGGACAGGATTGATGATCTTGAGACACTATGGTTTTGGAAATCAATATGTCGGTTAAGTTTTGGAATGGAATTGTGCATTTGGGAGGAATATTGTGGATTGTTCAGGAGAACATGTAGTCATGTTAGTTCATTTTTGAGATATACGAACTGTTTTTGAGCATTTGAAAATGATACTTTTCAAAATGAATGTTTTACGGATGTTTTGTGGAAAATGATTTTTGGGCCGAGACCCAATCGATTTTGAAATGGTTTTATAACTCAGGACTTGGGGTCCGAAAAAGGGTTTTCTACTTTTTAAACTTCTTGTAATGCGGAATGAAATACGGGCTGAGACCCTAATGTTTCAAAAGGTTTTTTCATGTTTTCTAAAACTCCCGAGAATTGTAAAACACTTTATCAATTGCTTATCTATGTCGTTCCTGCCTTTCGGGGTTTTGGATTACTTGTTCTAAAGAAACTTCTCGGGAAGTCTTTCGCTGTGATTGAGTTGTTGGTCATTCAATGATTTGTCATATCTGAGCTCCTGGAATACCGAATAAGCAATGGCAAGGCTGGTCCCAATAGAAAGCTCTTTCTTATCACTATTGATATTGAGATTGAAAATTTCATAGAATGATCAAAGAAAGATCCATGATATGAGAGTTTATCTCCGAGTTTACTATATCTATTAAATAGTAAACTCAGAATCTATTAAATAATAAAAAAATTAACAATCATTCGGTTAGGATCAATCTAAACCAGTGCTTTAGGTAAATGCAAAGAAGAGGCATCTTTTATCCAATATAGAAGAGTTTGGACCAAGATTTCCGCATGGACCAAGTCGGGTATTAGTATATCTAATACTAAATTTAAATGTGAAAAACTGTCCTCTAAAAATGGAAATATTGAATGAATTAATCGTAAATTCTGCGATTTTACTATCTTTTTATTTTTCTCTTCTAGACAAGATATTAACCATAGGGATACTTGATATGTTTTTGCTTATACGAGTTTTTTATAATTTCCATTCTCCCATTGTTCCTCAGTAGCTTAATGGTAGAGCGGTCGGCTATTAACCGATTGGTCGTAGGTTCGAATCTTACTTGGGGAGATTTTATTCATTCTTCAAAAATTCAAGACTATCCATGGGGGGCTTCCTCTAAATAAAGGCTTGTCGAATTCAATTGCCTTGGTTTTTTCCAAGAGGGATGAATCTAAAGAAAGCGGCTACCTGAGCGGAGAGCCCCGTCCGTCAGGCCCATCCCTTTTTCCCTAAGAGTCTCCCAGAGTACATACAAGGAAGATGTGGTTCGGTTAGACTAGTCGCTTAGCCTAACCACACGATAGGAAGGGTCTGGGCAAATTGGGTACCGTAATGAACGAATCGAGCATGAGCAGATAAGGCTGCCCTTGCCGAAAGAAAGTTCAATGAGACCGGTAGTCTAACTCGGATGGGTATTGTATATGCTTTCGCGCCCTACGACTAGTAGGTCACTCACTAACTCCCCTATTTTTTATGATATAATTCAAGACGTTTCTGATCTATTCATCACGAGTAATAGGAAATAGGAATATGGAAAACAAGACAGGAATTCTCTACAATGACAATGTAGACCAATTGAAGCGGGACTGCGCCTCGACTGCACAATGTCGGAAGACCTGATACTCACTCGGGGTAAAAGAGCCGATTGCTGATAGTTATGATATCGATTGTGACCTTGTTTATACGGAGCTGAAAGAGATCATCAAGAAAGATTTCATCCCATTTGGACTCACTGTAAGATGAAGGGAAGGCAAAGGCTTGATTGAAGACATAGAGCTATTCCGGATTTCGGAAATAGAAGTGGCTACAATATGGGGTAAAAAAGCCAAAATAAGTGATTTTAGCGTATTCTGAAACACGGAAAAAAATCATTGGCTTATGTCAAATTGCTATAAAATATTTTAGAAAATGTATCGATAAAGATTTCAACAAATTTTCCCTTCTCGATAATTTTGGAATTTTCAATTTCCAAAGATTTAATTTTAGACTTAAGGGATTTGAATTCGGATAAAGCATTTTGAAACTCCGTATACAATAATTCAAATGCATCAAAAAGTTCATCACGGGAAGATGTACTTACTTGGCTTTCGACGTCGCTATCGTCGAACGAACTCCGGGCCATGAGAGCGAGATTATTTTGATCGATAAATTCATCGTCTTCGTCTTCATCGCTCCATGTTGCCACGAGGACCCCCTTTTTGGGTTTAGCATGGCAATGTTTAGCGAAGTGGCCTAGTTTTCCACATTGTCGACAAGAGTTGTCGAATTTCTTCATTTCGATCGAGATATCCTTCTTCCTCTGGTTTAATAAGGTTTGGAATTTATTAATATTCTTGGCATAATATGCCGCTTCTTCGTCGCTTTCTTCCACCGGGATTTCTTCTTTGTTTTTCGACATCTTAGCCTTCATGGCTAACGATCGTTCCTTCGGCTTTGGCTTAACATCTCGTGATTTTAACACGATCTCATAATTAATTAGCGAACCAACGAGGGCGCTAAAATAGAGCGTATTGAGATCTTTGGATTCCATAATTGTGGTCACGGTGCCATCCCATTCGTTAGGTAGTGATCGTAAAATTTTCTTGACTTTTTTACTACTAGATAATGGTTTTCCGAATGAAGCTAGTCCATTTGTGATAACCGAAAATGGGTCGAGCATGTTGGTGATGGACTCGTCACCTTTCATCATGAATAACTCGTAGTCATGGAGAATCATATTGATTTTTGTCTCCTTGACTTGAGTCGTCCCTTCGTGTGTGATTTCTAGAATTTTCCATATTTTTTTCGCACTCTCACACGATGAGATTCGATTGACCTATTCAGGATTTAAGGCACAAAATAAGAGTTGAGTAGCCTTACAATTTAGATGGTCATTTTTCCAATCGGCATCGTTGTATTCTTCGAAAGATTTGAGTGTACCGTCGGATTTGAAAGTAATTTTCGGGCCAAGGCAAATAATCTTCCAAATCTCTATATCGTAGGCACGAATAAAGATTGACATCTTTTTCTTCCATGTCAGATAATTTGAGCCATCAAAGAATGGTGGTCGGTTGAGAGTAAGGCCTTCGACAAGAGCAAATTGAAACGCCATTGGATCTTTTTATCCTCGGATGTTAAGCCATGTAGTGGAGTACCACTCTAATACCAATTGTTGGTTGCGGGATCGGATGTTGCGCCATGTTGCGGAAGCGTAAATAAAATTGCGGAAATTAAACGACACACAGATTTATAGAGATTCGGCTATAAACGAGCCTAAGTCCTCTCTCGGTATCTTTTTCTATAGGTTCAAGATAAAAACCTCCGCCCCTCTCTTCTATCGATTGAGGGATAACCGTTACAATCATGTCTTCTATTGGTCCGTGATAAACCACTCGTACTTGTCTTTGTGTCGGTCCAAGTTAAACCGTTTTCCTTTTCGTAGGACAAGGAATCAACCTCTCTAGCTTTCTATGGGTACTAGATAAACTTCACTTAGATTAGCGATTGCGATTCTAATAATGCCATATCCTTGATCCTAATAACACCGAATCCAATCGTATTTTTTCTTTTACCACCCGTGTATGATTTTGTGTATAACACTCAATCACTCAATGTAAGCTCAATATTACAACAACAATAATATCAATATGAATATCAGATGATTATCTCGTATGCTTGAAGTTGTTGTGCTTGAAACAATACCATAGAATGGTATTTATAGACTCCATCATCAAACTAGCCGTTAGCAGCCAGATCCATCATTACATACGCTATCTCCTCCACATTATGTACGTAAGCTTGATTACGTACGTTAAACTTGACAGGTTACGTACGTAAGCCTCTTCAAAAATCAGTCCAGGGAGTTATGTCATTTTGGTTACGTACGTTAATATACCATCTATTATGTACGTTAAGGCTTATGTCATTGCTGACGTCATATATCAATTGCATGCTTTTCTGACTTTGACTCCTCCAACGTTCACTTGGTTTGAACATGTTACGTACGTTAATAACACTCTATTACGTACATAGTATTCAATCATTTACGTACGGTATGCACTCTTGTTTACGTACGTTAGCTATGTCCAGAATGCCTTTTTGCAACTTCGTTTTCTTCGATTATTTCCTTCGCCTCTTCGCTGTTTTGTTTTGTTTATCAACTTTAATCATCAAAACACTTTTAATTTATGTATGGAACAAAATGTTCCAACAATATTCGTTACCGAACTAGGAGTAGTACCGACCATCCAGGGTCCCATAAGCCTTTATTGTGACAACTAAGGAGCCTAGGTCCCATCATAATTCCAAACATATACTCAGAAAATATCACCTAGTCAGAGATATCGTCAGACGAGGAGATATTACAATATGAAAAGTAGAAATGGAAGAGAATATTGAAGATCCACTTACCAAGCCTCTCTCACAAGGAAATCATGTTGAGCATGCTAGATCGATATGACTAGAAGTCATGAATGAATGGTCCTAGTGCAAGTGGGAGATTATTGGGAATAGTGCCATCGGACATTCGATGTGCCTATATTTGTAATTATTACATTTAAATAAAGTTATTTGATATCATTTATTACTCGTTGATTATTATAATGTGTGCATATTTAAATATTATAATAATCGAATAATAGTTATTCATGAATAATAAGATTATTCAGATGTCCCTGGTTCAATCGCGTTGTGTAGAGACTCAAGTGATTAATATACTAATATAAGTTTGATTGATAATCATCGGATGATTATGCATATGGTACGGATCAATATTATGGGTATTGGTTGGAGAACCAATACTGGACAGACCCCCATTGAGATCACTGCATGAAAATATCGTAAGTGAATCTCAATATAACAGTATATCAATAAATCCTTGAACCTGAGATTTTCATAGAGTCCAACATGATATGTCCAACGTCATCTGAAACATGGTGATCATAAAGGTTAGCGATCGGGATTAGTGGGAGTCATGTAGATGGCAATGAATAATCAAGATGGGGATTTGTCCCTCTATTTAGTATGAGAGATATCTGCTGGGCCCCTCGATAAGTAGGACTGAAGGAAATGCATCACCATACTTAAATGAAGAGTCATTTGATTCAATCAGTCTACTTAAGACCGAGAAAGCATTAGAACATAATAAGTATGACAATATCCATGACTTAGTTCAAATATGATATCACGCGGCAAAGGGATTTGACACTTTAAATGGTTTAATGGACTATAAACTTCTATTATTTGGGTAGTCATAATGTCTTGCCAGAGATTGCTTATGATTTAGTATTTAATAAGATATTAAATAATTGCCAACATAATATAATTCTTTTAGGTCACACATAGGACAACTATGTTGGAATATTTCATTCCAAATATTCATTATCGAGTTTTGATGATTAGTTGTTGAACAAAGAAAAACAATATGGAAGCAAAACAAAACAACGAAGAAGTCAAAGACGCAAAAAGTCATTCAATCTGGACAGCAAAGCTAGCGCACACTAGAGATCAAGGCTAGTGCATGCTACAAGATTAAGATAGCGCATGCTATAGGTGAAGGTTAACGCACACTATCGCAGAATGTGACCGTTGTGAAGACTTTCAACACAGAATGTCGCATGCACTGACATAGACATAGCGCATGCTATGAATGATATTTATCGCACACTAAATAGCATTTGAATTCAAATAAATGAACGTTGGAAGATTCAGAGCTGAAGTTAAAAGTTACAAACGGATATATGACGCAAGCAATGACGTGATATTAGCACACGCTACGAGAGAATACTAGCGCACGCTAACTGAAAGTATCAGAAGCTATTGGACTGAAGGAAAGAGCAGGTAATGCACGCAACATGCATATTAACGTATGTAATAGGGTAATAGCGCACGCTAAAGGAAGAGGCTAGTGCACGCTAAACTGTGTCTGCCAGTAACAGATAGTTAGAGGAAATTTCCTATAAATACCAAACCATTTGGTATCAAACAACACAACAACTTTGAGAAAATCATCTATACTTGTGATATCACTGTAAACATTCTTGTTGATGTATTTGAGCTTATATTGATAAGTGTTTAAGTGTTATACATGAAAATATACACGAGATGAGAAAGAAAGGATAAGATTAGATTCGGTGTTATTAGGATCAAGGATGTGGCATTATTAGAATCACAATCTATATCCACGTGAGGTTTGTCTAGTACCTATGTAAAGCTAGATAGGTTGATTCCTTATCCGATAGAAAAGGAAAACTATTTAACTTGGACCGACAAAAAGACAAGTGTGTTATAGTTTATCTCGGACCGATAGAAGACGAGATTGTAACGGTAATCCCTCGACCGATAGAAGAGAGGTGCAGAGATTTATCTTTAAGATAAGGAAAAGAATATGGAGAGAGGACGTAGGCACGTTTGGCCGAACCTCTATATATCTTGTGTCATTTATCTTTTCGCACTTTAAATCGCTTCCGCAAAGTGCAAAGAGTTTCATAACTCTGATATACTCCGCGCCTATCTCAAAACAACGAAGATACCGATAATCTTGCTCCAACAATTGGTATCAGAGCACGTATCCATATAAATCGGCTTAACATCCGAGGAAGATCCTATGGCATTTCAACTTGCCCCAGTTGAAGGTCTAGATCTAAATAGACCTCCATTCTTTGATAGATCTAACTTCATGACATAGAAGAAGAAGATGTCGATATTTATTCGAGCCTATGACATCGAGCTATGGAAAGTAATCTGTCTTGGTCCAAAAATTCCAACGAACTCCAATGGTACTCTCAAATCTTTTGAAGAATATGATGATACAGATTGGAGAAATGACCATTATAATTGCAAAGCAACACAATTATTATATTGTGCTTTAAATCCGGAAGAACACAACCGGATATCACCGTGTGATAGTGCCAAAGAAATATGGAAGATGCTAGAAATCACACACGAAGGCACAAATCAAGTCAAGGAGACGAAGATTAACATGCTTCTCCATGACTACGAGCTATTCCAAATAAAAGACGACGAATCCATTACAATAATGCTCAACCGATTTTCAGTTATTACGAATGGATTGGCTTGTTTCGGAAAACCCCTTTCAAGTAGTGAAATAGTAAAGAAGATCCTATGATCACTGCCTCTGGAATGGGAGGGAACGGTGACGGCGATTATGGAATCGAAAGATCTAAATGATCTTGATTTATCACCCTTGTGGGTTCGCTAATAAATTAAGATATTGTACTAAAATCTCGGGACGCAAAGCCAAAGCCGAAAGAAAATTCAATATCTTTAAAAGCTAAGATGTCTCGCAAAGAAGAAATCCTGGTCGATGAAAGTGATGAGGAATCGGCATATTATGCCAAGAATATTAATAGGTTTCAAGAACTTATTGAACCGGAGAAAAAAGAACATCAAATCGGGCGAATCTAAGAAATTCGACAACAACTGCCGAATCTGTGGTAAACCAGGCCATTTTGCTAAAAATTGCCGAGGCGCAAATCATACGATGGAAGTACTCGTTGCAACATGGAGCGATGAAGATGAAGATGATGATGTCAATCAAAATAATCTCGCTTATGTCATGAAGTTCATTCGATGAAAGCGTCGTCGAAAGTCAGGTTAGTACATCCTCTCGAGATGAATTATTTGAAGCATTCGAATTATTGCATACCGATTTTCAAAATGCTTTATCCAAAATAAAATCCCTTCAGGCTAAAAATAAACTATTGGAAACCGAAATTTCCAAAATTCTTGAAAAAGGAAAATCTTTAGAAACCGATCATTCAAATTGTCTTGATATTGAAAATAAATTAAAGAATGATCTTTTGAAAGTTCAAGATAAACTTAAAACTTAAACGAACAAATTTTCTCTCGGAAACGAGAAATTTAAAAATATGCTTTCTGTTAAAAAATATACGTTAAATAAACAGGTGTTAGGATTCAAACCGCATAATAAAAATGAATCCTTAAACTTAAAAATACCCTGTTGCGATAAATGTTAAAAACTGGGCATCATATTTCAAATTGCAAAATCCCACGTCGGACGAAATTTTTTTAAGAAAATTTGGATCCCTAAATGAACCAACTTTCCAAATATCGTCTATATTTCAAAAGAAAACCAACTATCGGTTGGATCCCCAAAAATCAAAATTAAATATTTCATCAATTGGCATCTTTATATTTGATATTTTCAAATCGATATTTAACTCAGGGAGAGTTGTTATATTTTTAATGGGGAGATATATTTGTCAGTGGGAGTTTACCCATTTCAGCATACATTATAATTTTATTATCGATTTTATCCTCTTATATGCACTTTTTGCTGATAACAAAAAGGGGGAGAAGAATGGTATAAGGTGAGAAAAATAAAAGAACGGGAGAAAAAGAGTCATGGAAGAATGACGAGAAAAATAAAAACATTTACCGATCAGGAAAAGACAAAGGAGAAAGTCGAAAAGATGAAAAAGAAAAGGAGGAGTTGAAAATGAGAAGTAGTTGAAAAGAAGAAAAGAAAATATGGGAAGGAACTAACGAAACGAACAAAGCCGAAACTTTTATCTGTAGTTTTTATATTTTGCAGGTTTATCCCATTCAAGAGTGTTGTTTTGTAATCATCAAGAGGGGGAGATTGTTGGAATATTTTATTTCAAATATTCATTATCGAGTTTTTATGATTAGTTGTTGAACAAAGAAAAACAACAAGGAAGCAAAACAAAACAACGAAGAAGTCGAAGACGCAAAAAGTCATTCAATCTGGACTGCAAAGCTAGCGCACACTAGAGATCAAGGCTAGCGCACGCTACAAGATGAAGATAGCGCATGCTATAGGTGAAGGTTAATGCACGCTATCGCAGAATGTGATCGTTGTGAAGACATTCAACACCGAATGTCGTATGCACTGACATAGACATAGCGCACGCTATGAATGATATTTAGCGCACGCTAAAGAGCATTTGAATTCAAACAAATGAACGTTGGAAGATTCGGAGCTGAAATTAAAAGTTATAAAAAGATATATGACGCAAGCAATGACGTGATATTAGCGCACGCTACGGGAGAATACTAGCGCACGCTAACTGAAAGTATCAGAACCTACTGGACTGAAGGAAAGAGCAGGTAACGCACGCAACATGCATATTAATGTACGTAACAGGGCACTAGCGCATGCTAAAGGAAGAGGCCAGCACACGACAAACTGTGTCTGGCACTAACGGCTAGTTGGAGGAAATTGCCTATAAATACCAAACCATTTGGTATCAAACAACACAACAACTCTGAGCAAATCATCTATACTTGTGAGTAAACATTCTCTTTGTTGTATTTGAGCTTATATTGATAAGTGTTTGAGTGTTATACATGAAAATATACACGAGAGGAAAAAGAAAGGATAAGATTTGATTCAGTGTTATTAGGATCAAGGATCCAACATTATTAGAAAAACCAAACCAAACCAAACATACCCAGTATATCCCGCTCAGAGCAGGGTCTGGGGAGGGTAGGATGTACGCAGACCATGCCCCTACTTTTTACGGTAGGGAGGCTGTTTCCGTGAAGACCCCCAACTTAGTACACAACAAAATATTGAGTGATAAATACAAAGATGCATATGATTCAAAAAAACTCAAATACCTTACTTGAGCCCATGGCTTAATACACATGGGGCTTACCTATGAGGAATTTAGCTACTTCACCCTCGATGAACTCTGCTCTAACCGAAAGGGGGTTGACTCCGCACACAGCTCCCTGTCAAAAATAAACCACATGCAAAAGCCGCTAGGATAAAATATAACATAAAAATAAAAATGCAATGCTCTAGGTCAAAGCTAACCGAGACAACCCAACCATGAGACTTTCTACCACAGAACTTCTCCCTAAAGAAGAATCCTCAACTCTGATTTGGCGCCTCCAAGAGCACCTATCAATAGTCATGGTCTCGGATAAGTTTAAGGCCTTCAAATATAATCTCAACTGCTCCTCCCATGTCCTCCTCGGTCTACCTCTCCTACTCCCCCTACAACCAATAAACTCTCGACCCTCCTCACTGGGGCAAAGGCCAGCCTCCTGCGGACGTGGCCAAACCATCTCAATCTCCCTTCCCTAACTTTTGCTGAAATGGGCGCCATTTCTAGCGCACTCCTGAAAATCCCATTCGGGATTCTATCCAACTTTGTGCGACCACACGACCAACGTAACATTCTCATTTCAGCCGCTTCCAACTTACTCTCAAGCAACTTCTTCATCGCCCAACATTCATAGCCATACAACATTGCAGGTCTGATTGCCGCCCTATAGAATTTACCCTTCAACTTTAGAGGGACTTTCTTGTCGCACAGGACCCCTGTCGCTGCTCTCTACCTTAGCCACCCCGCCTTGATACGATGAGCGACATCATCTTCAAACTCACCTTCCTTTTGAATGATCGAACCCAAATACTTGAACTTATCCGTACGGGGTACGATATGATCAACAATCATTACCTCTACTACTTCCTCGTTGGTCTCACCACTAAAATTACACCAGAGATACTCGATCTTAGACCGGCTCACATGCAAGCCCTGGGATTCTCTTAGACCTCCATAACTCCAACTCCGCATTCACCTCCCTCCTCGTCTCCGCCAGTAACACAATGTCGTCAGCAAAAAGCATGCACCACGGGATGCCATCTTGTATCCCCCGCAAAATGACGTCAAGGATTAGAATGAAGAGAAGAGGGCTTAGCGCCGACCCCTGGTGCAGCCCTATCTCAACTGGGAAATACTGGGTGTCACCAACATGGGTCCTAACGCAAGTCCTAGCTTGGGAGTACATGTCTTGGATCGCCCTAACGAATGGCGACGACACCCTCCTCTCTTCTAGGCTCCTCCAAATAACATCACGCGGAATGCTATCATAAGCCTTCTCTAGATCAATGAACACCATATGGAGGTCTTTACGCCGCTCTCTAAACTTATCCATAAGGCATCTCACGAGATGAATGGCCTTAGTCGTGGGCCTCCCCGGCATGAAGCCAAATTGGTTCTCTGAGATCTCAACTTCTCTTCTGACCCTGCATTCCACCACTCTTTCCCAAAGTTTCATAGTATAACTGAGGATTTTAATACCCCGATAGTTACTACAACTCTGAGCATCGCCTTTGTTCTTGAAAAAATGCACTACAAAACTACGTCTCCACTCTGCCGGCATCTTGGAATCTCTGAGGAGGATGGTGAACAGCTCTACTAGCCACTAAATTTTTATTTCCCCCAGACAAAGTCACACCTCAATAGGGATCTGATCCGGCCCTACAGTCTTAGCCCTACCCATCTTCATTAGGGCACTCTTAACTTCCTCCTTGCTGATGCTCTCACAGGAACTAAATGAATGAGCAGAATATTGACTAACTCCTTGCACCACTACCGATTTGTTTCCCCTTGCCTCATTGAAAAGTTCAAAAAAATACCTATTCCACCTCTCCTTAATAGCAACATCGTTCACTAACACTTGGCCCAAATCATCCTTAATATACTTAACGGGACCTAGGTCGTGCCAGCCTCTCTCCCTAGCTTTCGCTAGTTTAAAGATAGCATTCACTCCTTATTTGGTGTCTAGGTGCCTGTATATCTCCTCGTATCCCTTACCTTTAGCCTTAGCCACTGCCTTCTTAGCCTCTCTTTTCTCCACCTTGTAAGCTACAATCTTCGTGATTCTCTCCTCCCCAACACTAACCGACAAAATCTCCTTAAAGAGCGCTTGTTTAACCTTAAATATCTTTTGAACCTCCTCATTCCACCACCATGCCTCCCTAGGTCCACTATACCTTCCCGAAGAAACCTCTACCACCTTCTCGCCCACACTCCTAATAGCACTGGCCATGCATCCACATAAAGTTAGCATCATGCCCCCACAAAAAACCTCCTTTGCGGGTCAGAGACTCCCTGAATTCTGCCGCCTTCTCACTCTTCAGATACTTCCAAAGAATCCTAGGTCTAGCTTCTCTAGCCCTGCTATCAACACGACATCCCATGGATAAATCCATAGCCAGCAGTCAGTGTTAAGAAGCACAAGCCTCGCTCCAAAACACCTTGCAGTCTACGCACGCCTTGGCATCACGACTGCGTAAAAAAAGGTAGTCAATTTGCGTGTTGTGCCCCCCACTACCGAAGGTGATGAGGTGCTCAGCTCTCTTCTGAAAAACAGAGTTAGCAATTACCAACTAATGCGCAGTAGCAAACTCCAATCGTAATCTATATCCACGTGAGGTTTGTATAGTACCCATAGAATGCTACATAGGTTGATTCCTTGTTTGATAGAAAAGGAAAATGGTTTAACTTGGACCAACAAAAATAAAAGTGTGTTACAGTTTATCTCGGACCGATAGAAGATGAGATTGTAACGGTAATCACTCAACCAATAGAAGAGAGGTGCAGAGGTTGATCTTTAATCTAAGGAAAAAGATATGAAGAGAGGACGTAGGCACGTTTAGCCGAACCTCTATATAACTTGTGTCGTTTATCTTTCCGCACTTTAAATCGCTTCCGCAAAGCACACATAGTTTCATAACTCTTATATACTCCGTGTCTATCTCAAAACGGCGAAGATACTGATAATCTTCGGGATAATCGAAAGCCTCGAATATCTTTCCCAACTGGAAAAGCCAACCATCCCAGCCCAACATATCCACAACACCGGCGAATCGAGGGGTATTCATACGAACTACCTCGCGAAGCCATTGATTTACGCCGATGTTCTGATTCGCGTCAATACTACGTTGCACCGCCTGGGTCAACTAAGTCATTTGAGTTGCTACTTGTTGCAGTATAGTAGCAACACCCAAGCCAATATCGTTCCCAGCAATATTCTCTCGATCCCGGGTCTGACCCCCGTGGCCATAAGTACCACGGTTGCGACCACGGCCTCTGCCCCTCGGCATAATAACAAGCAACAACTTAACGTAACTAAAATCACATAATCACACACAACAACGATTACAACACACATGCAATCCACTCACAGATGATCGAATGCAAAAGTTAGACCTAACGCGAAAAAATTGCAATCCAAAACTCCTGTACACTCTGATTAGCGTGCGCTCCAACAAAGACCTAGCGTGCGCTAGCCATGCCATGTTAGCATGTGCTAGCTCTACACTTGGAGTGCGCTAACTGTTCTAATCCGGCAACATATTCATGAACATATACCAAATAATACCAAAAGATGAAGGTTACAAGTAAACAACAACATACGAATCCAGACGCCGACAGTTCACACCATTATAACATTACACAGATAATCATCAGAAGTTTAATAACATTCCATACCGAGTCTCCACCTCTCGTCCAAGAGAACTATCTCGACGAGTGCATACCGCACTCAGCGTTCACACCACCACTATAATCACAACTCTGAGCATTATAGCCAATAATAACATCCTCACTACATACATTTTAACCGAAATTCATGAAACCAAAAAGTTGAAAGCGAAAGTCACGACTCAAGTAAATTTTTGATAGACCTCGTTTGAATGTTTAAAAATCAAATTTTGAAAATTTGCAATGCAAGATAAAAATAAAATATATGTAGTTTGAATTCTCAAAATTTTCGGCCTCGAGGTTGTTGTTGCCCAAAAAATTTATCCGAAGATTAATACTGCTGGATGACGGACAACAAACAACAATTGCGGGAGCACTTCCGAGAGAAGATAAATAATACAAGATTTGCCAGGTTTGTTAGGCCCGGGCTTGAATGCTCTCGCGAGATGATATTAATACAAATATTCGTGGATACAAGTATTAATGAGAGAAATCTAAATACAATGAGTGTAAAAAGACTCTGTTAATCCGTCTCTTGAGCGAAGCTCGGTGTTCTTCGTCCCCGCCGATCGTCTGCCTGATGAGAGAGGCCGGGAGAAGTAAGATCGAATGATAGCTGTTGCCAAGAGTTGGAGATAGCCAAGTGCTGTGTATTTTGCTTGTGAAATGCGAGAATGCCAGAGGGCAAATACAAATGCAGGGTGCCTTGTATATATAGGGGAAGCCGGGTCTTGTCCTTTGGTGGGCGATCGCCTTCCGGCCATTATAATAATGGGGCGATCGTCCGCCGGCCAATATTATAATGGGGCGATCACCCAGGCTGTCGGGCTAAAGTCCAAGGAAGATGCTGGCAGTCTTCCTAAAGTCCAAAGCTCCAGTAGGCAGCCAGCTGGGCGGTCCAATGAGCGGCCAGCACGCGTCCGGATTCAGTCACACGCGGCCCTACTGACAGCTTTCGGCGGCTTGTCGGCTGGTGGAAAGATTCTGCCAGGCTGTGGTCATTGACCCGTGATTCGCGGATCTTGTCCCGGCCCTTGCACGTGGTGCCAGTCTTGAGGCTCGGCCTTTGCCGACCGGATGGCCATCGGCCCTGATCGTCATGAGGCGGTCGTCCCTAGCTGGTCATCAGAGGTCGCCATCGGCCAGTTGCTGAGGGTCGGCATTGGTCGGTCACCAAGGGTCGGTCGGCAAGTGCCGAGAGATGATCGTCTCCAGACGGTCGCCAGGAGTCGGTCGCCGAGTACCAAGAGGCGATCGTCTCCAGTCGGTCGCCAGGAGTCGGTCTCCGAGTATCGAGAGGCGATCGTATTGATGTCGATCGCTCGGCACCGGGATTCGTCCTGGGACCTTCGGTTGGTCAGTCTAGCTTGTCCGCTGGGTAAAGGCTCGGTCGCCTGATCGCTGGTCGGCAGTTCTGCCTTGGCCGCTCGGCAGTGACTCGGTCGCCCGACCTCCGAGGCGATCGCCGGTCGGAAAGTGTTAATTCTTGACACAACAATTGCCCCCCAGCTTGCTCCTATGTTGAAGACATGGGGCGAGGTGGTTCTTGCTGGCGATCGTGTAAGGAAGAGGACGGGCGATCTGAGCTGACTTAGGATTCGGACTTGGGCTATCATGGTCGATTGGCTAGCTATCTTTCGGTCTTGTACCTGCAAAAACGACATTGGCCGATCCCCCACGGAAACTTGGTGGTTTCGCTTGTTTGAGGAATCGTGCACAGTCGCGGAGATCGATGGACCGACTCCATGACCGTGTCTTGGTGCGCGAAGACATTGAGTGTCTCGTGACTCACTTTATTATGAGGGTCCTCTGTTAGGCTGCGCCTCGCCTCGTATTTAAACGAAGGGCGTGCGGTCTCAGTCTAGAGGAGTCCTTGCGCGGGGCAGCGTCGGATGAATCAACTCCACCTTCGCGGCTTGTTAGCTCTGCTTCCACCTCGGCCAGCCATGGAGATGGCCGACCTCGACGGTGTACGTTGAGACGGGGTTGTGGCATGGGTCCACTGATTAATGTTGGAGAGCCCTCAGACTACGCCGGCCTCGTATTTAAACGAAGGGCGGGCGATCTCGGCCGAAAGGGACCTTGCATGGCCGAAGCAGCCGGTTCCATCGACTGCCAGGGCCATGGCTTTATGATGTGCGGTGGAGGCGATCGCGAGCCTTAGTTCCTCATGTTAAATGCTGGACTGTAGATGGCGATCGTGTCCTCCGGATTGCTGATGATGTAGCGTGATGATCGGCGATCGGGCCGGAAGACTGGCGATCGTCGCTCGGCAGCCGATCGCTTTATTCGTAGGTCGATATCGGCGATCGGGCAGGAGTTAGTCCCTCATTTAAAATGGTGGAATGTAGGCGGTGAGCGAGTCCTCCGGCACTGCTTGATAGTAGCGATCGGGCTGGGAGACTGGAGGTCGCCGCGCGGGCGCCGATCGCTCTACTCCTAGGCTAAGAAGAAACCTCTGCCTGGACAGGAAATATGCGGCTCTAGCCCGGAAGGCTGCGTAGGTCGTCGGTTGGGTCTTCGTGAGATGCCTGAACATAGGCGAGAAGCCCTGGAAACCTCCTAGGACCGCGTATAGGGCGGTCTCATCGTTTACGGGCTCGCCGTTGAGGATGATCACGACTACCCGGTCGATGTAGTCCGAGTCGGACTCCTCCTCTCCCTGCTTGATTTGCATCATGCGAAGGCGACCTTCTGGCTGGACGACCCTGGTGGCGAAGTGTTCCGTGAAGACGTGCGCCAACTCGTTAAAGAAGCCAATGGACCGAGGTGGCAATGAGGTGTACCACCGGTGGGCGAGGTCATCTAGCGTCAGAGGGAACATTCGGCACCGGGTCGCGTCCGATGCCCCACACCCGGTCATGTAGATGTTGAACTTCCTCAGGTGCGTCTGGGGGTCCGATCGCCCCTCGTACACGGGTGTTTGCGGGGGAGCGATCCTGTGCTGCACGGGGGCGAGCTCAATGTCGATCGCGAGCGGCTCGCTCGGCTCGGCGATCGTCTTCATGGCGCCTGCCCCGGATTGCAGGAGCGCCTTCATGTCGTCGATCTGACGTTGCATCGCAGCTATCGCCGTGGCTCGGTCGCTTTCCGATCGGCTTTGGGGGCGGGAGACGAGGCGATCGTGTACCGATCTCCGGACTCCGCTGCTGCCGACCTCGGCAATTTGGCGAGGGGGAGCCAGACGGCTGGGCTGCCTTCTGGGAGCCGGGTAGGCTGAGCTCCTGGTGACGGACTCAAACTCCATCGTCTCGTAGCTGGGGCCGGACTGCCCCGGTCGCCAGGTCGGGTCACTGCCCAGGCGATCGAAGACAGAGGTGCCCCGGCTGCCGATCGCCTCTTCTTGCGGACGAGAGCCTCCTGGCGATCGCCCGGCCAGTAACGCCTTGAGTTTCCGCTTGGACTTCCGTCGGGCGGCCGAGGGGGTGATAGAGGGAGGCGCATTGAGAGCACTCCGTCGCTCCTGAAGGGCGGCTATGGCCTCTTCGATCTGTTCATTGGTTCGGAACTGATCGAGCGAGAGGCTTGGGCCGCCGTCCAGGGACGGTATCGAGCGTCTCTGACCGCGGCGGCTACCTTCCACCATCGGTTGCGGCTCGGACTGGGACGGAACGGGGGGTCTGGACGGCTGGTCAGCGGCTTTCTTCGACGCGGAGGCGGAAGACATGATTTCTGAAAGATTTCTTTGAAGTGCAGTGAGTGTCACTTCAAGTATCTGCCCCGAGAACAGCGAGTGTTCTTCGGGACGGTAGGTATAGAAATTCGAGGGTTGGATGCCCTCCTTCTAGCGCCAATTGTTGTTGCCCAAAATATTTATCCGAAGATTAATACTGCTGGATGACGGACAACAAACAACAATTGCGGGAGCACTTCCGAGAGAAGATAAATAATACAAGATTTGCCGGGTTTGTTAGGCCCGGGCTTGAATGGTCTCGCGAGATGATATTAATACAAATATTCGTGGATACAAGTATTAATGAGAGAAATCTAAATACAATGAGTGTAAAAAGACTCTGTTAATCCGGCTCTTGAGCGAAGCTCGGTGTTCTTCGTCCCTGCCGATCGTGTGCCTGATGAGAGAGGCCGGGAGAAGTAAGACCGAATGATAGCTGTTGCCAAGAGTTGGAGATAGCCAAGTGCTGTGTATTTTGCTTGTGAAATGCGAGAATGCCAGAGGGCAAATACAAATGCAGGGTGCCTTGTATATATAGGGGCAGCCGGGTCTTGTCCTTTGGTGGGCGATCACCTTCCGGCTATTATAATAATGGGGCGATCGTCCGCCGGCCAATATTATAATGGGGCGATCACCCGGGCTGTCGGGCTAAAGTCCAAGGAAGATGCTGGCAGTCTTCCTAAAGTCCAAAGCTCCAGCAGGCAGCCAGCTGGGCGGTCCAATGAGGGGCCAGCGCGCGTACGTAGTCAGTCACACACGACCCTACTGACAGCTTTCGGTGGCTTGTCGGCTGGTGGAAAGATTCTGCCAGGCTGTGGTCAATGACCCGTGATTCGCGGATCTTGTCCCGGCCCTTGCACGTGGTGCCAGTCTTGAGGCTCGGCCTTTGCTGACCGGATGGCCATCGGCCCTGATCGTCATGAGGCGGTCGTCCCTAGCTGGTCATCAGAGGTCGCCATCGGCCAGTTGCTGAGGGTCGGCATTGGTCGGTCACCAAGGGTCGGTCGGCAAGTGCCGAGAGATGATCGTCTCCAGTCGGTCGCCAGGAGTCGGTCGCCGAGTATCGAGAGGCGATCGTATTGATGTAGATCGCTCGGCACCGGGATTCGTCCTGGGACCTTCGGTTGGCCAGTCTAGCTTGTCCGCTGGGTAAAGGCTCGGTCGCCTGGTCGCTGGTCGGCAGTTCTGCCTTGGCCGCTCGGCAGTGACTCGGTCGCCCGACCTCCGAGGCGATCGCCGGTCGGAAAGTGTTAATTCTTGACACAACAGAGGTCATCATACGAAAATTATTTAAAACCATTGGGTACAAATGGGTCTTCAAAAAGAAGAAAGACATGGATGATAATCTGCAAGCTTATAAAGCTAGACTAGTGGCAAAAAGTTATAGATAGATTCATGGTGTTAACTATGATGAGATTTTTTCGCCAGTAGTCATGCTTAAATCAATTAGAATTTTATTTGCCATTGCCGCACATTATGATTATGAAATATGGCAAATGAAAGTCGAAACAACGTTACTCAATGGTTACTCGAGGATGTGTACATGACACAACCTGAGTTTTTTTTCATCCAGACAATTCTAAAAAGGTTTGCAAGCTTCAAATCCATTTATGGGTTGAAGCATGCTTCTCGGAGCTGGAATCTTTGTTTTGATGAAACTGCCAAAGAGTTTGGGTTTATTCAAAATAAAGATGAACCATGTGTGTATAATAAGGTTAGTGGGAGCATAGTTGTTTTCTTAGTATTATATGTAGAGGACATATTACTCATTGGAAATGACATACCCACCTTACAGACAGTCAAGACTTGGTTGGAAAGTTGTTTCTCAATGAAAGACTTAGGAGAAGTTGCTTACATTCTTGGGATACAAATCTATAGAGATAGATCAAAGAGAATGATTGGTCTGAGTCAATGTACATACATTAACAAAATATTGAAGAGGTTCAATATGCAAGACTCAAAGAGAGGACTCTTGCCAATGTCACATGACATTCATCTGAGTACGACTCTGAGTCCTTCGACTCCTGATTAGCGAGCCCACATGAGCAAGATTCCATATGATTCGGCCATTGTATCGATCATGTATGCCATGATTTGTACTCGACTAGATGTATCGTTTACTCTTAGCATGACAAGTCGATACCAATCAAATCCAGGTGAAAGTCACTGGACATCAGTGAAAACCATCCTAAAGTACTTAAGAAGAACTAAGAATGCTTTCCTAATTTATGGAGGGGTGGAAAACGAACTGTCTGTAAATGGTTACGCTGATGCAAGTTTTAAAACCAACATAGACGATTTTCAATCGGAAACTGGTTGTGTGTTTGTATTGAATAGAGGTGTTGTGAGTTGGAAGTCCAAGAAAATCACAGTTGCTGATTCTGTAACAGAAGCTGAGTACCAGGCAGCATCAGATGCAGCTAAGGAAGCCATATGGATTAAGAAGTTCTTTACCGAACTAGGAGTGGTACTGACCATCTAGGGTCCCAAAAGCTTTTATTGTGACAATAATGGTGCTATTGCACAGCCTAGGTCTCATCATAATTCCAAATATATACTCAGATAATATCACCTAGTCAGAGAGATCGTCGGACGAGGAGATAGTACAATATGCAAAGCAGCAATGGAAGAGAATGTTGCAGATCCACTTACCAAGCCTCTCTCACAAGAAAAGCATGTTGAGCATGCTAGATCGATAGGACTAAAAGTCATGAAAGAATGGTCCTAGTGCAAGTGGGATATTATTGGGAATAGTACCCTAGGACATTCGATGTGCCTAGATTTGTTATTGTCACATTTAAATAAAGTTATTTGATATCATTTATTTCTCATTGATTATTATAATATGTGAATATTTCAATATTATAGTAATTTAATAATACCTATTCACGAATAATAAGATTATTTATATGTCCCTGGTCCAATCGTGTTGAGTAGAGACTCAAGTGATTAATATACTAGTATAAGTTTGATTGATAATCATCAGATGATTATGCATATGGTGCGGATCAATCTTATGGGTATTTAGATCACTGCATGGAAATGTCATAAGTGAATCTCAATATAACAGTATGTCAATAAATCCTTGAATCTGAGATTATCATAGAGTCCAACATGATAACTGCTATGCCTTGACGTAATCCAACGTCATCTGAAACATGGTGATCATAAAGGTTAACGATCGGATTAGTGGGAGTCATGTAGAGGGCAATGAATAATCAAGATGGGGATTTGTCCCTCTCTGTAGTGAGAGAGATATCTGCTGGGCCCCTCGATAAGTAAGACTGAAGGAAATGCATGGCCATGCTCAAATGAAGAGTCATTTAATTCAATCAGTCTACTTATGATCGAGAAAGCATTTGAACATAATAAGTATGACAATATCCATGACTTAGTTCAATATGATATTGCGCGACAAAGAGTTTTGACACGTTAAATTGTTTAATCGACTATAAATTTATACTATTTGGGTAGTCATAATGTCTTGCTAGAGACTGCTTATGATTTATTATCTAATAAGGTATTAAATAATTGCCAACATAATATAAGCCTTTTGGGTCACACATTCGACAACTAAAGACAAGCAAGAATAATTAATAGATATAATATTGGATATTATATTTATTAAAGAAAATAAATAATGAGTAATATATAATATAGGATATTATATATTATATTATTTAATTATATCAACTGAGAAAGATAAATATAATATTAGATATTATATTTATTAGAGGATTAAATAATAAGTAATATATAATATAAGATATTATAAGTATTGTATTATTTAATAAGTTGAGGGGCAACTAAGCAAATATTAGTGTTTGACTCTAGGGTTTACTTAGTATAAATATAAGGTCTCGGACAAGGAGTTGTCATAAGAAAAATTACACAACCCTAATTTTTCTAAGACAGAAATCGGCCTCCTCTCCTTCCCCAATTAGCCGAACTGTACTCTCAGTCCGGGGAGTCATCTCGGCCATCTCCTTCTTCCCTTAGTTGATTTTGATCAACAGTAAAAATCCTTCTGGCAAGGAATTATTTGTTGTAGTGTTTATCAACTTTATTCGTAAGGATCTAGCAATCCGGCTTATACCAGTTGTTCGTGTGTGGATCACCGAAAGAGGAAGAGGATCAGCTTCTGGTTCGCGTTCACATCCGTTCTTCTAATTAAGGTAATTTGACGATCCCTTAATAAATTAATTAAATCACTGCATGTAGATCCTCGTATGGTTTTTTTGTTAATTTATTCCGATGCGTTTTGCCCATATTTATTGTATTAGATACACGTAAAATCCAAAAAAGTATTGTCAAATACGAGGGTTTTTATTGGTTTTCGCCATCAAACGATCCGATAGAAGTGATTGTGAATGTTCTTAAGCCTTTTCTGTGATCCTTTAGCGAATTACCCCATCAAAAGTAGTCGGCTAATCCATTGTTAGTTAGGGAGTCTTCCCCATCAAAGGCTCTTGTTATTAATAAGAGCAATCACGATTTTAGGATTTACCGCCATCAAATGGTTTTCTTTTAATTGTGAGCTATCGGTGTTTTACAACCATTAATTCTTTGAGTATCGAAACTAATGATTAATTACATGTGTGTCGGTGATTCTAAATTACCATATCATTGTCATAATAGTAATCTCTAGAAAATCCAACCTTAAATTCTTAGTTTTTAACATTTCGCAATTAATTTAATTTTCTACACTAGTGATTATAATCTTCCTCTCAATCGAATTATTCGCAGTGTTTAAATTTATTTTGTTGTTGTTGATTCGACATTTTCTTAATGAAATTAAACTTTAAACTAATTTCAACTCCTCGAGAGATCAACCTCGAGTTACTTATTGTTTTACTACAAAAACGATTCGTACACTTGCGAGTTTATAATTTGTTCATCAAGGACGCAGCTTCAATCTGTGTCAGAAGAAGCAAGTCAAACAAGCCTACAGTCAATCTATGTGAATGACTTGAGCTACGGTTTGCTGTATCAATCTGTGTGACCGATACAGTGACAGGTTTAATTAAAATCATACAATTGTGTACGCCTTGATTTTAATAAAATTTTTACTCCTGTGTCGAGGACCTGTGGACGTTGAGGGGTTTATCTCGAACCACATTAAACCTGTATTATTTCCTGTTGTCCTGTTTATTTCTTTCTGCCTGTGATTTTTAGTATTCTTGCTTTGAAAATCCTGTAAGCATCAAGCTACAAGAAACTATCAGTATTGCTGTATTTACAGCAACTTAGTCTAAAGACTTCCGCTACGCAAATAACTTCGAAAAAGGATACAGCTTATTCAACCCCCTTCTAAGTTGTGCGCTATGTATACTGTGACCAACAAGTTTCTACAAAGAATCATTCGATTCTTAACCTGAATCAGATCCAAATCACTATCTTTTGAAAACTCCATCTGTTTAATCATCCTACTATCATTATGGATACATCAATGATCAACAAGGTTCCTACGTTCTCTATTAACGAATTTGATGACTGGAGAATTAGGATAGAAGCTCATCTTGCCGCTATGCACGAATAAATGATCTTCGTGATACAAGAAGGACCTATCAAAATTACGAAGGTCAATCCAGCCGCAAGAATGGAAGGACAGCCTCATGCAGCAATGCTTGAGAAAGACACGGATCAATGAACGACCGATGATCGCAAGCATTCGAATCTGGACAACATGGCCAAGAATGTGCTATTTGTAACACTTGACAAAGGCACATTCTCTAAGGTAAAGAGCTGTAAGACAGCCAAAGAAATCTGGGAGAAACTCAAGTTAATTTGTGAGGGAACTGAGCTCTCAAAAGAAAACAAGATTTCAAAATTCACTCAGCAATTCGATTCCTTTGAAATGAGACTAAAGAAACACTTGAGGACCTTGACCTCAGATTTACCAGCATTGTCGGTGAACTTGAAGCATTGGGGGTAAAGTGTATACCCAGAAGGAGAAAAATATTAAAATATTTAGATCACTCCCTGCCCCATGGGACATTAAAACCACAACCATGCATGTGTCCTGTAATTTAAATGATATACTACGTTTGATATTTTCTCTGACCTCAAAGCTTTTGAGTATGATATTGACAGGAGAGAAAAGGCCGAGGAATCTCCCGTAAAAACTATAGCACTGTCAGTTGTATCTGATAGGAGACATGGTTCGGAACCCAGCACCTCCAAAGCCAATGACAGTGATGACGATATCCTGTCACAAGATAAAATGGCACTGCTAATGCACAAATTTCGGAAGTTCGTCAAGAAATCCGGAAAGACTCCCTACAAATCCAAAAGTTCAACAAGGTAAGCACTGAAGCACCATCATCTGGAGATTCTAACTTATGCTACAACTGCAGGAAACCAGGACACTGTGCAAATAGATGCCTGTATCCAAAAGTACAGAAGTTGCCAGAAGTCGAGCAACAGGAAAAAGGATGAGAAAAGACGGATCTGGAGGAATAAGCTTAAAGCACTAATAGGAGAATCAGACAGCACACCAGCACCCATCAAAATAGAGGAATGCCTACAGGCAATAACTGATAGTGATTCATCAGACGATGAAATTGAAGATAAAGCCTATATGTGCTTTATGGCGAATGATGATGAAGAAGATGACAGTGATGACGAGGTAAGATCATCTTCTGTAAATCCTATAAATACATCACATACTTTTGAAAACATGATGAATGAGTTTAGAACCATTTAAAAGGCCCATGAAATGCTTAAATAAGAAAACATACAACTCACACTTTCAAACGTACAGCTGAAATATGAAAATGACTTGCTCAAAAACAACTATGAAAATATGTCTTTGGATTGCGAAAACAGCAAGGTCATTCATGAAAAACTCATGGAAAGCAACATCAACTTACAATTGAGCTAATTAAAGCAAAATCTCATAATGAATGTAAGACAAATGATTATGCTTTACTCGAAGCAAAAATACAGCTTCTCGAGAAAAGAGAAGGAAAACTCGAGACCATCCTCAAATCTTTTGAAAAATCATCTAAGAAGATGGAAGACATTCTAAGCAGTGGACAGTATGTCCATGACAAACGTGGCTTAGGATATGACTCATTCTCCAATAAAGGCAAGTCTAGTTCGGTGTTTGTCAAAGGAGTGGAACCTGTTCCAAAAACTGAGGATGTTCCAAAAACTGCTTCTGTAGAAAAAAAAAGGTCACAATAGCCCCTTTTCAGAGACCGAAGTCTGCTATTCCGCCACCTACCTCATATCATAAGCAGCAAAAAATACAACACCCTGTAAGACGCAATGATCGACAATATGCTCCCCAAGCATTCCAACAGCGTCAGCCACAGGCTAGAAGGAAGGCTGCACCCAAGCACCATCAATGGCATGCACCTAAGTACTATCAACAGTACAATACTCCTAGATACTGCATACATGAACCCATATATCCATCTCCTAAGCAAGCTGCCGTGCAGTTTTTCCAACAGCACTTCTGGGAATCCAATAGGAGACCCCGAAGGCAGGCTAGAAGGCAGAGAAACATAGTTCCTCATCCTAGACAGAAATCATATTGGAGCCACAATTCACAAACTTTCATGCATAATAATAAGTACAGCGATTACGTGCCAGCCCCACGTAACTTTCGCACAAGAGGACCTAACACAACCTAAAAAATCCATTGCTGTTAGGAAAATATGGGTACCTAAAGACACTAATATAAATGGACCCATAAATCAAAGGGGACCTAAATCTACCTAATTCTTGATTACAGGATATCAAAGAAAAGGACATCTAGTACTTCGACAACAGATGCTCTCGATATATGACATGAGATGTCACCAAGCTCACAGATTATGTACAAGGTCGAGCTCCAAAGGTGCAATTCGATGGCGAATGTAAAGGAAGAACAAGAGGGAAAGGAACCCTGCTTATGGGAAATTTAAAGCACCAATGTAGCCTATGTTTAAGAACTATAGTATAATCTACTTAGTATTAACAAGTTCTCGATCAAATTCTTTATAAATCACTGTAGGGTGAAGGACATAAAGACCAAACAAATTATACTCATAGGAAGCTGGTCAGGTAACATGTATACTGCTGACTGGAAACCCACGTGTTCTGAAATTCCATGTTTTGTTGCTAAAGGCACTGCAGATCAAAGCTGGATATGGTAGAAAAGGATGTCTCACATCAATTTCAAGACCATCAACAAATTAGCCTGTCATTGGCGAGTCAGAGTCTTGGCCAATGTTTCATTTCATAAAAATAGTGTCTGCGGACCCTGTCAGAAAGGCAAGCAAGTCAAGTCGTCACTAAAGAGCAAATCGTATCAATCAACCTACAAGGTCCTGGAATTACTGCATATTAATCTTTATGGCCCTGTAGATCCTGTAAGCTTAGGAGGTCAGAAATACTGTCTTGTTATTGTTGATGATTTTTTCAGGTACTCTTGGACTATCTTCCTGAAAAAAAAAGAAAGAAACTACCACAAAGTTGCCGGAACTCCTTAAAAAGCTTCAAAATGATAAAGGGTCGAGTATTGTATCCATTCGGTCCTACAGAGGCATAGAATTCACAAATCATTTCATAGAACAGTACTGTTCGGACATTGGCATACATCACTGTAATACCCGAGATCCTCGTTCCGGTTTCGTCGAATTTTTCTTCGGTCGAGTGGAGTGTTGTCGTCCGCGTCTTTGGAATTGTGTGCTTGCACGATGGTACATTGAGTTTCGTAGCCTGCTCATTATCTTTTTGGATCTTAGTCGGTGCGTTTGCGTGATCGTGACGTCGTCGAGTCTCGAGTCGGACGGTCGGGTGTTGGCTGAGTCGAGTTACGGCCGATTACGGCCGTAAGACTTCTGCACAGCCTAGCCTGGGAGGACTCGGTTACGTCCATAAGGGTTATCATGTTACGGCTGTAAGAATTATCATGTTACGTCCGTAATTCTTCGTTACGGCCACAAGGCATTGGCCGGTTACGGCCGTAATGCATCGGCAGATTTCGTGCAATGGCCCTGGGGACCTGGTTACGGCCGTAAGGCCGCGTCGAGTATGGCCGTAAGGCATACTCGTTACATACGTAAGGCAGCGGCCGTTACGCACTTAAATGGAGTTGACCGAGTTACGGTCATAAGGCACTACCGGTTACGGCCGTAACGTTGTTGGCCATATATAGGCCTGGGCGTCGGCCAGAGCTCATTTGCTTTGTTTTTCATCTCTTGTGGCGGATGCTGGACGGTAGAGATGAGGAGTGGAGTTTTTGGTCGATCCCACTCGATTTCTAGGTGTTTTGGAAGATCCTTTTCGATTATATCATCACCGAATCCTTGTTCTTCGTCGAATCGAGGTATTTTCTTCCTTAGAACCCTAATTGTTCGATTTTGGGGGGTTTCTTCGTGATTTTTCGATTTAATCCGTGGTTGATGAATCGATTATGGTATTCTTGTAGTATTGGTCATGATCTTCAGGTTTTGTAACCCGTTTATCGATTTTTATCACCCGGAACTTGATTCTTGATTGTCTTGAGGAAACCCTCAGATTCTTGTTGTTTTTTGGGTTGATTCAGATTCCGTTTAGTGTTATTGATTCGTGGTGATATTATTTTCGTAGTTTTCATGGAGTTGACGAGTTATTGGTCGCTCTTGGGAGTTCGGGGGCTACCCAACTGTGTCTGTTTGGTGTTCCATTGCTCATGGTATTGAGGCAAGTATCTTGCCCATACATTCCATATTTTGTGGATTTAATAGTTGGTAATCGACGATATGTGCTGAATGAATGTCTATAATTAACTTTCAAAGGAATCGATATGTTTTTCAATATTTCCTTAAAGTTGACTCGTATGTTTTTGTTGTTGAATGTGCTTGTCTAATTATGTGTATTAGTGTTGAGTATAAGAGTACCTTACTCTCGTATGGTATCGTTTTGTGTGCTTATGTCGTTTGTAGATTTAAAGTTTAACCATTCGTTGAGGTATGTGTGGGGAAACATGTGTTTATTGATGATCATGTGACATTGTGCGATAAAGGTGGTAACTCCTTTATGAGAAGGTTGTGCCGTTCGGCGTGGTTGGAAAGGTATTTTCTCTCATTGCTATGTGATTGGTACTAGCTGCATCATTGAATTCTAGTGTTAATTGTATCGTTACTTGGTCGTGAGTATGTGTTGAATGAACTGGACATTCTAGTAAGGTACCTCGACTATATATATACTGTGATTGACCTTCGAGGCTTGCGGTTTGCAACTTTGAATTGTGGAACACGTGTGTGTGTGTGTTGTTCTTCCACCCGGAGCTTTCGACGGGGCGTCTGGGGGCCGATACTAAGGGGTACGGCCGCGGAAGTGGTTTCCCACCCGGAGCATTCGACGGGGCGTCTATGGGCCGATGCTAAGGGGCACGTCCGTGGGTTACCAAGTGTGGTTTCTGTGATATTGATGTTGATATTTTCGTTAATTGTGATATTGTCCGGATTATCACAATGCTTTGTGCTCGGAGTCGAGATACATTATATATATCGAGTCTGGGTGTTTGGCTAGAATATCATTTTAATGTATTATGTGTAACGTGTCATTGTGAGTGAATTGAAGTCAATGACCGGGTCGTGGACCCTGTGTTTTGTGACCGGAAGGGTTGGGTCGTGGACCCCGTGTTTTGTTATTGGATTTGTATTTTGGGAAATGGACTTTGGGGCTGTGACCCTAAGTGGCTTTCGAGAGATCATGAACTTTTCAATTCCAATATTTTCAAAACTCCCGATATTTGGAAGTGTTTTTAAAGTGCTTACTTGCTTTGTTCCTACTTTCAAGACTTGAACTATTTTAACTAAATGAAGTATCTTGGGAAGTATTTCGTTTTATTCTCGGAATGTGTTGTGTATGGCTTGTATTTTGACTTTATACTTGTACTAGCAAAAAAGTGGAGTTTCGCTAACCCCCGAGTATCCGGGGGTGGATGTCTGTTCTACGTCCAGGTACATGCAGGTCTTGGGAGCAAAACACAGGATCGGTGCGAAGGATGATGGAAGACGATCGATACTAATCACACGAAGGCCAGTTTTGGGTGCAGTCAGTCGGAGTTCGTTTCATAGTATTTTCCGATGTCGAACTTTTTGTTATGAGTGTATTTTACCCTTCCATGAGTATGAGTTGAGATGGAAATGTGTATATTTTGACTTGTATCTTAGTGATGTAAGACCAAATCGGTCTATTGGTTCATTCTTTTAATTAGGTTGGTATGTAATGTAATGTGCAATTTTCGATGTCTAGCCTGGTGGATCCTCACAGAGGGGGTCTGCGGCGTGTAATATTTCCGGTTTGATTCTGGGGGTGTTACAATCAAGAATACACAGCAGCCCAGACTCCTCAACAAAATGGTGTTGCCGAACGAAAGAATAGGATGCTAAAGGAGGCAACAAGAACGATGATTGCCGCAAGAAAGTTGCCACAACATTTCTGGGGAGTAGCAACAAATACAGCTTGTTATACTCAAAATTGTTGTATCATAAACAAGCATCACAACAAAACAGCATACGAGGTATGGAATAATAAAATTCTTATGATTGCGTATTTTCACATTTCTGGATGCAGGTGTTACTTTCTTAACAATGAAAAGGATCATCTCAAGACCTTCGATAAAAAATTAGATGAAGGTATTTTTGTCGGATATTCCTCTATTAGCTAAGCATTTAGGATATTCAACATACAGACACTGACAATCGAGGAATCAGTCCATGTAGTCCTCGACGAACCCCGTTGCAATCATACAAGAATAGAAAACCTAACCCAAGCAATCCAAACTCTATCTCTTGAGAAAACTCCATAGCCTCAGTAAAGTACTGTTGTTAACCTAGAGAAAAACACCGATGCTGTATGAACAGGCATAATTGAAACTAATGCTGTAGAAGCTGGAAATTATACCACAGCACAACAGGATATAGTAAGGGATGCAGAATTAGAACCTGGCAGGAGATGATTGAGAGATCACCCTCAGGAACTTATAATTGGTGATATTGATACTGGTGTGTCAACTTGAAGGAAAATACTGGGCACACAAGGAATTGTGCTGTATGTACAAGAAGATATAACATCCAGTTGCGGGAAGTATTCATTATTCAGTTAAGTTTTATCAACTTGCGAACCAATTAAGCATTCGAGTCCTAAACAATTCCATTGCCTATCTTCTTAGCTTCAAAAGGAGCGGAATGTTTGCTCTCAAATGCAAGGACTATTATTCTATATTCCAAATCGATGCCAATGACGTACAATAAAATAGAAATAATAAATACCGTATTCGATTAATATTCATAATTACAATGCAATGCTCTTATTCTCTCATCCTATGAGTGGCATACAAAGGCATATTCCTAACACTCATAATATTTAATAATGGTATAAGTACGAAAAACTTAAGCACCAGATCTGCATCCAAGGATTTTGAGAGTAGTGGACGACATATCAATAGCTATTACAAAAAACAAAATATTTATCAATAGCTATTACTCCCTCAAAAATATCAATAGCTATTGTCTTATTTCAGTTACTCCCTCAATCCAACTTGAAGAATGCAATTTAATAACATGATTTGCTTTTAGAAGAAGAATCTATTTTTAGATAAAACCTTACTATCTAATCTAAATTTATATACTCCCTTCCGTCCATCCCGAAGTGATATATTTCAGCCAAAAAGTGTCCCCTTATAAGTTCTAATTTTATTAAATACCTAAAATAACATAAAACCATTTGTCCCTTAATTGATAACACACATTCACATCAATATCTTTGGAGAATGGTCTTGGAGTTCGCGAAGAAAATTCAAGATTCAGAGTTATTTCAAGTAATTATTTTCTTTCCTTTATTTTGTATGATTCAATTATTTCTTCCTTATATTCGTAGCATGATGATGTACGAATCTATTTATTTTTTGAATCAACAAAAAATATGAGAAACTAAACATCAAATCTAGGTGAATTTTGCTTGAATTAACATGAAGGACAAATAATTGGTGTTCTGTTCTTCTTAGTTGGATCGATCTTAATCAATAATCGATTAGTTATCCATGTTCAGATTAGCATTAAATAAGGAAATAGGTCGAGGGAAAATTTTGTTATCGGGAAACATCCAATTAAGACTAGACAAAATCATAAACTTACTATTTATCCTACATAATCTATTGTTCAATCTTTCTCATGAATACGTAAGTAGACTGCAGCGAAAATAGGCCAGCGCATGGCCGAGCCAGCCTGCTTTTGGGCGGCTATTGAAACAGATTTTGGCCCAAAAAAATGGGCCAAAAAGGTCCGACCCAGCTTTTGCCCGCCCGTGGAGGCCCGGCCCTCGGGCGGCCCACCAGGCCCATGTTCTTTTTTTTTTTTTTAAGTTATGTGTAATTATAATATTTAAAATTTTTCCTTGTGTATTTTGTTAGATTATATTACATCTATATGTTAATTATTGATGTTAATTTCACTTTGTAGTATCTCATATCAATAATAATATTATTTTATGATTTTTATAAGTAGTAATGATAAATGATATGATGATCAAATACAAATATTTGTATATTTGTCTTTGATTGTGGTAGTGTAGTAAATAATATAATTATCAAATAAAAATAGTTGTATTTATTTCTCTTATTGTGATAATATAGTGAACAATATAATAATTAATGATCCTAAAATATTTGTACATTTATTCAAATATTATATATCATACCAATAAAAAAGAAAAAAAACGAGGCCCCCAGGCCGAGCCGAGCCCGCCCTGGGCGGGCCATGGGCCTAATGTTTTTGGCCTAGAAAAAAACGGGCCTTTTTGGGCCGATCCAGAAAAGGCCCGCCCATTTTTTTGCCCGACCTTTTTGGGCCGAGCCCGCCCGTTTGCCAAGTCTATACGTAAGTAACTGAATTTTCTGGATTATTGCAATCATCTAATAAAAATCATGAATATGACAGTATTGGTTTCTATTGTTATGTTTTGATTAAAGACTTTATTATGTACGAACTTTAATTATTTTTGATAGAATTGAATATTCAAATAAATGAAGTGAATCCCTGAATGTTTTTCTCAGGAACTTAAATTAAAAAGCTATTTGCTAGTTGGTTGCATAATTTCATTAATCAATTTTCTTAATTTTTATCCACTTTATTTTATTATTCTCAAATTGCTTGAAAATTGAATAGAGCGCTAAGACTTTTTTTGTGTTCATAATTATTATTTTTCCGGCTCAGTCTTCCTTGAATATGACTTGGGTTGACTTGCTACACCTACAGTTGATCTTAAAATAAAAAGGTGTATTTGGGTCAAATAAAATTTCGACAGCATTGCAGGGGAGAGCTTTAGGAAAAATAATTATCTTAATTATTTTTGGTATTTTTGGAATTTTAGTTACCATTTAATTTTTATTTATTTTTCCAGGTGCCTTAGATAGTTTGGTTGGTGTTGCTTTTGAAAGGATATAGTGGTTTTGGTCTGGAGATAGTTCTGTACGTAAACGACATTAATCGCGTTCATCGGATACCTAGGAGAAAATTTTCAGCAAAAACCAAAGAAGAACCGAGGATACATCGAAGGAAGTACCAATGACAAATAATTCACAACAATCGCGAAAAGACTCCATGCGCGATTTTGCAAGACCGATTATTGAGTGTTACTTCTTGCATCGTCTTGGGAGAGGCGACCCAAAACTATGAGTTGAAGATTATCCATTTCAACCAACTTCCGTCATTTTTATGGATGCCCAACGAATATGCATTGAACTGTTAGGAGTATGCCCTCGAATGCCACTCAGAGGTTGTTGAGTGAGGGCATTGTACTTGTAATTATGTAAACCATTTATATAAGGCAAATGAATGTTTCTTTATTTACTGGTAGTTACTGGCATTCCTAACTCGTAAATAAACATATAGAAACTAGTCCGTGTATTTGAGAGCAAAACGTCCCACTCCTTATTGGATAAGGGAGTCGGCACTGGAAAGGTTATAGCTCAAATACTTAATCGTTCGCAAGTCGATGAAACTTGACTGGGCGTTAAGTTTATGTGAAGACTTGTATGACGTGTTCTTTGACATGGAGAGTGCCTGTCGAACACTAATGGTTAGTGGGAGCACACGTTATAGGTATGCTAATTGGATTAGTATACTCGAACGGACTCACCCTCGATTCGTCACATGGATTTCACTCCGGGACAGTCAATGACGGAATCGAAAGGTTGTGATAGGTATTCGTGAACCTTAGACTTGAGGATTTAGTAGGGATGTGCTTGTGACGTCAAGATTTTCATTAGAGTAGTTCGACCACTTAAACCGGAAGGCGGGGGTCAACCTCGACGTGCATCTTGACGGCAAGTAGCAGTCCTACCGAATACCAAGATAGAATTCTTTCTCCCGTTAGTGAGCGGGTTATATGTCCTATGCGGTTATTGGCGGATGAGATCATAAGTCTTTGGCCAAAGCATTGGAGCTAGTTGTATTAGATACACGATACTCGATGATCTCGATTTGCATTAACGCATGCATAGCGTCAAGTAGATAGGGTTTGACCGACCGTGACCCTATAACTTGATCGGGATATTTGAAAGAAGGGTTTATACGTATATCGGTATTCACGATGAATGGTTCTTGAATGATCCCAATCATTCGTTCTCGGTCGGGTACAGTAGGCCACCAGCCGGCTAGGTGGTGCTACTACTCTTTGGTTCCTCCCATTCTTGATCGAGACGGACCTACCGAGTCGCGCATTAGGATTGACGACGGAATGAATCAAGCTAATTCTCTCATTATGAATATTAGATATTGGATATCTAAATTTAGGACATTAGATGTCTAAATCGATTTATTGGATAAATTGATTTACCTAATGAATTAAATATATCACGGGTGATTAATTTAATTCATGGATATAATTATTTCTTGGAGAAATTAATTATGTTATTATGTATTTGATATGATTAATTAATTGGATTAATTGATCGATATAAATACATCGGAACGGAATCGGAGTTTATCTGTTTGGACTCACGGAGTCCAAACGAACCGAACTCGTCGTATTTCTTCATCATAGCCGCCCCTTCCCCACACCTTCACAAGACTTTGATTTTTAAATCAATTGGAATCTTGATTAGGTGTTTAATGAATAGATATTTGATATCTTTTTCAAGGTGGGGTTAAACATGAGTTGTTCTCATGTGGAAAGGAATTGAATAAGAAGAGAAGACTTGTCACTCTCTAAGAACCATTGTGCCATACGTGAGATACAATTGAGAGAGAGAGAAAGTGAGACTTTGAGTTCAAACACTTATCTTCATCTTCTTCTTCAACTTGTTCTTGGTGATTCTTGGAGAAAAA
Organism: Orobanche coerulescens; assembly: GCA_033398695.1. NCBI lineage: Eukaryota > Viridiplantae > Streptophyta > Magnoliopsida > Lamiales > Orobanchaceae > Orobanche > Orobanche coerulescens. Next base: position 153,000,057 of record CM065812.1, on the reverse strand, counting down.
TCAAGAAATAAATGAGAGTTGTGAGTTATACACTTAGAGTGTGATAATCTCATATTGGAAGCTTCATCACTTAGCTCTAGCCGTATCCTCGGAGGATAGCAAGGTGATCGCTGCCCGGTCGTTTTCCGGCGCGTGGCAAGTAGAGACGCGGTGCTTTCGGCGTTGGATCGTTCAAGGGCTTGGAGCGGATTGAACTCGTAGAGATCAAACTAAAGCTTGGGAATAGCTCAAGAGAAGGTTGCCATTTAATCAACGGACTTGAGGTTAGTTTCTTAAGACTCTTGCTTTTCGTTTATATATTCGTATATACATAGCTTGATCGATCCTCGTAGGGATTCGGATCGAATTAATTTTCGTTTACCGCTCCTGGGCCTTCGTTTTAGGCACCGAATCCCAACAAAGGGTATCGGAGCGTAGGTCTTGCGATCGTATATACGATATTGGCATTTGGAATGCTTGATTAGATGGTGAATGATTTGGAATCATTTTAGTCATAATCGTGGTATATATTTTTACGTTCGTTGTAGTTATATTTTTCGTAAGTTTATGTCTAAATATAAATCTTAATTTCTTGGAAATATGATTTATATTGAAGATATGAATGTTGAAAAATATTGATATTGATATCCGGTCGAAAATCGAGCTCGAATCGTCAGCGGACGACTTTTCGGACAAAGGGTGAAGTCGCTAGGGTGACTCGGCCGTGTCCGGTGACACGGCCGTGTCGAGCCCTGTGCCACCGCCAGTGCACCCGACCGTGTCGAGACACGGCCGTGCCTGGCCGGTAGTCGCCGAGCGTGACTCGCCATGCCAGCCATTCGGCCAAGGTCACGGCAGTGACTCGGCCATGGCAGCCATTTTCGCCCGGCTCGATTTTTCCGTATTCTTGAAAATTAATCTCCCGCATGTTAAATTGGATTTAATATGATTAAAATGATTTATGGTATTTCATTTTATAAGGGAAATTTGATTAATTGGAATATTTATGGTCGTAGAATTATTTTGAACGTTATTATATTACCGATTGTGTGAATCGATTGGATCGGTTCGTATTGTTGATTGGATCAATGTATCTCTACGCTTTCCATTTATTTAGTATTTATTGAATGAATGCTTTTGAATGGGGATGTGGTTCGTGGACTTAGTTTTGAATTGTTCGTTTTATTCGATTGGGTTGTAAAGGCCGTTTTGAGCCTATTTATTTTACTAGAAAAATTTGTATCTAGGATGCAATTTTCAATGTAAAAATTTATATGTAATGACGAAGACCGGAGGAAGATCCATTTCGAGAAGACGAAGATTCAAGACGAAGACTTGTAATTAGATTACGAAGTTTTTGTTTTCTAGGAACGGTCCATGAACCACATGTTGGTAGCAACTAGGTTGTGAATGGTTGTTTCATATTGTATGAATGCCACAAACGCGCTAATATGATTAATGTGCAAAGTGTAACGTTAATCGCGAAAATTCTCCCACTATAAATAATTAAGTTTATAAGGTTTCAAGGTTTTCCTTCCCTCCATCGAGTTTTCGAAATTGAAATCCAATCCGGATTTGCTATGCTTCAGATTTTTCGGGGTAGTCGTTCGTGGAGGACGTATAAATTACCTGGAGTGCTTTGGATGCCTTCGGTTGGAGCAAATTTTATCCCTAGAAACCTGATAGGTTGCCGGATAAGATTCAATTGTGAAACTGATTTGCGTCGATGGTATAAACTTAACTTGTTCACGAACCATAGAAATCGTATAGGTTGAGGGGAGTGAACAAGGGGAAAAGAAGATCGAATCATCCATTAGATGGGTTGGTGTTGGACACCACTTTATGAAAATTAATAGACTAGAAACCTGTTCGGTTGCCCTCTATTAAGATTTATAAAGAACTCGATCACCACTATGAAGTAGAGCGACGATACTTCAGGATATCACATGGGAGTGTGTTATTCCGATAAAAATAGTGGGAGCTGGGTAACAAGAATAGAAAAGACCTTAATTCTATACTCGTAACATAATATAACAAGTCACTAATTAATGCTATACTTAATGCATAAATCTCAATATGACAATGAATCCACTCGCAATTCTACTCGAAAAGAACACCTTAATGGGACCTAACTTTGTGGATTGGCTACGCAATCGATGATTGTCCTCGGTATAGAGGCACTGGGATACGTCTTGGAGACGGACATTCCGGCGCCTCCTGTGCGGACCCGAGCCAATCAGAAAGAGATTGAAAACCACGAAAAGTGGGTTAAGGATGACGTGAAAGTCCGTGCATATATGATGGCTTCCATGTCTAATGAGCTTGAGAGCTCATGAGAAAATGACTTCGCTGGCATTCTATCTCACTTAACCGAGCTTTATGGTGAGCACAGCAGAACTGCTAGATATGAGATATCCAAGCAACTGTTTGGTGCAAGGATGAAGGAAGGTGAGAAGGTTGGGGAACACGTCCTCAAAATGATATCCATGATCGAGAGATTGGAGGCTCTTGATTTTAAAATGGATACTTCTCTCCAAACCGACCTTATCCTACGCCTCTCCCCGATTCCTTCTCACGCTTGTTATGAACTTCAACTGCAATGAGATTGCATGTAACTTAGCAAGCTAATGAACAACCGGTGACCGCTCGTCTCGGATGAAGACCCCGGATGAAGGAGTCTCGCACTTGTGATTTCTTACGGACTTCTAAGTCTAAGAATAAGAAGAAAAAGACCAAGAAGCGGACTGGACCACAAGCTAAGGACCTTAAGGGTAAGGGCAAGGCCCCGATGGTTCCAAAGAACAAGAAGAAGAAGGATGCTTGTCTCAAGTGCGGTGAGCTGGGCCACTGGGCTAGAGACTGTCCGATTCTTCATGGCACTTCGTCTGTAACTTTTAGTTTTGGAAACAAATTGTTCTGCTACTGTATTTTCTACTTCCTGGATACTGGATTCTGGTGCTAGTTCTCATATTTGTACCGTGAATCAGGATCTGGAACAAAGTAGGAAGCTTGGAGCTGGAGAAGTCATGATCACAGTCGGTAGCGGGCATAGTGTCGAGGCAACCGACATAGGATCACTTCTTTTGGGTTTAGAATCCGGCTTTGTTTTGACTTTAGAAGATGTACTTGTTTTGCCCAAGGGGCACAAAAACATTGTATCCATTCCGGTCATGGACCGAAAAGGCTTTTCATTTTTCATTGGTGATGGTTCCTGCAAAATTTATTTTAGAAATAAACTAGTGGGTACTGCTACATTGTTGAATGGATTGTATCATCTAAATCTCAGCAACAAAGTAGTTGTGAATACTATGACTAGAAAACGTGGTAGGGATGAAACCAATCAAGTTTTGAAATGGCATCTAAGACTTGGTCATGTTGGTCAGACCAAGGTTTACAAGATGGAAAAAGATGGACTTATGGGTCCATTGGGATCGGATCCATTTCCTACTTGTGAATCTTGCCTTAAAGGCAAAATGACTAAGTCCCCTTCACGGGGACTTTTGAAAGAGCCGATAAACGGATTAATCCATACCGACGTTTGTGGTGCTTTGGAAGCAGCACGTGACGGATATCAATATTTCATTACGTTTACGGATGATCATACTAGGTATGGTTATGTATACTTAATGAAACATAAATCCGAGGCCTTTGAGAAATTCCAGGAATTCAAGGCCCTAGTCGAGAAACAAACTGGTAATCATATCAAAGCACTTCGGTCGGACCGAGGTGGCGAGTATATGAGTACGGAGTTTGACGAGTTCCTTAAGGAACATGGAATAGTTTCACAACTAACACCTCCAGGTACTCCTCAGTTAAATGGTGTGTCAGAAAGAAGGAACCGGACCCTGTTGAACATGGTCCGTTCCATGCTGGGCTATACTGACTTGCCGATTTACCTGTGGGGGTATGCACTCCTGACTGCCGCGTATATCTTGAACAGATGTCCTTCCAAATCCGTTCCTAAAACTCCACATGAGATGTGGGAAGGAAGGAAACCAAGTCTTAATCATATTAGGATTTGGGGATGTCCCGCTTATGTCAAGAAGACTAAGGTGGAAAAGTTGGAAGCTAGGTCTGCGAAGGGACGCTTCATTGGATTCCCGTCTGGGACGATGGGATATCTATTCTACATGCCCGAAGATCGAAGGATCATTGTTGCTTTACAAGCACACTTCCTGGAAGATGAGTTCATTCAGGAAGGCGGAGCAGGTAGAAGTATTTCTTTAGAAGAATACAATGAAACTCCTCGGGAGACACCTGTGCAAGAAACTGGAACCGAACTTTCAAACACAAGTACAACCACCTCGTAGGTCTAGTAGGGTGTCTCATTTACCTGAGAGGTATGGGCTTGTGCACTTGGAGGAGCTGGGTCTCCATGAGGTTCCAAGTGATAGCCAAGAGACCGACCCGACGACCTATGACCAAGCGATGGTGGATGTAGACTCCGCGAAATGGCGTGAAGCTATGGAAGCTGAGATAGACTCGATGCATGTAAATCAGGTCTGGACTCTAGTAGACCTCCCCAAGGGCATAGTGCCCATTGGGAATAAGTGGATCTACAAGAGAAAGACTGATGGTGATGGCAAGGTTGACGCCTATAAGGCCAGGCTTGTGGCAAAGGGTTATACCCAAAAGGAAGGGATCGATTACCACGATACCTTCTCGCCCGTAGCCATGATCAAGTCTATTCGCATGATGCTTGCTATAGCTGCCTACCACGATTATGAGATATGGCAAATGGACGTAAAGACGGCTTTCCTTAATGGATTCCTCGAGGAGGAAATCTATATGGAGCAGCCTAAAGGTTTTGTGTCTGAAGTCGATATTCAGAAAGTGTGCAAGCTTCAGCGTTCCATTTATGGACTGAAGCAAGCATCGCGTAGTTGGAACCTTCGTTTTGACGAGGCGGTCAAAGAGTTTGACTTCGTGCAAAATGAAGAGGAACCTTGTGTATATAAGAAAGTTAGTGGGAGCAAGATCGCATTCTTAGTACTATATGTAGATGACATTCTACTAATAGGAAATGATGTGGGAATGCTTAGTTCTGTGAAAGCTTGGCTTTCGAGTAATTTCTCCATGAAAGACTTGGGAGAAGCAACCTATATTCTTGGTATTCGGCTCTACCGGGATAGAGCGAAGAGAACAATAGGCCTTTCCCAAGCCCTCTATATAGATAAGATCTTAAAGCGATTTAAGATGGATGATTCTAAAAGAGGGTTCCTACCGATGCAACATGGAATAAAACTCACCTTGAAGATGTGTCCTCAAAGTGAGGAACAACGAAAGGAAATGAGTAATATACCATATGCTTCGGCCGTGGGTAGCCTTATGTATGCTATGTTGTGTACAAGACCTGACATCGCGCATGCTGTAAGCGTGGTGAGTAGGTTTCGAGCAAACCCGGGTAGGGAACATTGGATCGCCGTAAAGAACGTTCTCAAGTACTTAAGAAGGACTAGAGATATGGTTACGATGTATGGCGGTGGAGAATTGGATGTGGTGGGATTCACCGATTCGGACTTCCAAGGCGAAGGGACGACTCGATGTCCACTGCTACATATTTACTCTTAATGGAGGAGCGATATCTTGGCGTAGTGCCAAGCAAAGCGCGGCTGCGATTCCACTGTCGGTGAGTATCAAGCGGCCTCGGAGGCTTCTAAGGAAGGGTTACGGATTAAGAAGTTTCTAGGAGAACTTCAAATGATACCATGTCTTTGAAATGCCTATTCCATTCATCTTGCGACAACGACGGAGTATAGCACGAGGCCAAGGAGCCGAGGTTTCACAACAAGACCAAACATATTGAGAGGAAGTATCATCTCGTAAGAGAATTTGTTCGCAAGGGATACATTGTCGCATAGAGTAGACTCGGCCGACAACGTCGCCGATCCATCGACCAAGCCACTTTCTCGGACTAGCTTGGAGCGTCATCGGAGAACATGGGTATTAGATACCATAGTGTGTGGCATTGAGTGCAAGTGGGAGATTGTTAGGAGTATGCCCTCGAATGCCACTCGGAGGTTGTTGAGTGAGGGCATTGTACTTGTAATTATGTAAACCATTTATATAAGGCAAATGAATGTTTCTTTATTTCTTTGGTAGTTCTTGGCATTCCTAACTCGTAAATAAACATATAGAAACTAGTCCGTGTATTTGAGAGCAAAAGCGTTCCACTCCTTATTGGATAAGGGAGTCGGCCTTTGGAAAGGTTATAGCTCAAATACTTAATCGTCGCAAGTCGATGAAACTTGGTAGGCGTTAAGTTTATGTGAAGACTTGTATGACGTGTTCTTTGACATGGAGAGTGCTGTCGAACACTAATGGTTAGTGGGAGCACACGTTATAGGTATGCTAATTGGATTAGTATACTCGAGCGGACTCACCCTCGATTCATCACATGGATTTCACTCGGGACAGATCAATGACGGAATCGAAAGGTTGTGATAGGTATTCGTGAACCTTAGACTTGAGGATTTAGTAGGGATGTGCTTGTGACGTCAAGATTTTCATTAGAGTAGTTCGACCACTTAACCGGAAGGCGGGGGTCAACCTCGGCGTGCATCTTGGACGGGCAAGTAGCAGGTCTCTTGAATACCAAGATAGAATTCTTTCTCCCGTTAGTGAGCGGGTTATATGTCCTATGCGGTTATTGGCGAGATGAGATCATAAGTCTTTGGCCAAAGCATTGGAGCTAGTTGTATTAGATACACGGCGGCTCGATGATCTCGATTTGCATTAACGCATGCATAGCGTCAAGTCTGAGATAGGGTTTGGTGGCCGTGACCCTATAACTTGATCGGGATATTTGAAAGAAGGGTTTATACGTATCTTGGTATTCACGATGAGAATGGTTCTTGAATGATCCCAATCATTCGTTCTCGGTCGAGTGCAGTGTAGGCCACCAGTGGCTAGGTGGTGCTACTACTCTTTGGTTCCTCCCATTCTTGATCGAGACGGACCTACCGAGTCGCGCATTAGGATTGACGACGGAATGAATCAAGCTAATTCTCTCATTATGAATATTAGATATTGGATATCTAAATATAGGACATTAGATGTCTAAAACGATTTATTGGATAAATTGATTTACGGCCTAAAGAATTAAATATATCACTGGGAGATTAATTGAATTCATGGATATAATTATTTCTTGGAGAACTTAATTATGTTATTATCTATTTGATATGATTAAATAATTGGATTAATAGAACGATATAAATACATCGGAACGAATCGGAGTTTATCTGTTTGGACTCACGAGTCCGAAGCGAACCGAACTCGTCGTATTTCTTCATCATAGCCGCCCCCCTTCCCCACACCTTCACAAGACTTTGATTTTTAAATCAATTGGAATCTTGATTAGGTGTTTAATGAATAGATATTTGATATCTTTTTCAAGGTGGGGTTAAACATGAGTTGTTCTCATGTGGAAAGGAATTGAATAAGAAGAGAAGACTTGTCACTCTCTAAGAACCATTGTGCCATACGTGAGATACAATTGAGAGAGAGAGAAAGTGAGACTTTGAGTTCAAACACTTATCTTCATCTTCTTCTTCAACTTGTTCTTGGTGATTCTTGGAGAAAAATCAAGAAATAAATGAGAGTTGTGAGTTATACACTTAGAGTGTGATAATCTCATATTGGAAGCTTCATCACTTAGCTCTAGCCGTATCCTCGGAGGATAGCAAGGTGATCGTCGTTCCGGTCGTTTTTCCGGCGCGTGGCAAGTAGAGACGCGGTGCTTTCGGCGTTGGATCGTTCAAGGGCTTGGAGCGGATTGAACTCGTAGAGATCAAACTAAAGCTTGGGGAATAGCTCAAGAGAAGGTTGCCATTTAATCAACGGACTTCGAGGGTTAGTTTCTTAAGACTCTTGCTTTTCGTTTATATATTCGTATATACATAGCTTGATCGATCCTCGTAGGGATTCGGATCGAATTAATTTTCGTTTTACCGCTTCCGCTGGGCCTTCGTTTTAGGCACCGAATCCCAACATGAACTTTATTTAGGAATTCTACACGGTTATTCAGACCATTCTCCTTCAATGCTTGAACAAGAATCAACTATAGATGAGATGTTTTCCTTACACGCTTAAGGATAGGGCTAAAACATGGTTGATTTCTCTTATGCCAAATTCGTTGACTACCTAGGACATGGTTTACAACAAGTTCATGGGGAGATTATATTCACATCAAAAGACCGCCAACATTCGCACTAAGATAGCAAAGTTTAATCAAACTAAGGAAAAACCATTTCAAGAAACATGGGATCGATTCAAAAACTTACAACTATTGTAATATCCTGAATTTTTGCTATGGTTGTTTCACTTTATTCTATTCGAGTTATATTTGCACAGTGTGGTATCTGTACAATATGGATAAAATGATCTCAGGATTTAGACAGTTGTACTGATATAATTGTCGTATTTGGTCGATAATTTATTTGAGGATATTGTGTTTCAGGTATATAATATAGGAATATTTATTGGAACATGTATACGTATTCAGTATGTTTAGACATCTGATAAGTACAGTTAGAATGTGGATAAGTGTTACGGCCGACCCCTCAAAGGTTACTTACGTTAAGAAGGTAATTTGCATACGCTAGCTTGGTAAGCTTACGTATATTAAGCGTGGGCTCTTACGTATGTAAGGTTGGAACAGTCAAAAGGGAATTCCGGCCTCGTGGTTTTCTTTCGGCCGGTGGGACCCATGCACTTTCAGCGCAATTGCAGACAAGCGAGTCAACAAAGAAGTTAACGTACGCTATGTGATAAAGATTACATACGTTAAGTGATCGGAGGTTTATGTACGTTAATGGAGGATTATTGCATACGTAAGTATATCTATATCCAAAAGATGTAGCCTCTAGACTATGCATAGTATATGTTATCTTCGTAAGATTGTGTACGCTATGGTTTGTTAGGTACGTAATATGATAGATGCTACATACGTAACTGAGATCCAGATTGATTGTTGTAGCAAGTCAACACCTATGTTATGTACGCAATATCATGGGTTTTGCATACGTAAGTTATTGTACGAAGTGAGGCAGTAACCTCTGGAACAGGATAGCCAACGCTATCAAAGTCAGTTAGCGTACGCTATGGAAGCCAACGCACATTATGCATGGTGACTAGTGGCCGCTATGAATTGTGCAGGTTATAAAATTAGGAATGGTCTTTCATTTCCTCACGAAGAAAATTAAGTTTCTATCCTATAGAATAGTCCTTCTTCACTTCTAAGTGATTTCCAAACACTAGACTTGACGGTGAGCTTGAGGAATGGATTTGGAGCTTGATATATGTAGTTATTAACGATTCTTGATGTAATATCCGTATTTTGCTACTTTCCGTATCTTTCCGATTTTGATATTTTCCTATTTGTGACGACTCACTTGTAATTTGGTCGATATGTTGAGAACTTTATTGTTCTACACTTTTGTTATTTGAATAAGTTTCAGAGCCGTTTTAGTGAAATCCGATGTGATGTGATGACTATAATGTATTTTGGTCCGAATCTCGGAAATGTTGTCTGGAACTGTCGTTTCATTGATCTTGTAGATCGTTTGATATTTTCGGTCGTGTTGTGAGCGAGGTATTGTTGTTCGACCTCTAATCGTGAAATTCGGAGGTTTTGGGATATTTTATAATTTCCCAAAGTTTTGGGCGTATTCTTCTGTTTTTACTCTTCCCTACCTTTGGGTGGTCGGAATCACGTCTTGGTTTGGTTCGCAAATTCATATTTTGATGCTCTTCTTAAGCACTTCATCAGATGTTGTTAATCTTCGAGTTTTACGTCGTCCGGAACTTGTTTGGGCTGATCGGGCTACACATAGGAGTTGCAGTGCACATAGAATTAGTGCACGCTAAACATAGAATTTAGCGCACGCTAAGGTATGTATAGCGCCCACTAATGTTCAGATAGTGCACGCTAAGGCTGTAGTAGCACGCTGATGTGTAGATGCAGAAGGTTTCAGACTTTCTGTAATGACTGATTAATGCACGCTAATGTGCTATTAGCGCGCGCTAACGTACAAATGCAATAGGTTTAGTTATTTTTCAGACTCATTAGCACACGTTAATGCTTAGACTAGCGCGCACTAACTTAAGAGCCTATATAAAGATGTTCAACCGTGTTTTTCTTCATTTTATCTCATTTCTACAACCCTACTGACGAACGGGCGATCTTGAGGCAACCTCAGGGCAATTTTGTGCAATCTTTCTTCATCTATCACCATTTTGGTTTGGCAACAAGGATTGTACATCATCTAATCCATTTATTCCTTCCGAATCAAGGTAAATTCCGTATAACCCTACTTTGGGGATTTTTGGGGGTTTTCTTAGATTTGTCCAATTAATTCGCTTTGAAGCTTGAAATCCTTGACATTATAAAGTATATACTCCGTACCCATATTTCCCTTATGATTATACGGATGTTTTTGTATATTATTTGATTTGAGAGGGTTTGGATGATTTCCAACCTCTATGTGAATATCCTCGAAGAACTGTGAATCATAGGTGGGACTTCAGGAGTTCCTTATTGTGCATTGAGTATTATTTGTTGATTATCGTATTCCTTACGAATCATTTAGGACCGGAAGTGCGTTTCAGGACCCACCAAGCTTGTATACCGTTATCCTTGACTCGATTATGTCTCAAAGGCAATTATATGTTTATGATTGTAAGTTCTTGATGTTCAAAGTAAACATATCTTATGTGTATGATTATAATTTCACTCAGGGATGGAGCGATGAGTCCTCTGAAGGGTCATTGGTTCTGGTGCGATCCATTGAACATCTTACGTATATGGTTATAAGTTCACTCAGGGATGGGATCATGAGTCCTCTGAGGGATCGTTGCTTCTAGTGCGATCTATTGAACATTTGATGTGTATTATTACGTGTTCACTCCAGGATGGGACCGATGAGTCCCCTAAGGATCGTTGCTTATGGTGCGATCCATTGAACATCGTATGTGTATAATTATATGTTCACTCTAGGATGGGCCGACGGGTCCTCTGAGGGGTCGTTGCTTCTGGTGCGATCCATTGAACATTTTGGGTTAACCACCCTGGGATGGTCCGACGGGGCCTCTGAGGGATCGTTGTTTCTAGTGCGATCCACAGTTCATCACGTATATGATTGAATGATATGAGAATTATAATAGAATGATATGAGAATGATAAGAGAATGATATGATAATGATATGAGTATATGTTTACTTTATCGTGCAAGAAGTATTGTATTCATACTCGATATATGTGTATTAGCTATTCAATAGCTAACTCTTTTCGGGGGAAATACCTTTCATGTATTTCAGGATCCAGGAGGGCAGATAGGCGGATACTGGGTCGGCACGAATATGATGGACAAGAGGGATATTGTGTCTTGTCTTGGATTGTATTTCATGTTTCATCCATTCAGTAATGTTGTATTTTGAATGGTTATTAGTACTCAAGTACTGTGAGATGTTTTGATGTAATGGTTTTTATTTTCTGTGGGATTAATTCCCAATGATTTGTATCTTGTCATCTTGATTGTTACTTTGGACGTTAATTTTTAATGTCTTCCATTTGATTATGTCTAGACCTTATCGGTCAAAATTCATGGTTCCGCGAATGAATAGCCCTGTGGGTCCCACGGAGGGGCTCACGGAGCTGTAATATACTCTGAATATCTTAGGGGTATTACAGAATATGATATCAGAGCTTAGATTTATGGATATCTAGGTTGTCGGTCTTTTTAAGTCGAATTGAGTCATCGTTGTATATAGTATCACGACATTGCCATCATCACAGTGCGACCGGTGCTTGTAAGTCCTTTTACTCTTCTTGTATTTTCCCAATCGCTTCGCTTTTAAATTGGTATTATCGAGAATCGGTCACCTCGATGACGTGCGATCTGAATTGTATTTATGTACTGTATGTGAAGAATGAGGTGCGTGATGAGCGTGACAAAGCCCATCATTTCGACGTACGAATGAGCATGGATTTACGGTGTTACATGGTCAGGTTTGCTTGTACTACCTTGAAGGAGTACCAAGACAGGGTTTTGGCATATGATATGTTGTGTTCTAACACTGATATCACCAATGAGCCGAAGAAGAAGAAGACCACCAGTAATTATTCTGGCATTAAGGGTGGCAACTTTCGGAAACCTCAGTCGATTAACCGTTCTGTCGGGCAGTCATCACGTTCTTTTAAGGGTTGAAAAAGTTTTCATTCGACTCGTGCGGTGACGTGCTACAATTGTAACCGTGTCGGTCACACCAACCGCGAGTGCCATTTTCCACCTCTGAGATGTAATACTTGTGGCGAGATGGGTCACAGGGCGATTTACTGTACTGCTAGGGATAAGACCGTTGATACTCTAGTTTCCGCTCCTGTACTTAGGGAGCCTAATGTAAATCAATGGCAATTAGCTAGCCAGCCGCAACAGAATTTCGACAGAGGCCGTGGACGGATTCAGACCATTAGAGTGGGAGATTCTAGTGTTGGTTCGGTCCATCTACGAGTTTATGAGATGTGTCGAGAGGATGATCCTGATGGTATGGTGACCTCGGGTACCATTCACATCCTATCTCATCCAGTTCAAATATTATTTGATTCTGGTGCTACGCATTCTTTCATCTCCATAGATTGTGTGCGCCGTTTGTGTAATAATTGTTTGACCGCATGTGAACCTTTTATGGTAAAATTGCCTAACGGGGATAGAGTTATGGGTAATCGAGATATTAGAGATAATCACGTATGCATAGAAAGTATGGATTGGTTATCAAATCTGATTGTGGTTGATATCGAGGGTGACGATTTAATTCCCGGTAATGATTGGCTTGAGAGTCACGAAGCGATTATGAATTATCGTACTAAGGTTATCACTATGATGACTTATAAGCTGCTTATCAATGCCCTGAAAGTTGTGAAGCTCTTCAATTGGTTGTACGGGCTATTGGTGTTATGCTTATGAGAATGGAGTTGACTTCTCTTCGATTCTAGTTGTTAATGAATATCCAGATGTTTTTCCAGATGATCTTTCGGATTACCGCCAGACCGAGAGATAGAATTTTCTGTCATTTTAGAGCCTGAATCGGCTCTGATTTATAAGGCGCCTTATCGCATGGCACCTTTAGAAATGCAAGAATTGAAGAATCAGTTGGCAGAACTGTTGGGAAGAGGGTACATTAGATCGAGCGCTTCGCCTTGGGGCGCACCAGTTCTTTTTGTGAGAAAGAAAGATGGTTCACTATGTTTATGCATCGATTACCGAGAGATAAACAAAGTAACCATCAAGAATAAGTATCCACTACCTTATATATATGATTTGTTTGATCAGTTGCAGGGAGCTGTAGTATTCTCGAAGATTGATTTGAGGTACGGATACTACCAGCTTCGCGTGAAAGAATCTAACATGTCGAAGACTGCTTTTCGGACGAGATAGGGACATTATGAATTTGTGGTCATGCCTTTTGGGATGACCAATGCACCAGTAGTGTTCATGCAGTTGATGACCAAGACATTTATTGAGTACCTTGATAAATGTGTAGTCGTCTTTATTGACGATATTTTGATTTATTCTCAAGATGAGGAACATGCCCAACACTTGCATTTAGTATTAGACATTTTGAGAGTTGAGCACCTATATGCATAATTCTCAAAATGTGAATTCTGGATGAAGGATGTTATGTTTCTCGGCCATGTCCTTTCGGCCGAAGGGGTTCGTGTGGACCCGCAGAAGATTGAGGCAATGTTAGATTGGGCACCGCCTATTAATGTTAAAGAAGTCCATAGCTTTTTGGGTTTTGTTGGCTCCTACAGTCGGTTTGTCGAGGGGTTCTCAGAACTCGTTCGGGCGCTTATGTAGTTACTCTAGAAGACGGAAAAGTTTTCTTGGACTGCTGAGAGATAGCAAAGTTATGATGAACTAAAGAGACATTTGACATCATCACCGATCTTAGCCTTACCACAAGGTGGTGAAGGATTCGTAGTATATAGTGACACTTCAGGATAGGGACTCGGATGTGTGCTTATGCAGCACAATAAAACGATAACATTTAAACCACGACAATTGAAGCTGTATGAGATGAATTATCCTACTCATGATTTGGAGTTGGTCGCAGTTGTTTTCGCACTTAAGATTTGGCAGAATTATTTGTATGGATATTTGTGTCTTATTTATACCCATCACAAGAGTTTTAAATATATTTTTAGTCAGAAAGAGTTGAATATGAGACAACGACGTTGGTTGGAATTGATTAAGGATTATGATTTGGAAATTCTTTACCATTCGAGAAAGACCAATGTCGTTGCAGATGCGTTGAGACAGAAACCAGAATCACTTCAGATGCTCGAGGTTCTTACACCTCAAGTAATGATTTGTCAGGAATTGATCGAGCAGGGAATAGAAGTTTGGATTCAGAGAGTGCAGGGACAGTTATATACCCTTGAAATTACTTCGTCCTTGGTTGATGACACCAAATGGAAAAAATGGAGTGGCCCGATGATTTCTCAACTGAAGGAAGATGTAAGTAAAGGAAAAGCTCCTGGTTTTATGGTCCATGAGGATAGTATTTTGAGATTTCAGTGCAGACTTTGTGTTCTGGATAATTTTGAGTTGAGACAGAGAATACTTCGAGAAGCCCATGCTACACCTTACTCAATCCATCCCGGAACGAGGAAGATGTACAAAGACTTGAATCGAAATTTTGGGTGGAATAATATGAAGAAGGATGTCACTGAGTTCGTATTACGATGTTTAACTTGTCGCAATTCAATGTCGAGCATCAACGACCAGCGGGGTTGTTGAATCCGCTTCCCATTCCCGAGTGGAAGTGGGAAGACATCTCTATGGATTAAATCATAATGAGTATGATTTTTAAATATGTTATTAGTATACTTGAGTATTAAGTGTACACTTTGTTGAAGACAGTGGTATGAGTTATCTTTGATTTGTATCTTTGTCATCTTGATTGTTACTTTAGACGTCAATTTTTATTGTCTTCCATTTGATTATGTCTACACCTTATCGGTCAAAATTCATGGCTACACGTATGTATAGCCTTGTCGGTACCACAGAGGGGCTCACGACGCTGTAATATACCCTGAATATCATGGGGTGTTACACTTGAGGTTTTGGATTATGTTATTTATCTTCAAGAGGTATATTGTTAATCCATCTCTTCATTTTCGAGTTCTTGATGTTGTTGTTGTTTGCTTCGTATGATGATAGATATGGAAGTGTTGTTGTAGTTCTTGGTGTTTCATGGAGCTTATTGAAGAAAATGATAATATGTTGATATATATATATATATATA
The DNA here is from genome assembly GCA_033398695.1 of Orobanche coerulescens. Lineage (NCBI taxonomy): Eukaryota > Viridiplantae > Streptophyta > Magnoliopsida > Lamiales > Orobanchaceae > Orobanche > Orobanche coerulescens. Next base: position 152,984,769 of record CM065812.1, on the reverse strand, counting down.
TATTGGACTATGAGTTAAGATGGTGGTTTTTATATGTTAGATAACATATTGAATTATGTTGTCTTGATGATTATGAACAAAGTGATGTTAATTGGACATGGTTATGGATTAATTCATGTTCTTGAGAAATCTTGAAGTTCATATATAATAGGTGTAAGGTGTTGGTATTTTGGAAATGAACATGGAATGTTCATATCTAGAATCAAGTTATGGTGATTAATAATATGAGTTTCTTATGATCCCGATGGAATACGATTAACGATTAGGAGTTTGATGAGATTATTATTCACCTTTGAGTATATATGTTCATATATATATTGAACGAGTATTCTACTCGAATGTTAGGATTATTTAAAACCTTGGAATTGTGATTGTTATGAATTTGATGGATATGAACAAAGGATAAACACATTATTTTGATATTAGGTTGGAGATCTTGGGGTATGATTGTTCATTGTGATTGAACCAATTGGATATTTCGGATTGCGAATAATCTTGGTATTATCATACCTTAGATTTGACGAATATTAATAAGGAGTAATCTTGTTAAACCGTATTTCGAAGTTGAACTTGATTGGGATATTATGGATATTGATATCATATTGAATTGATTATTGGTATGATTGTCGGATTACAAAACCGTCTTAAGGATATGAATTCGTAGTTGATTGGATTGAGATTTTCAATTTTTTGTATGATCGAAGATTGTTGACCTGGTGGGTTTGTTGATTGATTATATTGGTTGGTGACTGTTATCGAACTTGTTGTTAATCAATTATTGCAATCGGTTGTGATAACTGATCGTTGACTAGAACTGTGTATTACGGTTGAGTTCGAGTATGTTCGTGATTTTTTTTGGTCGGAATTGAGGACCTCGTAGATGAAGGCAAGGAAATTGGCAACGGCTTCTTCGTCATATCAGTATCGAGGCAAGTTATACTTGTTCACTTTGTAATGCTTAATGAATGGTTTTGATTACGTTTCATTTATAATTTATATAGCAATGAATATAAGTGTAATTATGGAGATTCAGGTTGTATGTTGTTTTTCGGGTTTGGAGCATTCATAATTGGTTGAGTACTATGGGTACATTTTGGTAAATACAATGATATGAATTATCTACAATCTATAATGTTTGGATCGCCTAATATTGAGGATAATCGTTGGTGATGGTTTTGACATCGAGAATCCTATCGAAGGATTCAGCACAAGTACTCTAATCATTTTTTCATTATCATGTTCTCATGTATATGTGTATTGTTGTCATCGTGTATTTGTGCATTATTTGTTGTATGTCCACCATGTGTTGGTCCGACTGGATCGAATTAGGATCTCTGCTAGTGCGCGTGGATCATTGGGCGAGGTTTCCCACTATGTGTTGGTCCAACGGGATCATCTTGGGATCTATGCAGTGAATATTGGATCACAGATTACCATAATTTTATGTTATTGTTGTTCTCGTGTTAAGTGTATATTGATGTTGTCATGTCGTGTGTGCATTGTAGATCTTTTGCATGGATCAAGTTCGTATGTCTTATTGAGCGAATCTCGAATTAGACTAACACGATTCGTTGTGGCGTTGCGTATCTTGAGGTATGTTCTGTTTTCCTTCTTGGTACTTGTCCTTTGATTGACAATCGATTATCATGTTGATATTTGATGATGTTATCCGATGGACCGGATTAGACAGAGCTTGTAAATTTCATACTGGTAAGTTATGATGATGTTTTGAGGATCTGAATATTGTTTGGGATACAGTACAAATATTTATGTATGAGTTCATTTCATTGTTGAGAGCACGAGATGTGGAATAGGGTAAGGATTGTCTTGATGAGGATTACCACGAGTTGGTAGGATTATGACGGTGAAATTGTACGGATGATATTCCTTAGTTGATACTGCATTATTATGTAATTATTGATGTTAATGTGATCCCGTCGTGGGCTTTATATTGTTGAGTATTATGGTTGACCTCGTCGTGGGCTTTATTTTAGGTTTTCGGATATTGAGCTTGTAGCGGTCATGAAGAGATGATCTTCCCCGATGATATTGGCTATGGCATGTATTTGGGAATTCAGTACTTCGACCGTTTGTTATTTTCCGCTGCAAATGTATTTTTAACTTTGTTTATATCCGCTGCGTGCATACTTTATAAATGGCCTTCTGGTATTTTACTAACTTGGTTATATCTTGGAAAAATCAATTTCCTAAACTGCTTTGTCGGTACGTGTAAGGGGTGACCTAATGTACCTTTTGAAACTATTGGGTTTTTGGCATTTTGGCCCTAAACATTCAAATGTGATTTTATGACAATATTTGGAAAATAGATTTTTAGAAAGTATTTGATTACTTAAAAGATATTACCATCTTTAACCTATTGGGCATATTTAAAATGGTTGTGAAAATCTCTTTTAGCCTTGTGGGTTCCGGTGCGGGGTCCACGACATTTCAATATTTCCGAATGGATCTGGGGGTGTTATAGAATATGGTATCAGAGCTTGGGTTTTATGAAACCCGGGCATGTGTGTTATACGGCTCTACCGGTGCGGTAGTAGCGTGACTTTTGGAATGTGATTTTTGAGTCAACTGATTTTCTTATTTTTATATAATGTGGTATTTTGAATGATTTCTTAGTGAAGTATGAATTTGGGGATTGGATGTACGTCCAATGTGGATGAAGATGAAGAAAGTATACGCTGGTGCTGTATGCATGTGAAATGAGAGACTTCTTGTAGGAAGTGTACGTCAGCGCTACAGGCATGTGTCAAGGAGCGAATTTGGTCGGGCTTCTAAGTAAATGAAACATGAAATCTCAAATTCCATGCTGAACTAATAATTACTCTGAACTCATTATGGAGTTATCAAAATTTAAGATGATTTTAAAATTGCCATAATTGTGGTATTGGCATTTTGATGTATTATGAAATTGTGATTGTAATCGTGTTGAGACTTTGGAATGGATTTATATGCTAGTATTACGGGAGATCATCACCTTCATGCACCTGTAAGTATATTGTTTTGGTTATTCACTTGTGGTGATGATTGACCATTTTCGTGATGATTTTGGATATTTTGGTTTAGCTGTTGTTTATGATAGGGTTGCAAGTTTTGAGGACGAAACTTATTTTAAGTGGGGTAGTATGTAATATCCTAACTTTTTGCTATGGTTGTTTTACATTATTTTATCCAAGTTATATTGCACAGTGTGGTACCTGTACAATATAGATAAAACGATTTGAAGATTTAGGAAGTCGCACTGACATAATTGTCGTCGTTGGTCGATAATTATATTTGAGGATATTGTGTATCAAGTATATAATATGTGAATATTATTGGAACATGTATATGTACTCAGTATATTGAGATGACTCACAAGGATAGTTAGAATGTGGCGAAGTATTACGGATAATCCCTCAAACGTTACATATGTTAAGAAGGTAATTTGCGTAAGCTATCTTGGTAAGCTTACATACGTTAAGCATGGCCTTTTATGTACGTAAGGTTGGAATAGTGAAAAGGGAATCCCGGCCTCTTGGTTTGCTTTCGGCAGGTGGGACCCAGGCACTTTCACTGCAAGTATAGACAAACGAGTCAGCAAAAGTTAACATACGATATGTGATGATCATTACATATATTAAGTGATCGGAGGTTTACATACACTAATGGAGGATTATTGCATTCGTAAGTATACCTTTTTCCAAAAGATGTAGCTTCTGGACTACGCATTACGTATGTTATCTTGGTAATATTGTGCATGCTATGGTTTATTAAGTATGTAAGATGATAGATGATATATACGTAACTGAGATCCATATTGATTGCTATATCAAGTCAACGTCTATGTTATGTACGCTATAGCATGGGCTTCGCGTATGCAAGTTATTGTAATGAAGTGGGGCAGTAACCTCTGGAACAGGATAGCATACGCTATCGAAGTAAGTTAGCGTACACTATGGAAGCTAACACACGTTAAGCATGGTGGCTAGCGGCCGCTATGAAATGTGCAGGTTATAAAATTAGGAATAGTCTTTCATACTCACGAAGCAAATCAAGTTTCTCTCCCAATAATTGTCACTCTTCACTTCTAAGCATTTTTCGGACATTCTAAACTTGATGGTGAGCCTGAGGTCATAGATTTGGAGCTTGAGATATGGAGTTATTAATAATTCTTGTGATTTATGATGTTGTTTATCTTCAAGAGGTATGTTGGTTAATCTCTCTCTTCATTTTCGAGTTCTTGATGTTGTTGTTGTTGTTTGCTTCTTATGATGATAAATATGGAAGTGTTATTGTAGTTCTTGGTGTTTCATGGAGCTTGTTGAAAAAGATGATAATATGTTGATATATATTGGATTATGAGTTAATATGATGGTTTAGATGTTAGATATCATATTGGATTATGTTGTCTTGATGATTATGAAGAAAGTGATGTTAATTAGACATGGTTTTGGATTAATTCATGTTCTTGAGAAACTCCTAAAGTATATATATGTCATGTGATTAATAGGCGTAAGGTGTTTATGTTTTGGATATGAACATAGAATGTTCATATTTAGAATCAGGTTATGGTGATTGATAATATGATTTTCTTATGATCCCGTTCGGATACGATTAATGATTATGTGTTTGATGAGATTATTATTCACCCTTGAGTATATGTGGCATAAGTATTGAGCGAGTATTATATTTGGATGGTAAGATTATCTGATAACCTTGGAATTGTGATTGTTATGAATTTGATGGATATGAACAAAGGATGAACACATTATTTTGAATATGAGGTTGGAAAGATTATGATTAATCTTGGAGTAAGATTGTTCATTGTGATTGAACCAATTAGATATTTCGGGTTGTCGGTAATCTTAGTTGTAATACCCGGTTGTGAATTCATTAATTATCATTCAGTAATTTTCACTCAGAAATTTTTCACTCAGTAATAATCATTCATCAGTCATATTCATTCAATTGTGTTCAGCGTTCGGCGTATTTTTAGAATCGTGTATCAGCAGTTATTCGTCATCCATCACTGTTTGAGATCGAGACGAGAATATTTTCATCATTATCATCAGATTTTGGTAGTATGTGTGTGAGGCAGCGCACGCTACATACTCTTATTAGCGCGCGCTAATGGAGTACAGGTAGCGCACACTATAGCTCAGTATTAGCGCACGCTAGCGCAAGGGAGGCTGATAGTCCAGAAGGTACTGGGCTGAGTTGGGAAATTCGTAGCGCACGCTACAAGTGGTAAGTAGCGTACGCTAATTGTGCTGGCAACGCATGCTAAGGCATAATAGTAGCGCACACTAACACGAGCAGGGCAGAGGACAGTAGGTTCTGGACTCCAGTTGTTGGATATCGAACATCAGTTAGCACACACTGACATTTTGGGTTAACGCACGCTATCGGAAGGCGTTAGCGTACGCTACCAAGTTCGTAGCGCATGCTAACGAAGCAGTCAGAGCTCACTGGACTGTCCAGTAACCCGCTAGTGCATGCTAAATATCAGGACATAGCGCACGCTAAACTCGTATCAGTATAAATTGGACAGTTCAGTCCAGTTTCGTCATTTTCACTTCTATCTTTCTCCTCCTGTTGGTTTTGGGCGATTTTGGACTTTTGGTGAAGGGTTCTTCGATCTAGAACCACCTATCATCATTTTCAAGCTTCTAAGTCGGATTAATCATCATTCAATCCTTTCCAACATACCAAATCAAGGTAAACATCTCTTGGATCTAGAATTTCAGAATTTTAGTGTTTTACTTCCGATCTCTTCAACTTAGCTTGATATTATGTTGGAATATGTTAGATATGGATTATCTACCTTGGATACATGTATTTCTACAGATTTATTGGTGTATATTTCAGAATTTGTGAATATTTGGAATTGTTCAAGAATACCTTAGGTGTTGACTTTGGAATTTTTGGGGTTTTCGACTAGATGTTGTCGTGATCTCGAATGAAGTATTCCTATAAGATTATTAATGGTATTAATGAGGTTTTGTTGGATTAAATCATTCATTGGAAGTTGGTTTTCGGTATAATTGAGTTTTGGCGGTAAACAATTGGAGATTGTTTACAACGTGTTTGTTAGAATGCCCCAATGAGTTTTGGGTAGTGTTGTACCGACTTTTGAGTTGGTTGTGATTATGCTTGATTCGTATATTAAGCGTAGTGTTGGTACTTGTGTTATTCAAGGTTGTTCGAGCGGTCGGTATTTCCATTAAGGACGTTGATCGTGGAAGGACTTTCTCGCCTTCGGTTTGAGGCAAGTTTTATACTTGTAGTAGTCAATGAGGTTAATTTTATCATATATGTGTATAAATGTGTTGTATCATTCCGATACTTGGTCTATTTATGAGTTCATTGATATTAGGGGATCGTTCGATACGATACCCTTCGGCAATTATGCTAAATATTATTATTGTTCATTAATGGCCGGTTCAAGGCATTGGGATACTCGTTTTTAATGTTATTGTCGGTATCCGGTTCGCGGTATCGATGTATCAATTGTTGTTGTTAATATTGATGTCGATCTAAGACATTGTTGTAATCATTGTTATTAATGTTGGCATTCTGTCATTCATGTTGTATTGGCCTATTGAAGGCATTCGCGTATTCGTTCTCATCTTCGTTGTCGGTAACCGATTAAAGGTGCCAAGGCATTCATTGTATCACTGTTATCGATTGGCCGTTCTAAGGCAATCGAGGTGTTCAATCGTCCGCTGCATCATTGTTATTGGTTGGCCATTCTAAGGCAATCGAGGTATTGAATTGGGGTTGTCGAGGATAGTTCCCATCCGTTGTGTCGTTGTTATCGATTGACCATTCTAAGGTAATTGAGGTATTGAATTGGGACAGCCGAGGACGATGCCCATCTGTGAGTCATTGTTGTCGTGTTGGCCAATGTTGTGCGGCAATTTATACGCCTCGACGGCGATCGTCATAAGGGCCGAGCGACCAAAGACAGCATCAAATAATCCAAGGCAGACTTTCCAAGTGAAGAGTCCAGTCCGAGATCAGGTACTGAGCGATCGACGTTCGGGGCGATCGCCTCTTAACACATAGCGATCGACTCTGGTGCCCGACCAAGGACGACCGCCCTATGCCACGTATAAGGCCATCATCCGTCATATCTACGAGGACTGGATCTCGGAGCGAGGACCCATGTGCAGATCCGCGAATGGCGCCACAGAATAAGGATCATTGACTTCCAAACACCTACAACCAGTAGGTCAACGGTCAGTGGGTGATTTCATTATGGGTAAGTTTGGGGAATTTAAAACCTTCGCGGTTGACTTCCCAACACCTACAGATCAGTAGGTTAACGACCATTGGATGGTTTCATTGTGATACGGCTTCATGTCGTGGCATCGGCTCTTATTGTGATACAGCTTCGTGTCGTGGCTTCGGCCCTATTGATACAACTTTGGGCTGTTTTGGATTCAGGTGATTGTGTTGATTGACAGCTTCGGCTGAGTGGCTTTCAGGCCTTTGAAATGTCTTGTTAATTTCATTGGAGCCTTCGGGCATTGTGATTCATATCTAATTCAGTTCTAGTTTTGGTTCATGTTCGTGTAATTCATTGTGGTGTTCTATAATTATGATTCCCCGTTGGGTATTTATGTTCTGATCTGCTGAGCAGGTATTAATAGTACGCCGTGAGTATTGTGTTTCACGAATGCTCGGTTCTTACCTTTCTTTGTGAGCATCTCGTATTATTATTATCATTGTACCATTTCATTATGCTTTTGGATGCATATCATGTTATACATGTATTTGATGTTCATTATCTGGATGACTGACCCCGTGGGGGCGGAACATGTTTTCATGTTTTAGGTGATTGCGAGGAGAGAGTTGAGACACAGGGGCATGACGATGGCGACGAGGCATTCGAGCGATACTATTCCGAATTATTCATGTTGGTCAGTCAGTTGGAGTGTACTTCAGTTTTGTCAGTTGATGTCATGTTGTATTATCTGAGCAAGGCACATGGATGTCATTGTATTTTATTTTGGCCATGTAGGCCCACTTTTGTCGTTGAAGTTGCTTATCGGAATATTGTGTCGGATATCATGGTAGGGACTGTGATCTCCCTTGTTGGTTAATTTAATGCATTTTAATCGTGTTCGCCTGGTGGATCTCCGGGTGTGGGATCCACGGACTGTAATAACCCAATGGGATTTGGGGGTGTTACATTAGTATTGTTATATCTTGAATTTGACGAATATTCAGGAGTAATCTTGTTAAACCGTATTTCTAAGTTGAACTTGATTGGGAGATTATGAGTATTGATATCATATTGAATTAATTATTGGTATGATTGTCGGATCACAGAATCGTGTTAGGGATACGAATTCGTAGTTGATTGGATTGAGTTTTTTAGTTTTGTGTATGATCGAAGTATTGTTGAAAAATTGGGTTTGTGGATTGATTATGTTGGTTGGTGATTCTTATTGAACTCCTTGTTAATCAATTATTTCAATAGGCTGTGTAACTGATCGTTGATTATGTAATACCCCCAAAACCATATGGGAATATTACACGCCGTAGACCCCTTTTCACGAGGATCTACCAGGTTATACCTTACAAAACGACCAAATGCTTGCCCGACCACGGTCAAATAATAAATTAATACAGACCGATGAGGTCACAAAAATCAATCAATAAACTGAGTCAAACAACATCACCCACACAGGGGTCGAAATACAATACATCGGAAGACTGAAATCAACTCTGACAACACAACAAAAATCTAAACAACTGTCGACTCTTGATTAGTATCACAGTTCGTCATCTTCTTGTGCCAATCCTGTGACTGCTCCCCTTAACCTGTATGTACCTGGACGCAAAACAGACATCCACCCCCGATTACTCGGGGGTTAGTAAAACTCCACTGTTTTACTAGTGCAAGTATCAAATCATATGAAAAATAATGAGCAAACATTAATCAAGAATCACACACAATATTCAAGTATCAAATTATTCCCGGGGGTTTTAATAAAGGTATTAAGCTATGAAGCATTTCGAAAATAAGTTCATCACCTCGGGAAATTTTGGAATTTCAAAATCTTTAAAACTATAAGTCCTGGTTCACCAAACCTTTCAAAAAAAAAGAGTTGAGGGCTTTAACCCAAATCTCGTTTCATAAATCAATAGTTCACAATATGGAAAAACATTTACTCAAAGCTTAGGACTCGGTCCAATATTCATTTTCATAAGACTTTTCCTTGCAAAACTTTGATTTGAAAATAATCATGTTCATGACACCGTGATCCACTGTCACGTGTCTCCGTAGGTTCAACAACCTGCACGGCTACACCACGCACAATTAAACAAACGTAATCAATTCTGACACCGTGATCCACTGTCACGTGTCTCCGTAGGCTCAACAACCCACACGGACTATATCAATCACAACAATCACACACATAGTCCTGACACCGTAGTCCACTGCCACGTGTCACCGTAAGCCCCGTCGATCTCACCCGGTTGGACGTATTGTGTCCGAAACTCATGGTCCACTGCCATGCGTTATCGTAGGCCTCGTCAGACCAGCACGATTGGACCTCAGTACCTCACTAAGTTCTGACCCCATAGTCCACTGCCATGAATCCTTGTAGGTCCCGTAGAACCAACACGAGTGAACTTAGCGGTCCCACACATATTCACATCCACATTCACATTACACACGACAATGAGCACAGTTAATCAATCACGTTGATCACCACAAAATCGTACATCACACGCACATAACTCAATCCCAACACTCGCAACAACTATCATAAATTAACATAGCACACGATCGGTACACAATACATTGTACAACCAAGTGTACAACCAACCCATATGTACGTCGCAACCCTGCACAAATGGCACAACACCTAACACGTATACCAATATAACACTATTATCACAAAGCCTTCAAATTGCGGAATACACAACCAATTCAAACGGAACATATTTACGAAGGCAAGCAAAATCATTATAAATCTCATACGTGATTGCTAGTCGCAAGATACAAGTCGTATAATAAGATACTTGCCTTAATAATAGTTACCAAATACCCCGAAGAACACGGTTCGACCGGGAAGATTGTACCACGAAGAAGACAACGAACGGAAGGGTTCCGACTCGAGTTCTTCACAAGGAATCTGACCATAACATCATACCATCAATAAATCAACAAATGAACGAGGAAGAATAATCGTAGAACGCTCGGATTCTCTTTGTGACATTTTATCGAATACCTTCAAGGCGTCAATAAAATACTCAATAAAACGAGAAATCCATGGTAATCCAACCGTGGAATAACAAGGAATTCGATATAATATAGCTTAAAAATCATCAATCCATCACTATTCTGAGTTAAAACGGATTAAACGGACAAATCGAACAAAATCCCCAAAACTAGATTTTAAGAAAACTTACCCTGATTCGGTCGATCGGAGCAAGTTATGGAAGGATTAATCGATGATATGGACTCAAGAATTTCATGTTTTGGATAGATTAACAACATGTCTTTGGTTTCCCCAAGACTTGGTTGCGGAAGGATCGAAAACGAAATGGGAAAAATGAGTGAAAACCGACTGCTCTGCCATATTTATACACCTGCCTAACACGGCGCACCAAACGGCCCACACCAGCGCCGTGTCTACCGCCGGGTTGCAGGTTAGTGCGCGACCTAGCTGACACGGCGCAACACCCGGCGCAAGGCGTCTGCGCGTGTGTCTCGGCCGTATCCGACACGGCGCATCACCTGGCGCAAATCATGCGTGGGTTCTCGGTCGTGTCTCGGTAGACTGCCAGTCCTGGCCGACCCGGCGTAAGACACGGCGCTCGGCAGCGCCGTTTCGCACAGGTCCGGCCAGTAACCTCCAGATTCAAAATGATTCCGACAACGACGATCCGAACTACCCCGAAACCCTAACCTGAATACGAATCGGAGATTCGGTTACGAAGTACTCGCAAAGACGAATTCGAGCACTAATAGAACACACGATTTCGATCACCCGAAGTCTCGAAATTCGACAACGGAAGGTAATTACCCCAAACTTTGGGAAATTACAAAAATGCCCAAAACGTCCGAAAATCACGATACGTGATCGAATTACCAAACCGAAGTTCACAACACGTCTAACAAGGTTAAACGGACTTACGGGAAACTCAAAACAGTAATTTCGATCGAGATTCACAAGAATCGAACTCGAGTGCGGAAAAGTCGTTAAGAAAGACGGAACTCAACAAAACAATACCGAAACGAACTCGGATGACAAAAAGTGCAGAATTAATCATTCTCAGAATGATGAAATGGTTCCAAGTGAGTCGTCGAAACGGACCGCCGCCGGAAAAATAAAATTACCGAAATCCGAAATTGCGGATATTACATTCTACCCTCCTTAAAAGAAGTTTCGTCCCGAAACTTAAATCAAGTAGGGAGAAGCAATATCCTGCCAGGAAAATTCAACGAGATACACAAGAATTGAAAAAAATTACGCCCAACGGCGAAACATTACAAGCAACGCAAAGGAATATACGGCGTGAAAACACGCCCCACGACGACTAACGCAACGCCACCGACTATGATTCAAAACAACAACGAGTAATTAACAACACATCACATGCACGCATTTAATCAAAGAAATGCACGCGACAACAAGTCGCACCCGACCACAACGACTATGCGGTAGAGACAAATATAGTATTACGATAGAATTCACTCCGATTCTCGTCAATAAGAAAATGTCCGACATCAAGACACAAACAATTCTAGATAACAGAAAACGAGAATACCGGATATTACATTCTATCCTATTAAAAATAAGTTTCGTACCGAAACTTAAAATAAAACATCATGGTAGAATACAAACAAAACCAAAAAGTTCACGCAACAAAAATCAATCCCTACACGAATTACAGCACAAGGTACGATACACAACTACATCACTGGACACCACCGGGCACTCCCTGAGTAGGAACGAAAACTCGAATCCCGAACATCTTGGCAACGGTCTCACAATGCACCGCTTGGTGCCCAGTTGGCCGCACTTAAAACAATTAACCGGTGGCGAACGACAATTCTGTCTTGCATGGCCCACACGGCTGCAGTTAAAGCAGGTCTTCACACCGATCGTCTTACTCGCCTCTGAGGTAAGGTTCTTAGACTGGTCAACCGAACGAGGAGTGCTCCCAGAAGGAAACTGCGAAGCAATAGGCTCACTGATCTCACTTCTCTGGCCTCTCGAAAAATTACTCGAGGTCTTCTGTCTCTTACTCTCTGAACCAGATTCCATCACAGAAACGGCCATCTCAATGGCTAAAGCTCGGTCCTGATATTCCTTCAGGGTGGTACACATAAGTGGAGCCATACTCTCACGGATATGGGGTTTCATGCGCATATTGAAGTATCGGACCTTGTCCACTTCACTTCTCACTTGATCACGAACATAAGCCAACTGTCGATTGTAATCGACTATCGCCTGGGATATTGACACATCCCGGGGCACGGAGAAAAACTCAATGATCTTGCGTTCACGAACAGGAAACGGGCAATACTCTGCCTCCATGGCGGTCTTAAACTCAGCCCATGTAGGTGCACGGTGCGAGCACTACTGACCGCCACCGATGCAGCTTCTTTGTCGAGCAGGTACTGAGCAATGGGTACCCTCCTTTCCTCCGGACAAGCTACAACATCAAATATTCTGTCCAACTAGAAGAGCCAGTTTTTCCAACCTAACAAGTCAGATGAACCCACAAAACGGGGCGGCTGCATCCTCATCACATCTCGTAACCACTTACTAGCTCCATTATCCCCATTTGGGTTCTCATTCCGACGTACGGCCTGATTCATCTGCACTAACTGGTCAACCACCTGACGAAGGATGGTGGCGGCACCAACGTCAACATTAGCGCTGGCTGAATGAGAATGTCCCTGATCTGTAACGAGCTGATTGGTATTCGGAAAAGAGTGCGTCGCCCTCTCATGCTCCTGATTACGACCACCACCACGACCCCGGCCTCGGCCTCGACCCCTCAGCATACTGAACGGGCAACCATTCAGAAAAAAAAAAAAAATACCACATAGTCAACAAAGGGCAACAACCATTAGCACAATAAAGTATTCATTCCAAGTCATTACACGAGTACACGAACTAACAATGCAATAATATACTTAAATTCATAAGTAATTCGCACGGTTACACCAATAGAGGTGCACGACTTTTACCAAAATAAACACGGTCGAGACCACATACATGTCATTGAGACTAGACACTTGTAACATTCTTTAAAAATAAAATTTTTCCGAGGTGTTTATTCAAATATTAATATTTTAAGATTCGCGAGTTTCGAAAGATTTTACCGGGATGAAATTTTGAAAACACTTTATTTAATACCTCGGTCATTGAAGCGGGGAACGATACCTAACAATGTATCCCGCCACTTGGGCATACAACCCAGATTTTCTGACGAGAATAATAACATAGCAACTCACTGCACGACTTAACCTCAATACATAAACACATATCGTTCTAATTTACGAAAGCTAAAGTTGTTTTGCAAAACAGAAATTTTCTAAAATCCTTTGGTTCATAACCAAAACGACAGTAATATTTCACAATATCCGAAGTACTTCAAAACACATTTTCCAAATACCGTTTGATAGTGTCATTTGAAAATACACGACCAATTTGTCAAAAATTTAACCGATTTTAAAATCCATATAAACCGTGGTTTTAACCGCACCATCAAAATATTTTAAACAGTAGCAAACGATTTCCACAAAATGTTCAAACTCGTAAAGTCCTCCAGGAAGAACATTCTAAAACCTACCGTAACGGCATAAACATAACAATCTAAAAACAATCAAACTAAAAATCACATGCCCAAACGAAAAATAGGATCGCCAGTCCAATTGAATACATCACACAGCATCAAGTTTAGACATACAACAAAACCATTCCTCGGAGTTTCTCACGAACTCAATCGTCGATACCTTATTCGAAACCAATCAAGGTTCTCAATTTTTCACACCATACCACCCCATACGGTGGTTCAAAGGTAAAACAACAACACGCCCAGTTATTATACATATACTATGTGTCACAAGTATTATATACAACTATATTACACAACACCGTGTAAATAAAATTATGCACCGCAATTAACTCACTAAGATAAAATCATGATACACGGGTACCTCGCATAAAAGAGGAGACTTACGTCCACAGGCCGCACGGAGACGACGGTCGCCCACGATACTAATCTCATCCGACAACATATCCGACATGTTGTGACTACGCACAACTCAACTTGTCACCCGACATCTCGAATGACAAAACCACAATACTCGACGAATCACGACTCGACTTGACCCGACAGCCTAGGTTTCCGCAACCTAAGCTCTGATACCATAAATGTAACACCCCCAAACCATATGGGAATATTACACGCCGTAGACCCCTTTTCACGAGGATCTACCAGGCTATACCTTACAAAACAACCAAATGCTTGCCCGACCAGGGTCAAATAATAAATTAATACAGACCGATGAGGTCACACAACTCAATCAATAAACTGAGTCAAACAACATCATCCACACAGGGGTCGAAATACAATACATCGCAAGACTGAAATCAACTCTGACAACACGACAAAAATCTAAACAATTGTCGACTCTTGATTAGTATCGCAGCTCGTCATCTTCTTGTGCCAATCCTGTGACTGCTCCCCTTAACCTATATGTACCTGGACGCAAAACAGACATCCACCCCCGATTACTCGGGGGTTAGTAAAACTCCACTGTTTTACTAGTGCAAGTATCAAATCATACGAAAAGTAACGAGCAAACATTAATCAAGAATCAAACACAATATTTAAGTATCAAATTATTCCCGGGATTTTTAATAAAGGTATTAAGCTATGAAGCATTTCGAAAATAAGTTCATCACCTCGGGAAATTTTGGAATTTCAAAATCTTTAAAACTCTGAGTCCTGGTTCACCAAACCTTTCAAAAAAAAGAGTTGAGGGATTTAACCCAAATCTCGTTTCATAATTCAATAGTTCATAATATGGAAAAACATTTACTCAAAGCTTAGGACTCCGTCCAACATTCATTTTCATAAGACTTTTCCTTGCAAAACTTTGATTTGAAAATAATCATGTTCATGACACCGTTATCCACTGTCACGTGTCTCCGTCGGTTCAACAACCCGCACGGACTACACCACGCACAATTAAACAAACATAATCAATTCCGACATCGTGATCCACTGTCACATGTCTCCGTAGGCTCTACAACCCACAAAGACTATATCAATCACAACAATCACACACACAGTCCTGACACCGTAGTCCACTGCCACGTGTCACCGTAAGCCCCGTCGAGCTCACCCGATTGGACGTACTGTGTCCGAAACTCATGGTCCACTGCTATGCGTTATCGTAGGCCTCGTCAGACCAGCACGATTGGACCTCAGTACCTCACTAAGTTCTGACCCCGTAGTCCACTTCCACGAATCCTCGTAGGTCCCGTCGAACCAACACGAGTGAACTTAGCGGTTACACACATATTCACATCCACGTTCACATTACACACGACAATGGGCACAGTTAATCAATCACGTTGATCACCACAAAATCATACATCACACGCACATAACTCAATCTCAACACTCGCAACAACTATCATCAATTAACGTAGCACACAATCGGTACACAATACATTGTACAACTAAGTGTACAACCATCCCATATATACGTCGCAACCCTGCACAAATGGCACAACACCTAACACGTATACCAATATAACACTATTATCACAAAAGCCTTCAAATTACGGAATACACAACCAATTCAAACGGAACATATTTACGAAGGCAAGCAAAATCATTATAAATCTCATACGTGATTACTAGTCGCAAGATACAAGTCGTATAATAAGATACTTGCCTTAATAACCGTTACCAAATACCCCAAAGAACACGGTTCGACCGGGAACCTTGTACCACGAAGAAGACAACGAACAGAAGGGTTCCGACTCGAGTTCTTCACAAGGAATCTGACCCTAACATCATACCATCAATAAATCAACGAACGAACGAGGAAGAATAATCGTAGAACGCTCGGATTCTCTTTGTGACATTTTATCGAACACCTTCAAGGCGTCGATAAAATACTCAATAAAACGACAAATCCATGGCAATCCAACCGTGGAATAACAAGGAATTCGATATAATATAGCTTAACAATCATCAATCCATCACTATTCTGAGTTAAAACGGATTAAACGGACAAATCGAACAAAATCCCTAAAACTAGATTTTAAGAAAACTTACCCTGATTCGTTCGATCGGAGCAAGTTATGGAACGATTAGTCGATGATATGGACTCAGGAATTTCGTGTTTTGGATAGATTAACAACATGTCTTTGGTTTCTCCAAGACTTGGCTGCGGAAGGATTGAAAACGAAATGGGAAAAATGAGTGAAACCCGACTGCTCTGCCATATTTATACACCTGCCGAACACGGCGCAGCAAACGGCCCACACCAGCGCCATGTCTACCGCCGGGTTGCAGGTCAGTGCGCGACCTGGCCGACACGGCGCAACACCCGGCGCAAGGCGTCTGCGCGTGTGTCTCGGCCGTATCCGACACGGCGCATCACCCGGCGCAAATCTTGCGCGGGTTCTCGGCCGTGTCTCGGCAGACTGCCGGTCCTGGCCGACCCGGCGTAAGACACGGCACTCGGCAGCGCCGTTTCGCAAAGGTCCGGCTAGCAACCTCCAAATTCAAAATGATTCCGACAACGACGATCCGAACGACCCCGAAACCCTAACCTGAATACGAATCGGAGATTCGGTTACGAAGTACTCGCAAAGACGAATTCGAGCACTAAGAGAACACACGATTCTGATCACCCGAAGGCTCGAAATTTGACAACGGAAGGTAATTACCCCAAACTTTGGGAAATTACGAAAATGGCCCAAAACGTCCGAAAAGCACGATACGTGATCGAATAACCAAACCGAAGTTCACAACACGTCTAACAAGGTTAAACGGACTTACGAGAAACTCGAAACAGTAATTTCAAACGAGATTCACAAGAATCGAACTCGAGTGCGGAAAAGTCGTTAAGAAACATGGAACTCAACAAAACAATACCGAAACGAACTCGGATGACAAGAAGTGCAGAATTAATCATTCTCATAATGATGAAATGGTTCCAAGCGAGTCGTCGAAATGGACCTCCGCCGGAAAAATAAAATTACCGAAATCCGAAATTGCGGATATTATATTCTACCCTCTTTAAAAGAAGTTTCGTCCCGAAACTTAAATCAAGTAGGGAGAAGCAATATCCTGCCAGGAAAAATCAACGAGATACACAAGAATCGAAAAAAATCGCGCCCAACGGCGAAACATTACAAGCAACGCAAAGGAATATATGGCGTGAAAACACGCCCCACGACGACTAACGCAACGCCACCGACTATGATTCAAAACAACAACGAGTAATTAACAACACATCACATGCACACATTTAATCAAAGAAATACACGCGACAACAAGTCGCACTCGACCACAACGACTATGCGGTAGAGACAAATTTAGTATTACGATAGAATTCACTCCGATTCTCGTCAACAAGAAAATGTCCGACGTCAAGACACAAACAATTCAAGATAATAGAAAACGAGAATACCGGATATTACATTCGATCCTATTAAAAATAAGTTTCGTACCGAAACTTAAAACAAAACATCATGGTAGAATACAAACAAAACCAAAAAGTTCACGCAACAAAAATCAATCCCTACACGAATTACAACATAAGGTACGATACACAACTACATCACTGGACACCACCGGGCACTCCCTGAGTAGGAACGAAAACCCGATTCCCAAACATCTTCGCAATAGTCTCACAATGCACCGCTTGGTGCCCCAGTTGGCCGCACTTAAAACAATTAACCGATGGCGAACGACAATTCTGTCTTGCATGGCCCACACGGCTGCAGTTAAAGCAGGTCTTCACACCGATCGTCTTATTCGCCTCTGAGGTAAGGTTCTTAGACTGGTCAACCGAACGAGGAGTGCTCCCAGAAGGAAACTGCGAAGCAACAGGCTCACTGATATCACTTCTCTGGCCTCTCGAAAAATTACTCGAGGTCTTCTGTCTCTTACTCTCTGAACCAGATTCCGTCACAGAAACGGCCATCTCAATGGCTAAAGCTCGGTCCTGATATTCCTTCAAGGTGGTACACATAAGTGGAGCCATACTCTCACGGATATGGGGTTTCATGCGCATATTGAAGTATCGGACCTTGTCCAATTCACTTCTCACTTGATCACGAACATAAGCCAACTGTCGATTGTAATCGACTATCGCCTGGGATCTTGACACATCCTGGGGCGTAGCGGAGAAAAACTCAACGATCCTGCGTTCACGAACAGGAAACGGGCAATACTCTGCCTCCATGGCGGTCTTAAACTCAGCCCATGTAGGTGCACGGTCTGCAGGCACTACAGCCTGCCACCAGTCTGCAACTTCTTTGTCGAGCAGGTACTGAGCAATGGGTACCCTCCTTTCATCCGGACAAGCTACAACATCAAATATTCTGTCCAACTGGAAGAGCCAGTTTTCCCAACCTAACAAGTCAGATGAACCCACAAAACGGGGTGGCTGCATCCTCATCACATCTCGTAACCACTTACTAGCTCCGTTATCCCCATTTGGGTTCTCATTCCGACGTACAGCCTGATTCATCTGCACTAACTGGTCAACCACCTGATGAAGGATGGTGGTGGCCCAACGTCAACATTAACGTTGGCTTAATGAGAATGTCCCTGATATGTAACGAGCTGATTGGTATTCGGCAAAGAGTGCGTCGCCCTCTCACGCTCCTGATTACGACCACCACCACGACCACGGCCTCGGCCTCGACCCCTCAGCATACTGAACGGGCAACCATTCAGAACAACAAAATAAATACCACATAGTCAACAAAGGGAAACAACCAGTAGCACAATAAAGTATTCACTCCAAGTCATTACACGAGTACACGAACTAACAATGCAATAATATACTTAAATTCATAAGTAATTCGCACGGTTACACCAATAGAGGTGGACAACTTTTACCAAAATAAACACGGTCGAGACCACATACATGTCATTGAGACTAGACACTTGTAACATTCTTTAAAAATAAAATTTTTCCGAGGTGTTTATTCAAATATTAATATTTTAAGATTCGCGAGTTTTGAAAGATTTTACCGGGATGAAATTTTGAAAACACTTTATTTAATACCTCGGTCATTGAAGCGGGGAACGATACCTAACAATGTATCCCGCCACTTGGGCATACAACCGAGATTTTCTGACGAGAATAATAACATAGCAACTCACTGCACGACTTAACCTCAATACATAAACACATAACGTTCTAATTTACGAAAGCCAAAGTTGTTTTGCAAAACAAAAATTTTCCAGAATCCTTTGGTTCATAACCAAAACGACAATAATATTTAACAATATCCGAAGTACTTCAAAACACATTTTCCAAATACCGTTTGATAGTGTCATTTGAAAATACACGACCAGTTTGTCCAAATTTAACCGATTTTAAAATCCATATAAACCGTGGTTTTAACCGCACCATCAAAATATTTTAAACAGTAGCAAACGATTTCCACAAAATGTTCAAACTCGTAAAGTCCTCCAGGAAGAACATTCTAAAACCTACCCGTAACGGCATAAACATAACAATCTAAACACAATCAAACTAAAAATCACATGCCCAAACGGAAAATAGGATCGCCAATCCAATTGAATACATCACACAACATCAAGTTTAGACATACAACAAAACCATTCCTCGGAGTTTCTCACGAACTCAATCGTCGATACCTTTTTCAAAACCAATCAAGGTTCTCAATTTTTCACACCATACCACCCCATATACGGTGATTCAAAGGTAAAACAACAACACGCCCAGTTTTTATACATATACTATGTGTCACAAGTATTATATACAACTATATTACACAACACCGTGTAAATAAAATTATGCACCGCAACTAACTCACTAAGATAAAATCATGATACATGGGTACCTCGCATAAAAGAGGAGACTTACGTCCACAGGCCGCACGGAGACGACGGTCGCCCACGATACTAATCTCATCCGACAAAATATCCGACACGTTGTGACTACGCACAACTCAACTTGTCACCCGTCATCTCGAATGACAAAACCACAATACTCGACGAATCACGACTCGACTTGACCCTACAGCCTAGATTTCCGCAACCTAAGCTCTGATACCATAAATGTAACACCCCCAAAACCATATTGGAATATTACACGCCGTAGACCCCTTTTCACGAGGATCTACTAGGCTATACCTTACAAAACGACCAAATGCTTGCCCGGGCAGGGTCAAATAATAAATTAATACAGACCGATGAGGTCACACAACTCAATCAATAAACTGAGTCAAACAACATCACCCACACAGGGGTCGAAATACAATACATCGGAAGACTGAAATCAACTCTGACAACACAACAAAAATCTAAACAACTGTTGACTCTTGATTAGTATCGCAGCTCGTCATCTTCTTGTGCCAATCCTGTGACTGCTCCCCTTAACCTGTATGTACCTGGACGCAAAACAGACATCCACCCCCCGATTACTCGGGGGTTAGTAAAACTCCACTGTTTTACTAGTGCAAGTATCAAATCATACGAAAAGTAATGAGCAAACATTAATCAAGAATCAAACACAATATTCAAGTATCAAATTATTCCCGGGGGTTTTAATAAAGGTATTAAGCTATGAAGCATTTCGAAAATAAGTTCATCACCTCAGGAAATTTTGGAATTTCAAAATCTTTAAAACTCTGAGTCCTGGTTCACCAAACCTTACAAAAAAAGATGTTGAGGGATTTAACCCAAATCTCGTTTCATAAATCAACAGTTCACAATATGGAAAACATTTACTCAAAGCTTAGGACTCGGTCCAACATTCATTTTCATAAGACTTTTCCTTGCAAAACTTTGATTTGAAAATAATCATGTTCATGACACCGTGATCCACTGTCAAGTGTCTCCGTAGGTTCAACAACCCGCACGGACTACACCACGCACAATTAAACAAACATAATCAATTCCGACACCGTGATCCACTGTCACGTGTCTCCGTAGGCTCAACAATCCACACAGACTATATCACTCACAACAATTACACACACAGTCCTGACACCGTAGTCCACTGCCACGTGTCACCGTAAGCCCCGTCGAGCTCACCCGGTTGGACGTACTGTGTCCGAAACTCATGGTCCACTGTCATGCGTTATCGTAGGCCTCGTCAGACCAGCACGATTGGACCTCAGTACATCACTAAGTTCTGACCCCGTAGTCCACTGCCACGAATCCTCGTAGGTCCCGTCGAACCAACACGAGTGAACTTAGCGGTCACACACATATTCACATCCACGTTCACATTACACACGACAATGAGCACAGTTAATCAATCACGTTGATCACCACAAAATCGTACATCACACGCACATAACTCAATCTCAACACTCGCAACAACTATCATCAATTAACATAGCACACAATCGGTACACAATACATTGTACAACCAAGTGTACAACCATCCCATATGTACGTCGCAACCCTGCACAAATGGCACAACACCTAACACGTATACCAATATAACACTATTATCACAAAGCCTTAAAATTGCGGAATACACAACCAATTCAAACGGAACATATTTACGAAGGCAAGCAAAATCATTATAAATCTCATACGTGATTACTAGTCGCAAGATACAAGTCGTATAATAAGATACTTGCCTTAATAACCGTTACCAAATACCCCAAAGAACACGGTTCGACCGGGAAGCTTGTACCACGAAGAAGACAACGAACGGAAGGGTTCCGACTCGAGTTCTTCACAAGGAATCTGACCCTAACATCATACCATCAATAAATCAACGAATGAACGAGGAAGAATAATCGTAGAACGCTCGGATTCTCTTTGTGACATTTTATCGAACACCTTCAAGGCGTCGATAAAATACTCAATAAAACGACAAATCCATGGCAATCCAACCGTGGAATAACAAGGAATTCGATATAATATAGCTTAACAATCATCAATCCATCACTATTCTGAGTTAAAACGGATTAAACGGACAAATCGAACAAAATCCCCAAAACTAGATTTTAAGAAAACTTACCCTGATTCGGTCGATCGGAGCAAGTTATGGAAGGATTAATCGATGATATGGACTCAAGAATTTCATGTTTTGGATAGATTAACAACATGTCTTTGGTTTCCCCAAGACTTGGCTGCGGAAGGATTGAAAACGAAATGGGAAAAATGAGTGAAACCCGACTGCTCTGCCATATTTATACACCTGCCGAACACGGCGCAGCAAACGGCCCACACCAGCGCTGTGTCTACCGCCGGGTTGCACGTCAGTGCGCGACCTGGCCGACACGGCGCAACACTCGGCGCAAGGCGTCTGCATGTGTGTCTCGGCCGTATCCGACACGGCGCATCACCCGGCGCAAATCTTGCGCGGGTTCTCGGCCGTGTCTCAGCAGACTGCCGGTCCTGGCCGACCCGGCGTAAGACACGGCGCTCGGCAGCTCCGTTTCGCACAAGTCCGGCCAGCAACCTCCAGATTCAAAATGATTCCGACAACGACGATCTGAACGACCCCAAAACCCTAACCTGAATACGAATCGAAGATTCGGTTACGAAGTACTCGCAAAGACGAATTCTAGCACTAATAAAACAAACGATTCCGATCACCCGAAGGCTCGAAATTCGACAATGGAAGGTAATTACCCCAAACTTTAGGAAATTACGAAAATGGCCCAAAACGTCCGAAAAGCACGATACTTGATCGAATAACCAAACCGAAGTTCACAACACGTCTAACAAGGTTAAACGGACTTACGGGAAACTTGAAACAGTAATTTCGAACGAGATTCACAAGAATCGAACTCGAGTGCGGAAAAGTCGTTAAGAAACACAAGACTCAACAAAACAATACCGAAACGAACTCGGATGACAAAAAGTGCAGAATTAATCATTCTCAGAATGATGAAATGGTTCCAAGTGAGTTGTCGAAACAGACCTCCGCCGGAAAAATAAAATTACCGAAATCCGAAATTGCGGATATTACATTCTACCCTCCTTAAAAGAAGTTTCATCCCGAAACTTAAATCAAGTAGGGAGAAGCAATATCCTGCCAGGAAAATTCAACGAGATACACAAGAATCTAAAAAAATCGCGCCCAACGGCGAAACATTACAAGCAACGCAAAGGAATATACGGCGTGAAAACACGCCCCACGACGACTAACGCAACGCCACCGACTATGATTCAAAACAACAACGAGTAATTAACAACACATCACATGCACACATTTAATCAAAGAAACGCACGCGACAACAAGTCGCACCCGACTACAACGACTATGCGGTAGAGACAAATATAGTACTACGATAGAATTCACTCCGATTCTCGTCAACAAGAAAATGTCCGACGTCAAGACACAAACAATTCAAGATAACATAAAACGAGAATACCGGATATTACATTCTATCCTATTAAAAATAAGTTTCGTACCGAAACTTAAAATAAAACATCATGGTAGAATACAAACAAAACCAAAAAGTTCACGCAACAAAAATCAATCCCTACACGAATTACAGCACAAGGTACAATACACAACTACATCACTGGATACCACCGGGCACTCCCTGAGTCGGAACGAAAACCCGATTCCCGAACATCTTGGCAACGGTCTCACAATGCACCGCTTGGTGCCCCAGTTGGCCGCACTTAAAATAATTAACCGGCGGCGAACGACAATTCTGTCTTGCATGGCCCACATGGCTGCAGTTAAAGCAGGTCTTCACACCGATCGTCTTACTCGCCTCTGAGGTAAGGTTCTTAGACTGGTCAACCGAACGAGGAGTGCTCCCAGAAGGAAACTGCGAAGCAACAGGCTCACTGATCTCACTTCTCTGGCCTCTCGAAAAATTACTCGAGGTCTTCTGTCTCTTACTCTCTGAACCAGATTCCGTCACAGAAACGGCCATCTCAATGGCTAAAGCTCGGTCCTGATATTCCTTCAGGGTGGTACACATAAGCGGAACCATACTCTCACGGATATGGGGTTTCATGAGTATATTGAAGTATCGGACCTTGTCCGCTTCACTTCTCACTTGATCACGAACATAAGCCAACTGTCGATTGTAATCGACTATCGCCTGGGATATTGCCACATCGTGGGGCGTAGCGGAGAAAAACTCAACGATCCTTCATTCACGAACAGGAAACGGGCAATACTCTGTCTCCATGGCGGTCTTAAACTCAGCCCATGTAGGTGCACGGTCTGCAGGCACTACAGCCTGCCACCAGTCTGCAGCTTCTTTGTCGAGCAGGTACTGAGCAATGGGTACCCTCCTTTCATCCGGACAAGCTACAACATCAAATATTCTGTCCAACTAGAAGAGCCAGTTTTCCCAACCTAACAAGTCAGATGAACCCACAAAACGGGGCGGCTGCATCCTCATCACATCTCGTAACCACTTACTAGCTCCGTTATCCCCATTTGGGTTCTCATTCCGACGTACGGCCTGATTCATCTGCACTAACTGGTCAACCACCTGATGAAGGATGGTGGCGGCGCCAACGTCAACATTAACGCTGGCTGAATGAGAATGTCCCTGATCTGTAACGAGCTGATTGGTATTCGGCAAAGAGTGCGTCGCCCTCTCACGCTCCTGATTACGACCGCGGCCTCGGCCTCGACCCCTCAGCATACTGAACGGGCAACCATTCAGAACAACAAAATAAATACCACATAGTCAACAAAGGGCAACAACCAGTAGCACAATAAAGTATTCACTCCAAGTCATTACACGAGTACACGAACTAACAATGCAATAATATACTTAAATTCATAAGTAATTCGCACGGTTACACCAATAGAGGTGCACGACTTTTACCAAAATAAACACAGTCGAGACCACATACATGTCATTGAGACTAGACACTTGTAACATTCTTTAAAAATAAAATTTTTCCGAGGTGTTTATTCAAATATTAATATTTTTAGATTCGCGAGTTTCGAAAGATTTTACAGGGATGAAATTTGAAAACACATTATTTAATACCTCGGTCATTGAAGCGGGGAACGATACCTAACAATGTATCCCGCCACTTGGGCATACAACCCAGATTTTCTAACGAGAATAATAATATAGCAACTCACTGTACGACTTAACCTCAATACATAAACACATAACGTTCTAATTTACGAAAGCCAAAGTTGTTTTGCAAAATAGAAATTTTCCAAAATCCTTTGGTTCATAACCAAAACGACAGTAATATTTCACAATATCCGAAGTACTTCAAAACACATTTTCCAAATACCGTCTGATAGTGTCATTTGAAAATACACGACCAATTTGTCAAAAATTTAACCGATTTTAAAATCCATATAAACCGTGGTTTTAACCGCACCATCAAAATATTTTAAACAGTAACAAACGATTCCCACAAAATGTTAAAGCTCGTAAAGTCCTCCAGGAAGAACATTCTAAAACCTACCCGTAACGGCATAAACATAACAATCTAAAAACAATCAAACTAAAAATCACATGCCCAAACGGCAAATAAAATCGCCAATCCAATTGAATACATCACACAACATCAAGTTTAGACATACAACAAAACCATTCCTCGGAGTTTCTCACGAACTCAATCGTCGATACCTTATTCAAAACCAATCAAGGTTCTCAATTTTTCACACCATACCACCCTATATACGGTGGTTCAAAGGTAAAACAACAACACGCCCAGTTTTTATACATATACTATGTGTCACAAGTATTATATACAACTATATTACACAACACTGTGTAAATAAAATTATGCACCGCAATTAACTCACTAAGATAAAATCATGATACACGGGTACCTCGCATAAAAGAGAAGACTTACGTCCACAGGCCGCACGGAGACGACGGTCGCCCACGATACTAATCTCATCCGACAAAATATCCGACACGTTGTGACTACGCACAACTCAACTTGTCACCCGACATCTCGAATGACAAAACCACAATACTCGACGAATCACGATTCGACTTGACCCTACAGCCTAGATTTCCGCAACCTAAGCTCTGATACCATAAATGTAACACCCCCAAAACCATATTGGAATATTACACGCCGTAGACCCCTTTTCACGAGGATCTACTAGGCTATAGCTTACAAAACGACCAAATGCTTCAAATAATAAATTAATACAGACCGATGAGGTCACACAACTCAATCAATAAACTGAGTCAAACAACATCACCCACACAGGGGTCGAAATACAATACATCGGAAAACTGAAATCAACTCTGACAACACAACAAAAATCTAAACAACTGTTGACTCTTGATTAGTATCGCAGCTCGTCATCTTTTTGTGCCAATCCTGTGACTGCTCCCCTTAACCTGTATGTACCTGGACGCAAAACAGACATCCACCCCCCGATTACTCGGGGGTTAGTAAAACTCCACTGTTTTACTAGTGCAAGTATCAAATCATACGAAAAGTAATGAGCAAACATTAATCAAGAATCAAACACAATATTCAAGTATCAAATTATTCCCGGGGGTTTTAATAAAGGTATTAAGCTATGAAGCATTTCGAAAATAAGTTCATCACCTCAGGAAATTTTGGAATTTCAAAATCTTTAAAACTCTGAGTCCTGGTTCACCAAACCTTACAAAAAAAAATTTTGAGGGATTTAACCCAAATCTCGTTTCATAAATCAACAGTTCACAATATGGAAAAACATTTACTCAAAGTTTAGGACTCGGTCCAACATTCATTTTCATAAGACTTTTCCTTGCAAAACTTTGATTTGAAAATAATCATGTTCATGACACCGTGATCCACTGTCAAGTGTCTCCGTAGGTTCAACAACCCGCACGGACTACACCACGCACAATTAAACAAACATAATCAATTCCGACACCGTGATCCACTGTCACGTGTCTCCGTAGGCTCAACAATCCACACAGACTATATCAATCACAACAATTACACACACAGTCCTGACACCGTAGTCCACTGCCACGTGTCACCGTAAGCCCCGTCGAGCTCACCCGGTTAGACGTACTGTGTCCGAAACTCATGTTCCACTGCCATGCGTTATCGTAGGCCTCGTCAGACCAGCACGATTGGACCTCAGTACCTCACTAAGTTCTGACCCCGTAGTCCACTGCCACGAATCCTCGTAGGTCCCGTCGAACCAACATGAGTGAACTTAGTGGTCACATACATATTCACATCCACATTCACATTACACACGACAATGAGCACAGTTAATCAATCACGTTGATCACCACAAAATCGTACATCACACGCACATAACTCAATCTCAACACTCGCAACAACTATCATAAATTAACATAGCACACGATCGGTACACAATACATTGTACAACCAAGTGTACAACCATCCCATATGTACGTCGCAACCCTGCACAAATGGCACAACACCTAACACGTATACCAATATAACAATATTATCACAAAGCCTTCAAATTGCGGAATACACAACCAATTCAAACGGAACATATTTACAAAGGCAAGCAAAATCATTATAAATCTCATACGTGATTGCTAGTCGCAAGATACAAGTCGTATAATAAGATACTTGCCTTAATAACTGTTACCAAATACCCCGAAGAACACGGTTCGACCGGGAAGCTTGTACCACGAAGAAGACAATGAACGGAAGGGTTCCGACTCGAGTTCTTCACAAGGAATCTGACCCTAACATCATACCATCAATAAATCAACAAACGAACGAGGAAGAATAATCGTAGAACGCTCGGATTCTCTTTGTGACATTTATCGAACACCTTCAAGGCGTCGATAAAATACTCAATAAAACGACAAATCAATGGCAATCCAACCGTGGAATAACAAGGAATTCGATATAATATAGCTTAAAAATCATCAATCCATCACTATTCTGAGTTAAAACGGATTAAACGGACAAATCGAACAAAATCCCCAAAACTAGATTTTAAGAAAACTTACCCTGATTCGGTCGATCGGAGCAAGTTATGGAAGGATTAATCGATGATATGGACTCAAGAATTTCATGTTTTGGATAGATTAACAACATGTCTTTGGTTTCCCCAAGACTTGGCTGCGGAAGGATTGAAAACGAAATGGGAAAAATGAGTGAAACCCGACTGCTCTGCCATATTTATACACCTGCCGAACACGGCGCAACAAACGGCCCACACCAGCGCCGTGTCTACCGCTGGGTTGCAGGTCAGTGCGCGACCTGACGACCCGGCGCAAGGCGTCTGCGTGTGTGTCTCGGCCGTATCCGACACGGCGCATCACCCAGCGCAAATCTTGCATGGGTTCTCGGCCGTGTCTCGACAGACTACCGGTCCTGGACGACCCGGCGTAAGACACTGCGCTCGGCAGCGCCGTTTCGCACAGGTCCGGCCAGCAACCTCCAGATTCAAAATGATTCCGACAACGACGATCCAAACGACCCCGAAACCCTAAACTGAATACGAATCGGAGATTCGGTTACGAAGTACTCGCAAAGACGAATTCGAGAACTAAGAGAACACACGATTCCGATCACCCAAAGGCTCTAAGTTCGACAACGGAAGGTAATTACCCCAAACTTTGGGAAATTACGAAAATGGGCCAAAACGTCCGAAAATTACGATACGTGATCGAATAACCAAACCGAAGTTCACAACACGTCTAACAAGGTTAAACGGACTTACGGGAAACTCGAAACAGTAATTTCGAATGAGATTTACAAGAATCAAACTCGAGTGCGGAAAAGTCGTTAAGAAACACGGAATTCAACAAAACAATACCGAAACGAACTTGGATGACAAAAGGTTGAGAATGAATCATTCTCAGAATGATGAAATAGTTCCCAGAGAGTCGTCTAAATGGACCTCCGCCGGAAAAATAAAATTACCGAAATCCGAAATTGCGGATATTACATTCTACCCTCATAGCGTACCGTACGCTAAGTATACTAGCCATACCGTACGCTACAGTCATAGCTAACATACGATACAGATGAAGGGTTACGTACGTTAAACCATGTTGGTTACGTACGTAACATAGGGTATCAGATCGCATCCGACTTTTGGCGTGTGGGGCCGAGCATGTGTAATATCCGCTATTTTGATTTCTGGTAATTTTCTTTTTTTTTTTGCTAGAGTCCATTTTGTCGACTAAATTGTAACCGTTTCATCATTCCTAGAATGATTAATTCTACACTTTTTATCATCCGAGTTCGTTTCGGTATCGTTTTGTTGAGTTCCGTATTCTTAACCGACTTTTCCGCACTTGAGTTCGATTCTTGTGAATCTTATCCGAAACTGTTATTTCATGTTTCTGTAAGTCCGTTTAACGTTGTTAGATGTGTTGTGAACTTCTGTTTGGTTATTCGATCACGTATCGTGATTTTACGGCACATTTGGGCACAAATAGTGTGCGCCTTGGCACACAAGTTCTGTGCCTAGGTACAGCCCTTTTCAGGGGCTGAACTGGGCGCGGCTGTACCGTGGGCCACGGAACGCTAGGTCTTATCCGCGGCATGGCTTGGAGGCCTGACCGTGTATTTTAGCCACGGGCCGCGGCACACGAGTCAGAATGCCCTTTTATCTGCAGGATTTGGAGAGGATTTCATTTCCTCTCCTTTCTTCTCTCCATGGGCGATTGTTTGGGCATTTTTCGGGCGATTTTGGGCGATTTGTCTCAGAGATATCATCCTACTCAAGTACTTGTTGTGGATTAACAACATCAATTCGTGTTCTTCGTCATTAATCCGAGGTATTTTCTTGATTCTCTTGAGATGACCTTTTTAGGAGTTTTGTTCTTGATTTCGTTTTCCATCCGATTTTGATAAATCGATTGGTGTTAGATGTTGTTATTAAACATGTTTTATGGATTTTATACCCATATCTTCGGTTTGTTTCAACCCGAAGGATGATTTCGGTGTTCTTGAGGTGTAATGAACATTTGATGTTCGATCAAATGTTCGAATGAGTTTTCCTTCAATATTTTGTTGTGATCTCCATTGTTTTTGGTCTTGATCCTCGTCGTAATCATGTTTTTTGTTTCTTCCGGAGGATTATAGGTGCTCGATGATTCCGAGTTGAATCCCGTTTGGTGATTGATAATTCGTGTGGTGTTATTCTCGTAGTATTCGCGGTGCTATCGTGTTCTCGATAGTGTTCGGGAGTTCGGGATGTTTGACCGCATCCCATACGTCATCTCATTGCGATCGTGGTTTTGAGGCAAGTACCTTGTCCATACATTTCTTGTTCTGTGGATATTATGATCGGTGATCGTCTAAATGTGTTCGTTTGGTTGTTTGAGATGAACTTTCAAAAATTTGGTTTAGCCTCGCTAAAGGCTCCCTTTCAAACTCGTGTGTATGTTGTGATTGGTGTGTTTTCGTGAATGACTATGCGAATCCTATGGATATGTTCGGTGTTGATGTTGTGCTTGGTATTGCGTGTGTACGTATATTACCTCATTTCGGTGCGTTGTGGTTTGACGTTGTATTTT
The DNA here is from genome assembly GCA_033398695.1 of Orobanche coerulescens. Lineage (NCBI taxonomy): Eukaryota > Viridiplantae > Streptophyta > Magnoliopsida > Lamiales > Orobanchaceae > Orobanche > Orobanche coerulescens. The sequence continues at coordinate 152,954,110 of CM065812.1, read as the reverse complement.
GCTAAGTGTTTGATGCCTCTGGGTGAATTGTTTGGATATCTTTGTTGTATTGTGCTATGTGTGTGAATGTGTGGATGTGGGCGGGGCCTACGGTGACACATGGCATGCGATCATGTGGTCAGGATGCAATAAGCGATTAATCCAACCGTGAGAGCCTAAGAAAAACTACGGTGACATATGGCTTGTGATCATGTGGTCAGGATGCAACAAGTGATTGATCCAACCGTGAGATTCCGTGACATGCTATCACGCTGGTGTGTATATCATTTGTGAATGTGTTTTGCCAGGTCGAGTACCTTGTATGTGTGACCAAGATTTGCATATATGGAGTGATTACATTGTGTTGATTTTTATGTCCGTCGAGGACATGTGGTGTGGGTTATGGATCCCGTAAATTATTGTTAGCTTTTATTTATGAAAGCAAATTTTTGGGTTGTGCCCCTTTTTGGATTCTTTGGAAAAGAGAAGGATTCGATAATCCTAAATTGTATTCTATTAAAATTTTCGATGGCATTTTAAACTATTTTACAAATTGTTTCCCTTGATTTGTGATCTTTCGATTTTGGAAAGTTTTACCCAAACTTTTGCCTCGGGAAGTATTTTTCTTTATGTTTGAATCTTTGAGAATTCCTGGTTATTATTATTCTTGGAACTTGAATTGTATGACTCATATTTGCACTTTGTACTTGCACTAGCAAAATAGTGGAATTTTGCTAACCCCCGAGTAATCGGGGGGTGGATGTCTGTATTGCATTCAGGTTTTTGGGGAGCATAGCACAGGGTCGGTATGAAGGATCATGAAAGATGATCGATACTGATCACATGAGGACCCATACGTTGTTGTATTGTTTTAGTTGTATTTTATTTCCGCTGCAGTATTCTTTCCCGTTGTACGGGAGTGTGTTGTATTCGACCCCTGCGTGGGCATGTATTGGGATTGCGTTATGTGTATTTATTGAAAGACCAAATCGGTCTACTGAGTCATTTTAGCCTTAAAGGTATTGTTGAGATGTTCGATTTTGTTACCAGCCTGGTAGATCCTTGAGGAAAGGTTCTACGGCGTGTAATATCCCTGAGCGGATTGGGGGTGTTACAGCATGGCTAGATCATTGTGGCTTGATCGGGACATCTAGGTCAACGCCTATTATGTACGCAATGCATGGTAGCTAACGTACGTAATGTTGAGGTTATTATATACGTTGGTTCGGACAACATACGTAAGGATGTTTCGTTTTGAGGCAGTAGCTTCTGAAAGGGCGTAGCGTACGCTACGAAGTGATGATAGCATACATTAGGTTTTCTAACGTACGATAATCTTGGAGAATAGTGGCCGTAATGGATAGTGCATATTATAAAGACATGTCTTGTCTTTCATTTTTACACGATCCATTTCTGATTTTTCTCTTTTGAAATCATCTCTCTGCATTCCTTAGTGAATTCCAGCCCCTTCCAACTTGCTTTGGAGCTTCATAACTTGGATTGGAGTTTGGTAGCTTGAAGATTGAGGTAGATTCTTGAAGTATTTTAGGTTGTTCTTTATCTTCAATAGGTATATTGGTTAATCTTGTGTTAATCTCGAGATTATGATGATGTTGTTGAGGATTATTTTATGTGTTGTGGATTGTTGGATGATTAACATAGCTTTGAGATGATTATTGATGTTGATTGTGTTCTTGGGAGATTATAACCATTTTAATGAAGGATTATCATGAGTTATGAGATAATTATCATGATTTTGCAATGGTTAAGTTAATCTTGTTGATTAATCCAAAATTCATGATGAATTGGTGATTGATGATTGTGTAGACATCATTTTTGTAGAGTTGATGTTCTTGGGGTGATTATGATGATATGATGATATCATCATAATAGGATGATTAATATGATGTTGTTCTTGATAATTCTTGTTAAATTGTTTTTCACAAGTGTTAAGAACAATATGATCTTGTTAATTGATCATTTGAGGTGACTTGAGGATGTTAGGATTAATAGTTGATAACTATGATATTCGTTTGTGTGGTTTGATCAATTTGTGATTGAATCGAGGTTATCCATTGTGTTGTTTCGATATTGATATTTTTTTATTAAATGAATTGTATTTCATTCAAGGTTGTTCGAGTGCTTGTGATTGTCGAAGGACGCCATTCGTGGGGGGATTTCATCGCCTTCGGTTTGAGGCAAGTTTTATATTTGTACAGGTCAATGAGATTAATGTTATCATGTATGTGTATGAATGTGTTGTATCATTCTGGGATGTAGTGTCTTCATGATTTGTTGATATCAGGGAGTTGTTCAATACAATACCTTTCGGCAATTATGCCAAATGTTATTATTGTTCGTCAATGGCCCGTTCGAGGAATTGGGATACTTGTTGCTAATGTTATTTTCGATAGCCGGTTCGCGGTATCGATGTATTGATTGTTGCCACTGGACTTGGTGTTTTTTATTGATTGTTGTATTGGTCGATTGAAGTTATTGACGTATTCGATTATTCTCTCTATCTATGGTGACCAATTAAAGGCATTGAGGCATCTGTTATCGTTGTTGTTATCAATTGGCCGTTCTAAGGCAATCGAGGTATTGAATTGGGACCGTCGAGGATGGTCCCCATCTGTTGTGTCATAGTTATCGATTGGCTGTTCTAAGGTAATCGATGTATTGAATTATGTCATTATTTCGTTGTAATCGATTGGCCGTTCTAATGCAATCGAGATATTTAAATTGGGACCTCCGAGAACAGTGCCCATCCGTGAGTTATTGTGGTCGTGTTGGCCGACTCAAGGTAGCACACTATCATTCTTGTGAATTCGGTAATTTTGTGATCGTTACCGATTGTGATTATTTGTGATTTGGAGGCTAGTCTCGGCTAGTGCTCGATGGGTAAGTCTAGGGCTTGAACTTATCACAGTTAGTTTTCCATCACCTGCAATTCAGCAGGTCACGATCATTGGATGATCTTATTGTGATACAACTTCGGGCTATTTGGCTTCGGCCATCTTATTGTGATACAGCTTCGGTCTGTTTGACTTTGGCCATCTTATTGAGATACAACTTCGGTTGTTTGGCTTCAGCCATCTTATTGTGATATAGCTTCGGGCTGTTTGGCATCAGCCATCTTATAGTGATACAACTTTGGGATGTTTGGCTTCGGCCATCTTATTCTGATACAGCTTCGTGCTATTTGGATTCAGCCATATTATTGTGATACAACTTTGGGATGTTTGGCTTCGGCTATCTTATTGTGATACAGCTTCGGGTTGTTTGGCTTCAGCCATCTTATGGTGATACAACATCAGGCTGTTTGGCTTCAGCCATCTTATTGTGGTATATCATCGGCTGTTTGGCTTTGGCCATCTTATTGTGATACAGCTTCGGCTGTTTGGATTCGGCAATCTTTATTGTGATACAGCTTCGGGTTGTTTGGCTTCGGCCATCTTATTGTTTTGGCAGCTTCGGCTGAAGGATTTTAGGCCATTGTGACATATTGCAACTTTGGCTGAGGGCTTTCAGGCCATTTGTGAGGTATTCTGGTTTCATTCAGAGCCTTGGGGCATCGTTGTTTATGTCTATCTCAGTTTTGGTTTGGTTTACCTTCAGGTAATTCGTTGTTGTGCTCTATATTGATTGTTTGTCGTTGGGCACTTGTATTCTAACTTGTTTAGCAGGTATCGATTGTATGTCGTGGGCATAGTGTTTTGCGAATGCTCGGTTTTTTCCATTGTTTATGAGCATCTCGCATTATTGTTATACCGTTTGATATCCTTTGGGTGCATATCATGATGTAAATGTATTTTGATATTTATTATCTGGATGACTGACCCCGTGGTGACGAAACATGTTTTCATATTTTAGGTGCTTGAGGAGGGAGTTGAGACACATGGGCATGACGATGGCGACGAGGCATTCGAGCGATACTAGTCCCAAGTTGTTCGAGGTTCATGTTGGTGAGTCAGTTGTTGGAGTATTATCCAGTTTGTGATATGTTGAAATTTTGTGTTGTCCGATTATATTTTTGATTTTGGCCATGTAGGCCCATCCTTGTCATTGAAATTCCATATCGGAATATTGTGTCGGATATCATAGTAGGGACTGTTATTTTCCTTTCTATGAATTTTAGTCGTGTTCGCCTGGTGGACTTCCTGGTGTGGGGTCCACGACACTGTAATAACCCAATGAGATTTTGAGTGTGTTACATCTATGTAGTGAATGCTGGATCACAGATTACCATGAGTGTATGTTGATGTTGTCGTGTTGAGTGTATATTGATGTTGTCATGTTGAGTGTGGATTGTAAGTCTTTTGTTAGGATCAAGTTCGTATGTCGTATTTATCTAATCTCGGATTAGACTGACACGATTCGTCGTGGCGTTGCGTATCTTGAGGTATGTTCAGTATTTCTTCTTGTTATTTGTCCTTCGATTGAGAATTGATTTTCATGTTGAGATTTGATGATATTATCCAATGGACCGGATTGGACAGGGCTTGTATATTTCATGAGGATCTTGGTATTATTTGGAGTACAGTAAAAATATTTATATATGAGTTCATTTCGTTGTTGAGAATATGAGATGTGGAATATGGTAAGGATTGTCTTGATGAGGATTACCACGAGTCGGTAAGATTATGACAATGAAATTGTACGGGATATTCCTTACTTGTTACTTCATTAGTATGTAATTATCAATGTTGATGTGATGGTTATTATTGTTGAGTATTGTGGCGGACCCCATCATGGGCTTTATTTAGGTTTTTGGAGATCGATCTTGTAGCGGTCGTGGAAAGATGAACTTCCTTGGTGATACTGGCTATGGCATGTATTTCAGAATTTATTACTTTGACTATTTGTTATTTTTCGCTGCAAATGTATTTTTAACTGTGTTTATATCCGCTGCGTGTATACTTTAAAACTGGCCTTCTCGTACTTATGAACTTGGGTATATCTTGGAAAATCAATTTACTAAACTATTTTATCGGTACGTGTAAGCGGTGATTTAATGTACCTTTTGAAACTTCTGAGTTTTGGCATTTTGGCCTTATACTTTCAAATATTATTCTATGACGGTATATAGACAATACATATGCATAACCATAACTTGAATAAATATGCAAAACATGGGATAAGATATATTAAATATTCCCATAGGTATAAAAATGTACTTTTGGAAAGTATTTGAGTATTTAAAATATATTGCTATCTTTAGCCTTTTAGGCGTATTTGAAATAAGTACAAAAATATATTTTAACCTTGTTAGTTCCGATTTGGGGCCTACGGAGCTATAATATTCCTGGATAGCTATGGGTGCGTTACAACTATAATGCATGCATTATCACTTTCTCCTTGAGATCGTTAACAGGTTCTTTACAATGTTTTGGCTCCAAATTATCAATACATGGTAAATAACGCCACTGGAGGCAATATCGGTGAACACACCGCAAATGAGATGTATGAAACTTTTTAGACAATAGGTTAAATTCACACTAAAAAGTGCAAGAGAGAGTGAGCCATCATGAATGAAGTAACTCATAGTTATGACATCACTTAGCAGTTATAGAAGCTTAGAAAGCAAGTGCAGTTGCTCACGGCAAAAGGCACGACCTCTCAGCCCGTATTTTCAGCAGAGATATGTGAAATTTGTGGGGGCTATGGTCATGGGGTGCATGTATATATAGCGGCAGCAGAGCCATTTTTCGAGGATCTAAAGCAGGCACAAGTGATTAAGGGTTTGCAGTTGAGACTAAGGAATGATTTGTATTCTGAAACATATAATCCAGGACGATATAATCACCCGAATTATTCTTGGGCCAATTCGAGTCAACAATATCAACAACCTCCTACAATTGTGCCACATGGAGGACCTCTTCGGACAACCGCACCCCCAACTATAGAAACCTTCCATGGAAGACATTTTATTATCCTTTGTCCTAATGAGCCAACAAAACCAATAGGATAATAACAGGCATTACGAGTCCTTGGAAGTAAACAAAAAATGTGTGGAGGCCATAATGGGGCAATTGGCAGGGCAAGTAGGCGACATTCATGCCCACTTAAATATAGGAAAATTCCAGGCCAACTCGAGCAAATGCAAGCTGTGTCCGTGGTATGGGATGGAGATGACACTAAGCCCGAGGTTGTGGAACCTATAATGAGCATATAATCTTGTTAGAAAAGCCTTCTATGGTCACTACGAACATAATAATAAATGTCACGGCCTTTGTAAGTAAATATTTATTTGGTAATAGGATGTGTTTTTCTGGGCGTAATAGCTATCATGTGGATTGTAATTTTGACTTGATTAAAGACGCTCAAGATTCCATGAAGAATGCAAGTAGAGAAAATATGAAGAAGTTAGCCAAGCATTGTTCAGACACGAATGAATTATTATTTTCTTCATATATTCAAACTAGTAGCGTTAAACAAGCACTTTGTTGGAGGCAACCCATGTGTATTTTATTTCTTTTCATAATTTTTTTTTCAAACTCCAAAAAATCAAATAGTTGAAAAATAAAAATAAAAATAAAAAAATAAAAAACTTTCTAAAAGCATAGTGAGCCATCTGTCATGGCCAAAAGTCGACGATGGGACAGGCGTGCACAGACGGTCGCATGGGGTTCCTAGAAATAGGCATGAGCGGATGCCACGGGAGGCATCGGACTGGCTTTGGAGGTTTAGCCTTCGGAGCGGCGTGGTCAGATGGAGAACCACGCGAAGAAACCTTGAGAGGAGCACGGACGCTGCTATGGGAAGCGGTTCACCCAAGGGGCAACATGCCTTAGTGTCCGGGACACTTAGGCATTACAGTCGGGACATATGCAGGGCTGTCTGGCAGCCCATGGGGTGCAGGCAAGGCCAGACTATCGAGAACCACGCAAAGATCCTACAACCTGTGCGGCACTATCTAGATCGCCTCGAGTTTAGATAGTAAGCCTAATGAAAGATTGCTAAGTGAGAAGAAAAGAACTCTGAAAAATGCTTGGGAAAATTACTCAATGCTTTGATTCACACAAACTTCTTGGATGGATACAAATGAGGCCCCTTGAGGGCTATTTATACTACTCTAAAGGGGGTATAGAGAGTTCTACCTATCACCTCCTCAAATGGAGTATTCTAGACCACTCTTCTACTTTCTTCAATACATGAAGCTTCTAGAATTAGTTTTAGACTATTCTAAAAGTTTACATTACAAGAGTTCTCTAAGGCTTTCTACAAAATGCTGGTATCATCTAGAATATCCTAGGTAATTCTAAGTATATTTTGGAACCTCGTTAGAGAACTGGAATAATTTGATCGGCCAATCTTGCGGGGCGTGACATTCTCCCACACCTAAGTCGTAGCCGTCCTCGGCATGATTTTGTCCCGGTAGTCGCTGTAACACCCCGAGATATTCGGAATATGTTACAGCGCCGTAGACCCCTACATGGGACCTACCAGGCTACAATAGAAAAACTCCACTCGACTAACCATCTTGGTTAGCGAGAATACACGATTAAATAATATGACATATAAAGATACGCCCGGAGCAACCGGCAAAATAAGCATCAACCAACAACGTGACAGTTTAAAAAAAACAATACAATACGGAGTTTGAAACAAAAAGCCTAAGTACTCGCGAGTACAATCTATAAGTTTAAAACTGTGGGAACAACCATATCGAAATGGACAGAGGAAATAAATAGACCCAAATGCACATGTCAACGACCCTGGCCAACATCCTCGTACTGTCCTGGTGCTCGCTCGTCCGGATAATCATAACCTGAAATCCATAACAAGAATTTCCCCGACAACGGGTCCCCAAAGGGGTTAGCAATTACGCTAGTACAAGTATTCAAGGCAAACCAATCGCTTACACATTTCATAGTACATGCACCAAAATCATTTCGAAAATCAAAACTAGACATGTCTTTTTCCGGAAACAAACAGTCAAATAATTTGCCTTGGGAACAGAGTAATATCATAGATTCCCGCACGAGGCCTCTAAGGACCCTCCCGCACTGGCTACATTACAAAAATAAAACACGCACATGCATCGCCTTGGGAACAGAGTAATATCATAGATTCCCGCACGAGGCCTCTAAGGACCCTCCCGCACAGGCTAGAAAAACAAACTCGTGAAATCCGGGCGGCGGCATAGATTTCCCTCCTTGACCCGTCAGCCAACACGAGGTGAGTTACACACAAGTAATATACATCACCATTTCATGTTAAGCTTAAAGGTTTCCAAAAATACTTGCCTTGAATAAGAGACGGCTGTGACGGAAGGAAAACACCGATGACCGATAGGAGCCGATAATCACGAACCTAACGATACGAAGAACACAATCACTACCAATTCTAACTAAATACGGAATTGGAAACACCCGAAAACCCTCCTACGATTTATGTGTATTCATATCAAACAACGACGAGGGCGGATCGCAACCAAACCCTCTCGATTATGTAAATATCACGAAATACATCATGAGTTCGTAGGAGAACAAGAACAATGACGAGATTAATCATAATCAACACGGATTAATCAACAATACGAAGCAAATCGAACAATACACCCGAAAATCCCCAAATCCTCCAAGGTAGGTTATAAGAGATTTTACCTTGATTTGAAGATGAACGATGGATGATTAGTGATAGGTGGATGGTATGATACTTGAATATGCTCTTACAATGGAGTTTGGATCGAAATCGGTCGAACCCTAGCTCAAGTCGTCGCTCCGTCGCGAAAAGGAAAGAGAGAAGTGAGAAATGAGAAAAAGCGGGCCGCCGGTTTATATCTTGGCGAGTGTTACGGCCGTAACACACCCCACATACGGCCGTAACACGGGAACCTTACGGCCGTAACCCGACTCTCTTACGGCCGTGAATCGCCTCTGGAAAGAACTGGGTAAAATTCTGACGACACTTACGGCCGTATCAAGACACCATTACGGCCGTATCAATACTTACGGCCGTAACTCTAGAATGTTACGCCCGTAACCCCCCCACTGGAATCAAGTGCAGAAAACGAACTCATATTACGGCCGTATAAGGGAAACTTACGGCCGTAACTCTCAAGCATTACGGCCGTAACAATCAGGCTTACGGCCGTAACATAGCCTGAGACAGCAAGAAGAAATCTGAATCACTTCTCGACGAGGAAATGATCGGGAAGTAACGAGACGTATCAGCTACCAACTGATATACTTCCAACAGATTCACGCCAACGACAAAAGGTATAAAATGAAACGTGATTCCGAATGTCCGAAGGTTCATGAACAACAAAGATAACAAAAATACCCTAAACTTGGGAAAATTACGAAATGGCCCAAACGTTCACAAAACCGCGATATGACGTCGGATTAACAAACCGAAGCTCACGATACAAACAACTCCACTATACGGGCTCGTGAAACCAAAGGAATTAGAAAAGCGAACGAGTTCTACGAGAATCGAACGTCCGTGCCATAATACATGACATAAAACGGAATAATATCAAAACATCACCAAGATCATCCCCAATGGGGAAACTCCAAGAATAACATAGATTCAAAATGTCGACATGGTTACAAGCGAGCTACCAAAAATAAAAATACACCAAAACGGGAATATCGGACAAAGGAGAAAAATGCGGATATTACATTCTACCCCTCTAAAAATAAGTTTCGTCCCGAAACTTGAGAAACAAACAACTCGGGGTATCTAGCACGCATGCTATCCTCGGTCTCCCAGGTCGCCTCCTCGACACCATGCCTCGACCACTGCACCTTGACCAAGGGAATGGTCTTATGCCTCAGTCGTTTCTCCCGATGCTCTAAAATCTTCAAAGGACGCTCCTCAAAGGTAATATTTTCGGCAACGTCAATCTCCCCATAGTCGATGATGTGACTAGGATCCGGGACATATTTCTCACCGGGAAACATGAAAACGCGTTATGAACATGACTCGGGGCGGGGTAACGCCAACCGGTATGCTAACCCACCGACTCGCTCAAGGATCTCGAAGGGTCCAATAAATCTCGGACTCAACTTCCCCTTCTTCCCAAACGGAAAACTCCTCTCGTCGGAAACCTTCAAGAAAACGTGGTCTCCCACCTCGAATTCTAAAGGTCGGCGACGGACATCGGCATATGACTTCGCCGACTGCGGGCGGTCAATATCCGTTCTCGAATTAATTCTATCTTCTCGTCTCGTCTCTAAAACGACATCCGGTTCGGTCCCGACCAAATCGGACGCCTCATTCCAACAAATCGGCGATCGACATCGCGCCCATATAGTGCCTCATACGGTGCCATCCGAATCCGACGTGCCAACTATTGTTGTACGTGAATTCGATCAATGGCAAGTGCTCCTCCCGATCGCTACTCGATCGAGGGCACAAGCACGCAACATGTCCTCGAATGTTTGGATAGTGCGCTCCGACTGTCCATCCGATCGGGATGAAAAGAGGTACTCAAATGCAAACGGGTACCTAACGCCTTATGCACCGCCTGCCAAAAGTGCGATACAAAACGGCCATCACGATCCGAAACAATAGACTTGAGTACCGTGAAGTCTCACACCGCGCGATAAACACACGAGCCGATTTCTCAGGGCCCCAAGTGTCCTTGATGCCCGGAAAATGTGCCGACTTGGTCGACGATCAACAATCACCCATACCATATTCATGCCCGATCTCGATCTCGGCAAACTCGTAATGAAATCCATCGATATATCTTCCCATTTCCATTCCGAGCGAAGTGACTGCAATAACTTGTCGGCCGATGCTCGATTTTGACTGGCGACAAGTCAAACACTTTGCTACAAACTGCGCGACCTCCTCCTTCATATCATTCCACCAGAAATTCCTCCTCAGGTCCTTATACATCTTACTCGAACCAGGATGAACGGAGTAAGGTGTAGCATGGGCCTCGCGCAGAATACTCTGTCTCAACTCTAAGTCGTTCGGTACACAAAGCCGACTCTGGAATCTCAAAACACCGTCCTCATGGATTACAAAGCCGGGAGACTTTCCCTTAAGAATGTTCTCTCGGATTTGAGTAATCATCGGATCCTCCAACTGCTTCAGCTTAATTTCATCGATCAAAGGCGACGAAATCTCTAAAGCACAAAGCTGCCCGACAGTCCCAGGCAACAAAACCTCAATATCTAACTCGATCAAAGTCCGCCGAAGCTCAGACTGAGACGTAAGGACCTCAAGCGTTCGCAACGCAATCGGTTTCCGACTCAAGGCGTCGGCCACGACGTTTGCCTTGCCCGGATGATAAAGGATTTCGAGGTCGTAATCCTTAATCAGCTCTAACCATCTCCTCTGCCTCATATTCAACTCCGTGAGTAAATATGTATTTGACTTTTATGATCGGTAAAAATCGACATGCCGAGCCGAAAAGATAGTGACGCCGCATCTTGAGCGCAAAACGACCGCCGCTAACTCCAAATCATGAGTAGGGTAGTTAAGCTCATATGGCCTCAACTGTCTCGACGCAAAGGCAATGGTCTTGCCGTCTTTGCATCAATACGCACCCAAGACCACGGCCCGAAGCATCGCTATAGGCGGCAAAACCCTCGTTGCCGCACGGCAACGCCAAACTGGGACAAGTCAAGCGCCTTCGGCTCCTCAAAACTCGATCGCCTCGTCATTCCGCACGAACTTCTCGGACTTATGGAGCAAGCTGTGTAAGTGGCCGAGCCGCCAAAAACCTCGACGAACCTACGGTAGTAGCCACCAAGCCCAAGAAACTACGAATCTCCTTCACATTCTTGGCGGTGCCCAATCCAACACGGCCTCAATTTTCTCGGATCCACACGGACTCCCTCGTGAAATCACGTGACCCAAAACATCACTTCCTTCACCGAACTCACATTTCGAGAACTTCGCATAGAGTTGCTCGGTCCTCAAAATGTCTAACACTATCCGCAGATGATGGGCATGTTCTTCCTCATTCCCCGAATAGATAAGAATATCGTCGATGAAGACGACGACACACTTATCCAAATACTCGATAAAGACTTTGTTCATCAATTGCATGAACACCGCCGGCGCATTAGTTAACCCGAAAGGCATTACCACAAACTCGTAATGTCCGTATCTCGTCCGAAAAGCTGTTTTCGGCACGTCGGACTCTCTCACCCGAAGCTGATAGTACCCCGATTTCAAATCTATCTTCGAGAATACCGCAGCTCCCTGCAACTGGTCAAACAAGTCATCGATTCTCGGCAAAGGGTACTTGTTCTTGATGGTCACCTTGTTTAGTTCGCGATAGTCGATACACAAACGTAGTGAACCATCCTTCTTCCGCACAAACAGGACCGGTGCGCCCCAAGGCGAGGCGCTCGGTCGAACATACCCCGACTCAAGAAGCTCACTCAGCTGCTTCTTCAACTCTGACATCTCTGAAGGTGCTATGCGATACGGCGCCTTCGAAATAGGAGCCGCGCCTGGCTCTAACTCTATAGTAAACTCGACCTCACGATCCGGTGGCAATCCCGGTAACTCGTCAGGAAATACATCAGGAAACTCACTAACGACTGGAATCGACGAAAGCTCGACCCCACTATTATCAGCCTTCAAGGCGTAACACCAGTAACCAATACACCCCTTCCGCAGGAGTTTCATCGCCTTTAAGGCATTAATAACGAACTTCTGGTTTCCCCTCTTTCGCCCTGCGAAAGAGTGTTCGGTGCCGTCCTCGGCTAACATAGTGATGATTCTCGTGCGGTAGTTCATGATCGCGCCATGCCGCTCGAGCCAATCATCCCCGAGAATCAAATCCTCACCCTCGATACCCACGACAATAAGGTTAGAGAGCCAAGCCCTCTCACAAATAACCACAGAACAGTCCCGGACTTCTCGATCACCGACAATTCTATCACCGCTAGGAAGTTTAACGATGAAAGGCTCGCAAGGTGACAAGCAGTCGAGACTCAAACGGCGTACACACTCTAGAGAAATGAATGAATGCGTAGCACCCGAATCAAAAGCACACCGACGGGATGAGAATGGATATGAGGTACTGCCGCCACGATGCCGCTTAGGATCATCGGCCCTCCTCATCTCATAGATACGCGGGCGGCGAGCCGACACCGGAAGCTCCTCCTCTAACAGGCTGACCCCGACCCTACCTCGGCCGGCACTCGGTGGAGGCGGCGAGCAAATGAGCCCCGGTTCACACTCGGCTCCAACGGTGCGATTGGGAAGAACGGCGCCACGAAGCCGTTTGACCCGCTCACAAAAGGGGCCTTGTGGCCTAGCCGTCCACAAGTATGACAGTAAACTTGACGAGAACACTGTCGGCTCCTATGGCCATGCGTACTACGCTTAAAACATGTGGGCTCACGAGCGGAGGTTCAAAGACTAAAGCTCCCAGAGAAACGAGCCGAACCGCCGTTGAAATATTTGCACTTGAGATTTCTGTGGCCTCCACTCTTGGGACCGAAAAATTTCCGACCGACTTACGCTTCTTGCTCTCACCAGCCAAATCGCTAGCCGTCACCGACATAACATAAGCAAGGGCTCGACTCTGATAATCCTACAGGGTAGTACAGACGAGCCCAGACATATAGTCCCGAATGGACAGTTTCATTCTCCTGGAAAAATGGAAAATTTTGTCGCTCTCAGCGACAACTTGGGTCTTCACATAACCCAACTCCTTGTTAAAGTCGGCAATGGCCTGAGATACGGGGATATCCCGTGGTTGAGCATCGAAGAAAGCATGCACTCGAGCCTGTCTGACCGGCCACGGACAATATTCGGTCTCCATCAATTCTTGGAATTCGGCCCATGAAGCAACGTGATCTTTGGGACCAACGGCCTCCCACCAATCTGTAGCATCTCCCGTGAGAAAGTATTGAGCAATAGGGACCCTACGGTCCTCGGGGCAATTAGTAGCAGTGAAGACTTTGGATATCTCCTTGATCCACCCTTCCCAGCCGATCGGGTCCGAAGCTCCCGAACCGAGGAGGATGCATCTTGATGACATCCTGAAGCCGGCGATCCGCTCCGCCCGATTAGCATGGGCTCGATCGGGTTCTCAACCACTGTGCTATAGCCGCCATCTGGTTAACCATTTGCCGCATGACAAAGGCAATACCAAGATCGGCGCGCTCACGAGAAGAAGCATGATCGTGTGACGGTCGCCGCATCGCTGCCTCACGAAGAGTGCGGCGTGGCCGCCACCGGCTGCCCAACGTCCTCGGCCGCGTCCACGGCCACGACCACGACCACGACCACGGTTACCCCCGGCGTCCATACTGGTGTTAAGAGATAACAGAAGTACATTGATGATGAGTAAGGGAGGAAAAAGCAACTTCAACTCGAAAAGCAGAAATACAATGTAAGAAAACGAAGGATTGAGTAAGAAAACTTACGAGCACTGGAAGTACCGAGATGCTGGCAGCGGTGTGACAATGTGCAAACAAAACATGACTAGACCCAAATAACCAACAAGCCTAGGTATCCATAAACCTAGATCTCTGATACCATTTTCTGTAACACCCCGAGATATTCGGAATATGTTACAGCGCCGTAGACCCCTACATGGGACCTACCAGGCTACAATAGAAAAACTCCACTCGACTAACCATCTTGGTTAGCGAGAATACACGATTAAATAATATGACATATAAAGATACGCCCGGAGCAACCGGCAAAATAAGCATCAACCAACAACGTGACAGTTTAAAAAAAACAATACAATACGGAGTTTGAAACAAAAAGCCTAAGTACTCGCGAGTACAATCTATAAGTTTAAAACTGTGGGAACAACCATATCGAAATGGACAGAGGAAATAAATAGACCCAAATGCACATGTCAACGACTCGCCAACATCCTCGCATCGTCTGGTGCTCGCTCGTCCGGATAATCATAACCTGAAATCCATAACAAGAATTTCCCCGACAACGGGTCCCCAAAGGGGTTAGCAATTACGCTAGTACAAGTATTCAAGGCAAACCAATCGCTTACACATTTCATAGTACATGCACCAAAATCATTTCGAAAATCAAAACTAGACATGTCTTTTCCGTAATCAAACAGTCAAATAATTTGCCTTGGGAACAGAGTAATATCATAGATTCCCGCACGAGGCCTCTAAGGACCCTCCCGCACTGGCTACATTACAAAAATAAAACACGCACATGCATCGCCTTGGGAACAGAGTAATATCATAGATTCCCGCACGAGGCCTCCAAGGACCCTCCCGCACTGGCTAGCTAAACAAACTCGTGAAATCCAGGGCGGCAGCATAGATTTCCCTCCTTGACCCCGTCGGGCCAACACGAGGTGAGTTACACACAAGTAATATACATCACCATTTCATGTTAAGCTTAAAGGTTTCCAAAAATACTTGCCTTGAATAAGAGACGGCACAACGAACGGAAGGAAAACACCGATGACCGATAGGAGCCGATAATCACGAACCTAACGATACGAAGAACACAATCACTACCAATTCTAACTAAATACGGAATTGGAAACACCCGAAAACCCTCCTACGATTTATGTGTATTCATATCAAACAACGACGAGGGCGGATCGCAACCAAACCCTCTCGATTATGTAAATATCACGAAATACATCATGAGTTCGTAGGAGAACAAGAACAATGACGAGATTAATCATAATCAACACGGATTAATCAACAATACGAAGCAAATCGAACAATACACCCGAAAATCCCCAAATCCTCCAAGGTAGGTTATAAGAGATTTTACCTTGATTTGAAGATGAACGATGGATGATTAGTGATAGGTGGATGGTATGATACTTGAATATGCTCTTACAATGGAGTTTGGATCGAAATCGGTCGAACCCTAGCTCAAGTCGTCGCTCCCGTCGCGAAAAGGAAAGAGAGAAGTGAGAAATGAGAAAAAACTGGGCCGCTGCCAGTTTATATACTGGCAGGTGTTACGGCCGTAACACACCCCACATACGGCCGTAACACAGGAACCTTACGGCCGTAACCCGACTCTCTTACGGCCGTAACTGGCCTCTGGAAAGAACTGGGTAAAATTTACGAACGACACTTACGGCCGTATCAAGACACCATTACGGCCGTATCAATACTTACGGCCGTAACTCTAGAATGTTACGCCCGTAACCCCCCCACTGGAATCAAGTGCAGAAAACGAACTCATATTACGGCCGTATAAGGGAAACTTACAGCCGTAACTCTCAAGCATTACGGCCGTAACAATCAGGCTTACGGCCGTAACATAGCCTGAGACAGCAAGAAGAAATCTGAATCACTTCTCGACGAGGAAATGATCGGGAAGTAACGAGACGTATCAGCTACCAACTAATATACTTCCAATGATTCACGCCAACGACAAAAGGTATAAAATGAAACGTGATTCCGAATGTCCGAAGGTTCATGAACAACAAAGATAACAAAAATACCCTAAACTTGGGAAAATTACGAAATGGCCCAAACGTTCACAAAACCGCGATATGACGTCGGATTAACAAACCGAAGCTCACGATACAAACAACTCCACTATACGGGCTCGTGAAACCAAAGGAATTAGAAAAGCGAACGAGTTCTACGAGAATCGAACGTCCGTGCCATAATACATGACATAAAACGGAATAATATCAAAACATCACCAAGATCATCCCCAATGGGGAAACTCCAAGAATAACATAGATTCAAAATGTCGACATGGTTACAAGCGAGCTACCAAAAATAAAAATACACCAAAACGGGAATATCGGACAAAGGAGAAAAATGCGGATATTACAGTCGCTTATCTTCTGCCCGAATTGCCAAAGGTAATATTCATGCTCCCAGCTGCTCTTGGCGTCGGGTAGTCCCTTCCAGCGTACGAAGTACTCGGTGTAAGGGGGTACACCCCTGCATCGGATCTCCCAGTGCAAAATAATCTCTCCAACTTCCTTGTAAAAAAAAGTCACTACGGCAGTCGGTGATAGGTGGGATTGACTCCTTTAGGGGTCCTCCATGTCGTGATATGGTTTAAGTTGGCTTACATGGAAGACTGGATGAATTTTAAGCTTCGGTGGAAACTCCAAGCGATAAGATACATTCCCAACTCACCGTTGTAATACCACGAGTATTCTATGCAGTTTAATATTGTGTACCTCGTCTTTAATGATTAATAATGTGCTCCATCACGAAGCTTGTACTTTTATACGTTATGTTTAGACCGTGTTGTCACGTATAAAATCTTGTCCGCACTTATTTGTTTTTGTGATGTAATTGTATGATCTTGATGACATGTCGATGACATACCTTGATGTCGTTGAGCAATTCTCGGTACGAATATGACGATGGCCAACGTCTTGTTCCCTGAAAAATTGCTGGACGAGTCTAAAGGGAAGTCGTGTTATAAGGATTAAATGTGATAATATAATTTCGTGAATTAAAACAAACCTTACGTACGTTATTCGTAGGGCATTACGTAGGCTAGTCTCATTGCATTACGTACGTTAAAGCTTAGGCCTTACGTATGTAACGAAGTCTTCCGTCTTCAGACAAGAATCTTGATCCCACGTGGTCAGGACAACTTTCGGCGCGATAACAACAGGCAGGTCAACTGATATTAACGTACGTTGTATCGGCCAACATTACGTACGTTACATAGGGAATGTTAAGTATGCAACTACACCATTACGTACGTAAGGATGGGGGTCATTTCGGATAGCAGATTCTGAGAGCCATTACGTACATTAACCATTTAGCTATAACGTACGTTAAATTCTTTATGTACATAAACTGTAAGGCATAACGTACATAAATCTCATCCTGATGTTATAAGATAACATGCCCTCTTTTATTTCTCCCGAACCTTAGACACTTCCTCTTCCTCTCTCAACATTACCGAACTACTTTTATTGATTTCCAAGCTTCCCTAGCCATGTATCATTGTAGTAGAGTTGATTATCAAGCTTTGGAGAAGATTTTCGAAGAAGTTGTCCCCGTTCTTTGTTGTTCCCTTTGTTCTCAGTCGGTATTCATCATTTGAGGTTAGTCTGACAAATCTTGTAACCTATGTCGGTATTTCTAGACGTATTGTATTTGATTTCTGGGTGTCTTGGGTGTTGTGTCACGATTTATTCATCCCGACAGTGCGATCGACTATAAGGCCGAGCGACCAAGTCAACTCCAGTCAAACTATGGCTAGCTCGCCAAGTCGAAGATATCAGACCACCATCAGGTACCTGGCGATCGACTCCCAAGGCGATCGCCCTTTGGCAGCTGGCGATCTACTCTAGTGACCGGCTAAGGGCAATCGACCTACGCCCCGAGCAGAGATGATCGCCCGTCAAAAGTCATCAAGGACTGGGTCTCAAAAAAGCACCCACGTGCAGATCCACCAAAGGCGCTGACAAGATCTTCGTAGCAGACAAGATCTTTAGCTGACAGACAAGACCTTTGACCATAGCCTGCCACCTACCTCACCTACCAGCATGCGCGCCGAAAGTTGTCAGTAGGACCACCCGTGTCAGCAACTGAGGACGCGTGTAAGCTCCCCATTGGACCGCATAGTTGACTGCCAGCAACTCCTGCAGGCTATGAGGGGACAGGCCCATGTGCTAAAAAAACGATCGCCCGATTATTATAATGCAGAAAAGGCGATCGCCCGGCGTATCCAACCTCCATAAATTGAGAACCTCCTCCTACAGGAAAAAGGTTCCGACTTCGCACAACTTACGGTTCGAAATTCACTCAACGGTTCCCAACTCATTTGGACTTACATTCAGAACTCATTCTCCCATATTCCGAATTCATTCACGGAAATACTGAAGAACATACATATCATCAAGCTCCCAGCTATCTCACCGGAATCCATCTCAGGACTTCTCTCTCAAGATCTCTCGTCCAGAAGACGATCGGCTGAAGCAGCAAGTCTCCACTAGACAGATTCCAAGGGATTCATAAGCCCATGAGCCCAAGCATCCAGCTAAATACTCGCCGTGAGAGACCGTCGATCTCTCTCCGCCGCGACTGTTCATCTCCTTTGTTACAAGAACTCACAGAGCATCAAATCTGGTTCTTCCGGCAATCTACACGCTCACTAGCTAAGATAACAAGAATCTTTACACTCATTGTAATTGTATTCTTACATTAGTACTTGTATCCCCGAATATTGGTATTAATAATATCTCGCGAGAGCATTCAAGCCCGGGACTAACAACCCCGGCAAATCTTGTGTTATTTATCTTTCTCACGGAAGTGTTCTTGCATTTGTTTGCTATCCCATCCATTCCAGCAATATCTATCTCCGGATAATATTTTGGGTAGCAACAATTGGCGCTAGAGGAAGGGGATCTAACCCTCAAACTTTTATTTCTACCGTCCCGAAGAACACTCACTGTTCTCGGGGCATATACTTGAAGTGACACTCACTGCACTTCAAAGAAAACCTTCAGAATCATGACATCCGCCGGTACGTCGAAGAAAGCCGCTCTCCGAACCGCCGGACACCATATCCCGGCCCAGTCCGAACCCCAGCCAACGACGGGGGGAAGCCGCAGCAACGCGAGACTCTCGATCTCGCATCCAAGAGATGGCCCCAACCTCTCACTCAATCAGTTCCAAACCAAAGAACAGATCGAGGGGGCTATGGCCATCCTGGAGGAGCGACGGAGAGCATGTGCGTCGCCTGCAATAACTCCCTCGATCATCCGTCGCATGGGAAAACGGAAATTCAGCGGGCTACTGAACGAGCGATCGTCAAAAAGCCCCAATTCGCGAGGAAAGGCTCTCGCACGACCGGACGGATCCATATTCGATCGCTTGGGTCGCGACCCATCCTGGCGACCGGGGTACTCTGTTTCCAACCTCGAAAAGACGGAACCCGAATCCGTCACCAGGAGTTCGGCCTACCCACCTCACAGCCGAACGCAGGTCAGCCATCTGACTCCCGCCCCGATCGCCAGGGAATCAGTACTCAATCGCCTCGGCTCCCGCTCAGAGCGCCGAGCCGCTAGCAGTCAGGCCACGGCGATGGCCGCCATACAACGCCAGCTCGACGAGATGAGAGCACTCTTGGACACTGGGGCAAGCACCAGCAAGAAGATCGCCGGCCGACCGAGCCACTCGCGGTCCACATCGAGCTTGCCCCCATACAAACAACGATCGCTCCTCCCAAAACACCTCTGTATGAGGGGAGATCGGACCCCGAAACCCACCTGAGTAAATTCCGAATTTACATGACTGGGTGTGGGGCATCTGATGCTACCAAGTGCCGGATCTTCCCGTTGACATTGGGCGAGCTGGCCCATAGATGGTACGTCTCACTACCACCGCGATCTATCACATCTTTTAAGAAACTGGCGAATGACTTCACGTCATACTTCGCCAAAGAAGGTCGCTGCACTGTAAGGCCCCCACCGCATGATAAAAATCAAGCTGGGGAAAGACGAATCAGACGCAAATTACATTGACCGAGTGGACGAAATCGTCCTCACCGGCGAACCCGTCAGTGACGAGCTCGCTCTCTATTCGGTCATGGGGGGATTCCGCGGTCACTCTCCCATGTTTAGACATCTCTCCAAGGATATTCCCCCAACTTACGCGATCTTCCGCGCTAAAGCTGCCAACTTCCTGGCCAGGCAAAGGCTACTCACCCTCCGCTTAGACGAGGAAACGCCACCTCTTGTCCAGAAGATAGCGATCGCCAAAGCAAAGAAGGCGATCGCCAAGACACCCGGAGATCTCAAGGCTTTCGAGGACATGGAAGCCCATCTCCTCCATACGTTCCACAGAACTCCGGCACATATTTTCTATGCCATCAAGGGGCACGAAGAGCTCAAAAAGCCAAAGGCGATAAGGGACCACGGTCACCTGGACAACAATCAATATTGTGCCTACCACAAGAGTCCCGGCCACAGCACCAACAAATGCCGCGATCTCCTCAAACAGCTCTGGAGATTGTTCGAGGAGGGCAAGTTGGACAGCTTATTGGTTTAGCCAAAGCCCCTACCAATCTCTACAGACGATCGTCCGAGTCGAACACAAAACAGGCTGGAAAGCTCATATGAGCCGACCCCTGGATCAACCTCGGCGACCGTCCCTACATGCTTCGATCAAGAGAAGGAGACAACGGAAGTCACCCCGATCTCCCTCCCTATTTAGAAACCGGAGGACTCGATCGCCATCTACAGTTCACCGTCTAACATGATGGACTAAGGCACGAGATCACCTCCCCCGCACAACGTACACCGTCGAAGGTCGGCATCTACATGACGATCCAAGGTGGAAGAGTGCAGCCTTGGTCCTGGTGGTCGATGGAACCGACTGCTTAGGACATGCAAGGTCCCTTTAGGCCAAGATCGCCCGCCCTTCGTTTAAATACGAGGCCGGCGTAGTCTGAGGGCCCTCCAAAATAAATCAGTGGACACGATCGCTCGCCCTCAAAGGTTCATCATCTAACATGGTGAACCCGGACAATGCGACGTGCCACAGCCCCCGTCTCAACGAACACCGTTGAGGTCGGCCATCTCCATGGCTGGCCGAGGTGGAAGCAGAGCTAACAAGCCGCGGGCGTGGAGTTGATTCATCCGACGCTGCCCCGCGCAAGGACTCCTCTAGACCGAGACCGCACGCCCTTCGTTTAAATACGAGGCGAGGCGCAGCCTAACAGAGGACCCTCATAATAAAGTGAGTCACGAGACACTCAATGTCTTCGCGCATCAAGACATGATCAAGGAGTCGGTCCAGCGAACTCCGCGATCGTGCACGGTTCCTCAAGATGGACGACCGCCCCCGAGGATTCGACAAAGTTGAAGACCGCTCACTCAAGGAATTATTTTCATCCCCTTACTTCCACTAAGTGAATAAAAACAAGGGGCAATAAGAGTGCGGATTACCTACATGACGATCGTCGCTATTCAACCACATACGGAGATCGTCATTTTTTCCAGTTGTAGTGCAGCGATCGAATTTGTTGTAAAAAGCTGTCTTTATGAGTTTATCGATTCATTTGGAACTACCCTCGCAACGATCTCTCCTCGCACATTTGTACAAAGTCAAACAAAGACTCATAAATAACCATTCATTCAAGTGATAAGTCAGAAATCCAAATGCTCATTTCATTACTTGAAAAATCAAAGTACATGGTCGCCCGAAGGCCTATGTTCTACAAAAGAAAGCTACAAATTACAAGGAAGTAAGCTAAAAACATCAAAAGTGAAGTGCCTCAGGCCCCTGCCTGGCCTTCGCCTTTAGCGTCCGGTACGGTCCCCCCATCTTCCGGAGCATCGGGATGTGCAAGATTGGCCGGAGTCGGATACCAGCTCAAGTCCACGCCGATGTCCGCAAGATCCAAGATCGGCAAGGAGAAAGCCGAATGGAGAGGATGCTCCAATGCATATGACTTGAATTTCTCAGCTAGAGGCCCGACCTCCAAACCTCCTTTCTTAGCTGCTCGGATCGAGTCAGCGAACGCCAAATAATAGGCGAACTCGCTGACAAACTCCAAGTTTTGAAAGGGATCGGTCCTGGTCGCCTCTACCTCTCCTTTCAGCTCGACCATCGCCCGTTGCGACCCCTGGAGCTCATCCTCCCTCGCAGCAGCCTTCTCCTTCGCCTCCGCCAGCTCGCTAGTCAACCGAGCGATCGTCACCTTCTGGCGATCGGCCTCCGTCTCAGCGGCCTTCTGCGCCCGGACGGCATCGGTCATCCGATCCCGAAATCGGCCAACTAACAAACGATGTTCCTCAGTCTCTTTCTTCGCCAGCTCAAGCTCCTGGCTCGCCCGCCTGGCCGCCTCCAGAGAGTCCTTCTCCATCGCCACGATCTTATCG
The DNA here is from genome assembly GCA_033398695.1 of Orobanche coerulescens. Taxonomy (NCBI): domain Eukaryota; kingdom Viridiplantae; phylum Streptophyta; class Magnoliopsida; order Lamiales; family Orobanchaceae; genus Orobanche; species Orobanche coerulescens. The sequence continues at coordinate 152,931,378 of CM065812.1, read as the reverse complement.
GAAAACTCGGCGTTCTCTTTCCGAGCCGCCTCGAGATCTGCCTGCAGTCGAATGGTAGAAGGCCGCCCCTCAAACTCCTGAGCAGCTTGGACAGCCATAGTCGCCGTCTGGAGAGAAAGGGCGACAACAGCCTGTATCGTACTCCTCGGTCGCTGACGAGCGATCGCATCCAGATCGGTCGTCCAGGCCTTCGGCAGAGCAGAAGCAGCCTTGCTGACATATGGAGGAATGTCGCAGGACTGGCGAGGAGATCGGCTCGCTAGGAAATCCACGACCATCGGCGGGCAAGACGGATCTGCGCGACGGACCCTGCATCAAAACAGCTAAGTTAATACAACTCCTACACAGATGCAATTTTCAACACAAAAATGATATCTACCTCTCAGCCTTCTCGGGATCCCGACCGAAATACGGTTTCCCTCGAGAGGTCTCAGCATCCGCGATCGCCATCTCCCGCATAAAAGCCGCAGAGGGCGGCTCACTCTCCGGAGCTACGACGGTGATCGGAGGCGTGGCGATCGGCACCTCACTGGCAGGGGCAGGAACCGGAGTTTCTTCCGGCCTCGACCTCTTGCGATTCACTCGAAGCCTCTCCTCCGGAATTTCCTCCTCAGCCACGATCGGCTCCACGCGAGGTTCCACCTCCGAAATAAGCGGTAACGCCACAGGAGGAGCCCGAGATGACTTTGACTGGCGGAGACGACCCAAAACTCCTGGGTTCGACATAGCGATCTCCGGAGGAGGCTCCAAAAAGCGAGGAAAGCGAACCTCTGCAGTTAAAGACGATCGATCAACAATCAGATACTGTCCTCAAATAAGGCGATCGCCTAGAAAGTGAAGGTCGTAGAAACTCATACCTGGCACCGCGAGATGTCTCGGGAAGCAGAATAGTCGAGCCGACAACCAGCGACTCTCCTTGTTGATCCGAGTGGCGTCTAGGTCGTCGTCCGACAAGCTCCTTATCCGCTCCCAAACAACGAGAAAGTCGAAAGGCAGCTCCTCGATCGCCGGAATGTGAAAACCTGCAAAACAGAAATCAAATTAGATCAGTCCAAAACGCATCCAAACGAAGGGAGAGTCTAAACCCTTACCGGGATTCCTCTCCCGAAATTCAGTGGGGATCTCCAGTTCGCCTGTGGGATTGTCGCTCGCCGAAGCTCTCCACTTGCCAGCGACCCAGAACCACTTCGTCTGATCGCCCCGTATCTTATTCGGAACTCCAAGAATCACCCGACCAGATCGGCCTTGAATATGGTAACCGCCGACCAACCCTCTATGAGCCGTCAGTTTAAACAAATGGTTCATCTCCAACGGCGATGGGAGACGGTACAGGCGGTGACCGCCGAAAAGGGTGAGAGTGCAGATGATTTGGAGCCAGGCGTTCGGCATCAGCTGAAGTGGCGCCACATTCCAAGCGACCAACAGATGGGAGACCGCAAAGGATAGAGGGAAGCGTAGCCCGGCCTCCATAACGGCCTCACTCACTGCGACCATACCCATCGGAGGCTGGTCGGCTCGTTCATTCTCCGCCGGCGCGAACATGTCCACATCTGAAGGAACATGGAATCTTGTCCTCCAAATGGCCAGATCTTTCCGGGTCGCCGAACTCCGTATCTGGCCGAGCGACCACAACGATCGCTGCGCGGCCCGGTACTGCGATCGTTTGGGAAGCACATAGGGATAAGCGACCGAGCATCCCCGGAAATCGAATCTCGGAGTAGGACCGGCTAACCTCTCCATTATTTCAGCAAAGGCCTTATAGGCCCGACCGAAAGCGCTGTGTTGCTCCCAGTAAGCCCTGATCGCCAGATCTCTCTCGATCTGCGATCGTCTCTCCTCAGCAGCCGACTCCTTAGCAATATCGGCCTCATTGAACAAAGCCTCGACTTCAGCCGGGTCGATTCCGGCCCGAATAGCTTCAGCCGCCGTCTCCAGGTGGAAGACGGAAGAAGTTTCTCCCCGGACAGTCGACGTCCCGGCGGCAGAACTGGTTCCCGCTCCAAATGATGATGAGGTTCCGGCCATTTTCAGAGACAGAAAAGAAGAAAAGGATTTTTCTTACCCTAAAGTGAAAATGAACGACGATCGGCACTAAGATCTTCAGAAAATTCGGCAGCAAGTCCTTCTTCCTCCAAAGAGTACGCGTGAATAACACTGCAGCACCACGCCCCCTTTTATAGGAGAAGGCAGGGACCCGATTGCAATAAGGGAAAACCTCAGGGGTCGGATCTCAAACGGCGCACTAATTGACCCCCTCGAGACCCGCGTACGCGTCTTTTCGAGGACGCATCAGCCGAGGAGTCATTAATGACCGTTGGCATCCTCCAATAGAAGCCCGACACGTGCGCGGAGACTTTTCAACGCCCGTTGCTTTTTCCCGCGCAGTTCAGCGGCCAACCAGGTCGTCCGAACTCAGGATATATCAGCTCAAAGACGATCGCCAGTTCAGTTAAACACGAAGTCGCTCGTCAAAAGTTCAGCGATCGCCAAGAGAGCCACCTCACCCCACGTTTCCAACGTATGAGCGAGCTGGGGGGCAATTGTTGTGTCACGATTTATTCATCCCGACAGGCGATCGACTATAAGGCCGAGCGACCAAGTCAACTCCAGTCAAACTATGGCTAGCTCGCCAAGTCGAAGATATCGACCACCATCAGTACAGCGATCGACTCCCAAGGCGATCGCCCTTTGGCAGCTGGCGATCTACTCTAATGACCGGCTAAGGGCAATCGACCTACGCCCCGAGCAGAGATGATCGCCTGTCAAAAGTCATCAAGGACTGGGTCTCAGAAAAGCACCCACGTGCAGATCCACCAAAGGCGCTGACAAGATCTTCGTAGCAGACAAGATCTTTAGCTGACAGACAAGACCTTTGACCACAGCCTGCCACCCACCTCACCTACCAGCATGCGCGCCGAAAGTTGTCAGTAGGACCACCCGTGTCAGCAACTCAGGACGCGTGTAAGCTCCCATCGATCGCATAGTTGATCGCCGGAACTCCTGCAGGCTTTGAGGGGACAGGCCCATGTGCTAAAAAAACGATCGCCCGATTATTATAATGCAGGAAAGGCGATCGCCCGGCGTATCCAAGCTCTATAAATAGAGAACCTCCTCCTACAGGAAAAAGGTTCCGACTTTGCACAACTTACGGTTCGAAATTCACTCAACGGTTCCCAACTCATTTGGACTTACATTCAGAACTCATTCTCCCATATTCCGAATTCATTCACGGAAATACTGAAGAACATACATATCATCAAGCTCCCGGCTATCTCACCGGAATCCATCTCAGGACTTCTCTCTCAAGATCTCCCGTCCAGAAGACGATCGGCTGAAGCAGCAAGTCTCCACTAGACAGATTCCAAGGGATTCATAAGCCCAGGAGCCCAAGCATCCAGCTAAATACTCGCCGTGAGAGACCGTCGATCTCTCTCCGCCGCGACTGTTCATCTCCTTTGTTACAAGAACTCACAGAGCATCAAATCTTGTTCTTCCGGCAATCTACACGCTCACTAGCTAAGATAACAAGAATCTTTACACTCATTGTAATTGTATTCTTACATTAGTACTTGTATCCCCGAATATTGGTATTAATAATATCTCGCGAGAGCATTCAAGCCCAGGACTAACAACCCCGGCAAATCTTGTGTTATTTATCTTTCTCACGGAAGTGCTCTTGCATTTGTTTGCTATCCCATCTATTCCAACAATATCTATCTCCGGATAATATTTTGGGTAGCAACATTGGGTAGTTTTGATCCTTTAAAGATAATCGAACCGGGAAAACTAACATTAAATCATAATCGTTGGACATAAACCTATATTGAGATAGCAACTTGTGTATTTCACCAAGGACATAACGTATCAAATTACAAGTTTATGATTATACCTATATAAACGTTAATACAATAAGATTAGTTGTGTAGTAGATTGTGTTAGTGATTCGGTTAGTCATTGATTAAACTCATTAGAATTGTTAAGATGAACTAAATCACGAAATGCCGAGTCGGATAAACTAATCATGCTCATAAAATTTTCTTGCTAGAATCATGTTCGAACATTTTACACCATAGTCGGAGAAATTCGAACTAAAGTAATTACCAAGTTGATAACATTGATTGTAGTTGAAATCGTGCAGAAAACTTACTGTAAGGAGTTGATAGTCGAGGAATCGAGAATGGTAATAGTTCACATTATTATTAAGCGTAGAATTTTGGTTTCAACTTTATGAATCGAACTAGGTTGAAGAATTCAATCGGGATGGGGTAATTGTCGATATATTCGTCATTATCACCATAGGTATTAATCGATGCATATGTAATAGGTCGAGCTCTTGACCGTGGACATTCGGGTCATTGTGTCATCAAGAAAGTTACTCTCGTTGGAACTAACACAAGTGATACCTTGCTCAGACTATGTTATATTAAATTCCAAAATTTAATGTGTGTCACTATTTGTGGAACTTGTGTTCGTTTTACTTACCCATGTCTGGAGTATTCTTGTGTAGATACCTCCGTGATCCTTGGTTGCGACCTTGGGAGTTTATGTATTGATATACCGCATGAAACCGTGTTGAGGGATAAAACCTAAATGGTACCAATGTCCAGAGTATTCCTGTGTAGATACTTCTGTGACCCTTGGTTGCGACCATGGGGGTTTATGTGCTGGTAGAAAAGATAATGTTGAGTATTCTGTGATCTATTGCTATACCGAATAATAATATTATACTGTGGATTTATATGATTCTATCAATGAATTTTGTTCGTATTGTCTGACCCAGGCTGGCTGGCACGATTTGTCGTGTCAGGCAAATTTTTTGAATATGTGCAGGATATTTCCAAAGGTTCCGGTCAGGCTTGAGCAGTGTTGGGGATAAGCCTTGTTATTTCGTTTCTTTAAATTGAATTTTGAAACATTCTGTAATAACCACATATGCGGACTTAATTTTTCAAAGTATTTCATTTCGTATTTATACTATCCTGGAGCTACTTTCATAAAAATTATTTAATGGAAAAATTTTAAAGTCTTAAAAATTTGCCTTGTGGGTCCCACACGGGATTCACGGCGCTGTAACATTCCGGTAAATTTTTGGGGGCGTTACAGAAAATGGTTTCGGAGCCGAAACATCCATGTTAAAAGTTTTACCAAAATGTTTCGAAAATGTTTAAGTGTTTTCAAAGTTGAACGCTCCAAGTGACCGTAACTCCTCGGGGAATGTCAAAATGAGGAACCCATATGTTTCTTGAAAAACAGGTATGATGTTTGAACTCAGTAGAACTCAAAGAATAATTATATTGAACTGACCATCTAGATCAAACATTTATCACAATGGCAAGTCGTGGAGCTAGGAGAATCGTGAACGACGCTCAGGGCTCTGCTGTGAATTAGTAGGAAGAAAAAAACACTGCTGAAACCGTTCCAGCCGGAAACCAGCCACCGTCCAATAATCAGAATGAGCAGGAGACAGAAAACAAGAACAACGGGGGAATGGATCTGGCTTTCATTCAGACTCTGGCCCAGGCCATTGCAATGGGAATCGCTCAGGTCAACCGAGCAGAGCGGGTACCAGTCATTAACGTGGAAGAGAATGCCAGGAAAGACCGATGGTTGGGAGAGATGCTGAAGGCTAGACCACCATTATTCGACGGTTCGGGGGATAAATATGTGGATGACTGGATCTCCGAAATGGAGACTGCTTTCGAGGTAATCGGTTGCCCAGGGAACCGAAAGGTACCACTAGGAATCAACCAGCTCCGCGACACTGCAGCCCGATGGTGGAGGACCTATAAGCTGGAGGACAGGGTAGTAGGGTGGACCAAGTTTTCCAAACTGTTGAGAGATGAGTACTGCCCCAAGTCAGCTCAAACTGCTCGTGCACGGAGTTTCTTCAGTGCTGGACCACAGAATTTGCCGGTGCCATAAATTCGAGCCTATAGGACCGAACTAAGCTATGTCTCGTAGATGGTTCCATCCGAAGATTAGTGAATATGTCACCTTGCACAATGGTTGCCATAAGATGTTCAACATTATGCAGCTGGATTTCACTACACAACTCTGAGGGCATATGAGGACGTAGTCACGGCATATGCCGGCACTATTGTTAGTTCTGACACCGAGCATAATCAGAAGAAGCAGAAGACATTTAACCAGTCTGGGAGCACTAGTAGAATGAACTCAGGAACTGGGTTCTCCTCTAAATCATCAGTTTCGACAGAAGGGCACATCCGATCGGTCCCTCCGCCGGAGCTGTTTCAATTGTGGCATAGCTGGACATACCATGAGTCAGTGTCGTAAGGTGGCTATGAAGTGTTTTTCATGCGTAAAAAGTGGGCATATGTCTCGCTACTATTCGAGGGTCAATTCTACATCAAATCCAGCTTCTCAGAGTCAGCAAGGTTCAGTACAGACATCCAGGGCACCCACCGTTTCTGTAATATCCGCATTTTTCCTTTTCCCGATATTCTCATTTTTGGTGTATTTTCGTTTTTAGCAACTCACTTGTAACCGTATTGACATTTCGAGAATATTTAATATTGAATTTTTTGTCGTTCGAGCTTGTTTTGGACTCGTTTTTACTCGATTCGGTGTTTTATGTCGTTTTCGTCGCTATTTCATGTATTCTCGTAAATCGTCGTTCGGAACCGCCGTTTCGGGGTTTCCGAAGATCCATCTCATGTTATTATGCATGTTGTGAGCTTTTGTTTGGTGTTTCGACCATGTATCGTACATTTTGGATGTTTTGGGCCATTTTATAATTTCCCAAAGTTTTGGGATAATTACGTTTGTTGTTGTTTTCCGAACCTTCGGTTGGTCGGGAATATGTTTTCATTCAACACTTAAGTTCGTCGCCTCGAATACTTTATGTTCGTACCATCGTGATTTGTTCACCGTTGCATTTCGATTTTTCAGTTCCTTCCTTGCCTGTTGTTAGCGGCCTGTACTCCTCAGGAAGGAACATTACGTACGTAATGCATTTTGCTGTTACGTACGTAACAGTATGTATGAAATAGTATAGGTGGTCCTGCCCATTTCGTTACATACGTAAGCTAGGCAGGGCTTACGTATGTTAGCAAGCTAACGTACGTTAGCTACCTGTGGCTAACATACGTAACGCGGCCTGGGTTTATAAACACGGGAGTTGACCGATTTCGATCATTTTCACTTCTCCTCCTCCCCCTCCGACTCCAAGGCGATTTCTTGGCACTTCTGGGCGATTTGAAGCTTTGTAACTCCGAGCCATCGTCTTCTTCGAGTTTTTGGAGTGTATTATCAACATCTAATCGTGTTCTTCGTCTTTAATCCGAGGTAAACTCCTAGAACCTTGTTTTTGGGGAAACTTGGGGTTTCGAGATTTTCGTCCGATTCGTTACGTATGGTTGATAAATTCATGATGAATATGATTAATCTTGTTGATATTCTTGGTTTCCCTACGGATTCATGGTATATTTCGTAGTTGTTACGTTTTCGAGAGGGTTTGGTTGTGGTCCGCCCTCGTTGCTATTTTATACGAATATACATGAATCGTAGGCGGGTTTTCGGGAGTATTTCAATTCCGTATTCTTTTAGAAATGGTTGTGATTGTAGTCTTTGAATCGTTAGGTTCGGTTTCGTTGGTTCCTAGCGTTCGTCGGTGATTTTCCTTTCCGTTCGTTGCGTCGTCAAATATTCAAGGCAAGTATTTTTGGAAACCTTTATGCTTAACATGTAATGGTGATGTATATTGTGTATGCTTTACTCACCTCGGGAAGGTCCGACGGGGCCACGGAGGGAATCCAATGGTATAGCCCTGGATTCACGAGTTTGTTTCGCTAGCCAGCTCGGGAGGGTCCTTAGAGGACACGGAGCGGGATCAATGGTATAGCCCTGTTCCCAAGGCGATGTGCGTGTGTGATTTGTTTTATAATATGTCCAGATCGGAGGGTCCTTAGGGGCCACGGAGCGGGATCAATGGTATAGCCCTGTTCCCATGGCAAATCGATTGACTGTTTGTTTCCGGAAAAGATATGTCCAATTTTGGTTTTGAAATGAATTTGATGCATTGTGCCTTGATTACTTGTACTAGCGTAATTGCTAACTCCTCTTGGGACCCGTTTCGGGGAAATTCTTGTCATGGATTTCAGGTTATGATCAGTTGGACGAGCGGGCGCTAGGACAGTACGAGAATGCTGGCCAGGGTCGTTGACATGTGCATTTGAGTCCTTTTATTTCCGTTTTTCCATTCGATATGGTTGTTGCCCACTTTCTAAACTTATAGATTGTACTCGCGAGTACTTAGGCTTTTGTCTTCGAATTGTGATTTTTATTCGTTGGAACTACTATATTTGTCGGTTGATGTTTATTACGCCGGTTGTTCCGGGTGTGTTGTTATTTGTTGTATTGTTAATATGTGTTTCCTCGCTAACCGAGATGGTTGGTCGAATAGTGTTTTCTTGTTTTAGCCTGGTGAGTCCCACGTAGGGGTCCACGGCGCTGTAATATACTTCGAATATCTCGGGGTGTTACAGAAAATGGTATTAGAGCACTAGGTTTGTGGATACCTAGGCTTGTCGGTTATCTGGGTCTAGTTGTGTTTTGTGTTGCACATTGTCACACTGCTGCCAGCATCTCGGTACTTCCAATGCTCGTAAGTTTTCCTTACTCGATTCTTTATTTTCTCGTAACGTAATTCCGTTTCTTGAATTGTGGATGTTTTTCGTCTCTTACTTGTCATAGAGTTGCTTTTGCTATCTCTTAACACCAGTATGGATGTTGGAAGAGGTCGTTGTTGTGGTCGTGGTCGTGGATGTGGCCGGGGACGTGGGGTAGCCGGTGGGGCGGCCACGTCGCATTCTTCGAGAGCCGACAGCACCGGTGACCGATATAGCCATGCTTCTTCTCAAGATGGCGCCGACCTCGGTGTTGCGGCTGTTATGCAACAGATAGTGAACCAGATGACGGCTACAGCCCAGGTGGTTCAGAATCCGGCCCATGCTGCTCGGGACGGAGCTGACCGTTGGCTTCAGGATGTCATCAAGATGCATCCTCCTAAGTTTACGGGAGCCTCAGACCCGATTGGTTGGGAAGGTTAGATCAAGAAGATATCCAAAGTCTTCATTGTCACCAACTGTCCCGAGGACCGCAAGGTCCCTATTGCCCAGTATTTTCTCACTGGGGACGCTACTGATTGGTGGGAGGCCGTTGGGCCTAAGGATCATGTTTCTTCGTGGGCAGAATTTAAAGACCTAATGGAGACTGAGTATTGCCCGTGGCCGGTTAGACAGGCTCGAGTCCATGCCTTCTATGATGCTCAACCGCGGGACATTCTTGTCTCTCAAGCTATTGCCGATTTCAACACTTGGGCTATGTGAAGACACAAGTTGTCGAGGAGAGCGACAAAATTTTTCACTTTTCCATAGATATGAAACTATCAATTCGGGAGGCTCGTCTACACTACCCTGAAGGTTGAGGCAGTGTTGGATTGATGAAATTAAACTGAAGCAGCTGGAGGATCCGATGATTATTTAAATCCGAGAGAATGTTCTTAAGGGAAAGTCTCCTGGATTTATGATTCATGAAGATGGAGTATTGAGATTCCAGAGTCGTCTGTACGTACCGAACGACTCGGAATTGAGGCTGGGTATTTTGCGTGAGGCCCATGCTACGCCTTACTCCGTTCATCCTGGATCGAGTAAGATATACAAGGACCTGAGGAGGAATTTCTGGTGGAATGATATGAAGGAGGAAGTCGCACAGTTTGTAGCGAGATGTTTGACTTGTCAGCGGTTCAAAATCGAGCATCAGCTATTAGGAGTATACCCTCGAATGCCACTCAGAGGATGTTGAGTGAGGGCATTGTACTTGTAATTATGTAAATCATTAATATAAGGCAATGGATGTTTCTTTATTTACTGGAAGTTACTGGCATTCCTAACTCGTAAATATGCATATAGAAACTAGTCCGTGTATTTTAGAGCAAAACCTTCCACTCCTTCTTGGTTAAGGGGTCGGCACTGGAAAGGTTTATAGCTCAAATACTTAATCGTTCGCAAGTCGATGCAACTTGAGTGGGCGTTAAGTTTATGTGAAGACTTGTATGACATGTTCTTTGACATGGAGAGTGCCTGTCGAACACTAATGGTTAGTGGGAGCACACGTTATAGGTATGCTGATTGGATTAGTATACTCGAACCGACTCACCCTCGATTCGTCACATAGATTTCACTCCGGGACAGTCAATGACGGAATCGAAAGGTTGTGATAGGTATTCGTGAACCTTCGACTTGAGGATTTAGTAGGGATGTGCTTGTGACGTCAAGATTTTCATTAGAGTAGTTCGACCCTGTAAACCGGAAGGTGGGGGTCAACCTCGACGTGCATCTTGACGGGCAAGTAGCAGGTCCTACTGAATACCAAGATAGAATTCTTTCTCCCCTTAGTGAGCGGGTTATATGTCCTATGCAGTTATTGGCAGATGAGATCATAAGTCTTTGGACAAAGCATTGGAGCTAGTTGTATTGGATACATGAGAGCTCGATGATCTCGATTTGCATTAACGCATGCATAGCGTCAAGTACAGATAGGATTTGACTGACCGTGACCCTATAACTTGATCGGGACATTTGAAAGAAGGGTTTATACGTATACTGGTATTCACGACAGAATGGTTCTAGAATGATCCCAATCATTCATTCTCAGTTGGGGTACAGTGTAGGCCGCCAGGCTGGCTAGGTGGTGCTACTACTCTTTGGTTCCTCCCATTGCTGACTGAGACGGACCTACCGAGTCGCGCATTAGGATAGACGTCGGTATATATCGAGCTTATTCTCTCAGTATGAATATTAGATATTAGATATCTAATTTAGGATATTGGATGTCTAAATCAATTTATTAGATAAATTGATTTACGGCCTAATGGATTAAATAAATTACTGGGAGATTAATTTAATTCATGAATATAATTATTTCTTGGAGAAATTAATTATGTTATCATGTATTTGATATGATTAATTAATTGAATTAATTAATCTATATAAATACATCGGAACGGAATCGAAGTTTATCTATTTAGACTCTCGGGAGTCCGAAACGAACCGAACTCGTCCGATTTCTTCTAGAGGCCGGCCCCACCTTGATTTCTTACCTTGGTCATAGTCTTGATTTCATGTTGGAAGACTTGTGACATATGAGATTTTATATCTCTTATAAGGAAAAGAAGATTTTGTGGGAGACATTATCTTGTGAATGATTTTGAAGACCAAAATAAAAACTCTCTTTCTCTTCTCCCTTAGAAGTCTCACGGCAGATTCATCTAGCATAGAGGGAAGAGAAAACTTTGTTTTGTGTTTTTCATCATTTACATTTTCTTAGAGAAAAAAATTATTGAGAGATATATTATACACTTAGAGTGTAGTAATAAAAGCTTCATCACTTGATTCTATCCGTAACCTTAGAGGTTAATCAAGTGTTGTTATTCCGGTCATTTTTCCGGCGCGTGGCAAGTAGAGACGCGGTGCTTTCGGCGTTGGATCGTTCAAGGGCTTGGAGCGGATTGGATTCGTAGAGATCAAGCAAAGCTTGGGGAATATCTCAAGAGAAGGTTACCATTTAATCAACGGACTTCGAGGGTTAGTTTCTTACAACTCTTGCTTTTCGTTTATATATTCGTATATATGTAGCTCGATCGATCCTCGCAGGGATTCAGATCGAATTAATTTTTGTTTTACCGCTTCCGCTGGGCCTTCGTTTTAGGCACCGATCCCAACTGTGGTATCAGAGCGTTGGTCTTGCTATCGTATATACGATATTAGCATTTGGAATGCTTGATTAGATGGTGTATGATTTGGAATCATAATCGTATTAATCGTTGATTTTCTATTGTTCATCTAAAAATTAATTTTTCATGATTTTATGTTACAATATAAATCTATTTTTCTTTTGAAAAACTGATTTAAATGAGTAATATAAAGATTAGAAAAATATTATTTTTGGAATCGGGCGAAAAACGAGCCGAAAATGTAAACGGACCGGCTTGGAGTCGCCAGGCATTGCCTCGTCTGCTGTATGTACTGCGATGCAGCGGCCAGGAGCGAGTCACAGTCGGCACTGGCAGCCCTCGCCGGCACTGGCGATGTCCCGGGCTTGGCTCGGCCGTGTTTTCCGACTCCATTTTTTATATTTCGTTCGATAATTAATTTCCCACAAATTAAATTGGATTTAATTTGACTAAGATTTAATTATGGTAATTTTATTCTTAGGGGAATTAATTTAATGAAATATTTTTCTCGTCCGGAACATGTTAAAATTGATGGTTGTTTGAATTAATTGGATTAATTCGTTTTGGATGGATTGTTTTATATTGATTGGATCAATATTCAGATTCATTATGAATGCTATTTATTTAATGTGTTGGATGCATTATTTTTTAATGGTGATGTGGTTCATGGACCTAGTTTTTGAATCGTTCGTTTTATTCGATTGGGTTGTAAAGGCCGTTTTGAGCCTATTTATTTTACTAGAAATATTTGTATCTAGGATGCAATTTTCAATGTAAAATTTATATATAATGACGAAAACCGGAGGAAGATCCATTTCGAGAAGACGAAGATTCAAGACGAAGACTTGTAATTAGATTACGGAGTTTTTGTTTTCTAGGAACGGTCCATGAACCACATGTTCGTAGCAACTAGGTTGTGAATGGTTTTTTCATATTGTATGAATACCACAAACGCACTAAAATGATTAATGTGCAAAGTGTAACGTTAATCGCGAAAATTCTCCCACGATAAATTATTAAGTTTATAAGGTTTCAAGGTTTTCCTTCCCTCCATCGAGTTTTCGGGAAATTGAAATCCAAACCGGATGTGATATGCTTCCGAGTTATCGGGGTAGTCGTTTGGGGAGGACGGATAAATTACCGGGAGCGCATTGGATGCCTTCGGTTGGAGGAAATTTTATCCCTAGAAACCTGATAGGTTGCCGGATAAGATTCAATTGTGAAACTGATTTGCGTCGATGGTATAAACTTAACTTGTTCACGAACCATAGAAACCGTATAGGTTGAGGGGAGTGAACAAGGGGAAAAATAATATCGAATCATCCATTAGATGGGTTGGTGTTGGACACCACTTTATGAAAATTAATAGACTCGAAACCTGTTCGGTTGCCCTATATTAAGATTTATAAAGAACTCGATCACCACTATGAAGTAGAGCGACGATACTTCCGGATTTCACATGGGAGTGTGTTATTCTGATAAAAATAGTGGGAGCTGGGTAACAAGAATAGAAAAGACCTTAATTCTATACTCAGAACATAATATAACAAGTCACTAATTAATCAGTTATACTTAATGCAGACATAACTCTCAATATGACAATGAATCCACTCGCAATTCTACTCGAAAAGAACACCTTAATGGGACCTAACTTTGTGGATTGTCTCCGAAATCTGATGATTGTCCTCAGTATATAGGCACTGGGATACGTCTTGGAGACGGACATTCCGGCGCCTCCTGTGCGGACCCGAGCCAATCACGAAGAGATTGAAAAGCACGAAAACTGGGTTAAGGATGACGTGAAAGTCCGTGCTTATATGATGGCTTCCATGTCTAATGATCTTCAGAGAGCTCATGATAAAATGACTTATGCTAGGCAGATTCTATCTCACTTAACCGAACTTTATGGTGAGCACAGCAGAACTGCTAGATATGAGATATCCAAGCAACTGTTCGGTGCAAGGATGAAGGAAGGTGCAAAGGTTGGGGAACACGTCCTCAAAATGATATCCATGATCGAGACATTGGAGGCTCTTGATTTTAAAATGGATACTTCTCCAAACCGACCTTATCCTTCAGTCTCTCCCTGATTCCTTCTCACAGTTTGTTATGAACTTCAACTGCAACGAGATTGCATGTAACTTAGCTGGGCTAATGAACAAACTGGTGACTGCTCAGTCTCAGATGAAGACTCCACGGATGAAGGAGTCTGCCCTTGTGATTTCTTCTAGACTTCGGAAGTCTAAGAATAAGAAGAAAAAGACCAAGAAGCAGACTGGACCACATGTTAAGGACTTCAAGGGCAAGGGCAAGGCCACAACGGTTCCAAAGAGCAAGTAGAAAGACGCTTGTCTCAAGTGCGGTGAGCTGGGCCACTGGGCTAGAGAGTGTCCGATTCTTCATGGCACTTAAGGTACAGAACTTTTAGTTTTGGAAACAAATTGTTCTGCTACTGTTTTTTCTACTTCCTGGATACTGGATTCTGGTGCTAGTTCTCATATTTGTACCGTGAATCAGGATCTGGAACAAAGTAGGAAGCTTGGAGCTGGAGAAGTTATGGTCACAGTCGAAAGCGGGCATAGTGTAGAGGCGACCGGCATAGGATCACTTCTTTTGGGTTTAGAATACGGCTTTGTTCTGACTTTAGAAGATGCACTTGTTTTGCCCAAGGGGCACAAAAACATTGTATCCATTCCGGTCATGGACCGAAAAGGCTTTTCATTTTTCATTGGTGATGGTTCCTGCAAAATTTATTTCAGAAATAAACTAGTGGGTACTGCTACATTGTTAAATGGGTTGTATCATCTAAATCTCAGCAACAAAGTAGTTGTGAATACTATGACTAGGAAATGTGGTAGGGATGAAACCAATCAAGTTTTGAAATGGCATCTTAGACTTAGTCATGTTGGTGAGACCAAGGTTTACAAGATGGAAAAGGATGGACTTATGGGTACATTGGGATCGGATCCCTTTCCTACTTGTGAATCTTGTCTTAAAGGCAAAATGACTAAGTCCCCCTTCACAGGGACTTTTGAAAGAGCCGCTGATAAACTGGGATTAATCCATACCGACGTATGTGGTGCTTTGGAAGCAGCACGTGACGGATATCAATATTTCATTACGTTTACAAATGATCATACTGGGTATGGTTATGTATACTTAATGAAACATAAATCTGAGGCTTTTGAGAAATTCCAGGAATTCAAAGCCTTAGTCGAGAAACAAACTGGTAATCATATCAAAGCACTTCAGTCGGACCGAGGTGGCGAGTATATGAGTTCGGAGTTTGACGAGTTCCTTAAGGAACATGGAATAGTATCACAACTAACACCTCCAGGTACTCCTCAGTTAAATGGTGTGTCAGAAAGAAGGAATCGGACCTTGTTGAACATGGTCCGTTCCATGCTGGGCTATACTGACTTACCGATTTACCTGTGGGGGTATGCACTCCTGACTACAGCTTACATCTTGAACAGATGTCCTTCCAAATCCGTTCCTAAAACTCCACATGAGATGTGGGAGGGCAGGAAACCAAGTCTTAATCACATTAGGATTTGGGGATGTCCCGCCTATGTCAAGAAGACTAAGGTGGAGAAGTTGGAAGCTAGGTCCGCGAAGAGACGTTTCATTGGATTCCCGTCTGGGACGATGGGATATCTATTCTACATGCCCGAAGATCGAAAGATCGTTGTTGCTTTACAAGCACACTTCCTGGAAGATGAGTTCATTCAGGAAGGCGGAGCACGTAGAAGTATTTCTTTAGAAGAATACAATGAAACTCCTCGGGAGACACCTGTGCAAGAAACTGGAACCGAACCTTCTAAAACACAAGTACAACCACCTCGTAGGTCTAGTAGGGTGTCTCATTTACCTGAGAGGTATGGGCTTGTGCACTTCGAGGAGCTGGGTCTCCATGAGGTTCCAAGTGATAGCCAAGAGACCGACCCAACGACTTATGACCAAGCGATAGTGGATGTAGACTCCGCGAAATGGCGTGAAGCTATGGAATCTGAGATAGACTCGATGCATGTCAATCAGGTCTGGACTCTAGTAGACCGCCTCAAGGGCATAGTGCCTATTGGGAATAAGTGGATCTACAAGAGAAAGACTAATGGTGATGGCAAGGTTGACGCCTATAAGGCAGGCTTGTGGCAAAGGGTTATACCCAGAAGGAAGGGATCGATTACCACGATACCCTCTCGCCCATAGCCATGATCAAGTCTATTCACATGATGCTTGCTATAGCTGCCTACCACGATTATGAGATATGGCAAATGGACGTAAAGACGGCTTTCCTTAATGGATTCATCGAAGAGGAAATCTATATGGAACAGCCTAAAGGCTTTGTGTCCGAAGTCGATATTCAGAAAGTGTGCAAGCATCAGCGTTCCATTTATGGACTGAAGCAAGCATCGCGTAGTTGGAACCTTCGTTTTGACGAGGCGGTCAAAGAGTTTGACTTCGTGCAAAATGAAGAGGAACCTTGTGTATACAAGGGGGTTAGTGGGAGCATGATCGCATTCTTAGTACTATATGTAGATGATATTCTACTAATAGGAAATGATGTGGGAATGCTCAGTTCTGTGAAAGCTTGGATTTCGAGTAATTTCTCCATGAAAGACTTGGGAGAAGCAACCTATATTCTTGGTATTCGGCTCTACCGGGATAGAGCGAAGAGAACAATAGGTCTTTCCCAAGCCCTCGATATAGATAAGATCTTAAAGTGATTTAAGATGGGTGATTCTAAAAGAGGGTTCCTACCGATGCGACATGGAATAAAACTCTCCTTGAAGATGTGTCCTCAAAGTGAGGAACAAAGAAAGGAAATGAGTAATATACCATTTGCTTCGGCCGTGGGTAGCCTTATGTATTCTATGTTGTGTACAAGACCTGACATCGTGCATGCTGTAAGCTTGGTGAGTAGGTTTCAGGCAAACCCAGGTAGGGAACATTGGACTGCCGTAAAGAACGTTCTCAAGTACTTAAGAAGGACTAGAGATATGGTTCTGATGTATGGCGGTGGAGAATTGGATGTGGTGGGATTCACTGATTCGGACATCCAAGAACTGAAGGACAACTCGATGTCTACTTATGGCTACATATTTACTCTTAATGGAGGAGCAGTATCTTGGCGTAGCGCCAAGCAAAGCGCGACTGCTGATTCCACCTGTCAGGCTGAGTATCAAGCAGCCTCGGAGGCTTCCAAGGAAGGGTTCTGGATTAAGAAGTCTCTGGGAGAACTTCAAGTGATACCATGTGCTTAGCTGCCTGTTCCGTTGTACTGCGACAACGATGGAGCTGTAGCGTAGGCCAAGGAGCCGATGTTTCACAACAGCACCAAACATATTGAGAGGAAGTATCACTCGTAAGAGAATTTGTTCGCAAGGGATACATTGTGCTGCACAGAGTAGACTCGGCCGACAACGTCGCTGATCCACTGACCAAGCCACTTTCTCAGACTAGCTTGGAGCGTCATCTGGAGAACATGGGTATTAGATACCATAGTGTGTGGCATTGAGTGCAAGTGGGAGATTGTTAGGAGTATGCCCTCGAATGCCACTCAGAGGATGTTGAGTGAGGGCATTGTACTTGTAATTATGTAAATTATTAATATAAGGCCATTGATGTTTCTTTATATACTGGAAGTTACTGGCATTCCTAACTCGTAAATATGCATATAGAAACTAGTCCATGTATTTGAGAGCAAAACGTTCCACTCTTTATTAGATAAGGGGTCGGCACTGGAAAGGTTTATAGCTCAAATACTTAATCGTTCGCAAGTCGATGAAACTTGACTGGGCGTTAAGTTTATGTGAAGACTTGTATGACGTGTTCTTTGACATGGAGAGTGCCTGTCGAACACTAATGGTTAGTGGGAGCACACGTTATAGGTATGCTGATTGGATTAGTATACTCGAACCGACTCACCCTCGATTCATCACATGGATTTCACTCCGGGACAGTCAATAACGGAATAGAAAGGTTGTGATAGGTATTCGTGAACCTTCGACTTGAGGATTTAGTAGGGATGTGCTTGTGACGTCAAGATTTTCATTAGAGTAGTTCGACCCTGTAAACCGGAAGGTGGGGGTCAACCTCGACGTGCATCTTGACGGGCAAGTAGCAGGTCCTACTGAATAGAAAGATAGAATTCTTTCTCCCCTTAGTGAGTGGGTTATATGTCCTATGCGGTTATTGGCAGATGAGATCATAAGTCTTTGGCCAAAGCATTGGAGCTAGTTGTATTGGATACACGAGAGCTCGATGATCTCGATTTGCATTAACGCATGCATAGCGTCAAGTACAGATAGGGTTTGCCTGACCGTGACCTTATAACTTGATCGGTACATTTGAGAGAAGGGTTTATACGTATACTGGTATTCACGACAGAATGGTTCTTAAATGATCCCAATCATTCGTTCTCAGTTGGGGTACAGTGTAGGACGCCAGGCTAGCTAGGTGGTGCTACTACTCTTTGTTTCCTCCCATTGTTGACTGAGACGGACCTACCGAGTCGCGTATTAGGATAGACATCGGTATATATCGAGCTTATTCTATCAGTATGAATATTAGATATTAGATATCTAATTTAGGACATTGGATGTCTAAATCGATTTATTGGATAAATTGATTTACAGCCTAATGGATTAAATAAATTACTGGGTGATTAATTTAATTCATGAATATAATTATTTCTTGGAGAAATTAATTATGTTATCATGTATTTGATATGATTAATTAATTGGATTAATTAATCGATATAAATACATCAGAACGGAATCCGAGTTTATCTGTTTGGACTCTCGGGAGTTCGAAACGAACCGAACTCGTCCGATTTCTTCTAGAGGCCGGCCCCACCTTGATTTCTTACCTTGGTCATAGTCTTGATTTCATGTTGGAAGACTTGTGACATATGAGATTTCATATCTCTTATAATAAGGAAAAGGAGATTTTGTGGGAGACATTATCTTGTGAATGATTTTGAAGACCAAAATAAAAACTCTCTTTCTCTTCTCCCTTAGAAGTCTCACGGAAGATTCATCTAGCATAGAGGGAAGAGAAAACTTTGTTTTGTGTTTTTCATCATTCACATTTTCTTAGAGAAAACAATTATTGAGAGATATATTATACACTTATAGTGTAGTAATAAAAGCTTCATCACTTGATTCTAGCCGTAACCTTAGAGGTTAATCAAGTGTTGTTATCCCGGTCATTTTTTTGGCGTGTGGCAAGTAGAGACGCGGTGCTTTCGGCGTTGGATCGTTCAAGGGCTTGGAGCGGATTGGATTCGTAGAGATCAAGCAAAGCTTGGGGAATAGCTCAAGAGAAGGTTACCATTTAATCAAAGGACTTCGAGGGTTAGTTTCTTACAACTCTTGCTTTTCATTTATATATTCGTATATACGTAGCTCGATTGATCCTCACAGGGATTCGGATCGAATTAATTTTCGTTTTACCGCTTCCGCTGGGCCTTCGTTTTAGGCACCGAATCCCAACACCAGCAACCGGCAGGGTTATTTCAGTCACTTCCCATCCCGAAATGGAAATGGGAAGATATATCGATGGACTTCATCACGAGTTTGTCGAGATCGAGGTAGGGTATGAACATGGTTTGGGTGATTGTTGATCGTCTGACCAAATCGGCACATTTTCTGGGCATCAAGGATACATGGATCCTAGAGAAGTTGGCTCGTGAGTTTATTGCGCAGATTGTGAGGCTTCATGGTACTCCAAAGTCTATTGTTTCGGATCGGGATGGCCTTTTCGTATCGCACTTTTGGCAGGCGGTGCATAAGGCGTTGTGTACTCGTTTGTGTTTGAGTACCTATTTTCATCCTCAGTCAGATGGACAGTCTGAGCGCACTATCCAGACGTTCGAGGATATGTTGCGTGCTTGTGCTCTCGACTGGAGTAGTGACTGGGAGGAGCATTTGCCATTGATCGAATTCACGTACAACAATAGTTGGCACGTGTCGATTTGGATGGCACCGTATGAGGCGCTTTATGGGAGGCGTTGTCGATCGCCGATTTGTTGGAACGAAGCGTCCTATTTGGTCGGGACCGAACCGGATATCATTTTAGAGACGAGGCAGAAGGTGGAATTGATTCGAGAACGGGTGTTGACTGCTCAGAGTCGACAGAAGTCGTATGCCGACGTCCGTCTTCGACCTTTGGAGTTCGAGGTGGGAGACCACATTTTGCTAAAGGTGTCGCCGGCGAGGGGAGTTTTCCGCTTCGGGAAGAAGGGAAAGTTGAGTCCAAGATTTATTGGACCCTTTGAGATTCTCGAGCGAGTCGGTGATTTGGCATACCGTTTGGTGCTACCTCCGGCCTTGAGTCGTGTTCATAACATTTCCATGTTTCTCAGATGAGGAAATATATCCCGGATCCTAGTCATATCATCGATTATGGTGAGATCAATATTACCAAGGACATTACCTTCGAGGAGCGTCCCTTGAAGATTTTGGAGCACCG
The DNA here is from genome assembly GCA_033398695.1 of Orobanche coerulescens. Classification (NCBI taxonomy): domain Eukaryota; kingdom Viridiplantae; phylum Streptophyta; class Magnoliopsida; order Lamiales; family Orobanchaceae; genus Orobanche; species Orobanche coerulescens. Next base: position 152,911,151 of record CM065812.1, on the reverse strand, counting down.
TGAGAAGCGACTGAGGCATAAGACCATTCCCTTGGTTAAAGTGCAGTGGTCGAGACATGGTGTCGAGGAGGCAACTTGGGAAACCGAAGGTAGAATGCGTGCTAGGTACACCGAATTGTTTCTTTCTTAAGTTTTGGGACGTAACTTATTTTTAGAGGGGTAGAATGTAATATCCGCATTTTTCCTTTTACTGATATTCTCGTTTTTGGTGTATTTTCATTTTTAGCCACTCGCTTGTAACCATATTGACATTTCCAGAATATTTAATATTGGACTTTTGTCGTTCGAGCTTGTTTCGGACTCGTTTTTACTCGATTCGGTGTTTTATGTCGTATTCGTCGCTATTTCGTGTATTCTCGTAAATTGTTGTTCGGAATCGCCATTTCGGGGTTGCCGAAGATTCATCTCATGTTATTATGCGTGTTGTGAGCTTTTGTTTGGTGTTTCGGCCATGTACCGTACATTTCAGATGTTTTGGGCCGTTTTGTAATTTCCCAAAGTTTTGGGATAATTACGTTTGTTGTTGTTTTCCTAACCTTCGGGTGGTCGGGAATATGTTTTCCTTCAACACTTAAGTTCGTCGCCTAGAATACTTTACGTTCGTACCATCGTGAATTGTTCAACGTTGCATTTAGATTTTTCGGTTGCTTCCTTGCCTGTTGTTAGCGGCCTGTATTCCTCAGGAAGGAACATTACGTACGTAATGCATTTTGCTGTTACGTACGTAACAGTATGTATGAAATAGTACAGGCGGTCCTGCCCATTTCGTTACGTAAGTAAGCTAGGGAGGGCTTACGTACGTTAACAAGCTAACGTACGTTAGCTACCTGTGGCTAACGTACGTAACGCGGCCTGGGTTTATAAACCCAGGAGTTGACCGATTTCGGTCATTTTCACTTCTCCTCCTACCCCTCCGACTCCAAGGCGATTTCTTGGCACTTCCGGGCGATTTGAAGCTTTGTAACTCCGAGCCTTCGTCTTTTTCGAGTTTTTGGAGTGTATTATCAACATCTAATCGTGTTCTTCGTCCTTAATCCGAGGTAAACTCCTAGAACATTATTTTTGGGGAAACTTGGGGTTTCGAGTTTTTCGTCCGATTCGTTCCGAATGGTTGATTAATTCATGATGAATATGATTAATCTTGTTGATATTCTTGGTTTCCCTAGCGATTCATTGTATATTTCGTAGTTGTTACGTTTTCGAGAGGGTTTGGTTGTGGTCCACCCTCGTTGCTATTTTATACCAATATACATGAATCGTAGGTGGGTTTTCGGGAGTATTTCAATTCCGTATTCGTTTAGAAATGGTTGTGATTGTATTCTTCGAATCGTTAGGTTCGGTTCTGTTGGTTCCTATTATCCGTCGGTGATTTTTCTTTCCGTTCGTTGCGTCGTCAATTATTCAAGGCAAGTATTTTTGGAAACCTTTATGCTTAACATGTAATGGTAATGTATATTGTGTGTGCTTTACTCACCTCGGGAGGGTCCGACGGGGCCACGGAGGGAATCCAATGGTATATCCCTGGATTTACGAGTTTGTTTCGCTAGCCAGCTCGGGAGGGTCCTTAGAGGCCACGGAGCGGGATCAATGGTATAACCCTGTTCCCAAGGCGATGCGCGTGCGTGATTTGTTTTATAATATGGCCAGCTCGGGAGGGTCCTTAGGGGCCACGGAGCGGGATCAATGGTATAACCCTGTTCCCATGGCAGATCGATTGACTATTTGTTTCCGGAAAAGACATGTCCAGTTTTGGTTTTGAAATGAATTTGATGCATTGTACTATGAAATGTGTAAGCGATTGGTTTGCCTTGATTACTTGTACTAGCGTAATTGCTAACCCCTCTTGGGACCCGTTTTGGGGAAATTCTTGTCATGGATTTCAGGTTATGATCAATTGGACGAGCGGGCACTGGGACAGTACGAGGACGCTGGCCAGAGTCGTTGACATGTGCATTTGAGTCCTTTTATTTCTGTTGTTCCATTCGATATGGTTGTTGCCCACTTTCTAAACTTATAGATTGTACTCGCGAGTATTTAGGCTTTTCTCTTCGAATTGTGATTGTTATTCGTTGGAACACTATATTTGTCAGTTGATGTTTATTACGCCGGTTGTTCTGTGCGTGTTGTTATTTGTTGTATTGTTAATATGTGTTTCCTCGCTAACCGAGACGGTTGGTCGAGTAGTGTTTTCTTGTTTTAGCCTGGTGGGTCCCAGTTAGGGGTCCACAGCGCTGTAATATACTTCGAATATCTCGGGTTATTCCAGTATCCGACTATCGAGCTCCACCTTACCAAACTCAACCCCCACCATACGGTGCCGGAAGAGGACATGGGTGCGGGAGAGGCACTGCACCCTTCTCGGGGACACTACCATCCCGCGTGTTCGAATTGAGGGCTACCGATGACCAGACCGCACTTGCTGTCTCAGGTACAATTCTTGTTAACTCCCAGCCTGTTCATGTACAGTTTGATACTGGAGCGGCACACTCGTTTATATTTGTGGAATATGTTAATCATTTTAACCTTCCTTGTGTACCTTGTGAATCTTTTACTGTTAAGCTACCCGAGGGTAGCAGAGTTGGGGGTAATTTAGAAGTTCGAAACTGTCCAATCCGCATTGATGATCGGGGTTGGACAGCGAATCTCATGGTTTTCCCACTTCAGAATGAGGATATCTTTTTGGGTATGGATTGGATGACCATGCACAAGACGATATTAGATACCTATCACCTGACCATTCCATTATGACTCGTGACGGTGCCACTCACATAATCAGGGGTCGAGAACACTTCAGTACTAAAGGGTCTCTTAGCCTCCTTATAACAGGGTTATCTTGTGACACTCGAGAAACGTATTACTGGTGTTATGTTCTTCAGGAGGACACATCACAGCTATCGGTTGTCAACATTCCCACGGTGAGCGAATTTCTAGACGTTTTTCCCGATGAATTACCACAGTTTCCGCCATGGTGAGAGGTTGATCTCTCAATTGAACTTGAGCCGGGGATGGTGCCTATCTCCAAAGCACCATACAAGATGGAACCAGCTGAGATGGAGGAATTAAAGTTACAACTCAAAGAATTGTTAAAAAAGGGACTGATCCATCCGAGTACATCACCGTAGGGTGCGCCTGTACTTTTTGTGAAGAAAAAGGACAACTCCCTACGCCTGTGTATCGATTACAGAGAGCTAAACAAAGTCACTATCAAGAACCGTTATCCACTTCCAAAGATTTATGATCTACCAGATCAATTACAAGGGGTGATTGTTTTATCAAAAATCGATTTATGGTCCGGGTATCACCAATTGAGGATTCGAGAGGAGTATATTCCCAAGACTGCATTTCGATCAAGATATGGACACTACGAGTACATGGTTGTGTCGTTCGTATTGACTAATGCCCCAGTCATTTTTATGGAATTGATGAAAAAGGTTCTGACAGATTTTCTCGATAATGTGGTGGTTTTTATTGACGACATTTTAATCTATTCTCGGAGCCGGCAGGAGCATGAGGAACACTTGAGGCAGGTATTAAGTGTTTGAGGCAACACCTACTTTATGCGAAACTTTCTAAATGCGAGTTCTGGATGTCGGAGGTGACCTTTCTGGGACATGTTATTTCAGCAGAAGGCTTCAAGGTGGATCCGCAAAATATCGAGACAGTGATGAGTTGGGAACCACCAAAGAATATTAAATAAGTAACACGATCAAGGACTATGTGAAGGAGTTCCAGGAGATCGTGCTGGAGTTGCCTAGCCTTAGTGAGCAGGAGGCTTTGTTCGTGTTCGTGGATGGGCTAAAACCATGGGCAAAGTTGGAGGTGCAGAGGGCTAAGGCACAGAACGTGTCCGAGGCAATTGCGATAGCGGAATGGCTGATCGAGTTAAAACCAGCCGGGGAGAACCGGAAGTCCAGGAGGGACGAGGACGACATTGGTACGCAGGACAAGTCATACCTGGGTGATGCGGATAGGGGCGCGAGGATGGCCAGGCCCAAGGACGGAAAGCAGTCAGGGTGGACTCGGACTTGCCATGGGTGCGGGAGTGCAAACCATCTCGTAGCAGCGTGTCTGAAGAAGAAGTGCGAAATTTGCTGGAGTACGGAGCATTCGACGAGGCAATGCCAGAAGTTTCCGAAGTTAGTCGCCATGGAGTACACCAAGGCACGGGACGATGCCGAGGGTGAGGATACATCGATGGCGCTTTAGGTATTGAATTCTGTCGTAGGGACGGCATCGCGGGAGGGAGCACTGCTTGAGGGAAACTTGATGTATGCGACGGGACTGATCAATGGGAAATCCGTCAAGGTGTTGGTCGACACAGGGGCCGATTATAACTACATTGACGAGGATGAAGCACAGAGGTTGGGGCTTCAGGTCATCGAAGGACGGGGCTGGATGAAGTCGAATAATGCGCCAGCCGTTCGGGTCACAGGAGTCGCCAATGGGGTGCGACTGAAGATTGGCACTTCAAGGTGACGAGCATGGATGATCGGGACATAATATTGGGCAGGGACTTCCGGAGGAAGAATAATGTTGGCCTGGTTCCGCACAAGAGGGCGTTGTACGTGTGTGATCAAGCCAAGCTGCAAGAAATACACTTGACCACAGAGCCTTCGGGACAAACTATGACTAGGGGTGTTCATAAGCAGGTATCCGGCTTTTCGGGTACCCGCTTTTTCGGGTACCCGGAACTCCGGGTACCTATTTAGCCGGCCCATGGCCCGGCCCATAAAAACCGGGTACCCGCTTTTTCGAGTACCCAGATTTCCGGGTCGGGTCACCCGGGTACCCGAGTACCCGAGTTTTTTTAATCATATATATTTTATTATTATTATTATTATTATTATTATTATTATTATATATATATGTGATTTTTTTGCTATATTTTTTTTAACTTTTAGTTCAACAAAAATGTTTAACTTCAAATTAGCAAGAATTGATTCAAATTTTGAAGTCATGCGTTATGATTAAATCAAATATTAAGAAAATTTAACTTTAATTTAATTTATTTGCTCGATTAATTTCTACAAAAGAATTAAATTAAAAGTAAGAAAATTATTTATAATAATTATAACATTCATTTTATTATCATTGGTTCTAACATATTAAGATATTATATGAAATATTTAATCTATTCACTTTGAAATTAGACTACTATATTATATTAATACATACTCATTTTTGTAATTTCGATGTCATAATTTAAAATAGTTAATGAAATTTAAATTATAAAAAAATTTGATTCATGAAAAGGAAAAAAAAATTAGAGCATAAGATTAATATGGACCAAATTTTACACAGGTATTGTAATGTTAATATTATTAAAATGTAAGTAAATACAAACTAATTCTATACATAATTTTTAAAATGGTTAAAATAAAGTATGTAGTGAGAAAATAAAAAAAATAAAAAAATAAAAAAGAGTTACCGGGTCGGCGGGTACCCGCTAATTTTATTTAGCCGGCCCATTACCTGGCCTGATAACTCACATAATTAACGGGTCGGGTACTCGGCTCGCTAAATTCGGGTAATTAGAAAAATTACCCGGTAAAAAGTTTCCAGGTAGTCGGGTAATTGGGCCGCGTCAATCGGGTCGGGTAGTTTTGAACACCCCTAACTATGACGGCACTCAAGTACGTGAGGAAGCTTGAGGAGGAGCCGAGTTACCACCTTGGAGCAGTTCGGTTCATCGAGGGGCCGCCACGTCGACGAGGGCGTCAAATAAATGGGCGAGGGAGAATGTCATGGCCCAATGTCGCCGACGAGACATGTGTGCACAGACGGTCGCACAGGGTGCTGAGGGACCGGCACGAGCAGGACGCCATGGATGGCATCGGGCTGCATGAAGAGGTTCAGCCTTCATGATGGCGTGATCGGATGAAGAATCACGCAAGGAAACCGTGGGAGGAGCACGGATGCCACTATGGGAAGTGGATAGCCCAAGGGGCATCACGATCCGGACAAATGTGGGACTGTTCGGCAGCGCAGGGCGCGCGGGCAAGGCCGGACGAGTGAAGGTTGTGTAGGACATGGCACGACGATGGGACGAGGCTGAGTCGGGGAACAAGACTCGAGCTGGGCAGCCGGACGTGGGCGTGGGATGCTGGGCATGGCCGACGTACGCGCGTGCGCGAGGTGCGAGAGAGACCTTCCCCCCTATAATAGGCTTAGAGAAATATTGCCTTGTGGGGGCAGTGGACATTGAAAAGCTGAGGAGTCACTCAGCAGGGAAGATTCGACCGGAAGCAGCTAGAAGTGGACCATCATGGTCTAGGATGTTCGGGAATAGTCTGGAACGTGGCAGAGACGGACCTCTACGGTCGGTCCGATGCGGGTCGGGACGGGCCGATGCGGGCCGGGGTGCCCGGATAGAAGAAGATCCTTCTATGAGCCTCCTAGAAGGGTAGAGCTACCTGGAGACTTGTAGAATAGTCTAGAATTATATTTTTCTTGTATATTTGTAGACGTGTGGATGTTTCTAGAGTTAGGTTCTAGATATGTAATGTTGTAGGGAGTTCTAGAATCCTCTAAATAAGGAGGTGGAATGGAAGATTCTAGGGCCTAGGAGTAGTATAAATAGGCATAGGGATGGCTCATTTGCAACAAACCCTCAAAGACTCAACATTCTTGTACTTGTAAAGTGTTTGCTTTGATAGAGAAGTGTTTTACTCTCAACTCCTAAGTTTTAAACCCATTCTTACACACTTAGCAACCGAGTAAGTTAGGCTTACTAGCTAGAGATCAAGGTGATTCTAGTCTAGTGCCGCACGGGTCCGAAGAGATTTCGAGTGCTCAAACCTTTACCTGTAAGATTTTTACGGACCACAAGAGTTTAAAATATATTTTCACCCAAAGGGAGTTAAACATGAGGCAGAGGCGTTGGCTGGAGCTAATCAATAATTATGGCGTGGAGATTTTATATCACCCTGGGAAGGCCAACGTCGTAGCAGATGCACTTATTCAGATGATTGCACAAGAGGTGACATTATCCGGTTTAACGGTACAGCCGGAACTGCAACAGGACCTTAGGAGGAATGGTATTGAAGTATGGATAAAACACCGCCAGGGACAGTTGTGCTCAATTAATAGTCATTCATCCTTGCTGAATGAGATACGCCTAGCATAGATGGAAGAGCCTAAACTACATACGATCGGTGCAAGAGCCGAGGGGGAAAATTATTTCAGACTACAGGATCCAAGAGGGCTTGGTGAGATTTAAGCACAGGATCTGTATCCCGCCAAATGACGAGCTAAAGCAAACTATATTGAAGAGAGCTCATTCTACTCCCTATTCTGTGCATCCAGGGGCGAGCAAAATGTATAAGGATCTGCGGAAGAGCTTTTGGTGGAAAAACATGAAACATGAAGTAGCAAGATTTGTTGCTCGATGTATGACGTGTCAACAAGTGAAGATAGAGCACCGCAGGCTGGCCGGAATCATGCAGCCCTTACACATTCCAAAATGGAAATAGGAGATCATATCAATGGATTTTGTCACCAAGTTGCCAGTGACGATGGGAGGAAAGGACACGATATGGGTCATTGTAGACTGACTGATGAAGTCGGCACATTTCATCCCGTTCCAGGAGGCCACCGGAACAGAGCAATTGGCCACCATCTTTATCCGAGAAGTCTTGAAACTACATGGCATTCCCTCAGCGATCATATCGGATAGAGACACCAGGTACGTGTCCCGCTTCTGGAAAGCTGTCCACAAGGCTATAGGTACTCAACTACATTTCAGCAAAGCCTATCACCCTCAAACAGATGGACAGACAGAACGTACGATACAGACCCTGGAGGACATGTTGAGAGCGTGTGTACTTGATTGGGGCAAAGACTGGGTTAAACATCTCTATTTAGCGGAGTTTCCATACAACAACAGCTGGCATGAAAGCATAAGCATGGCACCCTTCAAAGCCTTGTACGGTAGGAGATGCAAGTCTCCCCTAGTTAGATCTGATCCAGGAATCTACTAAGAAAATTTCCATTGTTCGAAAACACATGTTAGCAGTGCACAGCCGCCAGAAGTCATATGCTACGGATCGCCAATGACCGTTGGAATTTCTAGTCGGGAACCATGTTTGGGTCAAAGTATCGCCAATGTAGGGCATTCGACGTTTCGACCAGAAGGCCAAATTGAGCCCGAGATTCATCGGCCCGTTCGAGATATTGGACCGAGTTGGTAGACTCGCTTATCTATTAGCGTTGCCGCCATCGTTAGACGGAGTTCATAATGTCTTCCACGTCTCCCAACTGAGGAAGTACGTGTATGGCCCAAGCCACAAGATCAATTTCGAAGAAGTAGAGAGTTTTAATGATGCTACCTTTAGAGAAGTGCCAATCGCGATTTTAAACCGACGCATAAAGACACTAAGGAATAAAGCCATACCTCTTGTAAAAGTTCAGTGGTCGCATCATGGCATTGGAGAAGCGACTTGGGAGACCGAGTCGAGCATGAGGGAGAGTCATTCCAAGTTATTTTCTTAGTTTCGGGATGAAACTATTTTAAGGAGGGTGGTATGTAATACCACGAGTATTCCATGCTGTTTAATATTGTGCACCTATTAATAATGTGCTCCATCGCGATGCTTGTACTTTCATACATTATGTTTAGACTGTGTTGTCACGTATAAAATCTTGTCCGCACTTATTTGTTTTGTGATGTAATTGTATGATGTTGATGATATGTCGATGACATACCTTGATGTCGTTGAGCAATTATAGATGCGAATATGATGGTGGCCAACATCTTGTTCCCCGAGAAATTGCTGGACGAGTCTAAAAGGAAGTCGTGTTATAAGGATTAAATATGATAATATAACTTAGTAAATTAAAACGACCTTACGTATGTTATTCGTAGAGCATTACGTATGCTAGTCTCATTGCATTACATACGTTAAATCTTAGGCCTTACGTACGTAACGAAGTCTTCAGTCTTCAGACAAGAATCTTGATCCCGCGTGGTCAGGACAACTTTCGGCGCAATAACGACAGACAGGTCAATTGATATTAACGTACGTTATATTGGACAACATTGCGTACTTTACATGGGGAATGTTACGTGCGCTACTACACAATTACGTATGTAATGATGGGGGTAATTTCGGACAACAGATTCTGAGAGCACATTACATACGTTAACCATTTAGCTATAATGTACGTTAAATTCTTTATGTACGTAAACTGTAAGGCATAACATATGTAAAGCTCATCCTTATGATATAAGATAACATCCCCTCTTTCATTTCCCCCAAACCTTAGACACTTCCTCTTCCTCTCTTAATGTTCCCCAGCTACTTTTATTGATTCAAGCTTCCCTAGCCGTGCATCATCATAGTAGAGTTTATTATCAAGCTTCGGAGAAGATTTTCGAAGGAGTTGTCCCCGTTATTTGTTGTTCCCTTTGTTCTTGGTCGGTCTTCATCATTTTAGGTTAGTCTGACAAATCTTGGAACCTATTTTGGTATTTCTAGACGTATTATATTTGACTCTGGGTGTCTTGGGTAGTTTTGAGCCCTTAAAGATAATCGAACCGGGAGAACTAACGTTAAATCATAATCGTTGGACATAAACCTATCTTGAGATAGCAACTTGTGTATTCCGCCATGGACATCACGTATCGAATTACAAGTTTATGATTATACCTATATAAACGCTAGTACAATCAGATTAGTTGTGCAATAGATTGTGTTAGTGATTCAGTTAGTCGTTGATTAAACTCATTAGAATTGTTAAGATGAACTATATCACAAAATGCCGAGTCGGATAAGTTAATCATGCTCATAAAATTTTCTTGCTAGAATCATGTCCGAACATTTTACATCATAGTCGTAGAAATTCAAATTAAAGTAATTAGCAAGTTGATAACATTGATTGTAGTTGAAATTGTGTAGAAGACCTATTGTAAGGAGTTGATAGTCGAGGAATCGATAATGGTAATAGTTCACATTATTATTAAGCGTAGAATTTTGGTTTCAATTTTATGAATCAAACTAGGTTGAAGAATTCAATTGAGACGGGGTAATTGTCGATATTCATCATTATCACCATAGGTATTAATCGACGCATGTGTAATAGGTCGAGCTATCGATCGTGGACATTCGGGTCATTGTGTCATCAAGAAAGTTACTCCCGTCAGAACTAAGGCAAGTGATACCTTGCTCAGACTATGTTATATTAAATTCTAAAATTTAATGTGTCACTATTTGTGGAACTTGTGTTCGTTTTACTTACCCATGTCCGGAGTATTCCTGTGTAGATACGTCTGTGACCCTTGGTTGCTACCTTGGGAGTTTATGTGTTGATATAACGTACGGAACCGTGATGAGGGATAAAACCTGAATGGTACCCACGTTCGGAGTATTCCTGTGTAGATACTTCCGTGACCCTTAGTTGCGACCTTGAGAGTTTATGTGCTGGTAGAAAAGATAATGTTGAGTATTCTGTGATCTATTTCTATACCGGATAATAATATTATACTGCAGATTTATCTGATTCTATCAATGAATTTTGTTCGTATTGTCTGACCCAAGCTGGCTGGCACGATTTGTCGTGTCAGGCAAATTTATTGAATATGTGAAGGACATTCCCAAAGGTTCCGGTCAGGCTTGAGAAGTGTTGGAGGGAAGCCTTGTTATTTCATTTCTTTAAATTGAATTCTGAAACATTCCACGTTTGTGTAATAACCGCATATGCCGACTTAATTTTTCAAAGTATTTTGTTTCGTATTTATATTATCCTGGATCTACTTTCATAAAAATTATTTAATGGAGAAATTTTAAAGTCTTAAAAATTTGCCTTGTGTGTCCCACACGGGAGTCACGGCACTGTAACGTTCCGATAAATTTTTGGGGGCATTACAACCGCTCGATCTTGAAAGGTCCTTCGTATCTTTGAATAAGTCCCTTGTGCAGGGATCAAAAAGGCTTGAATTGTTGTGGCAACAATTTTACCATAACTCGGTCTCCTTCTTGGAAATCGACCGCTCGTCACTTAAGGTCTGCCCATTTCTTCATCTTCTTGGCGGCCTTCTCCAAAGATGTTCGGGCCAGGTCAGATTTCTCCTGCAATGACTTAGCAAAAGTGTAAGTTGCGGGACTATGTCCCGATTAACCTGTAGACAGACTGTGCGGCGCCACTGGTTGCCTCCCTCTCGCTAGTTCGAACGGACTCCACCCAGTAGATTCACTCTTCTGCAAATTATAAGAGAATTGAGCTGTGTCCAGAAGATTAGCCCAATCACTCTAGTTTGCGCTCACACAGTGCCTTAGATACAACTCGAGCAATGCATTGATTCGCTCGGTTTGTCCTTCAGTTTGTGAATGGAAACTGGTTAAGAAGGCTAGATTCGAGCCCAATTGCTTAAATAACTCAAAACCAGAATTTCCCTATGAAGCGCGGGTCTCAGTCTCTTACGATCGTCTTTGGAATGCCCCAATGCTTCACTACATGCTTCAGGAATAACTTGGCTGTATCTGCAGCAGTCATGTCTGGTGGTGCTGGTATGAAAATGGCATACTTCGGAAATATGTCCACCACAACAATGATCAACCCATACCCATCGAACTTGGGTAGGGAGGTAATGTAATCCATGGAAATACTCTCAAAAGGATGCTCTGGCACGGGCAGGGGCTGAAGTAGCCCTGCCGGTTGCTGTTGTTCCGTCTTATCTTGCTGGCATACAAGACAAGTCTGGACATACACCTCCACGTCCTCCCGCAGTCTGGGCCAATAATAAGAACTTTCAATTAAGGCCATAGTTCGGTGCATACCTGGGTGTCCGGCCCACAAAGAATCATGGCATTCCTTCAAAATTTCTCGCCGCAAGTTTTCCCACTTAGGCACATATACCTTGTCACTTTTGGTAAAGAGTATCCCATCTCGAACCCAGAATCCTCGGGTTCTGCCGCTCCTGGAAAGTTCGACTAGACTTCGTGCAAAAAGATCATGCTTTAATCCTCCTCCTACCTGCTCTTTAATGATGCCCTCGACTTTGGTTATGGCTGCAAACTCCGCCTTTCTGCTCAAGGCGTCAGCTACACGGTTCAAATCCCCATGCTTATACTCCAATATGTAGTCGAACTCTGCTAAGAACTCTTGCCATTGTGCCTGCTTCGGAGTGAGTTTCTTTTGTGCTTGGAAGTAACTTGTGGCCACATTATCAGTCCTGACCACGAACTTACTCCCGAGCAAATAATGTCTCCAGGTTCTAAGGCAATGCACCACCACAGTCATTTCCTTCTCATGGACTGTGTAGCGCCGCTCTGCATCGCTAAGCTTCCGGCTCTCATAGTCAATGGGGTGTCACTCCTACATTAAGATGCCTCCAACGGCATAGTCTGAGGCGTCTGTTTTCACGTCATATGTCTTTGTGTGATCGGGTAGGGCAAGAACTGGCTGCTCGGTCACCTTGGACTTGAGCTCCCCAAAGTCCGACTGACATGTCTCAGACCACACGCATGTATGGTCCTTCTTTAATAAATCTTTAAGCGGTGCTGCTATTCTGGAGTAACCCTCAATGAATTTTCGGTAATAGTTCACCAACCCCAGGAATGATCGAAGTTGGGACACGTTGACTGGCGCCTCCCAGTCTTGGGTTGCTTTCACCTTGGCCTCATCCATCATGATTCGGCCATCCTTGACGCGGTGCCCTAGGAAAGTCACTTCCTCACTGGCAAAAGTGCACTTCTCTTTCTTGGCATACAACTCATTCACTCGTAGTGCTTGGAACACCTGCCGCAAGTGTTCAACATGTTCCTCCAACGTATAGGAGTAGATAACAATATTGTCCAAATAAACCACAACAAATTTGTCGAGGTATTGTTGAAAGACTTTGTTCATCAAAGTACAAAATGTTGCTGGGACATTCGTAAGTCTAAATGGCATAACAAGAAATTCATATGAAACATACCTGGTCACGATAGCGGTCTTCGGCTCATCTCCTTCGGCTATCCGGACTTGCCAACATCCGGACCTCAAATTTATATTTGGGAAAAACTTGGCTCCTCCAAGTTGATCGAACAACTCGCCTATGAGCGGGATCGGGTACTTGTTTTGGATCGTCAACTTGTTGAGCGTCCTATAATTCACACACATGTTCAGCGACCCGTCATGCTTCTTCTGGAACAACACGGGTGATCCAAAAGGAGATTTGGATGGTTGGAGCATGCCGGCCTCTAGCAATTCCTTCAATTTGTCTCTGCAACTCCTTGAGCTCGGGTGGCGACATCTTATAGGGCATCTTTGAGGATGGGTTGGCTTCAGCAACCAACTCGATCTTATGATCCACATCACTTCTAGGCGGAAACTTTTTTGGGAGTTCATCGGACATCACATCCTTGAACTCTTCCAAGACTCCTTGGACCTCCGTGGGTACTTCATCGTTCCCCTTGGTCTCGTCCTCATGTAATGGAAGCGGAAAAGTAGCATAGGTCTCCTCACCTCTTTTTCCCTTGTCCGTCAGCCTATGAGTCTTGCCCGAAGATCGGTTGTCTGACTTGTTCTTGTTGCAATCCCAATCTAGCAGTCTTTCGGCCACCACAATGGCTGTTGCTACCTCTTGTATGTTCCCTTTTTGCAACTACTGTCTCACCCATGGTTTGAGCCCATCTAGGAAGGCGAACATCTTGTCCGTCTCGGTCAAGCTCAAAATCTGCAGCATGATTTATTGGAATTCTTTAACATAGTCTTTAATAGTACAGGTATGACTAAGCCTCTTTAGTCTCCCGCGTACCTCGAACTCAACATTTTATGGATAAAATTGCCGCTTGAGTTCGGCCTTGAAGTCCTCCCAGGACTCTATTCTGCAAGCGCCCTTCTCGATGTCTACTTGTCTTATCCTCCACCACAACATTGCTGTGTCAGACAGGAACAAGGGAGACGTCCACAACTTTGCATCATTGTCCCGAATGTTGGAATCGTTGAAGTACTGCTCCAAATTCCACAGGAAGTTAACGATCTCCCTAGCATTCCTTGATCCATTGAGCTTCCATGGCCTTGGAATCTCAATCCGGACGGGTGTCGCACCCGCCTTCCCATCACTGCTGGCAATCGCCTTCTTCACTGTTGCCATTTTGGTGCTGAGTGTCACCATCTCAGCCTTAAGGGTTTCCATACCCTCCTGCATCCCCACGATCATTGCTTGAAATCCAGCCAACTATTTCTTGATGTCGCCGTCATTAGCATTGAGTGTAGCAAGTAACTGATTGTGGAGCTCCTCTCTGGATTCTTCCAAATCGTCTACCCTCCGTGCAACCTCATTGTAGACCTCTTCCAGTAGAGCCACTCGACTGTCCATGGCAGTCATCCTGTCCGTAGACTTATCCATGCCCTTCTTGGTCTTGTCAGCTTGAGTGTTGTTATGGGTGACGTCCGATGATTGTGCCATACCTCCTTCCCACAAGCCTCCTAGAAACCTTGAATGAAAAACCATGTTGCCACAATCAGGCTCCGATACCAACTGTCACGGGATAATTCTTGAGCCACGCAAAGATCCTGCAACCCGTGCGGCACTAGCTAGATCGCCTCGAGCTAGATAATAAGCCTAACGGAAGATTGCTAAGTGAGGAGAAAAGAACTCTGGAAAAAATGCTTGAGAAAATTACTCAATGCTTTGATTCACACAAATTTCTTAGATGGATACAAATGAGGCCCCTTGAGGTCTATTTATACTACTCTAAAGGGGGTCCAGAGAGTTCTACCTATCACCTCCTCAAATGGAGCATTCTAGACCATTCTTCTACTTTCTTCAATATATGAAGCTTCTAGAATTCGTTATAGACTATTCTACAAGTTTACATTACAAGAGTTCTCTAAGGCTTTTTACAGAATGCTGGTATCTTCTAGAATCTCCTAGGGAATTCTAAGTATATTTTGGAACATCCTTAGAGAACTGGAACAATTTGATCAGCCAATCTTGTGGGGCGTGACATTCGGGAATTAAGGACGATGAGTTAAAGCTACACATGGCACCACTCTTCCTAGCGGACACTCGATGATGTGGTGGAGACGTAGGCAGCAGGACATTAAGCGGGGCTCATGTTGCATGGAGAGCTGGGAGGACTCAAGAGGGAGTTCAAGCGCCAATTTTATCCAGAGAATGCCGAGTACAAGGCTCAAGCCAGATTAAGGAGGTTGGAACACCGACATAGCATCAAGGAATTTGTGAAGGAGTTCCGGGAGAATGCTGGAAATCCCAGATTTGACGGATAAGGATGTTTTGTTCGCGTTTATGGATGGCTTGAAGCCGTGGGCAAGATTGGAGCTCCAACACAGGAACATGCAGGATGTAGCATCGGCTATTGCAGCAGCCGAGGGATTGGTTGAGTTGAAATTACCCAGAGAAATCGGAAGTCCAGGTGGGACGATAATGAAGGTGCACAGGTCAGACGCATCGGGACACTATGGAAAAAGGCTCAAGGATGAGAAGGCACAAGGATGGCATGCAGGCAGGGGAGACTAGGACTTGCCATAGATGTGGGAGTGTGGATCATTTCATGGCAGCATGTCCAAAGAAATTAGCTGACATGGCACGAACCAAGGCACAAGAGACTGCCGAGGGTGAGGATGCGTCCAAAGGAGCAACGCATATGTTGAATTCAGCCGTGGTCACGGCGACACGCGAGGAGGTACCGTGTGGGGATCACTTACTATTTGTGATTAGGCAAATCAATGGGCAGCCTGTCAAGGCGTTAGTCGACACAGGGGCCGATTACAATTACATCAACGAGGCTGAAGCCAGGAGGTTAGGGCTTTAGATCATCGAGGGACGAGGCTAGATGAATTCAAATAATGCACCAGCTGTTCGGGTCACAGGAGTCGCAAACGGTGTGCGACTGAGACTAGGCGCATGGGATGTGCCGATGCACTTCAAGGTGATGATGATGGACGACCAGGACATCATATTGGGCATGGACTTCAAGAAGAAGAATGGTGTTTCCCCGATGCCACACATGAAGTCAATCTTCATGTTCGATCGAGACAATCCGAAGGTAATACCTCTAACTGAAGAGCCTTCACCGAAGACAATGTCGGCCATGAAGTACGTAAGGAACCTGAAGAGGGACGATCCGACTTTCCGCCTTGGATCTATTCAGTTCGTCGATGAGCCGCCACATCGACGAGGACGTCGATGAAATAGGTGGGGGAGAATGTCACGGCCTAAAGTCGACGACAGGATTGGCATGCGTAGACAGTCGCACGGGGTGCCTAGGAACAGGCACGAGTGGGATGCCACGGGAGGCATCGGACTGGCTTTGAAGGTTCATCCTTCGAAGCGGCATGGTTGGACGGAGAACCACGTGAGGAAACCTTGGGAGGAGCACGGATGCTGATATGGGAAGCGGTTCTCCCAATGGGCAACATGCCTTAGTGTCCGAGACACTTGGGTATTACAGTCGGAACATGTGCAGGGCTGTCCGGTAGCACACGGGTCGCGAACAAGGCCGGACGATCGAGCAGAACGCGGGACAAAGAAAGATGACGAGGCAAGGCTGAGTCAGGAGGCTGGACTCTAGAAAGAATATTGGACGCGGGCGTGGAATACCGGGCGTGGCAGACATGCGCAGGCGTGCGCGCGAAAGGTGCGAGAGAGACCCTCCCCCCTATAATAGGCTTAGAGAAATATTGCCTTGTGTGGGCAGTAGATATTGAAAAACTGAGGAGTCACTTAGCATGAAAGACTCGACCGGGGAGCAGCTCGGAGCGGACCAACATTGTCCAGAAGGTTCGGAAAGAGTTTGGAAGGTTGTATAAACGAGAGGGCCGTGACGGGCCGATGCGGGCCGGGATGGGACAAAGCGGTCCGGAGCGGGTCGAGATGGGCCGGGGCGCCCGAATGGTAGGAGAAGCCTCTAGGAACCTCCTAGAAAAATGTAGTGTATAAAGGTCATGGAGTATTCTAGAATATGAAAGAAAAGTGTGGATTGTATAGATAGGTCTAGAACCCTCCAAATGAGGAGGTGTAGTTAGAAGGTTCTAGGAACATAGGAGGTAGTATAAATAGCCTCCAAGGGAGGCTCATTTGTCATAAACCAGCAAGCAAGTTGTAAGAAAAGAGTTGAGTAATATAAAAGATTTATCCTAGAGTGCTTGTATCCTTTCTTCCACGCTCACTTGAGCAAGGTTAGACAGGCTTACTAGCTAGAGATCGGGGCGATTCTAGTCTAGTGCCGCACGGGTCAGGTAATTTCCGAGGCGCAAGATTTTACCCCGTGACAGTTACCCGGGATGCTACACGGGCTTCGGAACTCCCGTCTCGTGACAAATGGTGTCAGAGCCAAAACCCCTCTCAGTGCGGTATGGTTCGGGTGTGGTCAAGTTCTGTCGGGTCCGATGAGGGTGGGGAGTGAGCGCCGGTGCAAAGAGGGCACGGTCAAAGTGCGGCTCCTGACAAGGCTTCTAGGCGGAGAACATGAACTGATTCTATGCCGGAATGAGAGGTGGTTCTAGGCTTGTGAGATCAGACGGCCCGGAATGTGGACACACTTGTATTGTGCACTATTGGTAGCTCCATCTGCGCTGTAATACCCGAGATTCTTGTTCCGATTCCATTAAATTTTCTTTATGCGGTTTAGCAGATTGTTGTTGTTCATGTTTTAGGATCGTGTGTCACATTTGGACACGTGTTTGGTTACGATTCAGATCGTTTCATGTTTGTCATCCCGAAGGGGGAGTATCGTTGTTGAGATGAATTTTGGTTCGATATAGGTGTAGCGCACACTAGTAGGTGGTGTAGCGCGCGCTACCGCACAGAGTTAGCGCACGCTATTGAGATAGTTAGCGCACGTTAACTATTAGCCGAGATAGTACAGAAGCTACTACTTTAGGCTAGGGAGTTTATTTGCGCACTCTATGTAGTGGTATATCGTGCGCTAAGGTGCAGCAGTTAGTGCACGCTACGGATATGGTAGCGCACGCTAACTGGTAGTTCGAGACAGTACAGAAGCTGTTGGACTGGGTCTAGAGGTCTCGTTAGCGCATGATAACCATTGTAGCTAGCTCACGCTAAGTGTACGTTTTGGCAGAATGCTTGTTTTGATGTTTCAATAGCACACGCTAAGCTGTCCAGTATATATACTGGACAACAGTCGTTTTTCATCATTTCCACTTCATTTCCTCTTCTCTCCGCGGGTGTGAGTCGAGGGCGACTAGGGTTCGTGATCTTGGCCAATTTTGTACCACCCAAAGGTGTTTTGGAGTATCCTAGGTGATTATAACATCATCTAATCCATTATTCTTCGTCAGATCGAGGTATTTTTTTTATTCTCTAGAGTTGACCTTTTTGGATGATTTGTTCTTGATTTCATATTCAGTCGGATTTTTTATAAATAGATTGTTGTTAAATGATGTTATTGAACATATCCTATGGATTGTATATCTATATTTCGGTTTCGTATATTCCGAATCGTGATTGTTGTGTTTTAGAGGAGTCTTGAGTATTTAATGTTCGATTAAATGTATCAATGATTTTCCTTCGGTTGTTCAGGGAGATTTCCGTTGCTATTAGTCTTGCTCCTCATTGTGATCATATTTTCATTGTTCTTGCGGAAGTTGTAGGTTCCGAGGCACTTCAACCGAACCATGTTCGTCGAAGTATTTGTGTGCCGATTTCGAGGCAAGTATCTTGCCCATACATTTCGTGTTTCATTGATATAATAATTAGTAATCGACTATGTGCGCTATTTGAGTACTCATAATGAACTTTCAAAGGATTTGTATAATCTCGTGAACGGGTTTCTTTCAAAATCCTTGAGTACTTTGTGAATAGATAAACTTTACGAATACGTTTTATTTTGGTTGCGTATCGAAGCATATTTTCTTCTGTTATGTGTCTATTAAAGCTATCTGTCCTTGTTAAGAGTGGTATGCTGAAATACGTGTTTATTTGGTTGGTGGGTAATGTTGTGTTCTATTGCTTGCTGACTCCTTTATGGGGAGGTGGTACTATTTGGTGTTGTTTGGGAATTATATATTCTCGTGGTGTGTGATTGTATATGTTCACTCTGGGAGGGACTGACGAGTCCTCAGAGGGTTCTGTTGCCTGTGGTTCCACGAATATTTTTGGGTTAACCACTCTGGGAGGGTCCGACGGGACCTCAGAGGGTTCCGTTGCCTCTGGTGCAGGTCCATGTTTAATCACGCATATAAATGAAATGTGAACAATGAGACTTAGTTACTCCGGAATACTAGTCTTGAATTCGATTGATTATATATATTCACTCTGGAACGGACTGACGAGTCCTCATAGGGTTCTGTTGCCTTTGGTGCGGTTCCACGACTATTGGTTTGTGATATATATTCACTCTGGGACGGACTGACGAGTCCTCAGAGGGTTCCGTTGCCTTTGGTGCGGTTCCACAAATATTTTGGTTAATCACGCATGAAATTGAAATGATATGTAATGAGATTTAGTTATTCCGGAATACTAATCTTGAATTATATGATTTCATTTATTCACCATCGATTACATGTGACCCTCAGTTATTTACCATTGTTTAGTCTAGATTATTATATTCCTGGAATATGATGTATATGGCTCGTAATTGCACTTTATATTTGTACTAGCAAAATAGTGGAATTCTGCTAACCCCCGGGGGTGGATGTCTGTATTGCATTCAGGTACGTGCAGGATTCTTGGGGAGCAAACCACGGGATCGGTACTGAGGATGATGAAAGATAAACGATACTAATCACATGAAGACTAGTACTTGGTACTGTTGGTCGTATTGTATTTTTTTCTGCTGTAGTGTTTTCCTATCGAATGGGTGTGGTGTTGCAGTTTGACCTTTGCATGGGTACGAGTCGAGATAGAGATGTATTTGAAGTTTAAGTTGTATGTTATTGATGAAAGGCCAAATAGGTCTACTGATTCGTATTTAGCCATGTAGGCATTTGTTTTAATGTCTTGTTTTGGTATCTAGCCTGGTAGATTCTCCCTGAGAGGGCCTGCGGCGCTGCAATATTCCCGAGTGGTTTGGGGCTATTACAGAATATGTTATCAGAGCTTAGGTTGTGGAAACCTAGGTTGTTGGGTCAAGTCATGTATTGTCGAGTCTTGTCTTGTCGGATTGTGTCTGAATGAGTCGTGTCGCGACGCGTCATCTGGGATGTCGGACATGATTAGTATCGTAATGCAACCATCATCTTCGTGTGACCTGTGGATGTAAGTCTCCTTATTTGTGTGTATTACCTGTGTTTCATGACTCGTTTACATGCGTGTCATGGAGATGGAATTCGTATTTGATACTTGTGGTAAGTAACATGTGTTTGAATTTGGTGGTAATGAGTTGTGTTTAACGAATTGGTGATCTTGGATGCCGTATAGGCATGTGGTTGAAAATTGATTATTTTAGCTAATAGTTGTTATATGCTACAAACGTGTTCCTATCGATAATTATGTCTTTTGCGTGCGTTTTTGAAAATGTTTTTCTGAAAACTTCATAAATTCGAGTATGGTTGTGGAAAATCAATCTTCGAAAATGTTTGACGGTGCGGTTAAATGGCGCTTTCGTGTGGGTTTTGTAAATTGTTTGAATTTTGGCAGACCGGCCTTGTATCCTCTAATAAACCCCTATGACGATATTTGAAAAATGTGTTTCGAAATATTTTGGATATTTTTTAAAAAGTTACCATAGTTGATCTTTTGTCGTGTTGGAGAGGATTGTTTTTCTTCGAAAATGATTCAAACGTATTGGTTTTATTTTCAAATAATTCGAGTACACGATTTTAAAAATCTTTCACATCATAAAATTTTTATATTCCATATAAATGTCATATTTACTTTCAAAAATAAATAATGAAAGATGAAAAATCTTACTTGATTTCAACTATAAATTTAAACTTGAAATGTTTTATGAGATGAGTCACTTAGCACACGCTAATTTAGTCATTAGCACACGCTAAGGAACCTCGAGAGCACGTTTGATTATTTCAAATCATTAATGCATGTTAATTTTGTGCCTAGCGCACGTTAAGTGCAGTATGTGAGTGATGATGATTTTTGCTTAAGGTGACAGGCTAGAATCGAGGCGGGTGATGTCAAGCCGCTGTGATATATTTTCATATTACCATTTTTGTTGAATAATTTTGGGTACGTACCCAAATATCGTGTTGCATTGTTTGAATATGCCTCGTAGTTGTATGATGCTAGTCTGATATGATTGTTGATCGGTGGAAATATTTAGTGCACGTATGAATGGTTTGTCCACCCGGGAACGGTTCAGTAGAACTCTGAGGTTCGTTGCCGAGGGCATGGCCGTGAGCTACCTTGTGTATTATAGGTGACAACTCATAAAATCTCTAGCCAAAGTAGATGGAAATTAGAATGTGTTTCTAATTGACATTGAAGCGAGTTGCACCTCATAATCAAAATACATAAATTTATCGATGTTATTTTTGTTATATAGTGTTTCGTGGTGTTTAAAATTTTCTCGAAATAGGGTAAATATTGAAAAGAAAATATACTCCCGAATGGATGCTATATTCTTATAGATGAATATTGAAACTCCCAAAAGGATTATGTGGAATACACTTTCGTGACTTTCTTTTTAAATAATACAGGATGTCCTAGCATATATTGAAATGAATCTTTCACGTGGAGGAATATAATATACTGAATTTTGTGAATAGTTGAAAGAAAGAAATTCTTGGTACTGAAGTACCATACTAATTAATAATTATACATGTCCCAATATAATTTATAAATTTATTATTAAAGCATATCTTATCAGAAGGCATGCAAATACTGAAGGTACATAAATAAAATTTTTATTCGATCTCTACTAATCTAATTAGAAAAGGTTTAAGTTGATTTTATTTCCATTAAAAGAGATTCGCGAACACATGTCATTTTTTTAATTATATATATATATATATATATATATAAGTGTGTGTGTGTGTGTGTTCAATTTTTTAAAGAAAAAGAAAAGAAATTTATGGATATAGATTGTGGAAGTTTTATTCCACAACTTAGACTCATCTAGCAACAAAAAAGTTTTCTTCATTTTTTTTGCTTAAAATTTTAAATATTTATAATTTTTTTGTATCAAGTTTATTCTAATGAAAAATATATCAAAATAACTCTTACTTCACGATCTTCAATTAGACATCCATATTGAATATAATAAATTTAATAGATTTTACATTAATGGCTGATTGCACAAAAAATATTTATATTAAAAAAATATGGATATTGATTTTTAGTAGAATTAACTGATGCAAAATAAGAATAAATTAACTTACTTTTAAGAAATTAGATATAAGATTCATACGACTTACATAAAAAATAAATTATAATATTTATTTAATAATAACTAAAAATAGTAAAATACACACTCCACATATACACACGCATATTTTAGGACTTCATCATATACTATTTCCATACCTCAAATTTGTTCTTATCTTTTCTTTTCGGTATGTCCCCCCAAATTTGTTTCTATAACGGACACTAATTAACTTAACACTACGCTAATGTGAGACTCCTTCTCCAATAATATTACACTCCATAATATATTCAACATCTTTTTTTATTAAAACCCGTGCTGAAGATCCTCAAAACCAAATTTGAGACACGGAAGATATATTTTTTAAATAATAAAATATTTTGTGTGGTGCATCGCACGGGCAAATATCTAATTATGATAATGTGAGATCGAAAATTGTATCCTTATATACAATTGGAGATGTTTGTTTTGCTGTAAATTATTACAAGAACTTTTATAACTACATTTTGACTTTTGCAATCCAAGATGATATATGGCTGAAATTGAAAATAATATAGTATGACGAGATTGTGATTTCACCTGGATAGAAGCTCCACCGACTGTATATAATGAGAACTACACAACTCAAAGAAGGATACATCAAAGATCTATTTGCTCAAGCGATCCGAATGTCTACATTTGAGAAGTTTCACAACATTATATCTAGTCAACTCAAAAATATTATATATTATTATCATGAGGAGGAGGAAATGCATGATGCACTCTTTTTTCCTTAACCATGGTTTTTCTTATTGAGTTTTCCTGATTTGTTCACGAAGGCGCTCCCTACAACTCCTTTCGAGAAAATTAGTACACGGGATTGGGTTGCGCAGATTTCAAGATTTATGTTAACATTTATCGTAATATCCAAACAAGAGGGAGACATGATATTTTATTATTTGTACAATACATGTACTCTTTTTCCTTCACTGGGGTTTTTCCTAGTGAGGTTTTAACGAGGTATGATGTTTGTACAAGTCATCCAAAGGGGCGCGACCTGTAATGGATGACTTTCGTCTTTCACATTACCATTATTTAGTACATGCAAGTTTTGCCTTTCCATTGCCAATGTAATCAGGGGCGGAGGGAGGGGGTCCACGACCCCCCCCCCCCCCGACGGATGGAATTTCCCCTATAAAATAGGAAAATCTATATATATAGTTGTCCGACCCCCGTAATTTCTATAGCTTCGGACCCCCTGAGTAAATGTTCTGTTTCCGCCACTGAATGTAATCTATGGTTGCAGAGCTTATCAAATGTCTTGTATATACTTGCTTTAGTGATATGAATAACAAGATGGTCTCACTTCTTCCTATTGTCGAGCTCTCATATATATATATATATATTATATTTGTTCCGGGAAGTATTATTCCCGTGATGTGTCTTACCTAATACTGATTGTAGATACATAGATGGAAGGTTCTAGATCCTTCTAGAGGTAGTAGGATCCTATTAGATGTCTTACCTTATCTAGGAATCCTATGTATGGAAGGACTCTCATTGTAATGCCTATGTAAAGGCCCCTCTATCAGTGTTATGAATACAATTGATTTACTCGTATTTTACAGTCATTTACTTTTTCTTGAAACACGTTATCAGCACGTAGTCCCCAACTGAGTAAGAATTTTTTTTCCTCTCCCATTTTTTTCTGAAAATCCCGAAAAAAAACAGAAATTCAAAAAAAAAAATTCTGCTGAAAACCCTAGCCGCCGATCGACCGTCGCCATCCCCATCGTTGATCCACCTTCTTCTTCCCCGATCACCGCCACTACCGCCGATCTTCAAACCAGATCGCGCTCCTCCCCCTCCCCCGGTCCGCGAGCAAGCTTAGCCGCCACACCACACCAGGTCGCCCGCTGTCGTCTTTTGCAAATCAGACCCAACCCGTCGATCACCCTCGCCGTACCTCAGCTGCGAGTTCTCATCCAGTCCCGCCGTGAGTTCAAGTCCTCTTTCTATACGGCACCCCATCCCGGACCAGATCTACACCGGTCGTCTTCCCCAGATCCCGGCCAGCTTATCTTCCCAGGTCCGACTGCAACCACCGATTGGGATCCACCCACTGTCCATCCCCGGCTCAGACCCACGCGACCTGTCTCCAGTTCAAACTCGTGAGACCCTTCTTAATTCAGACCTGCTCGTCTCCCAGTCCTGACCCACGTTTGGATTCGTCGAGCCCGATACAATTGCAGTGCGGACCGGTTTCCAGTACACGCTTCACCAAATCATATTTTTTCCTCCGAATGCGAAGTAAGAAAAAGAATCAGATCTTTCTTGTAAGAACTACAAGTTCAATGGTGGAGACGTGAAAAACGAGAGACGAGAATTTCCGCGCGTAAATTTTCTGCACAACGCAGTCGTACCAAAATCATGTTTTCCGATTCGTTAACCGTCGGATCGGTGTGAAATTTTGGCAGAAACTTCCCAACATAAATATCTATATATTCAACGGTGGAGATCAGATTTTGTGTAGTATTGCATACTGAATCTGCTGCCGAACAGAAGCAGATTTTTATAAGAAAATTTGGAGTCCGACCTCATCCAATACCGAGCTGCTGCATCGCCGCGCTCGAGTCCTTTTTCGGATGAATTATCGAGCCCAGTAGCCCTATCCGGGCATTTCTCAACTCTCCATCTTTTCCTAATTAATGATTCATTTGTTCATTAATTTGTACACTTATGAATCTTACCATGTTTATGTTTTACGTATATATAGGAAAATACGTCGCTCATGATGATGTGCACGCTATGAAGAAAAGCCATATTTGTTATCCCGTTCAAGGATCAAAGTAAATATGGAACCGAGTATCACGAAAATATGTTGCTCATATGGAGAGAAGCTCCCGTTCAAGGATCAAAGCAAATATGGAACCAAGTACCCGTAAGATTTTATTAAAGTTCCCGTTTTTCAATTCCTCTCTTTTGAGAATTTTTTTTGGGGAATTGGGTATTTGGGTTCTTTATCTCCCACGCTACTTTGTGGTGAATGAGACGATGAGATGTGGTATCACTCTCATATGTCGAAGTAAACTGTGTAACGGTCCTGGGGGAGTCACGGATAATTGTTGAAAGTCGATATTTGTGGTTGTTGCATACACCACGTTTTGGGTGCGATATGACGTCGCCGTTTTGTCGATTTTAAACTAATAATTGAATAAAATGAATATTGTCGGTAACGGTAAAGTTATGACTTGTTCATGATTAGTCACGGAATTGTGACGTACAAATGGGACAAACATCGATTGCAACGGATATGTCGTGGTTAAAATCGATTTGTGACGGATTTTTCACGATGAATTGAGCGACCACCACGTTGGTCTTGACCCAATCCCATACTTGGAAAACTCCATCTTTCATCCTATTAAAATAAAATATTGCATGTGAGTGTAGTCATGCACCGTCTCCTTGCAATATGATATATGAAAGAATGTACGAGTAATTCTCATGAATTTTAACATGTAAAGCAATGGCATATTGCGGTAAATACATGAATTCGTTGACCTCGATTATAGTTCGTATGACTATAGGTCCGAATATTTTTTCAAGTATTTGTAAAGGCATGTGCCTTATACATTTGATTATATTTAGTCGATCTTATTGGATGGTCAAGACGAGTTGGTTATGGTATATTCATTATGTCTCATGGTTCAAAATGCTTAATTATGATGCACCACGTTGTATCTATATAACATGGCTATTATGACGTATACATGCAAATTGAGAATTAAAATTCTTGGTTGATTTGATGCACTTTGGTGGATTTTGTCTACACTTTGATCATGACTAGGCGCATCCTCCTTGGTATTTGTTTATGCTTTGAAAGTTCAAACGGAATCAGTGGTTTTTAAACAGCCTTAGCTATACCGACATTCCTACTTTCTCTGCAAGTCTAACAAGTTGGAGTTACCGAAAGGATTATTAGTTGAGATAAGAAATCGAACACCCTGCTGCGTTTAAACGCACTTATGGTTGTCATTGCCATGTTTTTGCATCAACACTTATGCCATTGGATATGGTCTCAACCTTATTTTCTCACTAAACTTGGGAAATACTAAAGCATCCAGTTAAAACATCTATTGTGATCTGAGTTTAATTATATGTGTGGTGCACAACATATGGATAGAAAGATACGGAAATCTAGTTTCCAGAACATTTGACCGTTCATCCATAGCCTTCCTAACGAGAGAGTTATCGCTGTTTTAGTGAACAAAGGTCAAGCTGCGCAGAATTTTATTTCCAGCGATTGTGCTAACTTTTGTCCCAACCAACTTTGTTCCCATCTTAAATTTGCAAGTGGTCTTATGACACATATTTTTCAACCTCTTTTTGGACGAATTTGCCATAGATGATGCAGTTTTTGGCATGCGTTGTACGCTAAACTATCATCTTTCAAATGTTGAAAAACAGTTTCCTTGGGGAAACCCAAAATACGCACCCTTATAAGAAGGCCGAGCATGTGCATGGTAGTGTTACACCATGCTTGTGTCGTAATTTTGCCCCTTAGGCATATAACCTTGCCATGTTATGCACTCAATATGATAGATCATTTTGATTGTATCTGGTAGAAAATCCCTATGTTGTTAGAGTGTTCGCTATGCTCATATTTGTAAAATTTTTCAAGCGAAATTGAGTGCGTATTAAGCTATTTTCAAGGAACACAATATTTTTGGATTTCGGTTTATAAATCCATTGTGACTATGATGACTAGGTCATCACAATCAATGAGTGGTATAATGCTCAAGTTGTTGAATGCCGAATGGTGTTTTCTAGTCACATATGTTCCGTAACAATTGAACCATGTTATGACTCGATGACATATAATGCCAAAGTGTATCACTCATAGCATCTCATTGTGATTTGTGAGAAATAAAATCTTATGCATCACTTGTATTAGATATGTGAAAAGGAAAAATATTCATGAGTCAATATGGTCCGGATTGCATTGGTTTTTGTAACCAAAAGATGTATTGGGACATTGACACATTTAGGCTTTAATAGTCTGGAGTTTGGACAGTTTGATGATTGTCATGGACATCATTTTCTTTGAACAAAGAAACTAGTTGGATCAAAGATACCAAAGTACGTTGGTGGAGTCATGAGCAGGGCTCACGACCGATGATGATATTTATGTCATCCGCGTCTTGCTTTCATAAGCATGTGTGATGCCAAAGCCCCCTGATGATCCTTTTTAGCCATGTTCATTGATTAAAGCATATTCTTTGGCACGATTAGGAGATGACACCCTCCTATGTTAAAGAGAATAATGTAGCGACTCGCATAAGCATGGTGCTGAGTCCTCCCTTTTCACCGAGTCCTTATACATACATGATCATAAGTATTAGCCTGAGTGGCTTATGATGCTATGATGGTGTTCACAAATGGTCGTACTCAAGTGATAACATTTATATGTTATGTTGTTCCTTTGACAATGATTGATAAGTTGATGAAACCTCAGTTATGGTTGTCCAACTAGCGGACCAGTCATTGTAAAGGTCGGTTCACCCACTTTTTAGACCAAGTCTTAAAGTGAAATTTTAACAAGTACTTCCTAACATCCAAGGCTACCTTCTCACAAATTGTGGTGCCATTTGGAGACTTAGAAGGAGGTGAACCACTTAAATGAAGTTTTCACATACCACCAGCCGTCCTATCAACCAGTTCGATATCATTTTGACCAGTTTCTGACCACAAGGTTGATGGTTTTGGAATCCTAAACACCCGTTTATACATGCTCATGAAATTTTGAGGTGTTTGGGGCTGGTGAAGGGAGTGACCTCTTCAAGAAAGCACTAGAGGTTCGATAAAACCAACGGCCTATCATCGGTTCAATCGTTTTTTTATGTTCGATCCTGTGGTGCATGGTGGCGGTTTTGTTGGATTCTCAATACCAGTAGCTACGGTTATGTAGCATAGGTCAACATGTCATATTCACCTATATCTATCATCATTCAAATGCTTAGTTACAAGTGTAACCATATGCATTTTGTTAACTGGATTGTGTTAACAATGAAAACCTTTATCGTCCACATATTCATGTGCCAAAGTGCGTTACCACAACGCATTATGATGGGTTATAAATGATGAATATGACATGCGCTTTCACTCATAGTCCATTTAAAATATACCTTGGCAGATGATCTCGTAAGTCACTTTGATGAGACAGTCTTCCCGTCGTTAGGGGAAGATGCGAACGATCATGCTCGAGTAGAACGACTTGGAATTTTCGTAGTTTGTCCCTACTGTGCCTCACCAAGTTCCCTAAAGTGACGAGATTAAATACATGCTGCAAACATGTCTACAAGGATTGTGTCCGGTCATGGACATTCATCACCTATAAATGGTGATATGGTAACACCACAAATTGTGGTAGATGGTGTTACTAGGCCGTGGATCTCATAGAGTATTGGGATGCCACTTGGTTCGATAAATACTCTCGCTAAGAATGTATGCGAGTTTGGTACATGAAACTTGATCATATGATCAAATGAACTCATCCGTCTCATGTGATTCTGGATTATAGTCATCATTGAGGGACGCCTAAATGAATGCCAATCCATAAAGAGTACTCTATGAATAAAGTCGGTTCATGAGGACGTGGAATGTGAGTTTAATCGAACCATACTTCGTTGAAAATCTACAACATTGTAGCCTTGTCCTAAAATGGAAATATATGCGATTTCAGTATAAACAAAATGATAGCCCTTTGTTGAAGTGGTGCCGACACTCCAAAGATAATATCTATCCATATACTTTGTCAAAGCGAGTGAGAGAAGGAGTTAAACTCACCTCATGGTGCGAGGTTTCTCATGAACGCACTGGAATCGACTACGATGACACGAAACTTAGTTGTGCTATCGTAATGGATGTTATAGCATCCACTATCTTTTCAGTTAGATAGTTTCCCAAAAAATGACATGCAGCTTGTGGTTAAATCTTATCTTAGTGGGGAACTAAGTTAAGTGATGGAAGGATCTCGTGGTGGATCAGACTCAAATCAAGTGGCTCCTGACCACGGAGTGCGTCGACAAGTGATTGTCGGGAACGCATACTAAGTATATACTTGATTTGGAAGAGATATGAAGCTTTTGCGTGTAAAACTAAGAGTTTATAGTGATGTACTCTTGTGAGACTAAGAGATTCCGCTAAATCCAAAGTTAAGAATGAAAGGATCTTGGGGACACTTTATGATGCGTATTCATCAATCGGTTTAAGGCAATTTAAGGGATGGATTCCCTAAGAGATGATAAAGTAATGCCTATATGATTCCCGATGATTAGTCGAAGTTATCATAAGACTTGGCTCACTTAAGTGATGATGCAGTCTTAAGAGAAAAGTACGGTATTATGTACTCATGTTTGACTCGATGTACTCATTCGTAATAATCCGGTAAAGCCACTGTGATGATGGCCTAGGATGCACTCACGCAATGTATGTGAATGACAAGAAGCTTGAAGCTCGCTCTATCTCGATAAAAGGACACGTGAATATCGATACCCGAATTTGCCCTGAATGTATTGGTCTATCTCCATATGACCTACAGGGTAGCTCACTTGCTGGAAAATGGTAAAATTGGTACCATTGGAAAGGTTTATGTCTACTTTCCAAGGAAACCAACCATTTGATCACATCCATCATGTTGAGTGACATATGACTATTGTTGCAAAGTGGGATAGGATATGTCCGGTAATTTGCTGAGTCAACTTCGATAGAGCTTTGTTATCTGCTCAGATCGATCTAGGTTACGTACTGTATGTAAATGAAAAGCTATGGGTGTCTAGTTTTCATAAGTTCTTACAGTTTCGTTGATACCTATTGAATCGAAGAAGTTATGACTGATTTAGTGCATGGAGGTCAAGACTTTAGAAAACTTGATAAGTCTTTAGCGACTCTGCACTTTGGATGTGTCGCGCTCTTTTTGTCCTTAGACCAAGGTTTGTTTTTTCCCATTGGGTTTTCACTTGGTAAGGTTTTTAACGAGGCGACCTATGAGAACATCTATACAATGATGCGTTGTACTTCTGTTCAACTTAGACCAAGAGGTATTTTTTCCACTGGGTTTTTCCTTGGTATAGTTGTGAGGGCAACTTGGCATCCAATTCCTATGATTTGAGGTACTCATCAGGGGGAGTCGTTATGTATACATCAGGGGGAGATGACATGTTATCTTGGTGCGTTGCAATCTTTTCCTCATCAAGCCTTTATTTTTCCCATGGGGTTTTGTTTTGGCTTGAAATAGGTTTTTACGAAGGCAACATCTTCTGCACCATTGTTGTATTAGTGCTCGACACAGGGAGAGTGTTCTGGGAAGTATTATTCCCGTGATGTGTCTTACCTAATATTGATTGTAGATACATAGATGGAAGGATCTAGATCCTTCTAGAGGTAGTAGGATCCTATTAGATGTCTTACCTTATCTAGGAATCTTATGTATGGAAGGACTCTCATTATAATGTCTATGTAAAGGCCCCTCTATCAGTGTTATGAATACAATTGATTTACTCATCTTTTATAGTCCTTTACTTTTTCCTGAAACAATATTATATTTATAACAATAATTAAATTTCTCTAATCTAACAATTATCCAATACATCACAATTTCATACCAAAATGACAACAAACAAATTTACTTGTTTGTACAATAACATGTAAATTAATGAAATAATAGTGTAAAAATTAATGCAACAATAGTGTGAATTAATAAAAAATGTGAATTAATTACACAAATGTGTGCATTGAAGGACGAACTTATGATTTATCAGAAGATTGAAAAGTAAAAAAAAAACTATTGAATCGATCCATAATTACATAAACAAGGAAAGCTGCAGGACGCCACGTTGCGGCCGGCCGTTGAGTGTTCGTTTTCATGTGCGTATAATGAGAATATGATACCTGTCGGGTTAGACGATTAGTGCACTAGTCACAGTCAGTGATAACGAAAAATTCCCTGTGATTGACTGTTATTTAGTAGGTCTCTTTGGAAATGTTTTTGTATATGGTGCCTGAATGAACAAAATCAGTTTATGTATTCATCTTTTCAGTTCTTTTATAAAATGCGGCGCTTTTTTTGTACAACTGTGTGAGTATGTATGCTACTCAGTTCAGACGGTAAGTTGGTACATGTGTAAGTTTTATTATCTTAGTACATTACCAGAAGCGGGCATCAAGTGGATGCAGTGTATTTTTTCGTGGGGGAAGAAATAAAAATAACGAAACATGCTACTGAAACTAAGCATTGTACCGAGATTACCAACCATTTATTTTACATTATTACGCTACATTTATACATATTAACTGTATCTGAGTTACCTGTTACATGATCATTCTTGTTGCCTATTTTTTTCGTAGTTGTGTGCGTTTCTTTTTCTGTTCCTTCTTTTAGCAGCTGTCTTCGAACAGATCTTTTTCCGACCTCGGTTTTTTCGCACTCTCTGTGAACAGTAGCTATGTTTTCGACAGTAACAGGGGTGGAGGTTTCTGCAGTGTGAGTCGAAAGATTTTCAGTTTCATTCATTTGCGGATGATTCTGCATATTGGTGACAGTTTCAAGGACAGCGGGTATTGAAGCCTGCGGGGTGTTGTTTCTTATCGGTATCGATGGTGAGTGGGTTTCTGCTTGTGTCTCGGTTTCAAGACCTGTTAGTAAGAGTGTTTCATTTTCCGATGGTCCGATTGTGAGGTTGGCGGGTGCGTGTTCTTATGCCTGTATCAGCAAATGCGGGCCTGTTTCCAATACCGTGTCAAGAATATATATCGGATTTTCTTTTGTAGAGTCTGTTGAATAATGTAGCTGAAATAGGTGAATGGTTCCTTCAAGTGCTGTTAAAACAGGCGGTAGTGCATATGGATCTGTGAAGCCTTGGTCTGACACGATTTTGTTGCATTCAGTGACCATCGAGTGGGCCTCGTTACTGAAACATGTCAATGTCAAAACTCCGGTGTTGTCAGATATCAGCATCCGGAAACTATAGCTGTAAAATTAAAGGAACAAAAAATCTACATAAGAGTTGAAGGCTAAAAAAACAAACAGGTTACTAAAGGGAAGCATAGATATATATATAGGGTGTTTTTGAAATTTTGTTAAACTCCATTTTTTATATCGACTTTCCAAAACCCTGACCTAGATTGAAAAGTAAAAACTGACATCTTTAAAACTTTGGTTTTTGTGAATATTTTATAGCAGCGGTTTTTATTTCTTATTTACAAACTAACCTACTATGGTGGGTTTAGTCGAATATATTCGTTGAATATTCTGTAAATTTTTTTAAGATTACATTTCATATGTCGCTTGTTAAAAATATATTACAGTAATACATTTTTTGGCTTGTTAGGTTATTGTACCTGTAGTCTTTCGGTTCTCCAGGATTAGGTGGCTGGCAATGTTCATGTGGTCGGCCGTTTAATATTTTGTGCCTGCAGTCACGGCATCTGCGAAAGAACTATGGCCTTCCAACAACTATTTCCTGGATTGTGCCAATGACTGTAAATCAGACACCCTGCAAGATTGAGCCTTAAATTAATAAGGAGATGCAAGAGGATTGAGAAAAATGAATAGCTCAAATCATCAAAGACTAATACGAAGCTGAATTGTGAATTAGGATAAGATTAGAGCTTATGACACATGCGTTTCAGTTGTCCGTATCTGAAATTCGCCTTTCGATAATTTAAAAGATGGTTATAAATTTGGATCTCTTGATTTGGTCAAAAGCTATCTAAAGTTCTGGCGATATGATATTAAAAGTGGAAGTCACGATTTTTCTGTCTTTTTACCTGGCCAGTATTATTATCGATTCAGTTTCTAGAAATTGGTAATCCTTACTGTTTGGTTTCGCGGATCTTCTCGTAGCAATTGATCGATGGTCACTCTGTTTCTTAATTTTTCCTGTTCGATGTTGTCGTATCATTGACCCCGGACATTCTGTATCACTGGTGGTGCTAGAAGTTCGTCATACCTGTATAGCTATTGGAAGTTAGAAGCAGGTTTTGCTAGTGCAACCAAATATCATTTGTAAACACGAATATTGAAAGGAATGTTTCGTTGTAAGGATTTTTGCAACATATGATATGAATATGTTTGAATGTATGATACATATTTTGGTTTTAACCAACTCACATGCTCAGTATATAATCCGTTTCAGGAATGGCAGGGTTAAAGTAGTAGCAGGTGGCGGGGGTGCTGGAAAGTTGTAACCCTGCATTTAACGTGTCATTTATTAGTTATACGATCACGCGCTTGTCATGAATGTGTACATGTAATAATCTTATTACCTCTGTATGTTTTGACCCAGCAAGAACTGACTGCCATTACAGTTGGCTTAGCTTCTTTTTCATAAGCGTATTTGTCAAATGCTTTGGCATTTTCATTCCATAAAGTGAATCTAACTGTGTCTCCTCTGCAAGAAAAGGTACCGTTATTTCATCATCACTGGGAAACATTGGTGCATCTGTGGATCTGTGAAGACTTACTCTAGGTTACGGAGCATTATATCTCTCCAGATAACCTGTTTTTGGCTGGGAACCCTGGGTTCTTGCAAGTCACCGGCATTCAAAACACAACCGATATAATCTGCATTTAGAAACATGCACTCAACCAGGGTAATGGAGATAAAATAATAGCGGCGATGACAGTTACCTGTTAATATGATGTCATTTCTATCAGCACGTAAATATAACTTATCATAGGTAGCAAAGTTGAAATGATGTGCTGGAAAGCCATTTCCAGAAAACGGCTGAATGTCCGTAGCACTTCCTAATATCAGTGTGAAAGGATTTGGCAGTATACGCATCCACGGTTTTGTATCTAATAACCCAAATCCGGTAATTGTATATGCCTCATTTTCAGGAAGAGTCTTGCCGAAGCGGATACGTTCCCGGCCTTCTGCATTTGCCTGTATCGCCCCGCCCTGCACCATAACGAAGAAATGGACATGTTAAGAGATAATGAACTGAATACCTGTTCTAAAACAGGGCACAAAATTATATCACCTGTTGATCCAGTAGTATGCAGCTAAAGGTTGGTTGTCGTGAGCCTCTTGTTGGCGTTAGTGTCTATTTTCGATACACTTTAACACGCACGCCCTTGCCAGTGTCTGGTATACCGATATTTGCCACACCAGTGATTTCAATTTCCTCAACTGGTCTCTTTCCAATGGATTTTTCAGCAGCTGGTCTTCTATAATCCGACATTTTCCTATAAATTAAATGAAATGCAGGATTCGTTAATATTCACAAATACATGGATTTTGTAAACAGTGTTTTCGTGAAATGAAAGTGCCAAAAATATAAGAACAGCCTAGGCAAATAACACATACCACTTAATCTAACCAAGAACCTACCTACTCTGCTAGATTGACCCTAATGTAGGAAATCAATGGATACATTTTTTTTTGCCTCCGTGAATGGATATGTTCTGCCAACCATGCATCAGTCATGATCTTAGAATCGAGTAAACACAGAAAAAAGAATTTGTACAGGTATCTAATATCAGAATAAACAAAACAACATTGGTATGTATGTGTACGCTTCCGATAAGAATGTCACAGAACCACTGCACGACTTGTTGTCAGTGTTATCGCATTTTAAGAATCATAGCAACCCTAGGTAGCCATGGTAGCACACAGTAAAGCAATATTCTCTAATATCTGCAAAGGCAAATTTAAAAAACAGAGAACAAACAAAAGTTAAAGCCGCAGATAATATACATCCAGGTTGTATGTAGCTCGGCATTTGATCCAACGCGTCGGCAAATGGAATGTTAATATGAAGCTTCTTGAACACGTCGAGGAACTTAGAGAATTGCTTGTCCACCTTTTTCTGTTGTAATCTCTATGGAAACGGGACGGGTGGCACATATGCCTTTGGATTATCCGGAAACGTTATCGAGGGTCTCCAATCTTGTGATTCCTACGTCGCTGAATTTTTCTTCTCCTCAATTTCACTTCTCTTTTCACTCCTCTCGGGCTGGTCACATACCTCCTTCCCGCTTCTCAAACTGGTCGCATTTAGACTTTCTCTAGGATTTGTCTCGGTCGTACTTGGCAATGCTCCCTTCGGGCGGGCTGTCAACACATTAGCAATCTGGCCCAGTTGGACTTCCAAGTTGCGAATGGAAGCGGAATGATTTTGCAATGTTGCTTCTGTACGGATCATGAATTGACTCGTATTCGCTGCCAATTTCGCAATTGCTTCCTCGAGAGAAACTTTTGGAGCGGGAGGAGGCTGCTGTTGGTTTTGAGCGAATGGAGGATGGTTCGAGTTCTGTCCATTTCTCCATGAGAAGTTGGGATGATTACGCCATCCCAGATTATACGTGTTGGAGTACTTATTGTTTTTCCGGTTTCCATTTCCTACGAACTGAGCTTGTTCAATTGGGGGCTGCTCGAACGGGTTTCCGACTTGGCACTCCGCGCTAGGGTGAGATCCATTACACCAATTACAAGATTCAATTGTAACAGGGGACGGAGCATGCGAAAATGCTTGAAGTTGTTGTGTTAGTGCGGCGACTTGAGATGATAATGTAGAGATCGGATCATTATTTGAGATTTGCATAACTCGCTTCGGAGTTACTCTTTCGGATGGCCATTGATATGCATTTGCGGCAATAGCTTCCAACAAGGAGTGTGCTTCGGCCATCGTTTTTCCCATTAAAGCTCCTCCGGCGGCTGCATCCACGAGAGTGCGTGTAGAGGCACTCAAACCATTGTAGAACATCTGTATTTGCAGCCAGTCCGGTAGGCCCTGATGTGGGCATCTCTGTAACAAATCTTTATATCGCTCCCACGCCTCGTGAAGCGACTCCATATCATACTGACCAAAAGTGGTAATTTCATTCCGTAATCTCGCCGTCTTCGAAGGTGGGAAGAATTTGGCAAGGAAGGCTTGCGCTAATTCTGCCCATGTCGTGATCGAGCCCGGTGGTAAGGAATTCAACCAAAATTTTGCTTTATCCCTCAAAGAGAAAGGGAAAAGCCTTAGACGGATGGCATCATCGGTGACACTATTGTTCTTGAACGTGTCACAAATCTCGAGGAAAGACGCAATGTGTACGTTGGGGTCATCGTTCGGCAATCCACAAAACTGGCTAGCCTGCACCATCTGAATAATCGCAGGCTTGATTTCGAAATTGTTGGCTTGGATTGTTGGACGCCGGATCCCCGAAAAGTTCGCGTTGATTTGCGGCATAGCATAATCTCGAAGTGCTAGTGCCGGCTGAGCTTGCTGCACATGGTTATCTCCTCCGTGAATTTCGATGTTCTCAGCCATAGTGACTGTTGTCGGTAGCTCTCGTTTCTCCTTCTTCTTTCTCCGAAGAGTGCGCTCGAGTTCGGTATTCAAATGTAGTAGGCCTTTGATACCAAGTTTTCTCATGCACTACCCGAAAAATCCTGAAAGAAAAATAATTAAAATAAAATAAAGTACACGAAAATAAATAAAAAAAATGTTCAAACTAAGACTAGAAATACTGAAATCGATATTAGTAAAAATTTCAGTCCCCGGCAACGGCGCCAAAAACTTGTTGCGATATTTCGTTAACGCAAGTGCACGTTATCGTAGACAAGTAATAAAGTGATGAGTGAGTATCGTTCCCACGAGGACTGAATCACTAAGTACCGATTTTTATGTATTCTAGTTTTATCTGAACAATCGAAATTTGGGTTGCAATTAATTACTAAAGAAAATTAATAAAAGATTAAACAGTAACAACGATCGCTTGAAGAAAGAGAATCAAATGATGAATAAGTCTAGGATTCTGAATCCACCTCGGTTTATCCGAATTTAGTCTCGATTATCTGAAGTTAATGATTTCCCCAATTTATTGAAGACGAAGATTGCTAATATACTCTACCACCTCTCCCGAGGTCAATAGATTTTTCTAAGGGCGAATAATGCACTCTATCCCTATGTGAATTAATTCGTCAATAGACAAAAAGCATAAAATCTCCAAAAGGCCACGTAGTTCCTATGAGTATATTCCTATCTCACAAGATAAAACGGTTCTCACCAATAGTTCTTCACCAACTCTCCTCTCCCGATTGGAGTTGAGTAATTAAAACAATCCAATTATTAGCCAGACAATTGAAAGCATTAAACACGATTCGGAAAACTCAATAAAAAAAGGGAATTATATAGATAATCTAAAGCAAATCCGTCAAAACTTAGGTTTCATCAAAATCCTAGAACAAGGGTTTTAGCCTGACATGCTAAAAGATAAAATTACAGAATAAAAGAATGAAAGCATTAAAATCAAACGCAGATGAAGAGCTCGGATCCCTCCGTTCTTCTGGCTTCCGCCCTCTGCTCCTGATGTCTTCGGCTTCTGCTCCTTGATAAATTCTTCGATCAGATCCCCATCTAAGATGACCTTGCCACCTTATTTATGGCTTTCTCTTGCCTCAAAAACGCGTCCGTGTGAGTAGGTCGAGATCCGGCTTCAAAACGGCCCAAAAACGCGCGGAGTACACCAAAACCGCCCTGTGTGCCGCGGCTCACTTAACCTGTGCCGCGGCTCACGGGGCGCAGATTAAACCCTGGGCGCTAAAATTTTCATCTGGGCCGCGGCTCACTATATCTGTGCCGCGGCTCAGAGTACAGATTGCTCGGGGGTCGCTGGGTGCCTTCCTGTGCCGCGGCCCGCTTTCCTTGTGCCGCGGCCCTGGTCCAAAATTCACCGTTTTCGTCCGTTTTTCATCTTTTCAGCTTTCAGACTCCAATTTCCTGCAAAACATAAGATAATAGGGCATTACAAGCTCATTTATGCAGATTTACGCATGAAAAGAATATAGAATAATGATAAATAAGCATATGAAAATACGCCTAACAGCTCCCCCTCTAGCGAGCTGGCCCCGACCTCTCCCTCGAATGGCACTCTGTGGAGGCGGCAGAGCAAATGACCCCTGGTTCACACCCGGATCCTTAGGCACTGTAAAAGAAACTTGGGCACCAAGAGCCTGCCCTAAACGCTCACAAAAAGAAGCCTTGTGGCCCGACTGACCACAAGTCTGACAAGTTAACGGCGGATGAGGACACTCCCGGTTTATATAGCCCGGCTTACCACAGTTATAACATCTGACATCACGAGTGGAGGCACCATCGGTACCAAAGCCCCTTAAAAAGCAGGCCAAACCGCCCGCAGGAACATTAGCAGACTGAGACTTCTGCTGAACTCCGCCCTTTTGACCCGAAAAGCTACCGACGACTTTCTGTTTCTTACTTTCTCGAGC
Organism: Orobanche coerulescens; assembly: GCA_033398695.1. Lineage (NCBI taxonomy): Eukaryota > Viridiplantae > Streptophyta > Magnoliopsida > Lamiales > Orobanchaceae > Orobanche > Orobanche coerulescens. Next base: position 152,872,669 of record CM065812.1, on the reverse strand, counting down.
CGCCTGACTAGCCGTCAAGGACATATCATAAGCAAGAGCTCTACTCTGATAGTCCTTTAAGGTGGTGCAGGCGAATCCAGACATGTAATCACGAATCCTCGATTTCATTCGCCTCGAGAAGTGGTATATCTTGTCATCTTCTTCCTTAACCTGGGCCTTCACGTAGCCCAATTCCCGATTCAAATCTGCAATGGCCTGAGAAACCGGAATACCTCGAGGCTGAGCATCATATAAAGCATGAATCTGTGCCTGACGAACCGGCCACGGACAGTACTCCGCTTCCATAAGGTCTCTGAACTCGGCCAAGAAACATGATCCTGAGGTCCGACAACCTCCCACCAATTAGCAGCATCCCCAGTAAGAAAATACTGGGCGATTGGGACCTTGCGATCCTTGTTGGTGCAATATTCGATATATGCGCTATTGTGCGGAAGCATATTTAAAGGTGCGGAAAATAAATCGACACAAGATTTATAGAGGTTCGGCCAAACGTGCATACGTCCTTTCTTCAGTATCTTTTTCTATAGGATGAGATCAACCTCTGCACCTCTCTTCAATAGGTCGAGGGATTACCGTTACAATTCTCGTCTTCTATCAGTTCGAGATTAACCATAACTCACTTGTCTTTTTGTCGGTCCAAGTTAAACCGTTTTCCTTTTCTATCGGAGAAGGAATCAACCTATGTAGATTTCTATGGGTACTAGATAAACCTCACTCGGATATAGATTATGATTCTAACAATGCCGGATCCTTGATCCTAATAACACCGAATTCAATCTTATCCTTTCTTTTTTCTCTCGTGTATGAGTTTTCGTCTGTAACACTAAAATTCTTATCATTATAAGCTCAAATACAACAACAATAGAATCTATAACTATATCAGATCAATGTCTCGATTGCTTGAAGTCGTTGCCGGTTCAATACCATAGGAAGTGATATTTATAGGCTCCAAAGCCTCAATTAGCCATTAGCTCATTGCTGCCTCATTATGTATGTTACGTACAATACATTACGGACTTTATTCATGTTACGTATGTTAACTCATCTTTTTTACGTACGTTAAGATCTTCACAGATCAGTCCAGTAGCTTCGTTTCTTTCATTATGTGCGTTAAGCTTCTCCCCCTTACGTACGTTATCTTCAGTCAAATTATCCGTTGCATGTTGATCTATGCCATGACATCATCTTCAAAGGCTCCTTGTTTTAATTCAAAAACACTCCATTACGTACGTTAAACACCATGTGTTACGTACGCTAAGCTTGCTACATTACGTACGTTATGCTACATGCATTGCGTACGTTATCCATGTTATTTCCAGCTTTTTGCGTCTTCGACTTCTTCGTTGTTTTGTTTAGCTTCCTCTTTGTTTTCCTTTGTTCAACAACTAATCATTAAAACTCAATTAGTTAATATTTGGAATAAAATATTCCAACAATCCTCACGACAACTAGTGGCAGTAAAGACCTTGGACATCTCTTTGATCCATCCCTCCCAGCCAATCGGGTCTGAAGCCCCAGAAAACTGAGAAGGATGCATCTTGGTGACATCCTGAAGCCAACGATCCGCCCCGGCCCGAGCAACATGATCCGGAGTCGGGTTTTGAACCGCCTGGGCTATCGCAGCCATTTGGTTCACCATATGTTACATTACAACTGCAACACCAAGGTCGGCGCCATCTTGAGTAACAGTATGGCTATGACGGCCATCAGTACTGCTGGCTCCAGAATAGTTTGACGTGGCCGTACCACTGGATGCCCCACGTCCCCAGCCGCGTCCACGAGCACGAACACGACCTCGACCTCTTCCAGCATCCATACTGGATATAAGAGGTAGCAAAAGCAACTCGATGATAAGTACGAGAGAGAACAATCACAATTCAAGAAACGGAAATACTATATGAGAAAGCGAAATAATCGAGTAAGGAAAACTTACGAACACTGGGAGTACCGAGATGCTGGCGGCGTGATGACGATGTGCAAAAATAAAATACGACTAAACCCAATTAACTGACAAACCTAGGTATCCATAAACCTAGAGCTTTGATACCATTTTTTGTACCACCTCCAAGATATTCAGGGTATATTACAACACCGTGGACCCCTACATGGGACCCACCAGGCTAAATAAGGAATACCACTCGTCTAACCATCTCGGTTAGCTTGAAAATACATATCACCAAGACGAAAATTAAATAAAACACCCGGAATAACCGGCAAAACAGACATCACCGACAATACTAAATAACATTTAATAATACAAACCACAATCCAAGTAAAATGCCTAAGTACTCGCGAGTATTATCTATAAGTACACAAGTTTGGAAAACAACCACATCAAAATGGACAACGGAAATAAGGGGACTCATTTGCACACGTCAACTACCCTGGACAACATCCTCGTACTGCCCCAGTGCCCGCTCTTCCGGCTGAACACCACCTGAAATTCATAACAAGAATTTCCCCAAAACGGGTCCCCAAAGGGGTTAGCAATTACGCTAGTACAAGTAATCAAGGCAAACCATTCGCTTACACATTTCATAGTACATGCATCAAGTCATTTGAAAAACCAAAACTAGATATGTCTTTTCCCGGAAAATAAAAAGTCAAATCAATTTGCCTAGGACCGGGGTGAAACCACTGGTCCCATTTGAGGCCTCTAAGGACCCTCTCTAACTGGTCATAATCATAAAACAATTCACGCACGGGCATCGCCTAGGACCGGTGTGAAACCACTGATCCCATTTGAGGCCTCCAAGGACCCTCTCGAACTGGCTAGCAAACAAGCTCGTGAATCCGGAGTGAAGTCACGGATTCCCTCGAGGCCTCGTCAGACCCTCCCGGAGTGATCAAAGCACACACATATATACATCACCATTTCATGTTAAGCATAAAGGTTTCCAAGAATGCTTGCCTTGAGTAATCAACGACGAAACGGACGGAACGGAGAAACAACCACGATCGCTAGGAACCGACAAACTCAAACCTAACGATTCGAATAATACAATCACAACCATTTCTAAACGATTCCTGAAATGGAAAACACCCGGAAACCCACCTACGATTCATGTAAATTCGTACAAAAACAACAACGAGGACAGATCACAACCGAACCCTCCCAATTTCACAAATACCACAAAATTTACCATGAACTCATAGGGAAAACAAAAATGCCACCAAGATTAATCATATACATGATGGATTAATCAATAATACGGAACGAATCGGACAAAAACTCGAAAACCCCAAATTTCCCAAAAATTAGGTTCTAGGAGATTACCTTGGATTAAAGACGAAGAATACGAGTAGATGTTGTTAATCTACACCAAGAACTCAAGAAAGATGATGGCTTGGAGTTACTAGACTTTGAACCGCCCGGAAATCGCCCAAAGATCGCACAAACGTGGAGGAGGAAAATAAATGGGAAAAAATGACGGGAGTTGACTTGCTCTGGCCCTTATATACTGGATATAATTAGCGCACTTTACTCCCATAGTTAGCGCGTGCTAATGGGGTCGTCCAGTAGTCTAGTAGCTCCTGTCCTAAGACGTTAGCACGCGTTACTAAAGAATTAGCACGCGCTACAATCAGCGTTAGCTTGCACTAAAGATAGCATCAGCGTGCACTACCTGAACAGTCCTGTTCGGAATCCAGAACCTCAAAACCTACTGCCCTTATTGGAATACCGGATTAGTGCGCGCTGCCAACCTATCTAGCGTGCGCTAAGTTCCACCATTGTGCGCGCTAAGAACAGTCTTATCATGCGCTATCGGGATACAACAGACAACTGGAGGGTCTGGAATGTCCTGTTAGCGCGCGCTAAAGGCATCCTTAGCGTGCGTTAACGAGTGCAGATAGCAGAACAAACAGCCCTCGAAGTTGGAAAACGACGAATTCTACCTCTGATGAAAACAACGCGCACCCGCCACCAAACAACGGACCGAAGAAGGCACACGAATGACAAGTTCGAGTCAGAACTAAATAGAGAGAAAACACGATTTCGACTACCCAAAGGTTCAGAAAACAAGAACAAACATAATTACCCCATAACTTTGAGAAATTACAGAACGGCCCAAAACATCCGAAATACACGATACATGATCGAAATAATAAACGAAATATCACAACATGCATAATAACATAATATGGATCTGCAACAATCCTGAAACGGTGATTTCGAACAACGATTACGAGAATTGAACGAAATAGCGACGGAATGACATTAAACACGGAATTGAGTAGAACAAGTCCGAAACAATCTCAGATGACAAAAACTCCAGTATTAAATATTCCCAAAATATCAATACGGTTACAAGCAAGTCACTAAAACGATAAATTGACCAAAAATGAAAATGCCGAAAAAAGAAAAATGCGGATATTACAAATCCGAACCTGTTTCAACCAATAAAGCTTTGAATAATTCTCACTGGATCACTTCTATGGAAGAAGAGCTTAATGGTTTTGAAAGAAAAAATATATGGTATCTAGTACCTAGGCCAGAAAATCAAGTTGTAATTCGAACTAAATGGGAATTTAGAAACAAGAAGGATGAGAATGGACTTGTGATGTGGAACAAATCCTGTGTTGGCCACTAAGCATACAGAATACAGCTTGGAAAGTGATAGTACAACAAACTGTATGATTTTCAAATGTGAGTGCATAGAGAAAGTTTGTTTAAGTGAGTTGCTGTAAATAGAACTAGGTGTACTTGTATAAATCACAGTAAAGAAAACAATAAAGGCAAAAGGGAAATAACACGTAATTTAAATTGGTTCGAGGTAAACCCCTATACGTCTACTGGTCCTCCACACATGAGTAAAATGTTTATTAAAATCACTACGTGACTTTAATCAAACCTATCCTTGTATCGTTCACACAGATTGATACAAAGATTGTAGCTTTCAACCGTTTACACAGATTGGCTGTAGGCTTCTTTGACTTGCTTCTTCTCACAAAGATTGAAGCTTTGTCCTATTCGTCCCACACAGGTCAGAATATATTTCCCTTAGTCCACACAAGGCTAAGTTTACTCAAAGGTAACAATGGTGAAATCACGGGTTTGAACAGCAGCTTGAACGCTTGATGATCTTAGGCTGATGATATGCTGTTCACGTTGACTGTGTATATTTCTTCTCTCAAATATTATTATATGCTTGAAGAAATATATTTGCTCTCGTAAGCTTGATTGATAGAATAATCTTCTTAGAGTTTCTGCGAGAATGAATGAGTCAATCGTTAGTTTTTCCCTAAGTGTTCTCTTTTATGGACTATTTATATCTTTGGAATAGATCCATTATAAATATGTCTGTTGGCTGGTTGGTGAGCAAAAGTCCTTTCTGATTGGCTCTTTTCAAAATGTTTGACTTTCAAGACGCTTGATCCAGATTTTGCTCCTTGTCTGAAGATCCTTGTCGGTTGATATTTAAATACTTTATCCAATCATTATTTAAATACTTCTTTCAAAACGGTGTTTTGACTTTTGTGAATAAAGTAGATTCTCTCACAACGGTCTTCAGTCCTATTAGATATTTCAACACTTTTAACCTGTATGCTGTATACAGTATATATCGTCTTTTTGCTATAGTTGTAGATTCTGTAGGATAGACTATATGATCTTCAATGCTGTATGTAAGGGTTGTTTCTAGACAGCTTCCATACTTAGCGGCATATCAGCTCTTTCGACTTCTTTTGCTATATGATAAGTTCTAACAACTTCCATGAGAAGTTTTATCCCAACAATTTATGATCTTCTTTGGGACTACTTGGTGTATGTTGGCACCTTATTAAAACAGGATTGTTTATCCCAATAATTTCCCCCTTTTTGATAATGCCAAAACCTCTTTTAAGATAACTTCTTGATCCAGAGAGGCAGACTCTTGGTCTTCTCTCGAATGATCTGATCCTTAGTTCTTAGTCTAAAAATGTGAAATGCTCGCAGGCAAGTTCTAAAAATTGAGATCATCTACAAGGATGTGTATTACAACTTTAAACTTATGATTGGCCCGCAAGCACAATCGTACAGTGTTGTAGGTCACAAGTCGTCCAGGAATAAGTCTAGAGGGGGGGTGAATAGACTTATTGAAACTCTTAAACTCTTTTTCACAAAGAGTAAGTTTCTTCAGCTCATGAATAGACAAATGACTTGGAGTCGTTTGTTCTTAATACATGCGGAAATCAGCTGATGACGAATACAAAACAACTAATGAAACACTTAATGATGAATGTAGCAGCTAAGATATGATGCTATAAAACAATAAAGAACGCAGGCAATTATAGTGGTCTCAGAGGTGGGGTAATCCTCTACTAATCCACTTTTCTCCAAACCAGTTGGAGATGAATTCACTATAATTCTCAACCAGTGATAAATATTACAGTGATTCAAACCAAACTACAACAGCTTCCAACCAGTGGAAATCAGTGCCGTTGTAACACACTTGACTGCATTGCACCTCTTGATCCTTGATCCTTGGATGCCTTTACAGTCTCTTAACTTCAACCAGTGAAGTACCCCGAACTCAGGATTATAGACAAGAGTTTTTGTCTTCTCCAACTAAGAGCTTCTTCAAGTATGAACTTTTAGAACCGCTCTTTTCACAATGCTATAGATTGCTTTAGATTGTTTGATTGCTTTGATCGCTTGAAAGTATGTTCGCACCGGTAATTGCTCAGCTTCAAATCTTCGGATATTTATAGGTGACTATCTCTGAGCTTTTCCTTCATAGCCATTGCAAATCTTTTCAACAAATCCATCCGTTAAATAGGTAGACTTCATTGTTTTCTTTCTGAACGTTGCAAGGCTAGATTTCCATTATTTTAATCTATCTTCCGACTGTTGTGAAGACTCTGCATGTGAGGCACCGAGTCTTTTAAATATAATAGGTTTAAAGTCTTCAAGGCGGGTCAGGATAGCTTTTTTAATTTATATCCTTTGCGGGAATCTCTCCAATTTGTCTCTTCACGTTGCATGTGGCTTTTCGTAATTCTTGACTTTTCAATGCATGCTGACGTGGACTTGGAGTACTTGGCTGATCTCGACTAGGCTGATGTGCAGTGAACTTCTCTGCAGTCTGGACCTCTCTGATGTTCGCTGTTTAGAACTCGTCTGATCAGATGACTTGTCTGAGGTATCTTGACTGCAGTCTGGTCAAACATCCCTGATGATTTTTGTTGACCAGAACTACTCTGACTTGACTCGGCTGATCCTCTCTGATGGACTTAGCTGTACTTTAGTTACTTAGCCGATTTTCAGCCTAACTTATTTTTGGCCTATAGAAGATACTCATTTGATTCTTCTTTACATTTTGCCAAGTTTTACACTTAAAATATTTTGGCCTATGGAAGATACTCATTTGGTTCTTCCTTACATTTTGCCAATTAATAAACATTTGAATTTATATTAATGACATCATCAAAATCTAACAAGTATTCCTAACAAATTCCCCCTATTTTGATGATGGCAAAACTTTTAAACAAGTATTCAAATGATCAAGTCTGCACTTGAGTGCAAGACACAAACTCAAAATCAGTCTTGTTTTGAGACAACTAGGAGTTGTCATTCAAATGACTGTTATATATTAATTTTCTGTTGATTACAAGTACATGGCTTGAATGGAATAAATACAGAGAAAATTAATCAATTACAAAAAAAATATTACAGGTACAAAATGAAATAGAGTCATCTGCCTCTGCCTCTGCCTCTACGAATAGGCTGTTTGGCAGGCCTGTAAGGTTTAGCTCCGATAGGTCTTGTCTTGACAGGTGCAAGACCATACTTCCTCTTCACAACAAGAGCTGCAAAAGCTTGTTCTTCTTGTGATGTGAATTTATTCGCAACACACACTTTCTTGATTTTCTTCTGGAGAGCAAGTTCATCCAAAGCATTACCTTTCTCCAAGGTGGGAGGATCTTTGGCACTGAACGGAGGGATCATTGGATATGCATTTCGTTCCTTAGCATGTTTCTTCAGAATGGTCCAGAGTTGTGGATGAGCTTCTTCCATGAAGTTGATGAAGATCTGATGTGGGGAGATTTTGTCATCCTGGAGTATTTCCTAGATGTAGTAGTCTCTGATGAATTTTTTCCTTGCAGATCCCCACATGGGTAGAGCTTCGTATGGTACAAAGTCCTCAACATACCACAACTCATTTACTTCCCACTCTAATGTAGGCTCAAAACCTCCTCTGGTCCTCCTCTTCTTGCCTGCAGGCTGATCATCAGCCTGTTTTTCTGGTTCCGAGTCTCCCTTCCTCTTGGCTGAGGATGTCCCAGCAGTGATCAGTTGGACATCCTGCCTCTTCTTCGTCCTAAGCTCCTGCCTCTTCTTCGTCCTAAGCTCCTCCCTTATCTCTCCTTGAATACTTCCTTCCCCTTGGTCCTATCTTCCCCCTTTTTGTCAGCATCAACTAAAGTAGTCAACTGCTGCTCTATCTTGTGCATCCAGTCAGACATGCCAAATGGCATTCTGTTGTTAGTAGGGGGAGAAGGTTGAGGGATTTCTCTCTGCAGCAAAGTGTCAATCTTGGCATTGATTGACTGAAGGTCAGGGGTGAGCCGAGTTTCCAGCAGCTCTCCAATGGTATCCTTCACTATTCGCCTTATCAGCTCAGTCACCGCAAGTGAGATCTGAGCTAGTGGAGAGTGCTCGCCTGAGCCTTCTGCAAATGAGCCACTCGACTGCAGGCTCCTATCTGCAGCTGGTACTCCAGATGGGGTCTTTTCTGGGGTCCCTGATCTGGAGTCCTCAACCAATTCTGCATCTAGGATGGTATACCGGGCAGGCGCCCCAGCCCTGTCTGCAGCTTCTACTTCAGGCTCCTTCTCCGGCTCCTTTTCCTTTTCCTCTTTTTCTTTTTCTTCTTCATCATTTTCTTTTTCTTTCTCATCTCCTTGATCTCCTCCTTCACCCTTGTCATCATCCTCATCATCATCATTATCATCATCATCATTTTTCTCATCCTTTCCATCTTCTCCTTCATTTTCATCATCATTTTCACCTTCACCATCATCCTTTTCTCCTTCATCATGTTCTACCTCCTCTCCTTCTTCTTCTTCTTCATCAATCAACTCTTCTGTTTTCTCAACTTCCTCAGACTGTTTTTCAACTAAAATGTTTTCTACTTCTCTTTCCTCTTCCTGCTCTTCTTCTTCGTCATTTATGACAATGAATTGCTCATCTTCCTCTCCATCTACTTCTTCAATCCTTATTTCCTTTTCAACTTCCTCCTCAACAGCTTTCTCATAGGAACCATCAAAAATACTGAGCATAATTGAATGGATGAACTGGTCCATGTTGGTTTTAAAATGAGACATGAACCAGTCCTCCTGAAGGATCAAAATTGTGTCTGATGTTTTACAAAAATCTATCAGCACATCCTTCGTGGCTTGGGGATAGTCCCGACCACAAGTGTCAATGAAAGTTTGAAGTTTGACAAAAGATAGGGATTTCAAAAATTTCCATTCTTCAAAAATTTCAAAAAAGGATTGTTTTAAGGCTAGAGGTTTAACAAGCTATAATTGTTCAATGGACAGTTTGAAAACATTGTTGTCCAGCAGGTTAAATGTATAATTAGCTCCTGGGATTGAGATGATTAGACCTGCTTCTTCCTCAGGGATGTATGCTGGAGTAAGGACAACCACGATCTGAGTTTCAGTCGCTGGAGCAGTGGTCTTCAGTGGGTAGGTGACTCGCCGCAAGACTGCATGATGATCGTGCTCCTCGACTAAAGCTGCAGATCGCTGGGCCTCTTGGGAGAGGCTTCTGGGGATGACTGCATGATGGATGGTTCTCCAGGGGCTGGTCCTCTTCTCTTGAATCGGACAGCTAAGGGAGTGTTGTCTGACTCGGAGTCTGACTCGACTGCAGTTGTGTTGTCGGCTGCAGGTCGGTCCGATTCGCATGATGAATGATATCTGGGGTAAGTCCTTGTGTCAGGTAGCTCATTTAGCATCTGAGCTGCTCTTCTGTTGTTCCCTAACTTCCTCAAAGTTTCTTGGTCCAGATGACCAAGTCTCTTGTTGGTGTGGAAGGGGTCAATACTTCCCTTCGCCACACCTGTCTTTTCTAAAAACCAACTCAACTGCGTTCCAAACGCCAGCTTGGTTTTAAATTTCTTCTTGTCAACAAGCCACTCGGGTTTGTTGACCTCGCGAACAAGTTGCCTAAAAATGTAGTCAGCCCAATCTATTTCCTTATCTTGAATCAGTGCTCCTAGCACCATGAACTTCGCCGACGACAGTTGATCGTAACTGTCGGCCATTCCCATAATGATTTTGTTGGTTATATCCAACGCATATCGATAGACCTTCTTAATCTCACTCGTTTTGGCAGTGAGCTTCATCTTCACCGGCTGAATATCCATCTTGATTTTCTTCCAGGTTTCGGCAGCAGACTGTTTGAGAGCTTCGACAGTTATGCGACGGTGTTTCATACCAAAAACTGTACGAATCGACTCACGCGATATGTCGACTGGTCTTCCGCCAACTGTGCTCCGAATTCCATCCTAAATCAAATAGGCTTCGTTGTAGAACGCGATAACATCCTCCTTGTACAAATGTTGGGGATTGATATCCAGAAATGGGTAGATCCCATTTAGCTTCATCGTTTGGATTAGGTCAAGCACATTGTAATTATCCAGATTTGCTTTCAATAAACCTTCGAAATCGACAACCATAGAGAAGATAATCTGGTCCTTGACTGATTTCATGTTGACGCCTTCGAAGTACGATGCCATTTCTGTAAACAAAGGATTTTTAGTGTATTTGGAGTTCAAGGAATTTTTTGCTCTATAAATCTAGGGTTTCTGGTAAGCGTAAAAGGTAAAGTGAAGGGGTTTTCATCCTTATAAAGAAGATGAAAAGATGTATGGATTAAATTAATATTTCTTTTGAAACGGTGGTACGCCTTTTGAGATTCTATTTAAATTTCAAATTTGAAATGGTGGTCCAGGTTTAGATTTTGAAATTTGACGGTTGGTTTTAATTGGCCACCGTGGAGGTCGATTTATCAAGTGATCGCCACATGTATTTAAAATGCCACTTGTGAACCAAAAATTAATATAATATTGTTATACATAAGGTAGATAATAATTAAATATTCAGAGGTCGATTGAGTTTTAGAAAACTTAGCTGGTTTGACTGTTGACTGTTGACCGCTCTGCATCAGGTGAGTTGACTTCATGGACTTCTCGCCTGAGATTCTGATCAGCTAGGTTCCTTTGTTCGTCCTTCGTCCTCTTGTCTGCATCATCTAGGATCTGATTTCTTTAATCAGTTGGGTTCTTCCTTCCTCTGATCTGCTTCAGCTTGCTTCTATACTAGATTCCCAATCTAGTAGACCAAGATCTCTGCTCAGCTCCAAAAACCTTTCTTCTGGCAGAGGTTTGGTAAAGATGTCAGCTATCTGATAATCTGTGCTAACTCTTTCAACTCTGACTCTTTTGTTAAGCACGTGATCTCTAATGAAGTGGTGCTTAACATCAATGTGCTTGTTCCTTGAATGCAAAACCGGATTGTTGGTTATTGCAATAGCACTAGTGTTGTCACACCAGATAAGGACTTCATTGGCAATGATATTGTAATCCCTCAACTGTTGTCTGATCTATAAGATCTGGGCACAATAGCTACCTGCAGCTAGGTATTCTGACTCTGTGGTGGAGATAGAGTTAGAAACCTGCTTCTTGCTAAACCAGGATATCAGTCTGGTTCCTAGGAATTGGCACGTTCCACTAGTGCTTTTCGTGTCAATTTTGCATCCTGCGAAGTCTGCATCTGAATATCCTGACAGCTCGAAGTTGTTGTCATTAGGGTACCATAGTCCAACATTGACTGTAGACTTAAGGTATTTTATTATCCTCTTGGCTGCATCTTGGTGTGATTGCTTAGGCTTAGATTGGAATCGCGCACAAACTCCTACGGCATAGGATATGTCTGGTCTGCTTGCAGTAAGGTACAGAAGTGATCCAATAAGTCCTCTGTAGTGGGTTGAGTCCACTGATATGCCTGCCTCGTCTGCATCCAGGTGAGTACTTGTGCTTATAGGAATTCTTACTGGTTTGGCTGATTCCATTCCAAATCTCTTGATTAAATCTCTGGTATACTTAGCTTGATTGATGAAAATTCCATTTTCCATCTGCTTAACTTGTAGACCGAGAAAGAAGTTAAGCTTTCCCATTATACTCATCTCAAATTCTCCTTGCATGTGATTTGAGAATTTCTCACACAGCTCTGGGTTGGTTGAGCCAAATATGATGTCGTTCACGTATATCTGAACAATCAAAATGTGGCCTTCGTGTTCTACTCTGAATAAAGTCTTGTCCACCTTCCCTTTGCAAAAACCATTCTTCTCGAGAAACACATATAGTGTTTCATACCACGCTCTTGGTGCTTGTTTAAGTCCATAGAGAGCCTTCAACAGCTTGTAGACTTTGTCTCCTTTGACAAAACCTTGGGGTTGCTCTACATAGACTTCTTCTTCTAGAACGCCATTTAGAAAAGCACTCTTTACGTCCATCTGATAAACTTCAAAATCCTTAAAGGCAGCATATGCAAGGAATAGTCTGATGGCCTCTAGTCTTGCAACAGGTGCATAGGTTTCATCAAAATCTATTCCTTCACACTGTGCATAGCCTTTAGCAACAAGTCTGGCTTTATTCCTAACAACAGCTCCATCTTCATCACTCTTGTTTTTGTACACCCATTTGGTGCCAATAACCTTCTTGTGATCTGGTCTATCTGTTAGTTCCCAAACTTTGTTTCTTTCCATCTGCTCCAGTTCTTCTTGCATGGCATTTATCCAAGAATAATCTTCTAAAGGTTGTTCTATTGTCTTGGGTTCAATCTGAGACATGAAGCAAGAGAACATAGCCATTCCTGCAGGTAGATTAGACTGTCTCGTCTTAACTCCATCAGTCAGCTTCCCGATGATCTGCTGGATTGGATGGTCTTTGAGCTATTTGGGGATGTCGTCTTCTTCTTGGTCTGTTCCCCCTGTTGAATTGCTCTGGTGGATTTCTGCATCAGCTGGGATTTGGTCTGCAACTGGATCAGCTACCATCTTGTCATCTGCAGGTTGGATCTGATCTGCAGATGAGTCTTTATCATTTCTGGTGGTCTTCATCGGCCAACTGGATCGAGATAGGTTTGATGTTCTGTCGATCTGATTGGGTCTTCGGCGGCAGTCTGATTGGGTCATCGGGCTGATCTGCAGCTGAGTCCACCATTCGTGTGTCATGTATAATGACTTCTTCGAGGGTTGCTGATTTTAGCTTATTCTCAATTAGCTCAACTTGCTTTCTGTACTCAACAGTAGATTCGTCAAATACAACATGAGGTGTTTCTTCCACAACTAAGGTTCTTTTGTTAAAAACTCTATATGCCTTGCTTCTTTGTGAGTATCCATAAAGAGACCATCATCAGTTTTAGTATCAAAGGCATTTAGTTGTGTTTTACCGTTGTTGTGGATGAAACACTTACAACCAAACACATGAAAGTAAGCAACAGTAGGAGTTCTATTATTCCAAACCTCATAGGGAGTTTTGCCATGTCTCCCTACTATCATACTCTGATACGAGTATGGCAGTCATGTTGTGACTTGACCTGAGAACCTCTTGGCGTGTCCCATACGCAATCACTGCACTGGCCGCTTCCTTCGAGTTACGTTCCTTCTTTCAGCAACGCCATTCTGCTGTGGGGTCATGCCTGCAGAGAGCTCATGCTGGATTCCATTCTGATCGATGTAATCAGTGATCGCCTTGCTGAGAAATTCTCCTCCTCTATCTGATCTGATCTTGATGATGGATAGGGATTTCTCATTCTGGATCCTTCTCAGCAGCACAGGTAACTTGGTCAAAGTTTCGCTTTTTTTATACAGGAAGATGATCCAAGTGTACCTTGAATAGTCATCTACTACAACAAGTGCATGCTTTCTGCCGTTTAGAGTCCTTGGCTTGATAGGACCAAATAGATCCATATGGAGTAGATCTAAGATCTTTGTTGTGAGGGTTGTAGGTTGGACTGGCTTTAATGATGCTCTCATCTGTTTTCCTTTCTGACATGCATCACAAATAGCTTCCTTCCTGAATGCTTCCTCTGGGAGTCCTCTGACCAGCTTCTGAGAACTAATCTTGTTGATGGCTTTGAAGTTTAGGTGACATAATATTTTGTGCCACAACCATCCGTTCTCAACTATTGTCTTAGATAGAAAGCAGGTGTTGGGAGTTCCTGTGTTCCAATCAATCATATAGACATCTCTCCTTCTGAATCCTTGTAGTTTCACTTCTCCAGATAGGATATCTATTACCATACACTTCCAAATGGTGAAGACTACTAGATTCTTCTCATCGCAAAACTGGCTTATGCTCAGGAGATTATATTTGAGCCCTTTAACATAGTGAACTTTGGATATAACAATATTTCCTCGGTGCAACTCTCCAAAGCCCTTTGTTTGTCCTCTACAGCTATCTCCAAAGGTTACGTCAGGACCTCTTTCTTTGGTGTATTTAGACAGCATCTTCTGGTTTCCGGTCATGTGCCTCGATCATCTCAAATCTACAAACCATTCTTCACCTCCAAAGTTAGAATTTGTGGAGATGTGGTTGTAGTCCTTCCACCTTTTCTGCAATCAAACAAGCAGAGATTTAGGTAAGTCTGTGTGGGTCCTCTAGGGTTAGCTGGTTTCCTGGAGAATTTATTTCTCCTTGGATTGTGAAAATTGTTATTATTATTACCCTTATAAGGTGTGTAAGGTCTAGGTCTGTATCTCCTGTTGGGATTGTATACCGGATATTCCTCAAAATATTGATAGTGTGGGCCATTTCTAAACCTTGGCTGAGACCATTTATTAAATTTTGAGGTCTCCATACTTGTTCATTTTGGAAATTAGGATAACCTTGAGGTTTCCATCTGCCCCTCCCATTTTGAAATCTGTTTTTAGGGAGTTGTTGATAATAGTGGGCATGTTGTCTGGGCTGCTACTTCTGCCTGGGCCATTGCCTAGTCACTTGTCTAGGTGGATGCCTTGTGAACCCTGGCTGCAGCCTAGACTTGTGACTTGGTTGTTGCCTATTTTTAAATATCGGTTTGTGTGTAGGCTCAGCAGTCGAGACAATTGTTTCTCCCTTAACGAAAGTGGTTTTGGAACTAGAGGGAGTGTGAGGATCATATCCAAGGCCTGATCTGGAATATAGTGGCCTTTTATTAGTACACAATTTGTCCAGGGTTGAAGACGCCTTCAGGGAGGTTATTTCCTGCGCCTGAGTCTTATTTACCTGAGTCAGCTTAGTGAATTCGGCTTTGACATGAGCAAGTGCAGCTGATTTTTCTTTAATTAAAACAGTTAGTCAATTTATCTTAGCTGTAGTGACATCAGCCTGGTTTTTCAAATCAACTGCAGCCTTGTTTCAAAATCAGTTTTGGCTTTATTTAATTCTAGGCTGAGTTTTTCAACATCATTTTTCAGCTGCCTATTCTCATCTTGCATCTGAGTCTTCTCGGCTGATATAGATAGGTGTGCAGATTTAAGTGTCTCAAAATCTTTAAGTAGCTGATTTACAGATTCGTGCAGATCCATATCTTGTGACATGGCTGAACTATTATTTGATCCAGAGGGTTTTGATGTTACCTCTTCATCAGCTAGGTTGGACATCAGGCAGTCATACTCTTCATCATCATCAGAAAAGAATCCGCTGCTTGATTCTACATGCTCCTGATCTTCTCCGATGAGGGCCTTCCTTCTGTCTTCTTTTCTGCTCACCTCTTTCTTGCTCTCGTCCTTCTTAAGATCAGGACAGTCGATTTGGATGTGTCCTATCTTGTGACAATTGTAGCACTCCGCCTTCCAGCTTCCGGCTTTCTGGTTCCTTTTGGGATTCTCCTTATAATTCTTTTTGTATTTGGAGTAGTTCTTCCGGAAGTTGCTGAACCTCTGCATTATGAACGCCATTTGTTCCTCAAAATCTAATGGATTTGGAGGCTTTACATCAGATAAGATCTTGGCAAGGGACTCAGCTGCAAAGGCTATTCCCTTCTCTGCAGGCTCGGTTGAGGATGAACTTGGGAGTTCGAACTCATAAGCCTTTAGGTCGGAGAACAGCTCTTGGATCTTTATCTTATTAAGGTCCTTGGATTCTCTCATGGCCACTGCCTTCATACTCCATTCAGGATTGAGAGATCTTAGAACCTTCAGCGCCATTTCCCTCTTGCCATAAGATTTGCCGAAAGAGTTGATCTCATTGATAATCTCAGTGAACCTTGTGTCCACTTGGTCTATAGATTCGCCATTCTTCATTTTGAAGTTGTCAAATTTTTGAATGGCGATTGACAACTTATTCTCTTTGATTAGCTCCGTTCCCTCACACATTAAGGTTAATGTGTCCCAGATTACTTTGGCATTCTTGCAATTCTTGATCTTGACCATGGTGTATTTGTCAAGAGTTTGATACAGCACGTCTCTGGCCCGGTTATCAAGATTGGCCAGCTTTCTTTCTTCAGGAGTCAGTTCTGTCCTCTTCTTTGGGATCTTCTCTGGCTTCCCTGCAGCGATCTCCTCTGGAGTGTTGTCCTTCTCGAAGTGCATGGACCGTCCTCTATGATGCACCACATGTCATCATGGATTGAAGATAAGTGTGCCTGCATCCTTATCTTCCAAAGATCATACTCGTCAACTGAAAACACAGGTAGTCTAGAGTGCATGTGTTCCATTATAAAATGAGAGTAAAATATATCTCAGATATAGATCTGGTTCGTGAAATAAATGAACCAACCTCTCCGATACCACTTGTAGGTCACAAGTCGTCCATGAATAAGTCTAGAAGGGGGGTGAATAGACTTATTGAAACTCTTAAACTCTTTTTATCAAAGAGTAAGTTTCTTCAGCTAATAGATATACAAATGACTTAGAGTCGTTTGTTCTCAATACGTGCGGAAGTCAGCGGATGACGAATACAAAACAACTAATGAAACACTTAACAATGAATGCAACAGTTAAAGTATGATGCTATAAAACAGTAAAGTACGCAGTCAATTATAGTGGTCTCAGAGGTGGGGTAATCCTCTACTAATCCACTTTTCTCCAAACCAGTTGGAGATGAATTCACTATAATTTTCATCCAGTGATAAATATTACAGTGATTCAATCAAACTACAACAGCTTCCAACCAGTGTAAATTCGTGCCGTTGTAACACACTTGACTGCCTTGCACCTCTTGATCCTCGATCCTTGGATGCCTTTACAGTCTCGAACTTCAACCAGTGAAGTACCCCGAACTTAGGATGAAAGACACGAGTTTTTGTCTTCTCCAACTAAGAGCTTCTTCAAGTATGAATTTTTGAGAACCGCTCTTTTCACGATGCTATGGTTTGCTTTTAGATTGCTTGAATGCTTTGATCGCTTGAGAATATGATCGCACCGGTGATTGTTCAACTTCAAATCTTCGGATATATATAGTTGTTGATCCTTGAGCATTTCTTCATAGCCGTTGCAAATCTGTAACAAATTAGTCCGTTGGAGAGAGACTTCTTTGTTTATTCCTTTCTGAATGTTGCAAGGCTGGATTCCCATATTTTAATCCAACGATCGACCGTTGTGAAGACTTTGCATGTGAGGCGCTGAATCTTTTGAATATAGTAAGATTAAAGTCTTCAAGGTGGGTCTGGATGAATTATTTAATTCATATCATTTGCGGGAATCTCTCCAATTTGTCTCTTCACGTTGCATGTGACTTTCCGTAATATTTGACTTTTCAACGCATGCTGACATGGACTTGGAGTACTTGGCTGATCTTAAGTAGGCTGATGTAAGTTAACTTCTCCGCAGTCTGGTCTTCTCTGATGGTGACTGTTTGGGACTCGCCTGATCAGATGACCTGTCTGAGGTTACTTGACTGTAGTCTGGTCAAACATCTCTGATAATTTTTGTTGACTAGATCTTCTCTGATATGACTCGGCTGTACCTGATGAACTTAGCTGTTCTTTTTGTACTTAGCCGATTTTTAGCCTAACTTATTTTGGCCTATAGAAGATACTCATTTGGTTCTTCTTTACATTTTGCCAAGTTTTACACTTAACATAATTTGGCCTATGGAAGATACTCATTTAGTTCTTCCTTACATTTTTGCCAAGTAATAAACATTTGAATTTATATTAATGACATCATCAAAATCTAACAAGTATTCCTAACAACTAACCTCTCCGGTCCCCAAGTATCTCTAATGCCCAGAAAGTGTGCGGATTTGGTTAGCCGATCAACGATCACCCAAATCATATTCACTCCAGTTCGTGTCTTTGGCATTACCATAATAAAATCCATCGCTATATCTTCCCACTTCCATTCCGGAATTGGTAGCAGTTGCAATTTACCGGCAGTTCTCTGATGCTCCGCTTTAACCTGCTGACAAGTCAAGCATTTTGACACGAACTCCGTTACATCTTTCTTCATGTTTGGCCACCAAAAATTTTTCTTCAAGTCCTTATACATTTTACTCATACCCAGATGAATCGAGTACGGAGTAGAATGTGCTTCATTCAAAATCACTTGTTTAAGATCATCCCGATTAGGTACACAAGTTCTACTTCGAAATCGAAGAACTCCGTCTTCATCGATTAAGAATCCAGGAGCTTTTCCTTTAACACTGTCTTCCCAAAGCTGCACAATTGAGAGATCATCTAACTGTTTGAACTTAATATCTTCCATCACGGAGGACATAATCTCAAGGAAACGCAACTGTCCTTGAGTTCTGTGAGGCCAAACTTCAATTTCCAAATCAATCAACTCTCGTCTGAGCTTCGGTTGAATGGTAAGTAGTTCCAACTTCTGCAACACGACTGACTTGCGGCTTAACGCATCGGCAACGACATTCGCTTTACCTGGATGGTAAAGAATGTCAAGATCATAATCTTTAAGCAATTCCAACAATCGCCGCTGACGCATATTAAGCTCCTTCTGCGTGAATATATACTTCAAGCTCTTATGATCCGTATACACTCAACAAGAAGAACCATATAAGTAATGCCTCCAAATTTTCAACACAAACACCACAGCGGCTAACTCAAGATCATGAGTAGGGTAATTCATCTCGTATGGCTTTAATTGTCGAGATGCATAAGCCACTACTCTCTCATTTTGCATCAATACACATCCCACTCCTTGTTTAGAAGCATCACTATAAATAACGAAACCTTCCGTTCCTTGTGGTAAGGCTAGGATCGGAGACGTAGTCAGCCTCTTCTTTAATTCATCAAAACTCCTCTGACACTCGTCACTCCATTCAAATTTCTGAGTTTTCTACAATAATAGGGTGAGCGGTCGAGCAATTTTTGAGAATCCTTCGACAAATCGACGATAATAGTTCGCTAATCCCCGAAAACTCCGAACTTCTTTAACATTCCATGGAGGCTTCCAAGCTAAGACTGCTTCAACCTTTTGAGGGTCTACTCGAATACCATCGGCTGATATGATGTGTCCCAGAAAAGAAACTTCTCTAAGCCAGAACTCGCACTTAGAAAATTTAGCATAAAGCTTATCAGCCCTCAAAATACTCAACGAGATCCTCAAGTGTTCGGCATGCTCCGTCTCACTTTTGGAATAGATTAAAATATCGTCAATAAACACCACCACAAATTTTTCGAGATATTCGATAAAGGTTTTGTTCATAAGCTGCATAAATGCCGCCGGAGCATTTGTTAAACCAAATGGCATAACTACGAATTCGTAATGCCCATACCTCGTTCGAAATGCTGACCTGGGGATATTCGAATCTCGAATTAACAGTTGGTAATATCCTGACCTCAAATTAATCTTGGAGAAAACCGTAGCCCTTGTAATTGGTCAAATAGATCATCGATTCTTGGCAACGGATACTTGTTCTTGATAGTGAGTTTATTCAACTCACGATAGTCAATACATAGCCGTAAGGACCTGTCTTTATTTCGTACGAACAATACCGGTGCACCCCATGGCGACACACTAGGCCGAATATAACCTTTGTCCAACAATTCACCCAATTGTTTCTTCAATTCTAACATTTCTGATGGGGCCATTCTGTACGGTGCCTTGGATATTGGCACCGCATTGGGCTCTAGTTCGATGACGAACTCCACTTCACGATGTGGTGGCAATCCTGGCAAATCATCCAGAAATACGTCTGGAAATTCATTCACAACTGGAACAAAGGACAACTGTACCTCACCAACTTTCGACTTCAACGCGTAACAGCAATAACTGGTACAAACTTGTCGCAATAATTTCATCGCCTTCATGGCTCAAATAATTTTCCTAGAAGTACCAGGTTTCTTCCCTTCAAAAACGTGCTCAGTACCATCTGGCGCGACTATCGAAATTATTTTCCGACGATAATCTACTATCGCTCCATGCCGATTTAACCAATCATCACCGAGGATTAAATCCTCTCCCATCATATCGATCACAATCAAGTCAGATGACCAATCTTTACTGCCAATGGTTACAGGACAATTGGCGATCTCTCGATCCCCAATTATCCTTTCCCCACTTGGCATCCCAACAATAAAAGGTTCACATGCAGAGAGACCATCTAGACCCAAACGATTCACACAAGACAATGATATAAAAGAATGAGTAGCTCCAGAATCAAACAATACATCTACCGGGTGCATCGAAATATAAACAATACCTGACATAGTTGCAGTCCCTACGTCATCAGTCTGCCTCATCTCGTATAATCGAGGTGGAGCTGATCCAATACTAGGTGCATCCCTACGCTCGGTCTTACCTCTGTCACTGCCGCGTCCAACACTCGGAGTTGGCTGACCCGTAACTGTGATGGACTGAGTAGGAGACTGTTTAGAGAAGATCCTGCCCACTGACTCAGAATATAATGCGCGATGACCCTACTTCCCACACTTAAAACAATCAATGGGGCGAGAAGTACAATGAGAACTGATATGTCCCGGATTTCCACAATTAAAACAAACTTTCGGCACTCCTCCACTAGGCTGAGGGGAACCAACAGAAGATTGCACAGAAGGTTGAGGCCTACGCGATCTACTGCCTCAGAAACTACCAGAAAATTTCGGTTTCTTCAAGCTCGAAACTGCAGGAACCGGAACTGACACCATCTCATAAGCAAGTGCTATATCTTGATATTCTCTTAAAGTAGTACACCCAAGGCCCGTCATATACTTTCAGACCTCCGGTTTCATCCTTGCATCGAAATGAAGTATCTTGTCTATCTCATCCTTAACCCGATCTTGGACATACACTAACTGCTTGTTGTATGTCTTGATTGCCTCAGAAATGGGAACATCTTCGGGTTGAGCTCTGAAGAACTCACTGACTCTTGCTAACTGTACCGGCGCTAGACAATACTGAGCTTCCATCAATTCTGTAAATTCTTCCCAAGTGACATCACGGTCCTTGTGCTTAACAGCTCGCCACCAGTCCGAAGCGTCATCAACTGTCAGATATTGAGCAATCGGGACTCTTTTGGCTTCAGGACAACCAATACCGTCAAAGATCTTCTCCAGCTCAACTAACCAATGATCCCAGTTGTTCGCATCACCGGAACCATCGAATCTGGGAGGGTTCATCTTCATAACTTCTTGATGCCATCGATCCTCCACCGTCCTGCCAGTATTAATATTCTGCACCACTTGTGCCAGTTGGTGCACTTGTGTTACGACTTGTTGAAGAACGTTAGGCACTTCAGCCTCCGAGCCTCCATCTGAACCTCCCGAAGGGATCAGGTTGTGGATGAAACACTTACAACCAAAAACATGAAAATAAGCAACAGTAGGAATTTTTATTATTCCAAACCTCATAGGGAGTTTTGCCATGTCTCCCTACTATCATACTCCTGTTCTGACTATGGCAAGTTGTGTTGGACTTGAGCCCGTAACCTCTTGGGCGTGTCATCGCAATCATGGACCTGGCTGCTTCCTTCAGGGTTCTGTTCCTTCTTTCAGCAACGCCATTCTGCTGGGGGGTCCTGGCTGCAGAGAGCTCATGCTCGATTCCATTCTGATCGCTGTAATCAGTGATCGCCTTGTTGAGAAACTCTCCTCCTCTGTCTGATCTGATCTTGATGATGGATAGGGATTTCTCATTCTGGATCCTTCTCAGCAGCTCAGGTAGCTTGGTCAAGGTTTCACTCTTCTTATACAGGAAGATGATCCAAGTGTACCTTGAATAGTCATTTACTACAACAAGTGAATGCTTTCGGCCGCTCAGAGTCCTTGGCTTGATAGGACCAAATAGATCCATGTGGAGTAGATCTAAGATTCTTGTTGTTAGATTTGTAGGCTAGACTGGCTTGAATGATGCTCTCGTCTGCTTTCCTTTCTGACAAGCATCACATAGAGCTTCTTTCTTGAATGCTTCATCTGGAAGTTCTATGACTAGCTTCTGAGAACTAATCTTGTTGATGGCTTTGAAGTTTAGGTGACATAGTCTTTTGTGCCATAGCCATCCGTTCTCACATACTGTTTTAGATAGAAAATAGGTGTTGGGAGTTCCTATGTTCCAATCTATCATATAGACATCTCTCCTTCTGAATCCTTGTAGCCTCACTTCTCCAGACAAGATACCTATTACCATGCATTTCCAGATGGTGAAGACTACTAGATTCTTCTCATCGCAAAACTAGCTTATGCTTAGGAGATTGTACTTGAGCCCTTTGACATAATGAACTTTGGATATCACAATATTTCCTCGGTGCAGCTCTCCAAAGCCCTTCGTTTGTCCTCTAGAGCTATCTCCAAATGTTACGTCAGGTCCTCTTTCTTTGGTATATTTGGTCAGCATCTTCTTGTTCCCGGTCATGTGCCTCGAGCATCCAGAATCTACAAACCATTCTTCACCTCCAAAGTTTGAATTTATGGAGATGTGGTTGTAGTCCTTCCATCTTTTCGGCAATCATACAAGCAGAGATTTAGGTACCCAGATCTGTGTGGATCCTTTAGAGTTAGCTGATTTCCTGGAGAATTGATTTCTCCTTGGATTGTGGAAGTTGTTATTATTATAACCCTTATAAGGTGTGTAAGGTCGAGGTCTGTATCTCCTATTGGGATTGTATACTGGATATTCCTCAAAATACTGGTAGTGTGAGCCATTTCTAAATCTTGGCTGAGACCATTTGTTAAATCTGTGAGGTCTCCACACTTGTTCATTTTGGAAATTAGGATAACCTTGAGGTTTCCATCTGCCCCTCCCATTTTGAAATCTATTTTTGGGGAGTTGTTGGTAATAGTGGGCATGTTGTCAAGGCTGCTGCTTCTGCCTTGGCCAATGCCTAGTCGCTTGTCTAGGTGGCTGCCTTGGGAACCCTGGCTGCTGCCTAGACTTGTGACTTGGTTGTTGCCTTTTTTAAATGTCGGTTTGTATATAGGCTCAGCAGTTGAGACTATTGTTTCTCCCTTGATAAAAGTGGTTTTAGAACTAGAGGGAGTGTGAGGATCATATCCAAGGCCTGATCTGGAATATAGTGGCCTCTTATTGGTACACAATTCTTCCAGGGTTGAAGACGCCTTCAGGGAGTTTATTTCCTGCGCCTAAGTCTTATTTGCCTGAGTCAGCTTAGTAAATTCGGCTTTGACATGAGCAAGTGCAGCTGATTTTTCTTTAAGTAAAACAGTTAGTCGGTTTATCTCAGCTGTATTAACATCAGCCTGGTTTTTCAAGTCAGCTGCAGTTATCTCAACCTTATTCAGTTCTAGGCTGAGTTTTTCAAAATCATTTTTCAGCTGCCTATTCTCATCTTGCAGCTGAGTCTTCTCGGCTGATACAGATTGGTGTGCAGATTTTAGTGTTTCAAATTCTTTAGATAGCTGATTTACAGATTCGTGCAGATCCATATCTTGTGACATGGCTGAACTATTATTTGAACCAGAGGGCTTAGATGTTACCTCTTCATCAGCTAGGTTGGCCATTAGGCAGTCATACTCTTCATCATCATCAGAGAAGAATCCGCTGCTAGATTCTACATGCTCCTGATCTTCTCCGATGAGGGCCTTCCTTCGGTCTTCTTTTCTGCCCACCTCCTTCTTGCTTTCGTCCTTCTTGAGATCAGGACAGTCGATTTGGATATGTCCTGTCTTGTGACAATTGTAGCACTCCACCTTCCAGCTTCCGGCTTTCTGGTTCCGCCTGGGATTCTCCTTATAGTTTTTCTTGTATTTGGAATAGTTTTTTCGGAAATTGCTGAATCTTTGCATAATGAACGCCATCTATTCCTCAAAATCTAGTGGATTTGGAGGTTTTATATCAGATAACCTCTTGGCGGGGGACTCGGCTGCAAAGGCTATTCCCTTCTCTGTAGGCTCGGTTGAGGATGAACTAGGAAGCTCGAACTCATAAGCCTTTAGATCAGAGAACAGCTCTTGTATCTTTATCTTATTCAAATCCTTAGATTCTCTCATGGCCACTGCCTTCATGCTCCATTCAGGATTGAGAGATCTGAGAACCTTTAGAGCCATTTCCCTGTTGCCATACGATTTGCCGAGGGAGTTGATTTCATTGATAATCTCAATGAACCTTGTGTCCACTTGATCTATGAATTCGCCGTTCTTCATTTTGAAATTGTCAAACTTTTGAATAGCGATTGACAATGTATTCTCTTTGATTAGCTCCGTTCCCTCACACATTAAAGCTAATGTGTCCCAGATTTCCTTGGCATTCTTGCAATTCTTTATCTTGACCATGGTGGATTTGTCAAGGGTTTGATACAGCACATCTCTAGCCCGGTTGTCAAGGTTGGCCAGCTTTCTTTCTTCGGGAGTCAGCTCTGTCCTCTTCTTTGGGATCTTTTCTGGCTACCCTGCTGCGATCTCCTCTGTAGTGTTGTCCTTCTCAAAGATGAATGGCCCATCCTCTATGATGCACCACATGTCATCATGGATCGAAGATAAATGTGCCTGCATCCTTATCTTTCCAAGATCATACTCGTCAACTGAAAACACAGGGAGTCTAGAATGCATGTGTTCCATTATAAATGAGAGTAAAGATATATCTCTCATAGATCTGGTTCGAAAAAAATGAACCAACCTCTCCGATACCACTTGTAGGTCACAAGTCGTCCAGGAATAAGTCTATAGGGGGGTGAATAGACTTATTGAAACTCTTAAACTCTTTTTCACAAAGAGTAAGTTTCTTCAGCTGATGAATAGACAAATAACTTGGAGTCGTTTGTTCTTAATACGTGCGGAAATCAGCTGATGACGAATACAAAACAACTAATGAAACACTTAATGATGAATGCAGCAGCTAAGATATGATGCTATAAAACAGTAAAGAACGCAGGCAATTATAGTGGTCTCAGAGGTGGGGTAATCCTCTACTAATCCACTTTTCTCCAAACCAGTTGGAGATGAATTCACTATAATTCTCAACCAGTGATAAATATTACAGTGATTCAAACCAAACTACAACAGCTTCCAACCAGTGGAAATCAGTGCCGTTGTGACACACTTGACTGCGTTGCACCTCTTGATCCTTGATCCTTGGATGCCTTTACAGTCTCTTAACTTCAACCAGTGAAGTACCCCGAACTCAGGATTATAGACAAGAGTTTTTGTCTTCTCCAACTAAGAGCTTCTTCAAGTATGAACTTTTAGAACCGCTCTTTTCACGATGCTATAGATTGATTTAGATTGCTTGATTGCTTTGATCGCTTGAAAGTATGTTCGCTCTTTTATGACCAAAACCTGGCGTCTGACAACGCTTTCTAAAAAGTCCTTGTATACGATATTTTTCGTAGTATTAGGCGGTTTGTTTGGCTGAGCTTTGATGAGAATCTTTAATCCTGCAGGACTCGTTGCTCTTGAAAGTGCCACATATAATTGACCGTGGCCAAATATTGGTTCAGGTAAGAAGACACCTATCTTGTTCAATGACTGGCCCTGTCTCTTGTTAATGGTCATTGTGTAACAAACTTTAACCAGAAATTGCTTTCTTTTGAATATGAATGGGAGCTGTTCGTCTCTGTTAAACAGCATGATCCGTGAGAGGAACACTTTCTACAACATTCTAGTGCCGGTAGTAATCCTGGCTTCGATAACCCGAGCAAGCATCTGTGTCACGATCATACGTGTGCCATTGCAAAGGCCTCCTGCTAAGTTAAGATTTCTGAGCAGCATAATAGGCACACCAATTTTCAATTCAAGATTATGGGGCGAGATTCCAGCGAATGTAAGCGTGTTAAGGTACTCTGGTGGGTAAAGCAACTCGGCTGCCCCTCCGTCATTTCCGCGTGGTATAGCAATGTCCTCACTTTTGTAAGTATGACTGGGCGCAGACAACATTTTCAAAATATCTGAGTTTATGGCATCAGCTGTTTCGTTTTTCGGACAAACTATTGCTCTCTCCTGCAACGCTTCGACGGTCAGTGACTGAAGTATGCTATCATCATATACGAACCGTATAAGGTCCATTCCTGCATTCTCACTATCATCAATGCGATACATTTTAGGTATCTGTATCCATGAAGTATTTTCCGGATCTGCATCATCTGGTTGACCGATAGTACCATTCCCTACGTTCAGCAACCACTGAGAAAATGCTCCACTGCGATTCACCTCCTCAGGAGAACTTTGCAATCCCCTTATGCGCATATTGTCTGTCAACGTATAAACTTCGAAATATTTCCACAAATATGATTCAGTAATACACGATCCTATGATTTGCTGTTTCGTGGATCTTTTCTTCACAGGCAGAGTTTGCCTGAAGTCACCACCTAGTATGACCGATTTCTTGCCAAATACATCGTTTGGCATGTCCAGCAAATCCCGCAAAGTACGGTCCAAAGTTTCAAAGCATCTGCATTCGCTCAAAGGGGCCTCGTCCCAAATAATTACATCTGTGTGTATCAACAGATCAGCCAACTGAGTGTGCTTCTTGATCGTGCACATAGACTCATTTGTGAGGTCGAGCGGCAGTTTGAATCTAGAATGAGCGGTGCGGCCTGACGGTAAGAGAAGTGGCGCGATACCGGAGGAAGCAACTGCAAGAATTATCTTTCGCTCAGCCCTGAGTGAGTAAATTAGACTCTTCCATATAAAAGTCTTTCCCGTGCCTCCATGACCGTAAACAAAAATTAATCATTGCCTGTTATCAGATACGGCCTGGATAACGGCATCGAAAACCGCTCGCTGGTCATTGTTAAGCTTTGGCAGAAACCGATCTCTTTCGTTGGCCATAGCATCTGGATCATAACTTCTTTCTTCCATAATTGTTCTGTTTCTTAGGATGTGTAGCAAATCAGGTGAAGGAAGGCGCATGTCGAAATCTGTAACGGACTTTCCATAAAATCTGAGAGTCCCTTCCAACTCGTACAAAATTCCGCCTTACAACTCTTGATCAGTAAGGTTTACCTCCGGAATATGTAGAAGCTGTGACAATATTCTCGGTACATCGTCACTCATCAGGCGCCAATGTTGATTCCATAGACCTATAGGGTTAGTGACATCGCAGAATATTAGAATCTGACAAAACAACTGCCTAATCTCTCATGCTGTAGCCATCAAACCTGCCTCTACTAACGCCAACGACCATTCCCCATCACCTGCTAGCAAGCCCATTGCCTCACACGCAGCTCTATTTGTGGCATAAGTGCGACCCCTGACCGTACGTATGTCTGCAAAGGACACACAGCCCTTTCGATGGCACAACAAAAGTCACTCATAAAACAAATCACCAGCACTTGGATGTACGTATGCTAATCTGCCAACAGATGGCCTATTAAGATTTTGTCTTCGAGACCAAAACTTTTGAGGGCCATTCCAAACAAACTCTGAAGGGAACTCTAGATATGTCAAATGTCTGCCCAACGTAGAATGAGCATTGAAGTCCAACCATTGTGTAAGTGTGGTCTTCTTGTTACTCGGATTGGTCATGATAGATTCCAAAGTCTCATTCCTGCGGAAGCTAATACTGTAACACCCCCAAGATGTTCGGGGCATATTACAGCGCCGTGAAACCCACACTGTGGAATCCACCAGGCTAACGTACCAAACAAGACATTCGACAACGGCAAACCATCATAAATAAAACGACAAGCTAAATAAAAGACTATACCGACAAATAAAATTCTGACATCAAATCCATTTCCCCAAAATGGGAACACAACATTAACAAACTCAAACCGGAAGTACTCGAGTACTTAAACCAATTTATAATACAGAATCCCAAAATCAGACATCAATAATAATGGACAGACAGAACAGCAATAATCAACTTCTGGACAATATCATGCTTGCCCATCATCCTCATACAGCTCGGGTGCTCGCTTGTCCCCACGATCAATACCTGAAATACAAAAAGTATTTCCCCCATTTAAGGGGTTAGCGACAACTGCTAGTGCAAGTACAATCCATTTGAACTACATTCTAATCAGATGAATAATGCGCCAAAAATCGTTTTTGAAAACGTTTTATATTCTGGAATATTTACAATGTACAATCGCAAAACACATTATCTCCAACAAATCACAATTCAAAGTTAACCGTTGGTACGAGACTCACGGCCACCGTACCCCGCAGAGCCCCGTCGGACATCCCTGGGTGGTTAACCACAGTTCACGATACGCACACTCACGGCAATACGTATCCCTAGAGGCCCCGTCGGACCGTCCCTAGGTGAACATACACATATCCATTCACAACAACCACGATACAGCCATAATTCAAATACTAGAACATGTAAACAAATGTAAAATACTTGCCTTTGTGACATCTTCGAAGAATCGGAAGTGAAAAGTGACTACGGATGATCCGACTGGAAAACAACGGTTCCTAAACGAAGAATTAGCATAACTCAGTCCCAACGGACATCAATAATCGAAAGGTATACTCCCAAAACCCCGATTACAAATCGCGATAATAGACGTTCAATCGATACGGGCGAGGGTTCACGCAAAATCTCCCCGTATTGATAATTCACGGATTAAAATCAAGGAAATTGGATTTAGAATCACTCAATAATCACAATCGATAAAGAATATCGATATATAGATGAACAATTCGGAACTAAACCCTAGAATCCCGAAAAACCCCCAAATTCGTTAAAGTTAGGGTTCCTGAGGAAATACCTTGGATTCGACTGATGGAAGATGTGAATGTTGTAGATTAATCTCCCTTGGTGCACAATAATCAATCTCTAAAGGAAATCCACGGGTTGTTCTGGACAAATCGCTCCAAAGGCACTCAAGAACACTCACGTCGCGAGAAGGGTTGAAGAAGAACGAAAAGAAACTGACCGAGGTTAAGTCAGGTTTAAAAACGCTGACAGCGCGTTACGTACGTTAACACAAGCTGTTAACGTACGTTATGATGGTTACGTACGTAACCCAATGTTGGTTAACGTACGTAACCAAATGTCTGTACTGAATGCGAAGGGTCATAACGTACGTTATGGGTCATGCATAACGTACGTTATGCACGTAATGCACCCGATTCGAACACCAATTCTGCACAGTCGATTCGACGACGAACTACAACACGAGGATAGAATCAAAAGTGTAAATACGAGGTATTCATAGCAACGAAGCTGAGTGCTCGAAATTAAGTGCACTACCAACTACCGAGGACTCCAAAATACGACAAGGAGATGAATTTCCCCAAATTTATAGGAAATTACGAAAATGACCCAAGCGTCCGAAAATCACGATACGACGTCGGATTTACAAACCGGAAGTCTCAACATGACCAACTCAACCATACGGACTTGTACAACCCAAGAAACAATGAAAACGAACGAGTTTTACGAGAATCGAACGTTCATACGGCAAAACATGTCATAAAATGAAATTACGTGAAAACACCACCAAAACTCGTCCAAATGGAAAAACTCCAAGAGTAAAGTAGATTCAAAATGTCGCAACGGTTACAAGCGAGTCGATAAAAAATACACATACACAAAAAATGGAAACTGCTAAAAACGGAAAATTACGGATATTACATTCTCCCCCTCTAAAATAAAGTTTCGTCCCGAAACTTAAGAATCAAAAAGCTCGGGGTGCCTCGAACGCATATCCTCCTCTAACTCCCAAGTCGATTCTTCTACTCCGTGTCTCGACCATTGCACCTTAACCAAAGGAATGGTTTTGTGCCTTAACTGTTTGTCTCGACGCTCCAAAATCTTAACGGGCCTCTCCTCGAACGTAACATCCTTCTCGATCTCCACGTCTCCAAAATCAATAATGTGGGACGGGTCCCGGACATACTTCCTCAGCTGGGAGACGTGAAATACGCTATGAACATGACTCAACGACGGAGGCAAAGCTAAACGGTATGCCAACTCACCGACTCTCTCCAATATCTCGAAGGGCCCAATATATCTCGGACTGAGCTTCCCCTTTTTCCCAAAACGGAAAACTCCCTTCGTCGGGGATACCCTCAACAGCACATGATCTCCCACCTCGAACTCCAAGGGTCGACGCCTAACATCCGCATAAGACTTCTGTCAACTCTGAGCAGCCAACATTCTCTTTCTAATCAATTCAACTTTCTCCCTCGTCTCTAACACAAGGTCCTGCCTCGGCATCGACTAGATCGGACGGCTCATCCTAACATATCGGCGATCGGCAACGCTGCTCATAAAGTGCCTCATATGGTGCCATCTTAATCGATGCGTGCGCCTATTATTATAAGTAAACTCAATCAAGGCCGATGTTCCTCCCAGTCACTACTCCAGTCTAACGCACACGCGCGCAACAAATCCTCGAACATCTGAATGGTACGTTCGGACTGCCCATCGGTCTGGGGATGGAACGAAGTGCTCAAACGTAACTGTGTCCCCAATGCCTTATGTACCGCCTACCAAAAATGCGATACAAATCGGCCATCTCTGTCTGAAATAATGGTCTTCGGTGTACCATGAAGTCTCACTATCTGCGCGATAAAAATACGAGCCAACTTTTCTGGACCCCAAGTATCCTTGATGCCCAGAAAATGCGCCGACTTAGTCAGTCGGTCTACAATCACCCACACCATATTCATACCCGTCTTCGTCCTCGGCAAACCCGTGACAAAATCCATAGAGATATCCTCCCACTTCCACTCTGGGACGGGAAGTGGTTTCAACAACCCGGCTGTCCGCTGATGTTCAATCTTGACTTGCTCACAAGTCAAACACTTAGCCACAAACTGAACTACCTCATTCTTCATGTCGCTCCACCAGAAATTCTTCCTCAGATCTTTATACATTTTACTCGAGCCCGGATGGACTGAGTAAGGTGACGCATGAGCCCCTCGCATAATGCTCTGTCTCAATTCCGAGTCGTTCGGAACACACAACCGACCTCGGAATCTCAACACACCGTCCTCATGAATAACGAATCCCGGGGCTTTCCCCTGCCCTACACTCTCTCGAAGCTGAATAAACATCGGGTCCTCTAACTGTCCCGACTTAATGTCCTCGACCAGAGATGAAGAAATCTCAAGAGTACGCAACTGCCCGGAACTCTCTGGTAGTACAATCTCAATGCTCAACTTCATAAACTCTCGCTGAAGTCCCGACTGGGCCGTGAGTAACTCAAGCGCCCGAAGAGATACCGATTTCCGGCTCAAGGCATCTGCTACCACATTAGCCTTGCCCGGATGATAAAGGATCTCGAGATCGTAATCCTTAATCAATTCCAACCATCTCCTCTGTCTCATATTAAGCTCCTTCTACGTGAAAATGTACTTCAGGCTCTTGTGATCGGTGAAAATCTGACACGACGAGCCATACAAGTAATGACGCCAGATCTTCAACGCAAATACGACTGCGGCCAGCTCAAGATCGTGCGTAGGGTAATTCAATTCATACGGTTTCAACTGACGGGAAGCATAGGCAATCCTCCTCCCGTGCTGCATCAGTACGCATCCGAGCCCTTGGCCCGAAGCATCACTATAAACTGAGAAACCATCATTACCACTCGGTAAAGCCAAAACGGGGGCGTTCGTCAACCGCTTCTTCAACTCCTCAAAACTATTCTGCCTCTCATCGGTCCACGCAAACTTCTCTGACTTCTGTAACAACTGAGTCAGCGGTCGAGCGAGGTTAGAGAACCCCTCGACGAATCTATGGTAATACCCGGCTAACCCCAGAAAACTACGGACCTCCTTCACATTCTTGGGCGGCGCCCAATCCAACACTGCCTCTACCTTATGTGGGTCCACACGAACACCCTCGGCCGAGATCACATGACCGAGAAACATTACCTCCCGCAACCAAAACTCGCATTTTGAGAACTTCGCAAAAAGATGCTGAGTTCTCAAAATATCTAACACGATATGTAAATGACGGGCGTGCTCCTCCTCGCTCCTCGAGTAAATCAGGATGTCATCGATAAAAACGACTACACACTTATCGAGGTACTCGATAAAGACTTTGTTCATAAGCTGCATGAACACGGCTGGGGCATTAGTTAGTCCAAAAGGCATAACCACAAACTCGTAGTGACCGTATCTCGTCCGAAAGGCCGTCTTCGGAACGTCGGTATCCTTCACTCGGAGCTGATAATACCCCGATCTCAAATCAATCTTCAAAAACACAGTTGCCCCTTGCAACTGATCAAACAAATCATCAATCCTCGGGAGCGGATACTTGTTTTTGATGGTCACTTTGTTCAACTCTCGGTAGTCGATACACAAACGAAGTGACCCATCCTTCTTCTTCACAAACAGGACCGGTGCGCCCCAAGGTGAAACACTCGGTCGAATATACCCCATGTCTAGCAACTCTCCCAACTGTTTCTTCAGCTCCAGCATCTCGGCAGGCGCCATACGGTATGGCATCTTAGAGATAGGGGCTGCATCCGGCTCTAAATCGACGGTAAACTCAACTTCTCGGTCTGGCGGCAAACCCGACAACTCGTCTGGAAATACATCAGGATACTCACACACTACCAGAATAGACGAGAGCTCGACTCTCCCTTCTTCCGATCTCAAGGCGTAACACCAATAACCCGTGCAACCTCCCCGAAGAAGTCTCACCGCCCTCAAGGCGCTGATCAGTAGTCTCTGGCTACTCCGCTTACGCCCCACAAAAGAATGCTCGGTACCGTCAGAGGCTAACATCGAAACGGTTCTCGTTCTATAATTCATGATCGCCCCATGACGGTCCAGCCAATCCTCACCCAGAATCAAATCCTCATCCTTAATATCTACCGCAATCAGATTAGAAGGCCAATCCCTCCCCGTGATACTCACAGAAAAATCTCTAATCTCACGGTCCCCCACGATGCTATCCCCACTAGGAAGTTTAACAACAAAAGGCTCACAAGCAATTAGGCAATCAACATGTAGACGACGCACACAATCCATAGATATAAAAGAATGTGTAGCACCAGAATCGAACAATACGGAAACAGGATGATCAAGTATGTGGACGGTACCTGTAGCCACCGTCGCGTCAGGATCTCCTGCTCGTCTCATCTCGTACACTCGGGGCGGAACAGACCTCGCACTAGAAGCTCCCCCTCTAGAAGGCTGACCACGTCCTCGACCCCTACCAAAACTCTGCTGCGGCTGAGGAACTGTCGGTGCCTGATTCACACTCGGCTCTCCCGCGGCTGGGGCTGATATCTGAGTAATTGGAGCTCGAGCCGCATCCGTACAGAACTTGGCACGATGACCCATCCGACCACAAGCAAGACACTGAATCGGAGGCCTATCACACTCACTCATCATGTGGCCCGGACGACTACAGTTTCACGTAGGACCATGAACGGAACCAGCAGGAGCAGACCTAGAACCGGTTCCTCGCCCAACTGATGGCAACTGACTCCCGAAGACTCGCGAACCAGACTGAGTCTTCGGATACCCTCCTGACTTGCCTCCCGAAAACTGACCGGCGGTTTTCTGTTTCTTTCCTTCGGTTGCCGTCTCTGTCGCAGAAAACGACATCTCATAAGCCATCGCCTTATTCTGATATTCTTTCAAAGTCGTGCACCCTGCACTGGACATGTAGTGGCGCACCCTCGGTTTCATCCGCATATCAAAGTGGCGGATCTTATCAAGCTCATCTCGGACTTGGTTCCTCACATAATGCAGCTGTTGATTGTAGTCGTTGATAGCTTGAGAAATAGGAACATCTTGGGGCTTAGCCTCAAAGAAGGCTCGGATTCTCCCCTCTTTCACTGGCCATGGGCAAAATTCATCTTCCATCAGATCCCGAAACTCTGCCCACGTGGCTGCCCGGTCACGCTGTTTCACCGCTTGCCACCACGTTGCTGCCTCTTTGGCGAGGAAGTACTGGGCAATGGGTACTTTCCTCTCCTCAGAACAATTAGCAGCCTCGAATACTTTCTCCATCTCGAATAGCCAGTCCTCCCAACCAGAGGGGTCGGAAGCACCATCAAACTGCGGAGGACGCATACGAATCACGTCGTGAAGTAACTTATCACTACCGGATCCAGTAGGCGGAACTGGGTTGGCATTAGCTTGGCCGACTAGAACGGCCTGAGTCAGTAGCGTCATCTGGTTTGCTACCTGCTGCAAAATGTTGGCCACTCCAACATTCTCATGTGCATTACCGGAGCTAGCAGACTGGTCCTGCTGACCTCCGGAACTAGGGGGAACACTGTTCGACAAGGAAGGCATCGCCAAATCAGTTCCCGAGTGATCGGACATGGCCGCCCCACCGGCTGTGCCACGTCCCCTACCGCGTCCGCGACCGCGTCCGCGTCCTCTACCAGCAGGAATTCTGAAGAAGTAACGGGTAAGTACAATTCAAACGCAAAACGCAACAAGATACTAAGACAGGAATAGAACAGAACAGCGAAACGAATCAAGTTAGGAAAAATTTACGAGCACCGGCGTACTGAGATGATGGCATAGCAGTGATACTGTCCCAAAAACAACACTTAACTAGACCCAAATAACCGACAGCCTAGGTATCCATAAACCTAAGCTCTGATACCATATTCTGTAACACCCCCAAGATGTTCGGGGCATATTACAGCGCCGTGAACCCCACACTGTGGAATCCACCAGGCTAACGTACCAAACAAGACATTCGACAACGACAAACCATCATAAATAAAATGACAAGCTAAATAAAAGACTATAACCGACAAATAAAATTCTGACATCAAATCCATTTCCCCAAAACGGGAACACAACATTAACAAACTCAAACCGGAAGTACTCGAGTACTTAAACCAATTTATAATACAGAATCCCAAAATCAGACATCAATAATAATGGACAGACAGAACACCAATAATCAACTTCTGGACAATATCATGCTTGCCCATCATCCTCATACAGCTCGGGTGCTCGCTTGTCCCCACGATCAATACCTGAAATACAAAAAGTATTTCCCCCATTTAAGGGGTTAGCGACAACTGCTAGTGCAAGTACAATCCATTTGAACTACATTCTAATCAGATGAATAATGCGCCAAAAATCGTTTTTGAAAACGTTTTATATTCCGGAATATTTACAATGTACAATCGCAAACCACATTATCTCCAACAAATCACAATTCAAAGTTAACCGTTGGTACGAGACTCACGGCCACCGTACCCTGCAGAGCCCCGTCGGACATCCCTGGGTGGTTAACCACAGTTCACGATACGCACACTCACGGCAATACGTATCCCTAGAGGCCCCGTCGGACCGTCCCTAGGTGAACATACACATATCCATCCACAACAACCACGATACAGCCATAATTCAAATACTAGAACATGTAAACAAATGTAAAGTACTTGCCTTTGTGACATCTTCGAAGAATCAGAAGTGAAAAGTGACTACGGATGATCCGACTGGAAAACAACGGTTCCTAAACGAAGAATTAGCATAACTCAGTCCCAACGGACATCAATAATCGAAAGGTATACTCCCAAAACCCCGATTACAAATCGCGATAATAGACGTTCAATCGATACGGGCGAGGGTTCACGCAAAATCTCCCCGTATTGATAATTCACGGATTAAAATCAAGGAAATTGGATTTAGAATCACTCAATAATCACAATCGATAAAGAATATCGATATATAGATGAACAATTCGGAACTAAACCCTAGAATCCCGAAAAACCCCCAAATTCGTTAAAGTTAGGGTTCCTGAGGAAATACCTTGGATTCGACTGATGGAAGATGTGAATGTTGTAGATTAATCTCCCTTGGTGCACAATAATCAATCTCTAAAGGAAATCCACGGGTTGTTCTGGACAAATCGCTCCAAAGGCACTCAAGAACACTCACGTCGCGAGAAGGGTTGAAGAAGAACGAAAAGAAAGCGACCAGGTTAAGTCGGGTTTAAAAGCGGCGACAAGCGTTACGTGCGTTAACACAAGCCGTGCGTGCGTTATGATGGTTACGTCGTAACCCAATGTTGGTTAACGTCGTAACCAAATGTCTCATCGAATGCGAAGGGTCATAACGTCGTTATGGGTCATGCATAACGTGCGTTATGCACGTAATGCACCCGATTCGAACACCATTGCACAGTCGATTCGACGACGAACTACAACACGAGGATAGAATCAAAAGTGTAAATACGAGGTATTCATAGCAACGAAGCTGAGTGCTCGAAATTAAGTGCACTACCAACTACCGAGGACTCCAAAATACGACAAGGAGATGAATTTCCCCAAATTTATAGGAAATTACGAAAATGACCCAAGCATCCGAAAATCACGATACGACGTCGGATTTACAAACCGAAAGTCTCAACATGACCAACTCAACCATACGGACATGTACAACCCAAGAAACAACGAAAACGAACGAGTTTTACGAGAATCGAAAGTTCATACGGCAAAACATGTCATAAAATGAAATTACGTGAAAACACCACCAAAACTCGTCCAAATGGAAAAACTCCAAGAGTAAAGTAGATTCAAAATGTCGAAACGGTTACAAGCGAGTCGATAAAAAATACACATACACAAAAAATGGAAACTGCTAAAAACGGAAAATTACGGATATTACAAATACGCTGCATATTTTCGAAATGAACAGCTAATATCTGAACCGGCGGGTCTCTGTAATGGATATCAAATCCTAATATCTACCAACAGGCCTCGTGCGGTCCTATATACCTTGCATCAATATAATTTTTTATTTCGTCAATTCTCATTGGACGTGCCTGGCTCGTCGACGGTGTATCTCCCACAAATCTAGTTATCTGTGTGACAATGCGATCCGTACCTTTAGAAATATATTTGAATAGATATTTGATCAACATCGTCCATTCGCAATACTCGACGTTGATATGCGCATAAAACCTGGCAAGAAGTTGCATATTATGTGGCACAACATAGCCATTATCCAGCTGAACGTTCTGCCTTATCGTCGTATTTGCCATAAGTCTACGGCGGTAGTGGACGTAGCCTTTCTTGTCGATAGACGTGGCATTACAATACGGCTTTGGGAAACCTTTCTTACACGTATCACTGTCCCTCATACAGACAGCCGTCCTATTAGCCTCCCCGCAAGGCCCGTGCATCATAAGCTCTGTAACAATGCGATGACCTTCTGTATCAGACCCTCTGTCAGGCAACTCGGCAGATACATATCGATCGATGTCCGCATTTGTACGTACCCTTAAATGAGATTCTATCCAGAGGAGCAGGTGACAGTGCGGCAGCCCGCGCTTTTGGAACTCAACTGTATACAAAACTAAATAAAAACAATAAATTAGTCGAGCAAATATACAGTAAATGATATATGCATAACTACATCTAAATAAGAAGCAGAACTTACCAGCTAAAACCGAACCAAAAGGTCGCCCGTCACGCAGATACGTGATCAAATGATGAATTTTTTGCTCAAATACCCGATCAACAACATCCGGTCTGTCCGCTACGCTAACATCCGGAAACTGTTCCATAAACTCTAATATTTCTGGCCATCTGACATTGCATGTAAATGTAATGAAGAAGGAAGGGTTATTATGAACCCGGCAAATGGCGAGAGCATCGAGATAGTGACTATACATATAACGCGGACTACCAACAAACGATGCAGGAAGAATGGTTCGCATTTCTACGTCTGCGCCATTTTGATCACCTCGAGCAATGGCATCATACAAACCTGAGAGATAATCGTTTCTGATGTCGTCTTGATGGTCCCGAATAAAATCCAACCGATACTGTTCAATACTACATTAGGCGGTAACAACATACTGCTGAAACAACCGCCCAGCCCTTGTTAACAAAGTATATTGCTGAAATCGTTCATGAAGTTGATACGCATAGTACATCTTCATAGACATCTTTTTATCCTCATCAACTGTCTGAGTATTAACATCCCATAATCGTAAACCAATATGGAAACCATCTTCCCCAAAAACAAAGAGCAGCGGAAATTGGAATGACATGTAGCATGGATGCAGTTTGCTCACCCTTTCCGGATCCCCAGCCTTCTTCCGAATAATGATGTCGTATTCGGTTCCCGTATCGGGCCCTACTTCATAAACGATGGCACCTATAGAATCCCCAGCCGGTAGCTCATGCTGCCGCGACCCCATCACTGCAAACAATCTAATTTTGAAGTCAGGAACATTACCAGCAGCTATCATGTCCCTTGCGGTTCTGAATATCCTAACCAATTCATTGTTATCATCTAGCAAACGAATCAGATTTTCTACAATGTCCGGACGCAATGTTCTGCCGCCACTGTCAAAATGCTGCAGCCGATTGTTGACCTCGCTTTGTGTATCGAATATATACAACTGCAGAAAACACGAATTATTGTCATCGGCCGGACAAAGGCCACCAATCCGATGATAAATATGTCCTGAGATTTTGAAGACGTAAGGGCCGTGGCCTCTGTTAATCGAGTCATCCACGTCTGCTCCCAGAGAAGTCATAGCAAACATCGAATTCTAAGCTCTTATATTTTCCATAAAATGTGCATCCGTTAACAGCTGCCTTATATAAAGCGGGTATTGAGGCTGGTGACGTAACCGGACCCTACCACCCATATAACAGCGATGGTATTCTGGAGATCGAACACTTCCATGCTTAATTCTCTCTTCAAGCCAAACAATGCTTTGCAATGACGGCAAGCCCGATCACACCGACCCATCGATACGTATGCAACCGGCGCCCCTACATAGGACACAACAAAGAGAAAATATGTTAAGGAAACGTCAATTGCGAAACATTCGAAACGGAATAAAGACACCAAATAGAAAGGACAACGAACGCACCCCTGTTATTCTCCATGGAAGTTCCCAACCGCCTCATTGCTCATGTTTGTCT
Source organism: Orobanche coerulescens (assembly GCA_033398695.1). Taxonomy (NCBI): domain Eukaryota; kingdom Viridiplantae; phylum Streptophyta; class Magnoliopsida; order Lamiales; family Orobanchaceae; genus Orobanche; species Orobanche coerulescens. The sequence goes on along the minus strand of CM065812.1, from coordinate 152,833,511 downwards.
CGGGTTCAGGACATGATGGCGAGCTGTAAGGAAAAATAGGGTCAAAGAAATACGATAATGCATATTCACCAATAACGGCGAAGCCTAAATACACAGGAATACGTAAATCCAAAAAAAAGCCATTACGCTGAATTGCTGCTGTAGATAAGAATGGATCTGCAGAAGCCGCCGATCCACCGCTCGACGGACCAGGTAAATTATATGTCAGAATAGGCCGCTTCAAGATGACAACAGAAGCGAGAGACACCGGCCCGGGAACATGGGGTTGGCCTGCGAAAACAACAGTATAAGATAAGCCATGAACAATTAAGGAAAAAGAGAAAGACACTGATTACAAAGAAAGAAAGTGCGTACGTCCGCGTGTAAGTGATGTACCAACATGAGCAATAGTCGGCGTAGATAAGTACCCAAAATCATTAGGCGTTTCTACCCAAGAAGAAAATATGAGCGTGAGGCAAGTTAAACAACCCACAACTACAGACCAGCAGCATAAACAATCCAAGCGTAAACATAAACCAAGTAAACATGATTAACAGTACGAATAAAAGAACCCGAACCTGGAGGCGCAACATCACCTGCAGGCGCACCGTAAGCGGACGAAAGTGAACCGCCACGAACAGAGGATCCGGCAACAGCGGGAGTCTGACACATATTTCCTTTGATAAGTTGTAACTCTGCAGAAAAGAAAGTAGACAGAAAGAGTGTGAAAACCGAAATCACAGATAGAAAACAACGTATAAACAAAAAATAAAGATTACCATAGGAACCATCGAACGGTATCTCATATAGTTTCCTTTTTCCTTTGCCAAGTACATCGCTAGATTCCGAGAATCCCTGATAACAGGTATCTCGAACACTGTACGCCGAGCATGGCTCGCTAATAGTTATGCCAGTGGATGATCTCGTAGCGGTAGCCAGCTGAGGTAAGGTTTGAACATAAGGAATCGAAACATCTATATCCATAGAAACACCAAGCCGTTGACCATTATCATAATTCGGAAGACCACTTATGGATGTAGAAAACACGGGCGACATATGAGGAGCCACATCAGCAGGGCGATGATTACGAACAGAAGGTGATCCAACATCAGTGGCAGCACCAACAGACTGGCCATTCCAAAAAATTTCGTGCTGACCACTTTCATTAACACATTGATTGTCGTTACAATTAAAAAAACTGATCGTGTTCGTCGCACTCTGACACAACGGAGCATTATTTAAATGATCATAAGAATGGAGATCAACCGAAGCCGCGGTCAGATGAAGATCAGAAATAATAGAACAATCATCTAAATATTAAAATAAGCAAGCATCAAAAGCCAACCAAATAACAAATAAAGAAGCACACAACAATTTCTAGAAACACAAACATCCAAAAACACAACACACATAATTGAGAATTATTATATAGACATAGATATACAAATGGAAAAGTACTTGGCCCGAAAAAGAAGCAGCAGACCTTACAAGTATCAGAGAGCAAACAAATAAGAAATAAAGCAACGCAGAACATCCTACTGGCGAAGACGGAAGTATACTTAATACGAAAACCCCACTTCCTGACCAACTCTACCTTCGTCAAAGCAGTATAAGAAGACTAACTCAGTTAAAGAAACCTCAGTCGGGAATCGACGTCGTCGGAGGCAACCCCGATTGACAATTCTCAAGAGAACACAACGTCGTCTGTCTATGCAACCTTTCCCCGTCCTCCAATCCGATCGAAGGAGCAACCTAATGGTAGTGTCGATTAACGGAGAGGAAAAGAAAAAAAGCGAGGAAGATAAATATGACCGCAGAAAAAAAAAGGAAAGAAACGACACCACAATAAACCGCCAAACCGGAGGGAGAAAAAAAAAGGAAGGAAACGACATAAAGGGCGTCGTTTAATGACGCCCTATTATATATATAGTAATTTTATTGTACACAAGGCTCAAATAAATTTATCTACAAAATAGATTAGTATTATATTAAAAAGATAATTTAAACGACTATGACTAAATGTCCGTTTGCCTATAAATTCTCGTACAATAAATTGTTTTTTATGTTCCCCTATTTGAGTCTGCCCCCCTATATATAATATATATCGATATTAGTAGTGGGTGGGGGTAAACAAGGAAAGTAAACTTCCATAACCGCATTTGGCATTCCATTTTCATTCTTCTTTGAGGTCAACCCTAAACACACACAAATCTCACATTTCCAATCTTTCCGATCATTCATACTACACTTTCCTGTTCCCTCAATTCAACTCCGAATATATTCATACATACATGTATACATATATAAATGCACGTATACATGTACATCGCATTCGTACACGCCAGCATTGTTAACTGAAGAGTTGTGAGGATCTGAAAAAAAAAACTGAAATTCACGTTTCAAACCTCAACGGGGTGCGTTTTTAATTGCTCAATACGTGTTTATTTTATTTTTTCATTCAGTGATGTGAGCTTGAATTGTGCGTTATTTTCTGGTTGGATTCTTCTACTTAGATCTGCGATTTGGTGAGTAATTAATGTGGATTTGGGGAATTTAATGCGATCTGGGAAAATTGGAGGTTTTGGGATGTTAGATCTGATGGTGATTGAGTTTTAATGATGTTGGATTTTGGAAATTAGATGTGGTTCTGTGTTTTAGATATGCTAATTTTGGTACTTGTGTTGAAGTTAGGTTTTAGTGTCTTGTGTTGGTCTGTGAATCAATATTGTACTTCATTGTTGGTTTAAAATATCAGGCAGGGATGTTTTTTCTCCATAAATATCTGTGAACTGAAGATCGAAAATGTGTTGTTTCAGAAATTGTTGTCAGATTGTTCTAGGAAATGCAGTCGGCTGATTTTGTTGAAATGATAACCTCGATAAGTTAATACTCGATAAATTAATAACCATTAAATAATATTTTTTATCAGTCCCGACATAAAGGAATCAATGTTAACTTTACCTCAATTGTTTAATAATCTTGATTAATTAATATTTTTTTTCTGATCCGGACCTTATTTATTAATCTCAGATCCTACTTATTATAGTACTTTGTATATCCACAACATCAAATTTGTAATAAATAGTCTGCACTGGAACGGCCATGAGTGACTGGTTCTTTTCTGCTGTAGAAGGTCTAATCTTCATTACTCATGACTTTTTATTTTTTGTTTATTTGATCAAATGTACTACTCATTTTAAACCATATATTCTCACTTAGTTTATTTATTAAGTTTCTTTTTGTCCAATAAGCTAATATCCTTAATTATATAACAAAAATATATTTTAAGAAATATTCATATAAATTTTAATTAGATATTAATGTTTTTTTTTTTTTTTAAAGTGGACTCTTCAAGTGGGATAGAGGGAGTACAATTTATGTTTAAATGCCTTTTCGAGTTAAATTTTTGCATTTGTGATTAATTCAGCAAATGGAAGTTATGAAACATTTACTACTTGGCCTGCTTTTTCTAACTAAAATGAGTCTTGTGCAGGAAATTTAATGGGAAAATATCTTGGATTGAATGTGGTGGTGATGATTCAATTGTAGCTTTATGGTCCCATCAGGGTAATTATTCACCTCTTGGACAGTTAAAACAGGAACTAGGAAAAAAGCAAAATGCCACCATCTAGCAAAGCTGACAAGAAGGCTGCAGTGGATGCGGCTGCATGGATGTTCAATGTAGTCACTTCAGTTGGGATAATTATTGTGAATAAGGCCTTAATGGCTACTTATGGCTTCAGCTTTGGTAAATATCATTTGCGCCTTTGAACAAAATCTACATGCACGACTTTTGAGATAACATGTACAATTACTTGGTTATAAAAATTGAATACCGTTAAGATATTGTGAAAGAAGTGTGAACTAAAAAATATTGCGTACATTGCCCGGCACTCTTTGGATTAGATAGGGAAGAATGTTCTACTAATATACTGAATGACGGAACAATATCCTTTGTTTCCCCCAGATATAATCTTTTCCAGTTCTAAAAAAGTTATAAATACACTTCATACTTCAAAGCTAATGAAATTATTCTAAAAATATTTAAGAAAAGACCTCATATTGCACTTCTAAATTTCCAAATCTTTTGCTTTAACTTTTCTTTGTACACATTTTTAGTTTTTTCACTTGGTTCAAACCGTGCAGCTACAACATTAACTGGTTTGCATTTTGCTACCACAACCTTGATGACGGTTGTTCTGAGGTGGCTGGGTTACATTCAACCTTCTCATCTACCTCTCGCGGAGCTTCTACGATTCGTTTTATTTGCAAATTTCTCTATAGTTGGGATGAATGTCAGCCTAATGTGGAATTCAGTGGGATTCTACCAGGTAATAATCAATCTGTTCATCTATTTTTTGTATAGAAAGAAGTTAGGAGAGATTGTGTTTGGCAATCTCTTTCAGTACAGTACTGAATGGTTATATTATGTCTTGCATACTATCAGATTGCAAAACTGACTATGATACCCGTATCCTGCTTATTGGAAGTCGTGTTTGACAAGATCCGATATTCTCGAGACACAAAGCTTAGCATCTTAATAGTGCTCCTTGGTGTTGCTGTCTGCACAGTTACTGATGTGAGTGTTAATGCCAAGGGCTTCATTGCTGCTCTTATTGCAGTTTGGAGTACATCACTGCAACAGTATGTAAGTTCTGCTTGATCTTTTGGCCTGTTGCGTTATGAGAAATCCATATATGGGCTCCAGCTCGATCATATTAAGCTACAACTACTTGGTAATCAAAGTTTGTCTATATCTACTTCAGTAAAGTTCAAAGTTCTTCAGCCTCAAAAAATAAATTGAGTTCTTTTTTATATGGAGATTTCTCAGTGCTGTAAATTGCTTCTGGCAGAGTGCTTGTGATTGTATGGATCTAATCTTTTTTGTCTGCAATCTTTGTGGAAAATTACATTATAGTGGACTTGCACTTGCAGTATGTTCATTTCCTCCAGAGAAAGTATTCACTTACTTCATTCAATCTACTGGGTCACACTGCACCAGCCCAGGCAGTGTCATTATTGTTGCTAGGCCCATTTTTGGATTATTGGTTGACAAATAAGAGAATCGACGCCTATGAATTTCATCTACCATCAGTAGTAAGTGCTTACTTAAGTTATGTTATATATGCTGTATAATTATAGTCAATTGTCTATGGTCATGTTATCATATATTTTAACATCCAAGTCTATAGTGTAGTATCTGCTAATTCTTCAGCTTAGAAGGTAAAAAATATTGAGTCTGAGCAATGTAAAACTACTGACTAACTCGACTGTACTGGGATTTGCTTTGCATATCCAACTGTCCATACACTTTATCCATTTGACTCGGAATTAAGGATAAAAAGAAGTCTCTTCGATAAGTAAATTTTTCCATATGAATGTTATGAAAGGTCAAGTCACTTTGAAATGTTTCTCGGTGCTAAGATACAGAATGTGGCAGAATGTCCATAAATTTCCTGATTATAAGTTATAAAACAGTAAATATTATCAATTCGCTTTACTGTTGAGTCCAACTTGAAGCTGATTATACTGCCAAATTTTCCTCTAGTGTGATTTGATGCTTTATGATGATGTCCTTCCTGCTACGGCTAGTTAACTTTTGGAGTTGCTCAAGTGAAAGATGACAAATCTGACTCTGAAATACTAGATGTCTGCTGATCAGGACCTTCCAGTTTTGCGCATGCTAATATACTCTTAGTTGTATTTTTCAAGTTTCCCTTAACCACAATAGTGGACTTGAGCAGTGAATCTTTTATTGTGATTTTGCTCGTTCAGTCCTTCATTTTTTTTTTAATAGTCATGGTGAAGTGGAGGGAAGAGGATTATAATAACCAACAGTGTTCTAAAAAGCGGCCTAGGCGGCCGCCTAGGCGCCGCCTAGGCGCTAGAAGGTGGCCCTCCGCCCCGACTACCCCCTAGGCGGTTCTGCTAGGCGGCTCGGCGGGTCCTAGGCGGGCTAGGCGGGTCCTAGGTGGGCTAGGCGGGTACTAGGCGGGCTAGGCGGGTCCTAGGTTTCCTTTTCTGTCCATATTTTTTTTCCATCTGTCCAGATTTTTTTTCCTTTTCTATTTTATTTTTTAACGTTTTGTCCAAAAACGTGTTTTCTTCGCTGGACAATCATGGATTGTTGAATGTGATGATGATGAAGTTGAGCCTGGTTCGGATCTTACTTGGGAGATGGTTTGGGAAGCAACCGGAGCGGATGAAATGCTAGAGCCTAGAAAAAGTGCTAGAAACATCGTAACAAGAGAGCTCCATGAAGAAGACTTTGTGTCGGATGATGACTCGGAAGAGGAGGAAAATGATGAAGAGTATGACTATGGGTCCGATGGAGAACATATATTAGAGGAAGGATATGGAGATGAGGAAGACATGGAAATTTGACTTTAATTTGTGACTTTTGCTTTTTGAATGTTTTTTCTTCAAGACTATTGGAATGTTTTTTTCCAAGACTATTTTTGAAAAGAATATTATTATGCATTTTGTATGCATATATAAAACTAAATAAAATATAAAATATATAAAAAAACCGCCTAGCGCCTAGCCGCCTAGGCGCCGCCTGCAAGGCCTAGGCGCTAGAAGGTCCTCGTCCGCCCGCCTACCGCCTAGCGCCTTTTAGAACATTGATAACCAAAGAAGTTGAAAGATACAGAGAACCCTGAATCAACACTCATACAAAGGGTGAATAATGGTACAACTTGTGAGCTATAATGCTCATGGTACGTTGAATCATTCAACATATTAACGCTACTTTATCTTCCTTCAAGATTGAATTCACTAAGGATTACAAGTAACTAATCGTCCTCTTTTGCTATTCTATGGATTGGGTGTGAAATAACAGCTAGATAAAGTAAGTTTAGAGTATGGAGAAATGAAGAAGATTGATAAAAGTTGTGTAGGTGTTGTAGAGTGAAACCTATACGAGGATCAATGACATATATTCTCTTGATTTCCTATTATATACCTAAATTTATTTAGATGAGAAACCCTTGTGTATTACATTCGTTTAAATTTAGCATTAGTTATTTCTTTGCCTCTATACCCCCTTCGTCCCACTTGAAGTGGGTACTTTCAGAACATGATTTTGTCCCAATAGAAGAGTATACTTCCAGAATACAATTTTAATATTTTTGTGAATTACAATATTAGTTGATTGAAAAAAAAAAAGTGGAAATAGATGGTTTGAAACGAGTTGTACTTTTGTTGAAAAGACTGAAATTAAAAAGTTGTACCTTAACCAAGGTTCCCTCTTTAAGTTGGACAGAGGAAGTGAGTATTATTTTTCAAAAAATTGCAGAAGGCCGGACATAATCACCTTTATCTTTGACTCTGCAGGTGTTCATGATCCTATCATGCACTATTGCAGTGGGGACAAATCTCAGCCAGTTCATCTGCATAGGCAGATTCACTGCTGTCTCGTTCCAAGTACTCGGCCACATGAAGACTATCCTTGTATTGATCCTCGGATTCTTGTTTTTCGGAAAAGAGGGTCTTAATTCACAAGTAGTTGTCGGTATGGTCATTGCCGTTATCGGGATGGTCTGGTACGGCAATGCCTCGTCAAAACCTGGAGGGAAAGAAAGGCGCAGTTATTCAATCCCCAGAAGCATTCAGCAAAAACATGGAGGGTTATCAGAATCTTCTGAAGTTGATGAGAAGGTATAAGACTTCCTATTATTGGAAGGTTCTTTTTTTTTTTCTTGTTAGCATACAAAGGGATTAGCTGTATTTTGGATTCTTTATCTGACTCTATAGTACAATGCAATTCCTGAAATTAAATTAATTTTGTAATTTTCATACATATACTATATATTTATAGTACTTGATGGCGACGGACACCTGATAGAAGGATTCGAATAATTTTGATTGATCAGGTTTTTTGGCCCCTTCGATCATAATTTGTAACGACATTGATATTTCGGTTGTTTCTTGCTCATAATTTATAGTGTTGGAAGTTATACTTTGGCAGTTCACTGTGATCAGCCTGTTATGTTCTGGATAACATTTTAACGAAAATACAATTTATTCGAACCATTTATTTTCATTCATGTTTTTATTTTTATTTCATTCAACCAATATGGTAGCTTATACAACAATTTTTTTTTTTAAACTTAAGGAATATTGTATATATTTTAATTAGATAATAAAATTTTATTTTAGAAGTAGACCAGTGAAAATCATATTTTGAAAGTAGTTTATTTAAATGGAAAAGAGAAGGATTATTTTCCACAAATGACGTAGAAAGTTGATGCAACTTTCTGCATCGGAACTACAGATAAATGAAAACCTACGGGCAGGACCCAAATTCACGGGTCGGGTTGGGCCATTCGTAAAAATTCTAGTTTTGGGTCTTTGTTTTTTGGTCTAAAAAAATGGGTCTTTTTGGTCCGGCTCAAAAATCAGCTGTTCATTGCTGGCCCAACCCGCGGATGCCTAGCCCGGCCCATAGGCTTATCTTTTTTTTTTTCTAATTTTTTTAATATTTTTAAATATTTTTAATATGATTTCAAATTTAATTAAGTAAATCAACACAGTAAAGTCATAAATCGAAATGAACTTAAATAATAATAAATCAAATATTTAGCATACATATTTATATCATTTTAATTTAGGCTAATAATATTTTTTTCTTTTGCTATCCTAATATATAAAATGTAGTTTTAATATTAAAATTCCATAATAATATTGTAACTCTATTAAAAATCTTAGAATTATTTTTATATATGGAAAACGGGTGAGAAATTGAAGATTGTGAATGAGGATTATTTTAATATTTTTTGAAAAAACAGATAAGAAACTGTTATAATATACTATGAAAATGACATTTCAATTACCCATTCATTTTTATATAGTGTGAATGACTATTATACCCGTGATGTAATTATGTAATTACGATTGTGCCATCTGAAGTTTTCCTATAAATAGGACTTCAGTTATTAATGAAAAACACACTTGAGAATCATTCCCTATCCTCTCTCTAAATTCTCTCTCTATAATATTTCGATTTCATAACACGTTATCAGCACGATGCTCTAACCAAATGTAACACCCCCAATCCGCTCAGGGACATTACACGCCGTAGAATCTTTCCTCAAGGATCTATCAGGCTGGTAACAACAAACGAACAACTCGACAATGCCTTTAAGGCTAAAAAGACTCAGTAGACCGATTTGGCCTTTCAATAAAAACATACAACTCAATACATGCCCACGCAGGGGTCGAATACAAAATGCTCTCGTACAACGGGGTAATTATACTGCAGCGGAAATAAAATACAACTGAACCAATACAACAACGTACGGTTCCTCATGTGATTAGTATCGATCATCTTTCATCATCCTTTGTGCCGACCATATGTTATGCTCCCAAAACCTGAATGCAAAAACAGACATCCACCCCCCGAATACTTGGGGGTTAGCAAAACTCCACTGTTTTGCTAGTGCAAGAACAAAGTGCAAAATACGAGTTATACAATTCACATTCCACGAATAACAATAACCAGGAATCCTCAAAAAGCCAAACGTAACGAAAAGTACTTCCCGAGGCAAGTGTTTGGGAAAAACATTCCAAAACCGAAAGATCACCAATCAGGGGAAACAATTTATAAAACAGTTTAAAATACCATCGAGAGTTTTAATAGAAAATAAATTTAGGATTACCGAATCCTTCTCTTTCCAAAATCAACAGGGGTCACAGCCCAAAGGTTTTGTTTTCACAAACGAAACCAACGACAATACTCAAGGTTAAAACCCACGTCACGCGTCCTCGACGGACATAAAATACACACGCACTCGTGAAGTTTTACTCGTGAATCCAGGACTATACCATTGGACTCCCTCCGTGGCCCCATCGAACCCTACCGAGGTGAGCAAACACATTCACAAAACATACACGCAAAGGCATCGCCTAGGACCGGGACGAAGCCACAAATCCCACCCGAGGCCTCTAAGGACCCTCCCGAGCTGGCTAGCGAAACAAACTCAAACCACCCACCCATAAGTTATCTTGACATCGTACTCGCAAGTACCGATTCTCGGAGCCCTCTCCAGACCTACCCGATTAGATAACCTTATGGTCAAATCATACACACTGGCTGTACTCAAGTACACGCTGCCGGAGGCCTCACAGGTCCCTACCCGGTCAAACATCAATCGAACATACCCACAAGTTATCGTGACATCGCACTAGCAAGTGACGATTCTCGGAGCCCTCTCCAGACCTACCCGAATTGATAACCTTGTGGTCAAATCATCAATGCATCGAGTTCACAACAACAAGGGTTTCACATTTGCCACAATCACAAACACATCAAATCATGAGTTAATGCAACCAACACTTAACAAAACACCACGTCAAACCATAACGCACTGAAAAGAGATAATATGTGTATATATATATTATCAAAGCATTACAACAACAACGACAACAAGCAAATTCATAGGGTTCACTTAATCATTCACGGGGCACAATATTCACAAAACACACGTGTTTTGAAAGTGAGCCCTTAACGAGGCTAAACCGAATCTTTTGAAAGTTCAAATCAAACGATCAAACAAACACATAGAGACGATCACTAATTATCATATTCACAAAACAAGAATTGCATGGACAAGGTACTTGCCTCGAAATCGGCACGCAAGTATTCCGACGAGCACGGCTCAACCGGGAAGCTTCGGAACGCCCGCTGCTATCGAAAAGGAAGACGACAACGAACGGAAGGGTTCAACACAGTTTCTTCACAAGAAACTCGACCCTAACATCATATAATTAATAAATCAACGATCATACGAGGAAGAATAATCGTAGAAGGTCCGAAAACCCCTCTATGACATTCTACCGGACACCTTCAAGGCGTCGATCAAGAACTCGACCAAAACATCGAATCGATACGATCCAACCATGGAATAACAATGGAAATGATATAATATATCTAAATAATCATCAATCCATCACAATCCTAAGTTAAATCGGATTAAACGGATGAAAACAACCAAAACACCCAAATTCCCCAAAACTAGATTTCTAGAAAATCTGACCTGATTCGCTCGATCAAAGGATGTTATATGATGGATGATTGATGATATGAACTCCAAGACTTCATGGATTAATTGTCCAACAACATGAATCCATGATCAACACACCTCCAGCCGCGGAAGGGAAGAAAACGAGTGAGGGAAATGATGAAAAACCCGTCTGCAGGGCCTTAAATAGGCTGCCTGCCGGCCGCCTTACGTACGTAATCGGCCATGGCTTACGGCCGTAACCGGCCTGGCCGAGCCTACTGCCCAAAAATGCCGGCAGCGTTACGTACGTAACCGGCCAAGGCTTACGCACGTAACCGACCTTACGTACGTAACTGTCGAGCCCTTCCGGCCGTAACTGTCGGGCCCTTCCGGCCGTAACTCGGCCAGGGCTGGCCTGGGCCCAACCTGCCCGGCCATGACTTGGCCGGGGCCAACTCCGACGGCCCGGACGACCCCGAAACCCGAACCTGAATACGAATCGAAAATACAATTACGAAGTACTTGCAAAGACGAATTCGAGCACTAAGAGAACACACGATTCCGACCACCCGAAGGCTCAAAATTCGACAACGGAAAGTAATTACCCCAAACTTTGGGAAATTACGAAAATGGCCCAAAACGTCCGAAATACACGATACACGATCGAAACACCAAACCAAGGCTCGCAACCTGAATAATAACATTAAATGAACTTACGAAAAACTCGAAACAACAGTTTCTGATGAGATTCGCAAGAATCGAACTCAAGTGCGGAAAACCCGCTTAAGAACACGGAACTCAACAAAACGATATCGAAACGAACTCGGACGTCAAAAAGTGCAGAATTAAATACTCTCAAAATGACGAAACAGTCATGAGAGAGTCTTCAAAACGGACTCCCGCCGAAAAAAAGAGAATTACCGAAATCCAAAATTGCGGATATTACATTCTACCCTCCTTAAAAGAAGTTTCGTTCCGGAACTTAAATCAAGTAGGGAGAAGCAATATACCGCCAGGAAAACTCAACGAGATACACAAGAAATGCGTAACCTACGCTTAACGGCGAAACGTTACAAGCAACGCAAAGGAACAAACGGCGTGAAAACACGCTCCCCGACGACCAACACAACGCCACCAGTAGAGACATAATAAAACCAACAAGTGACAAGCGTCATCAAACAGATAATACAATCCAGTTGATTATCTGAACTATCACAAAACACAAAGCACCTGTTACAAGGAACACGCACAGTCGAGAAAACAGAAAATAAACACAAAACGATCCACAAGGACAATCACAAACAATTCAGACTACGCCGAAATCCTCAAAAAGCATACTAGGCATCTCTGTGCCCTTTCGGAGCAGAGACGCAGCCTCGATCCCCAAAATCTCTCAGCTACTGTCTCGCAATGCACGGCTCAGTGACCCACCTGGCCACACTCGAAACAACTGACTAATAGTGAACGACAATTCTTCGCGGTACGAGATCAGGCAACAACAGTCAGACAACCCCGATCGAACAACAACGATCGAACAACAACGACCGAACAACAACGATCGAATAACAACGATCAAATAACAATGATCGGACAACAACGATCAAATAACAATGATGGAACAACAACGATCAAAAAGCAATGATCGAGTAACAACGATCAAACAACAATGATCGAATGACAACGGTCGAACAATGACTCTGAAGTTCACACTTCAACTCAAGACATCTAAAGAATTAGTAGAACCAAAAGATGTTACTTCCGAACAAGGTTCACAAGAATCGAACCGAACTCGGAAAAGTCACAGTGGTAACCAGATCGACCCAAAACAAGATCACGACTCGTTCGAATGATGAAACTGAAATACAGAACAAGTTCAGAAAGTATCAACGAACACGAGCGAGTCGATAGACCTGAGAAAGAGGAAATGCATAAGTCCAAAAACAATACGGGTATTACATTCGACCTCTTATAAAGGAAGGTCGTCCCCGCAACTCACAGTAACGGAAACAAGGCAACAACACAAAAGCAGTCGACGGAAACATTTCCCATGGGCCTCTTAGAGCCGATCCTGATATCTATACTGAAGTTCGTGCCGCGAAAGACTCGGAACCCAACTCGCAAAACTGGATCCTGTGTCTCTCGGGTCCACACTTGAAACGTGTTACTGACGAGAAGGGCAATTGGAATGTGCATTCCCCCGACACACCACGGTTGAAACACCTCGGCTCGGCATACCGAATATACAAATGCTAGATACAATGGGACATAACATCACAATGCAACAAACCAGAGATGCCAACTTGGCATAACATATCAACACATACTAAAATCACAACAACCACGGCATCGTTCGACGATTACAACGGCCCGAATGATAACCAGCACACAATCACAAACATCATGAAACAATCACCCATGTACATAAACGTACAAACCCAAGCTTTAATAGCTCACACTCGTGCGACAACACGCAAATCACCACAAGGCGACAACCAGTGAATACCCGTTCACACCTCTTACAGAGGGCTAGTACAACAAATACGTGGCAATGCCTCAACGTTCATGCCACTAATTCGATTATAGTCAGGAGCTAACATCATAACGACAATGCGAACATCATACATACATTCCCACACCGCAAATGGGAATTGATAGGTTTTTAAAAATGAAAATCACCTTTTGAAAATAATTTTGGAAACACCGGTTGATCTTGAGTATCACCTTTCAAAAAAGTACAAACATGAAACATCGTTATCGAGACTTTGGAAAACCATTTCGCATTCGATAAAAATGAGGACACTTTCTTTTTGTGAAAAACTTTCGGAAATATTCGACCCTCGGGCCTAAGCAAAAGCGTTTCTAAATCATTGAAAATATCTCAAAATATTTTGGTCCTCGAGGTATAAGGATTTTGAAACATATTGTGACACCTTGGAAGTACCGCGAGAAAATAATTCATTTTAAAAGTACGTCTCAAAATTTATTTTCTAAGATACTCAAGGTTTTCAAAAATAATTCAATGGGCTAGAATGCCCAAAAATGCTCATGTAACAATATTCGTTTAAACATATTATAATATACGCATCAAATCATACAAAATCAAGACAATTCATGTCTTTTACCGGAAAACAGACAGTCACATCGCAGTTCAAACTTGCTTAGGACCGGGGCTAAACCACTGGTCCATCCGAAGCCCCTACGGACTGAGTAAATCGCACCCACAAACATTTCCAAACCATATTGAGCACAAGATTTCACGAAAACACTTGCAAACAAACACATCAGTTTGAAATATGCACGCAGCGGACGAAACCAACAGTTAAGAATACATAACCAGCGACATTCCTCATTTAAACAAAATATGAGAGTTAAATAACCACGTATCACGAAATCAAAATCCATAGGAGGATTCCGTCACTTAACACATAATCATACTAGTAACTCGCATCAGACGAGGCACAATCACAAATAAGGGAGACTTACATCCACATGTCGCACGAAGATGATGATCGCCCCACGATACAAATCACGACCAACCAACTCAGACGACGCGTCGCGACACGACTCAGTCAGACCAAATTCGACGAGACAAAAATCAACAGACACCACTAAACCCGACAGCCTAGGTTTCCACAACCTAATCTCTGATACCATTTATGTAACACCCCCAATACGCTCAGGGATATTACACGCCGTAGAACCTTTCCTCAAGGATCTACCAGGCTGGTAACAACAAACGAACAACTCGACAATGCCTTTAAGGCTAAAAAGACTCAGTAGACCAATTTGGCCTTTCCATAAAAACATACAACTCAATACATGCCCACGCAGGGGTCGAATACAAAATGCTCCCGTATAATGGGGTAATTATACTGCAGCGGAAATAAAATACAACTGAACCAATACAACAATGTACGGTTCCTCATGTGATTAGTATCGATCATCTTTCATCATCCTTCGTGCCGACCCTATGTTATGCTCCCAAAACCTGAATGCAAAAACAGACATCCACCCCCCGAATACTCGGGGGTTAGCAAAACTCCACTGTTTTGCTAGTGCAAGAACAAAGTGCAAAATACGAGTCATACAATTCACATTCCACGAATAACAATAACCAGGAATCCTCAAAAAGCCAAACGTAACTAAAAGTACTTCCTGAGGCAAGAGTTTGGGAAAAACATTCCAAAACCGAAAGATAACCAATTAGGGGAAACAATTTATAAAATAGTTTAAAATGCCATCGAGAGTTTTAATAGAAAACAAATTTAGGATTAATGAATCCTTCTCTTTCTAAAATCAAGAGGGGTCACAGCCCAAAGGTTTTGTTTTCACAAATGAAACCAACAACAATACTCAAGGTCAAAATCCACATCACGCGCCCTCGACGGACATAAAATACACACGCACTCGTGAAATTTTACTCGTGAATCCAGGGCTATACCATTGGACTCCCTCCGTGGCCCCGTCGAACCCTCCTGAGGTGAGCAAACACATTCACAAAACATACACGCACAGGCATCGCCTAGGACCGGGACGAAGCCACAAATCCCACCCGAGGCCTCTAAGGACCCTCCCGAGCTGGCTAGCGAAACAAACTCAAACCACCCACCCATAAGTTATCTTGACATCGTACTCGCAAGTACCGATTCTCAGAGCCCTCTCCAGACCTACACGATTAGATAACCTTATGGTCAAATCATACACACTGGCTGTACTCGCAAGTACACACCGCCGGAGGCCTCACAGGTCCCTACCCGGTCAAACATCAATCGAACATACCCACAAGTTATCGTGACATCGCACTCGCAAGTGACAACGAGGCTAAACTGAATCTTTTGAAAGTTCAAATCAAACGATCAAACAAACACATAGAGACGATAACTAATTATCATATTCACAAAACAAGAATTGCATGGACAAAGTACTTGCCTCGATATCGGCACACAAGTATTCCGACGAACACGGCTCAACCGGGAAGCTTCGGAATGCCCGATGCTATCGAAAAGGAAGACGACAACGAACGGAAGGGTTCAACACGGTTTCATCGCAAGAAACTCGACCCTAATGTCATTAAATTAATAAATCAACGATCATACGAGGAAGAATAATCGTAGAACGTCCGAAAACCCCTCTATGACTCTACCGGACACCTTCAAGGCGTCGATCAAGAACTCGACCAAAACAACGAATCGATACGATCCAACTATGGAATAACAAGGGAAATGATATAATACATCTAAATAATCATCAATCCATCACAATCCTAAGTTAAATCGGATTAAACCGATGAAAACAACCAAAACACCCAAATTCCCCAAAACTAGATTTCTAGAAAATCTGACCTGATTCGCTCGATCAAAGGATATTATAGGATGTATGATTGATGATATGAACTCCAAGACTTCATGGATTAATTGTCCAACAACATGGCTCCATGATCAACACACTACTAGCCGCGGAAGGGAAGAAAACGAGTGAGGAAAATGATGAAAAACCCGTCTGCAGGGCCTTAAATAGGGTGCCTACCGGCTGCCTTACGTACGTAATCGGCCATGGCTTACGGCCGTAACCGGCCATGGCCGAGCCTACTGCCCAAAAATGCCGGCAGTGTTACGTACGTAACCGGCCAAGGCTTACGCACGTAACGGCCTTACGTACGTAACTGTCGGGCCCCTCCGGCCGTGACTCGGCCAGGACTGGCCTGGGCCCAACCTGCCCGGCCATGACTCGGCCGGGGCCAACTCCGACGGCCCGGACGACCCCGAAACCCGAACCTGAATACGAATCGAAAATACAATTATGAAGTACTCGCAAAGACGAATTCGAGCACTAAGAGAACACACGATTCCGACCACCCGAAGGCTCAAAATTCGACAACGGAAAGTAATTACCCCAAACTTTGGGAAATTACGAAAATGGCCCAAAACGTCCGAAATACACGATACACGATCCAAACACCAAACCAAGGCTCGCAACATGAATAATAACATTAAATGAACTTATGAGAAACTCGAAACAACAGTTTCGGACGAGATTCACAAGAATCGAACTCAAGTGCGGAAAACCCGCTTAAGAACACGGAACTCAACAAAACGATATCGAAACGAACTCGAACGTCAAAAAGTTCAGAATTAAATACTTTCAAAATGACGAAACGGTCATGAGAGAGTCGTCAAAACGGACTCCCGCCGAAAAAAAAGAATTACCGAAATCCGAAATTGCGGATATTACACCAAATGAGTAATATGATGAAAGTATGCTCTACAGTTGCATCGTATGGATGACCCTCTGTATCATAAATCTAATTATTACAGCTACACATTTGGTTTCCCTATTGAAAATCCAGATATAATTTTAGAAAAAAAAATTGCCAATCTGCACCAAACGAGCGGTAGCAGCGGCAGTAGATCGCCATTACAAAGTTCACGCCGGGAAAGTTGGAAGCTCGGTTTCCGGAGATGAATTCATTGAGGTATCAGTGCAGATTGGAGGATCGATCTGGGCCAACTACAACAGATTCGAGGAGCGAGCAACAATAGTTTGAGTTATATGTGGAGATCCGATCCGGATCAACGTTGACCGGCTGTGGCGACCTATTTGCTTACGCAAGCAAACCTTGATGCGCCAATGAAGTGTAATACCCATATTTTTCGCTTTCGTTTTATTCGACTTTATCGACTCGTTTGCGTTCGTCGATATTTTCTGGACTTTTTCTACTCTTCACTTTTGTTGTTTGAACAAGTTGCGGTGTTGTTCTGAGTTAATTCAATTGTCATTGTGACTTTTTCTGAATTCGGTTCCGCTCTTGTGAATTTTATATGAATTCATATCTTGTCGTTTTCACCGGATCGTATATATTGTATTGAGTCGAGCTGTGAACTATGGGGATGCTATTCGATTTTCGTTATTCGTTATGATTCATACATGATTGATCGACTGTCATTGTCTCGATCGTTGCAATTCAATTGTTTGATTGTTCGATTTCTGTTGATCTTGTTCCGTGATTGTTGAATGTTCAGACTCCGTCGTAATTCCCTTAAGTTCGGGAAATTAGTCTCGTTTACAATCTTCCAACCCTTGGGCGGTGGAATTCCGTATTTGTTCAGCGACTGGCTCGCGTTTTGATTGATGTACCGTTGGGTTGGTCAATCATATCGATTTTTGTTCATTGTGTTTTATGATTGTTCGGATAATTGACTTGACCATATTATCAGTTTGATGACGCTTGTCACTTGTTGGTTTTATTATGTCTCTATCGGTGGCGTTGTGTTGGTCGTCGTGGAGCGTGTTTTCATGCCGTATGTGTCTTTGCGTTTCTTGCAGCGTTTCGCCGTTGGGCGCGAGTTTTCGGTTTTTGTGTATCTCGTCGAGTTTTCCTGGTGGGGATATTGCTTCTCCCTACTTGTTTTAAGTTTCGGGACGAAACTTCTTTTAAGGAGGGTAGAATGTAATACCCGTAATTTCGATTTCCGGTAATTTCTTTTTTTCGGCGAAAGTCCGTTTTGACGACTCGCTCATGACCGTTTCGTCATTCTGAGAATGATTAATTCTGCACTTTTTGTCATCCGAGTTCGTTTCGGTGTCGTTTTGTTGAGTTCCGTGCTTTTTGGCGACTTTTCCGCACTTGAGTTCGATTCTTGCGAATCTCGTTCGAAACTGCTGTTTCGAGTTTCCCGTAAGTCCATTTAACTTTGTTAGACGTGTTGTAAACTTCAGTTTGGTTATTCGATCACGTATCGTGATTTTCGGACGTTTTGGGCCATTTTTGTAATTTCCCAAAGTTTAGGGTAATTACTTCCGTTGTCGAATTCCGACACTTCGGGTGGTTGAAATCGTGTGTTCTCTTAGCGCTTGGATTCGTCTTTGTGAGTACTTCGTAACCGTATCTCCGGTTTTTACTCAGGTTCGGGTTTCGGGGTCGTCCGGGCCGTCGGAATGGCCACGGCCGAGTCACGGCCGGAGCAGCTTTGGCCGAGTTACGGCCGTAAGGTGCGATTACGGCCGTAATGTGTGCGATTACGGCCGTAAGGCGTGATCGGTACGGCCGTGACGGCACCGGGCATCTTCGGACGAAGGCGATTCGGCCGTAATGTGTGCGATTCGGCCGTAAGTGTCCGGCAGTCTTGGCGGCATTTTTGACGAATGCCGGTTACGGCCGTAAGGCTTGCCGAGTACGGCCGTATGGGCGAGTTACGGCCGTAAGGCACTGCCGATTACGGCCGTAAGTGTCCGGCGATGGCCGGCTATATAAGGCACGGCGGCCGTTTTACTCATTTCTTCACTTTTCTTGCGGCTATCGGACGGGTGCGACGGGAAATAGGGTTCTTGGTCGATTCTACTCAATTCCAAGATGTTTTGGAAGATCCTTGTCAATTATATCATCATCCAATCCTTGTTGTTCGTCGGATCGAGGTAATTCTTCCGTAGAACCCTAGTTATGTAATTTTGGGGGTTTCTTCGTGATTCTTCGATTTAATCCGTGGTGGATGAATTTATTATGGTATTCTTGTTGTCTTGGCCATGATCTTCGGATTTTGTAACTCATATATCAATTTGATCACCCGGGACTTGATTTCCGATTTCTTCGAAGGAACCCTCGGATCCTTGTTGTTTTTCCGGTTGATTAGGATTCCGTTTAACGTTATTTATCCGTGGTGATGTTATTTTCGTAGCGATCGTGAGGTTGTCGAATTCTTGGTCGTTTTCGGAAGTTCGAGGGCTATCCGACCGTGTTCATTCGTTGTTTCGTTGCTCGCGGTACCGAGGCAAATATCTTGCCCATACATTTCGTGTTTCATAGACGTAATAATTGGTAATTGATTATATGTGGAATTTTAATGTTTCAATGAACTTTCAAAAAGGATCGGTATATTTTTATAAAGGTTTTCCTTCGAAGATAACTCATAGGCTTTATGAATAAATGTGTTTTCTGGTTAAGTATTTCAGTGTTATGTGATGGAAGATATTGAACATATTATAGGGAATTTAGTAGGCCACAATTATTTGCCGAGGATTGTGTATTGAGATGTGTAATTATACGGTGAATATGTGACGTGTGATATTAGTTGTTACTCCTTCGTAAGGAGGTTGAGACACTTGGTGTTGTTTGGCATTGGTACTTGTTTGTTGTGGTGTGACATAAATTGTGAGTATATGTCAGTTAAAGTGGCCATTCTAGCGAAGTACCTAGCATTTGTATGCATATTCTAGTATTCGAATTATGGCTTCCCGTGGCGTTGTGGATGATATGTGTATGTTCACCTAGGGACGGTCTGACGGGACCTCTAGGGATACGTATTGCCGTGAGTGTGCGTATCACGAACTGTGGTTAACCACCCAGGGATGTCCGACGGGGCTCTGCGGGGTACGGAGGCCGTGAGTCTCGTACCAACGGTTAACTTTGAAATGTTTTGTTGGAGAATTGTGATTTTTGGCGCATATTTCATCTGATTAGAATGGCAGTCCAAATGGTATCGTACTTGGCTGGAATGGCACCAATAAATGTGTTGTGTATGATTCGTCTCTTGGTTGTGATAATTTGGTATGGGTACGTGAGTCCTGTGGTTGCTCTGTGCATTGTAGCTCTGTGGTATGTTGAGTGAGACTGTTGTCATGGTAATGTTTGATACGGTGTAATTTCCACCGGGTTATTCTTGCGAGTATGTGATGTGGATAATTTGGGTCGTGGACCCCTGTGTTGTGATTGGAATGTTATGATTGGGTCGTGGACCCTGTTATCTGCTATCGGAATTGTATTTTGAAATAAACGATTGTTGGGCTATGTCCCTAAGTGTTTCGAAAGGCTTGAAAATTTTAAAACCCCAAATGCTTTCAAAACTCCCGAGATCGTACAATGTTTTGTAAGATGTAAAATGGTTTTATTTCCTATCTTTCATAATTCAAACTGTTTGATCAAGCGAATTATCTCAGGAAGTATATTCATGATTTCTATGTTCTTGGAGTATGATATGTATGGCTTGTCTTTGTATTTATACTTGCACTAGCAAAACAGTGGAGTTTTGCTAACCCCCGAGTCTTCGGGGGGTGGATGTCTGTTTTGCGTCCAGGTATTTGCAGGTTGCTGGGGAGCAATTCACAGGATCGTTACGAAGGATGATGGGAGACGACGATACTAATCACATGAAGACCGGTGTTGAGTATTTTGGCGATGTCTTGTTGTTTGTCTTTCCATTGTGTCTATTATTCCCATTTTGCGGGATTGTTGATTTATGTTAACCCCTGTGTGGGTATGAGCTACGAGAAAGAGTAATGTAGGGTTGATGTGTATGTTGTGGTAAAGACCAAATCGGTCTAATGGTCCGTTAATTACCCATGTCGGTATGTAATGTATCGTATTGTATTGTGGTGTTTCTGTATTTAGCCTGGTAGATCCTCACGGAGAGGGTCTACGGCGCTGTAATATTCTCGAGTGGTCTGGGGGTGTTACAGAATATGGTATCAGAGCTTAGGTTGCGGAAACCTAGGCTGTCGGGTCGAGTTGTGTGTTTTCGGGTCTTGTCTTGTCTTGTCTTGTCAGATTTTGTCTGACTGAGTCGTGTCGCGACGCGTCGTTTGAGGTGTCGGTCGTGATTAGTATCGAGGTGCAGCCATCATCTTCGTGCGATCTGTGGATGTAAGTCTCCCTACTTTGTTGCGTCTCGTGATATACGAGCTTGTGTGATTATATGTTATTGTGTGGAGTTTAAATGTGCCTGGTGAATACGTACTCCATACAAGTTTGATTCTCGTATTGTACTAGAATGAAAAGTGATACCGGTGTATAAATGTGTGTATATATTGTGTGAATCGTTTTATTGAAGTAATGGCTTGGTGTGATCCCGCAAGGAAAGTTTGTCAATGTGATATTTCAAAGTTTAATTATTTTGAAGAGTCATGTAAATTTTATTTTTAAACATCCTTCAAGAAAGGAAAATTTTTGATTTCGCATGGTGACCTCGAGACCGGAGTATTTTTTTTTAGAACTTAACTACTTATATTTTATTTTCACCTTGCCTTGCAAGTTTTCAAAATTTGTTTTAAAAACTCAAATGAGGTCTACCAAAAAATTTACTCGAAACGTGGCTCTTGCTTTCGACTTTTTGATTTCATGATCGTCCGTTCGGGAGTATGTAGTGATGTCGGCATTATTATTTGGTCAATAATGCTCAAAATTGTGATTAAGTTGGTGGTGTGAACGTTAAGTCGTCCTAAATGCACTTGTTGTGAGAGTCCTCATTACTGAGAGGTAGGATTTCAGTTTTAGATGTTAATTATCTTATGACGGTCGCTTGTGTGATACTGTAATTACGTGGACAGATGATGTTGAAGTGTGATTGGATTTGATGGTAATGGATCGTATTTTGATATAGTGGTAAATTATATCTGTTGTGTGTGTGTTCGAAAATGCTTTTCTAAAAATTTGATAAACTTGAACGAGTTGTGGAAAATTAAAATTCATAAAGTTTTGACAAGGTTAATTTCAAACCGAGGTACCAAAAATACTCTCAAAGTTTTATTTTGAATAATCATGCAAATCCAAAGATTTTCAAATGACATCATTAAAAAGAATACCTCGTGGACCTTCTTATCGAGTTGCTATTAATTGTCTTATGTGATATATCAAGCCGAGTTGGGAATTTGGTACATTATTTTGTGATGTTGTACCATTGTGTTGAGAGAGTATCCGCTTAATATGCCGAGGGGCAAAGGGCGCGGTCGTGACCACGGTACAGGCAGTCATGGAGATTAGATGCGGGACCAAGAGAAGATTTTTGGGAAGGTTGCTATTCTAGCACTTCGTTCTCGTTGTTTAAGTTTCGGGGACGAAACCTCTTTTAAAGGTGATATGGTGTAATACCCATATTTTTCGCTTTCGTTTTATTCGACTCTATCGACTCGTTTGCGTTCGTCGATATTTTCTGGACTTTTTCTACTCTTCACTTTTGTTGTTTGAACAAGTTGCGGTGTTGTTCTGGGTTAATCCAATTGTCGTTGTGACTTTTTCCGAATTCGGTTCCGCTCTTGTGAATTTTATATGAATTCATATCTTATCGTTTTCACCGGATCGTATATATTGTCTTGAGTCGAGCTGTGAACTATGGGGATGCTATTCGATTTTTGTTATTCGTTATGATTCATACATGATTGATCGACTGTCATTGTCTCGATCGTTGCAATTCAATTGTTTGATTGTTCGGTTTCTGTTGATCTTGTTCCGTGATTGTTGAATGTTCAGACTCCGTCGTAATTCCCTTAAGTTCGGGAAATTAGTCTCGTTTACAATCTTCCAACCCTTGGGCGGTGGAATTCCGTATTTGTTCAGCGACTGGCTCGCGTTTTGATTGATGTACCGTTGGGTTGGTCAATCATATCGATTTTCGTTCGTTGTGTTTTATGATTGTTCGGATAATTGACTTGACCATATTATCAGTTTGATGACGCTTGTCACTTGTTGGTTTTATTATGTCTCTATCGGTGGCGTTGTGTTGGTCGTCGTGGAGCGTGTTTTCACGCCGTATGTGTCTTTGCATTTCTTGCAGCGTTTCGCCGTTGGGCGCGAGTTTTCGGTTTTTGTGTATCTCGTCGAGTTTTCCTGGTGGGGATATTGCTTCTCCCTACTTGTTTTAAGTTTCGGGACGAAACTTCTTTTAAGGAGGGTAGAATGTAATACCCGTAATTTCGATTTCTGGTAATTTCTTTTTTTCGGCGAAAGTCCGTTTTGACGAGTCGCTCTTGACCGTTTCGTCATTCCGAGAATGATTAATTCTGCACTTTTTGTCATCCGAGTTTGTTTCGGTGTCGTTTTGTTGAGTTCCGTGCTTTTTGGCGACTTTTCTGCACTTGAGTTCGATTCTTGCGAATCTCGTTCGAAACTGCTGTTTCGAGTTTCCCATAAGTCCATTTAACTTTGTTAGACGTGTTGTAAACTTCGGTTTGGTTATTCGATCACGTATCGTGATTTTCGGACGTTTTGGGCCATTTTTGTAATTTCCCAAAGTTTAGGGTAATTACTTCCGTTGTCGAATTCCGACACTTCGGTTGGTTGAAATCGTGTGTTCTATTAGCGCTTGAATTCGTCTTTGTGAGTACTTCGTAACCGTATCTCGGTTTTACTCGAGTTCGGTTTCGGTCGTCCGGCCGTCGAATGGCCACTACGAGTCACGGCCGCAGGGCTGACTGGCCGAGTTACGGCCGTAAGGTGCCGGATACGGCCGAAATTTGTGCGATTACGGCGTAAGGCGTGATCGGCACGGCCAGACGGCGCTGGGCATCTTTCGGACGAAGGCCGGTTACGGCCGTAATGTGTGCCAGTTACGGCCGTAAGTGTCCGACAGGTACTGGGCAGATTTTTGACGAATGCCGGTTACGGCCGTAAGGCTTGCCGAGTACGGCCGTATGGGCCGAGTTACGGACGTAAGGCACTGCCGGTTACGGCCGTAAGTGTCCGGCAGTGACCGGCTATATAAGGCATGGGCAGCCCGTTTTTACTCATTTCTTCACTTTTCTTGCGGCTATCGGACGGGTGCGACGGGAAATAGGGTTCTTGGTCGATTCTACTCAATTCCAAGATGTTTTGGAAGATCCTTGTCAATTATATCATCATTCAATCCTTGTTCTTCGTCGGATCGAGGTAATTCTTCCGTAGAACCCTAGTTATGTAATTTTGGGGGTTTCTTCGTGATTCTTCGATTTAATCCGTGGTGGATGAATTTATTATGGTATTCTTGTTGTCTTGGCCATGATCTTCGGATTTTGTAACTCATATATCGATTTTATCACCCGGGACTTGATTTCCGATTTCTTCGAAGGAACCCTCGGATCCTTGTTGTTTTTCCGGTTGATTCGGATTCCGTTTAACGTTATTTATCCGTGGTGATGTTATTTTCATAGCGATCGTGAGGTTGTCGAATTCTTGGTCGTTTTCGGAAGTTCGAGGGCTATCCGACCGTGTTCGTTTGTTGTTTCGTTGCTCGCGGTACCGAGGCAAATATCTTGCCCATACATTTCGTGTTTCGTAGACGTAATAATTGGTAATTGATTATATGTGGAATTTTAATGTTTCAATGAACTTTCAAAAAGGATCGGTATATTTTTATAAAGGTTTTCCTTCAAAGATAACTCATAGGCTTTATGAATAAATGTGTTTTCTGGTTAAGTATTTCAGTGTTGTGTGATGGAAGATATTGAACATATTATAGGGAATTTAGTAGGCCACAATTATTTGCCGAGGATTGTGTATTGAGATGTGTAATTATACGGTGAATATGTGACGTGTGATATTAGCTGTTACTCCTTCGTAAGGAGGTTGAGACACTTGGTGTTGTTTGGCATTGGTACTTATTTGTTGTGGTGTGACATAAATTGTGAGTATATGTCAGTTAAAGTGGCCATTCTAGCGAAGTACCTAGCATTTGTATGCATATTCTAGTATTCGAATTATGGCTTCCCGTGGCGTTGTGGATGATATGTGTATGTTCACCTAGGGACGGTCTGACGGGACCTCTATGGATACGTATTGCCGTGAGTGTGCGTATCACGAACTGTGGTTAACCACCCAGGGATGTCCGACGGGGCTCTGCGGGGTACGGAGGCCGTGAGTCTCGTACCAACGGTTAACTTTGAAATGTTTTGTTGGAGAATTGTGATTTTTGGCGCATATTTCGTCTGATTAGAATGGCAGTCCAAATGGTATCGTACTTGGCTGGAATGGCACCAATAAATGTGTTGTGTATGATTCGTCTCTTGGTTGTGATAATTTGGTATGGGTACGTGAGTCCTGTGGTTGCTCTTTGCATTGTAGCTCTGTGGTATGTTGAGTGAGACTGTTGTCATGGTAATGTTTGATACGGTGTAATTTCCACCGGGTTATTCTTGCGAGTATGTGATGTGGATGATTTGGGTCGTGGACCCCTGTGTTGTGATTGGAATGTTATGATTGGGTCGTGGACCCTGTTATCTGCTATCGGAATTGTATTTTGAAATAAACGATTGTTGGGCTATGTCCCTAAGTGTTTCGAAAGGCTTGAAAATTTTAAAACCCCAAATGCTTTCAAAACTCCCGAGATCGTACAATGTTTTGTAAGATGTAAAATGGTTTTATTTCCTATCTTTCACAATTCAAACTGTTTGATCAAGCGAATTATCTCGGGAAGTATATTCATGATTTCTATGTTCTTGGAGTATGATATGTATGGCTTGTCTTTGTATTTATACTTGCACTAGCAAAACAGTGGAGTTTTGCTAACCCCCGAGTCTTCGGGGGGTGGATGTCTGTTTTGCGTCCAGGTATTTGCAGGTTGCTGGGGAGCAATTCACAGGATCGTTACGAAGGATGATGAGAGACGACGATACTAATCACATGAAGACCGGTGTTGAGTATTTTGGCGATGTCTTGTTGTTTGTCGTTCCATTGTGTCTATTATTCCCATTTTGCGGGATTGTTAATTTATGTTAACCCCTGCGTGGGTATGAGCTACGAGAAAGAGTAATGTAGGGTTGATGTGTATGTTGTGGTAAAGACCAAATCGGTCTAATGGTCCGTTAATTACCCATGTCAGTATGTAATGTATCGTATTGTATTGTGGTGTTTCTGTATTTAGCCTGGTAGATCCTCACGGAGAGGGTCTACGGCGCTGTAATATTCCCGAGTGGTCTGGGGGTGTTACATGAAGGACGTATCCACCTCCAAGTAATTATAATTACTACTCCCAACTAGGGCCAATAATCAGATCGAAGTTTCCCGCTAAGAAGAATGAAGGGCCTAGTTGAGCGAGACCTTGAAATTAAAGGTCAACTGTATTCTCTAGCCGAGGCATGCAGGGAGACGGATTTGTATCGGAATCAACATAGCCCATGCTTTATGAAAAATCCAACGCCTTCACAAGGACGATCAAATTTTGACGACGTGTTGTTGAAGGATCTCTCAACTGCATCGTCACCATATGAGGAGAAAATGATGATTAATGAAGAATCTAGTAAGTTTCTAAATTGCAATTTTTTTAATCTGAATATTTCAATTCCTTAACAAATCAATGAATCTGTGAGAGAAATAAAATAAATAAAATGGAAAGGGGGGAGAAATGAAGATGATGGCAGATAAAAGAAAAAAAGAAAAAAAGGGGAAGAAGACAGCAGGTTGTCTGCATAATCATAATTGAAACCAATTCATCTTCGTGTTTGGGTCACGGAAACCGACAAGAAAATAAACAAAATATAAAAGAATAAATATTCTTCGAATTCATTAAATCATAAATCTGGTTTCTCTTATATATAAGATTCATATGATCCCAGAATTATTTTTTCTTGATACCATCGTGATCCATTTTACGAGATCTTCGATTATATGGGTATTAACTCTTTTCATACATGTTATTATTAAATTATTAGAATGTACGAAGTAATATCCAGCTCCAAAAATCGCAAAGATTTATACATATCCTTACACTTGCTATTAACGGCATTTGATATTTCGACCTATACCTTGACGGTAACTATATTTTGAGGAATTGATTGGACGATCCTGCTTTGGTAGAAGCAGTTAATTATTTTTGCCGTTTAATTTCTATCTCTTATTATATCAAAGCGGTGGCTTCAAACCACATGTTTATTGAGCTTACTTTTTGCAATTACAATACTCCCATGGGATGAGTTCAATTATCACAAGATGGATGATTTTACATATGCAATTTATATATTATATATCACCATCGTGGTTGGTTACACCACAAGAATGGTTCATAGATCCTGCTCCCGAAGAAACAATTGATAAATATAAATTCTACTCTGAAGAAGTAGTTGATCGATTATTTAAATCCTTCTCTTGAAAAAGCAGTTGAAAGAAATAAATCCTACTTTGAAGAAGTAGTTGAACTATTATCTAAATCCTGCTCTTGAAGAAGGAGTTGATACAAAATAAATCCTACTCTGAAGATATAGTTGATCAATGATCCAAATCCTGCTCTCGAAGAAGCAGTTGATGAAAATAATATCTGATCTTCATGATTATTAAACACGAACGGAGAAAATTGAGCAAGTGATACCAGATGCTATCACCGATTAATTAAAGAAAATCCCATGCAAATACACAACATGGTGGGATCATTTGACAAGTGATATCATAAACTATCACTGGAAAATAATTGCTCAATAAATCTCATGTTGATTATATTACATGGTGGGATCATTGAAACCATATTGACATGACAACGCTTATCGAGAAGCATATGTCACATATTCGTGAGAATAATGTATTTGCATAAAGGCAAAATATAATCTTATTATTGGTCTGGAAGAAGCACAAAGTAGTCGAAGTGAAAATATCGAAACTAGCAGAAAGGCAGTAAACACTCGACAATATGAAATGCGAAAAAGAAAATACATATGAAACCCATTGAAAAAAAGGGGGTGCGTCTCGAGAGTATAAAACTCCGTAACTCTGCCACCACCTAACACCAGGGTTCATAATGAAAGATCTAAAGGATCTAAACTCCTTTTTCGTTTGGCGCCAATACTCTCTGGATGATGTGCTTTGACTTCCAAATTCTTAACTGAAATATATGCCTGAAACTTAATAAGTAGATCAGCAGCAGTGTCAGCATATACTATTATATCTCGTGATGGCTGAGATATAAATGTGTGATCTACTCCTTGATCCAGAAAGGCAAGCAAATCGCTGAAGAAATTATTATTATTCAACAAATCTATAAGTTTGGTATGTAAGTCCCGCTCAGCCCATGACGTGATATTGAATATCTCATTGAGTGTGCCATAGCCACTTGGAAGAACAATAAAGGAATCATTATTATTCACCACATACACCAAACTATCGTGCACAAACTATGCTTGAAGTGTAATACCCGGTTGTAATTCAGT
Organism: Orobanche coerulescens; assembly: GCA_033398695.1. Taxonomy (NCBI): domain Eukaryota; kingdom Viridiplantae; phylum Streptophyta; class Magnoliopsida; order Lamiales; family Orobanchaceae; genus Orobanche; species Orobanche coerulescens. Next base: position 152,804,658 of record CM065812.1, on the reverse strand, counting down.
CATTATCATTCAGTAATTATCATCCAGTTATTGTCACTCAGTAATTATTCACTCATTAATGATCATTCATCGTTCATATTCATTCATTGTACTCACCGATCAGAGTATTTGTATCGTACATCAGTTACTATTCGTCTTCCTACCTGGTTGGAGGATCGAACCGTGGTTATCATCATTGTCATCTTTCATAGTGGGCTGTGTGTGAGGAGTAGCGCACGCTATGTACTCTCTTTAGCGCGTGCTAATTGAGTACGAGTAGCGCACGCTACCTCTCCGTATTAGCGCATGCTTATGTGGTTTAGGCATGCAGTCCAGAAGGCACTGGAATACAATCGAGTTGGAGTAGCGCACGCTACAAATGGTAAGAAGCGCACGCTAGTAAGTTTGGATAGTGCCCGCTGTGCAGTCAGTGTAGCGCGCGCTAAGGCCGACCAGGCAGAGTCCAGTGGGTACTGGACTGATTTTGGAATAATTCCTAGCGCACGCTATGAGTGGATTTTAGCGTACGCTAATGGGGCAGTAGCATACGCTGATTATTGGACGTAGTGCGCGCTATCACGAGCAGGTCAGAGGACAGGAGGTTCTGGACTTCAGTTACTGAACATCAGATATTCAGTTAGCGCGCGCTAACACAAGGTTAACGCATGCTAAGTATATGGCTGTAGCGCACGCTACAAAAGGTACGTAGCGCATGCTACCGTTTCGGACAGAGGTTACTGGACTACCCAGAATACCCATTAACGCACGCTAAATATCAGGGCTTAGCGTGCGCTAAACTGGAATTACTATAAATAGGACAGTCCGGCTCAGATTCATCATTTTCACTTCTCACTTCGATTCCGGGCGATTTTAGGCGATTTGGAGAAATCTTTTCGAGCTGCACTCATCCATCATCATCTTCAAGCTTATCATTTGGATTTATCATCATTTCATCCTCTCCAACACATCAAATCAAGGTAATGATCTCTTAGATCTAGAACTTCGGATTTTGAGCATTTTCCTTCCGATCTCTTCGTGTGATCTTGGATTTATGTTGGAACATGTTAGATATGGATTATCTACCTTGGATAAATGTATTCCTACGGATTTATTGATATGTTTTTCGGATTTGATGAACATTTGGAGAATTAATCACGAACCCTTGATGTTGACTTTGGTTATTTTTGGGTGTTTCCGATTATAGTTGTCGTAACTTCGAGTTGTGGTTTCTATTGGAGTATTGATATCATTGAAGGTGTTTTGTTGGATTGAACTACTCATTTTTGGAGTTGGTTTCGATATGTTTGGATTTTGGTTATAATCAAGGCTTGATGTTTGCTAAGTGGTTGTTTGAATGCCTCAATGAGTTTGGATATTGTCGTATCGAACTTTGAGTTAGTTGTAATTCATGCTTGATACGTATATTAAGCGGATTATTGGTAATTGTGTTATTGAAGGTTGTTCGAGCAACCAACATCTCTTTTTAGGAACTTGTTCGAGGAAGGACATTTCAACACCGGTATTGTGTAAGTAAATTCTTACTCGGTTAAAAGGATATTCATTCCTTACGTTGTTGTTCATTCATACATGTAATTCACTCGTAATATATCATTCATGTCGAGACTTGTATTTATCAACTCATCATGTAACTCACAAGTAACGACGGTTCCAAATCATTTCATTGAAGCTATCACACGTTGTGTCATTATTTCATCTTGGTGAGTCGTTCTCGATCCTTATCGGATTCTATTCATTATTCCTCACCTTGGTCATTTTTTGTTCTGGGGATCTTCCGGAATTATATTGCATGGCCGGTTGGCGCATGTGTGGAATTTTAGTTAGGCACACTATGGTCATGTGTATATACGGGACTCCGGACACATTGGACTGTGCGCATGGTAATGTGTATACGTGGGACTCCGGACACATTGGACCATTAGACTAATTAGGCCAATAACGGGTGTATATGCGGGGCTCCGGAAACTCGGCTACTTGTGCTCTTACGCATTTCTTTCGGGCATACATTGATGCTCATCATTCAACTTAATTCATTAATTCATTTATGTGATTATTGTATACTGTTCAACTCTTGAGGATTGTTGTTCTGTGTAACTGACCCCGTTGGGGTATGTTGTTTTCAGGTCATGGCAAGGCTAAGGCACAGGAAGAGAACGTTGACGGCGAGGAGTCCTAGTGATACTAGTAGGGGCCCCCAGTCCTTTTCAGTCATTCGTGTTTACTTCATTATATTTCCGCTGCAGACTTCCGTTTGAATACTCATTTTATTCAGTGTTGTATATTTTATCTTCATATAAAATATGCATGTGTTCTGTATGATCTTGGGTGTATTGTAATGAAATTCCTCATCGGAGTAATTAATGATATAATGTGGTTCGGTACTACAATTATATTACTTAATTCATTAATTCTCATTCGCCTAGTGGGTCCCGGTCGGGGGTCCACGGCAATGTAATATTCGCCTAGTTTGGGGTGTTACATGAAGCCCTTATACTACTGGTTCTAACTGTGGGAAAGTGTAAGGCACTTGTTACTCTTATTCTCTCATTTTGTGCAGCCTCTAAAAGATAACCCAAAAATCTATGATTACTCCCACCATACAATATATCGATTTTGTGTTTTCCTAATTCTTTTACGGATTGGTATGACATATCTATATGCTGGATATGACCTATCGGTTTGGATCCACCTAAAAATATATATAGTCTTAATTGGATGAGATCTATATGAGGATTCTGAGAAATCCATCTTTTTACACTAGACTTTCAAAATACTTTTATGAAATATACATTTTATGATTTGTGGATCCCAAATTTAAAGAACAAACTTCTTACTAAACGACAAATGACTTCACTATTTTCATTGAAAAAGGAGCGACACATAAGTCACTATTTTTACTATTTTCTTTTTGACAAAATTGCAAAAGAAAACGAAAGATATGATATTATATTTTTCAATGAAAATGACGTTACCGATTGGCAGCTGAGAAATTTAGATATTGGAAAACAATATTCATCAACTTTCATTATTTTTCTATTACCTTATACCAATTTCGACAGAACAGACTTACAAACTGGATCCTTTGAGACTAATTTTTTATGACTATAACGTTCCCGTTCATACTTAAATTGTATCCACAAAGCCATTAGTTCACGATGAACGTATCCACTGGGATGTGTATCAAGAATCTGTTGGCTATCATGATCAATAGATTCCTTACTCAATCCATCCTTGATAAATGCTATTTTATCTTCTCGATTTTTAGATACAAATCCCATAGATTTGCATCGTGCGTCACATGTCCACCGAGTACATTTATAGCACCCACCTAATATTTTTGCTCTCTGTTTATTTGCAAAATTATTCTTACTTGTATCTGGCATGTACTTAAATGAATTTGAAAATTCACCAGATAGTCGAACTTGTGCCTCGATCAACCATTGAATATCTTCTGGGATGCCATTTCTCATTAGCACCATTAATCTTTTGAGTCGAGCTCGACAAATTCTTTTTATGATATTCACTGGAAAGATGGATAATATTTACGAAGATTCGAGAGCATTGAATCCATTATGATATTCAAACCCTCGGTATGGGTGATTGTGAATACAATGATAATCTATTTATAGATTGGAATTATGCGTACGAGATTTGACTCTGCATCCTAAAGCGTATGAAATACGGCTCTATATTTTAATAATGAACATAATATGACATGTGGGAGCAGCGACTCCATGTTTATAATGATGTGCAATAATGATACCGAAAGATGATGTGATATGCCGGCAAAAATATCTATATGTCGGCGCATTTTCTGGGCATCAAGGATACTTGGGGTCCGGAGAGGTTGGCTCGTGTATCTATTGCGCAGATTATGAAGCTTCACGGTACCCCGAAGTCTATTGTTTCGGATTGGGATGACCGTTTTGTATCGCACTTTTGGCGGGCGGTACATAAGGCGTTGGGTACTCGTTTGCGTCTGAGTACTTCTTTTCACACTACGCCATAGATGGCCTACGGCAACTCCGACAAAATGTTGCAAGAAGCAAAAAAAAATGTTGTTGTAGTCAAGAAAATCAAAACAGCAACACTTTTTTGGTGTTGCACTTTTCACCGCTGCCGTAGGTCCCTATAGCAACACTTATGTCACCTACTGCAACACCACTTCTTTTGTTACCATAAGACTGCAATACATCGTTAAATATAGTCTACAGCAACATTAAACAAGTGTTGCAGTAGAGGTCAATTTTCTGTAAAAGCAGGAGCCCATATGTGGGCCCCACTAATGGGCCCTTTATGTTGGCCCACATGTGGAGCCCACCTATGGGCCCCTTATGTGGGTCCCATATCTATTAGGGACCCTGTTGCAACACTTTTTTACAACACTTTTTAAGTTTCTGCAACACCTTTTTAGTAAGCAACTGCAATACTATGTACCACCTACTACAACACTTTCACAAAATAAAATTGATAGAAAATACTTGTTTATATTAATTACCAATCCATTACAATTCAGAATCCATCCATTCAAAATACAACACATACTATCCATCTATCCAAAATATCCAACCAAATAAAGCCTCTCCACACCATATAGTTATAAGTCTAACCATCAAAACAAAGACCATCCACACCATCCATCCATCATAATATCTAACCAAACACATAGAGTTATAAGTCTTAAAGTACGTAATGGAAATAGTTAAACAACTTAAATACAACGACCAAAAGCCATGAAATACAGTACTTAAAAAATAGAAAATCTAAGATGTAGCATCTCCTTCGGTAATAGCATCTTCTTGGACCTTCTTCTCCAACTTTTCTTCCATATCGTCAACAACTTCTTGACTGATTTTGGTCTGTCAAGTCACTGATCTGCGAGTTTTCCGTGCCAGAAGTGGAGCATTTGTCAGACTTTACACATCTGATTCTTTGGCCTGGACACAAAATTATAAACATAACATAAAATAATGTCAAGACTAGGACTCAAACAAACAAGACTACGGTCCAAGAAGAAAACCCTCCCAACCAGCTATGAGTGTTATATTTATCCAATGGTAAGTATCTTTAGCTAAATTTTGTAGTTAATCAGTTATGTCATCTCAATCCATTAATTCATGATTGATTATGCTTTTATCCAATGGAAATAACTTGTTTACTTCACAAAAACAATTGTGGATGTTGCACTATGAATCTTTTATATTTTCTTCAATATACCTATATTTTATATCGGCAAGTAATTCTTAAAGACTGATTAAACTTGTGCAACCCTTCGAATCAACACAACATACACAAACACAAATATGCATACACATATGCAAAAATCGATATGTCCATCAACATGAACATACAAATAATCAATAACGAATATCATGACAATTCAATGGAAATGATTTCATGCTCAACAACATGAATAGCAATATGCATGATCAAAATCATCAATATTAAACCAACTTCAAAATACTATACTTGCCTTAGAAAGATGGCAAGAATGTAAATACTTCAATGATTTCAACAAACTCGAAGGCCGCCTCCTTCGATCAACTGTTCGCAATGCTTGGCCCTTAAAACAAATAGGAAAGTCACAACAACTCAACTTTTGTAACAAATTTAAACGTACGAACATCTAGTGTGTACTACTGCCGGGTTAACACTCTAAGTTAGCTAGCTCACGGTTCAACACATCCGACGAATGCTAGGTCGGGCTAAGGACATTCAAATCATCATAAGTTCGCACTTCGATTCCTGATTATCAATTCCATTACCAGGTTCGGTTATAATAACACCTTTCAATCCAATTTTTAGATTAACTCATCCCTACAATTTTGTTCTTCCACAAGCTATCCTCCTTGCCAAAGTTTTACGTTCATAGTAATTGTTACCCATCAACACCCTTCATTCTAATCATCAACATGAAGATCATTATGTCCAGAAATCATTACAAGTTATGAAATACGTGGAAGGTCACCTCATACTACACATGGATTATTCTTAGTGTCGACCCTAAGAATTCATCTTCCTGCATAATCTCATTCTAGGTGATGATAATAACAATACACCGGCATACAAGTGATTCGGAAAAGACAACCTAAATATGCAACACATCTCAGAAACCATATCCTAGGTTTAACTCAATAAGGTTTGGTTATGATCTTCTTACTCAAAGAAGTTCTAACAAGATTATTTCCAATTTTCTTAAGGTATGGTGTTCAACCTAATGAGTTATCAATAACCTTAATAGTTCCAGGAGAATGGTCATAATCTGAATAAGAACACGAATTCTAAGCTCGGGCAGCAATACATACCTTATACGGAAGAAAAAGATAAAGACACTTGTTGAACTCAATGTCATACGCTTGAACACCAATCCTCAAAGCTCCTTGCCTTCAATGGTTATATTAGGAGGTTGAAATGAAGGTTTAAGATGGAGGGTGTAACTCTCAAAGTTGCGGAAATTGAGTGTGGGGTGAAGTGGCAGCTGAAAAATGAAGTGAGGTGTTGTCCTATATATAGAAAATGGTTATTAGCGCGCGCTACTGCTCCTTTTTAGCATGCGCTAACGGGCTCGCAGCCTACTGCCTCTGTCTGATCTCGATTTAACGTATGCTAAACAGCCTTAACGTGCGTTAAAACTAGCAGTTATCATACGCTGACAACTATCATAGCGTGTGATATCGGCTTAACGAAAGCTTACTGACCTCACTATACACAACTTGGCGTGCGCTAGCCTCATTCCTTTAGTTTGCGCTAAGCACCGTTGACTCGACTTTTCCAAAAGCCGTCCAGATTCCTCCCGACATATCCCCAACAAAATCCGCAGTCTGATCTCACCTACCAACCGGTCTCAATCATGCAGACCACGTATAGTGCGCACTAAGCCTCATCTGTAGCGTACGCTAGCTAACACAATTAGCGCGCGTTACGCTACAGGTATGAACAACATATATGAAATCATATGCTCAACAACACAGGATCATGAAATACGCAGGATAATACTCAGATCAAAATACAACATATACAATGTCATAAGGTTCAAATACACATGAAATACACATCAGATATTCAGGTATTACATCATCTCTCCCTAAAAAGAAGTTTCGTCCCGAAACTTTAAGATGAAAATAACTCCAGATATCTAGCTTTCATACCATCCTCCGTTCCCCAAGTGGCCTCTTCGACTCCGTGTCGTGACCATTGCACTTTAACCAAGGATATTGGTTTATTCCTCAGTTGTTTGATCCGACTCTCGAGTCTCTTGATTGGTTTCTCTTCGAACGTGCCATCATTAGTTATCTCAATCTCGCCGAAATCGATGACATGACTGGGATCTGGTACATACTTCCGTAACTGGGATATGTGGAATACATTATGAACGTGACTCAGCGATGGCGGCAAGGCCAACCTGTACGCCAAATCTCCAACTCTTTCAAGGATCTCGAATGGTCACATATATCTCGAACTTAGCTTCCCCTTCTTCCCAAAACGGAAAATTCCCCGAGTAAGACAAACCTTCAATAGCACGTGGTCCCCGATTATAAGCTCTAACGGGTCATGGCGTACGTCTGCATAAGACTTCGGTCGACTCTGGGCAGTCAACAACCTTTCACGAATCAGGGCTACTTTCTCTTGAGTTTGAACTATCAACTCTGGTTCAGTCCCAATCAAATCAGAAGAATCATCCCAGCACAAGGGCGATCTGCATCTTCTCCCATACAACGCTTCAAGCGGTGCCATCTTAATGGAAGCATGCCAACTATTGTTTTAGGTAAATTCAATCAAAAGCAAATGAATCTCCTAATCGGTTGACCAATCCAAGGCACAAGCTCTTAGCATATCTTCTACTGTCTGTATAGTCTTTTCGACTGTCTGTCCGTCTGAGGATGATAAGTTATGCTAAAGTTCAGCTCGGTTCCTAAGGTCTTATGAACTATTTTCCAGAAATGTGACACAAAGCGGCCATCCCGATCCGAAATAATATACTTCGGCGTACCATGCAATCGGACTATCTCTGCAATAAACACTCGTGCCAATTTCTCGGGTCCCCAAGTATCCTTAATACCTAGGAAATGAGCCGACTTGGTTAGTGGATCAACTATTACCCTAATCATGCTCATCCCTGTCCTGGTCCTCGGCATATTGGTGATAAAGTCCATCTATATATCCTCCTACTTCCACTCAGGAATCGGAAGTGGCTTCAACATTCCGGCAGGTCGCTGATGTTCAATCTTGACCTATTGGAAAGTTAAGCACTTCGAGACGTATTCTGCTATGTCCTTCTTCATATTTCCCCACCAGAAATTCTGCTTTAGATCCTTATACATCTTACTGGTGCCCGGATGAATAGAATAGGGCGTGCTGTGGGCTTCCTTCATGATGGTCTGCTTCAAAAAATCATCATCGGGGATGCAAAATTGACTTTGGAATCTCAGAACTCCGGATTTGCGTCTTCCTCCATAGTTCGTGTTCGGTCATCATTTACCATTTCCATTGTCCTCCAGAATGGGAATCAGTTCGGTTAGCTGACAAATCTGGGGTAGACGACGAATCTTCCTGTCTCGCATTACCATGTCCGCATCCACGACCGCGTCCGTGTCTGCGTCCACGACCTCCTCTCAACATACTGTAAACACAAATACTCAATACCTAGAGCAAAATCTCCTAAAATTCGTCAATAACCACGAAATAATTAAAATAGGAGTATAAGATTAGGAAACTTACAACCAAGGTCCATATGACGACATTGGCTGAGCAGTGATGTTACACACGACCGATAAATCAAATGACATAAACAAACCCAACTAAACCCAACTGCCAAGATATTCATGAATCTTAGCTCCGATACCATATTCTGTAATACCCCGAGATATTCGGAATAATTACAGCGCCGCAAACCCTTTATGTAAGAGTTTACAAGGCTAAGTTAAAGAAATGCGGAATAATACAAACATACCATAAAAATTTAGTAGTTCGGCAACTAGTTCAACAACCCAAATGAATCCAATTATTACAAATATTTCAAATCATCAACAGGACACACGTACTCGAGTACTGTAAATCAAACCAGAATAATAAAACAACACGACGAATAACATCACTGAGCCCCTTCGTCATCATGTCGGTACTGTGGTTGCTTTCCCACTCCTCGGCTACCTGAACATCAAAACAAATGTCCACCCCCGAAGGGGTTATCAAAACGATGCTAGTACAAGTATCATAATATATAACTCAGATATGCAACAACGATGCATGGTAAAATACATAACACGGACTTCCACTACCGGAATCCAACGATGCGAATCCACATGATCCCATCAACACAACATGGGGTATTCCAAAGATCTAGTGCCCTCAGCATAGATCCCAAGATGATCCCGTCGGACCAACACGAGGTGGAAAAACCCGTCCAATGATCCAGCGCCCTCAGCATAGATCCTAAGATGATCTCGTCGGACCAACACAAGGTGGAAAAACCCATCCAATGATCCAACGCCCTCAGCATAGATCCCAAGATGATCCCGTCGGACCAACACGAGGTGGACATCTGATCCATCACCCTCAGCATAGATCACACAATCCTTTCGGATCAACACAACATACACAAACACAACTATGCATACACATATGTAAAAATCGATATGTCCATCAACATGAACATACAAATAATCAATAATGAATATCATGACAATTCAACGAAAATGATCTCATGCTCAACAACATGAATAACAATATGCATGATCAAAATCATCAATATTAAACCAACTTCAAAATATGATACTTGCCTTAGAAATATGGCAAGAATGTAAATACTTCAATGATTTCAACAAACTCGAAGGTCGCCTCCTTCGATCAACTGTTCGCAACGCTCGGCCCTTAAAACAAATAGGAAAGTAATGACAACTCAACTTTTGTAACAAATTTAAACATACGAACATCTAACGTCTACTACGGCCGGGTTAACACTCTAATTTAGCCGGCTCACGGTTCAACTCATCCGAAGAACGCTCGGTCGGGCTAAGGACATTCAAATCATCATAAGTTCGCACTTCGATTCCTGATTATCAATTCCATTACCAGGTTCGATTATAATAACACCCTTCAATCCGAGTTTTAGATTAACTCATCCCTACAATTTCGTTCTTCCACAAACTATCCTCCTTGCCAAAGTTTTATGTTCATAGTAATTGTTACCCATCAACACCCTTCGTTATAATCATCAACATGAAGATCATTATGTACAGAAATCATTACAAGTCATGAATTACGTGGAAGGTCACCTTATACTACACATGGATTATTCTTAGTGGAGACCCTAAGAATTCATCTTCTTGCATAATCTCATTCTAGGTGATGATAATAACAATACACTGGCGTACAAGTGATTCAGAAAAGACAAACCAAATATGCAACAAATCTCAGAAATCATATCCTAGGTTCAACTCAATAAGGTTCGGTTACGATCTTCTTACTCAAAGAAGTTCTAACAAGATTATTTCCAAGTTTCTTAAGGTATGGTGTTCAACCTAATGAGTTATCAATAACCTTAATAGTTCCAGAAGAATGGTCATAATCCGAATAAGAACACGAATTCTAATCTCGGGCAGCAATACATACCTTATACGAAAAGAAAAGATGAAGAAACTTGATGAACTCAACGTCGGACGCTTGAAAACCAATCCTCAAAGCTCCTTGCCATCAATGGTTATGTTAGGAGGCTAAAATGAAGGTTTAAGATGGAGGGGGTAACTCTAAAAGTCGCAGAAATTGAGTGTGGGGTGAAGTGGCAGCTGAAAAATGAAGTGAGGTGTTGTCCTATATATAGAAAATGGTTATTAGCGCGAGCTACTGCTCCTTCTTAGCGTGCGCTAACGGGCTGGCAGCCTACTGCCTCTGTCTGATATCGGTTTAACATACGCTAAACAGCCTTAACGTGCGCTAAAACCAACAGTTAGCATACGCTAACAACTATTATAGCATGTGCTATCGGCTTAACGAAAGCTCACTGACCTCATTGTACTCAACTTAGCGTGCGCTAGCCTCATTCCTTTAGCGTACGCTAAGCACCGTTGACTCGACTTTTCCGAAAGCCGTCCAGATTCATCCCGACATATCCCCAACAAAATCAGCAGTCTGATCTCACCTACCAACCTGTCTCAATCATTCAGTGTAATACCCAATTGTGAATTCAGTAATTGCCACTCAGAAATGCTTTCACTAAGTAATAATCATTCATCATTCGTATTCATTCATTTCGTGTTCATCGTTCGGCGTATCTTGGAGTCGTGTATCAGTTGTTATTCATCATTCATCCCTGTTTCGGATCGAGACGAGAATATTTTCATCATCATCATGATTGGTAGCCTTGTGTTGGGAGTATCATTATTGTTTCACCGATTGGACGTGAATTATTATCGTGTAAGTCGTGCAAGTCATGTGTAGGCATGCGTGGCATGGAATTTTGTTTCCCGTGTCGCTTTGGCACTCAACAGGGATGCACGAGCATGACACACGAGCAGGTGCTCGTGCGTGTTGCTCGTGCGTGGCAACAGAGTTGGACACTGCACTTTGGCACTCATCAGGAAAACACGAGCATGACACACGAGCAGGTGCTCATGCATGAGGTCAGTGGTCGGGCAGTGGCCTGGCGCACGACCAAACACACGGACTTTAGGTCGTGCGTATTGGTCGTGCGTCACTAGAGTATTTAAGGGGGTCAGACGGGTTTTTCACCTCATTTCACCCCTTTCTCTCCTTCTCCTCGCGGTAGTCGGGCGATCTGACTGGGTTTGTGGTTATGATCGATTCTACTCCATCCAATCATATTTTTAGAAGGCTCTAGGTGATCATATCAACATCTAATCCTTCTACTTCGTCGAATCGAGGTAATTCTCTTGGTTTTCCTAGGAATTGTCCATTTTGGGAATTTTGGTTTTGATTCCATTTTCTGTCCAATTTTAGTGGATCGATTGAGGTTATTAGATGTTGTTAGACATGTTCTATGGATTGTATATCCCTATCTTCGATTCGTTCAACCCGATTGATGATTCTTAGGTTTTTGAGGAACTTTGAACATTTAGTGTTCGATGAAATGTCTCAAAGAGTTTCCTTCGATCGTTGTGTTGTTTTCGATTGATATTGTGTTATTTTATGAATTGTATTTAATTCAAGGTTGTTCGAGCGCTTGTGTTTATCGGAGGACGCCGTTCGTTGTTCGTGGAAGGAATTCATCATCTTCGGTTGAGGCAAGTTTTATACTTGTACTAGTCAATGAGATTAATGTTATCATATATGTGTATGAATGTGTTGTATCATTCCGAGACCTAGTCTCTTCATGAATTCATTGTTATTAAGGGATTGTTTGATACGATACTCTTCGGCAAATTATGCCAAAATGATTATTATTGTTCGTTAATGGCCGGTTCAAGGCATTGGGGTACTCGTTTTTAATGTTATTATCGATTGTCGGTTCGCGGTATCGATGTATCGATTGTCGTTATTAATATTGATGTCGATCTAAGACATTGTTGTAATCATTGTTATTAATATTGGCGTCCTGTCATTCATGTTGTATTGGACGATTGAAGGCATTGTCGTATTCGTTCTCATCTTTGTCGTCGGTAGCCGATTAAAGGTGCCGAGACATTCATTGTATCATTGTTATCGATTGGCCGTTCTAAGGCAATCGAGGTGCTCAATCATTCATTGTATCATTGTTATCGATTGGTCGTTCTAAGGCAATCGAGGTGCTCAATAATTCATTGTATCATTGTTATCGATTGGCCGTTCTAAGGCAATCGAGGTATTGAATCATCTGTTACATTATTGTTATCGGTTGGCCATTCTAAGGCAATCGAGGTATTGAATTGGGGCTGTCGAGGATAGTTCCCATCCGTTGTGTCGTTGTTATCGATTGACCATTCTAAGCTAATCGATGTATTGAATTGGGACCGCCGAGGACGGTGCCCAACCGTGAGTCATCATTATCGTGTTGGCCGACTCAAGGCAGCACACTATCATTCTCGTGAATTCGGTAATCTTGGGATCGTTGCCATTTATGATTAATTGTGTTTTGGAGGCTAGTCTCAGCTAGTGCTCGATGGGTAAGTTTGGGGCTTGAACCTTCGCGATTGGTTTCCCAATACCTACAGCTCAGTAGGTCACGATCATATTTATGATCTCATTATAGGTAAGTTTAGGGTGTGAACCTTCGTGGTTGGTTTCCCAACACCTACAGCTCAGTAGGTCACGGTCATGTTTATGCTCTCATTATGGGTAAGTTTGGGGCTTGAACCTTCGCGGTTGGTTTCCCAACACCTACAGCTCAGTAGGTCACGGTCACTGGGTGATCTCATTATGGGTAAGCTTGGGGCTTGAACCTTCGCAGTTGGTTTCCCAACACCTAGAGTTCACTAGGTCACGGTCATTTCGATGATCTCATTATAGGTAAGTCTGGGGCTTGAACCTTCGCGGTTGGTTTCTCAGCACCTGCAATTCAGCAGGTCACGGTCACTTGGTAATCTCATTATGGGTAAGTTTGGGGCTTGAACCTTCGCGGTTGGTTTCCCAACACCTAAGTTCAGTAAGTCACGGCCATTGGATGGTCTCATTGTGATACGGCTTCGTGCCGTGGCTTCGGCCCTCATCGTGATACGGCTTCGTGCCGTGGCTTCAGCCCTCATTGATACAGCTTTGGGCTGTTTTGATTTCAGGTGATTGTGATATTTGACAGCTTCGGCTGAGTGGCTTTCAGGCCTTTGTGATGTCTTGGTAATTTCATTGGAGCCTTCGGACATTGTGATTCATAATTTATTCAGTTCTGGTTTGGTTCATGTCGTGTAATTTATTGTGGTACTCTATGATTTTGATTCGCCGTTGGGTATTTATATTCTAACCTGTTGAATAGGTATTAATAATATGCCATGGGCATAGTGTTTCACGAATGCTCGGTTCTTACCTTGGTTTGTGAGCATCTCGTATTATTATTATTATTATCATTGTACCGTTTCATTCTGCCTTTGGATGCATATCATGTTATACATGTATTTGATGTTCAATTTCTGGATGACTGACCCCGTGTGGGCGGAACATGTTTTCATGTTTTAGGTGCTTGCGAGGAGAGAGTTGAGACACAGGGGCATGATGATGGCGACGAGGCATTCGAGCGATACTAGTCTGAGTTGTTCATGTTGGTCAGTCAGTTGGAGTGTTCTCTAGTTTGTCAGTCATTGTCATTATGTATTACCCGAGCAAGGCCCGTGGGTGTGGTTGTATTTTCATTTTTGGCCATGTAGGCCCATCATTGTCGTTAAAATTCCTCCTCGGAATATTGTGTCGGATATCATTGTAGGGACTATGATTTTCCCTTGTTGGTTAATTTAATGTATTTTAGTCATGTTCGCCTGGTGGATCTCCTGGCGTGGGGTCCACGGCACTGTAATAACCCAATAGGATTTGGGAGTGTTACATGCAGACCACGTATAGCGCGCGCTAAGCCTCATATGTAGCGTGCCCTAGCTAACACAATTAGCACGCGTTACGCTTAAACGTTAGCGTGCGCTACATGTGCACAAGTACAAGTATGAACACATATATGAAATCATACGCTCAACAACACAGGATCATGAAATATGGAGGATAATACTCGGATCAAAATACAACATATACAATGTCACAAGGTTCAAATACACATGAAATACACATCAGATATTCGGGTATTACAATACGAGGTTAAGGGGCAATAACAATGGAAAAACACAAACAACAACCGAAGGAACTCATTGAAATATTTAATCGAACATTAAATGTTCATGATTCCATAATAACAGACTGAAAATATCTAATAACACCAATTGATTCATCATAACCGGACTAGAATCGAAATCAAGAACAAAACCCAAAAAGGTCAACTCAAGGAAAACAAGAAAGATACCTCGATCCGACGAAGAACAATATATTAGATGATATTATAATCACCTAAGACCCTTCAAATCACCTTGTAATGGAGAATAATTGATCAAAAGTTCGAACCCTAGCCGAACCCGCCGTCCACCGTGCGAAGAAAAGGAAAGAAAGGGTGAAAATGAGGTGAAAAATTCGTCTGTCCCTTTATATACATCATAGATGCACGACCAATACACATGACTAAATGCTCATGAGTTCGGTCGTGCGCCGGTCTACTGCCCACCTTCTGTCATCACGCATGAGCACCTGCTCGTGCGGCTTGCTCGAGCATCCCTGCTCTTGGCCAGATTCACTGGCTGGGCAATGTGGTGCCGCACGAGTCAGGCACACGAGCACCTGCTCGTGTGCTACAACCAAGGGCTAGAATCGAGCCCGACACGACTTTGAAAGCACCCAAAACATAACCAACTCGAAAGGGGAAGATATCAAGGGCTTACAACACCCTCGAAGAGGCCAAATGACAACAAGATACAACATGCCATGCCACACATGTATACACATGATCTGCACAACTTACGCAATGACAAGTCGTACATGACAAACGTCACCGCACGGTCTACCATACCGTACACAACAGAGAGAAGATTCTAAATGATTATCAATAGAACAAAATAACCGACACAAAACGACAATAATTCAAAGCAACGGAAATGAAAATCTCGGGTATCACAAGAATGCCCCTGGGCATGATATATTTCATGACTAAAGTCGAGGAACAGCTTGCCCATCTCATTGATGCTGGAAAAAAGGGGGAAGAAATGAGATCTAAATGGAAACAAGAGTCCCTTGCATTGGTTCCTAGGAGTGTTCCAAAGGTCATTCATCTACCTTAGTCATCTTCTTCCCACAAAAAAAGAGTACAGCTGAACCACCAAAAGCCCCAACTCAAAAGAGGAAAAGGACCAGACAAGAGATTACTCAACCTTTTGAGCTGGGAAGGCAAAGAACTGTATTTTTTTGTGTAAGAATTTATTCCAGGAGAGGCTATTCCAAAATGGGGGACAACCAAAAGAGAATTCATAGAAAAGTATTACCTCTGGGAAATATTTTAGGATAAAGACTGTCTCCCCTAGCAAATTTTCATTGACTTCATGGAAGAAATCAATTATCCAAACCTATGGGGATCCTGAAAAGAATGTCTGGAGAGGAATTTGATGCATATCATATGATTCCTTCATTCAGACCGAAAGATCCCCCAACCGATTTCTATGGGAAGTTGGATGATAGTGCTCTTCAGGAAGAAATCAAAGCTGGTGTGTATCAAGAACAAATACACATCTCCTGAAGATCAAGAGTTTACCTCATCTGTTGTAAAGAAGAAGTATGGTCTCATTCCATTGAGGGAATGACCTATTTGAGCTAAGCCGTTGAAGTTATTCCCTCATGCAAAGATCAGAGGAAGAGGAAGAGGAAGGACTTGATTGTGTTATATTTTTGTTTTTGTGATTGTCAATGTAATTTTATTTATGCTTTGAAAAATTCTAGATTGTATGGTAATAATCTCTAAAGTACTAAAGTATATACAGTCGACTTGAATGACAATCGCTAATTGTCTCAAACAGACTTGGTTTATTTTGTTTTGCACTTTATTTTTGTTCTGTGCAGACTTGTTTACATTTGAATCTTTAAAGTTTTGCCATCATCAAAATAGGGAGAAATTGTTAGGAATACTTTTAGATTTTGATGATGTCATCCTGTTATTCATGATTAATTCAAATGTATGCACTAAGTACTTGGCATTGTAAAGAAGAACCAAATGAGTATCTTCTATAGGCCCTTAAACTGAATAGGCTAAGTATTGATCAAGTTTTGATCAAGCAAGAATTTTGGCTAAGTATAGGCCACGCAAAATATCAGCCGAGTTTTGGTCAACAGAAATATCGGTTGAGGATTGACCAAAATACTATAGCAGCCGAGTTTTTATCAGCCGAGTTCTGGTCAAAGCAAAATAGCAACCGAGGTTTGACCAAGAAGAATACCTATCGAGTTCTGATAAAATACAATTAAGTCAGAACATTAGTCGGACTTCCGGTCAACGCCAAATATTAGCTGAGGTTTGACGATCAGTCAAGCTTCTACTATCAGTCGAATTTTGACATCAAGCGAGTTTTCAGTCAAAGCTAAATATCAGCAAAGGTTTGACCATCAGAGGAGATTTTATATCAGCCGAGTTTTGCCAAAGAGAGCAGTCAAGTTTTCAATCAAACATAATATCAGCCGAGGTTGACCAAAACCGAACTGCAACCAAGTTTTCAGACATCAAAATATCAGCTCAATCCACGTTAGCAAGCGTTGGAAAGTCAACAATTATGGAAAAGCACGTGAAGACGTAAGGAGACATTCTGAATGATTCCCGGAAGTTTAGGAATAAAATATTCCTTGAGATCCACGTCCAGAAGACTTTTGAATATACAAATTAAAGAAAATAGTGCGAACAACTGGATTTCTTCAAACGTCCAGATTTGAAGAGGGAATCGAGCCATGCAACAGAATGAAGAGATAAAAAAGTAAGTCCACTCTACAACGGACTAATTTGTTCTAAAGGTGCAACGGCTATGAAGAAGCTCAAGATCGTACTATAACTATCTAAAGAATATTTGAGCAGAAGTATGAAGATGCGAATAATATCTACAAGTGATTAAAAGTAATCAAAGCATACAATCAATCTATAGCATCGTGAAGAGCTAGATCCTACAAGTTACATACTGAGAAGCTCTTAAGTGTTGGAGTAGACAAACAACTCTTGTCTTAAAGTTCGAGTTCGGGGTACTTCTTTGAACGAGATTCTTAGAAGTTCAAGGTTGTAAACTCATCCATGGGTTCTTGATTGGAAGGTGATAGACAGTTTGCGAGTTGTTGAGGCATCCACGGATTTTCGATCAAGAGGTGCTAGGCATCCAAAAGGAGTTGCAACAGTCAAGGGTTTTCACTGGTTGAAAGCTGTTATAACTAGGAATTCATTGTAACAATCACTGGTTGAACGTTATAGTGAATTATCTCCAACTGGTTTGGAGAGAAGTGGACTAGTAGAGGACTACCCCACCTCTGAAACCACTATAAGTGATTGTGTGATTTACTGCTGTATCATCATACTTAACTGCTGCATCCATACTTAATATTGCATTGCATATCAGCTGTGTCTTCCGCATTTCTTAGCTGCAGCCGAGTTTTGTTAACTGCATAAAATCACAGCTGAGGTTTTACTCAACTAATAAGTTCCACAAAAGATTTTAAACAGTCTATTCACCCCCACTCTAGACTATATCCTAAGTATTTGTGAGCTACAGAAAGGAGCATCAGGACTAGCATAAACTTCTTGTTTTCGTCTTTGGATCATCATCAATTGCATAAGTCACAAATCAGGACCAAATGACATAGCCTTTCGAGCTCTCTTACTCTGTCTTGGCACTTCACCTATAGGATTTGAACTAATTGCAGTTTCAAGAGTTCTTTTATTTGAGCTTGTCACAATCCTCTCTTTACAAGGATATATATTTTCAAAGAAAACAACATTTCTAGATTCAATGACAGTTCCTTCATACATATCAGGAATTTCAGATTTATGAATTAGAAACCGATATGCACTACTGTTATATGCATAACCTATAAATATACAATTAACTGTCTTTGGAACAATTCTTACTTGTTTTAGTTCAGGTACTTCAACCTTTGTCAAACACCCCACACTTTAAGATATTTGAAAGAAGGCTTGCACCCTTTCCATAACTCATACAGAGTTTTATCTTTTCTTTTGTGTGACACTTTATTTATAATGTGGTTAGCTGTAAGAATAGCTTCCCCCACATGTCTTGTGGCAACGCTGAACTTATTAAAAAAGCATTCATCATTTTTCTCAGGGTTCGATTTTTCCGTTCAGCAGCTCCATTTGACTGAGGAGCATAAGAAGCAGTCGTTTGATGAATTATGCCCGAATCAGCACATAATTGTACAAACGGTGCTACATTACTCACTTCCTCGATCACTTCGGACTGCTTTTATTTTACAATTCAGTTGATTTTCAGGCTCATTTTTATACATTTTAAAGGCTCGATTGCTTTATTTTGCTTCTTAAAAGAAATACATAACAATATCTTGTGCAATCATCTATAAAAGTGACAAAGTATTTTTTATCTCCTCTAGTTTGCACAAATTTTAAGTCACACACACCAGTTTGATTTAATTCTAAAGGAGTAGTATTATTCCTTTCCACCGAATGAAAAGGCAATAAAATCAGCCAAGAGTCCGAACTCTAGTCACCTTCATCTCAGACGTCGCGGAAGAAAGGAAGAAACGAAGGAAATAACAATAAGGGTTGTTGCTCCAGTATTTATATACTGGAGCAGTTAGCGCGCGCTAGGCCTACCTAATAGCGTGCGCTAACGGGCCAACAGTCCAGTACGTTCTGCTTGCAGTGCAGTTAGCGCGAGTTAAACACGTTCTTTAGCGTGCGCTAACGAGTTCCAATTCCAGTCCAGTTGCTTCTGGATTGTCCCAGCTTGTTCTGTCTGACTACCAGTTAGCGTGCGCTAATTGCATCTCTTAGCATGCACTAACGCACTCTAAATAGGCAGTAACCTTGTTCCAAAACAACCCAAAGCGACAACGGGACTCTTAGGAAAAATGGCAACTATGTAACACGAAATGAAGTGCTATCGTACACTACCAACGATCCAGAACAGAAGCAAATACACGACAAAGCACGACACACACATTATATAACTCACGTTAAATGGCAAACATGGTAGCACGATATCAACACATGTCGGTCAACGAGAAAAATATTCCAACCACTCGACGATCGAAAAATATTCGTCATGAATTAGCAAATAGTTCAAGACAACCGAAAATGAAAATCTCGATTATTACAGACGAGAGGTGCGGTATTTATAGATGCATCATCTGCAGAAGTATCATTGATAGTAGTAACACTATCATTGGGGTTAGACTCCACCTTTTGTTCAGTGCTTTGTTGATCACATGTACTGGGACAAATGGCATAATCTTTTCTAGAAGAAAATAATGTATTTTATTCAAAAGTGACATTTCGGCTCAAAATAATTTTCCGAGAATCAGGGGACCACGACAACCTTTTTACTCAGAAGCATAACCAAGAAAAATGCATTTAATAGCTCGAGGATTTAATTTTCCAGTACTAGAATGACCATATACAGGACATCCCAAAACTCTCAAAGTAGGGTAATCTGATAAGATTACCTGACCATCTTCTTCCGGAATTTTAAAATCAAGAGATGAGTGTGGAGACCTGTTTACCAAATAACATGTAGTAGAACCGATCTCAGCCCAAAATTCACGCCGCTTCCATAACCCAGCATTAGATAGAATACATTGAGCTCTCTCCAACAGAGTCATGTTCATACGTTCTGCAATACCATTCTGCTGGGGTGTGCCTGGTATGGTTTTGTGCCTAGCAATTCCACTGATTGCACAAAACTCATTGAAATCTGTATTGCAGAACTCCAGGCCATTATCCGTCATGAGCTTTTTGACCTTTTTCCCCGTCTGAGTTTCAACAAGTATTTTCCACATTTAGAGAATGCTTGATCTTTGTGCTTCAAAAAATAAACCCAGGATTTGCGAGAAAAATCATCAGTGATAGACATGAAATATCTACAACCTCCTAGAGATTGAACCTTAGTTGGTCCCCATAAATCACAATGTATATATTGTAATACATCTTTGGTACGGTGTGTAGCAGTAGAGAAACTAACCCTTTTCTGTTTCCCAAAAACACAATGCTCACAGAATTGTAATTTACTTGTACCTGAATCTCATATGAGGTCTTTTTTGCTCAGGATATGCAGGTCTTTCTCACTCATATGTCCTAGGCACATATGCCATAGTTGAGTGAAGTCAGTATCAACCACCAATGAGGATACTGCAACTGAACCTGTCACGGTACTGCCATGCAACACATATAAACTTTCCTCACGAGAAGCTTTTGTGAGAACAAGAGAACCTTTGATCACCTTTAGAGCTCCACCTTCAGCTATTCACTTATATCCCAGAGATTCCAGGGTGCCCAAGGATATGAGGTTCCATTTCAAATCAGGAATATACCGAACATTGGTAAGAGTCCTTACATTGTTATCAAGAATTTTTATGTGAATACTTCCAATTCCACTAATATTGCATTAAGTATCGTTACCCATGAAGACAACACCTCCATCAAGTGGTTCTAGAGAAATGAACCAGTCTTTGTGGGGAGTCATGTGGAATGAACAAACAGAATCCAGAATCCATTCACTTTTGCCCCATTTGTCACCGGAGCTAACAGATAACTGAACATCACCCTCTGAGTCACTTGGAACAACATTAGCTTCAACAGACTTCTTTTATTTCTCTTGTTTATTTTTCAATTTGAAGCATTCGGACACATGATGTCTTGCATTTGATTTAAATACTATCATATAAACTTAGAATAGGAAACCTACTTAAATACTATCATTCTATAAATCATCAAATCATATCAAATCAGGATCTTATATTCAACATTTTAGCTTAAAAGTAATATCGTCCCACTGTGAGACTGTCTCATTGAAGTTTTGGTGGCGCGTTGGCCGGATTAAATATTGCCGACGGAAAGGTTGTGGTGCGGCGACAGTGTCTGTTCAATTAGACTCATTTACTTTAAAAAAATATTCGATTAGTGTAGTATTTTTTGTATGTTGCAAACAGGTAGCAGGTTACCATTTAAATTAATTTATTTTTAAATATTTGTAGGATTTTCGGAAATACTATGACGGAGGAGACCCATTTGAAATTGGACGAGAGGTGCCTCCTCCATTTGGTTTGGTGGAGGTATTACATCAATTTAATTATATAAAATAATTTTTTTAATTATGTAACAGTTGATTGGGAAACCTACACAAAAAAATGGCAATTGAATAAAATTTTAAGGTAAATGGAATGATTTGGAGGTATTTTAAATTAGAATTTTGTTTACTTTAACATTACATGGATATATCATACATCCCTATGATTGAAACAAAACAGTCCAAATCATTCCATTTACCTTAAAAATTTATTCCAAATCACTTAGATTCATCCATAAATAATCGAACTAGGCCTTGGATCACGAGTTGACTTAGCAATCATAAGGTAAGTAATCGGTCAGTCATCTAAGGCAATTATTTTTTATTGATTTCATATTGTGAAAATACGTGAGAGACTGATCAAGAGAGAAATTTACTCATAAGGATGTAGATGAGATGAGTTGGGTCATTTTAAGGCCACTTAGACTGCAGCTATATTCCCTGAGGTCCAGGTCTCGGTGCGTAGTTGCTAGTCAACTGTTTGAGAAAACATGTTATAATATAAAAAAAATCAAGAGAATATTTGAATCCCATAAAAGAGAAAAACAATCTATTCCTACCAATTTTAATAAACAATATATAAATATAATTTACTAGGCAAAAGGGTGTCCTTTGCAATTAATAGTATTTGTTTAAGAACAATAACTCAAATTACTTTAATGATGAATCAAATAAAGAATACATCCAAAGATCTTATGGTCAAGCGGCATCAGCCTGTGAATCTCATGTAGAAAGTCACGTATTCAATCCACATCCCCAATACTCTATAGAATTTAAAAAACAAAACAAGCATTATTAAAAAAAATACTGAATACAAGTAGGAGGACTAACTTTCCATAGGGTTGAGTGAGATGTTGAAGATTGATCTGAGTCTGAAAAGTTAATGTCTTGACGATGTGTACTCTTTTTTCTTAGTTTTTGTCCCACTAAGTTTTCTTGGCGAGAGGTTTTTAATGAGGCTACTAGTATAACACAAGAGAAATGCACGCCATGCATATTATCCTTGACAGATTTTTTTTCCCACGGGTTTTTTCTAGGGAGGTGTTAGCATGTTGTGACATGACGGGATAATATTCTCCAAAGAGTGTTATAAATATTGGATGTAGTTGGAATTGCCAAAGTAAGGAGTTTGGCCCGGAAGGTTAAATGTTGTACTCTTTTTTCCTTTTCTTAGTAAGATTTTTAATGAGACAACGATCGATAGACATATAAGGGAGAGTGTTATGAATATAATCCATGTAAATGTCTATTTACTCCTTGTAACGATTGTAACGACTTTAAGGAGAGAATAAGAGAAAAATGTTGTTCTTGTTTTTATCTTCTCCATTGTAACAAGAGATATGACTCACTGGTTTTATGGTTAATGAGAATGATAATGGAAAGTTCCCGGTTACATCTTGTTCTTTCTTGATTTTACTTCTATATTATAACACTTAAATTATATAATATTTCTAGGCTCTGTTTGGTAAGCCTAGCTTGTAAGCTAGGAATTTATGAACCAGGAGTTTATTTGAGATGCTATCTAGAGTATCATCTCAAATAAGCTCCTATAATAAGCTAAAAGTAGCTTATAAGCTCTTATATAATGTTTTACCAAACAGAGCTAAGAAGCTTATGTAGCATATAAGCTCTGAAATAAGCTATTAGCTTATAAGCTCTTATATAATGTTTTACCAAACAGAGCTATAAGAAGCTTATGTAGCATATAAGCTCTGAAATAAGCTAGACCAAATAGAGTCCTAATCTCTCAACATGAAACATCCATTAATTGAAGGTCAATGATTTGAATCCACATTTAGTGCTTTGATTGCTTTAATTTGCACATATTTTCACTTTCTTTAATTCAATAACTTCATATACAAGTTTAGTTAATTCGAATTTATTACTGTAACTTTTATTATGGATTTACAGGGATCAGCCAAAATATTACCTCCATCGATCCTCTCATATCTCTTATATCTTAGCTTTTTCTTTACCACATTTGATTAATTACATTTATTTTTATAATACTTGTTACTCCGTATTTATTATTATTTCAAATATTAGATGCAATGATTCTCTAATGAATGATTTAAATTCAAAATTGTTCATATATTATAATTTTTAAATGTTAGTTTATCTATTAATTGGCATTATTATTATTATTGTATAATACAATTATTATTAGAACTTGTTTTTCCGGAAAACATTTTCCGGTTTCCAAACAGACCCGTAGTGAACAATGTTTTTATTTTTCAATTTTTCATTTCTCCATAATCTCAATTTTTCTATGTTACAAAACACACCCCATGCACCTCAAATAATTGAAAAACTAAATCTACATTTTAATCACAACTGATATGTCAATAACTCCAAAGACAAGACTGCCATTATGTCTTTGAAATTCAGAATTACAAAGAAAAGGAACAAAAATCATCTGGTAGAAAACAGATTTGCAGAATGAGAACAAGTATATGGCCAAGGGAAGTTAAAAAAAAAAAAAAAAAAGCATGTTTAGTAGATTGTAAAAGGGAAGACAGCCTCTATAGACCATGAGAAGAGTGTGTGTGTGGGTGGGTTAAGATGAGTGACTTGGAAACCTCCCCATCACATCAGCCCAGGTGCTCTGACCTTCAATCAACTCCTTAATAACCGACACTACTTCTTCCATGTTAACACGAATTTGCTGCTTGCTATCTCTCTCACGCACAGTCGCTGAGGTCGTTGAATCCACAGTAATGACAAAAGGAACTCCGACCTCATCTGTTCTTGCATACCTTTTCCCAATTGATGTGCCTGCAAACGTGAAAGTAATTCATTAATTGCAGTTGCTGTGTCAAGTGGAACCCTAATAAAGTGAATGGGAATGCAATATATTACAAGGTCGGGCATCCGAACAGTCTCGTATGTCCTAGACTAGATAGCTTTAAATTCTGGTGTTGGGGAGAAACCCGCAGCAACCACTAGCTGTCAAGAGATGACCGGCTCATAGCTTGAAACGCCAATAAGCATGACGCCTTTGGGGTTTCCCCCAAAGGTCTTAAAGTCACATGTTCGACAAGTCAAACCTTAAGTTGAATGTAAACATGGGAGAGATAAGCGAACACTACCCCAGCCCAAACCCACCCTCTCTTCATTCCAAAAATAATAATAGAAAGGGAAGTAAGAAAATATTAATAAGAATACCTGTGGTGTCACTTTTATATGAAAGCCCAGCAGCCGTTAGTGACCTTTCAATTCGCCTGGCAACTTCCTTGTATTCTGCAGTTTGCACCAAGGGGAACACGGTGCATTTGATAGGAGCTACCAAGGGTGGGAAACGGAAGACATTGAGTTGATCATCCCCATCTCGGCTCCTTGTATAGAAACAATGCTCATAGAGGCAGTATATAATCCTCCCAATACCGAATGATGGTTCAATGACTGATGGAGTGAAAGCCCTATGATGTTCTTTTATCTTTTCCTTGGAAATTGACACCATGTTCTTCTTAATAGTCACAGCTTTGTCAAGGGTGCAGACCTGAAATTCAGCCTCTCCCTTGGACTCCAAAGCTGCTTTCAATTCAAGAGCTTCTTTTTCCCCCATAGACTGCACAAAGCAAAAACACATAAATCATTTTAATGAAATCTCTCTCACTAAAAACTGATATATCACTATGTTAGTCATAGTCTACCTCCAATGCTTCAACAACCATCCTCTGATTAGCCTTAAATGCAAGACCAAGCTCCTTTTTTGCTGGAACAATAACAAGTTTCTGAAGAAAAGTAGAAAATTTTCAAAGTTGTGTATGAGAATAGTAGTATCACAAAACAAATCCCTGAATACAATTTTGTGTGTGGAAAGGTGGAGAGGGGAAGGAGAAAGAGATAGACCTCCACTTCTCTGGGTTCTGGTAATTTTTCATGTGCAATAAGAGGTACACCACTTTTCTCCTGCAAGATTGGAGTAAGTTCAATTTAGAAAATACTTCCATGGCAATCTAGTAAAAGAATACTCCATAAGTATGGAGGAGTATATTAAAACTGCAGGATTTATAAGCTGGAGAGGCCAGCAGCCAGCTCAAACTCAAAGCTTAAAATAGGAGCAAAAGAACATGTATGTATTTTAACTGAAGCCTCACCGAATGTGCACGCAAATCATATGCAGACCTATCAGCAATACCAACACATTCTATCCAGCCATAAGAACATTCAATTTCAGCATCCCAACAGTCTGCAGCATAATGTGCCATTTCGTTTCGAAGATGTTGACGGAACCGCAATCGATCTCTGTCAATACCCAGATGAGTAAGAAAGAGATACACTCTCCCAATGAAATATCCCAGTGTTTCATTGTTAATAATGCCCTGTGCAACAGAGTGATTAAACAATGTCAGTATTGAGAACAAAGCTAAAATACCACTCTCTATACAGAAGACCAGACCTATAGAGACCAACCTGGCCAACTGCTTCACCAAGTGGTATTCTCCTTGCAGAGCGTCCAGACACCTGATCTTCTCTTGGGAACATTAGAAACTCCAATTTTGAAACATCAGAAAATTTCGGATGAGACTTGTCCTCTGGATCCACAAAGTGCTCAATCTCAGCGAGTGTAAATTCACGGACTCTTACGAGGCCTTGTCGAGGGGAGATCTGCAATTTTAATTATTATTATTATAAAGTAATAATCATTGCCAAAGCAGAATAAAAAAAAATAGGGGAAGCAGCGGGAAATGGCATTTGTTAAATTAATTTCTTTAACTAAAGACTATTATTTAAATATTCACAAGGAGTTGAATGCTTGAAAATGTCTACAAATATTAGCTTGCGTTTCCTTCAATTCTCCAGTTTTCTTTTAACTGTTTTCTATTTTTTATTCTCCATTTTCTGTTTTCAAATCAGTTAAATATACAAGTATAAACGCATTTTCCATATCTATATCTATACTGCTATATACTCAAGTGTTTAGAAAAATCAGACACATTTTTCTTTCTTTTTTATATTCTCTTCATAAAAGAAAATACAGAATAAAAAGTATCAACCATTATACCAACTCACTAAGACAAACTAAACAGTCTTTTCAGATTTCAATACTCACTAATGATTCAATGATAACAAATTTCATATTACCACATTACAATGACATAAATAATTAACTAATTTTGCTTTGAATAGATTCTACAAATGAGAAGTTGTGATGCAAAAACATTTTAGGGGAAATGAGAAAAACCTCATTCCTAAAAGCTTGACCAATCTGTGCAGCAGCAAAAGGAAGTTTGCTTCCATTGTAATAGTACAGATCCTTGAAGTTGACAAAAATACCTTGAGCGGTCTCAGGACGCAAGTACCTAAGGCAGGAATTAAAATTATACAAATATGGAAAAGAGTTTACTGTAACTACAAATGCTAAATCGATGGATCACTAAGATTGAGTTCTTACCCAGGGCTCAAGCAAGATGGCCCAATTGAGGTTTGGAACATTAGATTGAAAGGATATGGAGCAGAGAGAGGGTTCTTGGTGTCCGGAGCAGTAATACCATAGTCCTTAATTTTTGCACCAAGCTCTTCAGGAGAAAGATCATCCAGCACAGCAAGTACATGTTTGTACTCTGCTGCTTTATCAGCAGGAAGATTAGGATCTCTCTCAAGTTTCTCATTGCAAAAATCCTTAAGCAAATGATCAGCACGATAACAAACTCCAGTATTCTCATCTTTCACCATAATATCAGTGAACTTATCAACATGGCCAGATGCCTTGAGCACAACCTCTGGTGTTATACATGGGCAATCTACTTCAAGCATGTTCTCTTCAAGAATAAAATGCTGAAACATAAAAGCAAGACTGTAAGACTAGGAGAAGGTACAAAAAGAGAGATAAGAGAAGGAATAAAACTATCTCCAGCAAACTTCCAAATCACTTCTTCTATTTGATGCTGAATTTCTAAATACAAAATCAATAATATCATTTGAAATTCAATAAAAATAATAATATAAATGTCAAGGTTCTAAAAAACGCTAGGCGCTAGGCGTTCGGATTGCTAACGCCTAGCGCCCAGAGGATTAATAGTCGGGGATTAATCGGATTAGGCGGATTTATTTATTATTATTATAATAATTATTTTTATATATAAATAATTATATATATGTAAAGAGTAAAAAACATCTAATATTTAAATATTTAAACAAACATATAATCGATAATATATTAAATTGTTAAACATTGACATAAGCATAACATAGTCCATAGTATCTCAATTCACGAATTTATAGTACCGCTAATATAAAAAATAAAAAAAAATGTTTATCCGTCTAGGCGCCCGCCCAGCTGCCTAGGCGCCCGCCCAGCCGCCTAGGCACCCGCCCAGCTTGCCATCCTAGGCGCCCGCCTAGGCGGCCGATTAATCACCCGACCGCCCAGGGCATAATCGGAGCGCCCGAGGGCCGCCTAGCACCTAGGCGCCGCCTAGGCGGCCGCCCAGACCGATTTTTAGAACATTGATAAATGTAGATATTAGCACTACTGTCAAGTACTTGATACAATGATACAAGTTTAAACCACAAGACAAGACTATTTTCTACTTGTTTAGCAAGAACAAGGATTACCACTTTCATATGCTGAAAGCATATGCAATTATGCATAAGCAAATACAGGAAGATAGCCTTAACATTATTGTTGTTTAAAGATAGGAAGGATTGCCTTAAAATTATTATAATCCAGATTCCAGAATTACTGTAAAACTTAATCCCAAGTTCAATGACTTTAAAGGAGTATCATAATAACACCATTTTAATTGTTGAAATATTTTATTCCACACATTCATATTAGAGGTTTTGATGATAAATTAATGAACAATGAAAAACAACAATTAATCAACAACAGTTGAAGAAACACGAGCTGGACCAAAAAACATTGTGAAGCAAAATCAAGCTTAACGTACGCTATGCATCATAGCTGACGTACGTAACGTAGACTCAGCTGAAAACAACCGAGTATGGCATGGCTAACGCACGCAACACAGCAAAGCTAACGTACGCTAAATAGAACACATAAAGTACGTAAGACAAGGTGGTTATCGTACGCTATGAAAGTTGAATTACGAATTCAAATAAACCAATCTGTTATATTGATTCTAGAAGGTCAAAAAGCATGCAACGGATACATGCATATAACATACGCTACGAAGAGGATATAACGTACGCAATGGAAGAAGCCATAAACTACTGGACTGATTTGAACAACACATAATGTACGTAACATGAACTGGTTAACGTACGCGAAAGGCTTAACGTACGCTACATATGTAGTATAGCGTACGCTATGGAAGAACAGGTAGCAACGGCTAATTTAGGCTTTGGAGCCTATAAATACCACTTCATTTGGTATTGAACCTACAACAACTTCAAGCAAATCATATATTCGTGTGATTTGTTATATACATTATTGTTGTTGTTGAGCTAAATTGATAAGAGTTCGAGTGTTTAATCACTCAACCATACACGAGAGGAAAGAAGTGATTGTAGATTTGATTCGATGTTACTAAGATCAAGGATTCGGCATTGTTAGAATCATAATCTAAATCAAGTGAGGTTTTTCTAGAACCGATAGAAAGCTAGAAAGGTTGTTTCCTTATCTAATAGAAAAGAAAAACGGTTTATCTTTGGACCGACAAAAAGACAAGATTGTAACGTTTTATCTTGAAGACAAGATTGTAATGGTTTATCTTAGACCAATAGAAGACAAGATTGTAACGATTTATCTTGGACCGATAGAAGACAAGATTGTAACAGTTTACCTCGGACCGATAGAAGACAAGACGGAAATGTTTTATCTTGAATCAATAGAAAAAGACAAGGATAGAGGACGTAGGCACGTTGTCGAACCTCTATAAATCGCTGTGTCATTTAATTTCCGCACTTATCTACGCTTCCGCACAAAAAGAGTTAATTACTCTAAACCGCATTATTCAACCCCCTTTCAAGTGGCAGTACCAACCCAACAATTGGCATCGGGGTCAAGTTCTCTTATAATAATCAGCTTAACGTCCACGGAGAAAAAGATCCAATGGCGTATAATTTTGCACCGGTAGAAGGCCTCGTCTTAAACCGACCACCATTTTTTGATGGATCAAATTTCATGACATGGAAAAAGAAAATGTCAATCTTTATCCGAGCTTATGATATTGAGCTTTGGAAGATTATTTGTCTTGGTCCAAAAATTCCTACGAAAACCAACGGTATTCTCAAAAGCTTCGAAGAATATGATGATGTGGATTGGAAAAATGATCATTACAATTGTAGGGCAACACAATTGTTATATAATGCTTTAAATCCGGAAGAACACAGTCGGATTTCCTCTTGTGAAAGTGCCAAAGAAATTTGGAAAATGTTAGAGGTAACACACGAAGGAACGAATCAAGTCAAGGAGACGAAGATCAATATGCTTCTCCACGACTACGAGCTTTTTATGATGAAGGATGACGAGTCCATCACAAATATGCTCGACCGATTTTCGGTCATCACTAATTGACCAGCTTGCTTCGAAAAATCATTATCAAGTAGTGAAAAAGTGAAGAAAATATTACGATCACTACCTCGCGAATGGGACGGGACGGTCACGGCTATCATGGAGTAAAAGGATCTCAACACACTTGATTTTAGCGCCCTTGTCGGTTCGCTAATAAACTACGAGATCGTGCTTAAATCTCGAAATGCCAAGCCGAAGCCAAAGGAGAAATGAATAGCTTTAAAAGCTAAAAGGATGTCGGATAATGATCAAGAAATCCCGATTGATGATAATGATGAAGAATCGGCATTTTATGCCAAAAACATCAATATGTATCAAAACTTATTAAACCGGGGAAGAAAAGACATCAACTCGCAAGCCCGGAACGAGTCAAAAATGTTCGATAATAATTGTCGAAATTGTGAAAAACCCGACCAGTTTGCGAAGAACTGTCGAGGCTTGACTTCCAAGAAGTATTAATAGCTACATGGAGCGACGAAGGCAATGAAGACGAAAATATTCAAAATAATCTTGCACTCATGGCAAGGAGCTCGTACGACGACAGCGACAACGAAAGCCAGGTAAGTACTTCGTCTCACGACGAAGTTTTTAATGCCTTCGAATTATTACATACGGATTTTCAAAATTCGCTGAAAGATAATAAATCCATTAAAATGAAAAATAAATTAATGGAACATGAAATCTCCAAAATTCTAGAAAAAGGGAAATTAATTGAAAATGATCATTCCTTGTGCTTAGAAAAAGAAAAGAAATTAAAGGATGATTCATTAAAAGTTCAAATTGAACTTAAAAAATTAATGAACAAATTTTCTTGTGGAAATGATAAATTTGAAAAATTACTTTCAATTAAAATAATTTCGTTAAATAAACAAGGATTAGGATTCAAACCAAAGTGATAAAAATAAATCCTTAAAGTTTAAAATACCTCATTGTGGTAAGTGTTTAAAAATCGGGCACCACATTTCAAATTGTAAAAGCCCACGACAAACGATAAAGAAAATATGGATTCCAAAAGAAACCATAATACCAAATATCGTTTATTTACCAAATATAAAACGACCAAGAGTCGGATGGATCCCTAAAATTCAAAATTAATTATTCAAACAAATTGATATTTAACTCATGGGGAGTTCCTATTTTTTGGGAGAGATAATTTGCAGGGGGAGTATACCCATT
Organism: Orobanche coerulescens; assembly: GCA_033398695.1. Classification (NCBI taxonomy): domain Eukaryota; kingdom Viridiplantae; phylum Streptophyta; class Magnoliopsida; order Lamiales; family Orobanchaceae; genus Orobanche; species Orobanche coerulescens. The sequence goes on along the minus strand of CM065812.1, from coordinate 152,773,212 downwards.
TCTTTTCAAAATAATTTTTCATCGATTTTATGATTTAAATGCATTTTTTGCTAATGACAAAAAGGTGGAGATTGTTGGAACATTTTATTCGACACATTTATATTAGAGGTTTTGATGATAAGTTGATGAACAATGAAAAGCAACAATTAATCAACAGTGGAAGAAACACGAGCTGGACAGAAAAACATTGAACTGAAGCAAAATCAAGCTTAGCGTACGCTATGCATCATAGCTAACGTACGTAACGAAGACCCAACTGAAGACAGTCGAGTATCACATGACTAACACACGCAACGCAACAAAGCTAACATACGCTAAATAGAGCACATAACGTACGTAAGACAAGGTGGTTAACGTACGCTATGAAAGTTGAATTACGAATTCAAATAAATCAATCTGTTATATTGATTCTAGAAGGTCAAAAAGCATACAACGGATACATGCATATAACGTACGCTACGAAGAGGATATAACGTACGCAATGGAAGAAGCCATAAGCTACTGGACTGATTTGAACAACACATAACATACGTTACATGAACTGGTTAACGTACGCTAAATGTTTAACGTACGCTACACATGTAGTATATAGCGTACGCTATGGAAGAACAGCCAGCAACGACTAGTTTAGGCTTTGGAGCCTATAAATACCACTTCATTTGGTATTGAACCTACAACAACTTCAAGCAAATCCTATATTCATGTAATATTGTTATATACATTATTGTTGTTGTAATTGAGCTAAATTAATAAGAGTTCGAGTGTTTAATCACTCAACCATACACGAGAGGAAAGAAGTGATTGTAGATTTGATTCGGTGTTACTAAGATCAAGGATTCGGCATTGTTAGAATCATAATCTAAATCAAGTGAGGTTTTTTTAGAACCGATAGAAAGCTAGAAAGGTTGTTTCCTTATTCAATAGAAAAGGAAAATGGTTTATCTTGGACCGACAAAAAAGACAAGATTGTAATAGTTTATCTTGGACCAATAGAAGACAAGATTGTAACAGTTTATCTTGGACCGATAGAAGACAAGATTGCAACGGTTTACCTCGAACCGATAGTAGACAAGACGAGAAGGTTTTATCTTGAACCTATAGGAAAAGATAAGGAGAGAGGACGTAGGCACGTTGCCGAACCTCTATAAATCGCTATGTCATTTAATGTCCGCACGTATCTACGCTTCCGCACGAAAAGAGTTAATTACTCTATATCGCTCTATTGAACCCCCTTTCAAGTGGAGGTACCAACCCAACACAAAAACTTGAAAAACCCCTTTTGCAAATCTTGAGATCTTTTTAATAAAAGTGCCCCAAGAATGTTCTCTAAGAGAGATGCATTCTTAAAAATGTGATGCATTATCGTTTTCCTTCCACATGGATTAACTGAGAGCTCATTTTTGTCTCTCCAATATGAAGGGAGGTAGTAAGTTTCAAGCTCCTCTCTCAATTTATCCCTTCATCTTTTTTTTAATCGAGTTGATTTGCACAAGGCATAAGGCAATATCATGGATATAGTTAATTCAGCATACTAAAATCGCTAATAATTTAAAACATAAAACTAATTCAATAGAGAATCGGAGTGATCATCGTTAATCCGCACTTCAAAAATTTAAGATATGAGCTGACCTGACGCCAGAAGGCGATAACATTGTGTTTAACGGTGCAACCGGGAGGGCCATAGTCGTAGAGGCCGGCAATGCCACCGTAGATCTTGAAGGAAGGGCCGTAGAAGTAGCGGCGCTCAAGGGTGTTGCTAACGGCTTGACGAAATGCCTCTCTGTTCTGCGACTCTCGAGGAGCGTCCATCTCGGAATCTATCAAACAGTGAACATTGTCATAAAGGAGATATATGTAGTCAGTTTTGGAAATTAAAAAATAAAAGCAGTATAAGACTAAACATCAGTAAATAAAAAGCACTATGTTATCAATGACTAAACATCACTCTGCACGGGGTTTGAATTGATTCACATCCACTCCGTTGAAGCTACAGGGGAGAGCTTTGTCAATGACTGCAAATAGAAAATAGGTATTACCTTAATTTCACAAAACAAATCCTATTACATAAAGGGTTTAAAAAAAATATTACCCACAAAAGACTAATTTTATACTTATCCTTGGTAGATATTGTACCACATACCATTATACACTACGTCCTAAGTTTCAACTATTTTCATAGTTAATCGAAATCAAATTGTTTGAACTAATCATGACTTGACATGAAAAATAATAAATATGAAACATAAATATATAAAAATACATTCATAAAAATAAATAAATAAATAAATAAACATGAAAACTTACTGATTTGATATGATAATTTATTCATTATTTGTTTTCTCCTTAAAAAATATGATTAGATCAATAATTATAGGAAAATGGAGTTTTAATTGCATGAAAACTAAGATATCAAATATTGCCTACTTTGTCATGTTAAAGTAAACAAAACCTCACCATAGTTTTCAGGTGACCAGACAGGCAAGAATTCTTCGGTTTCAAAGCTATACGCATGAATTACGCTTTTAAACAGTAATTGCAGATCTTCACAAAATCCATGGCAGAGTAAGGGTGAACTGTCATCGTACATCAGAAATGGTGGGATAGCAATAAACTTCCTCAGATTCCACAAATTGTGACCATAAGCAGTAGGATCGTTGGGTTCACCATTAAAATCCCAGATCCGAATTCCATTTGTGAGCTCAGTTGTAACCCATCGGATAACGACCACAGTTGGGTAGATGTTGAGTTTTCAGGCAATGGATAAAATCGATAACTATCCCCATCTTCATCAAAAATGACAAGGCAATTTGATCAGATCTTATAGAAAATACCATTGTGGTAAACAGGTGGTTTGTTACAATCTGTTCTGAGAAACCCATCCATACTCATGAGTTCAGAATTCATGATCGCACCCTGTTTTTCTTTCCAACACCAATCCTCCGATGAAAAAAGTAGGGAAGAAATAACAGTTAAAGTAGAAGTAGAACCAATATCAAGCGAAAAACATAGGATCTTGAATGAATTGCCTTCAGTAGTGAAGGCAAGGTTCTTATAGATTGATGAATCGAAAAACACGGGAGGATCAGGAATTTAAACATTGGAGTGAAGATCCTTGGTTGAAGTGACCTGATAACCTGCGCTGTTTCCAATGGAGGAACAGAGCAGGAGGAGACCATTACAGGAATCTGCTATCATTTCATTGTTTCCACACTCTTTCATGGTCGTGTGCGAAGATCTTTTGGGTCAGAGGGTCATTCATTTTTAGCAACACCATGCCTGGACTGTTAGGTATCAAGAATGATAAACAACAATAAAGATACGAAGAAAAAATTAAGAACACAAGGATTTACATGGTTCACACAATCAGAGTAATCGTGCTACGTTCACGGCGAAGTAGAGAGATATTATTCAACATTTGTGTTTTCTACTTGAAGCTTTCTGCTTACAATTGCTTACTGTTTTCTGCTATGGCTTAGCTTAACTTAGCTTAGCTTGAGTTTACAGAGGTACAAATGAGATCTATTTATAGTCATATGCATTGTGTGATGACATCATATATACATCAGTGACATCATCCATGACATCATACCTGCATCACCAGTGACATCATCCATGCCATCATCAGTGACATCGTCCATGACATCATATCTGCATCATCGGTGACATCATACCTACATCATCAGTGACATCATACATGATGTCATGCATGTGTCATCAGTGATGTCATGCTAGTGTCATCAAGATTCTTGCTCAAAGTTGATTAGACTCCACAACTCAACAATCTCCCACTTGGAGACTGATCAATCAATCTGTTTCCATCCAAACTTGGAACTCTATAAACCCCATCTCTCTCTCTAGTTCGCGCCTTCTCTTCAAGCATCTGGAAGGCCAGTTGAAGCCATACATAGCTTCAACTTCTTTGTTGCATAGCCTTGGTAAACATGTCTGCTGGATTCTTAGTACCAAGGATCTTTCTCAAGGACAGAGTACCATCACTTATTAAGTCTCTAATAAAGTGGTACCTCATCTAAATGTGTTTCGTCCTGCTGTGAAACACTAGATTCTTCGCAAGGTGAACTGCAGTGGTTATCACAATGTAGGACACAGTCTTCTTGTTTGATGCCCAACTCTGATAGGAAGTTCTTCAACCAGATTAGCTCCTTGCCAGCTTCTGCAATGGCCATATACTCGGCTTCTGTGGTTGAAAGAGAAACACTCTTCTGCGATCTGGACATCCAACTAATAATTGTACCCCCAATGGGGGTACAATTATTAGCTCCTTGCCAGCTTCTGCAATGGCCATATACTCAGCTTCTGTGGTTGAAAGAGAAACACTCTTCTGCAATCTGGACATCCAACTAATAATTGTACCCCCAATGGTGAACACATAACCTCCTAAATCTGCATCAACGAAGCCTTCAAAGACTACCTTCTTTCTTCTGAAACATAAAGCAACCTTAGAATCTGCAAAACCTCCTAAATCTGCATCAACGAAGCCTTCAAAGACTACCTTCTTTCTTCTGAAACATAAAGCAACCTTAGAAATGCCTTTCAAGTAGCGTAGCAATTTCCCAGATTTTACATAAATCTATTGACCACTGCATGAGCAATATCTGGTCTCGTGCATATCATAGCATACATCAGGCTACCAACTGCTGAGGCATAAGGAACTCTGGCCATTTCTTCCTTGTCTTCATCCGTCTTTGGTGATTGCTTCTTGGAAAGTCTCAACTGGCTCCCCCAGAGGTGTGGTGTGCTTCTGGCTTTAGCATCACTCATGCTGAATTTCTCTAAGACTTACAAGTTTTAGAATACCAACAGCTTTGTCCCTGACTATGCTCATGCCCAAAATTTGTGTGGCAGCTCCCAAGTCCTTCATCTCGAACTCTCTGGACAATTACTTCTTAAATCTGCTAATCTCCTGCATGTCTGATCCAGCTACTAACATGTCATCAACATATAGCAAAAGGATGATATAAGAAGAGTTAAACTTCTTCAGGTAGCAATAGTGGTCCATCTCACATCTTGTGTACCCACTCCTCTGCATAAAACTGTCAAACTTCAAGTACCACTGCCTTGGAACTTGCTTCAACCCATACAAACTTTTTTTCAACTTGCATACCAGATTTTCTTTAACGGTCATAAGAAAACCTTCTAGTTGTGCCATGTAGATATCTTCATCAAGGTCTCCATGCAAGAAAGCTGTCTTCACATCTAACTGCTCCAGATGTAAATCTTCTGCGGCTACAATATCAAGTACTAATATGATTGTGGTCATCTTCACAACTAGTGAGAATATCTCATTGTAATCAATTCCCATCTTCTGTTGGAACCCTTTAACCACCAATCTGGCCTTGTACCTCTTACTGCCATCAACCTCATCTTTGACCCTGAATACCCACTTGTTCTGCAGTGCTTTCTTTCGTGCTGGTAACTTGACTAAGGACCAAGTCTAGTTTTTATCAAGTGAACTCAACTCATCCTCCATAGCCTTCTTCCACTGTATGGAATTTTTCATCCTCAAAGCCTTCTGTTGGAGGCTGCTGCAAGTTCATCTTTATAAAGAGCATTCTCATTGAATGTCACATCCTTGCTTCTAATAATCCTTTGGCTATGGTTATCCCAGAAGCGATAGCCCATGTTATCCAACCCATAGCCAATAAAGATACACTTCTTTGCCTTTACATCAAGCTTATCTCTATCTGCATCCTTGATCCTTGATCCTGATATAAGGACACAACCAAATACTTTTAAGTGTGTAAGAGATATCTTTCGACCTTGCCATTCCTCTTATGGAATCTTGAACCCTATGGGGACGGAGGGTCCTCGGTTGATTAAGTATGCTGCTGTGTTGACCGCATCTGCCCAAAACATCTTTGGCAGGCCTGCATATAATCTCATGCTCTTTGCCCTCTCATCGAGTGTTCTATTCATCCTTTCAGCAATTCCATTCTGCTGAGGTGTTTCTGGAACCGTCTTCAGCATTCTGATCCCATGTTCAGCACAGTAATTAATGAACTCTTTGCTGCTGTATTCGCCCCCATTATCCGACTTCAGACACTTGATCTTCAGATTTGTTTCATTCTCAACAACAGCTTTCCACTTCTTAAAGGTGTTGAAAATATCAGATTTATTATTGAGAAAATAAACACATACCTTTCGCATGGAATCATCGATGAAGGTAACACAGTATCGTGAGCCTCTTATTGAAGAAACTAACGTGGGTCCATAAACATCAGAATGAACCAACTCCAACTTCCCAGCCTTGGGTGGTCGTCCCATCTTCATAAATGTAACCTTCTTTTGTTTGCCAAGAACACGTGGCTCACAAAAGTCAATTGTTACACTCTCCAGATCTGCCTTTTGAAGCTAGCATCTTCATCCCTTTCTCACTCATATGTCCAAGTCTTTGGTGCCATAGATTAGAGACCCCTCTATCCTCAACAGCTGCATTTGCCCCATATGAGGAAGTTTCCACCATATATAGTATTCCCCTTTTCTGTCCGCGAGCAACTACAAGGTTCCTCTTTGTTACCTTCCACTGATGATCAACAAAATTAACATGGTTTTGATATCAACATCCTCTTCAAGTCTGGAATATACTTGACATTTTTCAACATCCAGTTCGTACCCAAAGAAGTCTTAACGACAACATCCCCAACACCTGTGATATCAAGGCTCTTATTATCAACTAGCCTTACCTTGCCACTGTAAGGCCTGAAATTCCACATTACTTCTCTGCAATGACTAGCATGAAACGAAGCACCCGAATTCATAATCCATGATTCAATCGGGCATTCTACACAGCAAATCAAGGCATCATCAAATTTTGCCGCCCCATTCATCTCCTTCTTGCCTTTATCTGCCGAAGGTTTCGGACACTGATTTCTGAAATGTCCATTCTCTTTGCAATTCCAACAGGTAATGTCTTTCCTTGGACTGACCTCTCTTTCTTGACTTTGATCTTCCTCTACCGTTACCCCCTTTGTTGGATTTTCTGCCCCTGTCCTCTGTATTCAGCAAGCTGGTAAGACATTCCCCTGCATTCCTTCTGCGGATATCCTCACCTAGGATCAAATAGCGAATGCCTTCAAAGGTAAGCTTAGTAGTTCCAGATGAACTACTAACTGTTGTAACTGTTCCAGACCAACTCTCGGGTAGTGAAGATAATAACAACAATGCCCGATCTCCATCATCAAATTTAATATCAACTGATATTAACATGTATAGTATTGAATTAAATTCGTTTACGTGATCTGCCACCGACATCCCTTCCTTCATCTTCGTATTTGCCAACTGTCTAATCAAGAATACCTTATTTGCAGCTGAGGGTTTCTCATACATGTTTGATAACGCCTTGATTAACCCAATGTTGTCTTCTCGTTGACGATGTTATAGGCAACATTCTTCGCCAACGACAACCTAACTACACCAAGAGCCTGTCGATCCAACAGGTTACAATCATCTTGCTTCATCTCTTCACGTTTTCTTTCTGACAGGGGTTCGTGTAACTTCTTCTGGTAGAGATAATCTTCGATGTGCATCTTCCAAAAGCCAAAATCATGACCTTCGAATTTATCGATCTTGACCTTTCGATCTTCAGCCATAGCTCCGATACCAGTTGTTAGGACCGCCACCACCACCACTCTGTCACATTAGTATCTTCGACCTATGTGTCAGCGTCAGACCCTCTGACCCAAAAGATCTTCGCACACGACCATGACAGTCAATTTAAGGGATTGTTTAGTTCATTTCTCTGTTTCTCATTTTTGAATTTTCTATTTTTTTAATTTTCTATTTTCCAGTTTTCTATTTTTTCAATTTTACATTTTCCAATTTTATTTTCTAAGCTCAAATTTTAAATAAAATATAGAACTAAATATGGGGTATGGCCCAATTTGAAGCTGCCCAATAAAACATCTTATAATTACTATTGCATCATTGAAAAAAAGCCCAATTTGAAGTAAAAAAATACCGTAGCCAACAACTAAAAAGCTCAATTGCATAACTTTAATAAAAAATAGTTAGAAACAAAAAAACCTCCCTGGCAGATTTTCTCATCCAACTCTCACGCTACACGCCTACACAACAGCCACCGTCTCCGGCATCGATTCACCGTCTCCAGCGTTCGTAGTGCTGTCGTCTCATCAGTGGCCCCACTCTCCTCCCGATTACCGGTACAATGCTTTACTTTTTTCAAATTAGATGTCTGAAACTTTTGGCTCTTCATCAATTGGTCCATTATTGTACAAATTGGAAATGAAACATAGCAACTGGTATCATAATCAATTGATTTGAAGAGCTATTATTTGTATTTTTATCAATGTTAAAATTAGGTTGTTTTGGAATAAGTCATGAACAAGTTACATTTCCTTTAAGATGTAACAATAGAAGGCCAAATATATCAGATCACACTGAAATGTAGGTAAAGAAACATGGTATAAGAAGTCCGAGTTTCATACCCAGACATTTCGTCTTCCGGGCAGACGTCCTATGATAAACTGCCAGAAATCAAACATGACGGACGGAGAATCAGCTTATTTGGCAAGAACGTAAAATTCAAAGAGTTAAACATGCAGCATTTTATGCAGTATACAAAAGTATAATAATTGGGAAAAACATAAAAATAAATATTATTTTCATGTTTCAGAATATGCCGGTGAAATTTTCCGCAATTACATTAAACTACTAATATAAAAGCAATACACAAAATCTAAATCAAATTAATCATCAGGTCCATTAGCAATTGAAATAACCATAAAGAAGAAACCCTAACCTATCCAGATATCATTTCCAAGTTTCTAATAAAAAACAATAAGTTGTAAATAGCATCACAAAAACATTATCCTGGATTACATTGTCTGAAAATACTAATTACTGAAAAAAAAACAATAAGTTGTAAATACTAATGAGTGAAAAAAGGTAACTAAAACGATCACAATTTACTGACTTAGGGGGAAGGAGGTAGGGGGGAGGAAGAGAGGGCGAGAGAGAGAGACTACGAAATAAAGTCTTGATGGAGCTGGAGCAGCAAAACTAGCGGCAGGACGGTAAACGAAGGCTCTGAACATGATTTATATATTAAAAAGACAAAGGAAACGAAAACCCTAGCCGACGGTGTAGTTTGGACTTTCCCAGTAGGGCTCCGGCCCAATACCGTTGCCCAGCCCAATTTACGGCACACTATTACGGTCTAAGCAAAAAATTGTGGCCTTCGCAAATTACAATATGTGATAAATTAACAATATTCTCAAGCAACTTTAGTTGTATTTTGCTTCAAAACGGACCTATTAGGTCTTGTTTGATATTGTTAGTTTTAAATATAATAAGTTTTTGTAACATACTCAAAACTATTCGGGATATTACAGCGCTGTGGGTCCCGCGCCGAAATCTACCAGGCTAAAAATTATTTTAAAAACGTTTAAAAACGCCAAAGACCGATGACGGTAATATTTTAAATACTCAAATATTTTCCAAAATATAGTTCTCAAATATCGTCATCAAATACTATTTAAAAATACAAGGCGAAATGCCAAATCTCGATAGTTCCAAAATATACGTTAAGCAGCCACTTATACGTACCGATAAAATAGTTGGGGAAAAAGGTCTAACGAAATAACCCAAGTTCGCAAAATACCAAAAGGCCATTTTAAAATACACACGAGTTGGTAAAAATACCAGAAAGCCATTTTAAAATACACATGCAGCGGAAAAAGACACAGTTCAAAATATACAATTTGCAGCGTAAAATAAAACAACCAGAAAGAATACTCAATTCTCCGAAAACATGCCACAGTATCACCCGGGTAGCTCATCTCTTCACGACCGCTACTAGCAATATCTCCGAGTACCTAAAAATAAAGCCCACGACGGGGTCAGCCACAATACTCAATAATGATATCGATCACATCATCATAAATAATTACATACCAATATAATAACAAAGTAAGAAAACTACCAACGTAATCTTACCGTCATAACCTTACCAATCCATAGCAATCCATATCAAACCAATCCTTACCATAATCCACATTTCGCATTCTCAAATGACGAAGTGGACTCACGACAAACATATGTACTGTAATCAAACAATACCAAGAATCCTCAAAACATCATAATAACTCATAAGCGGGAACTGATTCATCTGTGCCAAATCCAATCCGTCGGATTTGCACTGCCAAATCTCAATCTGGATAAAAATCAATATAACACAATATATCTGTAGATCAACTACCACAAGACATATATAACAAGTCCTGAAACATCAACGTACAGTCCGAATGCTCATACGATCAATGACAATGATCAACCAATAGCTCGACCGAGAATATCACTAACATGATAACTCCGATACTACCAACGAAGGATCGACAATAAACGAGAATACCATCAACATGATAACTCCAACACGATCAACAAAGGATCAACAATAACCGAGAATACCCTCAACGAGGTAAACTCCAACAGGATCAATAAATGATCAACAATAACTGAGAATACCATCAACAAGGTAAACTCCAACACGATCAACAAAGGATCAGCAATAACTGAGAATATCCTCAACAAGGTAAACTCCAACACGATCAACAAAGGATCAACAATAACTGAGAATACCATCAACAAGGTAAACTCCAAATGATCAACAATAATGGATCTCAAAGAAATAACCCCGACTGTCGAACCTACCCCTCGGGCGTATAAACAACTAGTCGCAAACCGTCGAACATATCCAATCATACATGGACTATGAACGACCAAAACAATATGGCTCAAAGATGGACGTCACAGTACGCCCGATCTGGAAATGTGTCCGCGCACATGTCCACCCCGTATACAGAATCCAGGATGTACATGGGACATATACCTAATTAGCCTCACGAACTACGTCTCATGTGCACGGTTCAATGCGGAAACATCCACGTATAACCATAGTGTGCCCAGCTAAAAATCCTACACAATAGCTAATCGGCACGCAGATATGACTCCAGACATGTCACGATACAACATGACAACGAAACTCAAAGAATCACATATCCAATAAGGATTAAAAGACTCACCGAAGTGAACAATGACACACGGATAATGAAGATCGACACGACCGACAATATCCAAAACAACCAACCTAGGATCGCCATCCCCAAAGAATGATCAACACGATCAACAATCTCAACACGACATTCCTGGAATCATCATTCCTCAACGATCGATCAACACAACTGTCAATATTGGACAACGGTCCTGGGATCAACATCCCTCAACAAACAGTCAACACAAATCTCATATATGAAACATCAACAGACAATATATATATACAACGATCCAATATAATAATTATCCTCGTAACTGAACGATACTTAAATTACCTCGAAGCCGAAAATAATATCCTTTCCATGAACAAACATCCCTGAACGAATACACAGTTATTCGAATAATCTCGAATGAGTTACAATCCATTAATATCAGTAACCCATCATCCTGATGTCAATGTCGATACGATAAACTCTCCTCAATATCCGACATTCCAATCACAGACCGACAATAATTCACATCTCTGTTTTCGCCACACATGTTTAAATCATATACCTTATGATTCAATCCAACCAAAGCAACTTATACAAACCATTATCTCGATAATTTATATTTATAATATCATTGCTATATGAATTATAAATGAAATGAAACCAGAACCATTCATTAAGTATTAGAACTGAGTAAGTATAAACTTACGTCGAATACCGATACGATGAAGCCATTACCAAAATCCATTACCTTCGTCTACGAGCTCCTCAGCACCGACCAAAAGCAATCTACGAACTCCATAGCCTCAACCGCAACACAACGGTCGTAATCAACGACAATTATCATAGTCTATTGCAATACACTACTACGAAAATAGGATTTCACATTGGTTTTTAAGTACTATTCAGATCAGTTTTGAAACCGATGTTGTATCCACCGATGTTAAATTCACATCGGTTTTTAAAAACCGATGTGAAAATGAGTAATTCACATCAGTTATGCCACAACCGATGTAAAATTGATGCAAAAAAAAAAATTCACATCGGTTTCTTCAATAACCGATGTGAATCGCAACTACATGATGTGTAATTCAAATCGGTTTTCAATGAAAACCGATGTCAAATGTGTCATTCACATCAATTTTGAGTTATAACTGATGTAAATTGAAGCAAAAAATTTAATATCAGTTTCTTAAATAACCGATGTGAACTGTATATATGTTTTCAACCAAGCACTACCAAATTTGCCAAAATCCACATGTTCTGTTTTTCAATATTGAGTAAAAAACATTAATGTTACAAAATTACAAAATCAATTAAAAACAAAATTGCATTATCAAACAAACACGAAATTGAAACATAAATTAAACACGAAATTACATGAAAATCTAAAAAGAAAATTACAAGATCAATAAAATAGTACATGGTTCTCATGGAATTAAATCTTGGTTGAGAATTTGAACAATTTCTTCTAGTATGTCCAGGTTGATTCCATAGCCCACATCTACGAGGTTCATCAGGATGGCAAACGTCCATTTCGTTACGAAATTGATTTGCTCGTCTTTGACCATGACCACCATAAATTTTTGAGTAATATGCTTCGATAGCCCAATCCGACTCCAACCTCCATGAAATACTGCATACTAAATTGCCCAAAAGCATTATAAATATAAACCTTCTGTAACAAAAACAAAAAACATTAAAACGTGCACAAAATAATATTCCCATGCATATAGCATTCATGCCAGTAGCAGCAACAAATTTTGCCGTAAACCCAACAGTTAGTGCCAGGAATCAATATCAGCATCAGTCTACTAGCATGCATCCAAAAATGTTTTTCAGTCTCTTTTTCAGTCTTCTGATGATCAGAACAAACTAGTTCTTCAAAAATATTTGCCTATAGATGTTAGAGCTAGAATCATAAACTGGAAACAACTAGGCCAGGCAACAGAAACAATATTACCAAGTGTTAACTGCTCATGAAAAAAGAAGTTTAAAATTAAGAGAAACACAATCAAATTGTGAGCTACAGATGTTGATACTATGAAGTTTAGTTTATGCAAGTTAAAAAGGCCTAATAAATCCCTGTAGCTGTGGGGTTTACAGCAATGAGGTAATGTTAACTTTTTTTACTTTTTAGTGTCGGACTACCATTGCATGTCTTTTTGTATCATTTGCTCTGTAACAACAAAACAAGTTATTTGTGTATGTTACTCTCATGTTACAATCCTCCTCAGATTTTAGTTACAATGGTGTTGATATGTTGATTCATCTCGCTAGGATAAAGTCAGCCCAGGTGAATTATCCAGCCCCATTACTTGATATGACTCGCTAAATCTTCAAATTTTGTTTGATAAGTCAACTCCTCAAAACCCAACCTCTTGTGCAAGAAAACTCATCTTTTCAATCCTCATCCCGTCAATATAGAAAATAAACAGAAACTAATTAAAGAAGCTGGAAAAACTCATCCTAAACTGCTGGTACAAGCTACCCCTTTCCTTGCATATCTAAAGATTGCTCTTTACAACCAACAATTCTGAATAAATTCCTAATGCATAGGTTGTTTACCATTCCATTTGATGTATTTAAATCAAGAAGTTCCCCCCATTGACCCATCTTCCTTGGTTTCAAAACAATTTATATAGTCTAAATTCGTAGTGTAAGTGTAACCGGAGTTTCTTACAACTAGAGCATTTTGTTTCACACACAAAAGACCTTGAGAAAGTATATAAGCCACATTATGAAAGTGGGTATATATGAGTGCAAAATGAAACAATAGAAAATGCTGCAAATAAAAATAAAGAGAACCAAGTAGGGACAAAGTACTTGTTTGCTCTTCCAATGAAGGTATGATTTCTCGCTTGCAAGATCAGATCTTAATAAACCAGTCAAGAGAACCAATGATAATACGTCAATTTGGGCGCTAGCTTTTTCCATCACAAACTGCGTCAATCTTCGCCTAATAAAAGCATGTGCAGCTTCCGATATCTGTGTAAAACATGGCCAGACTCACTTTTAGCTAGAAAATATGAGCCCCCGTGTTAAGAGAAGTTCAAATATTAAGGAACAAAACACGTAGAGACAAGGATTGTATACATCTCAATTTACAAAAGAAAATTTGAAGAACATAGTGTATAATAAGTGGAACAGACTAAAAATACCTGCATTTGTAAGCGAATTGTGTCAAGGACCTTCAAATGACTTTCAATAGGTGCCGATTCTACATGTCGTTTCTCTTTTCTATTTTTTAACCCAGAAAGGAACTTAGAACTTTTATCTCTCTCTCTCTACCCTCAGTTGAGTGGATTTCTAACCTATACAAGCAAAAAGTAAAAAGAGAATGAGATAACACTAGTGAAATGAACAAAAGGCGAGATGGGAGGAACCCAAAAATTGAAAACACCAAAAGATTCTTAAACTAGAACCTTTAATAAGAGCAGCACAATAAAATAAGAAAAGATAACCCGGAAAAAAGCATAGATGCAAGAAACACTTCGTAAGCAGTTTCCTGCAAGTCATCATCCCGTAAATCTTCACAAATCCTAAAACTATGCATCGGTTATTCAAAAATTGGAACTTCTTGTTTACAAACAACCAATAAAATCAGAACAAACTACGAGTTATCCACGAAAACCTTAAATCTAGTCAAGTTCAATAATTATAGAGATGCCATTCCATAACCAACCTAATACTTTTTTGTTCTGCCTCCTACCCTCCATAAAATAATGTAGGTGAAGGTAAGATGATTTAGTAGAAGTTATAACATCATTTAAGTGTCTCTTACTAAAGAAGTAAAACCAAATGAATAAACCTAAAAAGGGGATTCTTATATCCACTAATACAATTTTAATAGAAGATGGCAAAATAAAAGTATCGAAAGGATCATCAGAAATCAAATAAAGAACACACTATAACCAAGTGTTCACTGCTCATCTTTTTACAGTTAGTTACGGCACCGATGACCTGGCACACATTCCCGATCGCCCCTTGACCGGTGAACTCATCTATGATCTTTCCACCGGCTCCACTGCTGGGGGATTTGGATGGGGGAGGAGCGGCAACGGCTGCAGACGTAGCATAATAGGCGGCGAATCTATGGAGAAAATGGCCCGCGGGGGATGGGCGAGAGCTGGGCTTTGGGGCGGATGGAAATGGAGATCTGGGGTGGCGAGCGGCCGATGATTGGAGCAACGAGGCTATGAGCCTCCTAGAAGCCATGGCACGGTAATAGATTGACGATTGGGGTTTTTAAGAAGTGTTGGGGTTTTATCGAGAACCTCAGATTATTTTTACGGATAGATTCACATCAGTTACAAATAAGAACCGATGTCAAGTTATAATATTTACATCGGATTTTTATAATCCGATGTTAAACTAAAAAAAATCATTTAAATTCACATCGGTTCATTTAGAAACCGAGGTTAAAGTAGTATATTCATATCAGTTTCGAAATAACCGATGTTAATCGAGTATAATTCACATCGGTTTTTATAAAACCGATGTTAATTTGATTTAAAATTTTCAGTTATGCCACCACGTCTTTTTTAACATCGGTTTTCACAAAACCGATGTTGAATGTCTTTTTTCTAGTAGTGATAATTGATTAACACGCATTCGATAATAATCAACAACCGATATAACCAACCAATCAAACTCAACGTTTCAACAATGCCTCAAGCATCAACAAAACTGAACAATATGACTCACACAATTACGAACTCTTATCAACAATACAAGATGAAATTCGATAACTCATAATTAATAATCAATATGACCGATCAATAAATCCAACGGTTACACAATGTCCTGAATTAAACACAGTCTGAACAATCCAAATCAAACCATCACGAATTCATAATCACAACACGAAAATACTACACTGTCTGACTACTTAGCGCATGTTAAACACATAACGTAGCGTGCGCTAAGTCGCTCCCGTTAGCGTGCACTAATGCTGTACTATTGCAAGCATTCCAAGCATCGATTGACACCTTGCAACTACGAATCCGAATGAAAAGGAAATCATACTATAAGATTAACAATAACTTTTCCAAATTCAATCTCTTCACCATACTCGAAATCATATTCGTATTCTTATACGAATATTATATCAAAACACATACTTAGTTCTAGATATGAATATTCCATATTCATATCCAAAACAACAAGACCTCTCAAACACATTCATCATATCAATGATCAGTTCATATCGATATTAAGGATTTCATAACATATTCGATTCCAACTTCAATTCTAAATATGAATCAACAAGACTCCTTCTTGTTCATATTCGTAAATTCATAGAAACAAATATCGGTTATTATCATGAATAATCATATTCCAAAATTAACCGTAAACTTTATAATTATCCGACCACCTCATACGACTCGATAGTATTCCAATTATGTACGGATCAAATGTTCTTATGCCAAGCAAATCTGAATTCATACCTTCAATTCAATCTCATAATCCGGTGATCTCAATAACAGTTGATTTGAGCACGAAGTAGGTTTAATCAACATATTCAATTCCGAATTCAAATTTAAATTCAAGATAATATGATTATTCCTTGTTCATATATATCAATCTCATGCCAAACTACACTTGGGATCCTTCGACTCATATGGACACATATCCTCAAAGAAAGATAATATTTTTGTCAAATTCATAATCACGATTCGTATATCATCAAGACCATACGAAAGATCAAATCACCATTCACATAACTTGTCCCTTAACATCCATAATCACCATCACTTGTTCTAAATATCAACATTCCATGTTCATATCTAAAACATAAACACTTGAAATATATACTCATCATAATCATCCTCTTCTTCAATATACACCTCATATATCATCAAGAAGTACAACTATAATACCATAACCATCATCATACGAGGAAGACATCAACAACAACATCAAAATCCGAAATTAAAGAGAGGGATTATCCAACATACCTCTTAGAAGATGAAATACACAAGTAACCACCTCAAGAATCATCAATATATCCATATCTCAAGCTCCAATCCCATGTTTCCAAGCTCATAATCGACTTAGAAGGACTGAGAACTCCACCTCGGAGTGTTTGAAGGCGAAAACGAAGTGGAGTTCTGAAAAAACGAAGTGACGGGCATCTCACTTATATAGACTTCCAACTCGTTACATACGTAACATTCCACAGTTAACGTACGTAACAGCCTCTTACGTACGCTATCTGACCTTGGTAGCGTACGCAATGACAGTCCAGAGGTCACTGACTCATTTCGTTCCAAGCCTTACGTACGTAATCCTTACTCCGTAGCGTACGTAATACGTACGTTGACTTGCTACAGTAACATACTCGTATTACGTACGTAATGAGTCCTGCATAGCTTACATAATACATAGTTGACTTGCCTTTTGGCACGCCAGCCGATTTATGGGCTTCACATGTCAGATATTGATTCCCGATCTGATTTCTTTTGTTACGTACGTTATGCACCATATAAAACGTACGTAAGCTTGCAAATTTTACAAGCTCCAAAGTTTAACGTACGTAATGGCTTTTACACTTAGCCATTTCCACATGTTCTTGGTCGTCTCGACATACTGGGCACATCTATACGACATACCGAATACGTATACTCATTCCAATAGTATTCTCATACGATACACTTGATGTCCAAATCAGTTCAACCTCATACACCATATCCTCAATATATCTGTCGCCCAAAAACATCCGTAAATATAGTTGTCTCCATCATCAATTTATTTTATCCATACTGTATAGACACCAAGCTATACAATATATCTTAGATAAAATAATGCAAAAAATTTATACTGAAAATCTCGGGTATTACATACTACACCCCTTAAAATAAGTTTCGTCCTCGAAACTTACAACCCTGTCACAAACAATAGATCAATCCAAAATCTCCAACTCATCACAAAAGTAATCAATCATTGCCACAAATGAATAACCAAAACAGTATACTTACAGGTACGTGAAGCCGATGATCTACCGTGATACTAGCACACGACTCCCATACGAAGTCTCAACACAACCAACACACACCAATATCACAAATTAGGGGTGTTCAAAAATACCCGGCCCAACTACCCGATGACCCGAACTAAATATTCCGGGTATTTTTAAATTTTTTTAAAAAAATTCGGGCAGGGTACCCGACCCGAAAAAAAGCCATATAATCGGGCCGGGTCATGGGCCGACTTATTGTATAAATTCGGGTACCCGAAAACCCAATTATTTTTTAATGGTTATTTTTTTTATAAATTTAATTATTTAATTTGTAATTATATGAAACTTTATCTTTCAAATAATATGAATTATATTTAATATGAGAATTCATGTATTTTCAGTAATGGTATTTATTCTCACTAGTTTGGAAATTTACAAGAAGATAATATCTTTAAATAAAAAATAATATATTCTTTCATATATATAATTGAATATTGAATTAAGCATAATTATATAATAAAAAATGATATATATAAAAAATCTAGTTAGTTTTGAAATTTACTTATTGTACGGAAAATATTTATAATGTATTTAGTACTCGGGGAATTAATTTATATAATAAATTCTAAAATAAATTTATATTAAAATTACAAATTATTTATAAAAATTTAAAATTAGTTGTATTAAATTTTGGCCCTGGTACTCTATGACCCGACCCGAAAAAATAGGTTACCCGCTTTTTCGGGTACCCGACTTTTCGGGTCGGGTCACAGGCCGAATTTTTCATTACCCGCATAACCGGGTACCCATAAATTCGGGTACCCATAAATTCGGGTACCCGAAAAATCGGGTACCCGGTTATGAACATCCCTATCACAAATAGCAATTTGAAAAGATCTCAAAAATTTTGGAAGCTCCAAAAATCGGTTTGACTCAAAAGTCAGGAAAATCATTTCCAAATATCACGGTACCACCGTACCGGTAGAGCCACATAACACACACGCCCGGGTTTCACAAAACCCAAGCTCCGATACCATCTTCTGTAACACCCCCAAAACCATCCGGGATATTGCAGCACCGTGGGTCCCGCGCTGGAACCCACCAGGCTAAAAACTATTTCAAAAACGTTTAAAAACGCCAAAGACCGATGACGGTAATATTTTAAATACTCAAATATTTTCCAGAATATAGTTCTCAACTATCGTCATCAAATACTATTTAAAAATACAAGGCGAAATGCCAAATCTCGACAGTTCCAAAATGTACGTTAAGTCGCCAGTTATATGTACCGATAAAATAGTTGGGGAAAAAGGTCTAACGAAATAACCCAAATTCGCAAAATACCAAAAGGCCATTTTAAAATACACACGAGTTGGTAAAAATACCAGAAAGCCATTTTAAAATACACACGCATCGAAAAAAGACACAGTTCAAAATATACAATTTGCAGCGGAAATAAAACAACCAGAAAGAATACTCAATTCTCCGAAAAACATGCCACATCCAGTATCACCGGGGTAGCTCATCTCTTCACGACCGCTACTAGCTCGATCTCCGAGTACCTAAAAATAAAGCCCACGACGGGGTCAGCCACAATACTCAATAATGATATCGATCACATCATCATAAATAATTACATACCAATGTAATAACAAAGTAAGAATACTACCAACGTAATCTTACCATCATAACCTTACCAATCCATATCAATCCATATCAAACCAATCCTTACCATAATCCACATTTCGCATTCTCAAATGACGAAGTGAACTCACGACAAACATCTGTACTGTAATCAAACAATACCAAGAATCCTCAAAACATCATAATAACTCATAAGCGGGAAATGATTCATCCGTGCCAAATCCTATCCGTCGGATTTGCACCGTCAAATCTCAATATGGATAAAAACCAAACACAATATATCTGTAGATCAACTACCACAAGACAAATATAACAAGTCCTGAAACATCAACGCACAGTCTGAATGCTCATACGATCAACCAATAGCTCGACCGAGAATATCACTGACATGATAACTCCAATACTACCAATGAATGATCGACAATAAACGAGAATACCATCAACATGATAACTCCAACACTATCAACAAAGGATCAACAATAACCGAGAATACCCTCAACGAGGTAAACTCCAACACGATCAATAAAGAATCAACAATAAATGAGAATACCCCCAACAAGGTAAACTCCAACACGATCAACAAAGGATCAACAATAACTGAGAATACCCTCAACAAGGTAAACTCCAACACGATCAACAAAGGATCAACAATAACTGAGAATATCATCAACAAGGTAAACTGCAAATGATCAACAATAATGGATCTCAAAGAAATAACCCCGACTGTCGAACATACCCCTCGGGCGTATGAACAATCAGTCGCAAACCGTCGAACATATCCAATCATACATGGACTATGAATGACCAAAACAATATGGCTCAAAGATGGACGTCACAGTACGCCCGATCCGGAAATGTGTCCGTGCACATGTCCACCCCGTATAAGGAATCCAGGATGTACGTGGGACATGTACCTAATTAGCCTCACGAACTACGTCTCGTGTGCACGGTTCAATGCGGAAACATCCACGTATAACCATAGTGTACCCAGCTAAAAATCCTACATAATAACTAATCGGCACGCAGATATGACTCCAGACATGTCACGATACAACATGACAATGAAACTCAAAGAATCACATACCCATTAAGGATTAAAAGACTCACCGAAGTGAACAATGACACACGAATAATGAAAGATCGACCCGTTCGACAATATCCAAAACAACAAACCTAGGATCGCCATCCCCAAAGAATGATCAACACGATCAACAATCTCAACACAACATTCCTGGAGTCATCATTCCTCAACGATCGATCAACACAACTGTCAATATTGGACAACGGTCCTGGGATTAACATCCCTCAACAAACAGTCAACATGAATCTCATATATGAAACATCAACAGACAATATATATACAACGATCCAATACCTCATAACTGAACGATACTTAAATTACCTCGAAGCCGAAAATAATATCCTTTCCACGAACAAACATCCCTGAATGAATACACAGTTATTCGAATAATCTCGAATGAGTTACAATCCATTAATATCAGTAACCACTCATCCCGATGTCAATGTCGATACGATAAACTATCCTCAATATCCGATATTCCAATCACTGACCGACAATAATTCACATCTCTGTTTTCGGCAGACATGTTTAAATCATATACCTTATGATTCAATCCAACCAAAGCAACTTATACAAAACATTATCTCGATAATTTACATTTATAATATCATTGCTATATGAATTATAAATGAAATGAAACCAGAACCATTCATTAAGTATTGCAACTGAGTAAGTATAAACTTACCTCGAATACCGATACGATGAAGCCATTACCTAAATCCATTGCCTTCGTCTACGAGCTCCTCAGCACCGACCAAAAGCAATCTATGAACTTCACAGCCTCAACCGCAACATAACGGTCGTAATCAACGATCAATTATCATAACCTATTGCAAAAATTGATTAACACACATTCGATAATAATCAACAACCGATATAACCAACCAATCAAACTCAACGTTTCAACGATGCCTCGATCATCAACAAAACTGAACAATATAACTCACACAATTACGAACTCTTATCAACAATACAAGCCAAAATCCGATAACTCATAATTAATAATCAATATGACCGATCAACAAATCCAACGGTTCCACAATGTCCCGAATTAAACACAGTCTGAACAACCCAAATCAAACCATCACGAATTCATAATCACAACACGAAAATACTACACTGTCTGACTACTTAGCGCACGTTAAACACATAACGTAGCGTGCGCTAAGTCGCTCCCGTTAGCATGCGCTAGCCAGTAAGCTTAGCGTGCGCTAATGCTGTATCATTGCATGCATTCCAAGCATCGACTGACACCTTGCAACTACAAATCCGAATGAAAAGGAAATCATACTATAAGATTAACAATAAATTTTCCAAATTCAATCTCATCACCATACTCTAAATCATATTCGTATTCTTATACGAATATTAATTAAAACACATACTTAGTTCTAGATATGAATATTCCATATTCATATCCAAAACACCAACACCTCTCAAACACATCCATCATATCAATGTCCAGTTCATATCGATATTAAGGGTTTCATAACATACTCGATTCCAACTTCAATTGTAAATATGAATCAACAAGACTCCTTCTTGTTCATATTCGTAAATTCATAGAAACAAATACTGGTTATTATCATGAATAATCATATTCCAAAATTAACCGTAAACTTTATAATTATCCGACCACCTCATTCGACTCGATAGTATTCCAATTATGTACGGATCAAATGTTCTTATGCCAAGCAAATCTGAATTCATACCTTCAATTCAATCTCATAATCCGGTGATCTCAATAACAGTTGATTTGAGCACGAAGTAGGTTTAATCAACATATTCAATTCCGAATTCAAACTTAAATTCAACATGAAATGATTATCCCTTGTTCATATATATCAATCTCATGCCAAACTACACTTGGGATCCTTCGACTCATGTGAACACATATCCTCAAAGAAAGATAATATTTTTGTCAAATTCATAATCACGATTCGTATATCATCAAGACCATACGAAAGATCGAATCACCATTCATATAACTTGTCCCTTAACATCCATAATCACCATCACTTGTTCTAAATATCAACATTCCATGTTCATATCTAAAACATAAACCATTGAAATATATACTCATCGTAATCATCCTCTTATTCAATATACACCTCATATATCATCAAGAAGTACAACTATAATACCATAACCATCATCATACGAAGAAGACATCAACAACAACATCAAAATCCGAAATTAAAGAGAGGGATTATCCAACATACCTCTTAGAAGATGAAATACACAAGTAACCACCTCAAGAATCATCAATATCTCCATATCTCAAGCTCCAATCCCATGTTTCCAAGCTCATAATCGACTTAGAAGGACTGAGAACTCCACCTCTGAGTGTTTGAAGGCGAAAACGAAGTGGAGTTCTGAAAAAACGAAGTGACGGGCATCTCACTTATATAGACTTCCAACTCGTTACATACGTAACATTCCACAGTTAACGTACGTAACAGCCTCTTACGTACGCTATCTGACCTTGGTAGCGTACGTAATGACAGTCCAGAGGTCACCGACTCATTTCGTTCCAAGCCTTACGTATATAATCCTTACTCCGTAGCATACGTAATACGTACGTTGACTTGCTACAGTAACATACTCGTATTACGTACGTAATGAGTCCTGCATAGCGTACGTAATACATAGTTGACTTGCCTTTGGGCACGCCAGCCGATTCCTGGGTTTCACATGTCAGATATTGATTCCCGATCTGATTTCTTGTGTTACGTACGTTATGTACCATATAAAACGTACGTAAGTGTTGCGATATTTGTTGAACGCAAGTGTACATTATCGTATACAAGTAATAAAGTGATGAGTGAGTATCGTTCCCACGAGGACTGAATCACTAACTACCAATTTTTATGTATTCCAGTTTTATTCGAACAATCGAACTTTGGGTTTGCAATTAATTACTAAAAGGATTAATAAAAGACTAAATAGTAAAAAACGATCGCTTGAGGAAAGAAAATCAAATGATGAATAAGTCTATGATTCTGAATCCACCTCGGTTTATCCGAATTTACTCTCGATTATCTGAAGTTAATGATTTTCCCAATTTATTGAAGGCGAAGATTGCTAATATATTCTACCGCCTCTCCCGAGGTCAATAGATTTTTCTAAAGGCGAATAACGCACTCTATCCCTAGGTGAATTAATTTGTAATAGGCAAAAAGCATAAAATCTCCAAAAGGCCACGTAGTTCCTATGAGTATATTCCTATCTCACAGAATAAAACGGTCCTCACCAATAGTTCCTCACCAATTCTACTCTCCCGATTCGAATTGAATGATTAAAACAATACAACTATTGGCCAGATAATTGAAAGCATTAAACACGATTGGGAAAACTCAACAAAAAGGTAATTAATTAGATAATCTCAAGCAAATCCGTCAAAACGTAGGTTTCATCAAAATCCTAGATTAGGGTTTTAGCCTGACATACTAATAAATGAAAATACAGAATAAATGAATAGAATCATGAAAATCAAATGCAGATGAAGCTCGGATTCCTCCGTTCTTCGGCTTCCGCCCTCTGCTCTTGAAGTCTTCTGCTTCTCTTCCTCTTCTGCCGTCTCCCCTCTGATTCCAAGGTTTTCCAAGTTCCAAAGATCCAAAGATCCAAAGATCCAAAGATAAATTAATTAGGGTCTTAAACCCTTATTTATAGCTTTGCACCGTCTCCAAATCGCGTCCGTGTGAGTAGGTCGAGAACTGGCTTCAAAACGGCCCAAATCCGCGCGGAGCATACAAAAACCGCCTAGTGTGCCGCGGCGCACTAAATCTGTGCCGCGGCACATGGCCTTCAGCTGGATGCCTGGGCGCCATTTAATTCATCTGTGCCGCGGCTCACCTGGACTGTGCCGCGGCACAGAGTACAGTCTACTTTGTGCCCGCTGGTTGTCTTCCTGTGCCGCGGCCCTGCTTCCTTGTGCCGTGGCTCACGGCCAAAATTTGCCGTTTTCGCCCGTTTCGCCTCGTTTTAGCTTCCGGACTCCAATCACCTGACAAACATATAAGATTAAGGCATTAAGAGCTCGTTTAAGCAAATTTACTCTCCAAAATAATACGAAATAATGATAAATAAGCGTATAAAAATACGCCTAACAAATACCCCCAAACTTAAGCCTTTGCTAGTCCTCAAGCAAAAAGAATTAAATTCAACAAAAGAATGTCGTGAATAATCGTGCAACTCATAGTGCTCAACCTAATCAATACTATCCTGAAATTCTCTCTGAAAAATACGAGTATTGTAATAGCGAGCTGCACTCAGAACACTGATTCTACAAAGTAACCAAGTTCAGTCCTAATTACTCGTTCATGAAGAAAATCCAACTCAAAGATTAACAAACGTGAATCAAATCGACCGTCAATATGAAAGGTTAAAATAAACAAGCTAGTTCGCCCCGTTCCACAGTCTAATGGCAAAATTTTCACGAGTTTCATAAAAAATAATCCTCGAACAGTATTCCCTTATATATATGCTCAAGAAATTGATTCGAGTTGACCACTAGGTTCGGATCTCGGGATGTTTCATCGGGATAATCCTAGGGTGGAACTTCCATTCTCATGTATTGGGAAACCGTTTGACGTAAAAGACATTCATCGGGCATATGGATGCTTCTAGTTACTAAGTTCCCCTCTACAGCGGAGAAACAACTCGAATAGCTAATTCCCGCATGTCCGAATCAAGGTCGTTGTTTTACGCGAGAGTAAACAACGGGTCACGCGAATACCCCCGGTTACTAGGCTCCCTATCATCGGCACATGTGAAATTTCTAAATCACTAGTCTAATCAGGGTCATCGTTTTACGTGAGAGTAAACGACGGGTCACGTGAATACCCCCGGTTACTAGACTTCCCATCATAGAACAAATAATCTCGACTATTGGGAAAAACTGACCGACTCTAAACTCAATCTAAGTGCCAACACAACTTATGTAACTGGACGACTAGCTAACCGAAAAATGTAACCAAACGTATCGACGGTGATTTTAAAACACGTATGTATCCTCTCTTCTCCGCCAAGACCTCTACAATCACGAGAAAAATTTCGAACCTAAATGAATACTAAGCAGAAACAGAAATCACTGACTACAACGCGACTAAAACTCGACCGTTTCTTCAGAGAGAAAAACAGTGTCGTAACATCAGTATTACACAAATAGAAGCACGAAAAATTCACGAATAGAGAAAAATTAAGACAAGCAAGGCTATCGAAAAAAATAACGCAAAGTAATGAAAAGTGCAACAAAATCAGTACAGCAATGAATGTAGCAACAGAAAGTAACCCCCCCAAACTTAGGACGTACATTGACCTCAATGGACAAAATATAATATGCAATAGAATAATAAGGTCAAGTACTCCCCTCCAGTCCTCTCACGAGCTGGTGCCGGCATCATCCGGCAAGCTTGTACGCTTCTCGACTACATCATGCGGAGCGTGAATAAATGAGCTTGCATCATCAAAGAGGAAGTTAAGTACGAGCTCTCAAGTTTAAGATGATGTGAGGGTTGGGGACAATGTAATTCGATAAAATGATTCGTTGCATATAATTTGAAAATGCTTAGCTTACCAATTTTTCATTGCTGCAATTTATCAAACACTTGGTATGCACAAGTTAAAATGAAGAACAAGAATTTTTGATGGTTAACTCAAAATCCCAAAAATAATAACACAGATAATAGCCTTGAATATCGACAACTATCATCACCAATTCGTTCATGATTACCAATTCCATCAAAATTAAATACCAAATTCCCCATATTCCAACTCCATTTTAGAGAAGACATTGAAGACAACTAGCACTATATAACTTCAATTCTTTTCAAATCAAGTATCACTTATGATTAAGAAATCAAGAATTACCTGAAGAATTTGAGACGGAGATTAAGAGAAAGTTATCGAATGACCTCATTGTGCCATCAAATATCCGAGGGAAGGGCCCTTGTGCTGGTCGATCAACTGTATGAAGCATACCTGGGCATCCTTATAATGCGACGGGGGCCGCGGCACAACATAAGTGAGCCGCGGCCCAGAGTACAGTCGGCCTGGGACATATTTGTAATACCGCCGGGTGCCGCGGCTCAGTTTAGGTGTGCCGCGGCTCAACGTGTTAGTGTGCCGCGGCTCATTTGCCCCATGCCGCGGCACAGAGTACAGTCTCCTGGGCGTTTCTTGAACATTTCGTGTGCCACGGATCAGGGATTGTGTGCCGCGGCTCAGTGACCTGGTGTGCCTCGGCTCAGTAAGATCGTGCCGCGGCACAAAGTACAGTTTGTTTGGCCATGTTTCATCAACTGGTGCGTGCCGTGGCTCACTTTTATTGTGCTGCGGCCCATCATTGAATTCCTCCCCTTGGGTGATTCCTGCACAGAATTTTTAAACGAAAACATCAAGACGAGAGGGATGGACGGATCAAAGAAAAATGACGACAAATAAAGACTCTAAAAAAAACAAGAAAACAATAAAGGTTCTACAACTAATACTCGGGTTGCCTCCCGAGAAGCGCTAAGTTTATAGTCTTCAGCCGGACTTTTCTCGCATTCATTCGGCGGTGTATAAGACGACACTCGTTTTCTGCGTGTCTATTGGATTTCTCAAGTATGCCTTCAACCGTTGTCCATTAACTTTGAATTTTCGGTCGTCTTTTTATACTTCTACCGCACCATGTGGGAACACTTGAACTACAGTGAACGGTCCCGACCATCGTGAACACAATTTCCCGAGAAATAACTTTAAGCGAGAATTAAATAGCAACACCTCTTGTTCCGGGACAAACTCTCTCTGCGTGATGTGCTTATCATGCCAAGTCTTTGTCCGCTCCTTATAAAGTTTCGCATTTTCGTATGCGTCGTGGCGAATTTATTCCAACTCGTTCAGCTGCAAACAACGCTTTTCACCAGCAGATTTCAGATCAAAGTTTAGTTTCTTTATTGCCCAGTAAGCACGATGTTCCATCTCTACGGGTAAATGGCAACCTTTCCCATAAACCAATCTGTAGGGCGACATTCCGATAGGTGTTTCAGACGATCCAGTCGCCCAAAGTGCATCATCGAGTTTAAATGACCAATCTTTTCGAGACGAGCTGACCGTCTTTTCTAGGATCCACTTCAGCTCTCGATTTGATATCTTGACTTGGCCGCTCGTCTGAGGATGGTATGCTGTAGCAACACGATGAGTGACTCCGTATTTTCTCAAAACCGCATCAAGAAATTTGTTGTCGAAGTGTGACCCACCATCACTGATAATAGCATGTGGAGTCCCAAAACGTGTGAAGATATATTGTTTTATAAACTTTATTACGACATTGGACCCGTTCGTAGGTAGTGCCACCGCTTCAACCCATTTTGAGACATAATCTACGGCCACCAAAATATAGAGGTTCTTATTTGATGGGGGAAATGGACCAATGAAGTCGATCCCCCATACATCGAACAATTCAACTTCAAGTATGGTGTTCAGCGGCATTTCGTGTCATCTTGAGATGTTTCCCGTTCGTTGACACCGATCATACGCGGACACAAAGGAGTGAGCATCCTTGAATAGGGACGGCCAATAGAACCCCGATTGTAAGACCTTCGCCGCTGTTCTATTTCCACTAAAATGTCCACCGTAGGGTGATGCATGGCAATGGTTTAGCACACTGTGGATCTCCTCATCCGGAATACATCTACGAATGATTTGATCGGGGCATCTCTTGAAAAGAAAAGGATCATCCCACAAATAATACTTAGCGTCCGAGATTAGCTTCTTCTTTTGATGGCGTGAGAGGTCGTTTGGAATTGTTTTACTTGCCAAGTAGTTCACTAGATCAGCATACCAAGGCGCGTGCTTTGAACCCAACTTGTAGAGCTGCTCGTCGGGGAAGGTTTCCATGATTTGTGGCTGACTTTCTCCCTTTTCGAGGGGACTTTCTAATCGTGAAAGGTGATCGGCTATAACATTTTCAGTCCCTTTCTTATCCCGAATCTCCAAGTTGAATTCTTGAAGGAGAAGCACCCACCGAATCAACCTTGGTTTGGCATCCTTCTTCTCCAAAAGGTATTTTATTGCTGAATGGTCGGTCCACACTATCACTTTCGTTCCCAGTAGATACGCCCGGAATTTATCAAATGCAAAGATCACCGCCAACAATTCCTTCTCCGTTGTGGCATAATTTCTTTGGGCATCATCAAGTGTTTGGCTCGCATAGTATATGACATGGAACACCTTCCCTCGTCTCTGCCCCAAAACAGCCCCAATGGCAAAGTCGCTTGCATCACACATTAACTCGAACGGAAGGTCCCAATTCGGAGCGACTATCACCAGTGCCGTGCTTAGAGCTTTCTTCAATAAATCGAAGCTTTCTTTACACGACTCGTCAAAAGTAAATGGAACATCCTTCATGAGTAGATTGCACAACGGCTTCGTGATCTTTGAAAAATCCTTAATAAATCGGCGATAGAAACCGGCATGTCCCAAAAAACTTCTAATCCCTTTGACCGAAGTAGGCGGAGGCATCTTCTCAATTGTTTCAATTTTCGCTCTACGACTTCAATTCCATGTGAGGATATTCGATGGCCAAGCACAATGCCCTCCTGCACCATAAAATGACACTTCTCCCAGTTCAAGACCAAATTTGTCTCTTCGCATCTTCTCAAGACTTTCTGCAAATTTTTCATACAAATGTCAAACGAATCTCCAAAAACAGAAAAATCATCCATAAAAATCTCAATACATTGCTCTACCATGTCAGAAAAAATAGCCATCATACACCATTGAAAAGTAGCCGGCACATTACATAATCCAAAAGGCATGCGCCTATAAGCGAAAATGCCGTAAGGACATGTAAACGTCGTTTTCTCTTGGTCTTCGGGGGCTATGTAAATCTGATTATACCCCATAACCATCGAGAAAGCAATAGAAATCATGTCCGGCTAATCTGTCTAACATCTGATCAATAAAAGGTAAGGGGAAATGATCTTTTCTAGTGGCCTTATTTAATTTCCTATAATCTATGCATATACGCCACCCCGTGACAATCCTAGTGGGAATTAATTCATTATTATCATTTTGAACAACCGTTATCCCACCCTTTTTCGACACAACTTGGACCGGACTTACCCACTTGCTATCAGAAATTGGAAAGATCATACCTGCGTCGAGGAGTTTTAAAACCTCGACTTTTACCACCTCCTTCATGTTTGGATTCAACCGGCATTGATGCTCCACGGATGGTTTGTAGTCTTCCTCCATCAAAATCTTGTGCACGCAAATTGACGGGCTGATCCCCTTAATATCCGCAATAGACCATCCAAGTGCAGATTTGTACTCCCTCAAAACTCTTAATAATTTCGCCTCTTGATCCCCCGCTAAAGTGGCCGAAAGAATAACTGGAAGGGAGTCGTCGGGCCCTAAAAATGCATACTTTAAATGAGGCGGCAGCTTCTTGAGTTCCAACTTTGGAGTTTTTTCGATCGATGGGACTGGTCGAGTTACTGAACTTCCGAGCTCCTCGAATGGTTGACGAATGAAAATTGGCAGGGAAGCATCCATGTGGCGTACGTAGGCTGCATGCTCTGCATTTAGTTCGGAAACAGCCCCAATCAAAACGGACTCCAAAGGATCGGGTGGATAGTTCTCTCGAAAGGTTCTACTCACGCATGAGTCAATGACGTCAACTTGGAAACAATTTTCAGCGTCCCTCGGATATTTTACGGATCGAAAGATATTGAACGTTACTTGCTCCTATTGAACACGTAGAGTCAGCTTCCCCTTTTCCACATCGATCAAAGTTCGACCGGTCGCCAAGAATGGTCTTCCCAAGATGATTGGGATATCTTGATCTTCCTCCATGTCGAGCACGATAAAATCCGCTGGAAAGATAAATTTGTCAACCTTTACTAACACGTCCTCTATTACTCCCCTCGGATATTTGATGGACCTATCGGCCAATTGTAAGGAGATCGTCGTCGGCTTGACTTCCCCAATGTCCAGCTTTTTAAAAATAGAAAGGGGCATAAGGTTTATGCTGGCTCCGAGATCGCATAGGGCTCTTTCAAAAGACGAATTTCCGATGATGCAAGGGATGGTAAAACTTCCCGGATCTCTCAATTTAGGTGGGAGCTTCTTTTGTAAAATAGCGCTGCACTCCTCCGTTAGTGCGACCGTCTCATATTCCTCTAGCTTTCTTTTGTTTGACAAGACTTCTTTCATGAATTTTACATAACTCGGCATTTGTTCCAATGCGTCGGCAAATGGAATGTTTATGTGCAATTTCTTGAAAACGTCGAGGAACTTTGAAAATTGCTTGTCCAGTTTTTGCTTTTGGAAACGCTGTGGGAATGGGATTTGAGGAGTGGGCTGAGTAGTCGATACTTCCTTTGGATTGGGCGCCTCATCCTTTTCCTTCTCATTTTGCTCGATCGGCTGCTCTTTGTTATTGATAGGCTGCCCTTTCAACTCCTTTCCACTTCGTAATTCGATTGCTTGCACGTTTTCCTTGGATTTCATTTCGGATGCGCTGGGCGATGCATCTTGAGACCGAGAAGATAATAGATTAGCAATCTGCCCCATTTGTGTTTCTAGGTTTCGGATGGAGGTAGAATGATTTTGGAGGGTCGTTTCGGTGCGGGTCATGAATTGGCTCGTGTTAGCCGCCAATTGAGCAAGAGCATCTTCCAATGATACCTTTGGTGATTGAGGGGGCTGCTGTGGGGGTTGCGCGAAGTGAGCTTGTGGAGGTTTTAAAGCTTGTCCGTTCCTCCACGAAAAATTTTGTTGATTTCGCCACCCTTGATTATGAGTGCTGGGGTAAGAATTATTTTGTCGATTTCTGTTTCCCATGAATTGAGCTTGCTCCATCGGATGTTGCTCGAACGGGTTTCCGACTTGGCACTCCGCGCTAGGGTGAGATCCGTTACACCAATTGCAAGACTCAATGGTGACGGGGGAAGGAGCATGTGAAAATGCTTGGAGCTGCTGAGTCAAGGCGGCGACTTGAGCTGACAATGTTGAGATTGGGTCATTATTCGAAATTTCCAAAACTCGCTTCGGCGTTAATCGTTCAGATGGCCATTGATATGCATTTGCAGCCATAGCTTCCAACAACAAGTGTGCCTCGGCCATGGTCTTTCCCATCAAAGCTCCACCGGCAGCTGCATCCACGAGAGTGCGTGTAGAGGCACTCAATCCATTGTAGAACGTCTGAATTTGAAGCCAGTCTGGAAGGCCGTGATGTGGGCATCTCCGTAACAAATCTTTGTATCGCTCCCATGCCTCGTGGAGCGATTCCATATCATACTGACCAAAGGTGGTGATCTCGTTTCTCAATCTCGCCGTCTTAGAAGGTGGGAAGAATTTAGCAAGGAAGGCTTGCGCTAACTCTGCCCATGTTGTGATCGACCCCGGCGGTAAGGAATTTAGCCAAAATTTTGCTTTATCCCTCAAAGAGAAAGGGAAAAGCCGTAATCGGATAGCATCGTCGGTGACACCATTGTTCTTGAATGTGTCACAAATCTCAAGAAAAGAAGCAATATGAGCATTTAGGTCGTCATTGGCAATCCACAGAATTGGCTCGCCTGCACCATCTGAATAATAGCAGGCTTAATTTCGAAATTGTTCGCCTGGATAGTGGGGCGCCGAATTCCCGAAAAATTAGCATTAATTTGCGGCATGGCATAGTCTCGAAGTTCCATTTCCGGTTGAGCTTGCTGCACAATATTATTTCCTCCTTGAATTTCGATATTTTCGGCCATGGTCACCGTCGTCTGTAACTCTCGTTTCTCTTTCCTGTTCCTTCGAAGAGTGCGCTCGAGTTCGGTATCCAAAGGTAGTAGGCCTTCGTTACCGAGTTTTCTTATGCACTACGCGAAAGATCCTGAAAGGAAAGACAAATAAAATAAATAAAATTAAATACACGAAAATAAGTAAATAAAACGTTCAAACTAAGACTAGAAATACTGAAATCGATATTAGCAAAAATTTCAGTCCCCGGCAACGGCGCCAAAAACTTGTTGCGATATTTGTTGAACGCAAGTGTACGTTATCGTATACAAGTAATAAAGTGATGAGTGAGTATCGTTCCCACGAGGACTGAATCACTAACTACCGATTTTTATGTATTCCAGTTTTATTCGAACAATCGAACTTTGGGTTTGCAATTAATTACTAAAAGGATTAATAAAAGACTAAATAGTAAAAAACGATCGCTTGAGGAAAGAAAATCAAATGATGAATAAGTCTAGGATTCTGAATCCACCTCGGTTTATCCGAATTTACTCTCGATTATCTGAAGTTAATGATTTTCCCAATTTATTGAAGGTGGAGATTGCTAATATATTCTACCGCCTCTCCCGAGGTCAATAGATTTTTCTAAAGGCGAATAACGCACTCTATCCCTAGGTGAATTAATTCGTAATAGGCAAAAAGCATAAAATCTCCAAAAGGCCACGTAGTTCCTATGAGTATATTCCTATCTCACAGAATAAAACGGTCCTCACCAATAGTTCCTCACCAATTCTCCTCTCCCGATTCGAATTGAATGATTAAAACAATACAACTATTGGCCAGATAATTGAAAGCATTAAACACGATTGGGAAAACACAACAAAAAGGTAATTAATTAGATAATCTCAAGCAAATCCGTCAAAACGTAGGTTTCATCAAAATCCTAGATTAGGGTTTTAGCCTGACATACTAATAAATGAAAATACAGAATAAATGAATAGAATCATGAAAATCAAACGCAGATGAAGCTCGGATTCCTCCGTTCTTCAGCTTCCGCCCTCTGCTCTTGAAGTCTTCTGCTTCTCTTTCTCTTCTGCCGTCTCCCCTCTGATTCCAAGGTTTTCCAAGTTCCAAAGATCCAAAGATCCAAAGATCCAAAGATAAATTAATTAGGGTCTTAAACCCTTATTTATAGCTTTGCACCGTCTCCAAATCGCGTCCGTGTGAGTAGGTCGAGAACTGGCTTCAAAATGGCCCAAATCCGCGCGGAGCATATAAAAACTGCCTAGTGTGCCGCGGCGCACTAAATCTGTGCTGCGGCACATGGCCTTCAGCTGGATGCCTGGGCGCCATTTAATTCATCTGTGCCGCGGCTCACCTGGACTGTGCCGCGGCACAGAGTACAGTCTACTTTGTGCCCGCTGGTTGTCTTCCTGTGTCGCGGCCCTACTTCCTTGTGCCGCGGCTCACGGCCAAAATTTGCCGTTTTCGCCCGTTTCGCCTCGTTTTAGCTTCCGGACTCCAATCACCTGACAAACATATAAGATTAAGGCATTAAGAGCTCATTTAAGGAAATTTACTCTCCAAAATAATACGAAATAATGATAAATAAGCGTATAAAAATACGCCTAACAGTAAGCTAGCAAATTTTACGTACGTAAGCTCCAAAGTTTAACGTACGTAATGGCTTTTACACTTAGCCATTTCCACATGTTCTTGGTCGTCTCGACATACTGGGCACGTCTATACGACATACCGAATACGTATACTCATTCCAACAGTATTCTCATACGATACACCTGATGTCCAAATCAGTTCAACCTGATACACCATATCCTCAATATATCTGTCGCCCAAAAACATCCGTAAATATAGTTGTCTCCATCATCAATTTATTTGATCCATACTGTATAGACACCAAGCTATACAATATATCTTAGATAAAATAATGCGAAAAATTTATACTGAAAATCTCGGGTATTACAGTTTTTGATGATTTTTTACATTTAATAGTGTTTGGTAGATGAAAAAATAGTTTTTTCTAGAATTTACGAATCACTTACCGTAGATTTTAGAAGCAGCGTTATAGTTGATTTTAGAAACTTTCATAAAAGACGCTGATAAATAATATTTCAAATCTTAAAAATTATTTTAAAAAATAATATTTATCAAACACAATCTACTAAAATTCACAGTGAATTATTTTCATATTACAGCTGCAGCAGTTTTTTTAAGTCACAACTATACCAAATTAAACCTCAGTGTCATCTTTTAGTTTGCTAACACTCCTTCAAGAGGATTCGAGAATGTATTCGTGATTTGAGACCTTATCTTCAAATTAGCATAATAATATGTGTAATATCCGAAAATTCTACTACTGTTATTTAACATTATTTTATCCGAGTTATGTTGTACAGTGTGGTATCTGTACAGTATGGATAAAATAAATGAAGGACTGAGACATCTGTATTGGTACAATTATCGTACTTGGTTGACAATTACATTTAAGAAGTATATGTATTCAGTATGCCGTATGTTCGTATTCTGTATGTTGAGACGTTGGACAAGAATAGCTGAAAATGGCTAAGTATAGCCTTATTAGCGCACGCTGATATTCATGCATAACGCACGCTATCGTGCAGGATTAGCGCACGCTACGTTTATAGGTTAGCGTCGCTGAGTGCATGTGATCGGAAGGAATCTGCGTGTGGACCCTACGCTGGCGCACGTTCTGATAAGTCAACGGATGTTGTAATGTAGTGTTAGCGCACGCTAATGCATGTTTATTAGCGCACGCTAACTGTATATTGGACAAAAAGGAATCTTATCCTAGTCAGAGCTGTCGGCGTGTGGACCCGTGTTCGGAGCATACAGACAAACGAGTCAACTAATGTTAGCACACGCTAAACGCAAGGACTTGCGTACGCTAGAGAGTGTAAATTACGTACGCTAATGCATGGGCATTACGTACGTAAGCTCATGTACGGCTGACGGTAGTCTCTGGACTACGATAGCGCACGCTAACAAAGGTCGATTAGCGCACGCTAAAGCCTTAGCGCACGCTAAACATGAGATGTTAGCGCACGCTAGTAATGCGATCTATATAAGGGACAGACGGGTATTATGAAGCATTTCGTCCATTCTTTCACTTTCAGTCGATAGAGAGAGCTTTGGGAGGTTCTTGAGGTTCCCAAGCACGGTGAGGTGGTGATCTTTAACAAGATTAAAGATGGAAATCATGGATTAAAGCTTTGTTCTTGAAATCATTGGTGATTCTTGGAAATGGATTCAACCTTGGAAATCAATCCATTCCTTCATAAAGGTAATCACTTTTCATCTTTGGATTTCATTTTGGATTGAATGTTGATGATTATTACATAAACAAGTTTGACAAGCATGATTATGAGATGGTATACTGGAGTATGATGATATTAATATGATTCTTGTGATTTAGATTGTGTCGTTCATTTTCTTGAGATAAGTGGATTAATCCTTCTCCTCAGTTTCAGATGTTGATGTTATTGTAGATGATTACTCTTTGTAATGGAAGATTAAGGAAGTGTGGTTACGTTCTTGACGTTTCGTGTATTAATATTAAGGAAGATGATATATGGATATAGAACTTGGATTATAAGTTGGATGATTGTTTATATGTTGAAGGATATCGGATTTCGTTGTTTTGATAGCTTTGAACATGATTCGTAATCACTTAGTGTTCTTGAAATCGCCATAAGTTGATCGGTATCTGAAAAACATGCATCATCGGCATTAGCGCACGCTACGTTCTTGCCAGCGCGCTAACGGAGCAACTTAGCGCACGCTACGTTAGGTGATTAACGTGCGCTAAGAAGCCGAAAGTGCGGTATTTTCGTGTTGTGGTTGTAAATTCGTCTTTGGTTTGAGTAGGATTGATTCGACTAGTGTTTAATCGAGATATTGTCGAGCCGTTGGGTTTGTGAATTGGTTTTATCGATTGTTGATTGTTATCAAACTTGTTGTCTATCGATTACTGTAATAGGTTTAGAATATTGATCGGTGATTACAACCGTGTGTTGCGGTCGAGCTCGAGTATGTTCGTGAATTGCTTTGGTCGGGACCGAGGGACTTGTAGATGACGGCAATGGAATTGGTAATGACTTCATCGGTATCGAGGTAAGTTATTACTTGCTCAGTTCATAATATTTAATGAATGGTTTCCGTTTCATTCGTGTATAATTCGTATAGCAATGTTAATAATCGTAATCACAGGAGATTTGAGATTATAAATCGTATTCGAGTTTTGGGAATCTAAATCATAATGTATATGATTTACTTTTGTTATTAGTATACTTGTATATCGAGCATATATTGTGCTAAAGACGAAGATATGAATTATCTGCAATCCGTGATACTTTGGACCGTCGAGTATTGAGGATAATGGTTCATGATGGTTTAGACATTGAGATCGTTCTCGAAGGACTCGGGGCAAGTACTCTAATCATTTTTATCATTTGTGTCGATCATGTCGTGATACATTCGTGTATCGTTGTTGTCATGCATTTGTGCATTGTTGTTGTCGTGTATTGTGTATTGTTGTTTTGTGCAGTTGTGCATTGTTGTCATATGTCCACCTCGTGTTGGTCCGGGATCATCGGGGGATCTATGCTAGCGCTATTTGGATCATCGGACGGAGTTTTCCACCACGGTTGGTCCGACGGGGTCATCGTGGGATCTAGGCGATGAACGCTGGATCATCGGATTACCTACGTGTTGTTGTTGTGCATATGTATATTATGGATTTGTCATAAGTATACATTGTCGTTATTCTTGTGATCATATTGACGTTGTCATATGAGTATGCATTTGTAGGTCTTGTGTTAGGACCATGTCCGTATGTTGTGTTGATCTGATCTCTGATTAGGCGACGTGATGGAAATGGTATTTCGTATCTTGAGGTATGTTCCGTATTTCCTTGATACTTGTCTTTGATGGACAATCGATTTTCGTATTGAAATTGTCGACGTCATCCGATGGATTGAATTGGCGAGTTGGTATAATTTCCGTATCGCGAGTTATGATAATGTTTTGAGAACCTTGGGTATTGTTGAGATACCGCATGATATTTTGGTATTATCTCATGGTGATGTTAAGGATACGAATTGTGGATTTTCGTAAAGTTAAGACGGTAAGATTACATTGGTCGTATTCTTACTTAGTATTTCCATTGATATGTAATTATTCACGTGATGTGATGGTTATCATTGTTGGATATTATGGTGACCCCGTCGTGGGCTTTCTTTTTAGGTTCTTGGATTATCAAGCTTGTAGCGGTCGTGGAGAGATGAGCTTCTGAGGACACCGGCTAGAACATGTATTTGTGTATTGAGCTTCGGTTATTGTATTCATTGCTAGAGTATTTTAATCGTTTGTCTTTCTCATTGCGTGAGTATTTTTAAATGGTCTTTTGGTATTTGGTAACTTAGGTTACCTTGGCGATCGTTCTCTAAATCTATTACGTGGCACGTGTAGCGATAGCTTAACGTATGTACTTAAGCTGTTGAGTCTTGGCATTTCGGGCCTTGTGGTTTCAAATGAGTTTTTACGACGGTTTGATAAACGAGTTTTATAAATCTTCGAATGGTTTTAATAGATAATACCGTCGTTAGCCTCTTGGGCGTTTTGTAAATGTTT
Organism: Orobanche coerulescens; assembly: GCA_033398695.1. Taxonomy (NCBI): domain Eukaryota; kingdom Viridiplantae; phylum Streptophyta; class Magnoliopsida; order Lamiales; family Orobanchaceae; genus Orobanche; species Orobanche coerulescens. The sequence goes on along the minus strand of CM065812.1, from coordinate 152,735,123 downwards.
GCGAAAATTTCCTTGACCTTGTGGGTTCCATCTCGGGGCCCACGGCTATGTAATATTCCGGTCGGATGCGGGGTGTTACGAGAATATGGTATCGGAACTTAGGTTGAGAAAACCTGGCGGTTGGGTCGAGTTGGGTCGTATTTACGTCGCGTCATTTGAGTTGTCGATTGAAAAATATTGGAGCCGTGAGTTTTGTTGTTCACTCGGGCTTATGCGTTGTGCGATTTGCCGAGTAGTAATCTTGGTCTTGTTATAAACTTTTTCAAATGGTGTTAACGTGTTTCTTGAGATAAAGTTGTGTTGTGTTCTCGAGTTGCACCGAGTTTGCAAAATGTGTGTTTTGAAAATATCTCGTGTCGTATTTTCTTAGTCGAGACATGTGCCGATCACGGGAATCGTCGGCTTCACGATCTGTAAGTATTTGGATTTTGAATTTCATTGAGATTTATTGCCGTTCTAAGTTGATACGTTTTGAGATTCGAGAAAGATATTATGCTTCACGTATGAGATGACAATTGGGATATGATTGATGATCTTGAGAAGTTATGATTTTGGAAATCAATATGTCGATTAAGTTTTGGAACGGAGTTTTGCATTTGGGAGAAATATTGTGGATTGTTCGGAGAACATGTAGTCATGTTAGTTCATCTTGAGATATATGAATCGTTTTGAGCATTTGAAAATGGTACTTTTCAAAATGAATGTTTTATGATGTTTTACAGTAAATGATTTTGGGCCGAGACCCAATAAATTTCGAAATTGTTTTATAACTCGGGACTTGGGGTCCGAAAAGAGTTTCCTACTTTTTAAACTCCTTGTAATGCAGAGCGAGATACGGCCGAGACCCTAATATTTCAAAAGACTTTTCTGTTTTCTTAAAAACTCCCGAGACTTGTAAAATACTTTATCAATCATTTACCTATTTCGTTTCTGCCTGTCGCAGTTTTGATTTACTTGTTCAAATGAAACTTCTCGGGAAGTCTTTCGTTGTGTTGATTTGTTTCAAGGCATTGTCATAGCATAATTGAGGTGATCCAGATGAAAAATGGTTGACGTTGCGAGTCCTATGTGGAAAAAGGAGTTTTTGTCGAGTCTATACATTGAGATTTTGGATTCTATCGTGTAGTTTCCTGATGGAATATCAGTGGGATTTGTGACGAGCCGGATTGATATACAGGAGTATAGATGCGGTCAATCATTTGCATAGTTTTCATTTTTAAAACTTCGAAATCGTGTGGATTCGAAGGAAATCATATCGAACACTTGGCATTTGCGAGCCGGTTTAATTTTTCGAAAATTAATTTCGTAGTCTTACGAAAATTTATGTTTTTAGTTTTGAAATTTTTGAAAGAACTTTCAAAATTTGTATTCTTGACGAGACTTTATGATTTCAAACTGGTTTTGAAAATGTGATTGATATACATACGCATTTAGTGCATAATGCATATCGTGGTGAAGTTCGAATGAGACTCACGAATGGATGGTACATCAAGATGGTACGATGAAAGAGATTCGAGCGTTAGTATGGTAGTTTGGTTATCCACGGATGATCGATTGATTTATCGGATGAGAGAGATATGTTGCGTGTTGTAGATTCATGCACGGGATGTAATTTTGGAATCATGGATTTTATGAAACCGGGACATGTGTGTTATGTGATTCCATTGAGTACGGTATTAGCGCGATTTTATCATAGTGAATTTTGAATGATTTCTTTGTAAGTATAGATTTGGGGAGGGTGACCCCATCTTTGGTGGGTTTTGATATTGAGTGGTCGTTCCCACTCCATGTATGATTGGATATGTTCGTCGGTTTATGATTGGTTGTTCGTATGCCGAGGAGTATGTTCGACAATCAGTGTGTTTATTGAGATCCACCGTATGTGATTGGTTTGTCGTTTTGAGAATGCTATTCTTTCGTATATCCTGCTTCCGTGGTTCCGTGTTGACCGTGTTGGAGTTTATCATGGTGATGATATTCTCGATCGCGTTCGACCTTTGGATTGGTCATATTAGAGTTCATCATGTCAATGATATTCTCGATTAATTTATGGGTTGATCATTCTTTGGTGATCATCCGAGCGTTGATTTTGTGTTGATATTTTGGGATTCGTTGCCATTGTGTTGGGCGGTTGTTTCACATATGTATCGTGTATTATTGATTTGTATCAGGATTGGGATTTGATTGTGCGATCAAAGTGCACAAGATCTAACACGGATAGATTATTTCATCCGACGATAATATATCCGGTTGGGACTTATGGAATTGTTATTGCAAGCGTGTTGAGGCTTTTCAAGAAAGTCACTTGCTAGTATCTCCGAAGATCGTCGACTTGGCCATATGTAAGTATGCTATTTTGGTTATTCGGTAATAATGATGATTCATCGTTGTCGTGATTATTTTGGGATATTTTGGTTGAACGGTTTATTTGTTTTTATGACGGATTGCAAGTTTCGAGACGAAACTTATTTTAAGTGGTGTAGTATGTAATATCCGAAAATTCTACTCTTGTTATTTAACATTATTTTATCCGAGTTATGTTGTACAGGTGTGGTATCCGTACGATGGATAAAATAAATGAAGGACTGAGACATCTCGTATTGGTACAATTATCGTACTTGGTTGACAATTACATTTAAGAAGTATATGTATTCGATGCCGTATGTTCGTATTCGTATGTTGAGACGTTGGACAAGAATAGTGAAAATGGCTAAGTATAGCCTTATTAGCGCACGCCGATATTCATGCATAACGCACGCTATCGTGCGGGATTAGCGCACGCTACGTTTATAGGTTAGCGTCGCTAGTGCATGAGATCGGAAGGAATCTGCGTGTGGACCCTACCGCTGGCGCACGTTCGATAAGTCAACGGATGTTGTAATGTAGTGTTAGCGCACGCTAATGCATGTTTATTAGCGCACGCTAATCGTATATTGGACAAAAAGGAATCTTATCCTAGTCGAGCCGCCGGCGTGTGGACCCGTGTTCGGAGCATACGCATAAACGAGTCAACTAATGTTAGCGCACGCTAAACGCAAGGACTTGCGACGCTAGAGAGTGTAAATTACGACGCTAATGCATGGGCATTACGACGTAAGCTCATGTACGAAGCCGACGGTAGTCTCGGACTACGATAGCGCACGCTAACAAAGGTCGATTAGCGCACGCTAAAGCCTTAGCGCACGCTAAACATGAGATGTTAGCGCACGCTAGTAATGCGATCTATATAAGGGACAGACGGGTATTATGAAGCATTTCGTCCATTCTTTCACTTTCGATCGATAGAGAGAGCTTTGGGAGGTTCTTGAGGTTCCCAAGCACGGTGAGGTGGTGATCTTTAACAAGATTAAAGATGGAAATCATGGATTAAAGCTTTGTTCTTGAAATCATTGGTGATTCTTGGAAATGGATTCAACCTTGGAAATCAATCCATTCCTTCATAAAGGTAATCACTTTTCATCTTTGGATTTCGTTTTGGATTGAATGTTGATGATTATTACATAAACAAGTTTGACAAGCATGATTATGAGATGGTATACCGAGTATGATGATATTAATATGATTCTTGTGATTTAGATTGTGTCGTTCGTTTTCTTGAGATAAGTGGATTAATCCTTCTCCTCGATTTCGGATGTTGATGTTATTGTAGATGATTACTCTTTGTAATGGAAGATTAAGGAAGTGTGGTTACGTTCTTGACGTTTCGTGTATTAATATTAAGGAAGATGATATATGGATATAGAACTTGGATTATAAGTTGGATGATTGTTTATATGTTGAAGGATATCGGATTTCGTTGTTTTGATAGCTTTGAACATGATTCGTAATCACTTAGTGTTCTTGAAATCGCCATAAGTTGATCGGATTCGAAAAACATGCATCCGTCGGCATTAGCGCACGCTACGCCATCGCCTAGCGCGCGCTAACGGGAGCAACTTAGCGCACGCTACGTTAGGTGATTAACGTGCGCTAAGAAGCCGAGAAAGTGCGATATTTTCGTGTTGTGGTTGTAAATTCGTCTTTGGTTTGAGTAGGATTGATTCGACTAGTGTTTAATCGAGATATTGTCGAGCCGTTGGGTTTGTGAATTGGTTTTATCGATTGTTGATTGTTATCAAACTTGTTGTCTATCGATTCTCGTAATAGGTTTAGAATATTGATCGGTGATTACAACCGTGTGTTGCGGTCGAGCTCGAGTATGTTCGTGAATTGCTTTGGTCGGGACCGAGGGACTTGTAGATGACGGCAATGGAATTGGTAACACTTCATCGGTATCGAGGTAAGTTATTACTTGCTCGATTCATAATATTTAATGAATGGTTTCCGTTTCATTCGTGTATAATTCGTATAGCAATGTTAATAATCGTAATCACAGGAGATTTGAGATTATAAATCGTATTCGAGTTTTGGGAATCTAAATCATAATGTATATGATTTACTTTTGTTATTGGTATACTTGTATATCGAGCATATATTGTGCTAAAGACGAAGATATGAATTATCTGCAATCCGTGATACTTTGGACCGTCGAGTATTGAGGATAATGGTTCATGATGGTTTAGACATTGAGATCGTTCTCGAAGGACTCGGGGCAAGTACTCTAATCATTTTTATCATTTGTGTCGATCATGTCGTGATACATTCGTGTATCGTTGTTGTCATGCATTTGTGCATTGTTGTTGTCGTGTATTGTGTATTGTTGTTTTGTGCAGTTGTGCATTGTTGTCATATGTCCACCTCGTGTTGGTCCGACGGGATCATCGGGGGATCTATGCTAGCCTTGTTGGATCATCGGACGGAGTTTTCCACCACGGTTGGTCCGGGGTCATCGTGGGATCTAGGCGATGAGCTGGATCATCGGATTACCTACGTGTTGTTGTTGTGCATATGTATATTATGGATTTGCCATAAGTATACATTGTCGTTATTCTTGTGATCATATTGACGTTGTCATATGAGTATGCATTTGTAGGTCTTGTGTTAGGACCATGTCCGTATGTTGTGTTGATCGATCTCGGATTAGGTGACGTGATGGAAATGGTATTTCGTATCTTGAGGTATGTTCCGTATTTCCTTGATACTTGTCTTTGATGGACAATCGATTTTCGTATTGAAATTGTCGACGTCATCCGATGGATTGAATTGGCGAGTTGGTATAATTTCCGTATCGCGAGTTATGATAATGTTTTTGAGAACCTTGGGTATTGTTGAGATACCGCATGAGATATTTTGGTATTATCTCATGGTGATGTTAAGGATACGAATGGTGTATTTTAGTAATGTTAAGACGGTAAGTTTTCATTGGTCGTATTCTTAATTAGTCTTTCCATTTATATGTAATTATTGACGTGATGTGATGGTTATCATTGTTGGATATTATGGTGACCCCGTCGTGGGCTTTCTTTTTAGGTTCTTGGATTATCAAGCTTGTAGCGGTCGTGGAGAGATGAGCTTCCTGAGGACACGGCTAGAACATGTATTTGTGTATTGAGCTTCGTTCAGTTATTGTATTCATTGCTAGAGTATTTTAATCGTTTGTCTTTCTCCATTGCGTGAGTATTTTTAAATGGTCTTTTGGTATTTGGTAACTTAGGTTACCTTGGCGATCGTTCTCTAAATCTATTGCAGCCGATGCGTGTAGCGATAGCTTAACGTATGTACTTAAACTGTTGAGTCTTGGCATTTCGGGCCTTGTGGTTTCAAATGAGTTTTTACGACGGTTTGATAAACGAGTTTTATAAATCTTCGAATGGTTTTAATAGATAATACCGTCGTTAGCCTCTTGGGCGTTTTGTAAATGTTTGCGAAAATTTCCTTCAGCCTTGTGGGTTCCATCTCGGGGCCCACGGCGCTGTAATATTCCCGGTCGGATCTGGGGGTGTTACAATATGTATATGTGTGATTTATTATATTTCTCCTCTTTAAGATGACGATTGTAACACCCCCAGATCAAACCGGGAATATTACACGCCGCAGACCCTCTCGTGAGGATCCACCAGGCTAGACATCAAAACAACACATTACATTACATACCGATGAATCAAAATAACGAGCCAATAGACCGATTTGGTCTTTCGTCACTGACTTACAAATCAAAATACATAAGACTCATCCAGACTCATACCCACGCAAGGGTAAAATACTTGCAACAACGAACAATAAGACAGCGGAAAAGACATTACAATGGACTTCGACTAACTTAACCCAAAACTGGCCTTCGTGTGATTAGTATCATTCGTCTTTCATCATCCCTCGTACCGGTCCTGTGTCTTGCTCCCGAAAACCTGCATGTACCTAGACACAATACAGATATCCACCCCCCGATTACTCGGGGGTTAGCAAAACTCCACTGTTTCGCTAGTGCAAGTATAAAGTGCAAAAACGAGCCATACACAACACATTCCGAGAATACAACGAAAGACTTCCCGAGTTATATTTAGTTAAAAATAGTTCAAGTCTTGAAAGTAGAAACGAAGTAAGTAAACACTTTGAAAACACTTCCAAATCTCGGGAGTTTTGAAAACATTTGAAATTGAAAAGTTCTTAATTCCTCGAAAGTCATTTAGGGTCACAGCCCCAAAGTTCTTTTTCCAAAATGCAAATCCGTTAACAAAACACGGGGTCCACGACCCAACCATTACGGTCACAAAACACAGGGTCCACGACCCGATCATCCACTTTAATTCACTTACAAGTGCACATTACACATAACACATTAATCTTATGCCATTCTAGCCAAGCACCAAGACTCGATATATAATGTCTCTCGACCCCAAGCGTAAAGCATTGTGATACTCCGGACAATATCACAATTAAACATCAAAACATCAACATCAATATCACAGAAAACACACTTGGTAACCCGTGGCCGTACCCATTAGTATCGGCCCCCAGAGGCCCCGTCGGACCGTCCCCAGGGGGGAAACCACTTCCGCGGCCGTACCCATTAGTATCGGCCCCCATAGGTCCCGTCGAACCGTCCCCAGGTGGAAGAACATTAACACACGCACCCAAGTCCACTTCCGTGGCCGTACCCATTAGTATAGGCCCCCAGAGGCCACATGCCATCCCCAGGTGGAAGAACATCAACACACGCACCCAAGTCCACTTCCGTGGCCGTACCCATTAGTATCGGCCCCCAGAGGCCACATGCCATCCCCAGGTGGAAGAGTAACAATTCACAGATTACAAAACCACGACTCTCAAAGGTCAAACACACAAAATATATATAGTCGAGGTACCTTGCTAGAATGGCCAAATTATCCAAGACGTACTCACGACCCAGAACTATATCAATTCACAAGGGAGCACAAGATCTCAACAGCACCGAACGACACAACCAATATCACAAAAACTCACATATTCATCCATAACCACGGGACTCCAAGCACATAATTTGACAAGAGAATTACACTTTACATTTACCGACGCCATAATCATACATAATGACATCACACGAAAGTAAGGTGATCCTATACTCGAAACTAGCACACAAAATCAACTAAGCATATTAATTCCCGACCCACACGGGCCACCTTTACGAAAACCATGATGGTAAATATACCGATTCTTTTGAAAAATAATTATAAATATTTATTTAGCACATATAGACACTTAGCAACCATTATATCCACAAAACACGTAATGTATGGGCAAGATACTTGCCTCGATAATTGATACCGGACACTCCTACAATCACGGCTCAGTCGGGACACCTCGAACACCTACGATTCTCCGGCGAAGACAATGAATACACCCACGATCGAAAAGCTTGAAGAAAACGACGAACGGAAGGGTTCCGACTCGAATTATTTGCGAGAAATCTGACCCTAACATCATACCATCAATAAATTAACGAACGAGCGAGGAAGAATAATCGTAGAACGCTCGAATCCTCTTTGTGACATTTTATCGAACACCTTCAAGGCGTCGATAAGATACTCAATAAAACAACGAATCCTCGGCGATTCAACCGAGGAATAGCAAGAAATTCGACATAATATTGTTTAACAATCATAAATCCATCACTATTCTGAGTTAAAACGGATTAAACGGACAAATCGAACAAAATCCCCAAAACTAGATTTTAAGAAAACTTGCCTTGATTATTTGGATTCAAGGATGTTACGTGATGATAAATTGATGTTATGAACTCCAAAACTTCGTGGATTCATAGTATAACAACATGTCTTAGACTTCCCAAAGACTCCGGCGCGGACAGAAGGATAGGAAATGAAATGAGTGAAAAAAAAGCATTGCTCGGCCATATTTATAGGCTGCCGGACACGGCGCGACAAGCGGCCCGAGCAGCGCCGTGTGTCTCGGCCGTGTCTCGGCAGTGCCCGATCTGGCCGACCAGCGCGAGACACAGCGCTCAGCAGCGCCGTTTTCAAGGCCGTGTCGCACAGGTCCGGCCAGCCACCTCCAGACAGACCGAAAATTACGTCCGAGCCACAACGACGATCCGAACGACCCCGAAACCCGAACCTGAATACGAATCGAAGTTATGGTTATGAAGTACTCGCAAAGACGAATCTAAGAGCTAATAGAACACACGATTCCGACCACCCGAAGGCTTGAAATTCGACAACAGAAGGTAATTACCCCAAACTTTGGGAAATTACGAAAATGGCCCAAAACGTCCGAAAATCACGATACGTGATCGAATAACCAAACTGAAGTTCACAACACGTCTAACAAAGTTAAACGGACTTACGTGGAACTCGAAACAGTAATTTCGAACGAGATTCACGAGAATCGAACGCGAGTGCGGAAAAGTCGTTAATAAACACGGAACTCAACAAAACAATACCGAAACGAACTCGGATGACAAAAAGTGAAGAATTAATCATTCTCAGAATGATGAAACGGTCCCAAGTGAGTCGTCGAAACGGACCTCCGCCGGAAAAAAGAAAATTACCGAAATCCGAAATGGCGGATATTACATTCTACCCTTCTTAAAAGAAGTTTCGTCCCGAAACTTAAATCAAGTAGGAAGAAGCAATATCCCGCCAGGTAAACTCAACGAGATACACAAGAACCGAAAAAAAATTGCGCCCAAAGGCGAAACATTACAAGCAACGCAAAGGGTATACGGTGTGAAAACACGCCCCACGACGACCAACACAACGCCACCGGTAGAGACATAATAAAACCAACAAGTGACAATTGTCATCAAACAGATAATACAATCAAGTCGATTATCCGAACAATCGCAAAACACAATGAACGAAAATCAATACGATTGACCAACCCAACGGTACATCGATTAAAACGCGAGTCAATCGCTGAACAAATACGGAATTCCACCACCCACGGGTTGGAAGATCGAAAACGAGACTAATTTCCCGAACTTAAGGGAATTACGAAGGAGTCTGATTGTTCAATATTCACGAAATGAGATCAACAAAACCAAACAATCAAATGATCAAACCACAACGATCGAGACAACAAAAATAGAACAATCATGTTCGAATCACGAAGAACAATAAAATTCAAATAACAACTCCAAGGTTCACATCTCGACTCGAGACAATATATGATCCAGTGAAAACAACAAGATGTGCATTCACATAAGATTCACAGGGAAGGAAATAGCAATTGAAAAGTCACAACGACAAACGAGTTATTCCGAAATAATACCACACTCGTTTGATCAACAAAAGCAAGAGGCAGGACAAGCTCAGAAAATGTCAACGAACATAAACGAGCCGATAGAGTCGAAAATACAGAAGTTCAAAATCCGATCCACTTCGAATAAAAGATTTAGTAGAACCAAAAGATGTTACTTTCGAACAAGGTTCACAAGAATCGAACTGAACTCGGAAAAGTCACAGCGATAATCAGATCGACTCAAAACAAGGTCACAGCTCATTCGAACGATGAAACCGAAAGACATAACGAGTTCAGAAAGTATCAATGAACACGAGCGAGTCGATAGAATTGAGAAAGAGAAAATGCAGAAGCCAAAAATAATACGGGTATTATATTCGACCTCTTCTAAAAGAAGTATCGTCCCCGAAACTCACAACAACGAAATCAAGGTGACAACACAACAAGCAACCAACAGAAACATCCTTCAAAGGCCTCTCAAAGCCGATCCTGATATCTGTGCTGAAGCGCGAACTCCGAAAGTCTCGGTAGCCAATTCGCAAAACTGAATTCGGTGTCCCTCGAGTCCTCACTTGAAACGCATTACTGACGGGAAGGACAATTTACACGTGCATACCCCGGCACATCGCGGTTGAAACACCTCGGCTCGGCATACCGAAAATAAAAATGCTAGATATAATGGGGCATAACGTCGCAAAACAACATAGCGAAGATGCCAACTCAGCACAGCATATCAACACATACAAAAATCACGACAACAACGGCAATGTTCGAAGATTACAACGGCCCGGACGATACCCAGCATATAATTACTAAACATCACGAAACAAGCACGTATGTACACAATCATACACACCTTCTCCGACCACAAGCAGGAAATGATGGGTTTTAAAAACGAAAACCACCTTTTGAAAATAATTTAGAAGAACACCGGTTGATCTTGAGTATCACCTTTCAAAAAAAGTACACACGTGAAACATCGTTATCGAGACTTTGGAGAACCATTTCGCATTTGATAAAAATTAGGACACTATCTCTTAGTGAAAAACTTTCAGAATGTTCGACCCCGGGTCTAAGTAAAAGTGTTTCTAAATAATTGAAAATATCTCAAAGTATTTTTGGTCCTCAATTGGAAATTTTTGAAATATATTGCGGCACTAGAAAGCACCTTGAAAACACTGCAAGAAAGTAATTCGTTTTAAAAGTACGTCTCGAAATCTAATTTTCTAAGATACTCAAGGTTTTCAAAAATCCAATAGGCCATAATTCCCAAAACTCACGCATACCGACATACACTAAAACACCTCCTCGTACACGCATCAATACATTTAAAGTCAAGACAATACATGTCTTTTAACGGAAAATAAACGGTAAAAATGCCACAGTCGAAGACCGCCTAGGATTCAGGACAAAACCACTGATCCCATTCAAGGCCTCTAAGGACCCTCCCGCACTGGTTAGTGAACAAGTCGAACGTGTATAAGCACAAAGCTTCCACAAGAGAACTTGTAAAACGAGCAAATCGATTCGAAAATCATAAGCAACGGACAAAAACAACAGTAAAAAGACATTAGCAGCGACGACACTCCTCGTATAAACCAAATATGAGAGTCAACTAAATACATATCGTGAAAATCAAAATCCACAGAAGGATTCCATCACTTAACAAATAATCATAAAAATAGCTCGTGTCACACGAGGCACAACACAAGGAAGGGAGACTTACATCCACAGGTCGCACGAAGATGATGATCGCCCCACAATACTAATCACGACCAACAAACTCAGACGACGCGTCGCGACACGACTCAGTCAGATAAAATCCGACGAGACAAAACTCAACAGACCCTACTTGACCCGACAGCCTAGGTTTCCACAACCTAGGCTCTGATACCATAAATGTAATACCCCCAGATCAAACCGGGAATATTACACGCCGCAGACCCTCTCCGTGAGGATCCACCAGGCTAGACATCAAAACAACACATTACATTACATACCGATGAATCAAAATAACGAGCCAATAGACCGATTTGGTCTTTCGTCACTGACTTACAAATCAAAATACATAAGACCATCCAGACTCATACCCACGCAAGGGTAAAATACTTGCAACAACGAACAATAAGACAGCGGAAAAGACATTACAATGGACTTCGACTAACTTAACCCAAAACTGGCCTTCGTGTGATTAGTATCATTCGTCTTTCATCATCTCTCGGACCGATCCTGTGTCTTGCTCCCGAAAACCTGCATGTACCTGGACACAATACAGATATCCACCCCCCGATTACTCGGGGGTTAGCAAAACTCCACTGTTTCGCTAGTGCAAGTATAAAGTGCAAAAACGAGCCATACACAACACATTCCGAGAATACAACGAAAGACTTCCCGAGGTATATTTAGTTATAAATAGTTCAAGTCTTGAAAGTAGAAACGAAGTAAGTAAACACTTTGAAAACACTTCCAAATCTCGGGAGTTTTGAAAACATTTGAAATTGAAAAGTTCTTAATTCCTCGAAAGTCATTTAGGGTCACAGCCCCAAAGTTCTTTTTCCAAAATGCAAATCCGTTAACAAAACACGGGGTCCACGACCCAACCATTACGATCACAAAACACAGGGTCCACGACCCGATCATCCACTTTAATTCACTTACAAGTGCACATTACACATAACACATTAATCTTATGCCATTCTAGCCAAGCACCAAGACTCGATATATAATGTCTTTCGACCCCGAGCGCAAAGCATTGTGATACTCCGGACAATATCACAATTAAACATCAAAACATCAACATCAATATCACAGAAAACACACTTGGTAACCCGTGGTCGTACCCATTAGTATCGGCCCCCGGAGGCCCCGTCGGACCGTCCCCAGGTGGGAAACCACTTCCGCGGCCGTACCCATTAGTATCGGCCCCCAGAAGTCCCGTCGAACCATCCCCAGGTGGAAGAACATCAACACACGCACCCAAGTCCACTTCCGTGGCCGTACCCATTAGTATCGGCCCCCAGAGGCCACATGCCATCCCCAGGTGAAAGAACATCAACACACGCACCCAAGTCCACTTCCGTGGTCGTACCCATTAGTATCGGCCCCCAGAGACCACATGCCATCCCCAGGTGGAAGAGTAACAATTCACAGATTACAAAACCATGACTCTCAAAGGTCAAACACACAAAATATATATAGTCGAGGTACCTTGCTAGAATGGCCAAATTATCCAAGACGTACTCACGACCCAGAACTATATCAATTCACAAGGGAGCACAAGATCTCAACAGCACCGAACGACACAACCAATATCACAAAAACTCACATATTCATCCATAACCATGGGACTCCAAGCACATAATTTGACAAGAGAATTACACTTTACATTTACCGACGCCATAATCATACATAATGACATCACACGAAAGTAAGGTGATCCTATACTCGAAACTAGCACACATAATCAACTAAGCATATTAATTCCCGACCCACACGGGCCACCTTTACGAAAACCATGATGGTAAAAATACCGATTCTTTTGAAAAATAATTATAAATATTTATTTAGCACATATAGACACTTAGCAACCATTATATCCACAAAACACGTAATGTATGGGCAAGATACTTGCCTCGATAATCGATACCGGACACTCCTACAATCACGACTCAGTCGGGACACCTCGAACACCTACGATTCTCCGGCGAAGACAATGAATACACCCATGATCGAAAAGCTTGAAGAAAACGACGAACGGAAGGGTTCCGACTCGAATTCTTTGCGAGAAATCTGACCCTAACATCATAACATCAATAAATTAATGAACGAGCGAGGAAGAATAATCGTAGAACGCTCGAATCCTCTTTGCGACATTTTATCGAACACCTTCAAGGCGTCGATAAGATACACAATAAAACGACGAATCCTCGGCGATTCAACCGAGGAATAGCAAGGAATTCGACATAATATTGTTTAACAATCATAAATCCATCACTATTCTAAGTTAAAACGGATTAAACGGACAAATCGAACAAAATCCCCAAAACTAGATTTTAAGAAAACTTGCCTTGATTCGTTGGATTGAAGGATGTTACGTGATGATAAATTGATGTTATGAACTCCAAAACTTCGTGGATTCATAGTATAACAACATGTCTTAGACTTCCCAAAGGCTCCAGCCGCGGACAGGAAGGATAGGAAATGAAATGAGTGAAAAAAAAACGACTGCTCGGCCATATTTATAGTTGCACGGACTGGCGCGGCAAGCGGCCCAGACAGCGCCGTGTGTCTCGGTCGTGTCTCGGCCGAGCTACCCGATCTGGCCGACCAGCGCGGACACGGCGCTCAGCGGCTGCCGTTTTGGCCGTGTCGCCGCAGTCCGCCACCACCTCCAGACTGTAATATCCGCAATTTCGAATTTCGGTAATTTTCTTTTTTCGGCGGAAGTTTATTTTGACGACTCTCTCATGACCATTTCGTCATTCTGAGAATGATTAATTCTGCACTTTTTGTCATCCGAGTTCGTTTCGGTGTCGTTTTGTTGAGTTCCGTGTCCTTAATCGACTTTTTCACGTGGGAGTTCGACTTTGTAAAGTCACCATTAATTCTTGGAAACTCCAAAAATTCTGAATCTTTGTAATATTATATATCATCAAGTTAGCTTTCCAATGGTTCAAACGGTGAGTCAATCGGAGTCCAGACGAAGGAGTTATGGTCGAAATAGCCAAGACTGCACGATATGCCTTTTTGGTGTTGGAGTGGACTGTACCGTGTGCCGCGGCACACTTCGGCTGGGCCGCAGCACTAAGCTGATTTCTGGGCTTTTTTTGGCCCTGGGCCGCGGCACACTTGTCCTGTGCCGCGGCACACGGGCTTTTTCTGCACTTTTTAGCAGATTTTCGAGGAGAAACATTCATTTTCTCCTCTCTTCTTCCTTCTACCATTCTAGGCGATTCTAAGGGCGATTTTGGGCGATTTGAGTGCTCCCAAACTTGTAGAGATCATCCACCTCAATTCTTGTTGTAGATTTTCGACCTCTACTTGAATCCTTCATCCAAATCAAGGTATTTTGGTTTGAACCCTTGTTTTTGTAGATTTGGGGATTTTCCTTTTTGATTTCGATTCCAATCCGTTTTTGATCAATTAATTGTTGTATAAACGTTGTTTTGAACTTGTTCTACGGATTGGATACTCGTATATTTGGTTCGTTCGACCCGAGGGGTGATTTCTTTGTTCTTGAAGGGTCTTGAACATTTAATGTTCGATTAAATGTTCGAATGAGTTCCCTTTGATAGTTTGTTGGGATTTCCGTTGTTTTCGGCCTTGATTCTCGTCGTAATCATGTTTTATTATTCCTTACAGAGGATTATAGGTGCTCGATGATTCCGATGTTGAATTCCGTTGGTGAGTGATGATTCATGTGGTGTTGTCCCGTAGTAATTTCGGTCTTTATCGTGTTCTAGATAGTGTTCGGGAATTTGAGGGCTACCCGGCCGTATCCGTTCATTTTTCCATTGCTCGTGATATCGAGGCAAGTACCTTGCCCATACTTTTCTTATTTTATGGATATGATGATCGGTGATCGTCTTGGTGTGTTTGTTTGGTTGTTTGAAATGAAGTTTCAAAAGATTTCGGTTTGGCCTCGTTAAAGGCTCTCTTTCAAAACGCGCGTGTGTTTTGTGAACGGTGTGTTTGGGAATTGATTATGATTTGATTATTTTGAACGTTGAAGTATTTGATGATGATACTCCTATTGTTTAAAGTTATGGAGTCGTGTATTCCGTATTTAATCTTGTTGTTGTGTTTTGAAGAGTTTGATAATGGTGTCAAGTTAATGGCCATCTCTAGTGAGTATTCTTAATGAACTTACATTCTTAGCATGTTAGTATTGCATGAGTAACGTGTGTGTGTGTATGCTCACTACGGGTTAGATCCGACGGGGTCTCGGTAGGGGTCCACAAGAGACGTGGATCGACGAGCTTGCTTTTAACCACTACGGGTTAGATCGCGGGGTCTCGGTAGGGGTCCACAGAGACGTGGATCGACGGTTAATTGTGGTGCATTTTGCAAATGTGATTTGATTATGGCATTTCCGGAAATGAGTGCTTTTGAACGGTTTTCATGATTGCATGCATTGACTAAGTGTGTAAGAGGTAAGTTGTTCGTTTGGCCTACTTGGCTAGGATGGCTCTAGAGTATTTTATTGTTTGTGTTAAATCCTTTAATTTTGGATTTTGACGTTGGAAGACGAACCTTGTGGTCGTTCTTGTGTACTCTGAGTTGATGAGATTTGGGGCTAAAATCCCAATGGTTTTGTAAAAGTCATTTTATGGATATGGGGCTAAAATCCCAACGGTTTGGTAAATGTCATTTTTCAGAAAGTAGGTGGTGACCCATTTTGTCTTTTGGATTTTTGAAAAGTAGGATTTGATAATCCTAAATTGTTTTTATTAAAACTCTCGATGGCATTCTAAACCGTTTTATAAATTATTTCCATTGATTTGTGATATTTCGATTTTGAAAGGTTTTCTCAAACTCTTGCCTCGGGAAGTACTTTTCCTTTCGTTTGGATCTTTGAGGATTCCTGGTTATTGTTATTCGTGGAATGTGAATTGTATGGCTCGTATTTGCACTTTGTTCTTGCACTAGCAAAACAGTGGAGTTTTGCTAACCCCCGAGTATTCGGGGGGTGGATGTCTGTTTTTGCATTCAGGTTTTGGAGCATAACACGAGTCGGCCACGAAGGATGATGAAAGATGATCGATACTAATCACATGAGGAACCGTACATCGTGTATTGGTTCGGATTGTACTTTATTTTCATTGCTATATTTTCCCGTTGTACGGGTGTGGTTGTGTTTTGACCCCTGCGTGGGCATGAGTTGTAATCGAGTTGTATGTTTTTATTGAAAGGCCAAATCGGTCTACTGAGTCATTTTAGCCTTAAAGGCATTGTAGAGATGTTTCGTGTTGTTACTAGCCTGGTAGATGCTTGAGGAAAGGTTCTACGGCGTGTAATATCCCTGAGCGGATTGGGGGTGTTACATAAATGGTATCGGAGCCAGGTTGAGAAAACATAGGCTGTCGGGTCAAGTCGTGTTGTTTGAGTCTTGTTTCGTTGGATTTTATCTGACTGAGTCGTGTCGCGACGCGTCGTCTGAGTTTGTTGGTCGTGATTAGTATCGTGGGGCGATCATCATCTTCGTGCGACCTGTGGAAGTAAGTCTCCCTTCTTTGTGTTGTGCCTCGTGTGACACGAGCTATTTTTTTATGATTATTTGTTAAGTGATGGAATCCTTATGTGGATTTTGATTTCATGATATGTATTTAATCGACTCTCGTATTTGATTTATACGAGGAGTGTCGTCGCTTGTGATGTCTTTTTATTGTTGTTTTTGTCCGTTGCTGATGATTTTTGAATCGATTTGCACGTTTTACAAGTTCTCTTGTGGAAGCTTTGTGCTTATACACGTTCAACTTGTTCACTAGCCAGTGCGGTAGGGTCTTTAGAGGCCTCGAATGGGGCCAGTGGTTTTGTTCTGAATGTGGTTATTTGACTCTAATATTTTGTTCTTATGAGGAGTAGTGTTGCTGGATTGTGCATGTTGAACTGTATTTCTTTTATCCGCTGCGTGAGTTCTTTTGTAATGACTTTCGGTATTTTACCGACCGAGTTTTATTTCGAAAACCGATTCCCTTAACCGAGTTTTTGGCATTATGGCCTTGATCATTTTGGCGAAATTCTTATGACGGTATTTAGCATTTTGTAAATGGCTTCTGTGAGTTTTTGAAATATTACCGTCATCGGCCTTTTTGTAAATGGTTTTTAGCCTGGGGGTTCCGACGCGGGACCCACAGCGCTATGATGTTCCGTGTGATTACCTGAAATTTTTGGGCATTCTAGCCTTTTTGGCATCGTCCTTTTTGGCATTGAATTATTTTCAAAAACTTGAGTATCTTAGAAATAAATTTCGAGACGTACGTTTCAAATGGGTACTTCTAAGGTGCCACAATCTGTTTCAAAATTCTTTTACCTCGAGGACCAAAATGTTTTGAGATATTTTCAATGTTTTATAAACACTTTTACTTAGACCCGATGGTCGAATATTCTGAAAGTTTTCACCAAGAGAAAGTGTCCTCATTTTTATCAAATGCGAAATGGTTTTCCAAAGTCTCGATAATGAGGTATCACGTTTGTGTTTTTTTGAAAGGTGATACTCAAGATCAACCGTTGTTCTTCTAAATTATTTTCAAAATGAGGTTTTCTTTTTTTTAAAACCTATCCATTCCCATTTGAGGGTTGGGTATGTATGTATGATGTTCGCATTGTCATTTTGATGTTTGCTCCCGAGTATGATCGAATTGGCGGTGTGAGCGTTGAGTCGTTTTCCACACACTTGTTGTGTTAGCCTCTGTGAGAGGTGGGATGTTGGTGTTGAATATTGTCGCCTCGTGGTGATTTCTGCGTTGTCGCGCATGTGCGAGCTGTTAGAGCTTGGTTTGGTATGACCGTGTGCATCGGTAATCGTTCCGTTATGTGTCGGTTGTTTAATGTCTTGTTACCTTGCTCCTGTTTTTGTGAATTTCGTGGATGAGGTCGGGGGTAATACCCATACTATTTTGACTTCTATATTTCTCTTTCTCCAGTCTATCGATTCGCTCGTGTTCGTTGATACTGTCTGAACTTGTTCTGTATTTCGGTTTCATCGTCCGAACGAACTGCGAACTTGTTATGAGTCGATCTGGTTATCACCGTGACTTTTCGGGTTCGGTTCGATTCTTGTGAACTTTGTTCGGAAGTGACATCATCTGGTTCTACTAGTTCTTTTATTCGAAGTGGATCGGATTTGGAACTTCTGTATTTTCGACTCTGTCGACTCGTTTATGTTCGTTGACATTTTCTGAGCTTGTCCTGCCCCTTACTTTTGTTCATCGAACGAGGGTGGTATTGTTTCGGAATTACTCGTTTGTCGTTGTGACTTTTCGATTGCTATTCCCTTTCCTGTGGATCTTATGTGAATGCACATCTTGTTGTTTTCACCAGATCATATGTTGTCTCGAGCCGAGACGTGAACCTGGGAGTTGTTGTTTGAATTTTATTGTTCTTCGTGATTCGAACATGAGTGTTCGATTTTTGTTGTCTCGATCGTTGTGGTTCGATCGTTTGATTGTTCGGTTTTTGTTGATCTCGTTCCGTGATTGGTGAACGTTCAGGCTCCTTCGTAATTCCCTTCAGTTCGGAAAATTAGTCTCGTTTTCGATCTTCCAACCCTTGGGTGGCGGGATTCCGTATTTGTTCAGCGGTTGGCTCGCGTTTTGATTGATGTACCATTGGGTTGGTCAATCATATTGATTTTTGTTCGTTGTGTTTTGTGATTGTCGGATAATTGACTTGATTGTATTATCCATTTGATGACGCTTGTCACTTGTTGGTTTTATTATATCCCTAACGGCGACGTTGTGTTGGTCGTCGTGGAGCGTGTTTTCACGCCGTATGTCTCTTTGCGTTTCTTGCAGCGTTTCGCCGTTGGGCGCGAGTTTTCTATTTTTGTGTATCTAGTCGAGTTTTCCTGGCGGGTATATTGCTCCCCCCTACTTGTTTTAAGTTTCAGGACGAAACTTCTTTTAAGGAGGGTAGAATGTAATATCCGCAATTTCGAATTTCGGTAATTTTCTTTTTTTGGCGGAAATTCGTTTTGACGACTCGCTCATGACCGTTTCGTCATTTTGAGAATGATTAATTCTGCACTTTTTGTCATCCGAGTTCGTTTCGGTGTCGTTTTGTTGAGTTCCGTGTCCTTAATCGACTTTTTCACGTGGGAGTTCGACTTTGTAAAGTCACCATTAATTCTTGGAAACTCCAAAAATTCTGAATCTTTGCAATATTATAGATCATCAAGTTAGCTTTTCAATGGTTCAAACGTTGAGTCAATCGGAGTCCAGACGAAGGAGTTATGGTCGAAATAGCCAAGACTGCACGATGTGCCTTTTTGGTGTTGGAGTGGACTGTGCCGTGTGCCGCGGCACACTTCGGCTGGGCCGCGGCACTAAGCTGATTTCTGGGCATTTTTTTTGGCCCTAGGCCGCGGCACACTTGTTCTGTGCCGCGGCACACGGGCTTTTTCTGCACTTTTTAGCAGATTTTCGAGGAGAAACATTCATTTTCTCCTCTCTTCTTCCTCCTACCATTCTAGGCGATTCTAAGGGCGATTTTGGGCGATTTGAGTGCTCCCAAACTTGTAGAGATCATCCACCTCAAGTCTTGTTGCAGATTTTCGACCTCTACTTGAATCCTTCATCCAAATCAAGGTATTTTGGCTTGAACCCTTGTTTTTGTAGATTTGGGGATTTTCCTTTTTGATTTCGATTCCAATCCGTTTTTGATCAATTAATTGTTGTATAAACGTTGTTTTGAACTTGTTCTACGGATTGGATACTCGTATATTTGGTTCGTTCGAACCGAGGGGTGATTTCTTTGTTCTTGAAGGGTCTTGAACATTTAATGTTCGATTAAATGTTCGAATGAGTTCCCTTTGATAGTTTGTTGGGATTTCCGTTGTTTTTGGCCTTGATTCTCGTCGTAATCATGTTTTATTATTCCTTACAGAGGATTATAGGTGCTCGATGATTCCGATGTTGAATTCTGTTGGTGATTGATGATTCATGTGGTGTTTTCCCGTAGTAATTTCGGTGCTATCGTGTTCTAGATAGTGTTCGGGAATTTGAGGGCTACCTGGCCGTATCCGTTCATTTTTCCATTGCTCGTGATATCGAGGCAAGTACCTTGCCCATACTTTTCTTATTTTATGGATATGATGATCGGTGATCGTCTTGGTGTGTTTGTTTGGTTGTTTGAAATGAAGATTTCGGTTTGGCCTCGTTAAAGGCTCTCTTTCAAAACGCGCGTGTGTTTTGTGAACGGTGTGTTTGGGAATTGATTATGATTTGATTATTTTGAACGTTGAAGTATTTGATGATGATACTCCTATTGTTTAAAGTTATGGAGTCGTGTATTCCGTATTTAATCTTGTTGTTGTGTTTTGAAGAGTTTGATAATGGTGTCAAGTTAATGGCCATCTCTAGTGAGTATTCTTAATGAACTTACATTCTTAGCATGTTAGTATTGCATGAGTAACGTGTGTGTGTGTATGCTCACTACGGGTTAGATCCGACGGGGTCTCGGTAGGGGTCCACAAGAGACGTGGATCGACGAGCTTGCTTTTAACCACTACGGGTTAGATCTGACGGGGTCTCGGTAGGGGTCCACAGAGACGTGGATCGACGGTTAATTGTGGTGCATTTTGCAAATGTGATTTGATTATGGCATTTCCGGAAATGAGTGCTTTTGAACGGTTTTCATGATTGCATGCATTGACTAAGTGTGTAAGAGGTAAGTTGTTCGTTTGGCCTACTTGGCTAGGATGGCTCTAGAGTATTTTATTGTTTGTGTTAAATCCTTTAATTTTGGATTTTGACGTTGGAAGACGAACCTTGTGGTCGTTCTTGTGTACTCTGAGTTGATGAGATTTGGGGCTAAAATCCCAATGGTTTTGTAAAAGTCATTTTATGGATTTGGGGCTAAAATCCCAACGGTTTGGTAAATGTCATTTTTCAGAAAGTAAACCTTTGGGGCGGTGACCCCTTTTGTCTTTTGGATTTTTGAAAAGTAGGATTTGATAATCCTAAATTGTTTTTATTAAAACTCTCGATGGCATTCTAAACCGTTTTATAAATTATTTCCATTGATTTGTGATATTTCGATTTGGAAAGGTTTTCTCAAACTCTTGCCTCGGGAAGTACTTTTCATTTCGTTTGGATCTTTGAGGATTCCTGGTTATTGTTATTCGTGGAATGTGAATTGTATGGCTCGTATTTGCACTTTGTTCTTGCACTAGCAAAACAGTGGAGTTTTGCTAACCCCCGAGTATTCGGGGGGTGGATGTCTGTTTTTGCATTCAGGTTTTGGAGCATAACACAGGGTCGGCACGAAGGATGATGAAAGATGATCGATACTAATCACATGAGGAACCGTACATCGTGTATTGGTTCAGTTGTACTTTATTTTCCGCTGCTATATTTTTCCCGTTGTACGGGTGTGGTTGTGTTTTGACCCCTGCGTGGGCATGAGTTGTAATCGAGTTGTATGTTTTTATTGAAAGGCCAAATCGGTCTACTGAGTCATTTTAGCCTTAAAGGCATTGTCGAGATGTTTCGTGTTGTTACTAGCCTGGTAGATCCTTGAGGAAAGGTTCTACGGCGTGTAATATCCCTGAGCGGATTGGAGGTGTTACACAGACAGACCGAAAATTACGTCCGAGCCACAACGACGATCCGAACGACCCCAAAACCCGAACCTGAATACGAATCGAAGTTACGGTTACGAAGTACTCGCAAAGACGAATCTAAGAGCTAATAGAACACACGATTCCGACCACCCGAAGGCTCGAAATTCGACAACGGAAGGAAATTACCCCAAACTTTGGGAAATTACAAAAATGGCCCAAAACGTCCGAAAATCACGATACGTGATCGAATAACCAAACCGAAGTTCACAAAACGTCTAACAAAGTTAAACGGACTTACGGGGAACTCGAAACAGTAATTTCGAACGAGATTCACGAGAATCGAACGCGAGCGCGGAAAAGTCGTTAATAAATACGGAACTCAACAAAACAATACCGAAACGAACTCGGATGACAAAAAGTGAAGAATTAATCATTCTCAGAATGATGAAACGGTCCCAAGCGAGTCGTCGAAACGTACCTCCACCGGAAAAAAGAAAATTACCAAAATCCAAAATGGCGGATATTACAACGATATGGTGTCAAATACTAATGAACATAGGGAACGAGATGTTTAACGGCAATCCCGCTAATCCAAATCAACATGCAATTATCATCGACACTTCCATCACTGGTCAATCTAATCGATTGATTGGATATAGGGATGTCAATGGGTCGGGTAGGGTACGGGTATGTCTCCTCCATACCCTACCCTATTTGATTTGGATCGGTTTCGGGTATTGCCCATCGGGTAATCGGGTACCCAATGGGTATTCGGGTACCCGTATACCCTATATTTAAGAATATAAATATTTTTTAATATATATCATACATGTAATTAATAAATTCAATCTAGTATAACAAGTATTTAAAATATAATATTTTATATAATAATATATATAATATATAATATAATATAATATTTATATAATATATAATAATAATATATTTATATAACTCAAACGGGTATGCGGGTCGGGTAATCAGGTTGGGTAATCGGGTAATATACTATGCTCATACCCTACCCGTGTCCGATCATAAAATTTCGGGTTCGGCCGATACCCGACCCGATTTCGCATTTATCCTACAGGTAGGATCGGGTACGAATAAAGTTGACATCCCTAATTGGATAGTCAATGTGTAGTTAGTGGTTTTATAGAATCGGCCATGAACAATTAAGATCTACTTAGACTTTTTAATTAATTAATTTATCTAAATTAATTAGTAGCTTAAATATATTATTTATCTGTATTATATATATTGGTAATATGAATTACGAAAATTTTTAAGGTACTCACATGGTACCGTAATTACATATATATATATTCACCAATAGATATCTGACAAGTGATTTTCATCATGAATCCAATGATATATATATATATATATATATATATATATATATATATATATATATGCAGGTATCGTACCCATGTGGATACCATAGAACTTCCCTGAACCGTCACTAACTATATCTAAGATCAAGTAATAATTACCCTCTAGCATAGTGGTAGATCCTTGACTTCAATCTTACGAACGTCTACTCACTCGCCTTAAATCGGATGTAATGTGGCAACAAGATACCGAATCACCTCAGCCCTTCAAGCAAATGGCCTGAACACCAAACAACAAGATGGTCCAATCTTTTTTTGTTCTACATTCTTTGGATTTTTTGGCAATTTAGAAATATATAAATGCTCTCCAATTATGGAATAAAAGACATAAATCAAGATCCACTATTAGCACTAGAACATAAAATCACGTAAGACTTCTACATTTGATTTCGATCGACCCCCTATAGGGTATTTATAGGCATATTGAGTTATTATTTGACGCTTGCCATTTTCCCATTGTTTCCAATGGAGCCAAAGACTCCTTATTCTTTGGTTCTGGATTATAATGGAATAAAACAAAATAACTCACTAAATTGATTGCACTTCTTTTTCTCATGAAGTACTAGTCATTCCATGCAATTCTCGATGCAATTTTCATTTTGGATCATCCGGAAACAGCCTCTCCGTGTTAAGACAGGGGTAAGGCTGCGTACATCCGATTCCCCCTTACCTCGTTTTTTGCGGGAGCCGTTGAGGCATTGGGGTAATGTTTTTGTTGTATTTGACGCTTGCTATGATAAATCAAAGCAATAAATTTTATGAATATATAATTAAATATTAATCACTATGATTTAGGAAAATAATAATTATTCGAGATATTTGTTCTTCATTTAGTGAGTACATGATAAACCATCTCGCTACGATCTAGTTTAATATACATAAAATACGTCAATATATGATAATAGCCAAGACCAACTAATCTCAAGCGTACACTGCTACCGTTCACATAATTTTTCTAAGATTATAAAAGTTGTAACTATTTATACATTTTATAAGCCACCAATAATCTTCCATGTGGCACCAATACATCTCATTATCTACAACATGAAATAAATAGACAGTATTTTCATAACTACAACGTGAATAAATATGCAAAATATATGACAAGAATGAATTAAATGTTTTCATAGATATTACATGAAGATAAGGTAATATAAACATAAAGTATATTTTGCGGTGTACAACTCTAACAATCTCCAACTTATACTCAAAGCATGCTTTTAAATACACTAATATATGTTGTCTAACATATCTTCCACTTATACTCAAAGAATTGGTCCCACACATTTAACCACATGTCCTTTACATGTCCTTCAAAATATTATGAGGGCAATCCTTTCGTGAAAGGATCGGCAAGGTTGTCTTTACATGCAATCTTAGATACCACTACATGTCATCGCTTTATGAAGTCGCATATGAAATAGTACTTGCGATCAATATGTTTGGTTGCTTTGTGGGCTCCTGGTTCCTTCGATTTTGCAACTGCAGCGACATTATCACAGTTATGTGTAATACATTTAGGCAAACTAGGGACCACATCAAAGTCCAACAAGAAGTTATTGAGGCATATTGCTTCTTTAGAGTCCACCACATACTCGACTTCCATAATAGAATATGTTAACAAGTTAATTTTATACCATCAACGCTGGTCAGTTTCACAATTTAATCTTATCCGAGAACCGAACAGGTTTCTAGAGATAAAATTTGCTCCAACCGAAGGCATCCAATGCACTCTCGGAATTATTGACCCTCCCCGAACGACTACCCCGATAACTCAGAAGCATAGCACATCCGGTTTGGGTTTCAATTTTTCAAGAGCTCGATGGAGGGAAGGAAAATCTTGAAACATTTTAAACTCAATATTTTGTCGTGGGAGAATTTTTGCAAGTAATGTTACACTTTGCACATTAATTCATTTAAGCGCATTTATGGGCATTCATACCATATGAACAAACATTCACAATCCAGTTCCTACCAACATGTAGTTCATGAACCGTTCCTAGAACAAAAATATCGTAATCTAATTACATGTCTTGTGTCTTGAATCTTCGTCATCTCAGTGAATTTTCCTCTGGTCTTTGTCATAGCAAATAAATTTTTTACAGAGAAAGATTGCAACCTATTATACAAATTTTCTAGAAAAAATAAGTAGGCTTAAAACGGTCTTTACAATCCAATCGAATAAAACAAACGATTCAAAACTAGGTCCATGAACTACATCATCATTCACAAATATTTATCTAATAAATACAAAATAAATAAATTTTAAATTAAATAATTAGTTTAATATAGTGCCAATCAATATATCCAAGATTAATCTATTTAATAAAATTAATCCAATTAATTCACAAACTCAGTAATACTAATTCGTTTGTTTGATCCGGAGGATTTTAAAAATTTCGCTAATTAGTTTCCTCAAAATAAAAATACCAAGTAATTTATTTTAGTCAAGTTGAATCCAATTTAAATTGTCAGAAATTAATATATTGAAACATAAAAATTGAAACGAAGTCGAAACAAGAATCGCCCAGACCCAGCTCGTGGCCCTGCATTACAGCAGGGCCTTGGCCCTGCATTCTAAATGCAAATATCATATATACGATCGCATTAACCTTGCTCCGATACCACTGCTGGGATTCGGTGCCAAAATCATATGGCGCATCGGAAGCAATTTAAAATAAATTTGATCTGAATCCCTTAAGAGGATCGATCAAGCAATATATATATATGAATATTAAAATAAAAAAGTGTAGGATTCGAAATCATACCCTTGATGTCCTTTGATTAATATTGATGTTGATGATGTCCATTACGAATTCGATTCGTAAAAGCTTTAGAATTCCCGAGCACCGAAAGCAACATGCTTCTACTTGTCACGCGCCGAAAGATGACCGGAACAAAAATATTTTCTTACTCTCCAAGAGCACGGCTAGAAGAAAATATAATAAGCCTTTTAATTATTAATCTTTCACTATAAGTGTAAGATTAATCTTTTCTCTCTTAGGGCATGGTTGGTAGTGTAACACCCCCATATCCGACCGGGAATATTACAGCGCCGTGGGCCCCGAGATGGAACCCACAAGGCTGAAGGAAATTTTCGCAAACATTTACAAATGCCCAAGAGGATAACGACGGTACTATCTATTAAAAACATTCGAAGATTTATAAAGCTCGTTTATCAAACCGTCGTAAAAACTCATTTGAAACCACAAGGCCCAAAATGCCAAAACTCAACAGTTTAAAAACATATGTTAAGCTATCGCTTACACGTACCGACAGAATAGATTTAGAAAATGATTGCCAAAGTAACCTAAGTTACCGGATACCAAAAAGGCCATTTAAAAATACTCACGCAGCGGATAAAGACAAACGATTAAAATACTCTAGCAGCGGAATACAAGAACTGATCAGGAAACTCAATACACAAATACATGCCCTAGCCAGTATCCTCTGGGAAGTTCATCTCTCCACGATCGCTACAAGCTTGATAATCCAAGAACCTAGAAAGAAAACCCACGACGGGGTCAGCCATAATATCCAATAATGATAACTATCACATCACGTCAATAATTACATATCAATGGAAATACTAAGTAAGAATACGACCAGTGTAATCTTACCGTCGTAACTTTACGAGAATCCACGATTTGCATCCTTAACAACACATTAAAATAATACCGAAATATCTGTACGGTATCTCAACAATACTCAAGGTTCTCAAAATATTATCATAACTCGCGATACGAAAATTATACCAACTCTGGCCAATTCAATCCATCGGATAACATCGACAATTCCAATACGATAATCGATTGTCCATCAAAAACAAGTACCAAGGAAATACGGAACATACCTCAAGATACGAAATACCATTACCATCACGTCAGTCTAATCCGAGATCAGATCAACACAACATACGGACATGGTCCTAACACAAGACCTACAAATGCATACTCATATGACAACGTCAATATGATCACAACAATAACGACAATGTATACTTATGGCAAACCCATAATATACATATGCACAACAACAATACATGGCAATCCGATGATCCAGCGTTCACTGCCTAGATCCCCCGATGATCCCGTCAGACCAACCCGAGGTGGAAAACCCGTCCGATGATCCAGCGCATGCTAGCATAGATCCCACGATGATCCCGTCGGACCAACCCGAGGTGGACATATGACAACAATGCACAACTGCACAAAACAACAGTACACAATACACGACAACAACAATGCACAAATGCATGACAACAACGATACACGAATGTATCACGACATGATCGACACAAATAATAAAAATGATTAGAGTACTTGCCCCGAGTCCTTCAAGAACGATCTAAATGTCTAAACCATCACGAACCATTATCCTCAATACTCGACGGTCCAAAGTATCACAGATTGCAGATAATTCATATCTTCGTCTTTATCACAATATATCCTCGATATACAAGTATACCAATAACAAAAGTAAATCATATACATTATGATTTAGATTCCCAAAACTCGAATACGATTTATAATCTCAAATCTCCTGTGATAACGATTATAAACATTGCTATACGAATTATACACGAATGAAACGGAAACCATTCATTAAATATTATGAACTGAGCAAGTAATAACTTACTTCGATACCAATATAATGACGAGGAAGCTGCTACCAATTTCATTGTCTTCATCTACTAGCTCCTCGGCCCTGACCAACGTCATTCACGAACATACTCGAACACGACCGCAACATACGGTTATAAACACCGATCAATAATCTCAACCTATTACAATAATCGATAAACAACAAGTTCGACAACAATCAACAATCGATAAAATCAATTCACAAACCTAATGGCTCGACAATATCTCGATTAAACACTAGTCGGATCAATCCTACTCAAACCAGTACGAATTTACAACCACAACACGAAAATACTGCACTTTCTGCCTTCTTAGCGCACGTTAATCACCTAACTTAGCGTGCGCTAAGTTGCTCCCGTTAGCGCGCGCTAGGCAGTAAACGTAGCGTGCGCTAATGCTGTACAGATGCATGTTTTTCAGATACCGATCTACATATGGCGTTTATCAAGAACACTAAGTGATTCTAAATCATGCTCAAAACAACGAAATCTGATATCCTTTAACATATAAACAATCATCCAACTTATAATCCAAGTTCTATATCCATATATCATCTTCCTTAATATTAATACACGAAACGTCAAGAACGTAACCACACTTCCTTAATCTTCCATTACAAAGAGTAATCATCTACAATAACATCAACATCCGAAACTGAGGAGAAGGATTAATCCACTTATCTCGAGAAAACGAACAACACAATCCAAATCACAAGAATCATATTAATATCATCATACTCCGGTAATCCATCTCATAATCATCTTGTCAACTTGTTTATGTAATAATCATCAACTCAAGTGTTTGGGACCTCAACTTCTCTCTAAGACCTCTCTCTATCGTTCACATGAAGAAATGGACGGAAATGACGAATAATGGCCAACTGCACTTATATATATACTGTATATTACTAACGTACGCTAACATCTTTAGTTAACGTACGTTACACACGTAGTGTGCGCTAACTGTCTTTGTTAGCGTGCGCTATCGAAGTCCAGAGGCAACTGTCTTACCGCATGAAGTGATTTACGTACGCAATGCCCATGCAATAGCGTACGTAAATGCCTCTATTTAGCGTACGCAAGTGTCTTACCTTAGCGTGCGCTACTCATAGTTGACTCGTTTGTCTGTATGCTCCGAAGACTGGTCCACACGCCGAAAGTGCTGACGAGGATAAGATTCCTTTTTGTCCGATATACAGTTAGCGTGCGCTAATCAACATGCATTAGCGTGCGCTAACACTACATTACAACATCCGTTGACTTATCAGAACGTGCGCCGAAAGTGGCCTGTCCACACGCAGATTCCTTCCGATCTGACTGCATTAGCGTGCGTTATCTTATATCCGTAGCGTGCGCTAAACCTGCACGATAGCGTGCGCTACTCCTGATTATTAGCGTGCGCTAATAATGTTACACTTAGCCATTTTCAGCTATTCTTGTCCAACGTCTCAACATACAGAATACGAACATACGGCATACTGAATACATATACTTCTTAAATGTAATTGTCAACCAATTACGAAAATTATACCAATACAGATGTCTCAGTCCTTCATTTATTTTATCCATACTGTACAGATACCACACTGTACAGCATAACTCGGATAAAATAATGTTAAATAACAGTAGTAGAATTTCCGGATATTACATACTACACCACTTAAAATAAGTTTCGTCCTCGAAACTTGCAATCTGTCACAGAAAAACAAACAAACCGTTCGACCAAGATATTCCAAAACCATCACGACGACGATCAGTCGTCATCATTAACGAATAACCGAAACAGCACACTTACAAATGCACAAAGTCGACGATCTCCTGAGATCCTAGCAAGTGACTCCTCTGTAAAGTCTCAACACGCTTACGGTCATCATTTCATGAGTCCCATCAAAACATAACATCTTCGGATGAAATAATCTATCTGTTTCAATTATGTTTGTCTGATTACACAATCTAGTCTCAACTATGATAAAATGAATAATACACGATACATCTGTGAAACAACTGCCCAACAAATTCTGAAATATCGACACAAAATCTGAACGCTCATATGATCATTAACAATGATCAACCAGTAAATTAACCGAGAGTATCATCGACACGATATCCTCCGATACGACCAATCTAAAGGTCAAAACGCAGTCGAGAATATCATCAACATGATAAACTCCTATTATTACCAACGAACGATTAACGGTAATCGAGAATACCTTCACACTGTAAGCTCCAACACGACCAACGCAGAACCACAGAAACCGATATAGAGTTCTCAAAACGACACACCAATCACATACAGTGGATCGCAACGAAACACAACCGACTGGTGAACATTCCCCTCGGCATACGAACAACGAATCGCAAATCGACGAACATACCAATTCATACAAGGAGTGGGAACAACCACTCAATATCCAAAACAACCAGCATGGGGTCACCATCCCCAAATGTACACTTACAAAGAAATCATTCAAAGATCACTATGTTAAAATTGCGCTACTACCGCACCAATGGAATCACATAGCACATATGTTCCGGTTTCACAATATTCCAAGTTTCCAAAATAATATTATGTGCATGAATCTATAACACGCAACATATTTCTCTTATCCGATAACCCAACCGATCATCACCGGATAATCAAACTGCCATACTAAAGTTCGAATCTCTTTTCCTCGTACCATACTGATGTCTTATCCAGTTCGTGAATCTCATTCAGAACTTCACCACGATATGCATTATGCATTAAATGCGTATGTACATCAATCACATTTTCAAAACCAGTTTGAAATCATATAATCTTGTCAAGGAGACAAATTTTCGAAAGTTCTTTCAAAAATTTCAAAACTCAAAACATAAATTTTGGTAAGACCACCAAATCAATTCTCGAAAAATAAACTGGCTCGTTTGTGCCAAGTATTTGATAACAGTTTCCTTTGAATCCACACGATTTCGAAGTTTTAAAATGAAAACTATGCAAATGATTGACCACATCCGTACTCCTATATACCAATCCGGCTCGTCACAAATCCCACTGATATTCCATCAGAAAACTACACGATAGAATCCAAAATCTCAATGTATAAACTCCGACAAAAACTCATTTTCCACATATGACTCGCAACGTCAATCATTTTCCATCCTGGATCACCTCAATTATGCTATGACAATGCATTGAAATAAATCAACACAACGAAAGACTTCCCGAGAAGTTTCTTTTGAACAAGTAATCCAGAACCCTGAAAGGCAGGAACGACATAGATAAACGATTGATAAAGTGTTTTACAAGTCTCGGGAGTTTTTAAGAAAACAGAAAAGTCTTTTGAAATATTAGGGTCTCAGCCCGTATCTCTTTCCGCATTACAAGAAGCTTAAAAAGTAGGAAACTCTTTTTCGGACCCCAAGTCCTGAGTTATAAAATAATTTCAAAATAATCTATTGGGTCTCGGCCCAAAATCATTTACGGTAAAACATCCGTAAAACATTCATTTTGAAAAGTATCATTTTCAAATGCTCAAAAACAGTTCATATATCTCAAAATGAACTAACATGACTACATGTTCTCCTGAACAATCCACAATATTTCTCCCAAATGCACAGCTCCGTTCCAAAACTTAATCGACATATTGATTTCCAAAATCATAACTTCTCAAGATCATCAATCCTGTCCCAACTCTGTCATCTTATACTGTAACGCATAATATCTTTCTGAACCTCAGAACATATCAACTTAGAATGACAATAAATCTCAATGCAATTCAAAAACCCAATACTTACAGATCGTGAAGCCGACGATTCCCCGTGATACTAGCACATGTCTCGACTCAAGAAAATACTCGACGCAGATATTTTCAAAACACACATTTTGGAAACTGAGTTCAACTCGAGAAAACAACACAGCTCTATCTGAAGAAACACGTTAATACTATTTGGAAAAGTTTATAACAAGACCAGTACTACACTTGCAAATCGCACAACGCATAAGCCCGAGTGAACAACAAAAACTCACGGCTCCAATATTTTTCAATCGACAACTCAAATGACGCGACAGAAATACGACCCAACTCGACCCAACTGCCTAGGTTTTCTCAACCTAAGCTCCGATACCATATTCTATAACACCCCCAGATCCGACCGGGAATATTACAGCGCCGTGGGCCCCGAGATGGAACCCACAAGGCTGAAGGAAATTTTCGCAAACATTTACAAACGCCCAAGAGGCTAACGACGGTATTATCTATTAAAAACATTCGAAGATTTATAAAGCTCGTTTATCAAACCGTCGTAAAAACTCATTTGAAACCACAAGGCCCAAAATGCCAAAACTCAACAGTTTAAAAACATATGTTAAGCTATCGCTTACACGTACCGACAAAATAGATTTAGAAAATGATTGCCAAAGTAACCTAAGTTACGGGATACCAAAAAGGCCATTTAAAAATACTCACGCAGCGGATAAAGACAAACGATTAAAATACTCTAGCAGCGGAATACAAGAACTGATCAGGAAACTCAATACACAAATACATGCCCTAGCCAGTATCCTCTAGGAAGTTCATCTCTCCACGATCGCTACAAGCTTGATAATCCAAGAACCTAAAAAGAAAACCCACGACGGGGTCAGCCATAATATCCAATAATGATAACTATCACATCACGTCAATAATTACATATCAATGGAAATACTAAGTAAGAATACGACCAGTGTAATCTTACCGTCGTAACTTTACGAGAATCCACGATTCGCATCCTTAACAACACATTAAAATAATACCGAAATATCTGTACGGTATCTCAACAATACTCAAGGTTCTCAAAACATTATCCTAACTCGCGATACGAAAATTATACCAACTCTGGCCAATTCAATCCATCGGATAACATCGACATTTCTAATACGATAATCGATTGTCCATCAAAAACAAGTACCAAGGAAATACGGAACATACCTCAAGATACGAAAT
Source organism: Orobanche coerulescens (assembly GCA_033398695.1). Lineage (NCBI taxonomy): Eukaryota > Viridiplantae > Streptophyta > Magnoliopsida > Lamiales > Orobanchaceae > Orobanche > Orobanche coerulescens. The sequence continues at coordinate 152,702,234 of CM065812.1, read as the reverse complement.
ACCATTACCATCACGTCAGTCTAATCCGAGATCAGATCAACACAACATACGGACATGGTCCTAACACAAGACCTACAAATGCATACTCATATGACAACGTCAATATGATCAGAACAATAACGACAATGTATACTTATGGCAAACCCATAATATACATATGCACAACAACAATACATGGCAATCCGATGATCCAGCGTTCACTGCCTTGATCCCCCGATGATCCCGTCAGACCAACCCGAGGTGGAAAACCCGTCCGATGATCCAGCGCACGCTAGCATAGATCCCCCGATGATCCCGTCGGACCAACCCGAGGTGGACTTATGACAACAATGCACAACTGCACAAAACAACAGTACACAATACACGACAACAACGATACACGAATGTATCACGACATGATCGACACAAATAATAAAAATGATTAGAGTACTTTCCCCGAGTCCTTCAAGAACGATCTCAATGTCTAAACCATCACGGACCATTATCCTCAATACTTGACGGTCCAAAGTATCACGGATTGCAGATAATTCATAACTTCGTCTTTATCACAATATATCCTCGATATACAAGTATACCAATAACAAAAGTAAATCATATACATTATGATTTAGATTCCCAAAACTCGAATACAATTTATAATCTCAAATCTCCTGTGATTACGATTATAAACATTGCTATACGAATTATACACGAATGAAACAGAAACCATTCATTAAATATTATGAACTGAGCAAGTAATAACTTACTTCGATACCGATATAATGACGAGGAAGCTGCTACCAATTTCATTGTCTTCGTCTACTAGCTCCTCGGCCCTGCCCAACGCCATTCACGAACATACTCGAACACGACCGCAACATACGGTTATAAACACCGATCAATAATCTCAACCTATTACAATAATCGATAAACAACCAGTTCGACAACAATCAACAATCGATAAAATCAATTCACAAACCTAACGGCTCGACAATATATCGATTAAACACTAGTCGGATCAATCCTACTCAAACCAGCATGAATTTACAACCACAACATGAAAATACTGCACTTTCTGCCTTCTTAGCGCACGTTAATCACCTAACGTAGCGTGCGCTAAGTTGCTCCCGTTAGCGCGCGCTAGGCAGTAAACGTAGCGTGCGCTAATGCTGTACAGATGCATGTTTTTCAGATACCGATCAACATATGGCGTTTATCAAGAACACTAAGTGATTCTAAATCATGCTCAAAACAATGAAATCTGATATCCTTTAACATATAAACAATCATCCAACTTATAATCCAAGTTCTATATCCATATATCATCTTCCTTAATATTAATACACGAAACGTCAAGAACGTAACCACACTTCCTTAATCTTCCATTACAAAGAGTAATCATCTACAATAACATCAACATCCAAAACTGAGGAGAAGGATTAATCCACTTATCTCAAGAAAACGAACAACACAATCCAAATCACAAGAATCATATTAATATCATCATACTCCGGTAATCCATCTCATAATCATCTTGTCAACTTGTTTATGTAATAATCATCAACTCAAGTGTTTGGGACCTCAACTTCTCTCTAAGACCTCTCTCTATCGTTCACATGAAGAAATGGACGGAAATGACGAATAATGGCCAACTGCACTTATATATATACTGTATATTACTAATGTACGCTAACATCTTTAGTTAACGTACGTTACACACGTAGCATGCGCTAACTGTCTTTGTTAGCGTGCGCTATCGAAGTCCAGAGGCAACTGTCTTACCGCATGAAGTGATTTACGTACGCAATGCCCATGCAATAGCGTACGTAAATGCCTCTATTTAGCGTACGCAAGTGTCTTACCTTAGCGTGCGCTACTCATAGTTGACTCGTTTGTCTGTATGCTCCGAAGACTGGTCCACACGCCGAAAGTCTTGTGAGGATAAGATTCCTTTTTGTCCGATATACAGTTAGCGTGCGCTAATCAACATGCATTACCGTGCGCTAACACTACATTACAACATCCGTTGACTTATCAGAACGTGCGCCGAAAGTGGCCTGGTCCACACGCAGATTCCTTCCGATCTGACTGCATTAGCGTGCGTTATCTTATATCCGTAGCGTGCGCTAAACCTGCACGATAGCGTGCGCTACTCCTGATTATTAGCGTGCGCTAATAATGTTACACTTAGCCATTTTCAGCTATTCTTGTCCAACGTCTCAACATACAGAATACGAACATACGGCATACTGAATACATATACTTCTTAAATGTAATTGTCAACCAAGTACGAAAATTATACCAATACAGATGTCTCAGTCCTTCATTTATTTTATCCATACTGTACAGATACCACACTGTACAACATAACTCGGATAAAATAATGTTAAATAACAGTAGTAGAATTTCCGGATATTACAGGTAGGGGTTATGAGGGTGAGGAATGGGAAAGATAATGAAAAAAGGTGTTTGGTATAGTATAATGCAATGACCCATTACCCAGTAATTGGTAATGAGACATTACCCAATAAATTGGGGGGAATGCTTTTCTTTCCCTTTCCCTTTTCCCACCATTATCATTGCCTTTCCCTTTCCCTTTTCCGAGTTTTAACCAAGCACAAATACAATGAAGATGATAAAATAAAAAATCTCTCTTCTTTTTCAAAAGCATTCATGGCCGAATGCCAAAATAAGGGAGGATAGTTTTTATTTATTTTCATTCAACTTAACTATTCAAGTCAACATTATTTATTTTAATTATTATATAAAATATTCTTTTCCCCTAAGTCCTTAGGCTTCCACCATTTAAGGTGGAATCAAAGACCAAAAAAAAAAGCATGGGGGTTATCTAGAAGCATACAGAAGCGTTCAATTCATTTTGGATTCTCGTGTGTACAATTCGATAAATTTCGTTTTGTTTCAATGTATATTAATTAATTAATCGAATTAATTATATCAAATACAAAAATAATATAATTAGTTATCCAAGAAAACAACTATATATGTGAATTAAATTAATTACTCAGTAATTTATTTAATTAATTAGGCCATAAATTAATTTAGACATCCAATGTCCAGTAAATTAAATATCCAATATCTAATATTTGTCAATAGAAAATAAGCTCGATGTATTCTGTCGTAGGTCCGTCTTAGTTAGCAATGGGAGGAGCCAAAAAATAATAGCACGACCTATCCAGTCCAGCGGCCTACATTGTAACCTAACTGAGAACGAATGATGTGGATCATTCCAAAATCTTTTTCTGTCGTGAATACCAGTATACATATAAGCCATTCTCTCAGATGCTCCGACCAAGTTATAGGGTCAGTCAAACCCTATCTGAACTTGACGCTATGCATGTTTCAATGCAAATCAAGATCACTGAGCTTGCTTGTATCTAATACAACTAGCTCAAATAATTTAGCCAAAGACTTATAACCTCGTCTGACAATAACCACATAGGACATACACGTGTTCACTTACACGAGAAAGAATCCTACCCTGGTATTCAGTAGAACCTTCTACTTGTCCGTAAAGATGCATGTTGAGGTTGACCCCCACCTTCCGGTTTTCTAGGTCAAACTACTCTAATGAAATCTTAAAGTCACAAGCACATCCCTACTAAATCATCTCGAAGGTTCATGAATACCTATCACAACCTTTCAATTCCATCATTGACTATCCCAGAGTGAAATCGTGTGACGAATCGAGGGTGAGTCGGTTCGAGTATACCAATCTCATTAGCATATCTATAATGTGTGCTCCCACTAACCAGTAGTGACGACAAACACTCTCCAAGTCAAAGAACACGTCATACAAGTCTTCACATAAACTTAATACCCAGTCAAGTTTCATCGACATGCGAATGATTAAGTATTTGAGCCATAAATATTTCCAGTGCCAATCCCCTTATCTAATAAGGAGTAGAATATTTGCTCTCAAATACATGGACTAGTTTCTGTATATATATTTACGAGTCAGAAATGCCAGTGACCACCAGAAAATAAAGAAACATACAGTTGGTGATAATAATTTACATAATAACAAGTACGATGCCCTCACTCTTAGATCCCCTGAGTGGCATTCGAGGGCATACTCCTAACAGCAGTCACCCAATGCCAAGAAGATCCTTTGTAATACCCGGCATTTTCATAATGCAGTATTATTATTTATAACAATATTATAATGCATTTCATATTATTTAATTTCATTTAGAAGATCATGAATATTTATTTCGACGTATCACAAGTCCTAGCCCGAGTCATTTCGTCATATATATTCAAGTGGTCATTATTTATTTTATGATAGTGTTATTAATTATTCGAGTATAATACTAACACTAATATCAATAATGTTATCATTACTATTATTATTGATAATAATATTAATACCGCTTTGTTAAGTATTAATATTATTATTATTGTTATCATTATCATTTTTCAGATTTGTTTTGATCAATATTACCAATTAATTATTATTCTACATTTACTATTATTAGTATTATTATTATTATTATTATACCATTTATATTTAACCATGTGTCTTAATTTAACCAAACTATGATTAAATTTAAGAGAAAACTGCACTTTGTGTATCTGCAGTTTGGGCCTTCATGCACTTGAAATACCAAACTTCTAAAACTAGCACTGGCTATACTGCAATTTCAATATTTTTATTTTTTGTGTACAACCGTTAACTCCGTCTAACGGAGTGAGGTTAAAAAAGGTGAAAAAAATAAAGAAAAGCACATAGCAGTGCCGTTTTGGTTACCCTGATTACCCTCAGGATATTGGAGGTAAACCTTTTGATGACCTTCACAATGAATGATCTCCATTGACCCCGACCCCCCACTCCAAACCAAAAAAGAAAAAGGTACTAATTTTCATTTTCTGTTAAATATAAAAAATAAAAATTAAGATATAAACATTTCCTTTCCCATATATTTCTGAAGACAAAATTTCTTCATTATCTGTCTCAAATCAATCTCCTCAACAGAAGATCCAACAATTATTTAAAAAAAAAGGTTTCTTAATTCCTCATTTCATAAACTGACTTCTCAAGGAACCCATCGCCATTTTCCCTTGCATCCTAAAAAATAGTAAAGAAAACAAGCACACACATGCAAACATATACACACGGATACACAAAAATTGAAGAGCTACAGCACCCAGTAACCGACTAAAATAATTTATAAACCACGACATGGGTTGCAGACTTGAAGTTAACATTGCATGGAGTATTTTCAACTGACCAAAACACACACAGACGATCTAAAAAAGGTGAAAAAAATTGAAGCATACATCCATAAAACCAAATTGGATTACATCATAGAAGAACTACAACTTCTAGCAAAGCATAAGTTCAACATCCATAAAAAGTTCATAAATAGAAGCAAACAAGTCATCCAATCATCCATCATAATTAAATACATATTAAGTTCAACATTGGTTAAAAGAAATATAGGCCACTGTCACTGGTTTAATTCACAATTTCCAAGCTGCTTTCTCTGCCCATTTTCTTCAATTATCCATCCATGCTCTATTCAATTTTCTTAAACTATTAACAGGAGCCTTGTTCTTGTCCTCAATATTCTCTAGCCGTATCCCATTGTTCGTAAAAGTTCCTCCTTGACTCCCTTCTAGGAATTTTGCAGATTTAGGTTTACGGTTCTTAAAGGCATTTTTTGATTGTGCACTTGTGTTGGCAGCTGTTGACTGTGAACCTGTGGTGGCAACTCTTGATCCACTTTTCTTTGGTGGCCTTGTTCCAGATTGACCATCTGTTTCTGCAACTACTGAAGTATCTTGAGGTTGTGGCTTCTTCACCCTACTTTTCACTTCCTTCACAAATCCATTTTCTTTGTCTATAGCCTGTAAAGTGTCATAAATATAGTCAATAAATAAGCACTGTTAGATTCAACAAAGTAAAGCTATGATAAAAGTTTCACCTTAGATGGACATGTCCTTGTGTTATGGTTAGATTCACAACAATAACTGCATTTTACAAAAGTGTGTTGTCTCTTCAACTTTGTGGCCCCTGCCTGTGGGACATCAGTTGTTTTATTTCTCTTTTTCTTGGGCCTCCCTATAGGGACTTTAATTTGTGGTGGTAGTGGCTTGGGGTAGGAAGTTCCACTCCATTCAGCTTCACCAGAAATAGGATCAACAATATTCTTGTATGTTTCCAAGAATGCATCTTTTTAGTAACTAGAGTGTATGTAATCCTCAAACTTCTGTTTTGCCCATGTAATGCATGCACATGCATGGTAGCAAGGGATGCCTGATAGCTCCCATTTTTTACACGCACACTTCTTAGCTTCCAAATCAACCACCATTTCAAATCCACCTTCTGTGACAGTTACCAAGTACTTGGCACCACCAGACCAAATGACATGGCAACCTTTACTTTGATCAACATCCCTATAAATTAAGAAGTAGTTGGTCTTTAAGCCTCAAAAAATTCAATATACTAGCAATGCAAAATTTAATGCAATTAAACATAAAAAACCTACTTGTTCAATCTCCTCATTGCATTTAAACATATTGGATTTAATTCATAGTTAAGCATTTTATCCCTTCTTTTCTGAATTCTACTCATCACATCTATATGGATTGCCTTCAATATAGTAATAATTGGTAAGTCTCTATGCTTCCGTATACTGCTATTGAAGACTTCACATTGATTATTGACAAATTGATCAGACTTGCAAGTCATTCTGAAAGCACTCCTTGTCCATTGTGACTTTGGTTTCTCTAATAACCACTCATAGCACTTCTTCGATAACTGTAATAAATCAAGATTCCAAACTCACGCAAATTTAAAGATGAAGTTAGTTTACATTATTATGATCCTAATTAGTGTTTACCTTCTTCAGCTCATCCATGTTTTTGTTAAACATGTAATCAGTTGTGGACCTAGCTGCTAGCCACATGCACATCCTTACACCAATTCCTTTGTATTCCTTCCACATGTTCTTATACAAGTGCATCAGACAAAACCTGTGCTCAGCATTAGGTACAATTGTCTCTAAAGCGTTGATTAGACCCTATAATCATAAATACATTTATCAACTACAAATACAAATATATATGGTAATGCATTAACTACAAACTAATTTAGATTACCTTCTGTCTATCGGAGATAAATGTCCAGCTTCCATCATTTTCAATCCTCAAGTCATCAACTACTTGCTTCAAAAACCAGTTCTATCTATCACTATTTTCTGCTTCCACCACTGCCCATGCCAGTGGGTACATTCCATCATTAGCATCAGAACCCACATCAGTGAGCAGCTGACCTCCATAAGGCCCCTTCAAGTGACATCCATCCAGTCCAACCAATGGTCTACAACCATTCCTAAATCCCTTCTTAATTGGTCCAAAGCAGTTGTAAAATCTCTTAAATCTTTTCCTTTCATCATCTTCCCCATCTTCAGTCATAACTAATATTGTGCTCTCAGGCATTGCTTTCTTCAACTCAGATGCATAATCCCACAATTTGCTGTACTGCTCCATATGCTTACCATTAATAGTTTCTAAAGCCATCTTCTTGGGTCTTCCAATTGCATGAATACTAATATGACAATTCCAATCATTTACAACCTTTTTATGGAATGCAGATAGAGGCCATGTAGGATTCATCATCAAATCATTCTCATAATAATTTGCTATCCATCTAGAGTTAATTTGTTTCTGATAAAAGGTCTGAGTACACGTGTGTTTTGGCTGGTACACCTTTATCTAATATGTATCAGAATTCTGCATAGAGCAATATATTTTCCACTCACAGCCCTCATCACAAACAAATTTCACTCTCTTACCATAATTTCTACATTGTTTTATTGGCCTTCTCTCAACTATTGCTTGTTTTTTTACAGCATCCCTAAATACTTTTGCAGATGCAAATAACATTCCAAGCTCAAACTTGGGCTTGCCCATTTTAGCTTGATCAAACACCGGATACATTACCTCATCTTCATCTGTCGAGTTACAAGCCATCCTTTCCTCATCACTTCTTGCATACTGAGTAGAATCTGAAGAATATTCAATATTACCCTTTGATTGGTGCATCTCTGTACCCTCTCTATTATCTATAGGAATTTTACCCTTGCCCTTAGCTTTGGATTGCATTTCTTTTTTTTATAACAGACATCCTCATCTGTACTGTCAACATTTGAGCCATCAGATAAGAAGGAGTCATCACTAATCTCACTTGCACTTTTATGAATGTCCTCATCATCTTCTTCATCGTCTGCTTCTTCCCCTTGGAAATTCATTTCCTCATGTCTTTGATCATTTTTAACAAACTCCAAATTTGTATCTTGTGAAGGCCAATACTCTTGGGTCATGTTACCCTCAGGTTGTGTACACATTATTGGTGGGGTAGTGACTGATATAACATAAATTATTCTAGGGATGGCTATCTGGACAAGTTCACAGAGCTCTAATACATATCCATCATTCTCTAAGGACCACAAACCTCTTTCCTAGTCTGTTTTTGCTAGCTTATAATATAAACAGTGATATCCAAGTTGCCCACACTCTTTTAACATGGAATAAATATCTAAAATACCCATTTGATCCACATTACAGCAATCAATGTATCGACAATCCCCACCAACATAACCCTTATGATAATTAGCCAAAGCCCCACCATAAAACAACTGTATGGTAAACAAGTCATGCAGTGCAATAAAAAAACAAATACAAGTGCATGTGGGAGACAAGAATAAATCTTTGCATATCAAATATATGACTAAAAAATTCAAATCAATTAGGGACCACAAGCATAATCGGATATATGAGTAAAACAAATCAAATCAAATCAAATGAAACCCTAATTCATCCATTTTGGGTCCACAGATCATAATATGAATGTACCCTAACATACAAATTATAAACCCTAACATACATATGACTTACATCGATAGTCTGGACACTCCTTAGGAGAGTAAATATCGTCATCCTCACGAGGACGAACGCGCCACTCCATCATCTTTTGTCACGACTGTGATCTCGAACTGCAATCCCTAATTTGTGCAAGAATGGAATAAACTGCAATTACGTTTGTATTTGTTTATGTATAAAGAGAATGTTGTCCCTCGTTTGTTTAATTAGGGATTTAGGAATGAAAAGGCAAGTGTGCCCCTCATTATCTGTATTATTCTCTCACTCCGTTAGACAGAGTTAACGATTGTACACAAAAAATAAAAATATTGAAATTACAGTATAGCCCGTGCTAGTTTTAGAAGTTTGGTATTTCAAGTGCATGAATGCCCAAACTGCAGGTACACAAAGTGCTGTTTTCTCTAAATTTAATTAACCACAATTAAGAATTATGGTGCAGTCGATCGATGAAACATCAGAATTCTCACTTCCTCAAAACTTCTCAATGTTTATCAACATTCACAATCCTAATACAACTTAAACACTTAAAAATTTACACCTATAAATACTAATTCTGCAGTACAGAAATTCTTTACACATCGACCCAACCCCCCTAACAAAGAAGAAGAAGAAAAAAAATACATCTACCGTCTGTACAAATCGGCAGAATCAATTCACAACTATTTCCTCTACAAAAGTCTACTACACATTAAGGAGAGGAGAAGAAATCATCTTCCCACTGCAAGGTCGATCATCCCAGCTCTCTTTGATTCCTCCTGCAGCAATACATTATCCGATAATCTCAATCTGGTGCGATTCCATCCCTCCAGTATTTCGTCCGGAGCAAATCTTCACACAGAATTCTGCGAATCCCTTTCCTCCTCTCCAGCAGGTAAACTCAAATTTTTACTATCAGTTATTCGAATTCTATTACTCAATCAAAACATAATTAAGGCAGAAACTAAATTTCAGTCCGACCATCCTCAACCTCCATATAACGTGTTGTCCTGTCTGATTCGCAATTGAAACTCAGACTTTCACAGCTGCATCAATTTTCATCAATCAATCCGGAAACTTGACTCCCCATAATTCAACCCACGAAGTTCGACCCAACATCAAACTCAGAACCGAACCTATCTCAGCAACCCGCAAATCCAACCCGAGGCCATGGTCTGAACCTAATCCAATCGGCCAAAACAAAATTCAACCAAAACTTTACAAAGGGCCGACTGATTCTCTGCGGTCGAGAATCAAATTTGTTTCAATCTAAACTCTTTTCACCCTTACCTGCTCAGAAACGAATCATCACCTCTGAAACCAACAGAAAACAACCAAAACTGAATCAAACCCGGATCTGACTTACCTTTTCATCCAAGTTCGTCCAACTCAGAACCCAAATCGACCCGAAATCAGAAACCATGCCTCTCAAACGTGGAGCTCGGAACCCGAGCTCACAGCACCGTTCATCCCAAGTCCTCCACCGCTAGAGCGGCTGCTATTTAATCATCCCTGTTCAATTCGTGTGTGTATTCTGTAGTGTATGTGTGTTTCGGGAATTCTATCATGGCCGATTTGTGATTTTAGAGGGATAGAAGAGAGAGTTTGAGAAGAGAGATGGGGACCGAGAGTGAGAAAGGGGGGCGACGGGAAGAAGGAGAATAAGGTTTTGGTCGGCTGAGGAAGAGAAGAAGCGTATTTATACCCGCGATAAATTAGGGTTTTGTATTTTAGTCCTCACATTTTTCCACCAGCTTTCAATTCAGCCCCAGAGAGTTTTAATTAACTCGATTTTAACCCAGTCAGCTTCTCAACTCTTACAATTTGACCCGAGTCAACTTTAAAACTTCAATTCCATCCTAATTCTCACCAAGACATTAAAATGTTGACTTTCAATTAATATTAATATTTAATCTGAATTTATGCATATATATATATTAATTTCAGTCATTATATCATAATATTATGTAATGATTAAAGTATTATTATATGTAGACTTTATCGAAGATTTACGGGCTTAGGACTGTGAGTCGAGCATCTTCGTATTCAAGTCAGACATCATCATTTATTCAGGTGGGAATTTTCACTATCACTTTAATTGCTTTAATTGGACTGTATATGTGATATTCAATTCCTGTTTATAAATCGACGATACATGTTTTAAATCAGGCTCGCCTGTATACGTGTAAAGAGGCTATCTTAAGATATATGTTGTGTGGGGACACCTGCACAACCTCAATATTTACATGCATGCTCGATTCATGTTATATGTGGTATTGTGTGTATGTTTCATGTTGTTGCGAGGACACATGCGCAACCTCAATATTCATGTTATGCGTGCTAGATTCATGCTATACGTAATATTGTGTGTATGTTTCATGTTGTTGGAGGGGGGGGCACCTGTGCAACCTCAATATTCGTGTTATGCGTGCTCGATTCATGCCAGACGTAATATTGTGTGTATGCATTCACGTTGAGGAAAAGATATGATAGACTATTCATGTTATGCTTTCCATGAGATTGTATATTACTGTGATCAGTGTGATTTCCACGAGCTGAAGGAAGCTCACCCCAACCTTTATTAATCCCGCAGGTTGAACCAAGCTGGATGGACGAAGGAGCGAGCCGAGAGGGCATATGAAAGAAGATTTATTATATGATGTTTTTCATTATGTCTAATGTTTTGAAACTTATTTGGGGAAACGTTGACTAGAAATTTATAATTTATGATTTATTCTTCCGCCGCAAATTTTTATCTCGTATCCATGATGAAATGTTGCCTTATTTAAAGGAATTAAATTTATGTCAGTGTAGCGACTCGACTTTGTAGGCGAAAATTTTTAATATTCTCAAAGAAAATATTTTTGTCAAAATTTACCTTTTTACTTATTTTACCCTATAAATACCCCTAAAAGTCGGGGCGTTACATAGTGGTATCAGAGCGGGTTTTACCTTTTTATCGACTCGCTAAAATGTAAAAGTATCATATGCTCTCAGCCTCGCCACTTCGTCACTCCGACCGAGGTACCAAATTTCAGTCATTATTCATGCATATGTCATTTCATTTTATTTACATAATTATATATGTATGTACGAATTTTTAGAATGGCCAAACTAATGATGACAGCACGTAAGAGAGTTCCTGCTACATTTGACTCGTGTCTTCTGGCACGCAAAGATTTGTGGATGATTCGAGTTTACCAAGAAATGCACCACACTATGTCATTAACAGACTGAGCAAGTGGTTGCAGTCTGGGAAACGAGGTTCCTTCATGCAACAGGTGGAACACCTAATGGGGAAGTTATCAGAAGATTGGAGTTATTGCATCTTCCGGCTTTGGAAAGAGTCCATCAAGAAATCACCAGAAGAGCGAGAGTCCGCAGATGATTTCCAGTTCATAGCTGGACGTTTATTGGATACATACGCTGGAGATGCGATACCAGCTGCAAATTGGAGTTCCGACTCTACGGATGAAGAAAACCCTGAGGAGGATCCTGAAGAAGATCGTGAAGAAGATCCAGAGAAAGCACCCGAAGGGGAGCCAGAACCATGGGAAGAGTTGGATGTGGGGCAGATGGGAGACTCAAATGATGCTGAGATGGCTGATAGTGAGTCCAGTAGCAAGGACAAGGAGATGGCCATGGAGAAGTATTACCCGAGGGTGTACAAGGCTAAGATATAGAGGGAGTTCTTAGACTTGACGCATGGTAGCATAATTGTAACGGATTATGAGAAAAAGTTCAAGCACAGGTGCTGTTTTACACCACATGTGGTTAAGACTGATGGGATGAAGCCGCATAAGTTTTGTAATGGACTTCATGACTGGATCCGTCACAATCTGCTAGCTATGAAAGGATGTCCTACACTGAGGAAGAGATAGAGATTAACGAACATAGCTTCGTAGCCGACTTGCACATAGTTGAACTTAGCGATTTTGATGTGATTTTGGGTATGGATTGGTTGGACAATCATAGAGCTGTAGTTGAATGCTCCAAAATGAGGGTAACCTTATGTCCGTCTGTTGATGTCAAGACCATATTCGAGGGAGTAAGACACAGCAGTACCCCGAAGGTGATATCAGCCATGAAAGCTGTGAAGATGTTGAAGAAACGTAGTTGCCAAGGATTCTGGTGAATGTGATGGGGAAAACAACTTCGGAGAAGACGGTAGCTGATGTACCTATCGTCAAGGAGTATCCAGATGTCTTTCCCGAAGACTTGCCCGGAGTCCCGCCGAATCGTCAAGTTGAGTTCTCGATTGATTTACTGCCAGGAGCGGCACCAATATCGAAAGCTCCCTATAGGATGACGCCTAAGGAATTACAAGATCTGAAAGTGCAACTTCAGGAACTGCTCGACTCTGGATTTATCCGACCGAGTGTTTTTCCATGGGTTGCGCCAGTGCTCTTCGTGAAGAAAAATGATAGAAGTTTGAGGATGTGCATAAACTATCGTGAACTTAATCGACTCATGATAAAGAATAAATATCCACTTCCTAGAATAGAGGACCTATTCGATCAACTTGGAGGATCGGTAGTATTCTCGAAAATAGATTTGAGATCTGGTTATCACCAACTGAGGATTAAGAATGATGATATTCCGAAGACAGCATTTCGAACTCGATATGGACACTGAGTTTATTGTGATGCCATTTGGTTTGACTAATGCACCAGCGGTATTCATGGACCTCATGAACCCTGTATTTCAACCTTATTTGGATAAGTTTGTCATTGTATTCATAGATGACATACTTGTGTATTCAAAGAGCAAGGTTGAACACGAGCAGCATCTTAGAACAGTATTAGGAATACTGCACAAGGAGTTGTATGCGAAGTTCAATAAGTGTGAATTCTGGATTAACGGAGTTACATTTTTGGGACATGTGGTCACTTATAAAGGAATTGAGGTTGAGCCGATTAAGGTAAAAGCAGTCAATGATTGGAAAGTACCGAATAATGTGAATGAAGTTCGCAGCTTCTTGGGAATAGCCGGTTATTATCGAAGGTTTATCGAGGGATTTTTGAAGATAGCTGCACCTATGACTAGATTGACTAAAAAGGGAGAAGTTTTCTTATGGAATGAGAAATGCGAAAAGAGTTTCCAAGAACTTAAGCGAAGATTGACTGTAGAACCAGTTTTGACGATTCCCAATCCGACAAGAGTTTTTGTCATCTACAGTGATGCATCCAAGCAAGGCTTGGGATGTGTATTGATGCATGAAGGCAAGGTAGTTGCCTATGCTTCGAGACAGCTGAAACCGTATGAGCTGAACTACCCTACTCATGATTTGGAATTAGCAGCGGTAGTTCATGCCTTGAAGGTTTGGAGACATTACCTGTATGGAGGTAAGTGTGAAATTTATACAGACCACAAAAGTCTAAAATATATTTTCACACAGAAGGAATTGAATATGAGGCAGCGCAGATGGCTGGTCAAAGACTACGATTGTACAATTCATTACCACCCCAGTAAAGTAAACATAGTTACTGATGCACTGTGCCGTAAGGCGAGAGGAGACCTAACCTGTTTGTTGACCAAAGAGGAAAGCTTGGTCTAGGAATTTGCAAGAATGAACCTTGAGATGGCTACACCATCGAATCTAGTTGAGTCATTATTGGATAGTTTGGTGGTACAATCAACCTTGAGTGAACAGATCAAAGAAGGTCAAGGACAAGACGACTTCTTGGTCAAGATGAAAGAACGTACTCTTTCAGGTGAGGATAAGGGTTTCAGTGTATCCGATGATGGCACAATGTACTATGAAGGGAGGATTTGTGTGCCCAATGTTGTTAAGTTGAGAGAAGCGATATTGAAGGAGGCACATAGTACTCCATATACAGCACACCCTGGGAGTACAAAGATGTACCAAGACCTTAAGGGGACATTTTGGTGGGAATGTTTGAAAAGAGATGTGGCAGACTTTCTCAGAAGGTGTATAGTTTGTCAGCAAGTGAAGGCAGAACACCAACGTCCCTTTGGACTACTTAAATCACTTCACATTCCAGAATGGAAAATGGGAATATATTACGATGGACTTTGTGGTAGGTTTGCCGCGAACGGAAAGAGGAAACCACACCATTTGGGTTGTTGTGGACCGACTCACGAAGTCAGCTCACTTCATCCCAATTAAGATGAACTTTCGAATGGATCAGTATGCTCAACTTTATATCAGGGAGATTATTAAATTGCATGGAGTGCCAGTCTCTATAGTATCCGACAGGGATACTCGTTTTACATCGCGTTTTTGGGAGAGTTTGCAAGAAGCCTTGGGAATGCAGTTGAATTTTAGTATGGCCTATCATCCTCAGACTGATGGTCAGTCCAAGAGGACCATCCAGATCCTTGAGGATATGTTGCTAGCATGTGTGTTAGACATGGGAAATAATTGGGAACGACTGTTGCCTTTGGTAGAATTTGCTTACAACAACATTTATCAGTCAACGATCGGTATGGCACCGTATGAAGCCTTATACGGTAGGAAGTGTCGATCACCACTGTATTGGGATGAGGTAGGTGAAAGGAGAATTTTGGGTCCCGAGATGATCGAACAGACGGTAGGTGTGGTGGATAAGATTCGTGAGAGAATCAAGATAGCACAGGATCGTCAGAAGTCGTACGCCGACAAGCGTAGGAAGGATCTCGAATTCTGTATTGGCGACAAAGTATTCCTGAAGGTATCTCCTACCAAGGGAATTATTTGTTTTGGTCCAAGGAGCAAGTTGACGCCGAGATACATTGGACCGTTCGAAATTCTTGAATGAATTGGAGAGTTAGCTTACCGTTTGGCCATACCCCCATAACTTTCGGCTGTGCACAACGTTTTCTACGTATCGTTGTTGAGGAAGTATATGCACGATCCCATCCACGTCATCAACTATACCGCTGTGGATATGAACAAAGATCTTACTTATGAAGAACAACCAGAACTGATTCTCGACCGATCAGTCCGACAGTTGAGGAACAAAGAGAAGGTGTTTGTCAAGATCCAATGGCGTAACCACAGTAAAGATGAAGCCACTTGGGAGCGCGAGGAAGAACTTCAAGCTCGTTATCCGAATTTCTTCAATCGAGGTATGTCATTTATTTTCGAGGACGAAAATTTTTCTAAGAGAGGTAGGATGTAATACCCGCCATTTTCATAATGCAATATTATTATTTATAATAATATTATAATACATTTCATATTATTTAATTTTATTTAGAGGATCATGAGCATTTATTTCGACGTATCACAAGTCCTAGCCCGAGTCATTTCGTCATATATATATATTCAAGTGGTCATTATTTATTTTATGATAGTATTATTAATTATTCGAGTATAACACTAACACTACTATCAATAATGTTATCATTATTATTATTGATAATATTATTAATACCGCTTTATTAAGTATTAATATTATTATTATTGTTATCATTATCATTTTTCAGATTTATTTTATGATCAATATTACCAATTAATTATTATTCTACATTTACTATTAGTATTATTATTATTATTATACCAATTATATTTAACCATGTGTCTTAATTTAACCAAACTATGATTAAATTTAATTAACCACAATTAAGAATTCTGGTGCAGTCGATCGATGAAACATCAGAATTCTCACTTCCTCAAAACTCCTCAATGTTTATCAACATTCACAATCCTAATACAACTTAAACACTTAAAAATTTACACCTATCTTATATATATAAAGATTGAGTCCTTAAATTTAATGTGGAGTCTTAATAACTTCATTTTTATATATAAATTATCTTATCTTATATCTTATATCTTATCATATATATAGAAAGATTAGGTCCTAAAAACCATTGGGGAGTATTAATGACACCTATTTTGTGAGGAGTATTAATGACACAGTTTTTTTGAAGTGAAAAATGTAGCCATGCGATAATCAATCCGATTGATGAGATTTATGTCAAGTCCATGTGAAGTGTCCATGTAGTTATTGAGATACAAATGTGAGTGTCCATGTAGTTATCGAGATACAAATGCATGTATTCATTTAGTCACTAAATGATTCTAGATGTTACTTGGGAGATGAATACCGATCATCCTGTACTAATTACAACAATTAAGAAAAAGGCACTTGGAGAGTCTATTTTAATTATTAGAGTATGCATTAGGAAAATTTATTGGGTAACTCTTTCAACATCTTCTTTTAAGTATAAATAGCACAATTCATCAACCCCACAACAAATTATTCCACCGCCACATCCACCGAAACCGACCAACATAACATCGTAATCTTATTTTATTATCTTTATCGTTACTAATTTTTTTTTTTTTTTTTGTTTTACAGAATCTCATCTTTAGGTTCCTCCATGATGTAAGTTTATTTACTTTTTTTTATACTCTTTCTTCACCACCATCCTTTATTTCTATCCTAATCCATAATCAACCACAAACAAAAACCAAAAGAAAAAAAATGAAAAAACGAAGAAAAAAATAATAATTACAATGATCTCACTTAATTTTCATAGATCTTATTTTTCTGTAATCCTTTAATCACACTGGCACAACATCAAAAACCTTCAACAACAAATTCAAAACTATCCTACATCATCTCCACACAATACATAACCGAAAGAAACACAAATCATCATCGATGTATATAAGAGAAGAACCTACCCGAGACCCTCCAAAGGATCTTGAAGCTAAAGATTCCCCTGAAACCGTAGACAAGGTTTAAAGTAACATTTTATTTTGTTGTTCGATTGAAGGATAATGATTTGAAGTGGGTTTGTGATTCGGATTTTATTGTTCAGTTTTTTTTTTTTTTTTTTTTTGCTTTTTTTCTTCAGATGAGAGCAAAAGAAATAGGGAAAGAGAGGTGGATGTTACAGGATTAGGGTTGTCTGTATATGAGATACGGGTAGAGTTATTATGTATTTTGGGTTGCAAATTAACTTGGATAGCAATAATCTAACTCACGATCGAAGCAACAATATCTCGAACACTTGGAATTTTGAAGAGAAAACGATAGTAGCAGTATGTGTGTTTATGGTGTTTTGGTTCGAATGATAGAAGAGAAAATCAGCAGGAATTGATGTGTTTTAATTGTATGTTTCGTATGAGTGGGAGGAGATGTACAAAAAAGAAACACATTATATAAAAAAAACATATGAGAGGGACCGGTTTATCACATTAGGTAAGTCTTAAAGGGAACTTAATTGAGTCTTGATTGGGCCTTAATTGGGGGGTCGGTTATGATTATTATGATAGCACCGAAATTTAAGGAATAGTTTCTAGATTACTTTTCACTTTTTTGTAACAGAAATTTTGGATAATTAAATGCATTCTTTCTATATTAAAAAAATATATAAATAACACATAAACAGAAAAGGTATAATGAAGTTTAGGAGCTACGGTTTTTAATTTGATTTTCCTTATGACAATTTTGGAGAAATGATAAATATACTTACTTAATTAAAAAAACGAGACAAAAAATGATAAAAATATATCAATATTTTGTCAAAATACTTATCTTACGAAAACATTTGTGTGCATCACACGGGTCCTGAGGCAGCCCAAATTATATATGACAATGATGTGCACTATTCGACTTATATTGATATATTTGATTACTTTCTACCAAAAATGTGTTAACATCAAGATCTACGAAAGTATCTATCGTTTACGTGAGTTATTTAGTACTAAATGATAAATGTTCCGATATATAAAACTTATATTATAAACATTGACGCAAACTTGATAAAAAGTATACAAACATCTGCACAAACATTACGTGCAAAACACGTAGAAATTCAACCAATGACCCAGCCGGTGCATCGCACGGGTTCGTAAGGCCTCGTAAATACTAATTCTGCAGTACAGAAATTCTTTACACATCGACCCAACACCCTAACAAAGAAGAAGAAGAAAAAAAAAATACATCTACCATCTGTACAAATAGGCAGAATCAATTCACAACTATTTACTCTACAAAAATCTACTGCACATTAAAGAGAGGAGAAGAAATCATCTTCCCACTGCAAGGTCGATCATCCCAGCTCTCCTCTGATTCCTCCTAGAGCAATCCATCATCCGATAGTCTCAATATGGTGTGATTCCATCCCTCCAGTATTTCGTCCGGAGCAAAGCTTCACACAAAATTCTGCGAATCCCTTTCCTCCTCTCCAGCAGGTAAACTCAAATTTTTACTGTCACTTATTAGAATTCTATTACTCAATCAAAACATAATTAAAGGCAGAAACTAAATTTAAGTCCGACCATCCTCAACCTCCATATAACGTGTTGTCCTGTCTGATTCGCAACTGAATTCACAGCTGCATCAATTTTCATCATCAATCCGGAAACTTGACTCCCCATACTTCAACCCAACATCAAACTCAGAACCGAATCTATCTCAGCAACCCGCAAATCCAACCCGAGGCCATGGTCTGAACCTAATCCAATCGGCCAAAACAAAATTCAACCAAAACTTTACAAAGGGCCGACTGATTCTCTGCGGTCGAGAATCAAATTTGTTTCAATCTGAACTCTTTACACCCTTACCTGCTCAGAAACGAATCATCACCTCTGAAACCAATAGAAAACAACCAAAACTGAATCAAACCCGGATCTGACTTACCTTTTCATCCAAGTTCGTCCAACTCAGAACCCAAATCGACCCGAAATCAGAAACCATGCCTCTCAAACCTGGAGCTCAAAACCCGAGCTCCCATCGTCGTCCATCCCAAGTCCTCCGCCGCTCAAGCGGCTGCTATTTAATCATCCCTATTTAATTCGCCTGTGTATTTTGTAGTGTATGTGTGTTTCGGGAATTCTATCATGGCCGATTTGTGATTTTAGAGGGAGAGAAGAGAGAGTTTGAGAAGAGAGAGATGGGGACCGAGAGTGAGAAGTGGGGGGCGACGGGAAGAAGGAGAATAAGGTTTTGGTCGGCTGAGGAAGAAAAGAAGCGCGAGAAATTAGGGTTTTGGAGTTTAATCCTCACATTTTTCCGGTAGCTTTCAATTCAGTCCCAGACAGTTTTAATTAACTCGATTTTAATCCAGTCAGCTTCTCAACTATTACAATTTGACCCGAGTCAACTTTAAAACTTCAATTCCATCCTAATTCTCACCCAGACATTAAAATGTTGACTTTCAATTAATATTAATATTTAATCTGAATTTATGCATATATATATATTAATTTCAGTCATTATATCATAATATTATGTAATGATTAAAGTATTATTATATGTAGACTTTATCGAAGATTTACGGGCTTAGGACTGTGAGTCGAGCATCTTCGTATTCAAGTCAGACATCATCATTTATTCAGGTGAGAATTTTCACTATCACTTTAATTGCTTTAATTGGACTGTATATGTGATATTCAATTCATGTTTATAAATTGACGATACATGTTGTAAATCAGGCTCACCTGTATACGTGTAAAGAGGCTATCTTAAGATATATGTTGTGTGGGGGCACCTGCACAACCTCAATATTCACATGCGTGCTCGATTCATGTTATATGTGGTATTGTGTGTATGTTTCATGTTGTTGCGGGGACACCTGCGCAACCTCAATATTCGTGTTATGCGTGCTAGATTCATGTTATACGTAATATTGTGTGTATGTTTCATGTTGTTGCGGGGACACCTGCGCAACCTCAATATTCGTGTTATGCGTGCTAGATTCATGCTATACGTAATATTGTGTGTATGTTTCATGTTGTTGCGGAGGCACCTGCGCAACCTCAATATTCGTGTTATGCGTGCTCGATTCATGCTATACGTAATATTGTGTGTATGCATTCACGTTGAGGAAAAGATATGATAGACTATTCATGTTATGCTTTCCATGAGATTGTATATTACTGTGATCAGTGTGATTTTCATGAGCTGAAGGAAGCTCACCCCCATCTTTATTGATCCCACAGGTTGAACCGAGCCGAGAGGGCATATGAAAAAGGTTTTGTTATATATGATGTTTTTCATTATGTCTAAAGTTTTGAAACTTATTTGGGGAAACGTTGACTAGAAATTTATAATTTATGATTTATTCTTCCGCCGCAAATTTTTATTTCGTATCCATGATGAAATGTTGCCTTATTTAAAGGAATTGAATTTATGTCAGTGTAGCGACTCGACTTTGTAGGCGAAAATTTTTAATATTCTCAAAGAAAATATTTTTGTCAAAATTTACCTTTTTTACTTATTTTCCCCTATAAATACCCCTAGAAAGTCGAGGCGTTACATCCTTACTGGAAAGTTTCTCATTGGTTCCAAGCCCACTGTATTCAACAAGGCGCCCTTTCTCGCCGATAGGTTAAGCCCCTTCTCCCTTCCAACATCAAGTGATCATCGAGATGTTACTGATCACTTGGCAAAATCAAAATCTGTTGACAGCAAGAAGAAGCTGGTCAACCAAAAGAGACATGTTCCCAACAGCAGCTCCCCCAACTGTCGAGAAGAAGAAGAAAATATAGACTAAGAAGTCTTAGAAGTCGGAAGTTATTCCTACAGCACCTTAGTTCCGCCTACTGCACCATCTTCCGCAGTAGTTGACCCACATGGTGCAATCCCTATGAAAGAAATGCCGGCTACTTCTACAACAGTTCTTGAGCGTGTGATGGCTATGACGGATATGTAATACCCGACTGTAAATTCATTCATTATTCAGTATATTGTCACTCAGTAATTTTTTCACTCATTAGTAATCATTCATCATTCATATTCATTCATTGTATTCACCGTTCAGAGTAATTTGTATCGTGTATCAGTTATTATTCGTCATTCAACCCGGTTGGAGAGTCGGGCCGAGTGTATCATCTTTGTCATCATTGTAGCTGGCTATGTGTGAGGAGTAGCGCACGCTATGTACTCTCCTTAGCGCGCACTAATTGAGTACGGGTAGCGCACGCTACCTCTCAGCATTAGCACACGCTAATGTGGTTCAGGCATACAGTCCAGAAGGCACTGGACTGAATTTGAGTTGTAGTAGTACACGCTACGAATGGTAAGTAGCGCGTGCTAGTAGTTTGGATAGCGCACGCTATGCAATCAGTGTAGCGCGCGCTAAGGTCGAACAGGCAGAGTCCAGTGGTACTGGACTGAAATGGAATAATTCATAGTGCACACTATGAGCGGATCATAACGTGCGCTAGTGGTAAGTGTAGCGCACGCTGAGTTTTGGGTGTAGCGCATGCTATCGCGAGCAGGTCAGAGGACAGGAGGTTCTGGACTTCAGTTACTGGGCATCAGACATCAGTTAGCGCACGCTAACATTTGGGTTAACGCATGCTATCGGGAAGACGTTAGTGCACGCTACCAAGTTCGTAGCGTATGCTAACGAGGCAGTCAAAGCTCACTGGACTGTCCGCTTAACCGCTAGCGCACGCTACATATCACGACATAGCGTGCGCTAAACTGGATCAGTATAAATTGGACAGTCCAGTCCATTTTCGTCATTTTTCACTTCTCACTTCGTTTTTGGGCGATTCCGGGCGATTTTGGACGATTTAGAGAGATCTATTCGAGCTGCACTCACCTATCATCATCTTCAAACTTCTGAGTCGGATTAGTCATCTTTTCATCCTCTCCTATACATCAAATCAAGGTAAACAATTCTTGAATCTAGAATTTCGGAATTTGAGTGTTTTCCTTCCGATCTCTTCGTGTAAACTTGCTATTATGTTGGAATATGTTAGATATGGATTATCTACCTTGGGTTCATGTATTCCTACGGATTTATAGGTGTATATTTCGGATTTGATGAATATTTGGAGAATTATTCAAGAACCCTTGAATTTTGACTTTGGTTATTTTGGGGGTTTCCGATTAAAGTTGTCGTAACCTTGAGTTGTGGTTTCCTATTGGATTATTGATATCATTGAAGGTGTTTTGTTGGATTGATACTCATTTTGGAGTTTGGTTTCGATATATTTGGGATTGGTTATAATCAAAGGATGAATGTTTGCAACGTATTTGTTCGAATACCTCAATGAGTTTGGATATTGTTGTGTCGACCTTTTGGTGGATCGTGATTCATGCTTGATACATATATTGAGCGTTTGTTGGTAATTATGTTATTCAAAGTTGTTCGAGCGACCGATATTTTTCCACGTAGGATGTTTGTTCGAGGAAGGACTTCTCACCACCGGTATTGTGTGTTGCTACCCAAAATATTATCCGGAGATAGATATTGCTGGAATGGATGGGATAGCAAACAAATGCGAGAGCACTTCCGTGAGAAAGATAAATAACACAAGATTTGCCGGGGTTGTTAGTCCCGGGCTTGAATGCTCTCGCGAGATATTATTAATACTAATATTCGGGGATACAAGTACTAATGTAAGAATACAATTACAATGAGTGTAAAGATTCTTGTTATCTTAGCTAGTGAGCGTGTAGATTGCCGGAAGAACCAGATTTGATGCTCTGTGAGTTCTTGTAACAAAGGAGATGAACAATCGCGGCGGTGAGGGATCGACAGTCTCTCACGGCGAGTATTAGCTGGATGCTTGAACTCCTGAGCTTATGAATCTCTTGGAATCTGCCTTGTGGAGACTTCTTGCCTCTGCCGATCATCTTTTGGACGAGAGATTCGGAGAGAGAAGTCCTGAGATGGATTCCGGCGAGAAATCAGGGAGCTTGATGGTATGTGTGTTCTACTGTATTTCCGTGAACGAATTCGGAATGTAGGTGAATGAATTGGGAACCTTTTTCCCGTAGGAGGAGGTTCTCTATTTATAGGACTTGGATATGCCAGGCGATCGCCTTTTCTGTATTATAATAATCGGGCGATCGTCTTTTAGCACATGGGCTTGTTCCCTTAAAGTCCAGTGGCGGCCAGTGTCTGATCGATGGGGAGCTCGCACGCGTCTGAGATTCTTTGCCACGGGTGGTCCCACTGACAACTTTCGGCGCGCCTGTCGGTAGGTGAGGTAGGTGACAGGCTGGGGTCAAAGGTCTTGTCTGTCAGCGCCTTTTGTGGATCTGCACGTGGGTGCCGTTCTGAGATCCAGTCTTCGATGACTTTGACGGGCGATCATCTCTGTTCGGGGTGTAGGCCGATTGTCCTTAGCCGGACACTAGAGTCGATCGCGGATGCGGGCGATCGCCTTGGGAGTCGATCGCTAGGTACTGATGGTGGTCTGGTTTCTTCGACTTGGCGAGCTAGCCATAGTTTGGTAGTCTTGACTTGGTCGCTCGGCCTTATAGTCGATCGCCTGTCGGGATGAATAAATCTTGACACAACAATTGCCCCCCAGCTCGCTCCTATGTTGGAAACGTGGGGTGAGGTGGTTCTCTTGGCGATCGCTGAACTTTTGACGAGCGACTCTGTGTTTAACTGAACTGGCGATCGTCTTTGAGCCGATATACTCTGAGTTTGGACGACCTGGTTGGCCGCTAAACTGCGCGGGAAATGGCGATGGGCGTGGAAAAGTCTCCGCGCACGTGTCGGGCTTCTGTTGGAGGATATCAACGGTCATTAATGACTCCTCGGCTGACGCGTCCTTGAAAAGACGCGTACGCGGGTCTCGAGGGAGTCAATAAATGCGACGTTTGGGATCCGACCCCTGAGATTTTCCCTTATTGCAAATGAGTCCCTGCCATCTCCTATAAATGGGCGCAGTGTTGCAGTCTTCGTCCTCACCCGCACTTACTGGAGAAAGAAGGACTTGCTGAAGATTTTTCTGAAGATCTTAGTGCCGATCGTCGTTCGATTTCATCTTTGGGTAAAAAAAATCCTTTTCTCCTTTCTTTCTTTGAGAATGGCCGGAACGTCATCATCACATGGAGTGGGTACCAGTTCCGCCGCCGGGACATCGGCGTCAGGAGGACCTTCTTCCGACTTCCACACAGAGACGGCCGGCGAGGCTATTCGGGCGGAATTGACCTGCTGAAATCGAGGCTTTATTTAATGAAGCCGACGTCGCTAAGGAGGCGGCTGCGAAGATAGACGATCGCGAGATAGAGAGAGATCGCGATTAGGGCCTCGGGAGCAAGATAGCGCTTTCGGGGCTATAAGGCTTTTCTTTGAGATAATGGAGAAGTTGGCGGTCAGGACTCGAGATTCGATTCAGGGATACTCGGTCGCCTACCCTTATCGGCTTCCCAAGCGGTCGCGATCGGGTTGCGCGGCGATCTTTGTGGTCGCTTGGCCGTCAGGAGTTCGACGACCAGGAAAGATCTGGCCGTCTGGAGGACGAGGTTCCATGTTCCTTCAGATGTGGACATGTTCGCGCCGGCGGAGAATGAGCGAGCCGATCAGCCTCCGATCGGTATGGTCGCCGTGAATGAGGCGATTATGGAGGCCGGGCTGCGCTTCCCTCTATCTTTTGCTGTCTCCCACCTGCTGGCCGCTTGGAACGTGGCGCCACTTCAGTTGACACCGAACACTTGGCTCCAAATTATCTGCACTCTCACTCTTTTCGGCGGTCACCGCCTGTACCGCCTCCCATCGCCGTTGGAGATGAACCATTTGTTCAAGCTGACGACTCAGAAAGGGTCGGTCGGCGGTTACCATATTCAGGGCCGATCTGGTCGGGTAATCCATGGAGTCCCGAATAAGGCGTGGGGCGATCCGACGAAGTGGTTCTGGGTCGCCGGCAAGTGGAGGGCTTCTGCGAGCGACAATCCTTCGGGCGAGCTGGAGATCCCTACTGAGTTTCGGGAGAGGAATCCCGGTAAGGGTTTAGACTCTCCCTTCGTTCGGATGCGTTTTGGACTGATCTAATTTGATTTCGGTTTTGTAGGTTTTCACATTCCGGCGGTCGAGGAGCTGCCCTTTGATTTTCTGGTTGTCTGGGAGCGGATTCGGAGCTTGTCAGACGACAACCTTGACGCTAACCGGACCAATAAGGAGAGTCGTTGGTTGTCGGCTCGGCTATTCCGTTTCCCGAGACATCTCTCGGTACCAGGTATGAGTTTCTGTGACCTTCACTTCCTAGGCGATCGCCTTACTTGAGGACAGTATCTGACTGTTGACCGATCGTCTTAACTGTAGAGGTTCGTTTTCCTCGCTTTTTGGAGCCCCCGCCGGAGATCGCCATGTCGAATCCTGGAGTTCTAGGCCGCCTCTGCCACAAGAAGTCATCTCGGGCCCCACCTGTTGCGTTGCCAATTGTTCCGGAGGCGGAACCTCGCGTGGAGCCGACCGCGGCTGAGGAGGGAGAGGGGCTTCGAACGAATCGCAAAAGGCCGAGGCCGGAAGAAACTCCGGTTCCTGCCCCCGCCAATGAGGTGCCCATCGCCGCGCCTCCGATCACCGTTCTCGCTCCGGAGAATGAGCCGCCCTCTGCGGCTTTTATGCGAGAGATGGCAATCGCTGATGCTGAGACTCCTCGAGGGAAACCGTATTTCGGTCGCGACCCCGAGAGGGCTGAGAGGTAGATTGCATTTTTGGGTTGAAACTTGCAATTGCGTAGGAGTTGTGTTAACTTTGTTGTATTGATGTAGGATCCATCGCACAGATCCGTCTTGCCCGCCGATGGTGTTGGATTTCTTAGCCAGCCGATCTCCTCGCCAGTCCTGTGACATCCCGCAATACGTCAGCAAGGCCGCTTCTGCTCTGCCGAAGGCCTGGACGACCGATCTGGATGCGATCGCTCGTCAGCGATCGGGGAGTACGATGCAGGCTGTTCTCGCCCTTTCTCTCCAGACGGCGACCATGGCTGTCCAGGCTGCGCAGGAGTTTGAGGGGCGACCTTCCACTATTCGCCTGCAGGCGGATCTCGAGGCGGCTCGGAAAGAGAACGCCGAGTTTGCCGATAAGATCGTGGCGATGGAGAAGGACTCTTTAGAGGCGGCCAAGCGGGCGAGCCACGAGCTTGAGCTGGCGAAGAAGGAAACCGAGTTGTCTCGTTTGGCGGTTGACCGATTCCGGGACAGGATGATGAATGCCGTCCGGGCAGAGAAGGTTGCTGAGGAGGAGGTCGATCGTCAGAAGGTGACGATCGCTCGGTTGACTAACGAGCTGGCGGAGTCGAGGGAGAAGATAGCTGCGAGGGAGGTCGAGCTCCAAGGGTCGCAACAGGCGATGGCGGAGCTGAAAGGAGAGGTAGAGGCGACCAAGGCTGATCCCTTTCAAAACTTGGAGTTTGTCAGCGAGTTCGCCTATTATATGGCGTTCGCCGACTCGATCCGAGCAGCTAAGAAGGGAGGTTTGGAGGTCGGGCCTCTTGCTCAGAACTTCAAGGCGTATGCGTTGGAGCATCCTCTCCATTCAGCTTTCTCCTTGCCGATCTTGGATCTAGCGGACATCGGCGTGGATTTGAGCTGGTATCCGTCTCCGGCCAATCTTGCTCATCCCGACGCTCCGGAAGATGGGGGGACCGCACCGGATGCTGATGGCGAAGGCCAGGCAGGGGCCTGAGGCACTTCATTTTTGATGTTTTAACTTATTTCCTTGTAATTCGTAGCTTTCTTTTGTAGCATTTAGGCCTTCGGGCGACCATGTACTCTGATCTTTTCAAGTAATGAAATGAACGTTTGATTTTCTGACTTATTATTTGAATGATTGTTATTTTTGAGTCTTTGTTTGACTTTGTACAAATGTGTGAGGAGAGATCGTTGCGGGGGTAGTTCCAAATGAATTGATAAACTCATAAAGATAACTTTTACAACAAATTCGATCGATGCACAACATCTGAAAAATGGCGATCTCCGTATGTGGTTGAATAGGGACGATCGTCGTTCTGGTAGTCCGCACTCTTCCCCCTTGTTTTTATTCACTTAGTGGAAGTAAGGGGATGAAAATAATTCGTTGAGTGAGCGGTCGTCAACTTTGTCGAATCCTCGGGGACGGTCGTCCGTCTTGAGTAACCGTGCACGATCGCGGAGTTCGATGGACCGACTCCTTGATCATGGCTTGATGCGCGAAGACATTGAGTGTCTCGTGACTCACTTTATTATGAGGGTCCTATGTTAGGCTGCGCCTCGCCCCGTATTTAAACGAAGGGCGTGCGGTCTCGGTCTGGAGGAGTCCTTGCGCGGGGCAGCGTCGGATGATTCAACTCCACGCCCGCGGCTTGTTTAGCTCTGCTTCCACCTCGGCCCACTATGAAGATGGCGAACCTCGACGGTGTACGTTGAGACGGGGGTTGTGGCACGTCGCATTGTCCGGGTTCACCATGTTAAATGATGAACCTTTGAGGGCGAGCGATCGTGTCCACTGATTAACTTTGGAGGGCCCTCAGACTACGCCGGCCTCGTATTTAAATGAAGGGCGGACGATCTTGGCCCAAAGGGACCTTGCATGGCCTAAGCAGTCGGTTCCATCGACCACCAGGACCATGGCTGCACTCTTCCACCTTGGATCGTCATGTAAATTCCGACCTTCGACGGTGTACGTTGTGCGGGGGAGGCGATCTCGTGCCTTAGTCCATCGTGTTAGATGGTGAACTGTAGATGGCGAGCGAGTCCTCCAGTTTCTTAAATAAGGGGGGAGATCGGGGAGACTTCCGATGTCCCCTTCTCTTGATTGAAGCATGTAGAGACGGTCGCCGAGGTTGATCTAGGGGTCGGCTCGTATGAGCTTCTCAACCTGTTTGGTGTTCGACTCGGATGACCGTGTATAGAGATTGGTATGGGCCTTGGCTAAGCCAATAAGCTGTCCAACTTGCCCTCCTCGAACAATCTCCAGAGCTGTTTGAGGAGGTCGCGACATTGGTTGGTGCTGTGGCGGGACTCTTATGGTAGGCACAATATTGATTGTTGTCCAGGTGATCGTGGTCCCTTATCGCCTTTGGCTTTTTGAGCTTTTCGTGCCCCTTGATGGCATAGAAAATATGTGCCGGAGTTCGGTTGAACGTATGGAGGAGATGGGCTTCCATGTCCTCGAAGGCCTTGAGATCTCCGGGTGGCTTGGCGATCGCCTTCTTTACTTTGGCGATCGTCGTCTTCTGGACAGGAGGTGGCGTTTCCTCGCCTAGGTGGAGGGTGAGTAGCCTTTGTCTGGCCAGAAAATTGGCGACAGCGCGGAAGATCGCGTAGGTTGGGGAATATCCTTGGTAAGATGTCTAAACATGAGTGAATGACCGTAGAATCCCCATGATCGAATAGAGAGCGAGCTCGTCAGCGGGAGTTCGCCGGTGAGGATGATTTCGTCTACTCGGTCGATGTAATCTGCGTCGGTTTCGTCTTTCCCCCTGCGATTTTCATCACGCGGTGGGGGCCTTCTGGTCTGGCGACCTTGCTGGCGAAGTATGACGTGAAGTCATTCGCCAGTTTCTTAAAGGAGGTGATTGATCGTGGTGGTAGTGAGGCGTACCACCTATGGGCCAGCTTGCCCAATGTTAACGGGAAGATCCGGCACTTGGTTGCATCAGATGCCCCACACCCAGTCATGTAGATTCGGAATTTACTCAGGTGGGTTTCGGGGTCCGATCTCCCCTCATACAGAGGTGTTTTGGGAGGAGCGATCGTTGGTTGTATGGGGGCAAGCTCGATGTGGACCGCGAGTGGCTCGGTCGGCCCGGTGATTTTTCTGTTGGCGCTTGCCCCAGTGTCCAAGAGTGATTTCATCTCGTCGAGCTGGCGTTGTATAGCGGCCATCGCCGTGGCCTGGCTGCTCGCGGCTCGGCGCTCGGAGCGGGTGCCGAGGCGATTGAGTACTGATCCCCTGGCGATCGGGACGGGAGTCAGATAGCTGACCTGCGTTCGGCTGTGAGGTGGGTAGGCCGAACTCCTGGTGACGGATTCGGATTCCGTCTTTTCGTGGTTGGAAACAGATTGCCCCGGTCTCCAGGATGGGTCGCGCCCCAAGCGATTGAATACGGATCCGTCCGAGCGTGCGAGAGCCTTTTCTCGCGAATTGGGGCTTTCTGACGATCGCTCGCTCAGTAGCCCGTTGAATTTCCGTTTTCCCATGCGGCGGACGATCGAGGGAGTTATCGCGGGCGACGCGCATGCTCTCCATCGCTCCTCTAGGATGGCCATAGCCTCCTCGATCTGTTCCTCGGTTTGGAACTGATCGAGTGAGGGGTTGGGGCCATCTCTCGGGTGCGGGATCGAGAGTCTCGCGTAGCCGTGGCTTCCCCCTGTCGTCGGCTGGGGTTCGGATTGAGCCGGGATATGGTGTCCGGCGGTTCGGAGAGCGGCTCTCTTCGATGTACCGGCGGATGTCATGATTCTGAAGGTTTTCTTTGAAGCGCAGTGAGTGTCACTTCAAGTATATGCCCCGAGAACAGTGAGTGTTCTTCGGGACGGTAGGAATAAAAATTTGAGGGTTAGATGCCCTTCTTCTAGCGCCAATTGTTGCTACCCAAAATATTATCCGGAGATAGATATTGCTGGAATGGATGGGATAGCAAACAAATGCGAGAGCACTTCCGTGAGAAAGATAAGTAACACAAGATTTGCCGGGGTTGTTAGTCCCGGACTTGAATGCTCTCGCGAGATATTATTAATACTAATATTCGGGGATACAAGTACTAATGTAAGAATACAATTACAATGAGTGTAAAGATTCTTGTTATCTTAGCTAGTGAGCGTGTAGATTGCCGGAAGAACCAGATTTGATGCTCTGTGAGTTCTTGTAACAAAGGAGATGAACAGTCGCGGCGGTGAGGGATCGACAGTCTCTCACGGCGAGTATTAGCTGGATGCTTGAACTCCTGAGCTTATGAATCTCTTGGAATCTGCCTTGTGGAGACTTCTTGCCTTTGCCGATCGTCTTTTGGACGAGAGATTCGGAGAGAGAAGTCCTGAGATGGATTCCGGCGAGAAAGCAGGGAGCTTGATGGTATGTGTGTTCTACTGTATTTCCGTGAACGAATTCGGAATGTAGGTGAATGAATTGGGAACCTTTTTCCCGTAGGAGGAGGTTCTCTATTTATAGGACTTGGATATGCCGGGCGATCGCCTTTTCAGTATTATAATAATCGGGCGATCGTCTTTTAGCACATGAGCTTGTTCCCTTAAAGTCCACGGCTTTGGCGGCCAGTCTGATCCCAATGGGAGCTGCACGCGCGCGTCTGAGTTCTTTGTCCCACTGACAACTTTCGGCGCGCCTGTCGGTAGGTGAGGTAGGTGACAGGCTGGGGTCAAAGGTCTTGTCTGTCAGTGCCTTTTGTGGATCTGCACGTGGGTGCCGTTCTGAGATCCAGTCTTCGATGACTTTGACGGGCGATCATCTCTGTTCGGGGTGTAGGCCGATTGTCCTTAGCCGGACACTAGAGTCGATCGCCAGATGCCAAAGGGCGATCGCCTTGGGAGTCGATCGCTAGGTACCTGATGGTGGTCTGGTTTCTTCGACTTGGCGAGCTAGCCATAGTTTGACTGGTGCTGACTTGGTCGCTCGGCCTTATAGTCGATCGCCTGTCGGGATGAATAAATCTTGACACAATATTGTGTAAGTTAATTCTTACTCGGTTAAAAGGATACTCATTCCTTTCGTTGTTGTTCATTCATATTCGTAATTCATTCATATCATATTAATCGTATTGAGACTTGTAATTGTCAACTAATCATTCAATTCACGAGGGACGACGGTTCCAATCATTTCAATGAACTATCATTCATTTCATTATTATTTCATCTCGGCGAGTCACTCTTGACCCTTGTTGGATTGCTATTCATTAATACTCATCATGGTCATTTTTGTTCATGTGACCTTCTGGGTTCATATTGCATGGCCGGGTGGTTATGTGTGGAATTTTTAGCCGGGCACACGATAGTCATGTGAAGGGTTCACCGACACAATAGACTGTGCACACGGTAACGTGCCTCTGTGAGACTAATTAGGTATAAGTTCGGGTGTGTCCGGACACTCGTCTTGTGCACTTGCACGTCCCACTACGGGCGTACTTTGATGCCCCTCTTCAGCTTAATTTCATAAATATGATATATAATGATTGTGTTTATTCAACTCTTGAGGATTGTTGTTTTGTGTAACTGACCCCGTTAGGGGATGTTTTCAGGTCACGGCAAGGCTAAAGCACGGGAAGAGAACGTTGACGGAGAGGAGTCCCAGTGATACTAGTAGGGCCCCCCAGTCCTTTTCAGTCATTCATGTTTCTTCATTGTTATTTCCGCTGCAGATTTCCGCTTGGATATTCATTTTCATTTAGTGTTGTATATTTTATCTTCATATAAAATATACATGTATTATGTATTTCCTGGGTGTGTTGTACTTGAAACTCCTCATCGGAGTAATTAATGATATAATGTGGTTCGGTACTACAATTATATTATTTCATTCATTAAGTTTTATTCGCCTCGTGAGTCCCAGTTGGGGGTCCACGGCACTGTAATATACGCCTAATTTGGGGTGTTACAGACCAGTCTTGGTCACCACTCCTGACAAGGCCCCCACCCTTGTAAAGAGTCTCTCTCCCAATAGGGAATCCCACCCTGACAGGGACCCCCCTCCTCAATAAGCTCCCATACCTGTAGAGGATCCCAACCGGGCAGTAGAACCTCTAATGTTCGGAGTCCCTCCCCCACGGAAATAATTAGTCAAACACTCTTCAAATCCAGGTCGGCGAAGCATTCGAATGCTTCAAGATATGGAAAGCATACACGGTCGCCCCATACGACTCCCTGTATAACTGGGAAGACTGGAAAGGAGGAAGAGTTGTTTGTCCTGGAAGTCACAGACACCTAGAATATCGTGGTCCTGATCATATGGGATGATCTTTTTTGTCATGAGCTGATCACATCCTACTATGTGGCGAAGGAAAAGTCCCGACTGAAAGGGAAATCTCAGTCTGATGACAAGACTCAGAGCCCAGCCATCTCTCAGATCCCGATTCAGATGGACACGATAATGACCTTCAAACAGGTCTGAGGATGAGTCGCGAGGATGCTCGCGAGAAAGAATTTGCCAAGTCCAATGCCGCAGAAGGCCAGGGAACTTCAGCTGCACCAAAACCAACATCTCCCGCCCAAAATGAATCAGTCCCTCCGATTGGAGAAGATAGATCCGCCCTGTCCAATAGAAGGATTCAATCTCTTTTACGAAACAGAGAGAGGCTGAGAGCCGGTAGGAGAAACCAGTCTCTCCTATACTCCAGGCTACAAAAATGAGAAGACACAGGAGAAATCAGTCCCATCTGTTTCCCGAACAGCACCAACAGCGGAACCATTTGAGGTTCTTGCTCCTCACCAGGTATCTACTCCTCTCCCTACATGATCACCATCCGGATCAGAAGAGGATTTCCAGGATGACGATGAACCCTAGAGGCCACGTCATAATGTCATTATCAAACAGCTTGGAGAACCATCTGACTCTAAAATTTATCACCCCCACTCTCCCCACGCTGAATCCAGGATCGATGTCTGAAAACTGTATTCCTACACGACGCCATCAAAGCCCTGTATGATATCGGTAAGGAGCTCGACTGGATGCACGAGACTATTCAAGATGAGCTCCTGAAGCTACAAAGGGCCGTACAGGATGTCGAAGAGGCATTCCACCTCATGTCAAATACCTTATGGGAGGCCCTCAACAGCTGAAATAACATCAAGAGAGAATCATGAACCAAGAGCACCCTCATTCCTTCTATTTTGAAACCTAGAAGGACCCTCGAGCTCACTGGATTGAAACTCACCGATCATGATCAGAAAATCGATGACCTTACAGCAATGGTCTCCAGTCTAGTGGACTCAGTCAAAGATCTAAAAACAGGTCGAATCGATGGATATTCTTCGGGATCTTCACGGTAAGGTCTCTGAACTTGATAACACTAAAAAGGGGGAAGAGGCTAGAGAGGCTGAAAGAAGGTGGAGGATGGAGAAGGAAAATGATATTGTGGCCATCCTGGATGACAGTGTTGCCATGCAATCAGGAGACTGGCCGGACCCAGGTCAGGTCAAGGAGCTAGAAGATACAGGATAACTGGTTCTCATACCGAGTTCTAGGATCCCAACTTTTCCTAGAAAAACACTGTACAGAAGTCTACTGAGACCCAACTCCATATAGACAGATAGCCATCAACTGAAGAGTTGAAGGCAAGGAAGAACAATGAACTGATGAAAATTTTTTGCACTCTCATCAGGGAATCAGCCATGTTCAACTACTTCAAGTTGCTGGAAAATGCTGCAAAGGAGTTCTCAAGGCTCCTATTTAAATGAAAGCGCCCTCTGCAAATCAAGCTGGAATCTAAGATTCAGAAGGGTGATCGGATAACTCACCCAGAAGACTGGATTCTCACCTTTGATGTCCCCTAGGAAAGAAGAAACGTCTACATGGACCAAGGCAGAGAACACTCTAGTTAACTGGTGGAAGGGAACCGAGCATGACCCATCTCGGAAGTTTTGGAAGCATCAGTACTATTGGGGATAACTTCTGATAGTTGTACTTAATTTTTTCCTGTATGCTCTTCGATGCAAGTTTTCAATTCAAACTGCACTGTAATCCAATTTCAATAAAAATACCTTTTACCTCAAAAGATTTCAGCTCGTGATCTACTGCTACTACTTTAATTATGATTTATATCGAAATGTTTTACTAAGTATTAAATCTTGATAAGTCTCAAGATGTAAGAACTTATCTGTGAATAGTTTATAGATCAAGTTGTATTCAAATAGAATTACTTCCTGTAAGATTGTGCCTACGAGCCAATCATAATTTAAGTTGTAATATACTTAGTCCTAGAGAATTTATAATTTTAGAACTTTTTTTTTTTTTTTTTTTTTTTTTAAAACCAAATTTATTTAGTGGACCGAAATGTGGGGGACGAGGCCCACTACACGCCCAAAAAAGATTGAGGGAGGACGAGCCCCTCTACACGCCCCTACTAACGACAATAACAGCCGAGGAGATTATTTAAACCTAACATATGGAAAATTATTTTTATCGAGCCTAATCAAGCCATTAATCTTCCCGGGCAGATCAGACGGGCTATAGAGCTGAAAATTTCTGAACTTATAACCTTCATTAGCCGTGGTCCGCAATGGTGTTCCCTTCCCGATAAATGTGAGAAAATGAGATATCCATGACACGCCTGAATGATGCAATTTTGTGACAGATGTTTAGCACTTGCCAATTACCCTTGTTAGGCGAGTTGACTAGAGAAAGGGCAATGGCCGAGTCCATCTCAATCCAAACCTTACGAATGTTTCTGTCGTGGCAAAGGTCCAGCGCTCTCCAAATAGCAAAAAGTTCGGCAAAATTATTAGAATGGTTGCCGATAAATTCGTGAAAAGCAAAGATAGGTTCGCCCAAAAAATTCCTAGCAATCCCCCCCACAGCCGACTCCCCGGGGTTGCCTTTTGATGCCCCGTCTGTGTTGATTTTGGTTGTCCCAGGAGTCGGCCTGACCCATCTAACTATGTAGATTTTTTTTCTTTTTTTGTTTTTACAATTACAAGCAAAATTATTAATAAAATTGCAGGGGCAGAAATGAAGACCCAAAATATCCGAAAGAGCGGGCGCTAGCCAGCCGCGGCGAATGCATTTGTGGCTTTTAATCATGAACAGAAAGTCCCAAATTCGATCGCACACACGCCCGAGCCGTGAACGGAATCTTCTTGACCCGCATGTCGTTCTAGAGCACCAAATAAACCACGAATGAGTATAGGAATGATGCGTAAAATGTGGATAGCACCCGAGGCTTTATTAAACCAATGGGACATAACTAAAGAAATAGAACCGGTTTGTAAAGAGGGATGCCCAATAAGGTACAAAAGTTGGCCCAAACCGAAGATGCGATCGGGCCATTAAGAAAAAGATGAGGCAGTCCTCGGTGCTATCACAACAAAAACAAGAATTATCAGCAATAATGCCCCTCGTGCTGAGGCCGTCCGGAGTGGGAATCCATTTTTTCAAAAGTCTAACCATGAAAAACGACATAGTAGGGGTAATAATTTGATTCCAACAATGTTTTAAAATAAGATGAGTATCATGACGTTGGCGGATAGCCTCCCACGCACTTTTAAAGGAAAAACCGCCGTGGGAGGTAAGTTTCCAGACGGCCTTATTAGCGATAAGGCCCGACTCTACATGAGTGGGAAAGGTCATAACATAATCCCCAAGATCCGAGGGAATGACGGAGAGAAGTTTGGATCGATCCCACCCGTGTGAAGTCCAAAATGGTTAATGGCGGTGTTTAGCGGGGTTAGAAGCCCATTGGGACAGCGGGCTAAAGTCACACCAAATGTCGTGCCAAAACGAGATATCGCCATCACCAATATACCAAAAAATCCATTTATCAGCTAAGGAACGAATGTCACAAAGATTTTTCCATGTAGGAGAGTCATTAAGGTTGGATTTAACCACCATGGGGTGGAGACGTTTACAATACTTAGCCTTCATGAATTGGGTCCAAATATTAGATGAAGTACGAAAC
Organism: Orobanche coerulescens; assembly: GCA_033398695.1. NCBI lineage: Eukaryota > Viridiplantae > Streptophyta > Magnoliopsida > Lamiales > Orobanchaceae > Orobanche > Orobanche coerulescens. The sequence continues at coordinate 152,666,116 of CM065812.1, read as the reverse complement.
CTCCACCAAAGTTTAATTTGAGCCGCTTTAATGATGTCCCCCAGACTCCTACAACCAAGACCACCTTCTTCCTTAGGGTAACAGAGCCTAAGCCATGCCTTGATGAAGTCTCTTTCTATTGTCGTTGGAACCCCAAAGAAATTTGTTAAAAAGCCGTTCGAAGAAGATAATGACATTTTTTGGGGGTTTAAGGACTTGGAGACAATAGAAAGGAATAGAGCTCAGGATAGTTTTAATAAGTTCTAGTCTGCCACCCGAGGTAAGTAATAGGTGATTCCACGACTGGAATTTGGCGCTGGTTTTAGCAATAAGCTCACCATACATGTCAAAAGTTTGATTCCCTTTCCACAATGGGGCTCCCAAATAATTAGTTGGGAGACTCGTTTGAGAAAATCCAGTCGTTTGTTTCACCATACGAACCAACAAATTGTTCGGTTTGGCAAAAATAAAAGAACGTTTAGAGTTATTAATTTTTGTCCTGAGCTCGCGGTGTAGTGATCTAGGCAATTTTTGAGAATGAGCAGATTATTGTAGGAAGCATTGGTAAAGATTAACACATCATCAGCATAAGCAAGGTGTGAAATCCGAACCTTCTTCTTGATTTTGAAAAACATATCGGGGTGGGCAAGAAAAGTTTTATCCAATAGTCTAGATAAATAGTCGGACGCAATCACAAAGAGAAGAGGCGACAGGGGGTCACCTTGTCTGATGCCCCTGTCGGATTTAAAGAAGCCCACAGGACTCCCATTAATGAGAATCGAAAACCAACAATTTGAAATGCAACGATAAATCATGTCACCAAGCATCAGAAGCCGAATGCTTTTAGAATTTTTAATAGAAAAGCCCGATTAAGCTATCGTAGGCTTTTTCCATATCTAATTTAATCAAAACGTTTGAATCATTTGTAGATATGTCATGACAAACTTCTTGGGCCGTTAAAATATTATCGTAATGAGGCGGCCTTTAATGAAGCAGTTAGGTGGTGAGAATTTTCTAAGAAGGCGGCCCACTGATGCGAGGATTTTCGCAATGATTTTATAAGTGGTATTACAAAGGCTTATCGGCCTAAAATCCTTCCAAGCAAGGGGGGGAGAGCATTTTGGGATAAGAGAAATAGTAGTACACGAAAAGGATTTGGGCATGGGGTTTCCGGAGAAAAAGCCCCACACTGCCTCACATACATCAGTAGCAATAATGTCCCAGCACTTATGAAAAAATAAGGCATTAAAACCATCCGGGCCGGCCACGCTGGATCAATACTAAAAGCACTTGTTTAATTTCATCCACATCCTAGCATGGCACACAAATTGTGGTTATCAACGGTATTAATGAGATTGGGGATAATGTCGGGTTTAATATCAACCGGAGTAAAATCGAACATTTAAAAAAGTAGAGAAGTAATTAACTCCGAATTTTGGATATCGACGGTCCGTGATTTGGCCGCCATCCATAATTTGAAAGATTTTGCCTTTGCTCCTTTTCGATTTGATAAGGTCATGAAAAATTTGGTGTTAGTTCCCCTTCAAGGCACCATTTAAGATTGGTTTTTGTTTCCAAAGTCCTCTTCCATAGCCATCGTAAGATTGAGATTGGCTTTGGTATTTTTAAAAAATAAGATTGTTGTCGGAAGGGTTATTATCAAACTTGATCTCAAAGATCCGACACTAGCTCCTAGCTTGAGAACTTTAGTGAAAATATCGCCAAAATGTGTTTTGTTCCAATCTTTTAAAGAAAGTTTAACTCTCGAAAGTTTGTTCAAAAGTTTGGGCATACCGCCGAATGGTGGGATGCCACGAATCTCTAACAATCCCCAGAAAATCTTTATGCTTGATCCACATATTTTGAAAACGAAACGAGGGTTTAGGTTTGAACTTGTTGTTACCAAAACTACATAAAATCGCCGAATGGTCCGAGTGGAGGCGGGATAGGTGTTTTACACTCGAATCCGGGAAGGTATCAAACCAAGCCGGAGAGTGTAAAACTCTATCGAGCCTTTGCCAAATAAAATTGCTATACCACGTAACGGCGAACCAATGAAGCCAAAGTCAATAAGATTACAGTCAAAAGAGCATCATGGAAGTCTTCCATCTCCGAAGGAGTAGGAGACGCACCACCTTTTTCATGGGAGTGTAAAATGATATTAAAATCGCCTCCCACAATCCACGGCCCACGATTATTGCTAACTTGAAGAAGGTCATCCCAAAGAGCCCTCCTTTCGACCCTAGTATTTTTTCCATATACAATGGTTAAATAATAGGGGACAGGAGAAGCATTTGAACTGACTTCCATGTGGAGCAAGTGAGCAGTGTTTTTCAAGATTTGAAAAGAAAAATTGTGATCAAAGAACACCCAAATGTGGTTACTTTGATTAGCAACCACTTTATCGAAACAGAGATATTTACAAAAGTATGCCGAATCAAGTGAAATTTTAGGCTCAATTAGAGCCAAAATATTCACGTGGTGGTCTCTACTCAGGTTTTTAACATTCCGTTTAGCATCTTTCTTACCCATCCCCCTAACATTCCAAATGAGGGTGTTAATCATTAGAAACAGTAGGGGGTTTTTGGATTCTAGCGCTTCTCCTCCTGCGCTCCGTGTTGTTGACGTCCTTCGGGTCATGGTCTTTGGGTGGACCAACGAGGCCCTGGGCCTCCCTTTCCAACTGTCTCCCATATTCAATATCACGTAACCGCTGTTCATCCCTTTCACTCCGGGGGGGTTTATGGGCTAGAGTCGGCTCTACTTGCCCTGCAACACGATCAGAGTCAATATCAGGGCCAACGTCAGGGATGCCCAAGTCAGACTCAGCGTCGCCACAAGAATCAGATGAAGCAGAGTAAGTGTCCCGAGACAAGTCACTATTCTCTACTTCGTTAGGTTTCTTGTGAGCACACTCAGAAATACCCTTGGGCACTCCTTCCGTCTTGGGGAGGGGATTACCGACATGTTTAGGGGGGAATCCCCCCGGCTGGGCCAGTGCAAGTTCCGGGGAGAGTAAGTCTCTCCCAGGGATGTCTGGCTTGTCAACCAGGGGAGTAGTTAAAGAAACGTCCTGCAGAACATGTTCATCAGTAGGTTCAACCGAATCTAGCACAATAATTTCATCATTCTGGGGGAGGGTGGGTGAGATTAATTTGGGCACCTCACGGTGGGCTGAACAAGGTCGGGAGAGTAAATCTCTCCCAAGCATGTCCACTTAGCAGACGGGGTGGTGAAGAGGCGGGAGTTCCCGGGGCCCTATCCATAAGATCCAAAACAAAGAGATCAGTACCACCCTTTAAAGAAGTTGAAGGAACTTGAGGTTCCCCATCATCCATCAAAACATTAAACGAGTTATGAGATAAAATTTCATCAATTTTAGGTGCGGTAATTTTTAAGGGGAATTTTCTTTAGATCCACGCTGTTCAACTTGTTCCCATCGCTTTAGGTTTTCCACATTTTTGGTATCTTTGAGAATATGGTTCTTTTGGAATTTTATCGGCAAGGAGTTTGTTTTTTTCAAGAAAATTAGGCGGAGTTTATGGTTTTTAATATAACAATCCATTTCCTCATGTCCAATATGATGACGAAATGACAATATTTAGGTAATCGTTCAAACGAACATTTATATCAACAGATTTACCATTACACGATATGGCGAATTTTTGAAGAGGAGGTGTTTCAAGATTGATTTCGACACGTAAACGCGCATAGTTTAATCGAGATTTAGATAGTGTGGCTTAACCGCCATAACAAATTCCCCAAAAACACTAGCAATTGTTTTAAGACTCGAATATCATACCATTGTATCGGAGAGCAAAGGCTTTAAGCCAAACCGGACCACCGGTGGTTCATTTTAAAATCAAAATCGGGTGTCCATTTTAAAATTCTCATGGGCTTGGAAATCGGGATTTCGCGTTGCATACGTAGTTTTGCAAAGCTGTTCCTCGTTAAAACAGTTATTAAAACATGACGGAGGTTTAGATATTGTACTTTACAAGGTTTATAACCCAGATTATTGAGGTTGTTTCGGATTACCTCATTTGCCGGTTTTCCATAGGAAAACTTACCAACTACCGAGAGACGAAAAGCTTCAGAAGCTTTCTCACATTCCGGTTTAGAGAAAATAACAGTAGGCACATCACCAGTCCGGTCAACCGAGCCGAATACGTCGTGTTGGTCCGCGCCATTGTAGGTCGCCGCATAGGATTTAACAATCTGAACAGGAGCTAAGTATCCACTTTGGACGGAGGGGAACCCGTGACGGCTTTTCCCTTATCGGAGGATTCTGGAAGCAGAGGAGAACCCTTGAGAACATTAAGAGACGCATCAATGGTGTTCAACACCACGCCCGTCGCCACTTCGGGAACAGTGGAAGAAAAAAGCTCTGCAGACGAAGGGGCGGGGAAATCATCTAGAGTGACCGAGATCCCCCCTTTTTTACGAGGCACCGGCTCCGCAGGAAGATGGTTGATGGAATCGGCCGAGTTTGCATCCGTCGGCAGTTTCGAATTTGGATTAGAGGGATTTTTAATCGGATTTCCAGAAGTGTCCGACGTATTTTTAATGTTGTAGCCAGAATTTTTGTTGAGGAAATCCGGCTGGAAGGTCGGAGAAGAGGGGAGGGAGAGACCAGCTTCTAAAATCGGTTTTGGGGAGGAGGGATGAAGATGGTCATGAGGAAGACCAGGAATCACGGGTGAGGAAGGACAGGAGATGATTTTAAAATGTCCACTATCTTGGGCTTCGGTATTCAGAGGTGGGTGGGCCGCGGGATTCCTGGTAGGTGAAGGACAAATAGTATTATTAAAATGGCAGGAATCTGATTTGGTGGAGGGAGACCATTGACCGGCGTGGCATTTAATGAAAAGAGCCGGCCCAACGGACTGATATTTGTCTGCCATTGGGCAGATGTTCAATTTGTATTTATATATATATATATATATATATATATATATATATATATTTTTTTTTTTTTTTTTTTAAAAAAAGAAGGACCGCCGCACAAGGCGGCGGAAAGAAAAATGAGGTTGGCGAAATCAGATGAATAACTCCCGGAAAACTCAAAAATGCAAGGGAAGAATATGAAGAATGTAGAGAGAAGGCAGAGAGAAATTCTAGAGAGAGAGAGATCATGAATCTCAAGGTGTTTATCACTTTCCCTTATAATTTTAGAACTTGCCCGCGAGCAGTTCATATTTTTAGTCTAAGTCTCAAAAATCAGATCATTCGACAGGAGACTTGAGGACATCCACATGAGCTAGAAGTTTTGGCATTATCAACAAGGGGGGAATTGTTGGGAAAAATATTCCTGATGCTTTGATAAATGCCTCATACAGTAAAGAATAATCAAGTCAGAATATCAGCTAAGTATGGACGCTGTTAGGAAAAATGATAAATACTACATACAGCCTCTCCATACAGTGCAAGATCATACAGTGAGCCAAGAGTCAAATCCTACATCTAAGCCTTCTAGATACATCAAGATGAGACGTTGGTTACAACAAACAATGATGTAGGTGTTTTACTTAAGAAAAGTAAAACACAAAACCAACAGGACTGAGAAACTTTAAACCATTGTGAATCAAACATTCTTTAATCATTAAGTATTCACGGTTAAAGTTGCATTTAATGCTGACAGAACAACATTTAGTGCGGCCGAAAAGACTACAGACAGAAGAGCATTTAATGCGGGTCAAAAAGAATGTCTGAAGCATTATATGCAAATCGCTTTTAATTCAAAATATTCTGAAGCCGCCAAACAGAGGTGTCTCAATCTCACCAACTGGCCAATGGCTAAAATTATAACGGATCTATTTCCGAGGTTATACATAGCCCCAAGCAAGAGGACATTGCTCACCTGACGATTTACATAATTTGCACACGAACAACATCTGGACATCAAGCTTATAAGAGCATTATATTTCTTCAAGCAGACATCGACATCTGAAGAGAAGAAATATACAAGTCCTCAACACGTACAACACATCACAGCATAAGTTCATCAAGCCTACATATGTTATTCGAACTCGTGATAACACAATCTTTATGTTGAGTTACTTAGCGCTGTGTAGCCTAAGCAAAGTTATTTCTGACCTGTGTGCGACGAATAGTGTTTAGGACGAAGCTTCAGTCTGTGCGAGAAGAAGCAAGTCGAAGAATCCCAAGCCAATCTATGTGAACGGCTAAAGCTATTGTCGAATGTATCAATCTGTATGAATGATACAACGATGAGTTTACTTAAAATTATACAGTTGTGTATGCAATGATTTTAATAAACTATTTACTTCTGTGTGGAGGATCAATGGGCATAGAGGGGTTTACCTCGAACCACTTTGATCAGTTTGTATTTACTTACTATCTTTATTATTTTCTCATTGCTTGTGTGATTTTAGTATATGTGTCTTAAAAATACTTTATGCGCCAAGCTAACAGGAGATCATTAAGTTGATGTATTTGCAGCAATTTAATCTTATTCACTACGCAAACAAACTTCGAAAAATGATACAACTTATTCAACCCTTCCCTCCACTCTAAATTGTCTATAATGTATAGTGTGACCAACAGGAAACATACACATGTATAGGTCTCCTCTGCGTCCATATTCTCCCGATTTATATTTACCAAGGAGATCTCTCGTATTCCAGTATGTTATTAATACAAATCACTTTTAATAGCCAATCAAAACTACAACTAAATACACATAATTCTTATTAAAATAATAAATGAAAGGACATTTGCTATATAGTCCACCAATTAAGCTTATTTTACCATAGCTTAAACAATGCCCGATCAACTACCACCGATCGTCTTATTTTATTCTTTGAGCGACACCACATGTTGATGACTACAGGCCGAGGCTGACCAGCTGTACGTGGCCAATTTTTTTCTAGGACACGAAATTGCTAGTTAGTGACCACCGGCAGTCGTAGCCGGCCGAACCACGGTGATTTTGACATGACTGATGTCGGTCAGGCGTCGTCTTCCCGACGATAACCAATGACTTAACAAGGAATTCCGTACTTGTAAGACCTCTCACTCTTCTGGTGTTTCCTTATTCGTTTTGCTTCCTTTTTATCGGTATTCTTGAGAATCGGACACTTTGATGACGCGTGATTGAATTGTGCTTACGTGACTTGTGTGTTCTTCAGTATGTCAGCTGGTAGGGGCCGTGGCCGTGGTCGTGGCCGTGGACGAGGAAGAGGTCATGGCGCGGCCGTTTCCATCAGTTCAGTTGCGGGGTCGACCAACCCCAGTTTGTCGAACTCGGTGCATCCCGACACCGAGAGTCAGCACGACCAGTCAGACGGTCAGGGGAACAACGCGGACGTTGGAGTGGCGAATGCACTTCAACAATTGGCTACTCAAATGACTATTTTGGCCCAAACTGTTCAGATGAATAACCCGAACCCAAACACGGATGCCTAGCTTCAGAATGTAATCCGTATGCACCCTCCACAGTTTGGCGGTGCCGCAGACCCGTTAGGCTGGGAAGATTGGCTAGCAGAATTGGAGAAGATTTTCGAGGCAGTTGATTGCCCCGAGGTGAGGAAAGTACCGATTGCTCAGTATTTCCTCACTAAGGAGGCCGCTACTTGGTGGAAAGTCATCAAGCCACAGGATCGTATTGCCTCGTGGGATGAATTTAAGGAGCTCTTGGAGGCCGAGTTTTGTCCTTGGCCGGTACGAGAGAGCCGAATCCGAGCCTTCTTCGAGGCTAAACCACAAGATATTCCCGTTTCGCAGGCGATCGTGGAGTACAACCAACAATTGATCCATGTGAAGGATCAAGTGCGTAACGAGCGTGATAAGATCCGTTATTTTGATATGCGGATGAATTTGGACTTACGGCGGTACATGGCCGGATTTGCTTGTACCACACTGAAAGAGTATCAGGACAGAGCTTTAGCCCATGATATGTTGAGCCCCGACAACGATACCGTGGAAGAATCGAAGAAGCAGAAAGTAGCGGGGAATTTTTCTAACTCTAAGGGTGGCAACTTTCAGAAGTCACAGACAACTAACCGTTCTGCCGGACAGTCGTCACGTTCTAATAAAGGAAAGAGGGGTTAGAATTCCGAGTTGAAATATGGATATACAATCCATAGAATATGTTTAACATCATTAAACAACAATCGATCTATCAAAACCGAAAGGAAAACGAAATCAAGAATAAATCCCCTAAAAAGTCAACTCTAGGGATTTAAGAAATATACCTCGATTCGGCGAAGAACAATGGATTAGATGATGTTATAATCACCTAGGATGCTCTAAAACACCTTGGAATGGACGAAAATTAGCCCAGGTCGCGAACCCTAGTCGCCACATCTCAAACCCACGGAGGAAGAGGAAGAAATGAAGAAAATGAGGATTAAAGATTGATGTCCATTTTATATACTGGACAGCTTAGCGTGCGCTAATCCTACCTGATTAGCGTGCGCTATCGAAACATCAGAACAAAACGTTCTGCCAACATGTACAGTTAGCGCGCGCTAGCTACAAAAATTAGCGTGCGCTAACGAGGCCCCAGAACCCGATCCGGTAGCCTGCAGGCGCCTGAACTCTTGGGTAGCGTGCGCTATCCTCCCCCCAGCGTGCGCTACCAATGCACCCTAGCGCGCGTTATGTTACCACATAACGTGCGCTAACCAACGTTCTAACCCAGTCCAGTAGCCTCTGGACTGATTCTGCACCACCCGTTAGCGTGCGCTACCAAACCTGTAGCGTGCGCTAACAACCGCACCATAGCGCGCGCTAACCAATAGGTGTAGCGTGCGCTAACGACTCAAAAGGACAGCAACAGTGGTCTCAAAGCCGATTACAACAACGGATTCCTCCGATCGGAACACCAAGTTCAAGATACACACGGAAAGCTCCATAATAAGATCATACTAAGAGCTTGAATTAAAATCAAATTCACACGCGACCATAAAAAGGGTCGAGACAACAAATACGTATACGGATACCCACCACTTTGGGAAAATTACAAAATGGCCCAAAACACCCGAAAATCACGATACGTGATCGAATAACCAAACCAAAGTTCACATCATGTCTAACCAAGTTAAACGGACTTACGGGAAACTCAAAACAATAGTTTCGAACGATATTCGCAAGAATCGAACTCAAGTGCGGAAAAGTCGCTAAAAAGCTCGAAACTCAACAAAACGACACCGAAACGAACTCGCATGACAAAAAGTGCAGAACTAAATACTCTCAGAATGACGAAACGGTCACGAGCGAGTCGTCAAAATGGACTCCGGCTGAAAAAAGAAATTTACCGAAAATCAAAAATTACGGGTATTACAATTTATACTTCTCAACAGGCGATCGCCACAGAGACCGGGCGACCGAGCCAGAGTCGAATGAACCACGGCACACCTACAGAATGGAGATCCCAGATCAAGTCCAAGTGCCGAGCGATCGACACCCAAGGCGATCGTCTCTTGGCACTTGGCGATCGACTCTGAATACCGATCATGGACGACCGCCTCATGCCGTGTAATGCCAACATCCGTCAAGTCTGCGAAGACCGGACCTCGGGATAGAGACCCATGTGCAGATCCAGAAAAGGCGCCGTATGAAAAGGCCTTTGACCCCAGCCTGTCACTACCTTCTCACCTACCGGCAGACCCACCGAAAGGTACAAAGTGGGACCTCTCAAGACAGCGACTCAGGAAGCGTGTAGACTTCTCATTGGCTGGCACTGCTGGCTACCAGAAGCAGCCGCAGACTTTAAGGTAACCAACCCATGTACTACAGACGATCTCCCCCTTATTATAATACAGGAAAGGCGATCGCCCGCCAGAAAAGGACATCACAGCTCCTCCTATAAACAGAAGGCCTCCTGCACTTTAAAAAGGGGCTTGGCTTTTCGACTGCTTTTTCTTACTGGGCTGCTTTCTCGCTGCTTTTCTGGTGATTCCACAGTTGGATTTTCTCACTCTTGGCAACGCTATACACTTCGGACATCTTTCTCTCTCACTCTCGACACCTCTTAACCCATAAGACGGTCGGCAGAAACGAGAATAAGAACACACAGAGCTTCGCTCAAGAGCTAGATAACTAGGATCTTTTACACTCATTGTAATTGCATTCTTACATTAATATTTGTACTCCAACGTATTCGTATTAATAATATCTCGCGAGAGCATTCAAGCCCGGGCCTAACAAACCCGACAAATCTTGTTTTATTCACTCTCCCACGGATGTGCTCTCGCATTTGTTTGTTGCTCGACCATTCCAGCAATATCATCTCTGGATAATATTTCGGGCAACAACAATTAGCGCTAGAAGAAGGGCATCTTAATCTTCATTTTTATTCCCACCGTCCCGAAGAACACTCTGTTGGGAAAACAAGAACCCTGTATCGAAACAGCCGGGATATTCAATCCCTGTATCGAATAGTATTGATAAGAGGTTTTGACATATATGTCAATCCGCATACAGTAAAGGAAACTGTATCGAAGAGTTGAAATGTCAACCTGTATCGAAGACCTGTCTCGAATCCAGCATATAGTGGAACCTTTCACTACAGCAAAGAAGTCTTATAAAGACCAAGTATGGAAACTGTCTCGAATCACCAATACAGTTATCTTCCATACAGCTCTCAACAGGACAAAGAAGGAATCTTCAGAAGTCAAGTCCCGTTGATAAAGAAGTATTTAAATACTGTCAGTCAACAGATCTTCAAATCCCGCTAAATCCGGATCGTGCTTTTAATCCCGTTGGAACGGAATCTTGCTCAACGGATACATCTCAATGGATATATAATTCAGAGACTATATATATCTCATGAAGGCATTGAAGATCAGTTACCGAAACCGAAATCATTCAAAGCTATCAAAGTGATTATCAGAGCAAAATATATCTCCAAGCTTACTGCAACTCAGATAAAAGAGATATATAGTGCTCATCATCTTGAACAACACTTCATCAGCTACAAGCTCATAAAGTCAAAGTTGTTGTTCACACTCTGTTCTATACTTTGAACAAACCCATATCAGCCCTGTGTGGACTGAGGAAGACGAAGCTTCAGAACTCTGTGTGAAGAAGTCAGTCAAGCTTTAGCTCAAACCAATCTGTGTGAACGGTTGAAACTAAGATCTTTATATCAATTTGTGTGAACGATATATTGATTGTATAACTGTTATAATTACGTAGTTGTGTACGTAGTAATTATAATAAACATTTTACTCCTGTGTGGAGAACCAGTGGACGTAGAGGGGTTTACCTCGAACCACTTTAAATATTGTGTTATTTACCTTCAGTTTTTACTGTTTTATTTACTGTGATTATTTAAGTATACACTGTACACCTAGTTGCTGTATCCACAGCAACTTACTATATCTAAGACTTCCGCTACGCACTCAGGTTTAAAATCAGTACAGCTTTTTGTTTAAACTACTTCCCAAGATGTATCCAGTATACTTAGTGGCCAACAAGTGGTATCGGAGCGGTTGATTCTAAAAAGAATCAGTCGTATTTTTAACCGAATCAGATCCAAAATCACTTACTCTTTAAAACAGTCTCTTTCATTTCCTTACTTTCACATGGATACTTCTATGATCAACAAAGTGCCTATGTTCTCTATTAACGAATTTGATGATTGGAGAATTAGGATGGAGGCTCATGTTGCAGCAATCCACGAAGAGATGATTTTTGTGATACAGGATGGCCCTATCAAGATCATGAAGGTAAACACGGCTGCAAGGATTGAAGGCCAAGCCATGCTGAGATGCTCGAGAAGGAGCGCGAGCAATGGACAACAGATGAAAGAAAGCGAGCCAACCTCGACAATGTGGCAAAGAACGCGTTATTTGTCACCCTTGACAAAGGCACGTTCTCGAAGATAAAGAGCTGCAAAACAGCCAAAGAAATCTGGGATAAACTCAAGTTGATTTGTGAGGGAACTGAGCTCTCAAAAGAAAACAAGATTTCAAAACTGACTCAACAATTTGAATCTTTCGAAATGAAACCAACTGAGACACTTGAGGAACTTGACCTCAGATTCACTGGTATCGTTGGTGAACTTGAAGCGTTGGGCAAAATTTATACCCAAAAGGAGAAGAATTTAAAAATTTTCGAGATCTCTCGGCCCGATGGGACATTAAGACCACGGCTATGCGTGTGTCTTGCAATCTTAATGAAATAACTACTTTTGATCTCTTCTCGACCTCAAAGCTTTTGAGTATGATATTGTGAAGAGAGAAAGTCAAGAATATCCTTCAAAGGTCACAAGACTAGCCGTTGTATCGAGTCGTCGACACAAAGATGCCCGGCTCGTCGAAGCCTAGTCACAAGAATGCTTGTGATGTGACGACATCCTGTCTCAAGATGAAATGGCGCTTCTCATGCACAAATTCAAAACTTCATCAAGCGGACTCCTACGAGCACAAACTCGTCCCAAAAGGTAAGTACCGAAAATTCATCCGGTAATTCTAACCTGTGCTATAATTGCAGGAAACCAGGGCATTATGAAAATAAATGTCCTCATCCCAAAGTTCAAAGGTTGCCGGAGGCCGAGCAACAAGAAAGATATGAAAGAAGACGTGCTTGGAAAAACAAGCTCAAAGCCCTGATTGGAGAATCAGAAGTCTCCCCCACACCATCCAAATCAGAAGAATGTCTTCAGGTGGTCACTGAAAGTGATTCATATGATGATGAGTTCGATGATAAAGCATATATGTGCTTTATGGCCAAAGACATTCCTGAAGGTGAAGACAGCGATGATGAGGTAAGTTCAACCTCAGCTATTCCGTCAAATGCATCTCATACTTTTGAAAACATGATGAATGAATTTAAAAACATTCAAAAAGCCCATGAGACATTGAAAAACGAGAATATACAGCTCCAACTGTCTAACCTAGAGCTGAAAGATAAAAACGATTTGCTGAAGATAAATTATGAAAATATGTCTCTTGACTGTGAAACCAGCAAAGTCGATTTTGAAAAACTCATGGAGAGCAATCATCAACTTGCTCATGAACTAAGTGAGGTTAAAACTCACAACGAGAGCAAGACAAATGATTTGGTTCTACTTCAAGCCAAAGTCACAACTCTCGAAAAACGAGAAATTGAACTTGAGACCACTCTAAAATCGTTCGAGAAATCATCCAAAAGAATGGAAGAAATTCTGAGCACTGGGCAACATGCTCATGATAAAAGTGGCTTAGGATACAGCTCGTGTTCAAACAAAGGGAAAACTAGTACAGTGTTTGTCAAGAGTGTGGAACACATTCCAGTATCGAAAGATACCCCTAGTCCCGTGAAGGAACCTGCTGCACCGCAAAAACCGAAGGCTGCCATTCCGCCCCTGCAATCCTATTCTAGACATCGGAATCATAATTCGTTCCAACCTGTGAGGCGCACTCAACAGCATGCTCCCCGAGCATATCAACAGCGCCAACAGCCGTTCAGAAGGAAGGCTGTATCCAACTACCAAAGGCCCGCACGGCAGTACTATCAGTACAGCACGCCTAGGTATTGGATACAGGAGCCCCGTTATTCCTCGAGACAGCAGATGCACGCTCATTATCAACAACAGCGTTGGGAATCCAACTGGAGACCCAGAAGGCAAGCTGTTAGGCCAAAGAAAATGGATCCACCTCCAAGACAGCACTCGTACTGGATTAATAATAATAACCTTGAATTTTTCATGCATAATAATTATCATGGTTATAGCGACTACGGATATGCCCCTCGTAGATATCGCAAAACTGTACCGAGTATGACCTACAGTAAACCAATTGCTTCCAGGAAAACTTGGGTACCTAGAGGAACTAACATACATGGACCCAAAAATCAAAGAGGACCTAAATCTACTTAATTTCTTTGTTACAGGACATTCTAGAGGAGGATACCTGGTACTTTGATAGTGGATGCTCTCGGCACATGACCAGGGATAGAAGCAAGCTATCAGATTTTGTAGAAGGTCGAGGTCCAAAAGTTCGTTTCGGTGATAAATCTAAAGGAAGAACAAGAGGGAAAGGAAACCTACTTGTCGGAAAATTCAAAGTCACCGATGTTGCATATGTTGAAGGCTTACAGTACAATCTACTTAGTATTTGCCAGTTCTGTGATAAACAGTTCTCGGTGAAGTTCTATATAGATCGCTGTAGAGTCAAGAACATCCAGACCAAAGAAGTTGTGCTTACAGGAAGCAGATCAGGTAACATGTATATTAATGACTGGAAGCCTATGAGCTCCTCAATTCCATGCTTTGTTGCCAAAGGCACTGCAGATCTTGGCTGGTAATGGCACAAGAGGATGTCTCACGTCAACTTCAAGACGATCAACAAGCTCTCAAGACAGGGAATGGTTAGAGGTTTGCCAAATGTGTCATTTAAGAAGGACAGCGTCTGCGGACCGTGTTAGAAAGGCAAGCAAATCAAGTCAACCCTGAAGAGCAAATCCTACCTTTCAACCCAAAGAGTGTTGGAAATGCTACATATGGATCTCTACGGTCCTGTAGACCCAGTAAGTTTGGGAGGTAAGAAATACTGCATGGTTGTTGTTGATGATTATTCCAGGTATGCTTGGACAATTTTCCTTAGAAAGAAGAAGGAAACAACATCAAAGCTGCCCGAGCTTCTGAGAAAGTTGCAAAATGAAAAGGCATTGAGTATCGTGTCTATTCGTTAGAAATGACGTAATTTACTAACCGCTTTATAGAGCAATACTGTTCGGAAAATGGGATACAACATGAATACTCATCTGCCCGTACACCTCAACAAAATGGTGTTGCCGAGCGAAAGAATAGGACGTTGAAAGAAGCAACAAGGACAATGATCGCCGCAAGCAAGTTGCCACAGCGTTTCTGGGGTGAAGCAACCAATACAGCATGCTACACTCAAAACCGTTGTATCGTCAACATATACCACAACAAAACAGCATATGAGGTATGGAACAACAAAACTCTGTTAGTTTCATATTTTCACATTTTTGGATGCAGGTGTTATGTGTTGAATAATGGGAAGGATCAACTTAGAACCTTTGATGAGAAATCAGATGAAGGAATATTCGTAGGATACTCCTCCGTCAGCAAAGCTTACAGAATCTTTAATAAAAGGAAGCTGACGATCGAGGAATCAGTTCATGTAGTGTTCGACGAACCTCATCATGACCCTACAGGAGTAGAAGATGTTACCCAAAACATCCAACAACTCTCTATCTTGGATCCTCCAACTCCCATAGAACCTGTCGTTGATCTAGAAATCAACCCCGCAGCTGTAAGAATCGACGTGGATGAAGCCGACGCTGTACAAGCTGAAGATGTATCCACAAAATCTCTCGATACAGTACGGGATCCTGAATTAGAACCCAACCGAAGATGGTTGAGAGATCACCCGCAAGAGCTGATCATTGGAAACATAAATGCTGGTGTTTCTACTCGTACAAGAATACAGAGTACACAAGGAAATGTACTTTGTGCACAAGAAGAACTTGATACTGAGATATCACAGTTTCCTGAATGAAAATCTCAATCCGAGCTTACAAGACTCAATATGTGCACTATCGCTGTATTCTTAGCCCAGTCCGAACCTGTTTCGACCATAGACGCTCTTAATAATTCTCATTGGATAACATCTATGGAAGAAGATCTTAACGGTTTCGAAAGAAATAATGTATGGTATCTTGTACCCAGACCTACACATCAATCGGTTATAGGAACCAAAGGGGTATTTCGAAACAAAAAGGATCGAAATGGACTTATTATAAGGAATAAATCCAGACTAGTCGCACAAGGCTATAGTCAGGAAGAAGGCATAGACTATGATGAAACCTTCGCCCCTGTAGCCAGACTAGAAGCCATTAGGATATTTTTAGCCTTTGCCGCCCATAAGAGCTTTATTGTATACCAAATGGACGTCAAGAGTGCATTCCTGAATGGAGACCTTGCTGAAGAAGTTTATGTTGAACAACCACCAGGGTTTGCCAACACAGACGGTATCGATCTAGTATACAGGATAAGGAAAGCGCTGTATGGACTTAAACAAGCCCCTAGAGCATGGTGTGAGACCCAAGCCCCTACAGCTGAAGTGTGCAATAATTAAGGGGGAATACAGTATGACCCATGAATACAGCATTAATCCAAAAGTTGTTGTATGGAATTTAAAACCTATATGTACCTTTTTAAGGGGGAACGCTGTATCGACGCGGAAACAGCACATACTATAGGATTTCGGTTCAGTATATTATATTATTTCATTTTAAAATTATTTTTGTCCACGTGCCCTGTTTATGTCAAACGTCATTTACATTAAATGCCTTACACGACATCTGGACAACTGAATCTCAAAAGCCGTGATGTTTTAAATTGTTTATTGTTTTAAACCGCCGTTTCAGGCATTTAGGGTATCAACAAATGTCAGAAGTGGGACCCGCTAATATTTTAACATTTTAATGGATAAGTGTACCAGTTACACTCAGTCCATCCTGACCGTAGATTTCAAAAACCGGCTCCCATCCCTTAAAATCTGACCATTCGTACTCTGCAAAACCCTATTTCGCCGCCCAACTATAAAAGGACTGATACTGCCATTAGAGACTCTTTACGCTTTCTGCAAAAATTAAGAGTTCTCAAGCAAAAGCGACTACCACTTTACGCATTTCTTATATTACGTGTTTTCTTCTTCACTTTTTCTTGAAAAATCATCAAATGGCTGGACAAACTTCTTCTCCCGCTCTCAAGAAAACCGCAAACATCATCGATGGACGGATCTTCTCAAGATCTGTTGTCATTGAACGCCTTCTCGCTGAAACCAATGATGTCGAACCCATGGAGTACATCATCACTCGTCTTCGTCAACAAGGCCTCTACCGCCTTGGAAGTCAAACCGCTGACAAGTATGATGTTCATCTGGTTGAGGAATTTTACCTCAACGCTGCCGTACGATTTCTGCCGCTGGCCCAAGGAGGTCACGTTGCTGACATAACCGCTACCATTCAAGGAGTTGAGATCTGTGTTGATAGCGATCTTCTCCAGAGTATTTACAGGCTACCTGCTGATGGCCTGACAATGGACCAACTTGAGACGTTTGGGTCTCAAGAGCTGATAACTAAGTTTTATGGGCTGTTCACCGGCTCAACTGTTATTGACATGGTTCAAACCACATGTCACAAGAAGAATTTTTGCCTACCTTATGTGTATTTACATGATTTTTGCTGCAGGATCATTGAGAACAAAACTGGTGCATTCGAAATGTCTACCAATCTAAGGTTTAGGTTGATGGTTGCGATCTTGACCTGTGAGAAGGTCAATTGGTGCCAGATTTTGTTGAAGCGCTTGCAGGAGGAAGTATGCAAGCCTGCCACCCAGAAGAAGTTATTTGGTTTAATCTTAAACCATATTTTGACGAAATGTGGACTGTCGCAATCCGCTAATGCAAAGAAGAACAGCTCCAGGATATACCTAGGAGGCGTCAAGCCTACTGCGTATAACCAGAGCACCATGGTCTGCAACCACCCGAAAACCAAATATATGCCAGTTTCTGCAGACCCAAGAGATGTGTCTTTGAAGTCCCAGGACGTGGAGTCTTCAAAGAAGAGGAAAAGATCTCAAAGCAAGAAACCCATTGCTGGTGAGAAACCAAAGAAGAAACTAAGGAGGCTTTCTAAAGCCAAATCTACCAAGCCCTCCGAAGCAGTTTCTACCGTGGCTCAACCCACTGAAGAACAACCCAGGGCCCAACCCCTGTGAAAGAGGTGTCCACTACTGTATCGACAGTAGATCCTGAGCCATTGGCGGCTAGGACGAATGATCGGACATCTGCCAACGAAAAAGACTCTAGCGAGTCGGCTGCCCCTACGGAGCCAAACGCTACTTCTCCTCTGCGGGATCCCACACCCGTACAGGATCAATCTTCCTTCGGGGCACCATCCCCTCTAAGGAATCCCACTTCCCTACATGATCCCACACCTTAAAGGAATCCCTCGCTACAGCGTATCCAGACGTTGTACGCAGTCCCTACCCTGACTCTATTATTAACAAAACTCTTCTCTCTGTTCAGATCAAACATGCTTACGAAAGATTCCTTAAATGGAAAGGCTACAGGCTAGATCCGTATGACACATTGTACAACTGGAGCGAATGGAGCTAAGAAGAACGATATGTATCAGAAGTGACGGACTCAATAGAAATTGAGTCCCTGATCCGATGGGACAATCCCTTCTGCAAAGAACTGATTGAAAGCCATCTTCTGCAGAAATCTGATTCAAGGAGAAAAGGTAAAGACAAGTCATAGGACTCTCCCCCTAATCCAAAACACGACGATGACGATGACTCAGACAACGATGACGAAGCTTTACAAGCTGGTCTGAGGATGAGTCGTGAAGAGGCTCAAGACAGAGATGCCTCTCAACCCAATGACGACAAAGGGCCATCAAACCAGAGTAAGCCCCCTTCGCCACAGCAAGAGATCATTCCTGACGAAGAGGAATCAGTCCCTCTAGTCGAGGAAGAAGCAACTGTTTTGGAACAGGCACCCGAGCCTGTTGCCACAGAAGATGTAGATGTGTCCCGCGCCATCCCGCAAGAGGATTCAGTCCCTCTGCCGGAGCAGGTGGATGCTGAGAGACAGCGGGAGGAATCAGTCCCTCCTGTATCCATGTCTACAGACGCACCTTCGCAACCTGAGGATACAGCACCCATTACCGCCGAACCAGAACAAGCTGCTCCCGCCCCTTCAACCGTGGAATCCGAGGACGGTAATATACTTGAGGATGTCCAACTCAATTTACGCCCAACCGTAAATCTGAGGAGGTTGAACTGCTCTGAAGATTTTGCTCAACCAGATTCTCCGATTTCTGCCGCTAGGAAAGAGCGCCTGCGTGCTCTTGGTCTTTAAACTGTATTCATCCAGGATGCAGTGAATGCTCTGTCTTCAGTTGAAAAAGCCTTGAATTGGATGCATACTTATGCCATGGAAGATATGACCACCTTACAGCATGAAGTTCCTCGAGTAGTCGAGGCCTTCATTATTTTGCCAGAAGTATTCAAACAAGCACTGAAATCATGGAAGACAAGCAAGAGCAACTCCTGAAAGAAGAGGCAACCAAATCGCGCATCGCTGAAGCCAAGACCACATGTGCTATGATCGAAAACAGTTCTCAATTGCGAGCCCACGACAAATGTATCAAGGACATGTCGCAGGCACTTTCCTCCCTTGTAGAAAGAATGAATAACATCGAGACGAAACAGGATGCTGCATTAGAGATCCTAGGACGTCTTGATGACGCCAAAAAGGGGAAAGAAGCAAGAGAAGCTGCAAGGAGAATCAGGTTACAGTATGAAAGGGAATTTGAGGCTGCTCAAGACAGCATCACTGCTGAGTTAAACAAGCTAGCCCCTCCCTCTCAGAGTTTTAAGATTTCAGGCTCCCGACCTGAATTTCATGATCCAAATGTCCCGTGGCAAACTCTAATTCAAAGACCTTCTGAAATTCGTCTGCCGACCAACCGCAATCCAAATGCCGATGAGGTGAAGCAATGGAGGAAGAATGAACTGATGAGATACTTCGTTAAACTCATCAGGGAATCCGCCATCTTCAAAAGCTATAAGACATTAGCGGAGGCCGCAGATAAATTCACGAAGATGCTAGAAGATGGAAAACTCCCTCTCCGGCTAGATATGAAAAGCAAGCACAAAAGAAGAGATCGGATCACCCATCCAGAAGACTGGATTCTTGCCTTTGATAGATCCTATGAAAGAAGAGATATATACTAGGATCGAGGCAACGATTCCCTACAGAACTGGTGGTGTGGTACTGAGAATGATCCAGGGAGAAAGCCATGGAGACATGCGGACTACAGATAGGAGCTGAAATCCTTGTATATTATTTTTGTTTTGTAATTTCTCTTCGAAACAGCAAACCATGTACTCAATTTATTTTGAATATCAATAAAAGTGTTTGTTTGTCTTGAAAGATTACAACTCGTAATCTAATGTGTTGATGTATGATTACTTAAATTGTTTGATAACAATCTCAAGTATAGGAAACTTGATTGAAAAATAAGCTGTACAAACTTGTCTACGAACAGTTCAGAATTTCAGTTGTAAGCTTAGAATACATTGTAAGATTGTGCCTGCGCGCCAATCATAATCTTAAGTTGTAAAAACTCTTAGCTGTATCGAACTCGCCTGCGAGTAGTTCATTAATTAGACTAAGTTGCTGAAAGACAGACCTTTTGACAAAAGACCAAAAAATCTGCCAGAAGTCATCAAAGAAGATTATTTCATGAAGAAGGTTTTGGCATCATCAAGAAGACTTGAATGTTAGAAAGTTAAAGTCTTGGCAAATTGTCAAAAAGGGGGAAATTGTTGGAAAAACAAGAACCCTGTATCGAAACAGCCGGGATATTTAATCCCTGTATCGAATAGTATTGATAAGAGGTTTTGACATATATGCCAATCCGCATACAGTAAAGGAAACTGTATCGAAGAGTTGAAATGTCAACCTGTATCCAAGACCTGTCTCGAATCCAGCATATAGTGGAACCTTTCACTACAGCAAAGAAGTCTTATAAAGACCAAGTATGGAAACTGTCTCGAATCACCAATACAGTTATCTTCCATGCAGCTCTCAACAGGACAAAGAAGGAATCTTCAGAAGTCAAGTCCCGTTGATAAAGAAGTATTTAAATACTCAAGGATAAAGTATTTAAATACTGTCAGTCAACAGATCTTCAAATCCCGCTAAATCCGGATCGTGCTTTTAATCACGTTGGAACAGAATCTTGCTCAACGGATACATCTCAACGGATATATAATTCAGAGACTATATATATCTCATGAAGGCATTGAAGATCAGTTATCGAAACCGAAATCATTCAAAGCTATCAAAGTGATTATCAGAGCAAAATATATCTCCAAGCTTACTGCAACTCAGATAAAAGAGATATATAATGCTCATCATCTTGAACAACACTTCATCAGCTACAAGCTCATAAAGTCAAAGTTGTTGTTCACACTCTGTTCTATACTTTGAACAAACCCAGATCAGCCCTGTGTGGACTGAGGAAGACGAAGCTTCAGAACTCTGTGTGAAGAAGTCAGTCAAGCTTTAGCTCAAACCAATCTGTGTGAATGGTTGAAGCTAAGATCTTTATATCAATCTGTGTGAACGATATATTGATTGTATAACTGTTATAATTACATAGTTGTGTATGTAGTAATTATAATAAACATTTTACTCCTGTGTGGAGGACCAGTGGACGTAGAGGGGTTTACCTCGAACCACTTTAAATACTGTGTTATTTACCTTCAGTTTTTACTGTTTTATTTACTCTGATTATTTAAGTATACACTGTACACCTAGTTGCTATATCCACAGCAACTTACTATATCTAAGACTTCCGCTACGCACTCAGGTTTAAAATCAGTACAGCTTGTTGTTTAAACTACTTCCCAAGCTGTATCCAGTATACTTAGTGGCCAACACACTCACTGCTCTTCAAAGAAAACCTCCAGAATCATGACGTCCGCCACTACATCAAGGAGAGCCACTCTCTGAACCGCCGGACATCATATCCCGGCTCGATCCTAGCCCCAGCCGACGGCAGAGGGAAGCTGCGGCGACGCGAGAATCTCGATCCCGTACCTAATGGGTGGCCCCAGCCTCTCGCTCGACCAGTTCCAAACCGCAGAACAGATCGAGGAGGCTATGGCCATCCTAAAGGAGCGACGGAGAGCATGCGCGACGCCCGCAATAACTCCTTCGGCCATCCGCCGCGTGGGCAAACGGAAGTTCAAAGGGTTACTGGGCGATCGATCGTCAAAAAGCCCCGATGCGCGAGAAAAGGCTCTCGCAAGGCCGGACGGTTCCGTATTCAGTCGCTTGGGAAGCGATCCGTCATGGCGACCGGGGCATTATGGCCCCAACCACGAGACGACGGAGCCCGAATCCATCACCAGGAGTTCGGCATACCCAACTCCCGAAAAGCAGGCCGGCCACTTGGCTCCCCCTCGCAGAAGAACCAAGATAGGCGGCAGCGACCTCACCGCCCACCGCGGAGCCAGGAGATCAGTACACGATCGCCTCAGCTCCCACTCCGAGCGCCTAGCCGCGAGCAACCAGGCCACGGCGATAGCCGCGATGCAACGCCAACTCGATGACATGAAGGCGCTCCTAGAGACTGGGGCAGGCAGGTCATCGGACCGAGCGAGCCACTCGCAGTCCACATCGAGCTCGCCCCCGTGCAACCAAGGATCACTCCTCCTCAAACACCTTTGTACGAGGGGAGGTCTTACCTCGAGACTCACCTGAGCAAGTTCTAAATCTACATGACCGGATGTGGGGCATCAGACATGACCAGATGTCGAATGTTCCCGCTAACGCTGGGTGACCTGGCCCATAGGTGGTACGTCTCATTACCACCACGATCCATCAGTTCCTTTGAACAACTGGCGAACAACTTCACGTCGTACTTCACCGCCAAGGTTGCTCGACCAGAAGGCCCCCACCGCATGATGAAAATCAGGCAGGGGGAAGACGAGTCCGATGCAGACTATATCGACTGGGTGGATGAGATAATCCTCAACGGTGAGCCCGTAAGCGACGAGATCGCCCTCTACTCAGTCCTAGGGGGATTCGATGGTCTTTCGCCCATGTTCAGGCACCTTACGAAGGACACCCCCCGACCTACGCAATCTTCCGCGCCAAGGCCGCAGACTTTTTGGCCAGGCAGAGATTTCTTTTTCACCTATGAGTAACGCGATCGACGACCGAACGACGATCATCAGTCTTCAACCCAATCGCCAGAATCAAGCAACATCTCCAAAAATGGAGGACTCGCTCGCCATCTACGGTTCATCATCTAACATGATGGACCAAGGCACGAGATCGCCTCCCTCAGCACAACGTATACCATCGAGGATCGCCATCTAACATGATGATCCGAGGTAGAAGAGTGCAGCCATGGTCCTGGAAGTCGATGGAACCGACTGCTTCGACCATGCAAGGTTCCTTTGGGCTGCGATCGCTCGCCCTTCATTTAAATACGAGGCGGTCGTAGCCGAAGGACCCTCTAAACAAATCTGTGGACACGCTCGCCCGCCCTCAAAGGTTCATCATCTAACTTGGTGGACCCGGACAATGCGACGCGTCCCTACCCCCGTCACAACGTATACCGACGAGGATTGCCATCTAACATGACGATCCGAGGAAGAAAAGTGCTAACAAGCTACGGAAGTGGAGTCGATTAATCCGACGACACCCCGTGCAAGGACTCCTCCAGACCGAGACCGCACGCCCTTCGTTTAAATACGAGGCGGGCGCAGCCTAACGGAGGACCCTCACAATAAAATGAGTCACGAGACAAACTTACAGCTGGAATGTCGCTCGTGCACAAGACACGGTCATGGAGGTCGGTCCATCGAACTCCGCGACCATGCATGGTTCCTCAACATCGAAACAATCAGCTTTCCACGAGGGATCTGCAAAAATTGAAAAAACTCCCTACAGTTCAAGAACAAGACCGAAGATAGCTCGCCAAACGATTGGGTCGCCCGTCACTATCTTAAAACGACCGCCAGTGGAGCCACCTCACCCCATGTCTTCAACATCGGAGCAAGTTGGGGGGCAATTGTTGTGTCGAGATTTATACATCTCAACAGGCAATCGCCACAGAGACCGGGCAACCGAGCCAGAGTCGAATGAACCACGGCACACCTACAGAACGGAGATCCCAGATCAAGTCCAAGTGTCGAGCGATCGACACCCAAGGCGATCGTCTCTTGGCACTTGGCGATCGAATCTGATGACCGATCATGGACGACCGCCTCATGTCATGTAATGCCAAAATCTGTCAAGTCTGCGAAGACCGGACCTCGGGATAGAGACCCATGTGCAGATCCGGAAAAGGCGCCGTATGAAAAGGCCTTTGACCCCAGCCTGTCACTACCTTCTCACCTACCGGCAGACCCGCCGAAAGGTGCAAAGTGGGACCTCCCGGGATAGCGAATCAGGACGAGTGTAGACTTCTCATTGGCTCGCACCGCTGGCTGCCAGCAGCAGCCGCGGACTTTAAGGCAGTCAACCCATGTGCTACAGACGATCGCCCCCTTATTATAATACAGGAAAGGGGATCGCCCGCCAGAAAAGGACATCACAGCTCCTCCTATAAATAGAAGGCCTCCTGCACTTGAAAAAGGGGCTTGGCTTTTCGACTGCTTTTTCTTACTGGGCTGCTTTCTCGCTGCTTTTCTGGCGATTCCACAGTTGGCTTTTCTCACTCTTGGCAACGCTATACACTTCAGACATCCTTCTCTCTCACTCTCGAGACCTCTTAACCCATAATACGGTCGGCAGAAACGAGAACAAGAACACACAGAGCTTTGCTCAAGAGCTAGATAACCAGGATCTTTTACACTCATTGTAATTGCATTCTTACATTAATATTTGTACTCCAACGTATTCGTATTAATAATATCTCGCGAGAGCATTTAAGCCCGGGCCTAACAAACGTGGCAAATCTTGTTTTATTCACTCTCCCATGGACGTGCTCTCGTATTTGTTTGTTGCTCGACCATCCAGCAATATCATCTCCGGATAATATTTTGGGCAACAACAGACCAAGTGTGGAAAGTTCATATATGAATGCTACATAGAAAATAGACTTTTCAAATTGAATGAAATAACTTTAAGAGCCTTATGCACAAGCGAAAGTAGATGTCTCTTGAAGACTTGATTGTAAAACTCCGTGTCAAGTCGGACGTGAGATAGCAAGATCGAAGGCCGAAGAGCTCGATCGATGCTAAGTCCAAAATGTTGGAGAGATAATTTTTCTAATAATCATGCCCACCTAAATGCCAAGAGCATAAACAAAGGGACAACGTTTACCATAAGTTTGAGGCCGACTGCTATGATGGTAGCAAATATGGCTTTGTGGTGAAGTTGCCAAAAGTCGAAGATCAACAACAAAAAGCAAGATGCCAATGTTGTTGAGAATGACTTTGGTGAATTAGACGAAGACTATATTGTTTTTGTGCTCATGGGGAGGTCAATCATATTGAGAACCAATGCAGTTGGTTTATCAACATTGGTGTGACCGCGCACGTTCCGTCAATCGGAATTGTTTTGTTGCCAACTCGGCTGTTGAGAGGAGGAAGCTCAACATGGGGAACCAAGCCTCGTTTGAGGTTTCCGGAGTTGGAAATCTAATTCTCAAGCTATTTTTTGACATTGAGATCATACGTAAGAGTTTGGTTTCAACTCCATACTAGTTTAAATGGGTTTAGACTAGCGTTTGAGTCTGACAAAATTTATTTTTTTAAAAGTATATTGGAAGAGGTTATTTCACCGAGGTCTCTTTTCAAAATAAGTGTGTTGGTCGTGTGCCATGTAACCAAGTGCTAATGAAAAAGCATCTACTTCCTCTACTCTATGTGCTCTAATTCATGACATTGTGGATTATATCGTGTAAATCTAAATATTATAAAAAGATTAGTAAACTTAGTTTTACTAAAAGTAAATGAAATAAATACTCAAAACAAATATGAAGTTTGTGTTGAGGTGAAAATTACGAAGCTACCGATTTATTCGGTAGAACGGAGTACAAAACCCCTAAAATTAATTCATACCAAAGTGTGTGATTTAAAGTTTGTGCAAACTAGAAGTGGTAAAAAGTATTTTATCACATTCATCGATGATTGCACAAGGTATTGTTATCTTTATCTTCTAAGAAGTAAAGATGAGGCTATTGAAGCTTTAACTTCATGAATGAAGTCGAGAGTCGACTGGGCTATCGAATTAAGATGGTTCAATTTGATTGAGAAGGAGAGTATGTAGCTCCGTTTGATGAATTCTGCAATGCAAGTGGCTTAATTCATCAAACGAGAACTCCATATTCACCTCAATCGAATGGTGTTACTGAACGTAAAAATCCAACATTTGTGGAGATGATGAATGCCTTGTTGGTTAGTTCAGTGTTGTCACAGTTAATGTGGGGGCAGTTGTTATGATAACAACATACTTAAAAGTAAGGACGATACTCCTTACGAATTGTGGGATGGTAGAAAATCATCGTACAAATACATCAAAGTGTGGGGGTGTTTGACGAGGGCTGAGGTGCTTCTACCTAAACAAGTTATAATTGATCATCAAATGGTCAATTGTGTCTTTATTAGGTATGCACAAAAAGACAATATCTATCGATTTGTTATACACAAGTTATATATGATTGTGAGGACAATAATCGAATCAAGGAATACAATATTCTTTGAAAAACGTATATCTTTGTAAAGACAAAGATAAAATTGAAATCAATTCTAGCAATAAAGTTGAAGATGAAGCCCGTTTGGGGGTCAAATGCTATACGCAGAATGAAGGGTATGATTTTTCGATACCTATTCAAACGTGTCTATGATTATGTCTAATTGAAATTTTCTCGTGATTGTTGCTTTGCACAAACCTTGAGATTCACCAATTGGATGTTTTAATAGTTTGCAAACTGGTTAAAGTTTGTATATGGAATGACACAAGTTTCACTTGAAATTTTGTAATGTTATGTTATCAAAACGAGTGTGACAAATGTGTGTACATCAAGAACACGAATAATGAATATGTTATAGTATGTCTTTATGTAGATGACATGTTGATCATTGATAGCCAAGTGATTAACGACACAAAGAGCATGTTAAAGGGAAACTTTGACATGAAACATATGGGGCTAACTAATGTGATTCTTGGAATGAAATTTAAGAACAAAGTGCTCAAGAAGCTCAATGCTTGTGAAAGCTTGACAATAAGACCCCAGTATATCTCAATGTTCACTTGAGCAAGAATCAAGATGAGCCCATTGCATAAGAAGATTATGCACGAGTCATTGAATGCTTAATGTATCTTGCAAATTGCACTCGACCCGATATAGCTTGCGCCGTGAACAAATTGAGTTGTTACACGAGTAATCCAAGCATGGAGCATTGGAAAGCTCTTGTAAAAATTTTGAGATACTTGAGGTATACTCAAAATTATGGGCTACAGTTTTTAGAGATACCTCCGGTACTTGAAGGGTACTGTGATGTGAATCGACACAAAATACTCGCTTTTATAAGTATGTGGTTATGATAGGGGATGGAGTTGTCTCGTAGAGGTATACGAAACAGACATGTATAGCCCGACCCATCGTGAAATCAAAATTCATAGCTTTGGATAAAGCTAGTGAGGAAGCCTCTCGCCTATGTTTCTTTATTCCATGTTGGACTAAGCGCCGCCAGTGTTGTTTTATAAATAACTATTGGTAGAGCAAAAAGTGTCTTGTGCAATGGTATGTCGTAGCGACATATCCATTGACAACATAATATTGTTAGACATTTGATCTCAAGAGTGATTATCTCAGTTGACTAAGTGAAGTCAATGGATAATCTAGCGGATTCGCTAACCAAATGGTTAAACCGAGATCAAACCGATAAGTGCTAGAGGGAATGAGATTGAAACCCACATCTTGAGAACGATCATAGTGGTAACCCAACCATGATGATTGGAGATCCCAAGAACTTGGTTCAATGGAAAAACTAAGCTACGAGAGTTCGCGTGAAACACTCACCTATACGACTATTCCCTAGAGAGCAATTGAGTGTTAAAGCTTGCCTAGTGGTGAGGTTAAGTCTATGACTTTTAGTGATTCCTAAATACCTCGAGGAGGTTGAGTATGGCAAGATACTCAGAAAAGAATCACCTATATAAGTGAGAAGTGGGGGCCGCTTCAATATGGAACTTATGAATCCAAAGAGGGTGTCCATGGCCTGTAAAGGACACAAACATGAGAATAGATGAGGTTGATACATTGGTGTGTCAATAGTATTGTCTAGGTATACACTAAGGAGGAATAGTTCAAAGGCATCGCGTCCTACTAATCCGCCGGTATACTCGATAATATTGACTAAGGATGGTTCAAGGCTAAAAGCTACTAATCCTAATACACTATTGTCTCTCGATGGCTAAATTGCTTGTTTGCATACATGCATATGGCATTTTCACTCATGTGGGGGATTGTTGGAAATTTGGTTTTGAGTTGACCAATTACTTGTGTTATAATCATTGGCTCAAGTCAAAACCGAATTTCGGTGAGTAAGAAATGGTTTGTAATGAGCACCAACCGATCTATTATTAGAGTTCACATCCTTGGTCTTGGGCTTTGGTATTTGGCAACTGGTTCTTAACTAGTTTGCTGGAAATTCGAACAAATAGTGCACATGTTGACTACAATGTTGCCGTAACATTTGCGTCAACATTTTCTGTTCGACAGTTACAGTTGTAACAGCTGATTTTTGAATCAAATTTGAAACAGCTATGAGAGTTACAACTGTTATTAATTGCTGGTTGGGAGTCACACCAAGGTGTAATGCTTGTTGGGAGGTTACATCTCCATATTCAATTTGGTAGAGGGGTTACTTGGAGGTTACACTCACAAATTGAATGATCATCTTTATGTCTCCTACATGTGTGGCTTGCCTATTTATAGGGAGCTCATTGACATAGTTTGATAGGTGGTGCATATGTTGTTTTACATAACTTTTGAACACATGAATACAAGAGAGCTCTCCATATGTTTTCATTGTCATTGTTTACAAAACTTGCATTCTCAAATTTCATAGAGCTTCTTAGTCCTCACCATCATCTAGTTCGTTGGAGCTTCTTGGTTTGTGGTGCTACTACCAAGAAGACGAGGCCGTTTTATCTTTGGGGACGATATGCCAAACCGTGAGCACTATGCGGGGCGTATTTCATCTTGCGGAAAGAGGTATTCCTCGACTCGGCTTGTTACTAGTTCTGTTCTAGCATCTTCGGATACGATTTGCAACATTATGTTCCGGCGAGTTCCAGATTGTTCCCCGGAGTGTTACGACAACATCGAGTAGAACAATTCCGACAACATTCAATCTGTATTGTTATTTCAATTCAGTTGATTATTTTGTTGTCTCATCTTCTACTTTCTTTTAGTTTTTTCAGAGCATAGGTATATAATGGTGTACCCCGGTCCAACCATATTCCAACAAGAAAATTAAGAATTTGGAGCTGCAAAAAAAAAACACCGGATTATAAACTTAGCCAAAAAAATGCACACAAATACTCGAGGTCATATTCGGGATTAGAAGCTTTCACTATGTGGGCTTTACATTGATTTTTTGTCTCCTTCTGACTCGACGGCTGTTGGGTAGTCGTAGTACTTTCGACAACACTTGAGATATCGTACCTATGGTTCTCTAAGTTAAGCTTTGGCACTTAGATGTCTCTAGTTACTATCATTTTCTCCTCGGCAGTTGGATTTCATCCTTAGAAACAGTTTTGCTCTTTTGCATGAGAATTATTAGTAAACATATTTCAGTCAAATTGCAAAACAGAATCGCGAAATAAAAACTTCACATGAAAATATTAGGGATATGCCTTTTGAACATCCTCAATCATGACGTTACGATCAGTAGCAAGCAAGGCATCTCTCTCAGGGGATGATGGTAAAAATGGATGCGCTTGTAGAATGCACATCAATTTTTCAGAAGAATGTAATCATAAAACAAGTGGAACAACTTCTCTTGTCCGGTGTACTCACCATTAAATCAATCTCTATCCTGCCTTCCCTAGCTTCAACCACACTTGACGCATAATTCCTGCCACCACCATAAATATTTTTTAGAATTATTTTGAAGATGTATCAAAGTCGAAGTGCAAAAATATAAAAAGCTTACACACATATGCACACATGACACAACATACCAGGAAAGATAAAATAAAATCTTATAAAAAGCTTACACACATATGCACACATTCGCTCTTTCAGAGACCCCACTTTTCTTTTAGCCGGAAAATTCTCTCTCAACCCGTTCTCCTTTATTTAGCTCCTTCATCGAGTCAGCCAAAATTGTTTTAGCATTCACTTTAACAATGGCGTGCTTCTCATCTTCACCAAGCTCAGCTGTAAACCTTTTTACAACTGTAATCCACCAAATTCCGTATTTTTAGGAACTCATATCATCTAAAAGTGATACATTCATTATTTGATACTCCCTCCGTCCCAGCTAACCTGAGCATTTTGACTTTATATAGTCAATAATTTTCAAGTTTGACTATAAATTGATCTCAAACTATAATGATAAAATATTTGACAAAATTATATTATGAAACTTTAGATGGTGAAGTTTCATGATATAATTTTGTTAAATATTTTATCATTATATTTTGAGATTAATTCTTAGTCAAATTTAGAAATTATTGACCATATAAAGTCAAAATGACCATGTTAGCTGGGACGGAGGGAGTATTTGTTTAGGCAACTCGAAGTGCCCTCGATAAGTCTCCAAATAAATACGATAAAAGGAGGAGGAGAAGTGAAGAAAGCGAACGATGTTCGGAAACTTGTTCATGAATAAGCAGTCATAGAATCAGAGAATCATCAACTGGATACCAATATTTATTGAAAAACCACATGGAATCAGCTTTTACGGCAGATCCATCCGGATTACGATGTCAACTATAATATGCATATGTTCTATTCTTGATCTCAAATGTCGCATGTCCAAAGCTCGCCTCACGAAAAGCCGAGTATTTGGGCTGTGGCTCCGTCATGCTGAAAAAAATAAAGGAATAAGGTAAGGTAATATCATCTCTAACTCTTCCTCTTCGGAGGTAGATTAGTAAATTTTAGGTTAAGAAAGTCTATCTTGTGGCTAAACCTTCAATATTTCCTCCATATCCAATGGTTATGTATACAGGTGTCAATTGGCCACATATCGGAGCGCAAATTCCATTCACAACATTGTTCCTGCAACAAGATGTAAGGAGAGTCTGTAAAAAGCATGTGCTTTTATAACAAGTGATTTATTGTAGCAAAAGCAGAAAAAAAAAAAAAAAGAATGGAAGAGGGAAAGAAACATTTGGATACGGATGGTTCATATGCATAAACATGGCCTACAAACACAACATCGACTTTGTACTTGACAAACCATGGGTCAATCATGACTCATGGTTTCGTAGTCCATAAAGTAATAATTGTAGCTATTGTACCACGGAGAATGCACGAGAACAATCAACCATGGTGTCTCGGATCTGTTAATTGGTAGCTCATCTTCAATCCACTTGTACTGAGTGTATTTGCCTTAGAAAAAAAATGAAATAATAAAAAGTTCATATCAAGGTATATAAAATTCAGTTGCATCTTAGTTCCTTTTTTTTAATACTGGATTTTCAGGCATAGGCGGATCCAGGACCGAAAAACCACTGGTGCACCGACCGTCCCACGAAAACAATGTCGAACGATAAAATATATATTAAAATTACATTAAAGATAACAAATAATACATAAAGAAAGTCAGTAATAACAAAGCGGGGGACAATGAGGCGAACATGTCATGCTGGAAAACTTACCTCTAGATCGGGGTGAGGTCGAGCCTCTTGGGGGTACTCAGGACAGGGGACGACCCCCCTCATGTGCGTGTATGGGAAAAAAAAACAAAACAAAAAAATAAAGGATCCATACATTTACAAAGAAAATCGCTTATATTTACTGTCCATTTCCTGAAAATGTGCTAAAATAATATCATTACTAATAGTTTTAAGTACATATATTTCTATAAATATTACAAGACGATTATTTAACCATTGATCACCCATCTTACTACATAACTCACTCTTTACATACTTCATAGCTGAGAAGACTCGTTCAACACTTGCAGTTGCTACGGGAAAATCAACATTTCGTTCAAAAGTAATTTCTAATATTTGATTAACTGAAACTCTTCAGCTAGTTTTGTATTAATGGTGCATCTTAATTTTTTCATCAAAAGAAGCAAGTGTTTGCGAAATACATCAAGGTTGAATAAACAATTTTAAACACTTTAATTAATATCGTCTTGATCAAAACAGATTACGTCAAATCAAAAAATATATTTAATAGGTATATATGACTTTACCTATTAAACTTCGAGAGTAAAAAATAATTGAACTCCTCAATAATTCAACTATTGCCAAAATAAAATAACGGGAAATATAATACTAGATATTATCGGGGGAGGGGGTCTTATTCTGAAAAAATCTAGTGGTGCACGTGCACCACTAGGTTATGGCTAGGTCCGCCCCTGTTTTCAGGGTGAATGATTTATTTTTCTTTAAGTCGGGCATGTTCTTACCATAAGTCGGGTATGAAGACAATACTATGATCTTGATAGAGTACCACAAAGGAGAAGTACTGTTTGATGCTCTGAAAGGGACATGATAACAGTAGGTAAAAGGCTTGAATGGTTTGGTTTCACCCTGCTATTAAATGATCGGTACTATGTTACAAACTCGTAATAATCAGCTTAGAATCGAAAATTAAACTATCAAAAATGAAGAAATGTTTCGCGAAGGAGATTATAATAAATCAGAATAGTGAAAAAAATATATGATACTTACAATTTTGGGAGCGTAACCAAGTTCATGATTTCCTACAGTCCAAATCCAAGGTTGATAGGCCACGCTTCTTTCGATAAACCTTGCCCATGTATCCCATCTAATGCTGTCGTGATTAGGATAGTTGTCAGCATAAGAAAGGTCTCCAACAAATAACATGGTTTGTCCCTTGGTTGGATTCTGCTCATAATGCGTAAGCGTCCTTTTAGAATCATAACTCTGTAACACCACCAGAGTCATCCAGGAATATTACAGCGTCGTGGGCCCCGAGATGGAACCCACAAGGCTGAAGGAAATTTTCGCAAACATTTACAAATGCACAAGAGGCTAACGATGGTATTATCTATTTAAAACATTCAAAGACTTAATAGAATTCGTTTATCAAAACCGTCGTAAAAAGCTCATTTGAAACCACAAGGCCCGAAATGTCAAAACTCAACAATTTAAAACATATGTTAAGCTATCGCTTACACGTACCAACAAAATAGTTTAGAAAACGATTGCCAAAGTAACCTAAGTTACCAGATACCAAAAGGCCATTTAAAAATACTCACGCAGCGGAAAAAGACAAATAATTAAAATACTCTAGCAGCGGAATACAAGAACTGATCAGGAACTCAATACACAAATACATGCCCTAGCCAGTATCCTCCGGGAAGCTCATCTCTCCATGACCGCTACAAGCTTGATATTCCAGGAACCTAAAAAGAAAGCCCACGACGGGGTCATCCATAATACCCAACAATGATAACAATCACATCACGTCAATAATTACATACCAATGAAAATACTAAGTAATAATACGATCAATGTAATCTTACCGCCATAACTTTACCAACTCGTGATAATAATTACCAAAGTTCACATCTCGTATCCTTTCAACAACACAATAAGCTCATACCAAAATATCTGTATTGTATCTCCACAATACCCAAAGTTCTCAAAATATTATCATAACTCACTGTTACGAAATCTACTAACTCTGTCCAACCCAATCCGTCGGTAACATCATCACATCTCAACACGATAATCAATTATCCATCAAAATACAATTACCAAAGGAAATACAGAACGTACCTCAAGATACGAAATACCACGACAATCACGTCAGTCTAATCCAAGATCAGATCAATACAACACACGGACATGGTCCTAACACAAAACCCACAAATGCATACTCATATGACAACGTCAATATGCTCACATCACATCAATAACAACAATGTATACTTATGGCAAACCCATAATATACATATGCACAGTAACAACACACATGGTAATCCGATGATCCAACGTTCACTGCCTAGATCCCACGATGATCCCGTCAGACCAACCCGTGGTGGAAAGACATGTCCGATGATCCAGCGCACGCTAACATAGATCCCCTTATGATCTCGTCGGACCAACACGAGGTGGACATACGACAACAATGCACAAATGCATATTAACAACATTACACAAATGTATGACGACAATAATACACAAATGTATCACAACATGCTCGACATGAAATGACAAAAATGATTAGAGTACTTGCCCCGAGTCCTTCGAGAGCAATCTCGATGTCTAAACCATCATAAACCATTATTCTGACTATTCAACGATCCAAAATGTCAAGACGGTAGATAATTCACGTCTTCGTCTATACCACGATGTATCCTCGATACCAAGTATACCAACAACAAATGTAAATCATGTACATTATGATTTAATTCCCAAAACTCAATTACAACTTATAATCCCAAATCTCCCGTGATTACGATTATAAATATTGCTATACGAATTATAAACGAATGAAATGGAAATCATACATTAAATATTATAAACTGAGCAAGTAATAACTTGCCTTGATACCGATGAAGCCGTTACCAATTCCTTGCCGTCATCTACGAACTCCTCAGCCCTGACCAAAGCAATGTATGAACATTCTCGAGTACGAACGCAAAGCATGATTCTAACCACCGATCAATAATCTCAACCTATTACAATAATTGATAAACAACAAGTTCAAATACAATCAACAATCGATATAAACAATTCACAAACCCAACGGCTCAACAATATCTCGATTAACCACTAGTCTGACCAATCCAACTTAAACAATCACGAATTCACAACCGAAACAGGATATACTACACTGTCCGTTGACTTAGCGCACGTTAATCACTTAATGTAGCGTGCGCTAAGTCGCTCCCGTTAGCGTGCACTAGCCAGTAAGCTTAGCATGCGCTAATGATGTACAGATGCATGCCTTACAAGTATCGATCAACATATGGCGATTATCAAGAACACTAAGTGATTTGAACCCATGTTCATAGTTATCCAAAACAACGAAATCCGATATTCTTTAACATATAAACAATTATCCAACTCATAATCTAATTCATATATTCATAGCTCATCTCCTTCCTCAATATCAACATATGAACACCAAGAATTCATATGATCACCATCATATGAAGAAACCAACAACAACAACATCAAAGACCCGAATTGAAGGAAAACATTAGCTAACATATTTCTTTGAAGATAAACAACACAATTCGAAACCATTCGAATCATATCAATACCCGTATATCAACAATAACATTAACATAACTCGGTAACCAATCTCATAATCATACTTGTTAACTCATATATATGACGATTATCGACTCAAGGACATCATACACGATCCAAAACGAAATCCCAAAGTGAAGAGTAATTACTTCTTTGAAGGAATGGATTTATTTCCAAGGTTGAATCCAAGGTTGAATCCATTCTCAATCACTTCCAAGCTTCAAATGTTGTTAAGAACGATCAACTCAAGTGTTTGGAACCTCAACTTCTCTCTAAGAACTCTCTCTATCGGTTCACATGAAGAAATGGACGGAAATGACGAATAATGGCCAACTGCACATATATATACTGTACATTATAACGTACGCTAACATCTTCATTTAACGTACGTTACATGCTTAGCGTGCGCTAACTGTCTTTGTTAGCGTGTGCTATCGCAGTCCAGAGGTTACTGCCTTACTTCATACAATAATTTACGTATGCAATGCCCATGCAATAGCGTACGTGAAGGCCTCTACATAGCGTATGCTTGTGTCTGATCATAGCGTGCGCTACTCATAGTTGACTCATT
This sequence comes from Orobanche coerulescens, assembly GCA_033398695.1. Lineage (NCBI taxonomy): Eukaryota > Viridiplantae > Streptophyta > Magnoliopsida > Lamiales > Orobanchaceae > Orobanche > Orobanche coerulescens. Next base: position 152,630,626 of record CM065812.1, on the reverse strand, counting down.
TGTCTGTATGCTCCGAAGACGGGTCAACACGCCGACAGCTCTGACAAGGATAAGATTCCCTTTGGACCGACGAACACGGCTCAATCGGAAAGCTTCGAAACGTCCGACGCTATCGAAATGGAAGACGACGACGAACGAAAGGGTTCAACACGGTTTCTTCGCAATAAACACGACCCTAACATCATACAATCAATAAATAATCGATCATACGAGGAAGAATAATCGTAGAACGCCCGAAAACCCCTCTAAGACATTTTACCGGACACCTTCAAGGCGTCGATCAAGAACTCGACCCAAACAACAAATCGATACGATCCAACCATGGAATAACAAGGGAAATGATATAATACATCTAACTAATCATCAATCCATCATAATCCTAAGTTAAAACGGATTAAACGGACGAAATCAACCAAAATACCCAAATTCCCCAAAACTAGATTTCTAGGAAATCTGACCTGATTCGGTAGATCGGAGGATGTTATAGGATGGATGATTGATGATATGAACTCCAAGACTTCATGGATTTATTGTCCAACAACATCTCTCCATGATTAACCAAGCTCCAGCCGCGGAAGGGAAGAAAACGAGTGGGAAAATGGGTGAAAAACACGCTGCCATGCCTTAAATAGGCTAATCTGCACTGTGTGCCGCGGCACAGGGCCAAAACTGCGCCCAGTGATCGGCAGTGTGCCGCGGCCCCGTCGGCATGTGCCGCGGCACACGGTACAGAAGGTTTGGCCGATAAGTGCGACACGAGTGTGCCGCGGCCCTGCCGGCATGTGCCGCGGCCCACGGTACGGCCTGCTCGGCCAGAAGTAACTGCCGAGCACTACTGGTCGTAACTCGGCGATCTGCGGCCTGGGCCTCCAGTTGCCGGCCATGACTCGGCCGGGGCCAACTCCGACGGCCCGAACGACCCCGAAACCCAAACCTGAATACGAATCGAAGATACGGTTACGAAATACTTGCAAAGACGAATTCGAGCACTAAGAGAACACACCATTCCGACCATCCGAAGGCTCGAAATTCGACAACGGAAAGTAATTACCCTAAACTTTGGGAAATTACGAAAATGGCCCAAAACGTCCGAAAATCACGATACGTGATCGCATAACTAAACCGAAGTTCACAACACATCTAACAAAGTTAAACGGACTTACGGGAAACTCGAGACAGCAGTTTCCAACGAGATTCGCAAGAATCGAACTCAAGTGCGGAAAAGTCGCTAAAAAGCACGGAACTCAACAAAACGGCACCGAAACGAACTCGGATGTTAAAAAGTGTAGAATTAATCATTCTCAGAATAACGAAACGGTCATGAGCGAGTCGTCAAAAGGGACTTCCGCCGAAAAAAAGAAATTACCGAAAATCGAAATCACGGGTATTACACCAGTGACCATTTGAGGAATCGCCCGTTGGTGTCCGGTCGGTGTAGAACTTGTCTTAGTGGTAGAGTTGTCAGAACTTCCACTTGATGTTCGAAGAAGTAGGCCCTTAGCTTGCGAACGCTCATGACAAGAGCGTAGGCGATCTTCTCCAATGGTGTATAGCGTGTTTCTGCGTCATGGAGCGCTTGACTAACATAGTAGATCGGCAAGTGGACTTGTCCCTCCACTCGCACCAAAACGGCACTCAGTGCGACCTCCGAGGCTGCCAGGTAAAGGAATAGTTTCTCACCGGGGATCGGCTTTGCCAGGATCTGGGGGTTAGATAGATATTCCTTTATTTTGGCGAACGCTACTTGACTCTCCTTCGTCCATGCGAACTTCTTGTTTTTTATGGTCGCGAAGAATGGCTTACTTTTATCGCCGAGCCGAGATATGAAACGGTTGAGGGCGGCTAGACAACCTGTGAGGCGTTGCACCTGCTTGACGTTCTGCGGCTCCTGCATGTCGAGGATAGCCTGAATTTTGGTGGGGTTCGCCTCGATCCCCCTCTGGCTCACGATGTGCCCCAGGAATTTTCCGGAGCCCACCCCGAAGTTGCATTTCTTGTGGTTCAGTTTCATGTTGAACTTCTCGAGGATGGCGAACGTCTCGGCGAGATCGTTGAGGTGATCCTCCTTCTTGAGGCTTTTGACCACGATGTCGTCAATGTAGACCTCCATGGTCTTGCCGATCTGATTAGCGAACATTCTGTTGATTAGACGCTGGTAGGTTGCCCCCGCATTCTTCAAGCCGAACGGCATTCGGACCCAAAAGTATATGTCCTTTTCCGTGTGGAAAGATGTGTGCTTTATGTCTTTTTCCGCCATTGGGATTTGATGGTATCCGGCGAAGGCATCCATGAACGACATCATTTTGCAGCCTGCAGTACTATCGACCAAGTGATCGATATGAGGCATCGAAAAGTGATCTTTTGGACATGTCGCGTTGAGGTCGGTGAAGTCGATGCATAATCTCCAAGAGCCAGTTGGCTTTTTGACGAGCACCGCGTTGGCGACCCACTGTGGTTCGTCTATAGCTACTCCGATTAATTTGTTGTTGAGTAACTTTTGGATTTCTGTGTCGAGCGCCGCGTATTTCTCGGGACCGAATTTCCTACGTTTCTGGTGAACAGGCTTCATTGCCGGGTCGATCTTCAGATAGTGGCAAGCGTGCTTGGGACTTATGCCAACCATATCTTGATGCGACCAGGCAAAGACTCCGATGTTCTTACGTATCAAGTTGATCAGATCCCCCTTTAATTCGCGGTCGATGCTTGCGCCGATCTGCACTTCCCGTTCTGGATGAGCCGAATCTATCGTTATACTCTCCAACTCTTCGACGGGGACGGTCGCCTCTCGTTTGGAACGATTTCCGGACTCGATCCTTGGGTTGATGTCGAGGCTTGGCTCGAAACCGATCCTTGGCTCGATGTCGTCTGTTAACCGATCCGAGATAGCGTCCTCTGAGTCGGGTTGGTACGATGTGTTCGGCTCATCGATCTCCATGGGTTGATCGTCGATCGTTTCAATGTTACACATATCATGGGAAGTATTGAAAGCAGTTATGACATAGGAGTAGTTCAAACATTTCTTTGCCATTAGCTGATCTCCTTTTACGATCTGTGTCCCATCGGCGATGGGAATTTGATCTGATAAAAAAGAAAGACGAGGCGACCGCCTCAAAGGTTTCTAAAAGGGGCGACCTAGGAACCCATTATAGATCTTTGGGCTATCTATGATTACAAAATTTAGGTTCCTAGTAATCCTAACCTTGGGATCGTAAAAGCATATTAGCTCGACAGAGAGCTTGATCCTTCCGTAGGCTTGGACTGTGCTGTCGCCGAACCCTTGAAGAACGGTGCCGAACGGCTTGATGAACTTGGTTAGGTTGCCGAGCTGGTCCAGGGCGGATTTGAATATGATGTTGCAGAATCTCCCGTTGTCGACCAGTACGCGATCGACCGTCTTTCCAAGGATACAAGCAGAGATCACCAGTGCATCCTCTTTGGGGCATTGTACTCCCTCCCTGTCCTTGTTGGAGAAGGTGATGCGCGCGTCTTTAGAGATGGTCGGCTCTGGAGGTACCACGACATGGACCCCAGCGAACGCCCTTAGTTCGGCTTTTCGCTTCCTGTTCGACATGGTGGAAACCGGGGAAAGGCCCCCGAGGTTTCCACCTCCTGCTTGAAGCATATTGATCCGACCGCCAGGGTTGATCGGAGGGATCGATTTATCAGAATACTCCGGTTCATGCTCGATCCTGGCGACCAGATTGGGAGGGGTCCTTTCGTTTTGTCGGCGCTCGCGCCCTTCGGTCCTCTCTGTCCGGGGTTCTGGCTTGGTGACCAAGTTGTCCAATTTGCCTTCCTCAAACAATCTCCAGAGTTGTCTGAGGAGGTCGCGGCATTGGATGGTGTTGTGGCCGGGTCTCTTGTGGTAGGCACAGAATTTGCTGCGGTCTAGATGATCGTGGTCCCTTATCGGCTTTGGTTTGGAAAGCTATTCGCGCCCCTTGATCGCGTTGAAGATGTGGGCCGGATATAAGTTGAGGTTGTGGAGAAGGTGGACCTCCACATCCTCGAAGGCTTTGAACTCACCAGGCGGCTTTGCGACCGCCTTTCTTGGCTTGGCGACCGCCTTCTTCTGGACATGGGATGGCGTCTTCCCTTCTCCGGAGGGTTCCTCGCCTAAGCGGAGGGAGAGAATCCTCTGCCTGGCCAGGAAATCGGCGGCTCTGATGCGGAAGATCGAGTAGGTCGGGGGGATATCCTTTGTGAGATGCCTGAACATGGGTGAGTGGCCGTAGAATTCCCCCAGGACTGAATAGAGGGCGAGCTCATCGCTAATGGGCTCGCCGGTGAGGATTATCTCGTCTACCCGGTCGATGTAATCTTCATCTGACTCGTCCTTCCCCTACTTGATTTTCATCATGCGGTGGGGGCCTTCAGGGCGAGCGACTTTGGCGGCGAAGTACGACGTGAAGTCGTTCGCCAGCTTCTCAAAGCAATTGATTGAGCGAGGTGGTAGCGAGATGTACCACCTGTGGGCGAGGTCGCCCAGAGTTAACGGGAACATTCGACACTTCGTCGCATCTGATGCTCCGCATCCGGTCATGTAGATCCGGAATTTGCTCAAGTGGGTCTCCGGATCCGAGCTTCCCCCATATAGAGGTGTTTGTGGGGGAGCGATCGTTGGTTGAACTGGAGTGAGCTCGATCTGAACCGCGAGTGGTTCACTTGGCCCAGCGATCGATCTCCTGGCGCCTGACCCAGTTTCCAGGAGCGCCTTCATCTCGTCGAGCTGGCGTTGCATGGCGGCCATCGCCGTTGCCTGACTGCTCGCCGATTGGCTCCCGGAGCGCGAGCCAAGGCGATCGTGTACTGATCCCCTAGCCCCGTGGTGAATGATGAGTTCTCTGCCAGTGGGTTCATTTCTTGGGCGAGCAGGGGCTCGCTGACCGGCTTGTCTCCTGGGAGTCGGATATGCCGAACTCCTGGTAAAGGATTCGGACTCCGATGTCTCCCAGCTGGGGCCTGAGTGCCCGGGTTGCCATGAGGGATCGCTCCCTAGGCGGCTGAAGACGGAATCGTCCCGCATCACGAGAGTCTTCTCCTGCGGCTCGGGGCTTTCTGTCGATTTATCAACATAGATCCCCTTGAGCTTCCGTTTGCCTGCCCGGCGGATGGCTGACGGAATGATGGTGGGCGAATCGCAGGCCCTCCGTCGCTCCCTGAGGATGGCTATAGCCTCCTCAATCTTTTTCGCTGTCTGGAACTGATCGAGTGAGAGGCTAGAACCGTCCCTCGGGGGCGGGAGCGAGATCCTAGCGTCGCCACGGTCGCCTTCCGCCGTGGGATGGGATTCGGTCCGGGCCGGAACGAGATTTCCGGAGGATCTTAGGGTGGATCTCTTGGAAGTCGTAGCAGAAGTCATTTTTCTGAAGGCTTTTCTGTTGAAGAACAGTGAGTGTTTCTTCAAGTATATGTCTGGAGAACAGTGAGTGTTCTTCGAGATGGTAGGAATAAAAATGAAGGTTTAGTTGCCAGCCCCCCTTCTTCTAGCGCCAATTGTTGTTACCCAAAATATTATCCGGAGATAGTATTGCTGGAATAATCGAGTAACAAACAAATACGAGAACACTTCCGTGAGAAAATAAATAACACAAGATTTGCTGGGGTTGTTAGTCCCGTACTTGAATGCTCCCGCGAGATGTTATTAATAAATATACTGTGTAGTACAAATATTAATGTTAGAATCTATTACAATGAGTGTACAGACTTCTAGTTATCTAAGCTGTAGAGCGTGTAGATTGCCGGAAGAACCAGATATGTAGATCTGTGAGTTCTTGCTTGGGATATATGATAAATGTGTATGAATATCACTGTGAGTGTGTAAGTATTTGCCAGATGAGTCTTTTATTCTCTCTCTGTGTGTAATTTGCACTGTATTCACGGTGATAATCATCCTCTCTTTGCCACTGTTGTTTGTCTCTTATTTATAGAAGACAAGGTTGTTGGGACCTCTCCGGCGATCGCGGGCGACCGCCGTTTTCTATATTATAATAATATGGCCGATCGTCCCGTCACGTGGGGCTGTTCCCTTAAAGTCTGGGGCTGCTGCTGGTGGCCAGCTGTGCGATCCAATGGGAAGCCGGCCGCCCGTCTGGGTCATTGTCAGGAGGACCCACTTTGTACCTTTCGGCGGCCCTGTCGGTAGGTGAGGTAGGTGACAGGCTGGGGTCAAAGGTCCTATCTGTCGGCGCCCTTTGTGGATCTGCACGTGGGACACCGTCCAAGATTCGGTCTTCGAAGACTTTGATGGATGTTGGATCCATATGTGGCACGAGACGGTCGTCTCTAGTTTGGACGTCAAAGACGATCGCCAGACATCAGAAGACGATCGCTGGGTACCAAAAGACGATCGCCGTATGTGCCGATCTGAGGGCGTTTGCCCAGAGTATGTATTCTATGGTTGGCTTCTCTGATCGTGATGCCGATCGCCATCGAGGCGTATTAATCGCCGCATAACACAATCAACAATCGATATAACCAATTCACAAACCCAACGGCTCAACAATATCTCGATTAACCACTAGTCTGATCAATCCAACTTAAACGATCACGAATTCACAACCGAAACGGGATATACTACACTGTTCGTTGACTTAGCGCATGTTAATCACTTAACGTAGCGTGCGCTAAGTCGCTTCCGTTAGCGTGCGCTATCCAGTAATCTTAGCATGCGCTAATGATGTACAGATGCATGCCTTACAAGTATCGATCAACATATGGCGATTATCAAGAACACTAAGTGATTTGAACCCATGTTCATAGTTATCCAAAACAACGAAATCCGATATTCTTTAACATATAAACAATCATCCAACTCATAATCTAATTCATATATTCATAGCTCATCTTCTTCCTCAATATCAACATATGAACACCAAGAATTCATAATCATTGTCATGATCACCATCATATGAAGAAACCAACAACAACAACATCAAAGACCTGAATTGAAGGAAGACATTAGCCAACATATTTCTTTGAAGATAAACAACACAATTCGAAACCATTCGAATCATATCAATACCCGTATATCAACAATAACATTAACATAACTCGGTAACCAATCTCATAATCATACTTGTTAACTCATATACCTGACGATTATCAACTCAAGGACATCATATACGATCCAAAACGAAATCCCAAAGTGAAGAGTAATTATCTCTTTGAAGTAATGGATTGATTTCCAAGGTTGAATCCAAAGTTGAATCCATTCTCAATCACTTCCAAGCTTCAAATGTTGTTAAGAACGATCAACGCAAGTGTTTGGAACCTCAACTTCTCTCGAAGAACTCTCTCTATCGGTTCACATGAAGAAATGGACGGAAATGACGAATAATGGCCAACTGCACATATATATATACTGTACATTATTAACGTACGCTAACATCTTCATTTAACGTACGTTACATGATTAGCGTGCGCTAACTGTCTTTGTTAGCGTGCGTTATCGCAGTCCAGAGGTTACTGCCTTACTTCATACAATGATTTACGTACGCAATGCCCATGCAATAGCGTACGTATAGGCCTCTACATAGCGTACTAGTGTCTGATCATAGCGTGCGCTACTCATAGTTGACTCATTTGTCTGTATGCTCCGAAGATGGGTCCACACGCCGACAGCTCTGACAAGGATAAGATTCCCTTTGGGCCGATCTGATGTTAGCGTGCGCTAACAATATGCATTAGCGTGCGCTAATCCTTCACAAAAAACATCCGTTCACCTCGTCGGCACATGCGCCGAAAGTGGCCGGGTCCACACGTAGATTCCTTCTAATCTGGTCTGTACTAGCGTGCGCTATCCTTTACCATTAGCGTGCGCTAAACCTGCACGATAGTGTGCGCTAAGCTTGAATATTAGCGTGCGCTAATCAGGCTATACTTAGCCATTTTCAGCTATTCTTGTCCAACGTCTCAACATACTATATACGAACATACGGCATACTGAATACGTATACTACTTCCAATAATATTCTCATACGATACACAATATCCTCAACTGCAATTGTCGACCAAGTACGACAATTATACCAATACAGATGTCTCAGTCCTTCATTTATTTTATCCATACTGTACAGATTCCATGCTGTACAACATAACTCGGATAAAATAACATTAAACAACAGTAGTAAAAATTCCGGATATTACAAACTCTAGCCAAAATCTCCTACAATGACAAAACAATCGAAAAACACTCTGGCCTAGACACACATAAACTGATACACAACTATCTGCCCCACTACGAATATCGCCCTCACCGGTAATTATAGAACCAACACCGAAATGCACGATAAGAAGAACACGACACAACAACCTAATACAAACTAAGAGGAAAAGGCAAAACCACTAAACAGGAGAAAATAGCAGAAATCATCATCATTACGTCTGCACCCTAATCTCAACTATATTGGGGTCGGTGGAACGAAAATTATAGCATCAAATAATGGTAGAAATTAGTTAATACTATAAAATCATGCAAAACACAAAGTAGTAAAATTTTACGCCGGATGCCCTTCCTGTCGCAACCTTCGTACAAAGGAGGAATGGGATGAAATTCCAATAACCATCATCATAAGTTTTCCCACTTGCATGGAAAATATCGTGAGACGGCAATGAGTCGAGATAATTGTTGTAGAAGGGGAAGAAACGAATTAAACTTTTCGTTTTTAGAAAGTGGCTTCTAAGCAAATTATATCAATTGGGATAATATCAGCCGACAATCTCATAACATAATGAACATTATTTTGACCATCCTCATAATTATAACTAACCACATAATCGAAAAGTTGTGCTATAATATGCTGGCAACCCTAAAAATCAAAATCCACCAGAAATTAGGCATAAAAAAGTTAGTTATTACCTCTAAGACCAAATGTATGTAACACCCCCAGAATCAAACCGGGAATATTACACGCCGCTCCGTGAGGATCCACCAGGCTAGACATCGAAACAACACATTACATTACATACCAACCTAATAAAAAGAACGAACTAATAGACCGATTTGGTCTTTCATAACTAACATACAAGTCAAAATATACACATTTCTATCTCGACTCATACCCATGGAAGGGTAAAATACACTCATAACAAAAAGTACGACAGCGGAAAAGTCTATGCAACAAACTCCGACTGACTGCACCCAAAACTGGCCTTCGTGTGATTAGTATCGATCGTCTTCCATCATACTTCGCACCGATCCTGTGTTTTGCTACCAAGACCTGCATGTACCTGGACGCAGAACAGACATCCACCCCCCGGATACTCGGGGGTTAGCAAAACTCCATTGTTTTGCTAGTACAAGTATAAAGTGCAAATACGAGCCATACACAACACATTCCGAGAATAAAATGAAAGACTTACCGAGATATTTCATTTAGTTAAAATAGTTCAAGTCTTGAAAGTAGGAACGAAGCAAGTAAGCACTTTGAAAACACTTCCAAATCTCGGGAGTTTTGAAAACATTGGAAATTGAAAAGTTCTTAATCTCTCGAAAGCCACTTAGGGTTACAGCCCCAAAGTCCATTTTCCAAAATGCAAATTCGTTAACAAAACACGGGGTCCACAACCCAACCCTTCAGGTCAAAAAACACAGGGTCCACGACCCGATCATTCACTTCAATTCACTCATAAGGACACATTACACATAATACATTAAAATGCCATTCTAGCCAAATACCAAGACTCGATATATAATGTATCTCGACCCCGAGCACAAAGCATTGTGATACTCCGAACAATATCACAATTAACGAAAACATCAACATCAATATCACGGAAACCACACTTACTAACCCACGGCCGTGTCCCTTAGCATCGGACCCCAGACGCCCCGTCGAACGCTCCAGGTGGGAAACCACTTCTGCAGTCGTACCCCTTAGTATCGGCCCCCAGACGCCCCATCGAATGCTCTGGGTGGAAGAACAACAACACACACACGTGTTCCACAATTCATAGTTGCAAACTATAATATCCACGTTTTTCCTGTTTCCGGTATTTTTATTTTGGTGTATTTTTCATTCCTAGTGACTCGCTTGTAATCGTATGAGTATTTTGAGAATATGTAATACCAAACTTCTCATTATCCGAGCTTGTTCCAAACTTGTTGTACTCATTTCCGTGTTGGATGTCACTTTTTTCGCCGTTGGGTTCAATTCTCGTAATCATTGTTTGGAACCGCCGTTTGGGGTTCCCGTAAATCCATCTCATGTTAATATAGATGCTGTGAACTTTTATTGGTGTTTTGATCGAGCATCGTGTTGGGTCATTCCGTTATATTCCAAAGTTTTGGGTTTCCATTGCGTTTGTTCTCTTTTCGGATCATTTGATGTTACCGTCGTGTTCGGACCGACCGTGTTTGACGTAACGTCACCATACGAGGGTTCGTGATAGTTCATTCAGGCCTTTAAATGGTTGGGATTATGTGTCGATCGATTATATCATGTTTTAGGGTCGTTTTTCATCAATTTTGGGCTCAGGCAGTGTGTGCCGCGGCACGTGGATCGTGCCGCGGCTGACCTTGGCAAGAGGGAGCTGGGCCGGCCATCTGCGTGCGCGGCACGCCTCGGGCCGCGGCCCCAACTAAAATCCTGCTCTCCATTTTCAGCCACGGGTCGCGGCACACTCAACCTGGGCCGCGGCATGCGGGTCAGTCTGCACTATTTCAGCGGGATTTTGGGAGAGGGTTTCATTTCCTCTCCTCTCTTCTTCTTCCTCTCGTTTTGGGCGATTTAGGGATGAATTTTGGGCGATTTTGGCATCTTCAAACTTGAACAGATCATCCACCTCGAGTTTTTGTTGTAGATTATCGATTTCTACTTGAATCCTTCCTCCTAATCCAAGGTAATCTCTTAGAACCCTACTTTTGGGTGATTTGGGGGTTTTCGATGTTATTTTTTGATTCGTTCCGTGTTGTTGATTAATTCATAATGAATATAATTAATCTTGTTGGTATTCTTGGTTTCCCTACGGATTCATGGTGTATTTCGTGGTATTTGTGTAATCGAGAGGGTTTGGTTGCGATCCGCCCTCGTTGTTGTTTTGTACGAATACACATGAATCGTAGGTGGATTTTCGGGTGTATTCCGTTTCCGTATTCATTTAGAAATCATTGTGATTGTATTCTTCGAATCGTTAGGTTCGGTTTCGTTGGTTCCTAGTGATCGCGTTGATTTCCTTCCGTTCATGTCGTCGTCAATTACACAAGGCAAGTATTTTTGGAAACCTTTATGCTTAACATGAAATGGTAATGTATATTGTGTGTGCTTTGCTCACCTCGGGAGGATCCGACGGGTCCTCGAGGGAATCCAATGGTATAGCCCTGGATTCACGAGTTTTATTCGCTAACCAGCTCGGGGGTCCTTAGAGGCCTCGAGTGGGATAAGTGGTATAGCCCCGTTCCCAAGACGATTCTTGTGCGTGATTTGTTTTATGATATGGCCAGCTCGGTAGGGTCCTTAGAGGCCTCGAGTGGGACCAGTGGTATAGCCCCGGTTCCAAGGCAAATTGCTTATTTACTGTTTGTTTTCGGAAAAGACATGTCTGGTTTTTGGTTTCGAAATGAATTGGTGCATGTACTATGAAATGTGTAACCGATTTGCATTGATTACTTGTACTAGCATAATTGCTAACCCCCTTGGGGACCCGTTTTGGGGAAATTCTTGTTATGGATTTCAGGTCATGTTCAACCGGACGAGCGAGCGCTGGGATAGTACGAGGATGCTGGCCAGGGTTGTTGACGTGTGCGTTGGGGTCTCCTTATTTCTGTTGTCACTTTCGATGTGGTTGTTTTCAATTTTATAAACTTATAGAATGTACTCGCGAGTACTTAGGCTTTTCACTCCGGGTTGTGGTTTGTATCCGTTTAAGTTGCTATATTTGTCGGTTGATGTTTATTTCGCCGGTTGCACCGGGCGTGTTATTATATGTTTGCATTGCTAATATATGTTTCCTCGCTAACCGAGATGGTTAGTCGAGTGGTGTTTTTCCTGTTTAGTCTGGTGGGTCCCATGTAGGGGTCCACGGTGCTGTAATATACCTCGAATATCTCGGGGGTGTTACACAAATCGCAAGCCTCGAAGGTCAATCACAGTATATATATAGTCGAGATACCTTACTAGAATGGCCAGTTCATTCAACACATACTCCCAACCAAGTAACGATACAATTAATACTAGAATTCAACGATGCAGCTAGTACCAATCACATAGCAACGAGAGAAAATACCTTTCCAACCACGCCGAATGGCAAAACCTCCTCAAAAAGGGGTTACCACCTTTATCACACAATGTCACATAATCATCAATAAACACATGTTTCCCCACACATACCTCAACAAATGGTTAAATTTTAAATCTACAAACGACATAATCACACAAAACAATACCCTACGAGATTAAGGTATTCTTATACTCAACACTAATACACATACTTATACAAGCACATTTAACAACAAAAACATACGAGTCATCTTTAAGGAAATATTGAAAAATATATCGATTCCTTTAAAAGTTAATGGGAAAACAATGATTTTCGTCCCTGTAATTTGTACGATTTTTGCTTTTAGTCCCTACGAAAATTAAAATGTTATTTTTATCCCTGTAATTTCTAAAATGTTCTTTTTTAGTCCCTGCCGTTAACCTCCGCTTATTTTTAAAGGAAAAACAATGCTTTTCGTCCCTGTAATTTGCGTGATTTTTGCTTTTAGTCCCTACGAAAATTGAAATGTTATTTTGATCCCTGTAATTTCTAAAACGTTCTTTTTTAGTCCCTGCCATTAATTGTATATTCCAAATAGCATAATAGTGCAGTAACAAATTAGACCCGACTGTACACGAAAATACGACACGAAAATTTAGTGTTTGGGTTTGCATTTTGAGTACACGATATGAAAATACACGAACACGAAAGTACACGACCGAGATTTAGTGTCGGTTTTGTGATTACCCTTTGGGTACACGACACGACACGAGGTACATGAAATAAATAAATAAATATAATATTTTATATTTAATTTAATAAAAATATATATTTAATGAATTCTGTTTATACTAAACTTTAAAATTTGAAAATAGAATGTGAATTTTCATAAATTTGGCGGGAAGGAATACGGATGGTGGATGGAATCTCATTTTTTTTCCTTCTTTTTTCTTCTCTTTTTTTTTTTATTTTGTTTCTATTTTTTTATTTCATGTTATCTTTTAATTTATTTTTCAGCATTTTCATTTCTTTTAATTTATCTTTACATTATATTTTCAAATTTTAAAGTTAAGTATTAACAGAATTCATTAAATATATATTTTTATTAAATTAAATATAAAATATTATATTTATTTATTTATTTCGTGTACCTCGTGTCGTGTACCCAAAGGGTAAACACAAAACCGACATTAAATCTCGGTCGTGTACTTTCGTGTTCGTGTATTTTCGTATCGTGTACTCAAAATGCAAACCCAAACACTAAATTTTCATGTCATTTTCGTGTCGTGTTTTCGTGTACTACCAGGTCTAATTTGTTACTGCACTATTATGCTATTTGGGATATACAATTAATGGCAGGGACTAAAAAAGAACGTTTTAGAAATTACAGGGATCAAAATAACATTTCAATTTTCGTAGGGACTAAAAGCAAAAATCACGCAAATTACAGGGACAAAAAGCATTGTTTTTCCTTTAAAAATAAGCGGAGGTTAACGGCAGGGACTAAAAAAGAACGTTTTAGAAATTACAAGGATGAAAATAACATTTTAATTTTCGTAGGGACTAAAAGCAAAAATCGTGCAAATTACAGGGACGAAAATCATTGTTTTCCCAAAGTTAATTATAGACATTCATTCAGCACATATCGTCGATTACCAACTATTAAATCCACAAAACACGTAATGTATGGGCAAGATACTTGCCTCGATACCACGAGCAATGAAACACCGAACGGACACGATCGGGTAGCCCCCAAACTCCTAAGAACGACCAATAACTCGTCAACTCCACGAGAGCTACGAAAATAATATCACCACAAATCAATAACGCTAAACGGAATCCGAATCAACCCGAAAAGCAACAAGAATCCGAGGGTTTCTTCAAGACAATCAAGAATCAAGTTCCGGGTAATAAAGATCGATAAACGAGTTACAAAACCCGAAGATCATGACCAATACTACAAGAATACCATAATCGATTCATCAACCACAGATTAAATCGAAAAATCACGAAGAAGCCCCTAAAAATCGAACAACTAGGGTTCTAAGGAATAAAATACCTCGATTCGATGAAGAACAAGGATTCGGTGATGATATAATCGAAAAGGAACTTCCAAAATGCCTAGAAATCGAGTGGAATCGACCAAAAACTCCACTCCTCATTTCTCCCGTCCAACAGCCGCCACAAGAGATGAAAAACGAAGCAAATGAGGTATGTCCGATTCCCAGGTCTATATATGGCCAACAACGTTACGGCCGTAACCGGCAGTGCCTTACGGTCGTAACTCGGTCAACTCCCTTTATGTGCGTAACGGCCGCTGCCTTACGTACGTAACGAGTACGCCTTACGGCCGTACTCGACGCGGCCTTACGGTCGTAACCATGTCCCCAAGGCCACTGCCGGAAATCTGCCGATACATTACGGCCGTAACCGGCCAATGCCTTGCGGTCGTAACGAAGAATTATGGCCGTAACATGATAACCCTTACGGCCGTAACCGAGTCCTCACAGACCAGGATGTAATACCCGGTTGTAATTCATTTATTTTCATTCAGTAATTATCAGTCTGTAATTGTCACTCAGTAATTCTCACTCATTAATAATCACTCATCATTCATGATTCATTCATTTGCGTTCACTGTTGGCATGTTGTAATCGTATATCAGTTACCGATCGTTATTTCATCTCCATTTAGAGACCGAGACGGGAGTATTATCATTTTCATTGTGATTGATAGCCTTGTAATGGGAGTATCATCTTTGGCTTGTGTTAGACTTGTTCTTTTTCACATTCGTATGGTATGTCGGATCATTCATCAGTCGTAGCGAGGAATCGGAGTTATCGGTTTTATTCACCTTGGCCAGCATTGAGTTACGGCCGTAAGGTTCCGGGATACGGCCGTAAGTTCAGCGGGTACGGCCGTAAGGATGGCGGTTCTGCCAGACGTGGTCCAAAGGCCGCCTGCATTTTGGCCGAAGGCGAGTTACGGCCGTAAGGAGGGTTGGATACGGCCGTAAGTGGTGTTCGTAAATTTCAGGTGTTGTCGACCAAGGGTGACTTACGGCCGTAAGGGTTGCGGCATACGGCCGTAAGTCGAGAAAGGTACGGACGTAAGGCTTGGCCGGATACGGCCGTACGCTGCAGGCAGGATGCCTGGTCCTTTTTGACGAAGGCGGGTTACGCCCGTAAGTTTGGCCGGATACGGCCGTATCATCCGAGTTACGGTCGTAAGTTGTGCGGGTACGGCCGTAAGGATGTCGGCGGATGTTTTTGACGAAGGCGGGTTACGCCCGTAACTCAGGAGCGGTTACGGCCGTAAGTCTGTCGGCAGGCTTTCGGATGAAGCCGAGTTACGGCCGTACGAGTTGGCCGGTTACGGCCGTAAGGCCGTTGACTTGGAATGTTACGGCCGTAAGAGGGCCGAGTTACGGCCGTAACTTCCGGCAGTATTTAAGGACTCAGCCGGGACATTTTTCCTCATTTTCATTCCTTTTCTTCTTTTATCCGAGAGAGAGGGTTGAGAGAGAGATTTTGCTATCATCAATCATTTGAGTGTGTAAATTTCATCATCTTGATTCATTTGGGAAGCTTGGATACTCGTTTTAACTCGTGTTCATCGGATCGAAGTGATTGAATCTTCAAGAGGTAATTTCTTCAACACCTTGGATTTCGATTCTATGTTGAGATATGATGTTTTGGACGTTATAATCATGTTATATGAAGGGATATGTATATGATTATGAGTTTGTATAAGGATTCATTAAATTATTGAGGGATTATTCAAGAACACTTTGAATATCGCGTTGAAATTGGGGGTTTTCGATTAATTGTCGTTATAATCACGTTTTCGGATATCCATTTTGGATTATTGATCATTTGGAAGATGTTTGTTGGTTTGAAACACTTCTTGGGGGATTTGATAATGGCTTATTGAGATTTGATTGTAACAATCGGAGTTTGGCCACAACGTATTCGATATAATGCCCCAATGAACTTGGTTTAATCGTATCGACGTTTTGAGTTCGTTATATTCGTGTTTGATTCGTATATTGAACGGGTTGTTGGATATTGTATAATTCAAGGTTGTTCGAGCGACCGATATCTCAAATAGGATGTTGTTCGTGGAAGGATAATTGTCACCGGTGTTGTGTAAGTTGATTCTTACTCAGTTAAAAGGATATTCATTTCCTTTTGTTGTTGTTCATTCATAATCATAACTCATTCATCATTGTATTAACCGTATCAAACTTGTTATTGTCAATTAATCACTTCAGTCATAAGGAACGACGGTTCCAATCATTTCATTGAGCTATCATTCCTTTCACTATCATTTTATCTCGGTGAGTCATTATTCGTTTCCGATGTCACTTTTGTTATATCGTGGCATTCCGGGTCATACTGGCGTGCCGGTTGGTATGTGTAGGATTCTCATGTCGGGCACATTTATGTCGTGTGTTGGTTGTTGGCCTCACATTGGACTGTGCACACGAGTCGATTGCTTCGTGAGACTGATTAGGTACAAGACCACGCGTGTATTCGATCGATACTCGTTGGTGGCTTGTGCACGGACACATTTCCATCCTGGGCGTAGTGTGGCGCCACCCTTTGAGCCGTACTGTTAGTTGATTCATACAGCATGTTTGATTGCGTATGTTTTCAACAAGATTGGGTTATAATCTAACCGTTTCATTTTGATCGAACTTGTGGTTTATACTACTTATTTATATGATTGTGTTTATTTAACTCTTGAGGATTGTTGTTCTGTATAACTGACCCCGTTTGGGGATATTTGTTTCTCAGGTCATGGCAAGGCAAAGGCACCGGGAGAGCACGTTGACGGCGAGGAGTCCCAATGATACTAGAAGGGGGCCCCAGTCTGTTCAGTCATTTATTCAGTCATTATGTTTCCTTCATTTATTCCGCTGCAGACATTCCGTTTGAATACTCATTTCACTTAGTATTGTATATTTTATCTCCATATAAAATATACATGTATTCTGAAATATCCTGGATGTGTTGTATGAAACTCCTCATCGGAGTAATTATTGTTGTAATGTGGTTTGGTACTACATTTACCCTGTGTAATTCATCTTTTCATTTGCCTGGTGGGCCCCAGTCGGGGATTCACGGCACTGTAATATCCGCCTAGTTTGGGGTGTTACAGAGTTGGTATCGGAGAGTGGTTTTGAATACTACCTTCCGAGTCATGTCTCATTTGAAATCATCGTCATCGGACTAGTATCATTGGACTTTCGCGTCACGTGTGACACGTGCGAATGCCGAGCCAATCGCACTCAAAGAACTGTAAGACTTCTAACGCCATGGTATAATTTACGCAATAATCATTCATTCATAATTCATCAGTTAACAATCCTCAAACATCATTTTCATTTTGACCAGGACGGTCATTTTAACTCATTAATCACTCAATTCATTTCATTATTCAGTTGTTGATTTGGAAGATCATATAATTAATCTTGTTAACTTGTTCAAGATAATCATTTCAATAATTTCATCAGAAAATCATGTCACCTCGGTTAATCATTCATGTAATCACTGTGTTAGAGCGTATGCTCATTTTCATCACCTCATGTCATAGTCATAATGTGATATTCATGCGAGAGATATAATCATCATGTGACTTGCCACTTCAGTATGGAAAGAGCTGGCAGAGGACGAGGAGGACGAGGCCATGGTGCGGGCCGAATCCCGAGAGCTCGTGTGAATACACGTGCGAATGCGAGAAACAATGCTAATTCATCGAGCAGCGACGCTGCCACTCATTCACCTGGGCGTGATCATTCACTATCGGGGAGTCGTACCCGAGACACGGCTCAGTCAGAAGGTGTTCGGGTTGACCCACTCGCTTTTATGCAGGGCATGATGGCCCAAATGACGCAGATGGCGCAACTACTGGAGACGATGCATAACTCCACTACTCAAAATCAACAGGCTCCTCCGCCGCCACCTCGGAGGCAAGAGAGGAATGTGAGCAGTATCATCGGCGACATCTCTCGCCAAAGGCCACCTACTTTTGAAGGCTCATCTAAGCCGGCGGATATTGTTCATTGGCTCGAACACTTCGAGAAGCTATTTGCGATGGTAGAGTGTCCCGAAGGACACAAAGTTTCAGTTGCGGCTTACTATCTGGGTAAGAGCGCTCATTCTTGGTGGTTGTCGTTGAAGCCCACCGAAGGATCGTGTACTTGGGACCAATTCAAGACTCTCATGATGGAGAGATATTATCCGGCCCCACTCAGAGAGGCCAAGCTGTCAGAGTTACTCACTCCCGACCCCTCATCAGACGCGGATGTTCTCGCCATTGCCGAGAAATTTCAGGAACTTCTTCCGTTCGCCTCATCTATCATTCACTCTGAGGCGGATAAGATCAAGTATTTCAAAGAAGAGGTCGAAACCTCGTATGCGGCTACACCGCTTAATCATAATTGCACCACGTTGGCGAATTCATTGAGAAAGCTCTTACTTACGAGCTATCGCTAAGGAGATTGCTAAGCAACAACCTTCATCTGCCGGCAAGAAGCCTAAGAACCGTAATCGCCGACGGCAATCGAGCCACTTTCAAGAAACCACGGCGGGCTCTACCTTTTCTCGAGCGACCTCCTATGGCGCCTAAACCCACTAATCTCGGCCTCGAGTGGCTGTTCGGCCGCCACTGTTTCAACCGTGAAGAACAGTGGTCATTTCAGCACCAAATGTCCGGCGCATCACACGTGCCATAATCGTGGAATTGCCGGGCATAGGGCCCGTTTTGCCGAAGGGACTCTAAACCCACTCCGGCCATCTCGTGCCCCGGACATTCAAAGGTGCGTAATCAAAGCCACTTCGCTTAGCGTCGTTTAAGACGACAAGAGCTAGCAAAGGCGGAGCTAAGAGCTATCGACGACGGAGCTGCCTGTTCGGGGCCTAAGCCCCGAATTTACGATATGAAGAAGACCGATGATCCAGAGGCCCGAATGATCTCGTGTACACTCGATATTCTATCCCACTGTGTACCCTTTTTGATACTGGTGCATCGCATTCATTCATTTCCGAGTCATGTTTGAGTAGACTACGTCTGGGTAGTGCTACTAGTTGTGAGCCTTATGTCATTGGCCCACCTGATGGTAGACGAATTATCGGTAATCGTGAGATTCAGAATTGTCCGATTCAGTTTCATGGTCGTGTATGGCCAGCGGACCTAATCGTAGTAGATTTGCCGAGGGACGACGTCATCTTGGGTATTGATTGGATGGATCGTCATGATGCCATCATTAGTGTCCGTAAGCGTATGATCACTATCATTTCAGACGATGGGGTTGAATGTGTGTTTCAGGGAGGTAATCCCGGCTGTTCTGGTAAGGTCATTAATTTGATGAAGGCAGTGCGATTACTCAGTCAGGGATGTGTTGGTTATTGGTGTTATATGACCAAAACCGAGAAATCATCAGTAATGTTGTCGGATACTCCGGTAGTAAGGGAATATGCCGACGTTTTTCCAGACGAGTTACCTGGCTTGCCTCCACAGAGAGATGTGGAATTCAAGATTGAGTTGGAGCCCGGTACGTCCCCGATATCGAAGGCACCGTATCGGATGGCCCCGACCGAAATGCAGGAGTTGAAGAATCAACTTGAGGAATTGTTCGAGAAAGGTTATATCCGACCGAGTGCGTCCCCGTGGGGAGCACCAGTGCTGTTTGTCAATAAGAAGGATGGTTCGTTCCGTTTGTGTATTGATTACCGGGAATTGAACCGGGTGACGATCAAGAATAAGTATCCTTTACTCCGCAATGATGATCTCTTAGATCAACTTCAGGGAGCTTCAGTATTTTCCAAGATCGACTTAAGATCTGGCTATCATCAGTTACGGATTCGAGAGTCGGATATCGCGAGGACGGCGTTTCGAACACGCTATGGTCATTATGAGTTTGTGGTTATGCCGTTTGGATTGACTAATGCACCTGCGGTATTCATGGAGTTAATGAATCGGGTTTTCATCGACTTTTTGGATCAGTTTGTTGTTGTCTTCATCGACGACATTTTGATTTACTCTCGTAACCGAGAGGAACACGAGGTTCATCTTCATCAGGTTCTCGACGTGTTGAGACGAGAGCAACTTTATGGAAAGTTTTCCAAATGTGAGTTCCGGATGTCCGAAGTGACTTTTCTCGGACATGTAATTTCATCAGATGGAGTTCGTGTCGACCCTCAGAAGACGGAGGCTATCCGAGATTGGTTACCTCTGAAGAATGTTAAGGAAATCCGAAGTTTTCTCGGATTAGCGGGTTATTATCGGCGGTTTGTGGAAGGATTTTCTAAAATCGCTCAACCCTTGACGAACCTTTTGCGAAAGGATAAGAAATACACGTGGTCCGACGCGTGTCAACGGAGTTTTGAGGAACTCAAGAGCCGGTTAATGTCGACTGTACTTTCCTTGCCGCAGGGGACTGAGGGATTTGTGGTTTTTAGTGACGCGTCCGGACAGGGTCTCGGATGTGTACTAATGCAGAATGGAAAGGTTATTACCTATGCCTCACGGCAATTGAGTCCTTACGAAGTTAATTATCCGACCCACGACACGGAGCTAGCGTACCATGGTGTTCGCTTTGAAAATTTGGCGTCATTATCTTTATGGCGTTACCATCGGATATTCACCGATCATAAGAGTTTAAAGTATATATTTACTCAGAAGGAGTTAAATATGCGACAGAGGCGGTGGTTAGAACTAATCAAAGATTATGATATCGAGATCCTTTACCACCCGGGGAAGGCGAACGTTGTCGCCGACGCCTTGAGTCGTAAGTCTGTTCAGAGCAGATGCTTGCTCGTTTAACAGCTCGAAGGAGCTTCAATAGGAATTCCTTAGACCCGAGATCGAGGTCCGCTTCAGCGAGTTCGTGGACAACTTTGTATGTTAGAGATTTCATCGTAACTTGAAGAGGAAATCGGGGAGAATCGAGTTCGACTCAAAGATTGTTGCGCATCCGTGAGGATGTGGCTCAGGGGAAAGCCCCTGGATTCGTGGTCCACGAGGATGGACTTTTGAGATTTAAGAATCGGTTGTGCGTACCGGCGAATGACGAGTTGAAAAACTCGATTTTGAGAGAAGCTCATGCTACCCCTTATTCTGTTCATCCGGGGTCCAGCAAGATGTATAAGGACTTGAAACAAAATTACTGGTGGAGTAATATGAAGCGAGAAGTCGCAGAATTTGTTTCGAGATGCTTAACTCACAACAAGTTAAGATTGAACATCGCCGATCGTGGTATGCTGAAACCTCTCCCTATTCCAGAGTGGAAGTGGGAAGACATTTCTATGGATTTCATCACGAGTTTGACGACGAGTCGTCGTGGCATGAATATGATCTGGGTGATTGTGGACCGCTTAACTAAATCAGCTCATTTCCTTAAAATCAAGGATACGTGGGGTCCCGAGAGACTGGCCCAGTTGTTCATCAAGGAGATAGTGAGACTTCACGGTACCCCTAAGAGTATCGTTTCCGATCGTGACGGACGATTTGTGTCTCATTTTTGGAAATCAGTTCATCGCGCTATGGGAACTCAGCTCAATCTCAGTACCGCTTTTCATTCTCAGCCCGACGGACAATCAGAGAGGACTATACAGACATTAGAGGACATGTTGAGGGCATGCGTCCTCGATTGGAAGGACGATTGGGAAGCCCAACTACCATTGATCGAGTTCACGTATAATAATAGTTGGCATGCCTCCATTAAGATGGCACCTTACGAGGCCTTGTACGGTCGTCGTTGTCGATCTCCTTTGTGTTGGGATGACTTGTCAGAATCAATCGGCACCGAGCCCGATATGCTTATAGCCGCCCGGGAGAAGGTAGCTTTGATCAAGAGTCGTATGTTGACAGCTCAGAGTCGATAGAAATCATATGCAGATAATCGTCGTCGACCACTAGAGTTCGAGACGAGTGACCACGTTTTGGTCAAGGTATCCCCGAGTTGAGGTATTTTCCGTTTCGGAAAACGGGGGAAGTTGAGTCCGAGATTCATTGGACCATTTGAAATTTGGATCGAGTAGGCGAGCTAGCTTATCGATTGGCTTTACTTCCGGCTTTGAGCCGAATTCATAATGTGTTTCACGTCTCTCAGTTACGGAAGTATGTTGTCGACCCAAGCCATATACTTCAGTTCGACGAAATCGAGATCACGGATGATCATTCGTACGAGGAGCGTCCTGTACGGGTGTTGGAGCGGCGAATCAAACAGTTGAGGAACAAGACGATCCCTTTGGTCAAGATTCAGTGGTCTAGACACGGAGTCGAAGAGGCCACTTGGGAAACCGAGGAGAGTATGCGGGAGAGTTATCCCGAGTTGTTTGACCCTTAGTTTCGGGGACGAAACTCTTTTTAAGGGGGGGAGTATGTAATACCCGGTTGTAATTCATTCATTTTCATTCAGTAATTATCAGTCTGTAATTGTCACTCAGTAATTCTCACTCATTAATAATCACTCATCATTCATGATTCATTCATTTGCGTTCACTGTTGGCATGTTGTAATCGTATATCAGTTACCGATCGTCATTTCATCTCCGTTTAGAGACCGAGATGGGAGTATTATCATTTTCATTGTGATTGATAGCCTTGTAATGGGAGTATCATCTTTGGCTTGTGTTAGACTTGTTCTTTTTCACATTCGTATGGTATGTCGGATCATTCATCAGTCGTAGCGAGGAATCGGAGTTATCGGATTTATTCACCTTGGCCAGCATTGAGTTACGGCCGTAAGGTTCCGGGATACGGCCGTAAGTTCAGCGGGTACGGCCGTAAGGATGGCCGGTTACGGCCGTACGTGGTCCAGCAGGCTGCCCAGGCATTTTGGCCGAAGGCGAGTTACGGCCGTAAGGAGGGTTGGATACGGCCGTAAGTGGTGTTCGTAAATTTCAGGTGTTGTCGACCAAGGGTGACTTACGGCCGTAAGGGTTGCGGCATACGGCCGTAAGTTGAGAAAGGTACGGCCGTAAGGCTTGGCCGACACGGCCAGACACCGCAGTGTGATGCCTGGTCCTTTTTGACGAAGGCGGGTTACGCCCGTAAGTTTGGCCGGATACGGCCGTATCATCCGAGTTACGGCCGTAAGTTGTGCGGGTACGGCCGTAAGGATGTCGGTGGATGTTTTTGACGAAGGCGGGTTACGCCCGTAACTCAGGAGCGGTTACGGCCGTAAGTCTGTCGGCAGGCTTTCGGACGAAGCCGAGTTACGGCCGTACGAGTTGGCCGGTTACGGCCGTAAGGCCGTTGACTTGGAATGTTACGGACGTAAGAAGGCCGAGTTACGGCCGTAACTTCCGGCAGTATTTAAGGACTCGGCCGGGACATTTTTTCTCATTTTCATTCCTTTTCTTCTTTTATCCGAGAGAGAGGGTTGAGGGAGAGATTTTGCTATCATCAATCATTTGAGTGTGTAAATTTCATCATCTTCATTCATTTGGGAAGCTTGGATACTCGTTTTAACTCGTGTTCATCGGATCGAAGTGATTGAATCTTCAAGAGGTAATTTCTTCAACACCTTGGATTTCGATTCTATGTTGAGATATGATGTTTTGTACGTTATAATCATGTTATATGAAGGGATATGTATATGATTATGAGTTTGTATAAGGATTCATTGAATTATTGAGGGATTATTCAAGAACACTTTGAATATCGCGTTGAAATTGGGGGTTTTCGATTAATTGTCGTTATAATCACGTTTTCGGATATTCATTTTGGATTATTGATCATTTGGAAGATGTTTGTTGGTTTGAAACACTTCTTGGGGGATTTGATAATGGCTTATTGAGATTTGATTGTAACAATCGGAGTTTGGCCACAACGTATTCGATATAATGCCCCAATGAACTTGGTTTAATCGTATCGACGTTTTGAGTTCGTTATATTCGTGTTTGATTCGTATATTGAACGGGTTGTTGGATATTGTATAATTCAAGGTTGTTCGAGCGACCGATATCTCAAATAGGACGTTGTTCGTGGAAGGATAATTGTCACCGGTGTTGTGTAAGTTGATTCTTACTCAGTTAAAAGGATATTCATTTCCTTTTGTTGTTGTTCATTCATAATCATAAATCATTCATCATTGTATTAACCGTTTCAAACTTGTTATTGTCAATTAATCACTTCAGTCATAAGGAACGACGGTTCCAATCATTTCATTGAGCTATCATTCCTTTCACTATCATTTTATCTCGGTGAGTCATTATTCGTTTACGATGTCACTTTTGTTATATCGTGGCATTCCGGGTCATACTGGCGTGCCGGTTGGTATGTGTAGGATTTTCATGTCGGGCACATTTATGTCGTGTGTTGGTTGTTGGCCTCACATTGGACTGTGCACACGAGTCGATTGCTTCGTGAGACCGATTAGGTACAAGACCACGCGTGTATTCGATCGATACTCGTTGGTGGCTTGTGCACGGACACATTTCCATCCCGGGCATAGTGTGGCGCCACCCTTTGAGCCGTACTGTTAGTTGATTCATACAGCATGTTTGATTGCGTATGTTTTCAACAAGATTGGGTTATAATCTAACCGTTTCATTTTGATCGAACTTGTGGTTTATACTACATATTTATATGATTGTGTTTATTCAACTCTTGAGGATTGTTGTTCTGTATAACTGACCCCGTTTGGGGATATTTGTTTCTCAGGTCATGGCAAGGCAAAGGCACAGGGAGAGCACGTTGACGGCGAGGAGTCCCAATGATACTATAAGGGGGCCCCAGTCTGTTCAGTCATTTATTCAGTCATTATGTTTCCTTCATTTATTCCGCTTCTGACATTCCGTTTGAATACTCATTTCACTTAGTGTTGTATATTTTATCTCCATATAAAATATACATGTATTCTGAAATATCCTGGATGTGTTGTATGAAACTCCTCATCGGAGTAATTATTGTTGTAATGTGGTTTGGTACTACATTTACCCTGTGTAATTCATCATTTTCATTTGCCTGGTGGGCCCCAGTCGGGGATTCACGGCACTGTAATATCCGCCTAGTTTGGGGTGTTACACAGGATGTGCGGGAGTTTTACGGCCGTAATCGGCCAGGTTACGGCCCCGAGTCCTCCCAGGCGCTGTAATATACCTCGAATATCTCGGGGGTGTTAAAGAAAATGGTATCAAAGAGCACTAGGTTTATGGATACCTAGGCTTGTCGGTCATTTGGGTCTAGTCGTGTTTTGTTTTGCACATCATTACACCGCAGCCCGCATCTCGGTACTTCCAGTGCTCGTAAGTTTTCCTTACTCGATTCCTTGTTTTCTCGTACCGTATTTCCATTTCTTGAACTGTGGATGTTTTTCCTCTTTTACTTATCATCGAGTTGCTTTTGCTACCTTTTAACACCAATATGGATGCTGGAAGAGGCCGTGGTCGTGGTCGTGGTCGTGAATGCGGCCAGGGACGTGGGGTAACCGGTGAGGCGGCCACGTCGCATTCTTCGGGAGTCGGTAGCACCGGTGACCGTCATAGCCATGCTACTTCTCAGGATGGCGCTGATCTTGGTGTTGCAGCGGTGATGCAACAAATGGTGAGCTAAATGGCTGCGATATCTCAGGCGGTTCAGAACCCGACTCCGACCCACGCTAATTGGGGCGGATCAGATTGTTGGATTCAGGATGTCATCAAGATGCATCCTCCTCAGTTTTCGGGGGCGTCAGACCCGTTCGGATGGGAGGGGTGGATCAAGGAGATATCCAAAGTTTTCGTCTCCACCAACTGTCCCGAGGACCGTAAGGTCCCTATTGCAGAGTACTTTCTCACTGGGGACGCTACTGATTGGTGGGAGGCTGTTGAGCCTAAGGACCATGCTGCTTCGTGGGTGGAATTCAAGGACCTGATGGAGACCGAATATTGCCCGTGCCCGGTTAGACAGGCTCGAGTCCATGCCTTCTATGATGCTCAACCACAGGACATTTCCATTTCTCAAGCTATTGCCGATTTCAACCGGGAGTTGGGCTACGTGAAGGCCCAAGTCATTGAGGAGAGCGACAAAATTTTCCATTTTCCAGGCGGATGAAACTGTCGATTCGGGATTACATGTCTGGGCTCGTCTGCACCACTTTGAAGGACTATCATAGTCGGGCTCTTGCATATGATATGTTTGTGACGGCCAGTGAGACGGCTCGTGAGAGCAAGAAACGGAAGTCCGCCGGAAATTTTTCGGGCCACAAGGGTGGAAGCCAGCAGAAGTCTCAGTCTGCAAACGTTCCTGTGGGCGGTTCGGCTCGTTCCTCTGGGGGTTTTCGAGGTGCTACCAGAGCCCCCGTTCGTGATATCACATGCTTTAACTATGGCAAGTCGGGCCATAAGAACCGAGAGTGTCTTTTTCCGCAGTTGACTTGTCATACTTGTCGGGCCACAAGGCTTTCTATTGTGAGCGAGTAGGGCAGATTCTCGGTGCCCAGACTTCGTTTCCAGCACCTACGGATCAGAGTGTGAACCAGGGATCGTTTGCTCCTCAGTCCCCGTCGAGTACCAGTCGAGGAAGAGGTTGGGGTCAGCCCGCTAGAGGGGGAGCTTTCAGTGTTGGCTCCGCCCGTCCGCGTGTCTATGAGATGAGGAGGGCTGATGATCCAGCAGCCACTGTGGCGACAGGTACCGTTCACATCCATTCTCATCCTGTCAGTGTGCTTTTTGATTCGGGTGCTACGCATTCATTCATCTCTCTGGACTGTGTACGTCGTTTGAGTATTGATTGTTTGTAGCCTTGCGAGTCTTTCATCGTTAAAATTCCTAGCGGTGATAGGATTGTTGGTGATCGGGAGATCCGAGATTGTTCTGTGATTATTTGCGAGAGGGCTTGGCTCTCTAATATTATTGTTGTGTGTATTGAGGGTGAGGATTTAATTCTCGGGGATGATTGGCTCGAGCGGCATGGTGCGATCATGTACGAGAATCATCACCATGTTAGCCGAGGACGGCACCGAGCACTCTTTCGCAGAGCGAAAGAGGGGAAACCAGAAGTTTGTTATTAACGCCTTGAAGGCAATGAGACTCCTGCGGAAGGGGTGTACTGGTTATTGATGTTACGCCTTGGAGGCGGAGAGTGGTGGAGTTGAACTTTCATCGATTCCAGTTGTTGGTGAATTTCCTGATGTTTTCCTGACGAGTTACTAGGGTTGCCATCGGACCGTGAGGTTGAGTTCGCTATCGAGTTAGAGCCGGGCGCGGCTCCGATTTCGAAGGCGCCGTATCGCATGGCACCTTCAGATATGGCTGAGTTGAAGAAGCAATTGAGTTAGCTTCTTGAGTCGGGATATATTCGACCGAGCGCTTCGCCTTGGGGTGCACCGGTCCTGTTTGTGCGGAAGAAGGATGGTTTGCTGCGTTTATGTATCGACTATCGCAAGCTCAACAAGGTAACCATCAAGAACAAGTATCCTTTGCCGAGGATTGATGACTTGTTCGATCAGTTGCAGGGAGCTGCGGTATTATCGAAGATCGACTTGAGATCGGGGTACTATCAGCTTCGGGTGAAGGAGTCCGATGTTCCGAAAATAGCTTTTTGGATGAGATACGGACATTATGAGTTTGTGGTTATGCCCTTAGGGTTAACTAACGCGCCAGCAGTGTTCATACAGTTGATGAACAAGGTCTTTATCGAGTATTTGGATAAGTGTGTCGTCGTCTTCATTGACGATATCCTCATTTATTCGAAGAATGAGGAGGAGCATGCTTATCATCTGCGTGTGGTGTTAGACATTTTGAGGACCGAGCGACTCTATGTGAAGTTCTCGAAATGTGAGTTCTGACTGAAGGAAGTGATGTTTTTGGGTCACGTGATTTTAGCCGAGGGGGTCCGTGTAGACCCACAGAAGATTGAGGCGGTATTGGATTGGGCGCCACCTAAGAACGTGAAGGAGGTCCGTAGTTTCTTGGGTTTGGCTGGCTACTACCGTAGGTTCGTCGAGAGATTTTCGAAGCTAGCTCGGCCACTTACACAGTTGCTCCAGAAATCCGAGAAGTTCTTCTATAACGACGAGAGTCAGTCGAGTTTTGAGGAGCTGAAGAGGCATTTGACTTCAGCCCCGATTTTAGCGTTGCCGTGTGGCAACGATGGTTTTGCCATTTATAGCGATGCTTCGGGCCAAGGTCTTGGGTGCGTGTTGATGCAGCACGATAATACTATCGCGTTTGCATCGAGATAGTTGAGGCCGTATGAGCTTAACTAGCCTACTCACGATTTGGAGTTAGCGGCGGTTGTTTTTTGCGCTCAATATTTGGTGTCACTATCTTTTTGGATCTACGTGTCAGATTTTTACCGATCATAAAAGTCTGAAGTATATATTTACCCAGCGGGAGTTGAATATGAGACAGAGGAGGTGGTTAGAATTGATTAAGGATTATGATCTCAAAATCCGGTATCATCCGGGCAAGGCAAACGTCGTGGCCGACGCCTTGAGTCGGAAACCGGTTGTGTTGCGAACACTTGAGATCCTTACATCTCAGTCTGAGCTTCGGCAGGTTTTGATCGAGTTGGATGTTGAGATTTTGTTGTCGGGCAACTTTGTGCTTTAGAGATTTCGTCGTCTCTGATCGATGAAATTAAGCTGAAGCAGTTGGAGGATCCGATGATTTCTAAAATCCGAGAGAATATTCTTAAGGGAAAGTCTCCTGGGTTTGTGATTCATGAAGATGGGGTATTGAGATTCCAGAGTCGGCTATGTGTACCGAACGATTCGGAATTGAGGCAGGGTATTTTGCGAGAGGCCCATGCTACTCCTTACTCTGTTCATCCTGGTTCGAGTAATATGTACAAGGACCTGCGGAGGAATTTCTGGTCGAATGATATGAAGGAAGAGGTCGCACAGTTTGTAGCAAGATGTTTGACTTGTCAGCAGGTTAAAATCGAGCATCAGCGACCGTCTGGGTTATTGCAGTCGCTTCCCGTTCCGGAATGGAAATGGGAAGATATTTCGATGGACTTCATCACGAGCTTGCCGAGATCGAGATCGGGCATGAATATGGTTTGGGTGATTTTGGACCATCTGACCAAGTCGGCATATTTTCTGGGCATCAAGGATACTTGGGGTCCGGAGAAATTGGCTCGTGTGTTTATTTCGCAAATTGTGAGGCTTCACGGTACTCCAAAGTCTATTGTTTCGGATCGGGATGGCCGCTTTGTATCGCATTTTTGGCAGGAGGTGCATAAGGCGTTCGGTACTCGTTTGTGCCTGAGTACCTCTTTTCATACTCAGTCAGATGGACAGTCGGAACGCACTATCCAGATGTTCGAGGACATGTTGCGCGCTTGTGCTCTTGACTGGAGCAGTGACTGGGAGAAGCATTTGCCATTGATCGAATTCACGTACAATAATAGTTGGCACGCGTCGATTATAATGGCACCGTATGAGGCACTTTATGGGCGGCGTTGTCGATCACCGATTTGTTGGAATGAGGCGCCCGATTTGGTCAAGACCGAACCGGATATCGCTTTAGAGACGAGACGGAAAGTGGAATTGATTCGGGAGAGGATGTTGACTGCTCAGAGCCGGCAGAAGTCATATGCCGACGTCCATCGTCGACCTTTAGAATTCGAGGTGGGAGACCATGTTTTGCTGAAGGTGTCGCCGATGAGGGGAGTTTTCCGCTTCGGGAAGAAAGGGAAGTTGAATCCGAGATTTATTGGGCCTTTCGAGATTCTCGAGAGAGTCGGCGAATTGTCTTACCGTTTGGCGTTGCCCCCGAGTTTGAGCCATGTTCATAGTGTCTTCCATGTTTCCCAACTGAGGAAATATGTCCCGGATCCTAGTCATGTCATCGACTATGGTGAGATCGATATTGCTGAGGATATTACTTTCGAGGAGCGTCCCTTGAAGATTTTGGAGCACCGTGAGAAGCGACTGAGGCATAAGACCATCCCTTTGGTCAAAGTACAGTGGTCGAGGCATGGTGTCGAGGAGGCAACTTGGAAAACCGAGGATAACATGCATGCTAGGTACCCCGAGTTGTTTGTTTCTTAAGTTTCGGGACAAAACTTGTTTTTAGAGGGGGAGAATGTAATATCCGCGTTTTTCCTTTTTTCGGTATTTTCATTTTGGTGTATTTTTCATTCCTAGTGACTCGCTTGTAACCGTATGAGTATTTTGAGAATATGTAATACTAAACTTCTCATCATCCGAGCTTGTTTCGAACTTGTTGTACTCATTTCCGTGTTGGATGTCACTTTTGTCGTCGTTGGGTTCAATTCTCGTAATCATTATTTGGAACCGCCGTTTGGGGTTCCCGCAAATCCATCTCATGTTATTATGGATGTTGTGAACTTTTATTGGTGCTTCTATCGAGCATCGTGTTGGGTCATTCCGTTATATTCCAAAGTTTGGGTTTCCATTGCGTTTGTTCTCTTTTTGGATCATTTGATGTTAGCGTCGTGTTCGGACCGACCGTGTTTGACGTAATGTCACCATACGAGGGTTCGCGATAGTTCATTCAGGCCTTTAAATGGTTGGGATTATGCGTCGATAGATTATATCATGTTTGGGGGTCGTTTTTCATCAATTTTGGGCTCAAACAGTATGTGTCGCGGCACAGGGGACTGTGCGCCACGGCACAGCCCTGGCAAGAGGTATCCTAGCCCGGCTGTACTGCGTGCCGCGGCCCTAGCCAAAATCCTGCTCTCCATTTTCAGGCGCGGGCCGCAGCACACTCAACCTAGGCCGCGGCATGCGGGTCAATCTGCACTATTTCAATGGAATTTTGGGAAAGGGTTTCATTTCCTCTCCTCTCTTCTTCTTCCTCTCGTTTTGGGCGATTTAGGGATGACTTTTGGGCGATTTTGGCATCTTCAAACTTGGAGAGATCATCCACCTCGAGTTTTTGTTGTAGATTATCGATTTCTACTTGAATCCTTCCTCCTAATCCAAGGTAATCTCTTAGAACCCCACTTTTGGGTGATTTGGGGGTTTTCGATGTTATTTTTTGATTCGTTCCGTGTTGTTGATTAATTCATAATGAATATGATTAATCTTGTTGGTATTCTTGGTTTCCCTACGGATTCATGGTGTATTTCGTGGTATTTATGTAATCGAGAGGATTTGGTTGCGATCCGCCCTCGTTGTTTTGTATGAATACACATGAATCGTAGGCGGATTTTCAGGTGTATTCCGTTTCCGTATTCATTTAGAAATGTTTGTGATTGTATTCTTCGAATCGTTAGGTTCGGTTTCGTTGGTTCCTAGTGATCGCGTTGATTTCCTTCCGTTCGTGTCGTCGTCAATTACACAAGGCAAGTATTTTGGAAACCTTTATGCTTAACATGAAATGGTGATGTATATTGTGTGTGCTTTGCTCACCTCTGGAGGGTCCGACGGGTCCTCGAGGGAATCCAATGGTATAGCCCTGGATTCACGAGTGTGATTCGCTAGCCAGCTCGGGAGGGTCCTTAGAGGCCTCGAGTGGGATCAGTGGTATAGCCCCGTTCCCAAGGCGATGCCTGTGCGTGATTTATTTTATGATATGGCCAGCTCGGGAGGGTCCTTAGAGGCCTCGAGTGGGACCAGTGGTATAGCCCCGGTTCCAAGGCAAATTGCTTATTGACTGTTTGTTTCCGGAAAAGACATGTCTGGTTTTTGGTTTCGAAATGAATTGGTGCATGTACTATGAAATGTGTAAGCGATTGGTTTGCCTTGATTACTTGTACTAGCATAATTGATAACCCCTTTGGGGACCCGTTTTGGGGAAATTCTTGTTATAGATTTCAGGTCATGTTCAACCGGACGAGCGAGCGCTGGGATAGTACGAGGATGCTGGCCAGGGTCGTTGACGTGTGCATTGGGGTCTTCTTATTTATGTTGTCTCTTTCGATGTGGTTGTTTTCAATTTTATAAACTTATAGAATGTACTCGCGAGTACTTAGGCTTTTCACTCCAGGTTGTGGTTTGTATCCGTTTAAGTTTCTATATTTGTCGGTTGATGTTTATTTCGCCGGTTGCACCGGACGTGTTATTATATGTTTGCATTGTTAATATATGTTTCCTCGCTAACCGAGACGGTTAGTCGAGTGGTGTTTTTCCTGTTTAGCCTGGTGGGTCCCATGTAGGGGTCCACGGTGTTGTAATATACCTCGAATATCTCGGGGGTGTTACACAAACCGCAAGCCTCGAAGGTCAATCACAGTATATATATAGTCGAGGTACCTTACTAGAATAGCCAGTTCATTCAACACATACTCCCAACCAAGTAACGATACAATTAACACTAGAATTCAACGATGCAGCTAGTACCAATCACATAGCAACGAGAGAAAATACCTTTCCAACCACGCCGAACGGCACAACCTCCTCATAAAGGAGTTACCACTTTTATCACACAATATCACATGATCATCAATAAACACATGTTTCCCCACACATACCTCAACGAATGGTTAAATTTTAAATCTACAAACGACATAATCACATAAAACGATACCCTACGAGAGTAAGGTATTCTTATACTCAACACTAATACACATACTTATACAGGCACATTTAACAACGAAAAACATACGAATAATCTTTAAGGAAATATTGAAAAACATATCGATTCCTTTAAAAGTTAATTATAGACATTCATTCAGCATATATCGTCAATTACCAACTATTAAATCCACAAAACACGTAATGTATGGGCAAGATACTTGTCTCGATACCACGAGAAATGGAACACCGAACGGACACCGTCGGGTAGCCCCCGAACTCCCAAGAACGACCACTAACTCGTCAACTCCACGAAAGCTACGAAAATAATATCACCACGAATCAATAACGCTAAACGGAATCCGAATCAACCCGAAGAATCAAGTTCCGAATGATAAAGATCGATAAACGAGTTACAAAACCCGAAGATCATGACCAATACTACAAGAATACCATAATTGATTCATCAACCACGGATTAAATCGAAAAATCACGAAGAAACCCCCAAAAATCGAACAACTAGGGTTCTAAGAAAAAAAAATACCTCGATTCGACGAAGAACAAGGATTCGGTAATGATATAATCGAAAAGGATCTTCCAAAACGCCTAGAAATCGAGTGGAATCGACCAAAAACTCCACTCCTCGTCTCTCCCGTCCAACAGCTGCCACAAGAGATGAAAAACGAAGCAAATGAGGTCTGGCCGACGCCCACGCCTATATATGGCCGACAACGTTATGGTCGTAACCGGCAGTGCCTTACGGCCGTAACTCGGTCAACTCCCTTTACGTGCGTAATGGCCGCTGCCTTACGTACGTAACGAGTACGCCTTACGGCCGTACTCGATGCGGCCTTACGGTCGTAACCATGTCCCCAAGGCCACTGCCTGAAATCTGCCGATGCATTACGGCCATAACCGGCCAATGCCTTGCGGCCGTAACGAAGAATTATGGCCGTAACATGATAACCCTTACGGCCGTAACCGAGTCCTCCCAGGACAGGATGTGCGGGAGTTTTACGGCCGTAATCGGCCAGGCCTTACGGCCGTAACTCGACTCAGCCAACACCCGATCGTCCGACTCGAGACTCGACGACGTCTCGATCACGCAAACACACCGAATAAGATCCAAAACGATAACGAGCAGGCTACGAAACTCAACGTACCACCATGCAAGCACACGATTCCAAAGACGCGGACGACAACACTCCGCTCGACCGAAGAAAAATTCGACGAAACCGGAACGAAGATCTCGGGTATTACAATGTATAAGGAACATCAGGGCCAACTTATGGAGGCGTAGCGAACCAAAACGTTCTTGTCGTGTTACTCCAACTTCATAGTAATATTTGGTATCATACTGTAACACCCCCAATCCGCTCAGGGATATTACACGCCGTAGAACCTTTCCTCAAGGTTCTACCAGGCTGGTAACAAAACCGAACAACTCAACAACACCTTTAAGGCTAAAATGACTCAGTAGACCGATTTGGTCTTTCAAAAAATACATACAACTCAATTACAATACATGCCCACGCAGGGGTCGAATACAACACACTCCCGTACAACGGGGAAAAAATACTGCAGCGGAAATAAAATACAACTAAACCAATATGACATCAAACGGGTCCTCGTGTGATTAGTATCGTTCATCTTTCATCATCCTTCGTGCCGCCCATGTGTTATGCTCCCAAACCTGAATGCAAAAACAGACATCCACCCCCCGAATACTCGGGGGTTAGCAAAACTCCACTGTTTTGCTAGTGCAAGAACAAAGTGCAAATACGAGCCATATAATACAAGTTCCAAGAACAATAATAATCAGGAATCCTCAAAGTTCCAAACGTAACGAAAAGCACTTCCCGAGACATGAGTTTGGTAAAACATTCCAAAACCGAAAGATCACAAATCAAGGGAAACAATTTATAAAACAGTTTAAAATGCCATCGAGAGTTTTAATAGAAAACAATTTAGGATTTCCGAATCCTTCTCTTTCCAAAAATCAACAGGGGTCACAGCCCAAAGGTTTTGTTTTCGCAAATAGAAAACCGACAACAATCCACAGGGCCAGAGCCCAACATCACGTGTCCTCGACAGACATAAAAATCAACACAACGTAATCACGCACGCGCATCGCCTAGGACCGGGATGAAGCCACAAATCCCACTCGAGGACTCGAAGGACCCTCCCGAGCTGGCTAGCGAAACAAATCACACACATCTCACGGTTGGATCAATCGCTTGTTGCATCCAGGCCACATGATCGCATGCCATGTGCCACCGTAGATTATCTCAGGCTCTCACGGTTGGATCAATCACTTGTTGCATCCTGACCATATGATCACGTGTCATGTGTCACCGTAGACCTTCAACCATATCCACACATTCTCACAAGTAACATATCACATCAATAATATCCAAGTAATTCACTCAATGGCAACAAACACAATACACGACGCAATGGTCAAATTACAATGCACCAATAAGAGATAATATATATACATATATATTATCAAAGCACAACGACAACACCAAGTGTATTCATAGTAATTCACATAACCATCCACGAACACAATGTCCACAAAACACGCGCGTTTTGAAAGAGGGCCTTTAACAAGACTAATCGAATCTATGAAAGTGAGATTCAAACGATCAAATAAACATAAGGAGACGATCACTAATTATCATTTTCATAAAATAAGAATTGTATGGACAAGGTAGTTGCCTCGAGTAATCACAAACGCGAAGAATCGACCGAAGTAGGTTGGCACGAACCGACCACGAACCCGCCGACTCCACCAAACGCTAACCCGCGATAATAAATTACGGACAACAATAACAACAATGAAAATGAATTCCAAAGTACGACCCAAAGTCGCTGAATTCAAAGAACAAACGACGAAAGTTCAAGGGTTTCCCCCAAACGGCCAAGAACGCAAATCGACCGACCAAAACATGAAAATGGAATTCCAAACTGAAATATGGATATACAATCCATAGGATATGTTTAACAACATCATTTGACAACAAATGGTTCGTCAAAAATGGATAGAAAACGAAATCAAGAACAAAACTCCCAAAAAGTCAACTCTAGGGATTCAAGAAAAATACCTTGATTCGGTGAAGAACAATGGATTAGATGATGTTATAATCACCTAGGATACTCCAAAACACCTTGGATGGAGTAGAAATCGGCCAGGAGCCCAAGCCATAGTCGCCCTCGTCTCAACCCGCGGAGGAAGAAGAATAAATGAAGAAAAAATGAAGAGTAATGACTGCTGTCCAGTTTCTATACTAGACAGCTTAGCGCGCGCTAATAATACCTGATTAGTGTGCGCTATCGAAGCATCAGAACAAAACGTTCTGCCAAAATGTACAGTTAGCGCGCGCTAGCTACAAATGTTAGCGTGCGCTAACGAGACCCCCAGACCCACTCCAATAGCTCCTGGACTGCCCTGAAGTACCGGTTAACACGCGCTATCCTCCCCCCCAGCGTGCGCTACCAATGCACCCTAGCGCACGCTATGTTACCAAGTAGCGTGCGCTAACCAACGTTCTAACCCAGTCCAGTAGCCTCTGGACTGTTTCTGCACCACCCGTTAGCGCGCGCTAACGGCAACACTTAGCGTGCGTTTACTTCGGCGACCTAGCGCGCGCTAGCCA
Source organism: Orobanche coerulescens (assembly GCA_033398695.1). Taxonomy (NCBI): domain Eukaryota; kingdom Viridiplantae; phylum Streptophyta; class Magnoliopsida; order Lamiales; family Orobanchaceae; genus Orobanche; species Orobanche coerulescens. Next base: position 152,594,345 of record CM065812.1, on the reverse strand, counting down.
CAAAGCGTAGCGTGCGCTAACAACTCAGAGAGACAGCAATAGAACATCTCAGAAATGGGTATGACGACATACCCACAACTTTGAAAAATTACAAAACAGCCCCAAATGTCCGAAAAAATCACGATACGACAACGAATAACCAAACTGAAGCTCACAACACGTATACAACGTTAAATGAACTTACGAGAAACCCGAAACGACAGTTTCGAACGAGATTCGCAAGAATCGAACTCGAGCGCGGGAAAGTCGCTTAAGAACACGGAACTCAATAAAACGACACCGAAACAAACTCGGATGACAAAAAGTGCAGAACTAAATACTCTCAGAATGACGAAACGGTCACGAGCGAGTCGTCAAAACGGACTCCGGCCGAAAAAAGAAATTTACCGAAAATCGAAAATTGCGGATATTACACATACCGTCCCACAATTTTTGTTTTCATGTTAAAAAATCGCTAATAATTTGCTTCAAAGCTTCTTGTTGTTATAAAGAGTAAGTATTGAAGAAACAAACAGTTATGCTCAAGACCGAATTGTATATATAATTGGAAATTCTACCTTCAAGTTCTTGATAGTGCAGTGATGGATAAAACCAGAAGTAAAAAAGGGCAGCCAGGTGGGTGCACGAAGCGTCCCCGCAAGGCGAGGATCCGGGGAAGGGTCCCACCATAACAGTGTATAGGGGGCAAGCCTTCCCTTGCCAATTAAATTGGCAAGAGGCTGCTCCTATGACTCGAACCCGTGACCACATGTCACACGGAAATATCTCTTACCGCTGCGCCAAGGCTCCCCTTCGGATAAAACCAGAAGTATAATTGTAAAATTGATAGGTTATCACTTTCCCCTTTGCCACATGCTTCTTGTCATTACTGTTATCAGCCCAGTAGAGAACTATGTTTGAACATGGCTCCCCTACAGTGTAATACCCGGTTGTAATTCAGTCATTATCATTCAGTAATTTCATTCAGTGATTGTCACTCAGTGTATTTTTACTCGATTATAATCATTCATCAATCATTTTCATTCACCGTGTTCACCGTTCGGAAAAACTTCGAGTTGTGTATCGTTATTGTTCATTGTTTCAACTTTCCTCATTTGAGTTCGACTTTGTTAGATCACCATTAATTTTTGGTAACTCCAAAAATTCTAAATCTTTGCAATATTATAGAGCATCGAGTTAGCTTTCCAATGGTTCAAACGGTGAGTCAATCGGAGTCCGGACGAGAGAGTTATGGTCGTTTTAGCTCAACCGCTCACTTTTCAGTTATTGGCCGATCACTGCCGAACGAACTCGGCCGTGTCGTCCGACACGGCCCGTGCCGTACTCGTCCGGAAAATGCCGAAGTGTCTACCTCAGGACCCGACCGTGTCGTCTGGCACGGCCGAGTCGAACTCTTCCGGTTAAGCCATAAGCGACTGCCGACACGCCCGACCGTGTTGCAGGACACGGTCGAGTCATGCCGAGTCGCTGTCGGACGGGTCACTATCGGAAGGCCCTCCGCGCCGCGACCGTGTCAAGCATGACACGGTCGAGTCCCTGTCGGCCAGCTGTGCGACACGACCGTGCCGATCGGCACGGGCCGTGTCCGGCAGGCAGTCAACTCCTTTAAATTCGTTTTTTTTTCAGCATTTCAGCCATTTTTCTCCCTTTTCATCACCTTCAACCGAGAGAGAAAGCTTGAGGGAAGGTTTTTCCTTCACAAATCATTTGGGTGTTTGATTTTCTTCATCACCTTTCGATCGTGAAGCCCGGATAATCAATTTAACGCGTGTTCTTCGGATTAAAGTACTTGGATCTTCAAAGGTAATATTCTTCAACACCTTGGATTTCGATTCTATGTTGAGATATGATGTTTTGGACGTTATAATCATGTTATATGAAGGGACATGTATATGATTATGAGTTTATATAAGGATTCATTGGATTATTGAGGGATTATTCAAGAACACTTTGAATATCGAGTTGAAATTGGGGGTTTTCGATTAATTGTCGTTATAATCACGTTTTCGGATATTCATTTTGGATTATTGATAGTATTCATGGGGTTTTGTGGGTTTGAATCATTCATTGGAAGTTGGTTTCGGATGTAATTGAGTTTTGGGTGTAAACAATTGGAGATTGTTTACAACGCGTTTGTTTTAATGCCCCAATGAGTTTCGGGTATTGTTGTATCGACTTTTGAGTTGGTTGTGATCATGCTTGATTCGTGTATTAAGAGAATTGTTGGTATTTATGTTGTTCAAGGTTGTTCGAGCGGCCGATAATTTCATTAAGGACGTTGAACGTGGAAGTACCTTCTCGCCTTCGGTTTGAGGCAAGTTTTATACTTGTACTGGTCAATGAGATTAATGTTATCATGTATGTGTATAAATGTGTTGTATCATTCCGAGACTTAGTCTCTTCATGAATTCATTGATATTAAGAGATCGTTCGATACGATACCTTTCGGCAATTTTGCCAAATATTTATTGTTTATTCCTTTTTGGATTGTCATTAAAACTGTACACGCCGATTAAAGGCATTGGCTTATTCATTTCTCACCTTCGTCGTCGGTAACCGATTAAAGGTACCGAGGCATCCTTCATATCATTGTTATCGAATTGCCGTTCACAGGCAAATCGAAATGTTCAATCATTCACTATATTATTGTATCGATTGACCGTTCTAAGGCAATCGAGGTATTCAATCATTCATCATATCGTTCATATCGATTAGCCATTATAAGGAAATCGAAGCGCTCAAGCATTCATGGAATCATCCGCTGCATCATTGTCATCGGTTAGCCGTTCTAAGGCAATCGAAGTGTTGAGTTGGGACTGTCGAGGATGGTCTTTGGCCGACTCAAGACAAAGATACCATCCCTAATTCGATACGGCTTTCATGCCGTGGCTTCGCCCTAATTGTGATACGGCTTTCATGCGTGGCTTCGCCCTAATTGTGATACGGCTTTCATGCCGTGGCTTCGGCCCTAATTGTGATACGGCTTTCATGCCGTGGCTTCGGCCCTAATTGTGATACGGCTTTCATGCCGTGGCTTCGGCCCTAATTGTGATACGGCTTTCATGCCGTGGCTTCGGACCGAATTGTGATACGGCTTTCATGTCGTGGCTTCGGCCCTAATTGTGATACGGCTTTCATGCCGTGGCTTCGGCCCTAATCAATAACGGCTTAAATTTCGGCTTCATGTGATTGTGATATTTGGCTTTAATTTGAGTGGTTTTTAGGCCTTGTGATTGTCTTGTTAATTTCATTGGAGCCTCCGGGCATTGTGATTCATATTTAATCCTGTTCTGGTTTGGTTCATGTCGTGTAATTCATTGTGGTATTCTGTGATTATGATTCGCCGTTGGGCACTTATGTTCTAACCTGTCGAACAGGTATTAATAGTATGCCGTGGGCATAGTATTTCACGAATGCTCGGTTCTTACCTTGGTTTGTGAGCATCTCGTATTATTATCATCATTTTACCGTTTCATTCTGCCTTTGGATGCATATCATGTTATACATGTATTTGATGTTCATTATCTGGATGACTGACCCCGTGGGGGCGGAACATGTTTTCATGTTTTAGGTGCTTGCGAGGAGAGAGTTGAGACACAGGGGCATGATGATGGCGACGAGGCATTCGAGCGATACTAGTCCGAGTCGTTCATGTTGATCAGTCGGTTGGAGTGTTCTTCAGTTGTCAGTCTTTGTCATTTTGTATTACCCGAGCAGATGCTCGTGGATGTTGTATTTTTACTCTTGGCCATGTAGGCCCATCGTTGTCGTTGAAATTCCTTCTCGGAATATTGTGTCGGATATCATGGTAGGGACTATGATTTTCCCTTGTTGTTTAATTTAATGTGTTTTAGTCATGTTCGCCTGGTGGATCTCCTGGCGTGGGGTCTACGGCACTGTGATAACCCAATAGGATTTGGGGGTGTTACAGAAAATGGTATCAGAGCTTTGGGGTTGTGAGATACCCTGAGATGTGAGTTATGTGGTCCTACCGACGCGGTAGTAGTGGGATTGTCAGGTTATGACAATCTAGTCAGTCAAGTTTTGTGAGTCGTAATATTAGTGCGACTGCACGAGTCATTCATTCATCGAGTCGTTGTCAGTGAAGACTAGTATCGCGAGACCTCGAAGCTTCGTATGACCTGTGTGAGGACTCGATTCTCTTTGTGTTCATACATTCATCATGTTATTAATTTTTCATGCTTTTTGAAACATATATGTGATATTAGTGTTATGATTGATTCATGACTAATTGTTTTGTAGCACGCTTGTCTTGTGTATGCATTAAGGATCAACTCATTCATCGCTTAATAATCCTCAATCATCATTTTGATCTCATCACTCGCTAATTCGCTCATCACTCACCAATATCATTACTCGGATAATTCATTCATCACTCGCTAATTCGCTCATCACTCGACCAATATCATTACTCGATAATTCATTCATCACTCGGTTAATTTATTCATCACCCAATCGATACCATTTCTCGATTAATTCATTCATCACTCACCAATTCCTTCATCACTCACCAATCTCATTGCTCACCAATTCAGTCACAACTTAGTTTATACCATCTCTCAGTTAATTCTTTATAAATCACTTAATCTCATTGTTCAGTTAATTCATTAATCATCCACCACCTCACGGTTGATTGTTGACCTTGTGAATCGAATTTTCAACCTTGCAAACTTGTCCAAGGTAATTATTTCAGGAATTTCATCAGATAATCATGTTGCCTCACTCGATCTTTCATGCGATCATATCATATCCCGGCGTCATGTCGACGATCATTTTATTGCATAATTAATGCGTTCATTGTTGTATAGCGTGTATGTTCATCATTATCATTCAGTAATATAATCATAATGTGATCTTCATGCGAGATCTGTAATCATCATGTGGCTTTCCTGCTTCAGTATGGATAGAGCTGTCAGAGGACGCGGGGGAGGAGGCCGCGGTGCGGGCCGAAACCCGGGATCTCGTGTGCATGCCCGTGCGAATGCGAGTGGTATCATTAATTCATCAAATAGCGAGGCTACTCATTCATCAGCAGATAATCAGTCGCCGTCAGGGAGTCGTACCCGAGAGGCATCTCACTCGGAAGGTGCTCGGGTTGACCCACTCATATTTATGCAGGGCATGATGGCCCAGATGACTCAGATGACGCAGATGATGGAGACCATGCAGACCTCGATGGTTCGTGGTCCACCGCAACAGAATTCCAGGAGCCGTTTAATGGACAGACCGGGAGAGTGAATCGATTGTTGGCGATATCTCTCGTCCGAGGCCGCCTACTTTTGAGGGTTCGTCGGAACCAGCTGATATTGTTCATTGGCTTGAGCATTTTGATAAACTCTTCGACATGGTTCAGTGTCCTGATGAGAGTAAAGTGGCAGTAGTGGCTTACTACTTGAGTAAGGGTGCTTATTCTTGGTGGCTTTCGTGAAACCCACCGATCGAGATCGTGTTTGGGGCGAATTCAAGACTCTCATGATAGAGAGGTATTATCCGGCCCCACTTCGAAGCCAAGTCATCGAGGTTTTGAACCTGAATCCGTCGGACGAGGGTGTTATTGTCATTCTTTGAGAAGTTTGTGGACTACTTGATTTGCTTCATCGCTATCCGTCTTGACGGATAAGATCAAGTATTTTAGCAAGAGGCTAAATCCGATTGAGGATGCATTGTTCAACCACAATTGTAATTCACTTAGTGAGTTCATCGGAAGGCTCTTGGAGCAGAGCTTTTAATCAAGGAGCTTACTCGGAAACATCCTTCATTCCTTCGGGTGAGAGGACTAGGATGCGATTCGTCTGAGGGACATCGGGCTCCGACGTCAAGAGGTCGTTTTCGATCGTCTTCGTCTTGAGAAGGCTTCTTCCTCTCGGCAGCGAGTTCGACCGTTGTTTGCTTTAATCGTGATTCACAGACACGTTAATACTCGGTGTACGGTGCCGGCTATTGTTTGTTTTACGTGTGGGAACCGGGACACCTTCGAAATACCGCAGGAGTTCTCGTGCCGCTAGATCTCGAGAGGGCTCACAAGCCTCGAGGATTTTGTTACTCGATCCGTACTTCATCCAAGGGGTCCTATCGGGCTTCGAGAACCCGACGTAAGGACATTCATCACAGATTTTGAACAAGTTAATTCTTGCTCGGTAGTAGGACAATCGCTCATTTCATTGTCGCTCACTCATTCATCTAATTCATTCATCATATATATCAATCATGTTGGGACTCATAATTATCGATTAATCATTCAATTCACGAGGAACGGCGGTTCCAATCACTTCAGAGAGCTATCACTCATGACGTTATTATTTCACCTTGGTGAGTCATTCCAAATCCTTGTCGGATTTGTAGCCATTTATCATTCATCATTCATTTTAGTCACTTTCATTCTCGTGACCTTCCGAGATCATATTTAGCGGCGAGTTCATCTGCGGATATACCTTAAATCGTTGAGATAGAGGAGATCGATGACATGGAAGGATAACGATGTTGACTACATTTGAGATGTAACCTTGTTTTTGGATGACTGTGTAACTCAATCCGTAGTAATGTATTGTGACTGTGGATCATTTATTCTTGATCTATTTTATTATGATCATATTTGAGAATCTTGAGATTTGGGTCAACTGTTGCGAGTTCACCCCTTCGGCGTTGTGCTCAAGATTTTTTTGATAATTTGGGAAATCATTCACTGAGATTCGAGACGTCAAGTCTTGGGGACTTGGGCGTGCGATTGATTTGGTCCCGAGGACTAGATGTGCATTATTGTTTTCAGATCTTGATGGATAGTTCATATCCCGAGTTGTTTACCCTGAGTTTCGAGGACGAAACTCCTTTTAAGGGGGGGTGTATGTAATACCCGGTTGTAATTCAGTCATTATCATACAGTAATTTCATTCAGTGATTGTCACTCAGTGTATTTTCACTCGATTATAATCATTCATCAATCATGTTCATTCACCGTGTTCACCGTTCGGAAAAACTTCGAGTTGTGTATCGTTATTGTTCATTGTTTCAACTTTCCTCATTTGAGTTCGACTTTGTTAGATCACCATTAATTTTTGGTAACTCCAAAAATTCTAAATCTTTGCAATATTATAGAGCATCGAGTTAGCTTTCCAATGGTTCAAACGGTGAGTCAATCGGAGTCCGGACGAGAGAGTTATGGTCGTTTAGCTCAACCGCTCACTTTTCGCTTATTGGCGATCATCGCCGAACGAACTTCGGCCGTGTCGTCCGACACGGCCCGTGCCGTACTCGTCCGGAAAATGCCGAAGTGTACGCCTCGTGACCCGACCGTGTCGTGCACGGCGGCCAGTCGAACTCTTCCGGTTAAGCTGAGCGATCGCTGACACGCCCGACCGTGTTGCGTGACACGGCCGAGTCATGCCGAGTCGGCCGTCGGACGGGTCACTATCGGAAGGCCCTCCGCGCGCGACCGTGTCAAGCGGGACACGGTCGAGTCCCTATCGGCCAGGTATGCGACACGACCGTGCCGATCGGCACGGCCGTGTCCGGCAGCGATCAACTCCTTTAAATTCGTTTTTTTCAAGATTTCAGCCATTTTTCCCTTTTCATCACCTTCAACCGAGAGAGAAAGCTTGAGGGAAGGTTTTTCCTTCACAAATCATTTGGGTGTTTGATTTTCTTCATCTCCTTTCGATCGTGAAGCCCGGATAATCAATTTAACGCGTGTTCTTGATTATAGTACTTGGATCTTCAAAGGTAATATTCTTCAACACCTTGGATTTCGATTCTATGTTGAGATATGATGTTTTGGACGTTATAATCATGTTATATGAAGGGACATGTATATGATTATGAGTTTATATAAGGATTCATTGGATTATTGAGGGATTATTCAAGAACACTTTGAATATCGAGTTGAAATTGGGGGTTTTCGATTAATTGTCGTTATAATCACGTTTTCGGATATTCATTTTGGATTATTGATAGTATTCATGGGGTTTTGTGGGTTTGAATCATTCATTGGAAGTTGGTTTCGGATGTAATTGAGTTTTGGGTGTAAACAATTGGAGATTGTTTACAACGCGATTGTTTTAATGCCCCAATGAGTTTCGGGTATTGTTGTATCGACTTTTGAGTTGGTTGTGATCATGCTTGATTCGTGTATTAAGAGAATTGTTGGTATTTATGTTGTTCAAGGTTGTTCGAGCGGCCGATAATTTCATTAAGGACGTTGATCGTGGAAGTACCTTCTCGCCTTCGGTTTGAGGCAAGTTTTATACTTGTACTGGTCAATGAGATTAATGTTATCATGTATGTGTATAAATGTGTTGTATCATTCCGAGACTTAGTCTCTTCATGAATTCATTGATATTAAGAGATCGTTCGATACGATACCTTTCGGCAATTTTGCCAAATATTTATTGTTTATTCCTTTTTGGATTGTCATTAAAACTGTACACGCCGATTAAAGGCATTGGCTTATTCATTTCTCACCTTTGTCGTCGGTAACCGATTAAAGGTACCGAGGCATCCTTCATATCATAGTTATCGAATTGCCGTTCACAGGCAAATCGAAATGTTCAATCATTCACTATATTATTGTATCGATTGACCGTTCTAAGGCAATCGAGGTATTCAATCATTCATCATATCGTTCATATCGATTAGACATTATAAGGAAATCGAAGCGCTCAAGCATTCATGGAATCATCCGCTGCATCATTGTCATCGGTTAGCCGTTCTAAGGCAATCGAAGTGTTGAGTTGGGACTGTCGAGGATGGTTCTGGACGAATCAAGTCAGAATACCATCCCTAATTGTGATACTGCTTTCATGCCGTGGCTTCGCCCTAATTGTGATACGGCTTTCATGCCGTGGCTTCGCCCTAATTGTGATACGGCTTTCATGCGTGGCTTCGCCCTAATTGTGATACGGCTTTCATGCCGTGGCTTCGCCCTAATTGTGATACGGCTTTCATGCCGTGGCTTCGCCCTAATTGTGATACGGCTTTCATGCCGTGGCTTCGGCCCTAATTGTGATACGGCTTTCATGCCGTGGCTTCGCCCTAATCAATATGACTTAATGTTTGGCTTCATGTGATTGTGATATTTGACAGCTTTACCGAGTGGTTTTAGGCCTTGTGATTGTCATGTTAAATTCATTGGAGACTCCTGGCATAGTGATTCATAATTAATCATGTTCGTGTGGTTCATGTCGTGTAATTCATTGTGGTATTCTGTGATTATGATTCGCCGTTGGGCACTTATGTTCTAACCTGTCGAACAGGTATTAATAGTATGCCGTGGGCATAGTATTTCACGAATGCTCGGTTCTTACCTTGGTTTGTGAGCATCTCGTATTATTATCATCATTTTACCGTTTCATTCTGCCTTTGGATGCATATCATGTTATACATGTATTTGATGTTCATTATCTGGATGACTGACCCCGTGTGGGCGGTACATGTTTTCATGTTTTAGGTGCTTGCGAGGAGAGAGTTGAGACACAGGGGCATGATGATGGCGACGAGGCATTCGAGCGATACTAGTCCGAGTCGTTCATGTTGGTCAGTCGGTTGGAGTGTTCTTCAGTTGTCAGTCTTTGTCATTTTGTATTACCCGAGCAGATGCTCGTGGATGTTGTATTTTTACTCTTGGCCATGTAGGCCCATCGTTGTCGTTGAAATTCCTTCTCGGAATATTGTGTCGGATATCATGGTAGGGACTATGATTTTCCCTTGTTGTTTAATTTAATGTGTTTTAGTCATGTTCGCCTGGTGGATCTCCTGGCGTGGGGTCTACGGCACTGTGATAACCCAATAGGATTTGGGGGTGTTACATACAGTAACTCATGATACAATCACTGCTTTTCCTTTCTCATCTCCTTGAGTTATGTGTACCTAAAAAACAAACAAAAATCGATACAAAATAAATTCAACATGTAATGTAAGAAAATTCCAATTTCAAAATTACCGCAATAGAAAAATTATACAATAACACCAAAATAAAATAAAATGAACAAAAATATAAAACACCTAAATTTAATTATTATAAAAGAGTTGAAGCAGAGACCTGTTGAGGCGCATTATAGCTGGGAGGCACACTGAAGACATCACTGTCCAGGGATATATCAACAGTTTTCTCAACTTCCCTCACAAAGCTACTCGTAGTCCCTCCACTACAGAGAACCACAGCATCCAAAAAACAGAACACCAACGTTGTTTTCGATACATCATTCATCTTCTTAGTCTAGTTAGTATCCCGTGCATGCACCCAAAAAATCAGACCTACGCACCACAAGACAGAGGACTTCTCGAACAAACAACAATTGTTCGCTAACTCTCAGTTGAACACACCAGGATAATAAATCGCAAACCTACCACCATCTTGAATCGTTGAAGATGGATTCCATTTTGATGCATATTTTTGCGAAGTCACAAACCCATTCAGTCGGCAAGTCACATCGGAAGGCAAAGTGGTAAAATCTATTCTACCAGAGAAAAATCTATAATCAAGAACTAACCATCTTTTTCTTCATTGAAGCACCAGGAGATGACGGTAACACGTCGCCGGACGAATCGAAGACGGTGATATTTTCCGATGGCTCAAATCCTGCACAAAATTGACGGTTCCTGAATTCTGATACTCACGTAACTTCTTAGCTGACCCTAAAAAAATCACAGACAATTAGCAACAGTCAAAAGAAGAATAAGATGGTAACAGAACTCAACAAATAGACCGAATATTTTTAAGAACGCTAAAATACCAGAGCGAGCTCGTCGACGAGGGCGTACAGCTATATGGGAGACGGTGTCGACGGCGGCGTAAGAAGGGGAGGAGGAAGACTTTGACCTCTAAAAATACCGTCTCTGAAAAAAAAAGAAAGAAGCCTTGCAGAAATCAAAGAGTTAGCAAACTCCCACAATCTGTGCATCTACGCTATATATGACTTTCCTTTGCCACCTTGCTAATCTGAAAGGATGAAGTGGCTTCTCGGTGGAAGAAGGGAGTCGATGAACCATAGAGGTCGAGGGGGTGAACGGTTGAGACAGAAGTCGAAGAGTAAAACAGGCAGAAAACAAAAGTGAGGGCGAGATGAACAATTGGAATAGTAAACGTGTTTCGTTTTAGTGACACACTTTCAACCAAATGAACCTTTCACTCTTTTAAGATAGTATAATATAATAAGATAAGAGATATGATCATCTTGCATGACCAGCGCCTCTTTATCTTCGACCAAAGTTGGACAAGCATCTAATATAATATTCTGGTTTACTTATTTCTACTTGGGCTAGTATTTGTTGGGAGACAAACCCAAATTTATTATTGCCAAAGGTTTCCCTTCCTGTTGGGACTGCTGGTGCTTTCAAATTCTTCTGAATATTTTTTTTTTAATTTTTGTTTCTACACATTTTATGCGATTGCAGGATCATTTTCCCCTTATGATTTTTAATCATTAAAGGTGCAACTTTGACTTGCAGAGGCGTTGAAAATCATCTATTTGTCACGCTCCTTCCTACCATTAGAAAACTACAAAACTAGCTCCTTGAGTGTGTCATTAGCTGGTTCAGATGGCAAAGTTTTTGGTGGTAATGTTGCAGGCATGCTTATTATGGCAACATCACCAACTCAGGTACTTCTTATCATTGTGTTTTGACCTCTCTGAGTCCGGGTGAATTTTTCGAAAGACAAATCAGGAGAGATACTTTTGAACTTCATTTTCATGTCTATCAATGTATTTAAATTGGTCATTGTATTTAATAGAAGCATACCAATTTCACAATTCCTCTCTTGAACGTCAAGTGATCGTCAATGGCTTCATTTCTATGGCAAAAGACCAAAAGCCAATATTCCTTCAGCAGCACTTTTTCCCAGTATTTTGAGCTTTGGTGCTAGGAGTATCACTTCTTTATTGTCAGGGTTTAAACTATCTACTTATAATACCTTCAGACATCATTTAATGTCTAATTGTCGAGAAGAAAAAAGTGCTGACTCGGACAGGATTACAGTTGGGTAACGTTCTCGTTGCGCACGCCTTCATGTGTATTCCAATACAAGTCAACATCTTCTTCTCCTCAGCAATTAGCCATTAAATGACGTTTGAAGATATTATAAATTGATAGTTCAAACCCTGAGAACAAAGTGCTGGTTCGTCTTTGAAAATCACCTTTCTAAGGGAGACTAATTGCCCTGGATACCATAAGAACTCAAATTATATGAAATATAGAAATTGTATAATTTACGTTCATTATTAGTTAGGCCAACTGTTACGTTCATCATCTATATTTGACGTTCATTATATATATTTGACGTACATTGTAGTTCGGCCTAACTTTCACACGTTACCTGTCGGTCGTCATATCAGGTATTTTTTGTACCTCTCATTTTATTGCTATTACATTATTTATTGTGGGTCTTTTGTTACACCTCATTACAACAAAATTATTAAACCATTGCCTTCATTACACCTCACTAAACTGAATTTTGACTCACATATCATTGATTAACATAAAGGGGCAAAACTATGATCTTGAAACATTAAAGGAAGAATTTACCGAGGTGTTCCTGATTATGTTACGTCGTGCATTCGGAAAACAAAATAATAGCCATTGAAAAATGTTACTGATAGCTTATTCCGAAGACGAAGTCGACCAAACTTCATCCTTTGATCATAAGGGAAAGGAAAGTCATAGAACTTTCACCATGTCGATTATCCCCTTTGAAACGCAGAATGAGTGAAATCAGGTTGACTCCAGGTTTTGAAAAATATGCACGGAAAATACACTTACAATCTAAGTATTCAAAATTTAATATTGTGTAACACTATATTAGTTTATATGACAGGTGCTTCTCCAAAAAAAGTTGTTAATGATAAAGAATGGCTGCAAATGATGAGGGATGATCCAGACAATGTACTTTGCAATTCCTTCGCATTTTGTGAATGTGCAAATGATGATGATAATCCTGAAGACCATCTTATTCTGACAAAAACTTATGATATGCTTTTGCAAGAACAATATATGTACTAAAGCTCTAATTATGCTTTTGTTAGAACAACATATGTATGTACAAACCCTCTGATTAAAGATGAATGTGAGCATCATTAATAACGGAACGTTCATATCTGATGTTCATTGTCGTAAATTTACATGCACTTAAGTTCGCCCCACCATTAAATGCAATACCTCGTCATCCCACTAGTATAATTATATAAAACCTATATAAGATTATATTGTTTATTCATCAAAATATAAATTTATAGTTTCTAGAAAAGTAGTGGAAACATTCTTTCGTTTCCAACGTTTCCTAGGAAAAGTTGGAAATTGCGACTCCGGAAACAAAGTACTTTCGGAATTACATTCATGTTTCGTTAAAATTTAAAAATTTATTTAAAATTTTTGGATGTTTCGTTTAGGTGGAAACATTTAGAAAATTTAATCCATTAGTATATGGGGGTGTTCACGCCAGAACCTCTTGTCAATAATGTTGATGTAGTCCACCACAACCTTCTTGCCAGACATCCCAGGCACACCGTTCATTTCGTTTGTCGACCTCTCTTCCATATTCCAGAAAACAGATGATCCTAGACGGAACATGTGAGGTAATTTTCTGTAATCTATACCAAATCTCTTCAGCAATCGAATTTTCTCCCGACTTCGGGTTCCCTTCAAGTATTTGTGAGCTTCAGTTTTGGTCATGCCAGGTTTTTTCTCTCGAGTTTGAGTTCCGTTCAAGTATCCCCCTGACTTGATAAGCACCCAGAAACAAGTATTGTACAGGTTATTAATGTGACCTGCAAATAACAAATAACACAGTGAAATTGAAATTTTCATTCTTTATATTGCCAGGTCAGAAATTGAAGGCTTGGTGTCCAATAGAACTCTAAATAAGAGGAAAGACATCTCACAGTCAACTTGTCTCCATGCCAAGTAATCCAGCAGAATCTTGTCAGAAGGGTAGCAAATAGCACGGCCATCAAAATATGGCGAGAGTTTCAATTCTGTGAGGAGGAAAAAGTCTTTCCATTTCATTACATACACCGAAGTGAAGAAAGATGTGATGACAGAAACTATCTCACTGCAAAAAGTTTCAAATAATTTAAGTTGGAGGTTTTTGAATTTGCTGCAATTTGAGAAGATCTAATGAAATAAATTTTAGTCGCATAGCTTTCTAGAGTTATAACTATCAAGTATTGCATACTAAATAAACGGCAGAAAAGGGACAATTTCATCATCATGCTTGAACTAAGAAAAGGCTTTGTTTCCACCTTATATACACTTTATACCTGGGACGTCTTCCATAAAACTCGGAATCCTTCTTCAAGACAAAGCTATACTCATCGCTCACTCCATAGGCAAAGACAATATCATTGAACTCTTCCACCACAGCCATAGCACATGAATTCATAAGGTTCAATGCACGTGTATCATTTGGCCTCTCAAAATCATGAACCTCAGAAAACCTAAAATATATAATACAATATTCATGTTAAAAAGTAATTTAACTTGAATGCAGTAAATGAGTGAATAAGGATACCATTACTCCAATAGATAATTAAATTAAATGCAGTAAGTGAGTGAATTTCTTTAATTTGATTACACTATAGAAAAAGCATAGCTGATCTCATTGAATGAACGAATAAATTGAAAAATGAATTTGATAGAACAGAAGAAGTCATTGAAAATTACTTGTGGAAGTGACAACCGTCAATGCGTATGACAATCCAAGTTGATGGCAACAACTTGTTTTCGAACTGAAAGGACCTCATGAATTCTGGCTTAACATTACAAATATCCCCTTCAAATTTACCCAGTTCCTCAAGGAGATATGGGTGTGTACTCCAGAAGCTTCTTGAAGTTACATTTTTTGAATGAACCAGAGTTACCTTTATCCTCTTTCTTTTGACAGGTGTACCACTGATGTCGTATTTCGTTATCTCTTCAACCTTTTGCCTCAAGAGAAATGATCCTTGACGAGCAATGTCAGGACATTCCTTATAGTTAATTTTAAACTCATTAAACAGAAGATCATGTTTCTGTTGTTTTCGAGTTTCTTTTAAGATATCATTTGCTTCTCTGTCAGACTTTTTCTCATCGCGAATTAGCTCTGAGAAACAGGTATCATACTGGTTTCTTTCATGACAGTCGTTCTGTCTCCAGGTAAGATATGAGCGAAGAACCTCCAATGATGCACAAGATACTACACGTGAGTGAAAAGATGGTGGATATCTAATCTCCTTTTGAGGGAAAAACTCCTTCCATTTCTCGACATATTTAGAAGTGAATAGTGAGACTATAAGGGAGAGAATTTTGCTGCAATTCAGAACTTAACATCAACCAAAAATAATATTTAAGTTTGCCAAACCAATAGAAAGAAGTTTTGAAATCTCATCAATCAATACGAGGGAAGAACAAAATCTTAATACTCCCTCCATCCGATAAAGATTGACCACTTTCATACTGTAATTATAGTCAAAACTAGACAATCATTATGGGATGGAGGTAGTATATGAAATTCAAACAAACTAACTGGGGGAAAATTAGGAAAAGAATAAGAAATCTACAATAATTTTCAGTAATCATAATATCAGTAAAACTAAACAAATTTAGTATATTACTACGTTTTTAGATTACAGGCAAATAAATCAGAGATGAGACTTCAACTTGGTGTTGTCAGAAGATTTCACCTACAAATCTGATTAAGCTTTTGCAAGCAGGGAAAGATTCACAAACACTGTTATCTACTTATGCAAGTATGCTACAACACACAAGAAATTTTGAACACAAAAACCAAATCCTAGGAGTATACAAATACGAACCTGCCACGCCTCTTGTACAACTTTGTGTCTTTCTTAAACACGAAGCTGGAAAAAAAGAGCATAGGTCACATTTCAAATATAAAACCAAAATTGCAAAATTCAAGAAGGAACAAAATTGACATATAATACAACAACAACAACATCTAAGCCTTAGTCCCAAAATGATTTGGGGTCGGTTAACATGAATCAAACTTTGAAACCGTCAATGATCGTTACATAAATAACATAAAAGGAGAAAAAGAGGGAAAAAAGTAGAGAAAAAAGCAAATAGAAAAAGAGAATGAATGTTATAAAAAAACAGAAAAAAATGAAAAATCCTGAAAAATAAATTAAAAGATAACATGGAATAAAAAAAATAGGAATAAAAATACAGAAAAAAAAAGAACCAGATTTCATCCACCATCCGTATTCTTTCCCGCCACATTTGCCTCTCCATCGCCATACTTTCTCCAATTCCAAGAAACCGCATATCATTTTCAATCATCTTTATCCAAGTTTTCTTGGGTCTTCCTCTACCTTTCACAACATTACTTATTCCCCAACTTTCTAGCCTCTTCACTGGGGCATCAACAGGCCTTCTTCTCACATGACCAAACCATCGTAATCGATTCTTCATCATCTTGTCTTCTATAGCCGCAACTCTTACCTTCTCTCTAATCACCTCATTTCTGAGCCGATCCTTTTTTGTATGACCACACATCAATTGTAGCATACGCATCTCCGCCACATTCATCTTTTGAACGTGACACTGTTTTACAACCCAACACTCGATGCCATATAACAGCGCAAGCCTAATTGCCGTGCGGTAAAATTTACCTTTTAATCTATGAGGCATGTCACGATCACATAAAACCCCTGTGGCACTCTTCCACTTCAACCACCCGGCCTTTATTCTGTGAGTCACATCGCCATCTAGCTCTCCATCCTTTTGGATAATAGATCCAAGATACCGAAAGAAAGTGGATCCATGAACAACTTTCCATCAAATGTGATCATCCCCGCCTCTCTATCACTGTTATCGCTAAACCTACACTCCATATATTCAGTCTTACTTATGCTCAGCCTAAAACCTCGAGCTTCCAAAGTATCCCTCCAAAGTTCCAATTTCTGTTGCACTCCAACCTTCGTTTCATCAATCAACACAATATCATCTGCGAATATCATACACCACGAAACGTCATTTTGAATTTCTCTTGTCAATTCGTCCATGACTATGGCAAAGAGAAAAGGACTAAGAGCAGATCCTTGATGCACCTCAATCGTAATAGGGAATTCTTCTGTCCTCCCAACATTAGTACGTACACTTGTACTAGCTCCCTCATACATGTCCTTTATAATGTCAATATATTTCCGCGATACACCCTTCTTTGCCAAGGCCCACCAAAGTACTTCTCTTGGTACTTTATCATATGTCTTCTCTAAATCAATAAAAACCATATGTAGATCTTTCTTTTATCTCGATAATGTTGCCGGATAAGATAAATTGCTTCCATGGTCGATCTTCCAGGCATAAATCCAAACTGATTTTTTGTTATCTTCACACATTTCCCGATCCTTTGTTCAATATTTAAGAAAAAATGTGCATAGCTTATTAAAATGGACAGGTGTAAAGGCATTAATATTATGGCACTGTGATGGTCATTTTGCCAAATCTGGTCAGAATTAAATGTCACAAACTTGGCATAACTTTGGACTTTTCTTATTAAAAACACGATACAAAAAACAAATGCTCTAGAAAAAGTGAACCGACAATTCCCTGATCTTAACAACTCAGCCGTGGCCACAAAAAATGGTTTAAGCGCTTGGTCTTACTCAACAAATACTAAAGTTGATTTGCATGGAAGTTCGTACAACATTTAGATTGATGACTTGAAATGATCAAGAATCTGGTAGCTTACTATTATAAGCTCACTAGTTTCTTCTAGCTAAGGTCATCTCGTAGTGTATCTAATAAAAAATGGAGTTGTCGTGTCCTTAATTCTGCTTTCTTAGCACTTATAAGTAAGGGTATTAGAAAGAAACAAAAGCTTTAACTCCACCCTTACAGAATTCAATAGAAACTCATTGCTAGGTTATCTCAATGAGCAAAAAACACATCTAAGAAGATGACGGAAAGTAAGACCTTCTAAGGAAAAACAAAAGCAAGCCTTTTTGAACTCCTAATCATTTTCCTTGACCCTTGTACGTATTTAGTAACCTTTAAACAAAGGTTGCCATTAGTAATACGTCACTTATAACAGTATGCTCTAACATCCCTAGACGTCACAAACTATACTATGATCCCCTAGCAAGTCAACACAACCACATAGCATGAGACCAAACCAAACCAAGCATTACTCCACTAGGCGGGGTTGGTACGGTGTATCAAAGCACATAGCATAACACCAAACCAAAGCAAGTCTTATCCCACTAGGTGCGGCCAACTTCATGAACAAAAGATAATCCTTTTAAAACAGGTGAATATGTAATGGACTAAGTCAAGTAATATTTTGTTAGACGACCTGCCCGGATTCAGCCACTGCAATGATCAAATTTTTCCATCCACAGGAAAATTTCCTAACTGTATTTTGTTACCATATTGGTGTAAATTGTTTAAGGTATATCATGGGGATTACGAAATAAAAAGGTTTTGGTTATATTGTTCTTCTGTTGTCTCTTCTTGTTTACATTATTTTTTGAAGGTAGTTCGGCTGTTGCTCATAGCTGAGACAACAGATTTATAATTTCCCAATAATTCCCCTACATGTTTCTGTCTGAACGGCTGAGGACATCCTGAAGGAGCTTCCTCCAGCAGGATGGATTGCAAGTAATAAGCACCACTAAACAATACAACTAAATGTGCACCAGAATGTCCTCACTTATCCATTTCGTTTGAAGAAAATATTGCAACTGACCAATGCCTCTCACTTATTCCTTTTGTTGTCCCTTACTGTTATATGGGCACTCTCGAATCTATTAACTGATTGTGCATCTAGCACCTATCATTCTAAATTCTAGCACATAGTAATCGATAACTTACTAACTATGCTCTTAAACATCCCTAGAGGTCACAGACTAAACTATGATCCTCTAGCAACTCAATACAGGCACATAGCATAAAAAGAAGCCTAACCAAACCAATCCTTATCCCAGTAGGTGGGATCGGCTATATAAATACAATGTATCAAAGCACATAGCATAAACCAAATAAAACCAAGTCGTATCCCACTAAGTGTGGTGGGTTATATGAATACGACGTCTCCAATCACACAGCATAAATCGAAGAGTAACACACAGTTTTACCTGTATTCGTCAAGGAACCCGTATGCACATGCAATTTCATTAAACCCTTTCTCCTCCAAAACAGCCTTTGCACACTCATTCATCAGCTTCGAAGCCTGCTCATCGTTTGGCTTCGCAAACTCATGAACTTTACTAAACTTCTCGAAATTTCGACCACCAATTCGAACAACGATAATGCTGGGAGCCATATGCTCATAGACCATCTCAAATGATTTTACGTACTGGAACTTGCTATTTGCCATCTTTCAGACAAAAACAAAAACACTTGGTAAGCAACTTTCAAAACCTTGAATGTAATAAAATCATCAAAACCCACAAAATGACGACATTTTATATAAAGATCTGACCTTTACTAGTTTACGTAGGTAGTGAACTAATCAAAATAAATTATTGAAATATTACTGAGATGGAGACCTTAGTTTGGTATATTAGAGAATCAATGATGTTTGGCTCTATTTATAAATAGGGTTATTGGTGTATCCCTACTTCTTACTGGTTTTGGACTTTTCTGGGCTGATTCGAACTGCTCTATTTATAAATAGGGTTATTGGTGTATCCCTACCTCTTATTGGTTTTGGGTTTTTCTGGGCTGATTCGAACTACATAAATTTATGGAGTTGTTAGTGGTCCGGGTAAACCGCAAACCATTCGAGAACTTGACTGGTTTTACCGGATCGAAATACCCAAAATTCAGACCGAAATACTCAAGTTGCTGAATAAAATGAGACCCATCCTGAACTGGACCGAAAAATCGAGACCGAGTATCAATTCGATAAGCTATCGGTCCGATCCCGATCCTAATTTTTTGTCCGAAATCCAGACTGGACCTGTAATAGTTTTCGGTTCGTTTGGTCCAAACTTTTCGCCCGATACTTGTACCTGTCCGGACCCATAACAACACTAGATAATTTTATTCTTATTTTTTTTTCATAATTTATCATTATAAATTTGAATATTTTGTGCGAACTGTTTGAAGCAAACTTCGAACCTTCGAGCTTTTCGAACTGAATCGAACTTTGATTGTTTAGGTAGGTTCGAACCGAGCTGAAGCGAACCGCGAAACCTACTGTTCGAATCGAACTCGAACATGTTCTGATTTGGTTCGGTAGGGTCCGGCCCGTTTACATATCTATGTACCAATATGTATGGATTGAGTGAATCGATGTGTTTAGTTATAAAGATCATGAGTAAATTGCACCGTACCCCCTGTATTATGTAAAAGTTGCAAAGTGCCCCCCTATATAATATAGTTAGCACCCTACACCCTTGTATTATTTTAAATGTTGCGCACCATTCCCAAACATCCAAATCTCCATCAAATTTGAAGGTCTAGACCATCTTATCTCATTGATATTTAATCCCATTACTTCAACAACATACTATAATTCTTTAATTTTAACAGGTCATTGAATTTTGAGGCCTAAAAATTGACAAGTTTATATTTTAATGATAAAAACAAATTTTGAGGCCTTAATTGTAGGGATGTAAATGGGCAGGGTAGGCTACCGGTATGCTTTTCCCATATACCCTACCCTAACACAAATTTCTCTTCCCATACCCTACCTTATTACCCTATTTTGTGTCGCGGGTAGGGTACGGGTAGTACCTGCCAGGTACACGGGTATCCACGGGTAAACGGGTTACCCATTCAAGTTTAGTTTTCACTAAATCTACCATACCCGATCCGACCCGACCCTGCACTGCTTTGCTTTACCCTAAAAATCCTCGTACGGATAATACCCGCCGGGCACCCGCGGGTAAACGGGTTACACGTTCAAGTTTAGTTTTCACTAAATCTACCATACCCGATCCGACCCGACCCTGCACTGAATTTTGAGGCCTAAAAATTGACAAGTTTATGTTTTAATGATAAAAATAAATTTTGAGGCGTTAATTGTAGGGATGTAAATGGGCAGGGTAAGCTACGGGTATGCTTTTCCCATATACCGTACTCTAACACAAATTCCTTTTCCCATACCCTACCTTAATACCTTATTTTGTATCGCGGGTAGGGTACGGGTAATACCTGTCGGGTACACGGGTACACACGGGTAAACGGGTTACCCGTTCAAGTTTAGTTTTCACTAAATCTACCATACCCAATCCGACCCAACCCTGCACTGCATTACCCAAAAAATCCTCGTACGGGTAAATACCCGTCGCGTATCCACGGGTAAACGGGTTACCCGTTCAAGTTTAGTTTTCACTAAATCTACCATACCCGATCCGACCCGACCCTGCACTGAATCTTGAGGCCTAAAAATTGACAAGTTTATTTTTTAATGATAAAAACAAATTTTGAGGCCTTAATTGTAGGAATGTAAATGGGCAGGGTAGGCTACGGGTATGCTTTTCCCATATACCCTACCCTAACACAAATTTTTCTTCCCATACCCTACCTTATTACCATATTTTGTATCGCGGTAGGGTACGGGCAATACCTGCCGGGTACACGGATACCCACGAGTAAACGGGTTACCCGTTCAAGTTTAGTTTTCACTAATCTACCATACCCGATCCGACCCGACCATGCACTGCTTTGCTTTACCCAAAAAAATCCTCGTACGGGTAATACCCGCCGGACACCCACGTGTAAACGGGTTACCCGTTCAAGTTTAGTTTTCACTAAATCTACCATACCCGATCCGACCCGACCCTGCACTGCTTTGCTTTCCAAAAAATCCTCCAAAATGCGCTGTAAAGAGTCTATTCGGTCAACAATAGGAAATAAGAAAAAAGACCACAAATAAAGATAGATTCTCACAAATTCTACCCCACTTATTTCTCCTTGGTGTAGTATCTGACACCAAAGGCCAACCCCATGATCAAGAGAGGCACAAGGAACTGCAAACTCTTGAGCACGATATCGGGAGTCTTGTCGGGATCATAGTTGGCTTGTTGTGGGGGAACGTAAGTTCGTTTCACAAGGACTGTCTCCATGTCTATATCCCCAATTTTTAGTTTTTTTTTTTTTTTTTGAAAAAATAAACTTCATAAACATAAACATCATTCAAAGAGAGAGCAGCGAGTTGAAAACGGCGGAGCACAGAGCACCGGATGAGGAGCAAAAAATATCTAATCTTACCTAAAAGGAGCAGCAGGAACCGGAGGTCGTCCGCGACCGTGAGAAGCGGCGGAGAGCGATGAGCGAGAGCCGAGAGGATGGCGGGCCGCGGTAGGCGGTGGTCGATACTGAGAGAGAGAGAGAGAGAGAGAGAGAGAGAGAGAGAGAGAGGCCGGAGGCGAGAAGGTTGAAGATGAAGAAAGTACACGGGTGAGTGGTGAGCTATGAGCAACGCCGACGAGCCGCAGGCCCGCAGGAAGGAAGAGAGAATGAATGTGAACGAAAACGATACGGACCCGTCCGGCTTTTTTGAGAGTTGAAACCCCAGTAGGCAGATATAGTTTTACTAATTATTAGGGATGGCAATTTAATGGCGCGTAACCCGAGAGCACCCGATCTTAATAGGTGCGCGTTTGGTGGGCATTTGGTATCCATGGATAGCTTAGTGGTATGAAATTACTATCCATTAGGTTCGCAGGTACATATATGGTAACTACTATCTATACCCGCGAAACCCATCTACCCGCGAAAAAACCCGCGAACATACCCGCGAAATACCCACAAAAATACTCACGAAATACCCATAAAAATCCGAACAGATTTTGAATTCGGTATGATGTACAAGTATTTTAATCTTTTTGTATATACTATATATGTATTTTTTTTTGGCATTTTACTGTATTAAGTAGCAAGTGTTTAGCTCGGCTGGCAAGTATCCAACTCCTTTATGTTTATATGAATTGTTTTGCACCCGGTAATTCTTTTTTGATTTTACATATGAAAGCCCAAACTAAATCAACACCCGAAACTAACCCAAAATAAATCAAGACCCAATAAATCTTTTTTGATTTATACGGCTCAATCCATCACAGAATCTTATTTCCTCCATCATATATATGTCGCTCGGGCTCCCCCACAGTCCCACACTCATTATTTAAAAGATTCACACAATAAAGAAAACTCTAACCCTACCTAATTACTTCAGCGGGGCCGCACACACACTGACACCCTTCCTCTTCTTGTAATCATCTATTTCAACCTGAGAAAGACGTTCGACCTCATAATTATACGAAGCATCTCTGTCAACCCTAACCATACCTAATTATACCAGGCATCTCTGTCAAGCCTGTAACACCCCCAATCCACTCAGGGATATTACACGCCGTAGACCCTCTCCTCGAGGATCTACCAGGCTGATAACTAAAATCAAACATCTAAACATCGCCTTTAAGGCTAAAATGACTCAGTAGACCGACTTGGTCTTTCAATAATAACATACAACTCAATTCCAAACACATACCCACGCAGGGGTCAAAATACAATAAACTCCTGCAACGGGAAAAGATACGGCCGCGGAAAAGAAACTACAACTAGACCAATACGACATCAACGGATCCTCGTGTGATTAGTATCGTTCATCTTTCATCATCCTTCGTGCCGACCTTGTGCTATGCTCCAAAACCTGAATGCAAAAATAGACATCCACCCCCCGAATACTCGGGGGTTAGCAAAACTCCACTGTTTTGCTAGTGCAAGAACAAAGTGCAAATACGAGCCATACAATTCACATTCCACGAATAACAATAACCAGGAATCCTCAAAAAAAATCCAAACGTAACGAAAAGCACTTCCCGAGGCAAGAGTTTGGTAAAATATTCTAAAACTGAAAGGTCACAAATCAAGGGAAAACAATTTATAAAATCGTTTAAATGCCATCGAGAGTTTTGATAGAAAACAGCTTAGGATTTTCAAATCCTTATCTTTCCAAAAATCAACAGGGTCACAGCCCAAAGGTTTTGTTTTCGCAAATAGGAAACCACCAACAATTTACAGGGCCAGAGCCCAACATCACGTGTCCTCAACGGACATAAAATCAACAAAACATAATCACGCACGCGCATCGCCTAGGACCGGGACGCTACCACAGACATCCCACCCGAGGCCTCGAAGGACCCTCCCGAGCTGTCTAGCGAAACAAATCACACACATCTCACGGTTGGATCAATCGCTTGTTGCATCCTGGCCACATGATCGCATGCCATGTGCCACCGTAGATTATCTCAGGCTCTCACGGTTGGATCAATCACTTGTTGCATCCTGACCACACGATCACGTGCCATGTGTCACCGTAGACCTTCAACCATATCCACACATTCACACAAATAACATATCACATCAAGGATATTCAAACAATTCGCCCAGAGGCATCAAACCCTTAGCAAAACACCACGTCAATCCACAACGCACCGAAATGAAATAACATACGTCCAAACGCAATACCAAGTGCAACATCAACACCAAACATATCCATAGAATTCATATAGTTATTCACAAACCACACCATTCACAAAACACACGCGTTTTGAAAGCAAGCCTTTAACAAGACTAAACCGAATCTTTTGAAAGTTCAATTCAAATGACCAAGCAACCACATTTAGACGATCACTAATTATCATATCCATAAAACAAGAATAGTATGGACAAGGTACTTGCCTCTAATAAGAACAACGCGGAGAATCGACCGAAATAGGTTGGCACGAACCGACTACGAACTCGCCGACTCCACCGAATGACAATCCACAACAAAGAACTACGAACGAAAACAATAACAACGAAAATGAATTCCAAAGTACGACCCAAAGCCGCTAAATTCAAAGAACAAATGACGAAGGTTCAAGGATTTTCCCCAAAACGGCCAAGAACACGATTCGTTCCGTCAAATCACGAAAACGGAATTCCAAGTTGAAATATGGATATACAATCCATAGAATATGTTTAACAACATCATTTAACCATAATCGATCCATCGAAAACGGATGAAAAACGAGATCGAGGACAAATCCCCCAAAAAGTCAATTCGAAGGAAATCAAGAAATATACTTCGATTCGACGAAGAACAACGGATTAAATGATGTTAAACACAAGAATACTACCAATATTAATCATACCCATCGTGTATTAATCAACAACACGGAACGAATCGGACAAAAACGCAAAAACCCCAAATTTTCCCAAAATAGGGTTCTAGGAAATCTCACCTTGATTCGCTGGATCAAAGGAGGTTATGGAGGGATTAATCGATGATATGAACTCCCAATCTTCGTGGATTAGTTGGTTGACAACATGTCTCCTGGATCGCCAAGTCTCCAGCCGCGGAGAGGAAAAGATAGAAATGAAAAACGGGTGAAAATATGGCTACTCTGTCATATTTATACACGCACGGCCTAGCGTGCGCTACACCTTCCGGACTAGCATGCGCTAACGGGCAGCCTCGGCCGATAACCCTCGGCCGTGGCCCGCAAGGCCACAATGCATCAAGACTCAATCTGCCGCCGGATCTCGCCCGCCCGATCGCGGAGAAGGCTGGCGGACGCTAGCGTGCGCGCTTAGCCGACCGTCTGTAACCCTGCGATCAATCGCCGGCCAGGTAACGTACGCTAGCCGGCCGACAGCGTGCGCTACGCCTGCCGACTAGCGCGCGCTATGCTCGGCGTAGCGTGCGCTACCTGCCGATCCTTCCTGATTCCAGAACCCCAGAAACCCCACTGTCCGGCCCGATAGCGTGCGTTGGTCGACCAAGCTAGCGTGCGCTATACCTGCCGAGCTAGCGCGCGCAGACTTCCGGCCGTAGCGTATGCTACGCCGGTTCCTGTCGCACTTGTCCGGCCGGTACCCGCAATCATCCGGCGCAACCGTGGCCGGCCCCAACCGCCGTGGCTCGACGACTCGATTTCCGAACGCATTTTAACGAACACGATGAAAAGTTCGCGGACAACATCAACGACCCGGAATGAAAACATAATACCATAATTAGTCATACGCGACCAAGAAACGGGTCGAGTCAACAATTACAGATACGGATACCCGTAACTTTCAAGAAATTACAAAATGGCCCAAAACGCCCGGAAATCACGATACTTGATCGAATAATCAAACCGAAGTTCACAACACGTCTAACAAAGTTAAACGGACTTACAGAAAACTCGAAACAGCAGTTTCGAACGAGATTTGCAAGAATCGAACTCAAGTGCGGAAAAGTCGCTAAAAAGCACGGAACTCAACAAAATGACTCCGAAACGAACTCGGATGTCAAAAAGTGTATAATTAATCATTCTCAGAATGACGAAACGGTCATGAGCGAGTCGTCAAAATGGACTTCGGCCGAAAAAAGAAATTTACCGAAAATCAAAAATTGCGGATATTACAAAGCCCTCAAACCTCTTTATTGGTAGCAGCAAGTTCCAGCGCTCGTAGAAAGAGATAGGTACTCTCCTCCCAGACTGCGCTACACCTCGTCTCACCACCCTCAATCAAATTGGTTTCCAGACCCCCTTATGCTTTAATTCTTTTTGACTTGTTTCTCACTTTTACGGTTTGAAACAGGTTTCCATTTGGCAATATGTCTACTCCGAGAAGCAGCAGCCTACCTGCCTCATAAGCCTCTGCTCCTACTCCCATAAATGAGCAATTTCCTCCACTACTTGAAGAATCGAATGAAGGGGAAAGTCAACAAGTAAAAGGTCGAAATGAGGAGCAAAAACCAGAAGAGGAAGAAGAAGATGGAGATGGGTTAAAGAGGAAGCTCACTTCACCAGTTTGGAATGAGTTCGCGAGGAAGAAAGTGAATGGAGATTGGAAGGCCAAGTGCCTCCATTATGGAAATCTTCTCTCGGGTGTAACGAGAAATGGTACTTCTCATTTATCTAATCATTTGAAGTCCTGTATTAACAAAAGAAAAAAGTATGGGAAAATACAATCTAGTTTGAGGTTTGCATCTAGTGAGAAGGGGCAAGTTTCTATTGAAAATTATGTCTTCGATCCAGAAATTGCTAGGAAAGCACTCTATTCGATGATTATCCTTCATGAGTATCCATTGTCTATTGTTGATCATATTGGGTTTCGTAACTTTGTTAGTGCACTGCAACTCTTGTTCAAGATGGTTACTCGAAACACGATTAGAAAGGATATATTGGATCATTATGAAGAAGAGAAAAACAGAGCTCTTAATTACTTGCAAAGGAACAATGGTCGTATTGCGATTACAACTGATCTTTGGACAGCCGATAATCAAAAATGAGGATACATGACAGTCACCGGTCATTTTGTTGATGAGTCTTGGAAGCTTAGAAGCACTATTTTAAGGTGATTTCCTAATTTATTATTTCTCAAATTTTTAATTTTTGTCAACTTGTATTGATGAAGTTTTCATAATTTGTGTTTATTTTTTTGTAGGTTTGTATATGTGCCATGCCCTCATACAGCTGAAGTTTTGGCTGAGGCATTGTATAAAAGCCTTCAAAGCTGGGATCTTGATTGCAAGGTATCTACTTTGACTCTCGATAATTGTTCTACAAATGATAAATTGGTTGAGCACATGGAAGGCATGATTGGGGCATCTAATCTTTTGTTGGGTGGGAAGGTTCTACACATGCATTGTTGTGCACATATCCTCAACTTGATTGTGAGGGATGGATTGGAGGTAATAGAAAAGTCCATTGAAAATATTCATGATACTTGTGCTTATTGGCTTGCTACTCCAAAGAGGTATAAAAAATTTGAGAAAACTGTACAACAACAAAAGGTTGAATTGACTAAGAAGTTGTGTCTTGATTGCAAAACTAGGTGGAACTCAACCTATGTCATGCTTAGTGTTGCTTTGCCATATAAGAAGGTTTTTGATCGTTTGAAACAACTTGACAAGAACTTTGTTTGTTGCCCAAGTGTTGAAGATTGGAATTTTGCTTCTCATGTTTCTGAACGATTAAGTGTGTTTCATGAAGTCACTAAACTATTTTCTGGGACAAAGTATGTGAGGCCAATACTTTCTTCCCAAAAATATGTGAGGTGAAAGTGAAAATGAATGCATAGTGTCAAAGTTATATCAACATAATTCAAGAGATGTCTACAAAGATGGTTGCTAAATTTGATAAATATTGGCATGCAATTCATGGTTTGATGGCGATTGTTGTTATTCTTGATCCCCGAGGGGAAACTGCCTATGTTGGAAGCTTGTTATATTTGTCTATTTGGTGAAGATAATGCTGACTTGTATGTTGATGGGAGTCAAAAGATGTTGGTTAGATTGATGGATCAATACCAATCTCAAAATGAAGAAGGGTGTGTGACCTCTTCATCTGATGTTATTACAAGTTCTACTAGCTCTTCTTCTGAAGTGTTGAGTATATTCAAAACACTTGCTGGAAGAAAGAAGAGTAATAGTGTGGTAAGAACGAAAAATGAGTTGGACCGTTATTTAGAAGCAGACATTCTTCCTTGTGTTGATACAAATTTTGATATACTTGGTTGTTGGAAGTTACCTGGGACATATTATCCTACACTTTGTCTTATTGCTCGTGATATCTTTGTTGTCCCAATTACCACAGTGGCTTCAGAATCAGCTTTTAGCACTAGCGGGAGGGTTCTAAGTGAACATCGCAGTCGGCTCACACCAAAGCTATTGGAAGCATTAATGTGTTGTCTGTAATACCCGCTTGTAAATTCATTCATTTTTCATTCAGTAATTGTCACTCAGTGGATTTTCACTCATTAATAATCATTCATCAATCATGTTCATTCATCCATGTTCACCGTTCGGAATAACTTCGAGTTGTGTATCGATATTGTTCATTGTTTCAGCTTTCCACGTATGAGTTCGACTTTGTTAAATCACCATTAATTTTTGGAAACTCTAAAAATTCTGAATCTTTGCAATATTATATAGCATCAAGTTAGCTTTCCAATGGTTCAAACGGTGAGTCAATCGGAATCCGGATGAGGGAGTTATGGTCGAAATATCTAAGTCACTCTCATCTTCCAGTTGGGCCGAGCACCCTGTACCGTGGGCCGCGGCACACTGCCGAGTCACTGCCGCGGCACACCCGTCCGGGCCGCGGCACACCCGTCCGGGCCGCAGCACACTCATGTTGAATTATCGGTCGACCCCTCTGTACCGTGAGCCGCGGCACATTCGTCCGGGCCGCGGCACACTGCCGATCACTGGGTGCAGTTTTGGCCCTGTGCCGCGGCACACTTCGGCTGGGCCGCGGCACACAGTGCAGTCTGCACTATAACTTCGTTTTTTTGAGTCAAATCACCCATTTCTTCCATTTCTTCCATCTTGTTCCGAGAGAGAGGGCTTGAGGGGGAAGATCTTCTTCATCAATCACTTGAGTATTCATTTTTCATCATTTTCATTCGGTTGTGAAGCCTGGATCATCGATCTAACGCGATTTCATCGGATTAAAGTACTTGGATCTTCAGAGGTAATTTATTCAACATCTTGGATTTCGATTTTGTTTTGCGATATGATGTTTTGGATGTTAAGATCATGTTGTATGAAGTGATATACACATGATTATGGATGTGTTTGATTATTCATTGGATTATTGAAGGATTATTCAAGAACACTTTGAATATTGAGTTGGATTTGGGGGTTTTCGATTAATCGTTGTTTTAATCACGAATTTGAATATTCATATTGGATTATTGATCGTATTGAAGATGTTTTGTTGGTTTGAAACACTTCTTGGGGATTTGATGTTGGTATTATTGAGGTTTGGTTATAAACAATCGAAGTTTGGCCACAAAGTGTTCGATATAATGTCCCAATGAACTTGGTTTAATCGTATCGACGTTTTGAATTCGTTATATTCGTGTTTGATTCGTATATTGAACGGATTGTTGGTAATTGTATTATTCAAGGTTGTTCGAGCGACCGATATCTCAATTAGGACGTTGTTCGTGGAAGGATAATTGTCATCGGTGTTGTGTAAGTTAATTCTTACTCGGTTAAAAGGATATTCATTCCTTTTGTTGTTGTTCATTCATAATCATAACTCATTCATCATTGTATTAACCGTATCAAAACTTGTCATTGTTAATTAATCACTTCAGTCACAAGGAACGATGGTTCCAATCATTTCATTGAGCTATCATTCATTTCACTATCATTTCATCTCGGTGAGTCATTATTCGTTTTCGATGTCACTTTTGTTATATCGTGGCATTCCGGGTCATACTGGCGTGCCGGTTGGTATGTGTATGATTTTTATGTCGGGCACATTTAAGTCGTGTGTTGGTTGTTGGCCTCACATTGGACTGTGCACATGAGTCGATTGCTTCGTGAGACTGATTAGGTACAAGACCACACGTGTATTCGATCGATACTCGTTGGTGGCTTGTGCACGGACACATTTCCATCCCGGGCGTAGTGTGGCGCCACCCTTTGAGCCGTACTGTTAGTTGATTCATACAGCATGTTTGATTGCGTATGTTTTCAACAAGATTGGGTTATAATCTAACCGATTCATTTTGATCGAACTTGTGGTTTATACTACATATATATGATTGTGTTTATTCAACTCTTGAGGATTGTTGTTCTCAGGTAATCGACCCGTTTGGGGATATTGTTTTTCAGGTCATGGCAAGGCAAAGGCACGGGGAGAGCACGTTGACGGCGAGGAGTCCCAATGATACTAGAAGGGGGCCCCAGTCTTTTTAGTCATTTATGTTTCCTTCATTTATTCCGATGCAGACATTCCGTTTGAATACTCATTTCACTCAGTGTTGTATATTTTATCTTCATATAAAATATACATGTATTCGGTATTATCCTGGATGTGTTGTACGAAACTCCTCATCGGAGTAATTATTGTTGTAATGTGGTTCGGTACTACATTTACCCTGTGTAATTCATTCATTTTCACTCGCCTAGTGGGTCCCAGTCGGGGGTCCACGGCACCGTAATGTGTGCCTAGTTTGGGGTGTTACAGAGTTGGTATCGGAGCGTGGTTTTGAATACTACCTTCCGAGTCATGTCTCATTTGAAATCATCGTCATCGGACTAGTATCATTGGACTTTTGTGTCATGTGTGACCTGTGAAAATGCCGAGCCAATCAGACCGAAAGAACTGTAAGACTTCTAACGCCATGGTATAATTTCTGGCAATAATCATTCATTCATAATTCACTAGTTAACAATCCTCAAACATCATTTTAATTTCAATCATGTTGATCATATTAACTCATTAATCACTCAATTCATTTCATTACTCAGTTGATGATCAGGACGATCATGTTAACTCATTAATCACTCAATTCATTTCATTACTCAGTTGTTGATCTGGAAGACCATATCATTAATCTTGTTAACTGGTTCAATATACTCATTTCAAGAATTTCATCAGATAATCATGTCACCTCAGTTAATCATTCATGTAATCACTGTGTTAGAGCGCATATGCTCATTTTTATCATTTCATGACGTAAATCATAATGCGGTACACATACGAGATCTACGATTATCATGCGACCTTCCTACTTCAGTATGGAGAGAGCTGTCAGGGGATGCACGGGGAGAGGCCGCGGTGCAGGCCGAAACCCGGGGAATAATCACTCACTGTCGGGAAACCGTATCCGAGACTCCGCTCGATCAGAAGATGTTCGGGTTGATCCACTCACTTTTATGCAGGACATGATGACCCATATGCAATTGCTCAATCATCATTGCGCCACTCTGGCCGGATTAATCGAGAAAACTCTCCCGAATGAGCCTGCTGCTAAGGAAATTGCTAAGAAAC
Organism: Orobanche coerulescens; assembly: GCA_033398695.1. Classification (NCBI taxonomy): domain Eukaryota; kingdom Viridiplantae; phylum Streptophyta; class Magnoliopsida; order Lamiales; family Orobanchaceae; genus Orobanche; species Orobanche coerulescens. Next base: position 152,562,624 of record CM065812.1, on the reverse strand, counting down.
AACCTTCATCTGTCAGCAAGAAATCAACGAAGCGTAATCAATCCGAAGGCGGTCAGTCAACCTTCAAGAAGCCTCGTGCGGGTCCTATCGTTTCTGAGCGACCTCCTACGACGCATAATCGTGCGGGATCTCAGTCCCGAGCGACCAGTTCGACCATCACCTGTTTCAACTGTGGAGCGTCGGGTCATTACAGCACTAAGTGTCTGAAACTGTCTATCACGTGGCATAATTGTGGGAATTTTGGGCATAAGGCCCGTTTTTGCCGAAAGGACTCCAAGTCAGCTCTGGCGGCATCTCAGGCCCCGAAGCAATCAGCGATTCAGAGTCAGACTACTCTGTCAGCGTCGTTTAAGGCGACGGAAGCGAATAAAGGCGGAGCTCATAATTATCATACGGGAACATCCGGTTTGGGGGCCGACAAGTCCCGTATTTACGAGATGAAGAGGACTAACGATCCGGAGGGCCGAACGAGCTCAGGTATACTCGTAATTTTATCTAAACCTGTGTGTACCATTTTAGATACCGGTGCACCGCATTCATTCATTTTCGAATCATGTTTGATTAGACTCCATTTGGATAGTCCTATTAATTGTGGACCTTATATCATGGGTCTACCTAGCGGTAGAAGAATTTCCGTAAATCATGAGGTTGAGAACTGACTGAATTAAGTTTAAATGACCGCGATTGGTTGATGGACCAAATCGTGGTGGATTTACTTAAGGACGAAGTAATATTGGGTATTAGTGGGATGGATCGTCATGATACCATTCTCAATATTTGTAAGCGTATGGTCACTATCATTTCCGTCGTTGGAGTCGAATGTGTGCTTCAGGGAGGTGATCCTCGTTATTCCGGAAGAATCATTAATATGATGGAAGTAGTGAAATTACTCAATCGACGTGTTCAATAATTCATCGTATTATTTTCTTCGATTTTCCGTTCTAAGGCAACCGAAGTGTTCAATCATTCACCGTATCATTTTCATCGATTGGCCGTTCTAAGGCAATCGAAGTGTTTAATCATTTAATGTATCATTTTCATCGATTAGCCGTTCTAAGGCAATTGATGTGTGCAATCATTCATTGTATCATTTTCGTCGATTGGCCGTTCTAAGGCAATCGAAGTGTTCAATCATTCATTGTATCATTTTCATCGATTGACCGTTCTAAGGCAATCAAGGTGTTCAATCATTCATTGTATCATTGTCGTCGATTGGCCATTCTCATACAATCGAGATGTTCAACCATTCATGGTATCATCATTATCGCTTGACGATGTACTCCTAGACGAGCTACCTGGTTTACCTCCACAGAAAGATGTGGAATTCACGATTGAGTTGGAACCCGGTACGTCCCCGACATCGAAGGCACCGTACTGGATGGCCCGACCGAAATGCAGAAATTAAAGAATCAACTAGAGGAGTTGTACGAGAAAGATGATATCCGACTGAGTGCGTCCCCGTGGAGAGCACCAGTGTTGTTGTCAAGAAGAAGGATGGTTCATTTCGCTTGTGTATTGATTTTCGGGAGTTGAACAGGGTGACAATCAAGAATAACTATCCCTTACCCCGTATTGATGATCTCTTAGATCAACTTCAGGGAGCTTCAATATTTTCCAAGATTGACCTAAGGTCTGGATATCATCAGTTGCGAATTCGAGAGTCGGACATCGCGAGGACAGCGTTTCGTACACACTATGGTCAATATGAGTTCGTAGTTATGCCGTTCGGGATAACTAATGCACCTGCGGTATTCATGGAGTTAATGAATCGGATTTTCATCGACTTTTTGGATCAATTTGTTGTTGTCTTCATCGATGACATTTTAATTTATTCTCGTGACCGAGAGGAACACGAGGTTCATCTTCATCAGGTTCTCGACGTGTTAAGACGAGAGCAACTTTATGGAAAGTTTTCCAAATGTTAGTTCAGGATGTCCGAAGTGACTTTTCTCGGGCATGTGATTTCATCAGATGGAGTGCGTGTTGATCCTCAGAAGATGGAGGCTATCCAAAGAATTTTAAGGAAATCCGAAGCTTTCTCGGATTAGCCGGTTATTATCGGCAGTTTGCAGAAGGATTTTCTAAAATTGCTCAATCAATGACGAACCTTTTGCGATAGGATAAGAAATACATGTGGTCCGACGCGTGTCAGCGGAGTTTTGAGGAACTCAAGAGCCGGTTAATTTCAGCACCTGTACTTTCCTTACCGCTAAGGACGGAAGGATTTGTGGTTTATAGTAATGCATCCGGGCAGGGTCTCGGATGTGTACTCATGCAGAACGGGAAGGTTATTGCCTATGCTTCACGGCAATTGAGACCTTACGAGGTTAATTATCCGACCCACGACCTGGAGCTAGCAGCCGTGGTGTTCGCTTTGAAAATCTGGCGTCATTACTTTTATGGCGTTACTTGTCAGATATTCACCGATCATAAGAGTTTAAAGTATATATTTACCCAGAAGGAGTTAAATATGCGACAGAGGTGGTGGTTGGAACTAATCAAAGATCATGATATCGAGATTTTATACCACCCGGGCAAGGCGCCTTGAGTCGTAAGTCCGTTCAGGAGCAAATGCTTGCTCGTTTAACAGTTCAGAAGGAGCTTCAGTAGGAATTCCTTAGACCCGAGATCGAGGTCTGGCTTCAGCGAGTACAAGGGAAACTTTGCATGTTAGAGATTCATTGTCACTTGAGGAGGCAATCATAGAGAATCAGGGTTCAGACCCATCACTGTTGCGCATCCGTGAGGATGTGACTCAGGGGAAAGCCCCTGGATTCGTGGTCCACGAGGATGGACTTTTGAAATTTAAGAATCGGTTATGTGTACCAGTGAATGACGAGTTGAAAAACTCGATTTTGAGAGAAACTCATGCTACTCCTTATTCTGTTCATCCGGGGTCTAGCAAGATGTACAAGGACTTGAAACAAAATTACTGGTGGAGTAATATGAAGCGAGAACTCGCGAAACTTGTTTCGGGATGCTTAACCTGTCAGCAAGTCTAGATAGAACATCAGCGACCGGCGGGTATGCTGAAACCTCTCCATATTCCAGAATGGAAGTGGGAGGATATTTCAATGGACTTCATCACGAGTTTGCCGACGAGTCGTCGTGGCATGAACACAATTTGGGTAATTGTGGATCGCTTAACTAAATCAGCTCAATTCCTTGATATTAAGGATACGTGGGGTCCCGAGAGACTTGCCCAGTTATTTATCAAAGAGATAGTGAGATTGCACGATACTCCTAAAAGTATCGTTTCCGATCGTGACGGACGCTTCGTGTCTCATTTTTGGAAATCAGTTCATCGTGCTATGGGAACTCAGCTTAATCTCAGTACAGTTTTTCATCCTCAGTCCGACGGACAATCAGAGAGGACTATTCAGACTTAGAAGGACATGCTGAGGGCATGTGTCCTCAATTGGAAAGATGATTGGGAAGCCCAACTACCATTGATCGAATTCACGTACAATAATAGTTGGCACTTTTTGATTAAGATGGCACCTTACGAGGCCTTGTTCGGTCGTCGTTGTCGATCTCCTTTGTGTTTGGATGACTTATCAGAATCAATCGGCACCGAGCCCGATATGCTTATAGCCGCCCGTGAGAAGGTAGCTTTGATCAGGAGTCGTTTGTTGACCGCTCAGAGTCGACAGAAATCATATGCAGCTAATCGTCGTCGACCATTAGAGTTCGAGACGGGTGACCATGTTTTGGTCAAGGTAATCCCGAGTCGTAGTATCTTCCGTTTTGGGAAGAGGGGAAAGTTGAGTTCGAGATTCATTGGACCGTTTGAGATTTTGGATCGAGTAGGCGAGTTAGCTTATCGATTGGCCCTACCTCCGGCATTGAGCCGAATTCATAGTGTATTTCACGTCTCTCAGCTACGGAAGTATGTTGCCGACCCGAGTCACATACTTCAGTTCGACGAAATCGAGATCACGGATGATCATTCGTATGAGGAACGTCCCATACGAGTGTTAGAACGGCAAATCAAACAGTTGAGGAATAAGGCGATTCCTTTGGTTAAAATTCAGTGGTCTAGACGCGGAGTCGAAGAGGCTACTTGGGAAACCGAGGATAGTATGCGGGAGAGTTATCCCGTGTTGTTGGCCCTTAGTTTCGAGGACGAAACTATTTTTATGGGGGGGAGTATGTAATACCCGCTTGTAAATTCATTCATTTTTCATTCAGTAATTGTCACTCAGCGGATTTTCACTCATTAATAATCATTCATCAATCATGTTCATTCATCCATATTCACCATTCGGAATAACTTCGAGTTGTGTATCGATATTGTTCATTGTTTCAGCTTTCCACGTATGAGTTCGACTTTGTTAAATCACCATTAATTTTTGGAAACTCCAAAAATTCTGAATCTTTGCAATATTATAGAGAATCAAGTTAGCTTTCCAATGGTTCAAACGGTGAGTCAATCGGAGTCTGGGCGAGGGAGTTATGGTCGAAATAGCTAAGTCACTCTCATCTTCCAGTTGGGCCGAGTAGCCTGTATCGTGGGCCGCGGCACATGCCGGCAGGGCCGCGGCACACCTGTCCGGGCCGCGGCACACTCATGTTGAATTATCGGCCGACCCCTCTGTACCGTGAGCCACGGCACATGCCGGCAGGGCCGCGGCAGACTGCCGAGTCACTGCCGCGGCACATTCGTCCGGGCCGCGGCACACTGCCGATCACTGGGCGCAGTTTTGTCCCTGTGCCGCGGCACACTTCGGCTGGGCCGCGGCACAAAGTGCAGTCTGCACTATAACTTCATTTTTTTGAGTCAAATCACCCATTTCTTCCATCTTGTTCCGAGAGAGAGGGCTTGAGGGGGAAGATCTTCTTCATCAATCACTTGAGTATTCATTTTTCATCATTTTCATTCGGTTGTGAAGCCTGGATCGTCGATCTAACGCGATTTCATCGGATTAAAGTACTTGGATCTTCAAAGGTAATTTCTTCAACATCTTGGATTTCGATTTTGTTTTGAGATATGATGTTTTGGATGTTAAGATCATGTTGTATGAAGTGATATACACATGATTATGGATGTGTTTGATTATTCATTGGATTATTGAAGGATTATTCAAGAACACTTTGAATATTGAGTTGGATTTGGGGGTTTTCGATTAATCGTTGTTGTAATCACGAATTTGAATATTCATATTGGATTATTGATCGTATTGAAGATGTTTTGTTGGTTTGAAACACTTCTTGGGGATTTGATGTTGGTATTATTGAGGTTTGGTTATAAACAATCGAAGTTTGGCCACAAAGTGTTCGATATAATGCCCCAATGAACTTGGTTTAATCGTATCGACGTTTTGAGTTCGTTATATTCGTGTTTGATTCGTATATTGAATGGATTGTTGGTAATTGTATTATTCAAGGTTGTTCGAGCGACCGATATCTCAATTAGGACGTTGTTCGTGGAAGGATAATTGTCACCGGTGTTGTGTAAGTTAATTCTTACTCGGTTAAAAGGATATTCATTCCTTTTGTTGTTGTTCATTCATAATCATAACTCATTCATCATTGTATTAACCGTATCAAAACTTGTCATTGTCAATTAATCACTTCAGTCACAAGGAACGACGGTTCCAATCATTTCATTGAGCTGTCATTCATTTCACTATCATTTCATCTCGGTGAGTCATTATTCGTTTTTGATGTCACTTTTGTTATATCGTGGCATTCCGGGTCATACTGGAGTGCCGGTTGGTATGTGTAAGATTTTCATGTCGGGCACATTTAAGTCGTGTGTTGGTTGTTGGCCTCACATTGGACTGTGCACACGAGTCGATTGCTTCGTGAGACTGATTAGGTACAAGACCACACGTGTATTCGATCGATACTCGTTGGTGGCTTGTGCACGGACACATTTACATCCCGGGCGTAGTGTGGCGCCACCCTTTGAGCCGTACTGTTAGTTGATTCATACAGCATGTTTGATTGCGTATGTTTTCAACAAGATTGGGTTATAATCTAACCGATTCATTTTGATCGAACTTGTGGTTTATACTACATATATATATGATTGTGTTTATTCAACTCTTGAGCATTGTTGTTCTGTGTAACTGACCCGTTTGGGGATATTGTTTTTCAGGTCATGGCAAGGCAAAGGCATGGGGAGAGCACGTTGACGTCAAGGAGTCCCAATGATACTAGAAGGGGCCCCCAGTCTTTTCAGTCATTTATATTTCCTTCATCTATTCTGCTGCAGACATTCCGTTCGAATACTCATTTCACTCAGTGTTGTATATTTTATCTTCATATAAAATATACATGTATTCGGTATTATCGTGGATGTGTTGTACGAAACTCCTCATCGGAGTAATTATTGTTGTAATGTGGTTCGGTACTACATTTACCCTGTGTAATTCATTCATTTTCACTCGCCTAGTGGGTCCCAGTCGGGGGTCCACGGCACTGTAATGTCCGCCTAGTTTGGGGTGTTACATTGTCAAGATTGGCTTCGTAACCAACTAGAAGGTATGTGAATTTCTAATTGCAATTAATCTTATATCTCTGTAATGTTCAATTTCTAATGTAGATAGTTGTTTATTTCATTGATAGGTGAAGGAAAGAATGGAAGTTTTTGGACATGTCTTGAAGATGAAGAAGAAGAGTTCAAGAAAAATAGCTCTATTTCAACTGTTGACTTCGAATAATATGCTTTCATTAGAATTTAAACTTTGTTTTTAGTTGATGATTTTGGATATTAATTTTGTGCTTTGTAATTTGTTGATTTAAACCTTGAACTTTGTAGGTTGGAGTATTTGAATTTCTGAGTTTGATATGGATATTAATTTGTATGAAATTTTTATTTATATTGAATTCATTTATTTGCATCACGGATACCCGACGGGTGGCGGGTTGCGGATACCCGACGGATGGCGGATACCCACGGGTCGCAGGTGTGGTTGGCAAATCATACCCGTCGCGGATCGGGTCGCGGGTACAGGTTTACCTCGCGGGTATGGATGTGGATAGGGACTATCCGCGCCCGCCGTACCCGACTGTCATCCCTAATTTTACTGATTTAATTATAGATGAAATATAAAAAAAGATTTTACTATTAATTGACTTAAAATGTTAAGTTTATATATAAAATGAAAAAATATATATTATATATATAAATTATAATATATATAAATAATAAATATGATACCTCGTAGTGGATAAATTGGATGTTTGATATTTTTGGAACCTTCGAGTGAATTTGGTTATTACGTCGGACTCGAGAGTTATACCATCCGCGTTGTTTAGAGTTTCGAACCTCAATTTCCGTAATTTCAGTGTGTTACTATATATTTTACATATAATATTTGTATGTTGCCGCCTTATTAACTTACTAACTATGCTCTTAAACATCCCTAGAGGTCACAGATTAAACTATGATCCTCTAGCAACTCAATACAGGCACATAGCATAAAACGAAACCTAACCAAACCAATCTTTATCCCAGTAGGTGGGTCGGCTATATAAATATGATGTATCCAAACACACAACATAAACCAAATAAAACCCAAGTCGTATCCCACTAAGTGGGGTCGGCTATATGAATACGACTGTCTCCAATCACACAGCATAAATCGAAAAGTAACATACAGTTTTACCTGTATTCATTGTGAAACCCGTATGAACATGCAATTTCATGAAACCCCTTCTCCTCCAAGACAGCCTTGGCACACTCATTCATCAGCTTCAAAGCCTGCTCATCATTTGGCTTCGCAAACTCATGAACTTCATTAGACTTCTCGAAATTTCGACCACAGATTCGGACAACGATAATGTTGGGAGCCATATGCTCATCGACCACCTCAAATGATTTCACGTATTGGTACTTGCTATTTGCCATCTTTACAGTAATACTCACACAAAAACACTTGGTAAGCAACTTTGAACCTTGAATGTAATAAAATCATCAAAACCCACAAAACGACGACGTTTTATATAAAGATCTTACCTTTACTAGTTTACTTAGGTAGTAGATTAATCAAAATAATTTATTAAACATTACTGATATGGAGACCTTAGTTTGGTGTATTAGAGAATCAATGATGTTTGGCTCTATTTATAAATAACTTCTTGTTGATTTTGGACTTTTTTGGGCTGATTCGAACTGCTCTAATTATAAATAGGGTTATTGGTGTATCCCTACCTTTTAGTAGTTTTGGGCTTTTTTAGGCTCATTCAAACTACATAAATATATGGAGTTGTACTTGTAACTGGTCTGGGTAAACCACAAACCATCGAAAACTTGGCTGGTTTTACTGTACCGAAATACCAAAAATTCAGACCGAAATACTCAAGTTGTAGAATAAAATGAGACCCATCCTAAACCGGACCGAAAATCGAGACCGAGTATCAATCCGGTAAACTATCAGTCCGATCTCGATCTAAATTTTTTGTCTGATATACAGATTGTACATGTAATAGTTTTCGGTTTGTTTGGTCCAAACTTTTTGCCAAATACTTGTACCTGCCCGGACCCATAACAACACTAGATAATTTTATTCTTATTTTTTTCATATTTATCATTAACACTCGAACATTTCGCGCGAACCGTCGAAGCAAACTTCGAACCTTCGAGCTTTTCGAACTGAATCGAACCTTGATTGTTTAGGTAGGTCCAACCTCGAGCTAAAGCGAACTACGAAACCTTCTGTTCGAATTGAACTCGAACATGTTCTGATTTGGTTCGTTAGGGTCCGGCTCGTTTACATATCTAGGTACCAATATGTAGGGATTGAGTGAGTCGATGATAATATTTTTATTCACCATATCTAAGTATTTAGTTATAAAGATCACGAGTAAATTGCACCGTACTCTCCTGTATTATGTAAAAAATGCACCGTGCCCTCTATATAATTTAGTAAGCACCCTACACCCTAGTATTATTTCAAATATTATTGCACACCATCCCCAAACATCCAAATATCCATCAAATTTGAAGGTTTAGACCATTTGACCCATTGATATTTAATCCCATTTTATAATCTTTTTATTTTTTTACAACATACTATAATTCTTTATTTTAACGGGTCACTGAATTTTGAGCCCTAAAAATTGACAAGCTTATTTTTTAATGATCAAAAAACAAACTTTGATCCTTAATTGTCATGCATGCATGACGTTGATTTGAATTAAAATTATCACAATAATATTAAATTCTATCGAGAATATTATATGTTGGTAGTTTCTCCCTAAATAATGTAGCATATATATATATATATATTAGTTTAGAATTCAATTGGCCAACCATCAAAATTCTATGGATATAGTGGAATTAGATACTTACATTAAAATTCTTTTTCAGAATTTAATTTTTTTCAAGAGTTAAACAAAATATCACATAAATTAATAGTAATAATTTAGATGGATGAGTGTTATGGAAAAAACAAATAATTTTGATGAAAAAAATATCACATAAAGAATTATAAAAAGGTTGAAGACATGAAAGTAAATATCAACGGGTAAAATGGTCTAAACCATCAATTTTGATGAAAATATGGATGTAGGCCTGTTAGCGGTGCAAATATACTCGAGAACCGCCTGAGAACCGTTCGATAATAGCCGGGACCGATACTTATTCGAAATATTAGCGGTCGAATACCTTGATCAAGTTAAAACCAAACCGATAAGACCGAATCATAACCCTAAAAAGACTTAATTTTTCATAAACATACATTTTACAAAATATTGTATAAGTTATTAGTACATATAGAAAAAATAAGTTTAAAAGAACTTATCTCTTAATTTTCTTAGCATACATTTGAAAAAAAAACCCTCCTTTCTTGTTTCGATTATGAGGTTTTGGTGATTAGGGCTTTTAACGATCCAAGGTACTCGATAATCCGCCCGAAATACCCGAGACCGATACTCACCCGAAATGTTAGCGGTCCGGATACAAGTATTGAAGTTGGGACCCGAAACCGGTAAGGACCAAAACCGGTAATACTCGATACCTTAACAGTCCAAACCCGAGAAGACAATACTCGGACCGAACCGGACTATATGGATGTATGGGATGTTATGCAATATTTAAAATAATTTAAGAAGGTTGGGTGCTAAAGAAACGAAGCTTTTTCCCCCTTTGAGAATCTGAAAGATGTCTAAAGAAAATTCTTCATCTTCTTCTTTTGTATTTGAAGAAGACGATGACGTCATGCAGCTACACGGGTCTGATTCAGGTTGGGTTGAGGCCCGAACACACTGCGACCATTTGGTTCTTTGTCTCCTAATCTCACACATATACCAACTGCAGACACACTCTCAGGTTCAATTTTTTGTTTTTTAATTGGCCTTTATCATTGCAAATACTCGAACATGAGACATGATTATTGCAAGTAATGTCTAATGATCAGTGGCGGAAGCAGAGCATTTACTCAGAAGGGTTCGGAGCTATAAAAATTATGGAGGTCGGACAATTATATATATAGCTTCCCTTATTTTATAAGGGAATTTTCATCCACCGGGGAGTCCGTGGACCCCCTTGGACCCCCTCCCTCCGCCCCTGCTTATGACCATTAGGGTAGTCTAGGTCCAGTTTTTTTATTTTATAATCCAATCTGTCCGAATATTTGAATACTCGAGACATTATTATTATTTGTTGAGGGAGTTGATTTCTCCTCCACAGACTGGGCCGCCTCGATCCTTGTAGGAGATAACGGAGGATGCGCCTATGGCGACTGAATGCGAGAGGACCCACGATATCGACTTCAAAGACATTTCACAACCAGCTGGTGAACTGCACCACACGAGAATCGAACCGCGGTTGTCGGGATGATATCCCACGTCATCTCAGCCTTAACCACTAGGCTATGTCCCTGGGGGCGAGACATTATTATTATGAGTATTATTTCGTGAGCACTAAGTAGACTATTGGTTAGGTTTAGTTTTTTATTTAAAATTGGATATTTGGCATTGCAAATATTCGAACGTGACACTTCGTTATTGCGAGTATCATTTTATGGCTACGAGGGTAGCTTGAGAAATTTGGCAAAAATACCTCATTTATGTTGTAATTAATGTATTTATTAATGAATGACCTTTATACCCCTGAAACCCTAGATGTGTACCTATAAATAAAGGCATTTGGCCCTCATAAGAATACACACATTATTCTTCTTCTCTTCCAATTTCTCTCTTTTTTTCTCTCAAGGTTATAACACGTTATCAGCACGATACTCTACGAGTAATTTTTTTCTCTCTCCGATTTTCGAAATAAAAAAAAAATGCGAGCAGCTTTTCTGCACTGCGAGATTGCGCTAAAATCGTGATTCCCGTTTTGTTAACCGTCGGATTATCATGAAATTTTTACAGTATCTTCCTGACAAACAGATCTACAAATTCAACGATGGAGATCGGCTTCTAAAACGTATTGCATATATAAAAAAAAAAGTCCGAGCAAAAATAGTCCTTTTCTTACATTGGTGAACGGTATTAATTCTATTTACTCCTTCAAAAACTTTCTTGCATATGATGATTTTGAGGGAAAATATATTATATTTAGTTATTAAATTTTATATTTTTGTGTGCATCATATATAAATAATATATATGATGACCTCAAAATTTATTATCAAATCATATTTCTCTTTGTTTCCGGAAGAAACACGATTCAACAATACTTAATAATCCAGAAGATTATTAAGATAAAAGATTTGTTGTAGTCCTTGAAGAAGGACAACGTTATCTCGTCATATTCTAGTTGAATATGATGTGTTCATGAAGAACACTATGAGATCTAATAATTTGTGCAATTCGGAATGAAAAATACAAAATAATATTCCTGAAGAATATTGTAAGTGCTCTTGAAGAAGCAACTATTTTAGTTTAGTTATTTTGAGCCTTGATTAATTCTCGTACTATTTTTTCCCTTTGTATATTCAATTATGGATCTTAAAATTATTGCTCCCGAAGTAGCACAATTAATTGTAATATTCTTGAAGAATATTACTATTCTAAATGAATAATTCTTATTTATACATGAATTATGTGATGATACAATATTCCTGAAGAATATTGATTTGTTATTTATAAATATAATAGCATAATTAAATCATTATGCCCTTGATATAGCATGATATTATCCCTGAAGGAAAATATAACTTATATCTCAAATAAAAAATATTAATTTGATTTGAGAATATCCTCTATCGAGATTGTACAAGATATGATATACTCCACAATCATAATCCGACTGTGCCCCAATGATAGCAAGATTAGTAAGTGGTCGAATATTCCTATCAAGTTGTTCCCGGAAGTGAACAATATTAAATTAAAAACTTCAATATTACATGGCTCAAATTTTATCTCCCGAAGTAGATAAAATTTAGAGTTTATCCTTGTAGGGGATAATTATTTATAAATTTTATCTCGTGGAGTTGATATATCAACTGTTAATGATAAGGACATGAAAATGATAATCTTAAGATTATATGTCAATATCTAATCTTATATATTGTGTAGTTTAATATTTTATTATCTCTTATGATATATTGTGAGTTTTTATCAATATAAGATATGATGTCATACCTGAAGTATGATTTAAATTGATCGTTGCTATATAATTAGTGATAAAAGGGTCAAATATCCTGAAGATATTTGTATCATTCAAATTCTTGGCTTATCTTATTTCTTCTCTTTGTGAATAGAATGTCAAGTTCTTGGGATTAAATAGTGGTCATGATTTATGGTCTCATCAAAGTGCAAATATGCATGATATCTCTAGAATGATACTTTTCGTATGAAAGAAAAAAAAAGGTAGTGCTAAATTTATTGACAGTTCCTGAAGAACTACTAAATTCATTCACTATTATCTCCTAAGTATCGATAAATCTATGGATTTCTAAACTATCACTTGAAATATGTATGATTCCGCGATAACAAGTGAGACAAATGACATATACAATTTCCGAAGAAAAGAAATTAGTATTAGATGAAATATCAATGTAAATGACGTATAAAATTCACCACTTATTAGACCAGAAGTCTACTAATCCCAATACTTTCATATTTACATGTTTAAATTTACGTGTTTGGTGTTAAAGTCTATTTATATCATTTTTATATTTTATTTAACTATATATATATATGTTTATTTACGATATATATCCTGAAGATATATTAATAAAAATTCACACTTATTGTATGATAAATATCACAAATTACTAGTAAATATCATGAAGTACATTTATACACTTAAAATTGTATTATTTTGAGTTGACCAATTTTCATCAACATCTTATAGATGTTGGATTAATTGCATAATAATTATTGCACTTTCTTCTGGAAGAAGAGAATTAACGATAGTTATTACATATTATATTGATGATGATACTTGTATCATTGATATAAAATTATTTGTAATAATTCTTTTAATATATTACATTAATATATTTTCATGATTTCCTGAAGAAACATGAATTTGTAATTTTAATAATACAGAAAATTATTAAAAAGAAAGTTTTGATGTTCTTGATAAAACACAACGATATATAGTCATATTTTTATGATAGTATTTATGATAAACACATAAATTAAAGTTAATATTCCTGAAGAATATTAAACAAAAAAAAAGGCATTATTTTGAATATTTTCTATATGGCCTTGTGTTATTGAATTGCTTTTATTATCACCACATTGATATAAATTGTTGCTCATGACGTAGCACAATTAATACTTTTAATTAATATTTACATACTCTTTAGAGTAATTTATATTTTGGGTGTTATATGCTTATAAATTGTTGATTCCAAGGTAGCATAATTGATCCTTTTGAAGAATATCACATACTCTTGATAAGTACTTCATATTTTCGGTAATATACGATTATCTTTGATTTAAATTGTTGCTCCTGAGTTAGCACAATTAATATTTTTGAAGAAAAATACATGCTCCTGGAGAGCAATTTACATTTGAAGTTGCATGTATTTATTTCAAATGAAAAATACATAACTTTATGTCATATTGATTTGTTCAATTGCTACTTGAGGACTGGAAAAACAATCCCCGAAGGATTGGTGTAATTTCATATGGCAATATTCTTATTGTCGGCTCTAAAAGGAGCTTTATTCAATGAGTATCGAATTAATTATAAGCGATATAATATTTTATCCAATTATCATGTTGCGATGAATTTCAAATTCAAGTATCCATATCAAAGGCACAATATTTGGGTCACGCCCTCTGTTATTAGTGCACCTCCTGAAGAGGATTGATTTTATAATCCAATTCCAACTATCTCCGACATTAGAGGGAGATATGAAATATAAATAAGAGAAAGTCGGAAAATTCTCATTGGGTTGGATATTTAAATTTACGCACTATGAACTCGAAGTTCAACAAGTTATTGATTGCCAAATGAGTGATGAAATCTCATATACCAGTTGTATATGTACCATAAAGAATTAAAGTCGAATGTGAACGAAATATATTTGTTGATACTCCTCGACGCTATAAGCGTGAGAGACGTATTCTTTATTGGTATTAAAGATAAAATCCGCGGAATACAAATAGATTAAACTACAACATCACTTCAAAAACCTCCTGAAGAGGATCGTCCCAGAGATGAGAATCTCAATACCTTAATTTGCACGTGCACTAAATAATTACAGTATTGGATTATGGGACGACCAAATCAAATGTTATGGAAAATGTTGAATATTTGATTTTGTTGAAGTTGTCATTGACTTTGTGAATATGGGAGAATTGTTTATAGGAATGATAGTTGTCGACAACACTTTGTGTCTCAACAATTGCTAGTGGAGTGCCTGGCGCACTAAATAAAATATAAACAATTGAGACAAAGCTTAACTCGCAAAATAAAATAAAGTGGTGAAAGATAAGCGAGATTAGTATATCAAGGGTTTAAGCGCATACCCAAAACATATTCTCCCGTTGGCACTAAATTTCGTCATTTAATATACATATGACAATTATTATGAATATAGATATTCAATTAGTGACATCATCACCACATTTTTTTATGGGGTCATTGAACGCGAATATCTATATGAAAGTCCCTGGCGGACTTGAGGTTCCTAAAGTAATAGGAACATGAAATTCGCAACATGTACTATTTTGAGTTATAAATATTTACACATTTTGAAATAGTCTGGTGGATCAACCGACTAAGTGAATTCCTCTTGAAGAGGATATATGTGAATTATTTGAACTCGTGTCTAAAGACAAGTTCAAAATGAAAAACTTAGATAAAACTAAGTATTAGTATTGTCTCGACTTGTAGATCGAACATATATGATGGAAAATTTTTATCCATTTAGCTACCTAAAGGTTGTCTTACCACTTGAAGTGGATACCGACTCATATAGATCTCAAGAAAATAACAAAGATATAAGAGGACCAGAAGTTCCGTACTTGTATGCTATTGAAGCATTACATTATCAGGCCTGATATACAATTTGAAGTTAACATGCTAGCAAAATTTAATATTTCTCCATGAAGGAGAATGTGGAATGGTGTTAACCATATTGGTTTATTACATGAAAGAGATCGAGATTCGATATTGGTGGCTATTAGGGATTATGATATCATATTTGTTCTCATACTGCCTATTTATTATGATGATAAATATTCTCCATTTATGTGTTGCATATAATGTTTGGGCAAGTAAGATGAAATTTATTTCCACACGAGCTTCAAAAGAGCAATAATGATAATCTAGCAGATTTATTCACTAAATCTCTCCATGTCTGAAAATTATATTCATGGTATTGGAGTGCAAGATTGTTATCTTGAGGGGGAGAAGTGATAACTTTTAAATCAGTTTGAAGATTATGTCGACCCTGAAGGTCAAAAGGTCCTGAAGACCAAATGGTTGTACTCTTTTTCCCTTTCTAAGTTTTTTCCCACCGAGTTTTCTTAGTTAAGGTTTTTAACGAGGCAACCAATGCAACACATGAGCAAATTTATACTATGTACTTTTTTTCTCTATCGGTTTTTTCCCACAGGGTTTTTCTGAAGGAGTTGATGAGGCATGAACATCATAATATTCAAGAGAAAATATTGTATGAAGACGATGTCACTTGTATCTCAAAGGTAGATATATCAAATATTCACTTAAGTGATTAGTCGGCGAACTTATTCACAAAGGTGTTGCCGACATCAACATTCAGAAGACTAGTACACAAGATCGGAATGCGTCAACTCAAAGATCTTATGTAATCGATTTCAGGGGGAGTAGCTGTACTCTTTTTCCTTCGATCGGGTTTTTCCCCACTGGGTTTTCTCGACAAGGTTTTAATGAGGCAGCATGTATTAAAGGTCATTCAAGGGGGAGTGTTGTAATTAATGTATTTATTAATGAATGACCTTTATACCCCTGAAACCCTAGATGTGTACCTATGAATAAAGGCATTTGGCCCTCATAAGAATACACACATTATTCTTCTTCTCTTCCAATTTCTCTCTTTTTTCTCTCAAGTTTATAACAATTTAAAAGTTGTTATTGGAGAATTATCACTTTTTTCCTCCCTATATACCACCCCATCAAGTGAAAGTTCCAAAATACCACTCCTCAATAATATAACACCTTCATCCCTGCCTCTCCTCTCTTATTTCATTCTACGGGTCTATTCTCTTCGGCATAAAATAATTGAACTGAACTGCTTGCAACTGAACTGAATTGAAAGTAAGATGGGGTATGATGCAGTAAAATTAGAAGAAAACAACTATGTTCCAACGGATCAGCCGTCCTTGAAATACAACCTTCTAAAAATCCTAGATTCAGCCGATCTAAGAATTTCAAGAAAATATAAAGAAAATTTCAATTCATTGATCGTCCGAAATAAAGTCCTTATATACCCTAAAAAAGCTAGGGTTAAACCTACGAAATTTAATAACAAGTACAAAAACTTTTACAAAATTACAATTAAGTCCCTAAAAATAGAAAACCAAAAATTTGAAGGCCGAAATGAATTTTTTTGGCCAAAAAACGACGGACCTCACAACTAGCGGTGACTCTTGTTCAGTGAATCGATTGCGATAAGAAAATGCTGAGTTCATCCAAATATTCACCAATAAATATTTTTCACATATTTCAAAAACACCCCTTTTCCAAATAACGAATGACAATCCATCAACTACATCAGGGTAGGTTGGTGTTTTTTTGGAACGTTTGGTTCAACGGTAAAATCGCAACCTAATGAAAGCCTAATCCCGGGTTCGAACCCGGCGAAATCCCTCACACAAGCCTCAAAATGAGCACTTGTGACCAACTCCTCTAGGAGGACATTGGAGGGTAGGTTGGTGTTGGAGAGAGAGAAAGTTTGTTGTTATTTAATAAAAGTACAAAAACGTGTATTACAAAATATGATCACTTCGACAATGATAAGTATTATTGTTATTATTATTAGTATTATTATTGTCATATATTGAAAAGTATATACTTTGGACAATGACAAATATTATTAAAATGTGTACTTCTTATAGAAAAAAGGAATTGGCAAAATAATACAACAACAACAACAACATCTAAGCCTTAGTCTCAAAATGATTTGGGGTCGGCTAACATGAATCAAACTTTGAAACCGCCAATGGTCGTTACATAAATAACATAAAAGGAAAAAAAAAAAGGGAAGAGAAAAAAGCAAAAAAAAGGAGAATGAATGTTAACAAAAAAAAATTCTAAAAAATAAATTAAAAGGTAACATGAAATAAAAGAAAATAGGAATGAAAAAAAAGAAGGAATCAGATTCCATCCACCATCCGTATTCTTTCCGCCACATTTGCCTCTCCATCGCCATACTTTCTCCAATTCCAAGAAACCGCATATCATTTTCAATCATCTTTATCCAAATTTTCTTGGTCTTCCTCTACCTTTCATAATATTACCTGTTCCCCAACTTTTTAGCATCCTCACTGGGGCATCAAAATGTCTTCTTCTCACATGACCAAACCATCGTAATCGATTCTCCATCATCTTGTCTTCTATAGACGCAACTCTTACATTCTCTCTAATCACCTCATTTTTGAGCCGATCCATTTTTGTATGACCACACATCCATCGTAGCATACGGATCTCCACCACATTCATCTTTTGAACGTGACACTATTTTACTGCCCAACACTCGGTGCCATATAACAATGCAAGCCTAATTGCCGTGCGGTAAAATTAACCCTTTAATCTATGAGGCATGTCAAGATCACATAAAACCCCTGTGGCACTCTTTCACTTCAACCACCTTGCCTTTATCTGTGAGCCACATCGCCATCTAGCTCTCCATCATTTTGGATAATAGATCCAAGATACCGAAAGAAAGTGGATCCATGAACAACTTTCCCATCAAATATGATCATCCCTGCCTCTCTATCACTGTTTTCGCTAAACCTACACTCCATATATTCGGTCTTACTTATGCTCAGCCTAAAGACTCGAGCTTCCAAAGTATCCCCCAAAGTTCTAATTTCTGTTGCACTCCAACCTTCGTTTCATCA
Organism: Orobanche coerulescens; assembly: GCA_033398695.1. Lineage (NCBI taxonomy): Eukaryota > Viridiplantae > Streptophyta > Magnoliopsida > Lamiales > Orobanchaceae > Orobanche > Orobanche coerulescens. Next base: position 152,544,163 of record CM065812.1, on the reverse strand, counting down.
ATCAACACAATATCATCTGCGAACATCATACACTACGGAACGTCATTTTGAATTTCTCTTATCAATTCGTCCATGACTATGGCAAAGAGAAAAGGACTAAAAGCAGATCCTTGATGCACCCCAATCGTAATAGGGAATTCTTCCGTCCTCCCAGCATTAGTACGTATACTTGTACTAGCTCCCTCATACATGTCCTTTATAATGTCAATATATTTCCGCCATACACCCTTATTTGTTAAGGCCCACCAAAGTACTTCCCTTGGTAGTTTATCATATGCATTCTCTAAATCAATAAAAACCATATGCAGATCTTTCTTTTTATCTCGATAATGTTCCATCAACTGCCGGATAAGATAAATTGCTTCCATGGTCGATCTTCCAGACATAAATCGAAACTGATTTTCTATTATCTTCACATATTTTCTGATCCTTTGTTCAATCACTCGTTCCCACAACATCATGGTATGACTCATTAGTTTAATTCCGCGATAATTAGAACAATCCTGAACATCACCTTTGTTCTTATAGAAATGGACGAGAATACTTTTCTCCATGCTGATGGCATCTTATTGCTTCTCCAAATCTTATTGAAAAGCATAGTTACCCATTCGATCCCTCTCTCCCCCGAACACCTCCAACTTCAATAGGTATACCATCTGGTAATTCTGCTTTTTTTGACCTCATCTTCTTCAATGCCATTGTCACTTCACCCTTTTGAATTCTCCTCTTAAACTCTCGGTTAACCATACTTGATGGGATGTTTAAATTTCCAACATCTTGTTCTTGATGGCCATTGAATAGGGTATCAAAGTACGACCTCCATCTCTCTTTTGTCTCTTAAATTCCCAATATGTTGTTCTTGATGGCCATTGAATTGGCAAAATAATATTTAGCAATATTAACATACTAATAATGATATTAATATTACTAGTAAAACCAATAATAATTGTAATAATAATAATAATAATGATGATAGTAATAATAATTGTCATTGTTTTATTATCAGAGAAATAAATTAGGAATCGAATCAATCGAATTAGGCGAATTGATTGGAATCAATCGAAAATAAATCATGGTGAACAGGCCCCACCGCCCTTCTCTCTAGAAACCCTCCACCTTCTCTCTAGAAACCATCCCCTCCCATCTCAAAACAACCTCCTTTTGATTATTCCAGAATTTTTGAAGATTTGTGGTTGCTTTGAAGAAATTATTGAGGATGGACGATTTTTTTGTCAACCAACCAATATTCAGAAAAAACTACAGCTTAGAGATGCTCAACCAACCAATAATAATAAAATAAATCGATAGTTTGCTCATTATTGATAGTTGGACTGCACGAATTATCCTTCATTGATAGTATGTTGTCATCCATCCGATATAACGAATCAATTTTAAATAAAAAAGTTTAATCGTTGCATTTATTGGTTGGGTTGTTGGAAGGCTCCGAACATTTAAGGAAATCGGAAGAGGACTTTGTTCCCAATATAATACTCCGTATATAAAATAACATAATATAAGCAATATCTTCATATTCAACAATTTTTTATAATCGGTTAATAACATGGATTAATAAATATTTTTTTGAAGAAATTTTTAGAGATGGTCGATTTTAAAATAATTTTTAATCTAAAAATGTCTTTTTTTGTTTAAAGCTGTAACTTTTGTCTAATACGACATGATAACCCATTATAATCAATTATAACTCATTATATTGGGTCAAAATTGATTATAATGGAATTGATTATAATGAGTTCTTATAATGAGTTCTTATCCATTTTCCGGTTAAGACTATTAGTATGAGTACTAATAGGTAAGTAGTCAAATTACTCTTAGGTAAGTCCCATGTGGATTAAGCCATAGGCTCAGGTATGATAATGAAATGAGTTTTTTTTTCGTATCATTTGCTTGCCATTGTATTTTTCACTCAATATGTTGTTGTCTTATTTGAGGCCTTCACTTAAATGCTCCCTACCGTAATAGGTAGGGGCATGGTCTGCGTACATCTTACCCTCCCCAAACCCTGCTCTGAGCGGGATATACTGGGTATGTTTGGTTTGATTTGGTTTTACTAGCCCACATTTGTGCCGAAGCGCTCAAGTAATGCTCTTCAATATGGCAATACCATCCAATTAGAAGAGATCGCTTTTAATTACCGAGTATCACATATACTTGCTCCAGTTTCATCCTAACATTAAAGAGTACAAGTCCTAATATTTGAAACACATCATGTTTACATCTTTAGATTTTACAACAATTTATACGTTATTCGTTGTTTGCGTATGTAACAGTGGGGCGATTGCGTATGTTAACTTACATGTAGATCGGGACAGTGAGCTCTGAGTAGAGCATTACATACGTAACATTTGCTGATAACAGCACGGTCAGAAAATTAGTAAAACAAAGCAATTACCTGATAAATAACACGACTGCTAGTTTGCAACGACCCTCTGATGGTCCACAATGAGAACAATCATACGAAAGAACATGACATACAGTGTCACATGCACAAGCATATGATCAATACGTCTAATGCGACGACAAGTAGCACTTGACGAAAACCACAACATGACACACCACACAGTATACAATGGAGAAGTAATTCCACATAATCATCATCGAGAAGAAAAATATCCGGCACACAATGAAAAATAATTCAAGACAAGAGAAACAAAATTATAGGATGTGGAGAGAGACTCATCCTACAGGAATCAAGGCAAGAAAGCCCTCGAAGGGACGAGGTAGTAACCACTCTGATCAATGATCATAGATCAAGCTCAACAAATAAACTAGAACCCAAAGAGAACGTTCATGCCCACACTGCACTCAACCCAAAGAGAACGTACTATTTCATTGGGGATTTTTTCATCGACCTTTCAGTAAAGATGAACACAGGGGGTGGAGTGATTATGGGGGGCTTATTTGTAACCCATTATAATGGATAAGAATCCATTATAATCAATTATAACCCATTATAATCGATCAATTATAATCAATTTTAACCTAATATAATGGGTTATAATAAATTATAATGGGTTATAATGTCGTATCAAAAAAGTTATAGATTTAAACAAGAAAAGACATCTTTAGATATAAAATTATGCACAAAAAAAATACATCTTTATCACTAGAATATATTTTTGCAAAAAAAGAAATTACATCTCTATAAACAAAAGTACATTAATTCTTCAAATCAACGGCAAATCTTCAAAAAATGGCCCATTCAATTGTAAATGTTCAAAATCTCTCCAAAACCACCAGAGCCCGGTAAATTATCCTTCAAAAAATTGTTTGTAGCTTTCCTTGTATCCTTGCCACTGAAAATCTTAGCTGACTTACCAGTTTTGTTGGCATTCAAGATTTCATCTCTTTCTTTCACCAGAACTTTGACAGCTTCTATTTTTGCCCTCAACTTTTGAAAATATACCAGAAATCCATTGAAGACGACAACTTTTGAAGGGTTTGCAGGTGGAATCAGTGCGGGGGGTGTAGCACCCCCAGAAATCATCTGGGAATATCACACGCCGTACACCCTCTTCACAAGGATCTACCAGGCTAAACACTACAAAACGACCAACTGATTGACCGGCCGGGGTCAACTATATAACGACTCAGACCGATAATGTCACACAACTAATTCAAACCAAAATAAATCTCTTACAACACATACCCACACAAGGGGTCTAAACACAATACATCGCTACTTTGGTGCACCTTGTGGAGGAGCGGAAGAGCGGCGCTTCGTCCTATTCCCAAATTACCCAGATGTCAGTCGATCTGGCGGCCGCCGGCTGGAAATGATTCATCATAACAACGACATCAAATTGAACTCCTCAACTCTTGATTAGTATCGCAACCCTTCATCTTCCATGCCGAACTTGCTACTGCTACCACGAACCAAGCATACCTGAAATGCATGAAACGCATTTCCCCCATTTAAGGGGTTAGCAAATCGAATTTGCCAGTACAAGTATCATAACCATACGAAATGTAGCAAGCAACAACGATCACAAATCAGATAAACACCACCATCCAATAATTGTTCCCGGGAGGTTTTAACATTTAGAAAACAAAGCACTTGAAGCATTTGAAAATAGAATCATCATCTCGGGAATTTTAGAAATACAAAGTCTTTAAGACCCCGGGTCCTGAATTTTAAGAATTATTTCAAAACGTTAGGGCCTTAACCCAAATCTCATTTCAAATCTCAATAGTTTTACAACACGAAAATATTTCCACAAATCACTTGGGTCTCAGTCCAATCATTCCATTTTCGTAAAACTTCCGTTTTAAAAACTTTATTCATCAAAACATGTCATTGCCTCCGACTCCATGATTAACTATCATGAGTCATCGTCCGTTCATTAAACCACACAGTCTTAACCAAACACAAAAGTCACAAAATTAATCTCGACTCCATGATCCACTGTCACGAGTCACCGTAGGTTCAACAACCTGCACGGTCTTTGTAATATCCGTAATTTTTCCATTTTTAGCAGTTTTCATTTTTGGTGTATGTCTATTTTTATCGACTCGCTTGTAACCGTTTCGACATTTTGAATCTATTTTGTTCTTGGAGTTTTTCCATTTGCATGAGTTTTGATGATGTTTTCACGTAATTTCGTGAAATGGCATGTTTTGCCGTATGGACGTTCGATTCTTGTAAAACTCATTCATTTTCGTTGTTTCTTGGTTCGTACTAGTTCGTATGGTTGAGTTGGTCATGTGGAGACTTTCGGTTTGTAAATCCGACGTCGTTTCGTGATTTTCGGGCACTTGGGCCATTTTTGTAATTTCCTAATAGTTTAGGAAATCTTAGTTTCGTTGCCGCATTACGGACCCTCCGGTGGTCGGAATTGTATTTTCTTTCAGCGCTTAGCTCCGTTGTCTTGTATGCTTCACGTCTATGTTCCTGGATTCTGGTTTCGTCGTGCGTTCCGTGATTTATACCCTCGGCCAGACTTACTGCGATGTGACATCGATAGTCTTTGAATCTGGCGTGTAGGTAGCGCACGCTACCCCTGTTACCTTGCGTGTGCTACCGAAGTGCAGTTAGCGTACGCTAACTCCCTAGTGTTAGCGTACGCTAGCGATTAGTGGCAGTAGCCACTGGACCTGTCACGACCCCGTTAGCGCGCGCTACCTATAGCGATTAACGTGCGCTAACTTCGCAGATATATAAGCGAGCAGACAGTTTCAGAACAGCATTTTTATTCTTTTCTCTTCGTTTCTTCGACGTGCGACCTCAGAGGCGATTCCCACCGGTCCTATTCGGAGTTCTCTTCAAATTCCATCACTGTAGAATCGAGCCATCATATCATAATCAACATAATCACCCTTCATCAACCGAATTAAAGGTAATTCCTCAGGAACCCTAATTTTGATGAATTTGGGGGTTTTTCGGGTTTTTAGTGATTAGTTCCGAATTGTTCAATTATGTTATGATATTCTTCACCGATTGTGATTATTGAGTGATTCCAAATCCAATTTCCTTGATTTTAATCCGCGAATTATCGATACGGGGAGATTTTGCGTAAACCCTCGCCCGTATCAATTGATCGTCTATTGTCGTATATTGTAACCGGGGTTATGGCTGTATTCCAATAGGGTATTGTTGTCCGTTGGGACTGAACTGTACTGATTCTTCCTTTAGGAACCGTCGTTTTCCACCCGGACCGTTCGTAGTCGTGTTTCACTTCCGTTTCTTCAAGAATGTCTCAAAGGCAAGTACTTTACATTTGTTTACATGTTCTAGTATTTGAGTTATGGCTGTATCGTGGTTGTTGTGGATGGTTATGTGTATGTTCACCTAGGGATGGTCCGACGGGGCCTCTAGGGATACGTATTGCCGTGAGTGTGCGTATCGTGAACTGTAGTTAGCCACCCAGGGATGTCCGACGGGGCTCTGCGGGGTACAGTGGCCGTGAGTCTCGTGCCAACGATTAACTTTGAATTATGATTTGTTGGAGATAATGTGTTTTGTGTTTGTACATCATAAATATTCCGGAATATAAAATGTTTTCTAAAATGACTTTTTGGCGCATATATTCATCTGATTAGAATGTAGTTCAAATGGATTGTACTTGCACTAGCAGTTGTCGCTAACCCCTTAAATGGGGGAAATACTTTTTTTGTATTTCTGGTATTGATCGTGGGGACAAGCGAGCACTAGAGCCGTATGAGGATGATGGGCGAGCGTGATACTGTCCAGAAGTTGATTATTGGTGTTCTATCTGTCGAATATTTTGATATCTTGTTTTGGGGATTTTGTTTTATAAAAACTGGTTTAAGTACTCGAGTACTTCTTTTACAAAATTGTTAATGTTGTGTTCCTGTTTTGGGAAGTGGATTGATGTTGGATTTTATTGTGGATTGTAATCTTATTTGAATTGTCGTATTATTGATGATTGTTTTCGTTGTCGAATGTCTTGTTTGGTACGTTAGCCTGGTGGATTCCACAGTGTGGGGTCCACGACGCTGTAATATGCCCTGAATGTCTTGGGGGTGTTACAGAATATGGTATCAGAGCCAGGTTTATGGATACCTAGGCTGTCGGTTATTTGGGTCTAGTTAAGTGTCGTTTTTGGGACAGTATCACTGTTATGCCATCATCTCAGTACGCCGGTGCTCGTAAGTTTTCCTAACTTGACTCGTTTCACCGTTCTGTTCTATTCGTGTCTTATTATCTTTTGCGTTTTGCGTTTGAATTGTACTTACCCGTTGCTTCTTCAGAATTCCTGCTGGTAGAGGACGCGGACGCGGTCGCGGACGCGGTAGGGGACGTGGCGCAGCCGGTGGGGCGGCCATGTCCGATTACTCGGGAACTGATTCGGCGATGCCTTCTTTGTCGAACAGTGATCCCCCTAGTTCCGGAGGTCAGTAGGACCAGTCTGCTAGCTCCGGTAATGCACACGAGAATGTTGGAGTGGCCAATATTTTGCAACAAGTAGCGAACCAGATGACGCTACTGACTCAGGCCGTTCTGGTCGGCCATGCTAATGCCAACCCGGTTTCGCCTAATGGATCTGGTAATGATAAGCTACTTCAGGACGTGATTCGTATGCGTCCTCCGCAGTTTGATGGTGCTTCCGACCCTTCTGGTTGGGAGAATTGGTTATTCGAGATGGAGAAAGTGTTTGAGGCTGCTAATTGTTCCGAGGAGAGGAAAGTACCCATTGCTCAGTACTTCCTCGCCAAGGAGGCAGCAACCTGGTGGCAAGCGGTGAGACCGCGTGACCGAGCAGCTACGTGGACAGAGTTTCGGGATCTGATGGAAGACGAATTCTGTCCTTGGCCAGTGAAAGAGGGAAGGATCCGAGCATTCTTTGAGGCTAAGCCCCAAGATGTACCTATATCTCAAGCCATCAAAGACTACAATCAACAGTTACATTATGTGAGAAACCAAGTCCGCGATGAGCTTGATAAGATCCGCCACTTTGACATGCGGATGAAACCGAGGGTGCGCCACTACATGTCTGGTCTAGGGTGCACGACTTTGAAGGAATATCAGAATAAAGCGATGGCTTACGAGATGTCGTTTTCTGCGACAGAGACGGCAGTTGAAGGAAAGAAGCAGAAGACCTCCTGGCCGATTTGGGAGGCAAGTCAGAGGGTATCCGAAGGCCCAGTCTGGTTCGCGAGTCTTCGGGAGTCAGTCGCCATCAGTTGGTCGAGGAAACGGTTCTAGGTCTGCTCCTGCTGGTTCCGTTCGTGGTCCTACGTGCTTCAACTGCAGTCGTCCGGGCCATATGATGAGTGAGTGTGATAGGCCTCCGATTCAATGTCTTGCTTGTGGTCGTATGGGTCATCGTGCTAAGTTTTGTACGGATGCAGCTCGGGCTCCAGTTACTCAGATATCAGCCCCAGCCGCGGGAGAGCCGAGTGTGAATCAGGCACCGACAGTTCCTCAGCCGCAGCAGAGTTTTGGTAGAGGTCGAGGTCGTGGTCAGCCTTCTAGAGGGGGAGCTTCTAGTGCGGGGTCTATTCCGCCCCGTGTGTACGAGATGAGACGAGCAGGAGATCCTGACGCGACGGTGGCCACAGGTACCGTCCGCATCCTTGATCATCCTGTTTCCGTATTGTTCGATTCTGGTGCTACGCATTCTTTTATATCTATGGATTGTGTGCGTCGTCTGCATGTTGATTGCCTTGTTGCTTGTGAGCCTTTTGTTGTTAAACTTCCTAGTGGGGATAGCATCGTGGGGGATCGTGAGGTTAGAAATTTTCCAGTGAGTATCGCGGGGAGGGTTTGGCCTTCTAATCTGATTGCGGTAGATATTAGAGATGAGGATTTGATTCTGGGTGAGGATTGGCTGGACCGTCATGGGGAGATCATGAATTATAGAACGAGGACGGTTTCGATGTTAGCCTCTGACGGTACCGAGCATTCTTTTGTGGGACGTAAGTGGAGTAGCCAGAGATTACTGATCAGCGCCTTAAAGGCGGTGAGACTTCTTCGAGGAGGTTGCACGGGTTATTGGTGTAACGCTTTGAGGTCGGAATAAGGGGGAGTCGAGATCTCGTCTATTCCGGTAGTGTGTGAGTATCCTGATGTCTTTCCAGACGAGTTGCCGGGTTTACCTCCGGACCGAGAAGTTCAGTTTACCGTCGATTTAGAGCCAAAAGACCGATCTCTAAGACGCCATACCGCTTGGCGCCCGCCGAGATGCCGGAGTCAAGAAACAGCTTGGGAGAGTTGCTAGACATGGGATATATTCGACCGAGCGCTTCGCCTTGGGGCGCACCGGTCCTATTCAGAAGAAGAAGGATGGGTCACTTCGCTTGTGTATCGACTACCGAGAGTTGAACAAAGTGACCATCAAAAACAAGTATCCGCTCCCGAGGATTGATGATTTGTTTGACTGGCCATAAGGGGCAATCGTATTTTCAAGATTGATTTGAGATCGGGTATTATCACCCGAGTGAAGGATACCGACATTCCAAGACGGCCTTTCTGGACGAGATACGGTCACTACGAGTTTGTGGTTATGCCTTTTGGGCTAACTAACGCACCACCGTGTTCATGCGGCTTATGAACAAAGTCTTTATCGAGTACCTCGATAAGTGTGTAGTCGCTTTTATCGACGACATCCCGATTTACTCGAGGAGCGAGGAGGAGCAGCCCGTCATTTGCATATTGTGTTAGATATTTTGAGAACTCGGATCTTTGCGAAGTTCTCAAAGTGCGAGTTTTGGTTACGGAGGTTATGTTTCTGGTCATGTGATCTCGGCCGAGGGTGTTCGTGTGGACCCACATAAGGTAGAGGCAGTTGGATTGGGCGCCGCCAAGAACGTGAAAGAGGTCCGTAGTTTTACGGGATTAGCCGGTATTACCGCAGATTCGAGGGTTCTCTAAGCTCGCTCGACCGACTCTCGGTTGTTACGTAAGTCGAGAAGTTTGTGTGGACCGATGAGAGGCAGAATAGTTTTGAGGAGTTGAAGAAGCGGTTGACGACCGCTCCCGTTTTGGCTTTACCGAGTGGTAATGATGGTTTCTCCGTTTATAGTGATGCTTCGGGCCAAGGGCTCGGATGCGTACTTATGCAGCACGGGAGGACGATTGCCTATGCTTCCCGTCAGTTGAAACCGTATGAATTGAATTACCCTACACACGATCTTGAGTTGGCCGCAGTTGTGTTTGCGTTAAAAATCTGGCGTCATTACTTGTATGGCTCGTCGTGTCAGATTTTCACCGATCACAAGAGCCTGAAGTACATTTTCACACAGAAGGAGCTTAATATGAGACAGAGGAGATGGTTGGAATTGATTAAGGATTACGATCTCGAGATCCTTTATCATCCGGGCAAGGCTAATGTGGTAGCAGATGCCTTGAGCCGGAAATCGGTATCGCTTCGGGCGCTTGAGTTACTCACGGCCCAGTCGGGACTTCAGCGAGAGTTTATGAGGTTGAGCATTGAGATTGTACTGCCAGGGAGTTCCGGGCAGTTGCGTACTCTTGAGATTTCTTCATCTCTGGTCGAGGACATTAAGTCGGGACAGTTAGAGGACCCGATGTTTATTCAGCTTCGAGAGAGTGTAGGAAAGGGGAAAGCCCCGGGATTCGTTATTCATGAGGACGGTGTGTTGAGATTCCGAGGTCGGTTGTGTGTTCCGAACGACTCGGAATTGAGACAGAGCATTATGCGAGAGGCTCATGCGTCACCTTACTCAGTCCATCTGGGCTCGAGTAAAATGTATAAAGATCTGAGGAAGAATTTCTGGTGGAACGATATGAAGAAGGAGGTAGTTCAGTTTGTAGCTAAGTGTTTGACTTGTCAGAAAGTCAAGATTGAGCATCAGCGGCCAGCCGGATTATTGAAACCACTTCCCGTTCCGGAATGGAAGTGGGAGGACATCTCTATGAATTTTGTCACGAGTTTACCGAGGACGAAGACTGGTATGAATATGGTATGGGTGATTGTAGACCGACTGACTAAGTTGGCACATTTTCTGGGCATCAAGGATACTTGGGGTCCAGAAAAGTTGGCTCGTATTTTCATTGCACAGATAGTGAGGCTTCATGGTACGCCGAGGACCATTATTTCAGACAGAGATGGCCGATTTGTATCGCATTTTTGGCAGGCGGTACATAAGGCATTGGGGACACAGTTACGTTTGAGCACTTCATTCCATCCCGAGACCGATGGGCAGTCCGAACGTACCATTCAGACGTTCGAGGATTTGTTGCGCGCGTGTGCGTTAGACTGGAGTAGTAATTGGGAGGAGCATTTGGCCTTAATTGAGTTTGCTTATAATAATAGCTGGCACGCGTCGACTAAGATGGCACCGTATGAGGCACTTTATGGCCGACGTTGCCGATCACCGATATGTTAGGATGAGCCGTCCGATTTGGTTGGCACCGAGCCAGACCTTGTGTTGGAGACGAGGGAGAAAGTTGAATTGATTAGAAAGAGGATGTTGGCTGCTCAGAGTCGACAAAAGTCTTATGCGGATGTTAGGCGTAGACCTTTGGAGTTTGAGGTGGGAGATCATGTTCTGTTGAGAGTGTCTCCGACGAAAGGAGTTTTCCATTTTGGGAAGAAGGGGAAACTCAGCCCGAGATATATTGGACCTTTCGAGGTATTGGAGAGAGTCGGTGAGTTAGCGTACCGTTTGGCTTTACCTCCGTCGCTGAGTCATGTACATAGCGTATTTCACGTTTCCCGATTGAGGAAATGCGTTCGGACCCGTCCCACATTATTGACTTTGGGGACGTGGAGATCGAGAAGGATGTTACGTTTGAAGAGAGGCCCGTCAGAATTTTGGAGCGTCGTGACAAACAGTTAAGGCACAAAACCATTCCTCTGGTTAAGGTGCAATGGTCGAGGCACGGAGTAGAAGAAGCGACGTGGGAGCTAGAGGAGGATATGCGTTCGAGATACCCCGAGCTTTTTGATTCTTAAGTTTCGGGACGAAACTTTATTTTAGAGGGGGAGAATGTAATATCCGTAATTTTTCCATTTTTAGCAGTTTCCATTTTTGGTGTATGTCTATTTTTATCGACTCGCTTGTAACCGTTTCGACATTTTGAATCTATTTTGTTCTTGGAGTTTTTCCATTTGGATGAGTTTTGATGATGTTTTCACGTAATTTCGTGAAATGGCATGTTTTGCCGTATGGACGTTCGATTCTTGTAAAACTCATTCATTTTCGTTGTTTCTTGGTTCGTACAAGTTCGTATGGTTGAGTTGGTCATGTGGAGACTTTAAGTTTGTAAATCCGACGTCGTTTCGTGATTTTCGGGCACTTGGGCCATTTTTGTAATTTCCTAATAGTTTAGGAAATCTTAGTTTCGTTGCCGCATTACGGACCCTCCGGTGGTCGGAATTGTATTTTCTTTCAGCGCTTAGCTCCGTCGTCTTGTATGCTTCGCGTCTATGTTCCTGGATTCTGGTTTCGTCGTGCGTTCCGTGATTTATACCCTCGACAGCAGCTTACTGCTGATGTGACATCAGCAGTGCTGAACTGCTGTGTAGGTAGCGCACGCTACCCCTGTTACCTTGCGTGCGCTACCGAAGTGCAGTTAGCGTACGCTAACTCCCTATTGTTAGCGTACGCTAGCGATTAGTGGCGTGCTAATGGACTGTCCACGACCCGTTAGCGCGCGCTACCTATAGCGATTAGCGTGCGCTAACTTCGCAGATATATAAGCCAGCGGACAGTTTCAGAACAACATTTTTATTCTTTTCTCTTCGTTTCTTCGACGTGCGACCTCAGAGGCGATTCCCACCGGTCCTATTCGGAGTTCTCTTCAAATTCCATCACTGCAGAATCGATCCATCATATCATAATCAACATAATCACCCTTTATCAGCCGAATTAAAGGTAATTCCTCAGGAACCCTAATTTTGATGAATTTGGGGGTTTTTCGGGTTTTTAGTGATTAGTTCCGAATTGTTCAATTATGTTACGATATTCTTCACCGATTGTGATTATTGAGTGATTCCAAATCCAATTTCCTTGATTTTAATCCGCGAATTATCGATACGGGGAGATTTTGCGTAAACCCTCACCCGTATCAATTGATCGTCTATTGTCGTATATTGTAACCGGGGTTATGGGTGTATTCCAATAGGGTATTGTTGTCCGTTGGGACTGAATCAGATCGATTCTTCCTTTAGGAACCGCCGTTTTCCACCCGACCGTTCGTAGTCGTGTTTCACTTCCGTTTCTTCAAGAATGTCTCAAAGGCAAGTACTTTACATTTGTTTACATGTTCTAGTATTTGAGTTATGGCTGTATCGTGGTTGTTGTGGATGGTTATGTGTATGTTCACCTAGGGATGGTCCGACGGGGCCTCTAGGGATACGTATTGCCGTGAGTGTGCGTATCGTGAACTGTGGTTAGCCACCCAGGGATGTCCGACGGGGCTCTGCGGGGTACGGTGGCCGTGAGTCTCGTGCCAACGGTTAACTTTGAATTATGATTTGTTGGAGATAATTTGTTTTGTGTTTGTACATCATAAATATTCCGGAATATAAAATGTTTTCTAAAATGACTTTTTGGCGCATATATTCATCTGATTAGAATGTAGTTCAAATGGATTGTACTTGCACTAGCAGTTGTCGCTAACCCCTTAAATGGGGGAAATACTTTTTTTGTATTTCAGGTATTGATCGTGGGGACAAGCGAGCACTAGATCCGTATGAGGATGATGGGCGAGCGTGATACTGTCCAGAAGTTGATTATTGGTGTTCTATCTGTCGAATATTTTGATATCTTGTTTTGGGGATTTTGTTTTATAAAAACTGGTTTAAGTACTCGAGTACTTCTTTTACAAAATTGTTAATGTTGTGTTCCTGTTTTGGGAAGTGGATTGACGTTGGATTTTATTGTCGGATTGTAATCCTATTTGAATTGTCGTATTATTGATGATTGTTGTCGTTGTCGAATGTCTTGTTTGGTACGTTAGCCTGGTGGATTCCACAGTGTGGGGTCCACGGCGCTGTAATATGCCCTGAATGTCTTGGGGGTGTTACATTCTTAACCAAACACAAAGGTCACAAAATCTATCATGACTCTGTGTTCCACTGTCACGATCACTGTAGGCCACGTCGAACCCACACGGTTGGACGTACTATGTCCTAAACCCACGATCCAATATCATGTGTTTTCGTATGCCTCGTCAGACCAGCACGATTGGACCTCAGCACAACATACTAAGCTTTGATCATGTGGTCCACTACCATGAATCCTCGTAGGCCCTGCCGAGCCCACACGAGTGAACTTAAAATTACAATACACAACATTCACATTCACATTTCACCAACAATGTACACGCTAATCAATCACATTGATCAATACGAACTTTATACATCCAATACGCATAGTGTAATATCCACATTTCAACCATCATCAACAACAATACACAATCAATATAGCTCATGATCAACACAACCATATACACATTCATGTATACAATCAAACCAACACGATTATCATAACCAACACAATTCCACAACGTTAACCATTCAAGAATAACACAAACACCACTAAACATTCATGACAAGTAATTCATAACCATTTCACACGACCTATGTTTACGAAAGTAAGCCAATCATTACAAACCCAACACCTCTATTCACAATGTACAGATCGTATAAGACATATACTTATCTCGAAAATCAACACACGAATGCCTCGACGAACGCGGCTCAATCGAAAAATCTCGAACACCTAAAACCTTCGCAAGAAACAATGATAACACAATCATTACTAGGATAAGGATAATAACAATGAAAATCACAACCAACAACCAAAAGGAAACTCATTGAAATATTTAATCAAACATTAAATGTTCACGGTTCATCAAGAACCCTAAATCATCAACCGGGTTGAATGGATATGCAATCCATATAACATGATCAATAACAATATTTAACACCAATCGATTTACCAAAACCGGATTGAAATCATAATCAAGATCAAAACCCTAAAAAAGTCAACCGTACCTCGATCCGACGAAGAACAAGGATTAGATGTTGTTAATCTATACCAAAACCTTAATGATTATATTGAAGGATAAAAGATTGATGAACTTTCATGAAGAATCACCCCAAAATCGATGGAGAGGAACCGAAGTGGTGAAAAATGATCTGAAAACCCGACTGTCAAGTTTTTATACTGCTACAGGTGACACGGCCGTGTTGGATTCTGACACGGTCGAGTCCATGGGCAGAACTATTGAACAAATCTATTTTGATGATGCATTCTATCAAAATGTTTAAAAGAAAAATATCAAGACTCGGCCAGACATCAAAACCACGTATATTTTATCAAAGACCAAAAGCCTCAAAATCATGGTTAACTAGCGCACGCTATTAAGTGTTATTAGCGCACGCTACAAAAGGTTACTTGGATCCACTCTGAAGATTACATGGCACACACTATATGCGCTCCGATGTGATAATAGGGAATGATATTGGTATATATAGCGCACGCTACTTTCTCCGCATGTTACAAGACTGTGAGGACAGTGAAGTCTGCCAGCCATATCTAGCGCACGCTACCGTGTAATTTAACGTATTCTATTGATAAATTTAACGCACGCTACCTGATAAATCATACAAGACAATGAGTTCAAGATATCAAACAGAGAAGCAGTTAACGCACGTTACATCTGTAATTACCGCACGCTAAATAGAGTTTTGTCAAGACTAGTTCACTAACAAATAGCGCACGCTAACTGGTATGACCAACGCATGCTGAATTTGAAAATCCTACCATTGTTCAAAGGACCATTGCATGACTTTTTGGAATGCATAAATCATGCCGCTAAGGAGTATATTAACACACACTACAATTCAAAATACTACCATTGGAAGAATTTGTCAAAACAGCTACCACTTTGGACTGAAGCTAGCGCACACTAAAGGATGTATTAGCGTGCGCTAATATCACCAAGCAGTAATGGCTAAAAAGGGCTCAAGGCCTATAAATACCACACCACTTGGTTAGGATGAGACAAACAACTTCAAGCAAACATACATAAAATTGAGCTCTGATTAATTGCTATATATTTTCTATTAAGTTGTGACAATAAAGATACGAGTGTTGTTCGCATATTGTATTATCTCGTATACTTCGTATCTTCTTTGATTGTTGTGAGTCTTGTACACTCCATAACGGGCTTGAGAGAAATGAATCAAGAGTTTTAATCTGGTGTTATTAGGATCATTGATCCAGCGTTGTTAGGATTAAATTCTGATGATCATAACTGAGGGTTATCTAGTTCCAATAGAACAGTAGAGTGAAAATTTTTATCGAGTGTTTGGTTGTGCTTGTACCAATCGAAGTCAAGCATTGTAATCGTTGAATGTGGTTTTTCTTGAGCCAGTAGAAAAAGAAACGTATGGAGGACGTATGCAAATTGCTAAATCCCTATAAATCTTCATGTCTCTTACTTTCAGTATTTTCGTTTATCATTACCAAAGAAAATACAAACTTTATCAACTCCACTAATCAACCCCCTTCTAGTAAAATTATTCATTCTTCAGTTGGTATTAGAGCGGGTCACCTCTTATATCAGTTTAACCATCGGATGAAAAGATCTGCAATGGCTCTTCTAGCTCAAACCGAAGGTAATGCTCTCAACCTTCCACCTTTTTTTGATGGATCTAACTCTATGACATGTAAAAAGAAGATGGTCTCAAACCGATAGAGTTTAGTGCTCTTATCGGATCACTAATTAATTATGATATTGTGCTCAAATCTAGAGGATCCAAGCCAAACCCTCGTGAAAAATTGGTCGCTCTCAAAGTCGATAGCAACGTTGAGGATGAAGGCTGGAAGACGAAGACCACGAGGAACTTGCCTTATATGTCCAGAAGTTCAAAATATACAAAAATCTTATCCAGAAAAGGAGAAACTTCCTTGGTTTAGGCTCTAGGATGAAATAAAAAAAAATACATATGTTCCTGCCAAGAAATTCGATAATAATTATCGAAAATGCCGTCAATCCGGATACAAAGCTAAAGAATGTCGAGTGAATACCTCCAAACCTCAAGTTGAAAGATACAAAAATAAAGAAATGTTAATCGCTTCTTGGAGTGGCTATGAGGAGGAGATTGAAGGACCCCTAAACGCAAACCTTGTTCTTATGGCTCTCGAATCTGAAAATACTATCGAGGTAATATCTAATTTCGATGAGAATGATCTCTTAGATATGTGTGATCCACAAGAGTCTAATCATGATTATGAGCTTTTAAGTGATTTTGAATCATCAAATATAGAGTATGACGAGATGGTGAAACTTAATACGTCTTTAAAAAGAAAAATTAGGCTTTAGAACTTGAAAATTCGAAACTTCAAAACGAAGGCAAAAATGTTAAACTAGACCACACCTTTTGCATCAATAATGAAAATAACTTGAAGATTGAGTTGTCTAAAACTCAAAAGGAATTAAAATATATAATAAACAAATTCACACTTGGTAACGAGAAATTTGAAAGACATTTATCCATTAAAAAATCTCCCTTGTTAAAACACGGCCTTGGTTTCGATCCATTCAAAAAAGAACAACTCTTATAAGTCCTGACAAAATTAAGAAAACTAGGAATCAGATTCATTTACAAGAATCGAATGAAGAAGACAACAATAAAGCCCATTTAAAATTAAGGACAACAAAAGTGAGATAAATTTGGGTTCTTAAAGGGATGATAGTTCCAAATGCCATAAGTATTATTAACCTTGGAGGACCCAAAAGAGCTTGGGTACCAAAACAACCAAAACAAACTATGTTTGCAGGTACCTCGTTCAAAAAAATCAAATGGTACATTAACGGCGGTTGCTCAAGACACATGTGTGGCACCAAAGAGTTATTCGAAGATTTTGAATATCAAGAACAAGAATTCGTAACCTTTGGTGATAACAAAAAAGGGAAGATTATAGGCACCTGTAAGGTTGGCAAGGAACATTATCCTTCTATTAATAAAGTCTTATTTGTGGAATGATTACATCATAATTTACTGAGTGTATTTCAACTGTGTGATGAAGGTTTTAAAATTCTTTTTGAAGAAACTCATTGTACCGCCTTCAAAAATAAAAAAGTTGCATTTATTGGTTTAAGAAGTGGAAATATTTATATCGTTGATCTTTGTATAAAAACTCTTTCAACAAAAAACGCCTTATGACCTTAGATGAAAATACATTCTTATGGCATCGAAAATTAGGACATACGTCCTTACCCATTATTTCCAAATTTCTAGATATGATCTAGTTCGCGGTTTACCAAAATTGAAATTTGATCGAAAATACTAGTGTGAATCTTGCATTAAATGAAAACACACAAGAGAATCATTCAAACCCCAAATTTGAAATTTCAACTTCTCGTATTCTTGAACTTGTTCATATGAATTTGATTGGACCATCTAGATATGCTAGCTTGAATGGTAAATTTTATACTGTAGTTATTGTTGGTAACTTCTCTCATTTACTTGGGTTAAATTTCTCACTCACAAAGATGATATTTTTATGGTGTCATTTGGTTCAAAATGAGAAAAATCTTTCTATTATTTTTATTCGAACCGATCACGGAGGAGAATTTGATTGCTCTTTGTTTAAAATATTATGTGACAAATATGGTATAAATCGTAACTTTTCGGCTCCTAGAACTCCTCAAAAAAATGGTGTTGTTGAAAGGAAAAATTGCTCTTTGAAAGAAATGTCTAGAACTATGTTGAATGAATACTCTCTTCCTCAATACTTTTGGGCTGAAGCTATTAAAACGGCATGTTATACAATAAATCGAGCTCATATTCGTAGAGCTCAGCTTAAACTCTGTATGAGATTTGGAATGATAAAAAGCCAAACATTTCTTATTTTCATCCTTTTGGCTGCAAAGTTTTCGTTCTTAACAACGATAAAGAAAACCTGGGTAAATTTGACTCAAAATCCGATTCAGGCATTTTTCTGGGATACCCTTTGAATAGTAAAGCTTTGTCTATAACTTAAGAACAAATAAAATAGAAGAATCCATTCATGTTAAATTTAATGAAGGCATTTCACTGCCGAGAAAGGTAGATTCGTTTGATGATGCAAGTACACTTCCGGATCTTCAAGCCTCACAAGAATTGAAGAGAAATCGTGAGATTCATGAAGATGAATTACCTACTTAATGGAGGTATATTAAAGATCATCCAAATGATCTCATAATCGGGAATATTCAAGATAGTGTTCAAACTCTTAAAAGAACTTTAAACTACTTGAATAATTTTACCTTTGTGTCCGAGGTTGAACCCAAAAATATTTCAGAAGTTCTAAATGATGAAAATTGGATAATGGCTATGCAAGAAGAACTTTCACAATTTGAGCGAAACAAGGTTTGGAGTTTAGTTCCTGCACCGGAAGATAAATCCGTGGTCGGGACAAAATAGGTTCGTAAAGTCAAGTGCGACGAACACGGTTATCCAGTGAAAAATAAATCTCGTCTTGTCGTCCAATGTTTTAATCAAGAAGAAGGCCTAAATTATGAAGAGAGCTTTGCTCCAGTAGCTCGTCTTTAAGCCATTCGCTTACTCGGTGCCTTTGCATCTCATAAAAAGATCAATCTCTTTCAAATGAATGTTAAAAGTGCATTCTTAAATGGCATTATTCAACAAGAAGTTTTTATAAAGCAACCTCCAGGCTTTAAGGACTACAAATTTCCATACCACGTCTACAAGCTCAACAAAACCCTATATGGTTTGAAGAAAGCACCTCGAGCATGATATGATCGTTTAAGTGAATTTTTAATTTCAAATGACTACTGACGAGGTAGTATGGATAACACACTTTTTGTAAAAACTGTAAACAAAGATATACTTATATGTCAAATTTATGTCGGCGATATAGTATTTAGAGCAACTAATGATTCATTATGTCAAGAGTTTGCAAGTCTAATGAAGAGGGAGTTCGAGATGAGAATGATGAGAGAATTAACTTTCTTCCTTGAGTTTCAACTTAAACAATGCGAGAATGGAATCTTTACCCATCAAACTAAATACTCAAAGGATCTCCTCAAAAAGTTCAAAAAAGAGAATAGCAAGATTATTTCCACACCGATATCATCTACTCTAAAGCTCGATAAAGATGAACATGAAAACCTATTGATCAAAAACTTTTTTGAGGTATGATCGGTTCCCTGCTCTACTTGACTGCTTCGGTATTTGAATGGAACAATTGTACTAGGCTTATGATATCCATCTTGCCTAGATCTTAATCTTATTACCTATAGTGATGTCAATTTTGGTGGTTGCAAAATTCATAAAAAAAAGCACAAGCAGAACATGTCATTTTATAGGATCTTGCTTGATTTTATGGGGTAGCAAGAAACAAACTAGTGTAGCTTTATCCACAACCAAAGCTGAATATGTTGCTGCCGGTAGTTCCTGTGCATAGGTACTTTGGATTAAAAATATTTATCCCCATTTTATGTGATAACACTAGTGCTATTAATCTTAGTGAAAATCCTGTTTTGCACAGTAGTATTAGGCATCATTTCCTTCGAGATCACGTTCAAAAAAAAGACATTCGTTTAAGTTTTGTCGGTACAAAAGATCAACTTGCTGATATATTTACATAACTCTTACCCGAGGAACTTTTAAATATCTGTTTACAACTCGGTATAGGACACATCGACAATTTTTAAAAGATTATTTTTTATTATTGTTCTTATGAGAAAAAATGGATACATGAGTTTCTCACCTAGACCTAGCGCAGGCTAAACTTCTTCCGTAACGCATGCTAAATAAAATTCCCAGATTCAGCTATTTCATAGCGCATGCAACTTGTCAACCTAGCATACGCTAATTAAATGCCTTCCGAACGGCCTGAAGGTTCTGCACAGAGTACAATGACTTATTTTTTGAACGATAGCACACGTTATATGCTTTCATAGCGCGTGCTAACATCGAATCCAGAATATTAAATTAGAAAACAGGAGATCCCCCTTTCATTTCACTTCAACCAAAAATTACCAGGCAACCAGAAATCCGAAAAATCACCCACAAAATCCTTAATTTCATATAAATTTATCCAAAACGACCTTCATCCACTAGTAGAATAAACATCAAAGACTTCGTTACGTCTTACTTCGGTAATCTATATTAGCAAAGTAAAAACAAACAACAACTTCGCTTTTTAATTTACTGAAGTAAAAAACCCACATAGACTTCAGTAAATTGTACCAAACATAAAAGTAGGAGCTAGCTATAAATTTTAAGTTACAAAGACTTCGCTTATTTGATAATTACTGAAGTAAACAGTGTGAAATTTGATAATTCTGAATTCAAATTAGATTGAAGGATCTGAAAATTCTGGATCTTTAATTGAGTTTGACCCAAAAATCAGGGTAAACGCCTTTCTCAATGCTCAAGTCGGCCGATATCTCATTTCCCCCTCTATTTTGACCTCTCTCTCTGTCTCTCTCTCTCTGCATCCCTCTCGGCCATAAGTCAAAATTTGCAGAACACACACATTGTAACACCCCCAAGATATTCGAGGTGTATTACAGCGCCGTGGACCCCTACATGGGACCCACCAGGCTAACACAAGAAAACACCACTCGACTAACCATCTCGGTTAGCAAGGAAACAATTATTAACAACAAGAACATAAAACAACACGTCCGGTACAACCGGCATAATAAACATCAACCGACAAATACAGTAACTCCAACGAAGTCCCAAACACAATCTGAAAGGAAAAGCCTAAGTACTCGCGAGTACAATCTATAAGTTTACAATTTGGAAAACACCCACATCAAAAGAGACAGTAGGAAATAACAAGACTCACCGCACATGTCAACAACCTTGGCGACATCCTCGTACCATCCAGTAGCCGCTCGTCATTGAACATAACCTGAAATCCATAACAAGAATTTCCCCGACAACGGGTCCCCAGAGGGGTTAGCAATTACGCTAGTACAAGTAACCAGATGAACAACTTACATCTTACACATATAGTAATGCATGCAATTCAAGAAAAACATAGTTCCAAAATACTCATTTAAAATGCCAAAGATCAAACCACATTTGTAAAATGCACCACAATTAACCGCGGACCCACGGCTTCGTGGATCCCTGCCGAGACCGTCGGATCTAACCCACGGTGGTTAAAAGCAAGCTCGCGGTCAACGGCTTCGTGGAACCCTACCGAGACCCCGTCGAGTCTAACCCGCAGATGAGCATACACACACACACAATTTCTCATACAAAACTACTATGTCAAGATCGTAAGTTCATAAGGGTACTTGCCTCGATTAAATAGACGACGACACGAACGGAGCGGAAGAGTTGAACACGACCGCAAGGAACCGCGGAATGAACCTAACAATTCGGATAACACAATCACAACCAACTCTAGACGATTACGGAAATGGAATACACCCGAACCCCGCCTACGATTCATGTATATTCATACCAAAATAACAACGAGGCGGACCACAACCAAACCCTCTCGATTCCGTAAAAATCCACAAAATAGCCATGAATCCGTAGGAAAACTAAAGATACTAACAATATTAATCGTATACATCACGAATCCACCAACAAAACGGAACTAATCGGAAGAAAATCCCAAAACCCCAAATTAATCGAAAATAGGGTTCTAGAAATATTACCTTAGGAGATTCAAGGACTAAGATCCGTAGAACACACGTTAGATTGATTATCCGAGCCTCACAACCTAAGGAAATGATGAAAATCGACCGGATGAAGATTGTTTGAGAAGTTCTCTCCCCTTGGATCTCCCTCTTCTCGCGCAGTGAAAATGAAGAAGAAATAGCCGATTTCGTCTAATAAAGACGAAGTTGCGCGATGACCGCCGTGTGCCGCACGGCCTAAAGTGTGCGCGGCACAGCAAAATTTACTCCTGTGTTTTGGCATTGTGCGCGGCCGGCACGCGTGTGCAGCGGCACACGGTCTGATGGGGTTTTGGTCGCAGAAGATACACGAGTGTGCCGCGGCACTGGCCTGGCACAGTGCCGCGGCACCGGAGGGTGTGCCGCGGCACACATCTGATTTGTTCGAAATATTACACTGGGCACCTTTCGGCGATTGCCGGCCACTTCCAGCGATGCCGCACGGTCCGGCCAGCTGCTCAGCCGCCACGACCCGATGCCTCGATTTTCGAAAACGCACGGAACGAACACGACGAAAAGTTCGCGGACGACATCAACGACTCGAGATGAAAACGTAATGCAATAATTAATCATACGCGAGCTCTGACTTGAGAGCTGCACTGGCTATCAGGCCCATCTCGCCCTTTCTTTCATAGTAATAGAGTCCGACAGAGCGAGCAGTAAAGGAATAAGGGCTAACTCCGTGCCAGCAGCCGCGGTAAGACGGGGGTCAAGATGACAAATACAGATATGGATACCCGTAACTTTCAAGAAATTACAAAATGGCCCAAAACGCCCGGAAATCACGATACGTGATCGAATAACCAAACC
Source organism: Orobanche coerulescens (assembly GCA_033398695.1). Classification (NCBI taxonomy): domain Eukaryota; kingdom Viridiplantae; phylum Streptophyta; class Magnoliopsida; order Lamiales; family Orobanchaceae; genus Orobanche; species Orobanche coerulescens. The sequence goes on along the minus strand of CM065812.1, from coordinate 152,521,239 downwards.
GAAGTTCACAACACGTCTAACAAAGTTAAACGGACTTGCGGGAAATTCGAAACAGCAGTTTCGGATGAGATTCGCAAGAATCGAACTCAAGTGCGAAAGAGTCGCTAAAAAGCACAGAACTCAACAAAACAACACCCAAACGCACTCGGATGACAAAAAAAAATGTAGAATTAATCATTCTCGAGCAGCCAAGCGGTCATGAGCGAGCCGTCAAAACGGACTCCGTAGAAAAAAGAAATTTACCAAAAATCGAAAATTGCGGATATTACATTCTACCCTCCTTAAATGAAGTTTCGTCCCGAAACTTAAAATAAGTAGGGAGAAGCAATATCCCTTGCCAAGAAAACTCGACGAGATACAAAAAAAACCGAAGACTCGCGCCCGACGGTGAAACGCTGCAAGGAACACAAAGAGACATACGGCGAGAAAATACGCTCTAGGGCGGCTAACACGACGTCACCAGTAGAGACATAATAAAATCAACGAGTGACAAGCGTCATTAAACGGATAATACAATCAAGTCAATTATCCGAGCAATCACAAAACACAACGAACGAAAATCAATATGATTGACCAACCCAACGGTTCATCAAACAAAATGCGAGCCAAACGTTGAACAAATACGGAATTCCACCGCCTAAAGATTGGAAGATCGAAAACGAGACTAATTTCCCGAGCTTAAGGGAATTACGAAGGAGCCTAAACGCTCAACAATCACGAACGGGAACAAAAACTGAAAACACAAACGATTGAGACAACAAAAATCGAACGATCATGTCCGAAACACGTAGGGTAATAAAATTCAAACAACAACTCCCGTGATAACCTGGTGAGAACGACAAGACGTGCATTCCCATAAGATCCACAGGAAGGGAATAGCGATTGAAAAGTCACAACGACAAACGAGTCATTCCGAAACAATACCACCCTCGTTCGATCAACAAAAGCAAGGGATAGGGAAAGTTCAGAAATGTTAACGAGCATAAACGAGTTGATAGAGCCGAAAATACAGAAGTTTAAAATCCGATCCACTTGAATAAAAGAACTATTAGAACCAAAAGGTGTTACCTCCGAACAAGATTCACAATAGTCGAACCGGGTTCGGAAAAGTCACAATGATAACCAGATCGACTCAAAACCAGATTATAGCTCGTTCGAATGGTGAAACCAAGGTATAGATCGAGTTCAGAAGGTATCAATGAACACGAGCGAATCGATAGACTGGAGAAAGAGAAGATATAGAAGTCAAAATAGTACGGGTATTACCTTTGACCTCGCTCCCGAAACTCACAACAACGGGACCAAGGTAACAATATAACAAGCAATCGACACGACACGGAACAATCACCGATGCACACAATCATACCAACCCAATCTCTAACAGCTCGCATATATGCGATAACGTATAAACCGCTACGAGGCGACAACATCCAATACCAATATCACACCCCTCGCAGAGGCTACCACGACAACTGTGTGGCGAACGACTCAACGCTCACACCACAAATTCAACAACAACTCGGGGGTTAACACCCTAACGAGAGCACGAACATCACACATATCTTCCCAGACCACAATTAGGAATGATAGGTTTTGAAAACAAAAACCATCTTTTGAAAATAATTTGCAGGCACCAGTTGATCTTGAGTATCATATATCAAAAAGTAGTACAAACACCGTCATCGAGATAAAAAAAATCATCTTGCGTTTGATAAAAATGAAGACACCTTTCGTTAAATTAAAACTTTTCAGTTATATTCGACCTTCGGGTCTAAGCGAATACGTTTCTAAATCATTAGAAATATCTCAAAATATTTTGATCCTCAAAGTAGAATAATTTTGAAACATAGCGTGGCACTAGTAGGCGTCTTGAGAGCACTGTGAGAAAATAATTTATTTTAAAAGTACGTCTCGAGGTTTATTTCCTAAGATACTCAAGGTTTTTCAGAAGTGCAATAGGCCAAAATGCCCAAAATTCGCACGTATCAACACTTACTGAAACACATCATGTCACACGCATCAAATCGCTCAAAATCACGACAGTGATATACAATCCTCAGGATATGTTTAACAACATCGTTAAAACAACAATTGGTTTATCAAAACTGGATGGAAAACGATATCAAGAACAAAACTCCAAAAAGTCAACTCTAGGGATTCAAGAAAATACCTAGATTCGGCGAAGAACAATGGATTAGATGATGTTAAAAATCATCTAGGATACTCCAAAACACCTTTGGATGGAAGAAAAAAAATCAGCCCAGATGCGAAACCGAGTCGCTACGTCTCAAACTCATGGAGGAAGGAGAAGAAATGAAGAAAAATGCAACTTCTAGACTGGTGTCCAGTATTTATACTGGACACAATTAGCGTGCGCTAATCATTAAGGTTAGCGTGCGCTATCACGGTACCAAACAAAACTCCTGGCCAAAAAAACACTGTTAGCGTGCGCTAACGAGAACTTCGTGCCCAGTCCGGTAGCTCCTGGATCGCCCGAACTACCAGGTAGCGGGCGCTATCCTCCCCTTAGCGTGCCACCAACGCACTCTTGCGCGCGCGCTAGCTGCAAAGCGTAGCGTGCGCTAACGACCCACAGAGACAACAACAGAACTCATCAGAAAAACTACAGGCCGTAAACCTTTCTCACAAGGATTTACCAGGCTAAGCACAATTTCCCATGTCAATTTGAAAATGCTAAAAAGACCAATGACGGTAATATTTTCCCAAAGCTCACAAAATCATTTGTCAAACCATCATGAAATATTCAAGGCCAAAATGCCAAATCTTGATTCAAGGAATCGGTTTTACGAAATAAAACTCAGTTTGCAAAATACCGAAAGCCGTTTGAAAGAACTCACGCAATGGATAAAATACGTGCGAAAATACATCAAAGTGATTTACACTCCTCGTATAAACCAAATACGAGAGTCTAATAAACACATATCGTGAAATCAAAATCCACAGAAGGATTCCATCATTCAACGACTAATCATACAATTAACTCGTGTCACGCGAGGCACAACACAAGGAAGGGAGTTCAACACCCATAGGTCGCACGTAAGTGACGACCACCACTCGATACTAATCACGACCAATGATCTCAAACGACGCGTCGCGATGTGACTAAGTCAGACAAAATCTGACAAGACAAAACTCAACAAACACAACTTGTCTCGATAACCTAGGTTTCCCCAGGCTAATCTGATTTTAAAATCGTATACTCTAGTTATTCGAAAATAAAACCAATAAGTTAAAAAAAAAATCGTTTTCAAGACCCTTTCAAACACGACAAGGGCTTAACAGCGGTAGCATTTTATAAAATGTCCTAAAACACTTTTAAACACAACCTTTAAATACCGACACAAGGTTTTATTTGAAAATACAAGGCTGGCTCGCCCAAATTCATGTCACTTTTCAAAAACCCACAATACGATCAAGTCTATGAAATTTTCAAGCATGCACGCCGCATGTATTATTATTAATAGAAACACATTGGTTGTAAATAACAATAATTAGCCAAGTACCAACAATTCCCGGACACACTCATATACGACATTCAAAAATCACCAGTTCAAAAAGCGCAATTCGGAAATACCAATTCCAAGCATATGTCAAACTATCTCTTCAAGTTCAACAACGTAACCAAAGATCACCGATTTGGACGTATGTCGAAACCAGCTATGTGAGTTTCTCAACAAACTCTGCCATCAATACCTATACCGGAACACATCAATGTTCAAAACTTCTACATCATACTGCACCCTTCGGTGTCCAACTCATCGGTACATTCGGCTCGACATACATTTAGTATATCGCAATTACCAAACACAGATTCCATCATACAACAAAAGACTAGAGAGTCAAGCCCTCTCACAATATACCACGGAGCAAAACTCGGATCTTTCGATCACCAACGATCCCACCAATGCTAGGAAGTTTAGCGATGGAAGGCTCGCAAAACGACAAACGGTCAAGCCCAGAACGGCTCACATACTCCAGAGAGACAAAGGACGGCGCAATACTAGAATCAAAAGTACACAAACCGGATGGATCGAGAAACAACTCGACGATAAGTACGAGAGAGGAAATCACAGTTCAAGAAGTGGAATTTCAATACGAGAAAACAAGAGAATCGAGTAAGGAGAACTTACGAGCACTGGATGTACTGAGATGCCGGCAGCGGTGTGACAATGTGCAAAACAAAACACAACTAGACCCAAATAACCAACAAGCCTAGGTATCCATAAACCTAGGGCTCCGATACCATTTTCTGTAACACCCCCAAGATATTCGAGGTGTATTACAGCGCCGTGGACCCCTACATGGGACCCACCAGGCTAACACAAGAAAACACCACTCGACTAACCATCTCGGTTAGCAAGGAAACAATTATTAACAACAAGAACATAAAACAACACGTCCGGTACAACCGGCATAATAAACATCAACCGACAAATACAGTAACTCCAACGAAGTCCCAAACACAATCTGAAAGGAAAAGCCTAAGTACTCGCGAGTACAATCTATAAGTTTACAATTTGGAAAACACCCACATCAAAAGAGACAGTAGGAAATAACAAGACTCAATTGCACATGTCAACAACCTTGGCCGACATCCTCGTACCATCCCAGCGCCCGCTCGTCTGACTGAACATAACCTGAAATCCATAACAAGAATTTCCCCGACAACGGGTCCCCAGAGGGGTTAGCAATTACGCTAGTACAAGTAACCAGATGAACAACTTACATCTTACACATATAGTAATGCATGCAATTCAAGAAAAACATAGTTCCAAAATACTCATTTCCGGAAATGCCAAAGATCAAACCACATTTGTAAAAATGCACCACAATTAACCGCGGACCCACAGCTTCGTGGATCCCTGCCGAGACCCCGTCGGATCTAACCCACAGTGGTTAAAAGCAAGCTCGCGGTCCAACAGCTTCGTGGAACCCTACCGAGACCCCGTCGAGTCTAACCCGCAGTGAGCATACACACACACACAATTTCTCATACAAAACTACTATGTCAAGATCGTAAGTTCATAAGGGTACTTGCCTCGATTAAATAGACGACGACACGAACGGAACGGAAGAGTTGAACACGACCGCAAGGAACCGGCGGAATGAACCTAACAATTCGGATAACACAATCACAACCAACTCTAGACGATTACGGAAATGGAATACACCCGGAACCCCGCCTACGATTCATGTATATTCATACCAAAATAACAACGAGGGCGGACCACAACCAAACCCTCTCGATTCCGTAAAAATCCACAAAATAGCCATGAATCCGTAGGAAAACTAAAGATACTAACAATATTAATCGTATACATCACGAATCCACCAACAAAACGGAACTAATCGGAAGAAAATCCCAAAACCCCCAAATTAATCGAAAATAGGGTTCTAGAAATATTACCTTAGGAGATTCAAGGACTAAGATCCGTAGAACACACGTTAGATTGATTATCCGAGCCTCACAACCGGAAGGAAATGATGAAAATCGACCCCCGGATGAAGATTGTTTGAGAAGTTCTCTCCCCCTTGGATCTCCCTCTTCTCGCGCAGGTGAAAATGAAGAAGAAATGGCCGATTTCGTCTAATAAAGACGAAGTTGCGCAGTGACCGCTTCGTGTGCCGCGGCATAGGCCGAAAATTTACTCCCAGGTTTTGGCATTGTGCCGCGGCACAGCACGCGTGTGCCGCGGCACACGGTACAGTGGGGTTTTGGTCGCAGGAGATACACGAGTGTGCCGCGGCACCGGATAGGTGTGCCGCGGCCTTGGCACAACTGTGCGCGGCATCGGATGGGTGTGCCGCGGCACATGCGATTTGTTCGACATATTACACTGGCTGCTCGGCGGTGCCGGCACTTCCAGCGATTACGCACCGGTCCGGCCAGGTGCTCAGCCGCCACGACCCGATGCCTCGATTTCCGAAAACGCACGGAACGAACACGACGAAAAGTTCGCGGACGACATCAACGACTCGAGATGAAAACGTAATGCAATAATTAATCATACGCGAACAAGAAAAGGGTCAAGATGACAAATACAGATATGGATACCCGTAACTTTCAAGAAATTACAAAATGGCCCAAAACGCCCGGAAATCACGATACGTGATCGAATAACCAAACCGAAGTTCAGAACACGTCTAACAAAGTTAAACGGACTTGCGGGAAATTCGAAACAGCAGTTTCGGATGAGATTCGCAAGAATCGAACTCAAGTGCGAAAGAGTCGCTAAAAAGCACAGAACTCAACAAAACAACACCCAAACGCACTCGGATGACAAAAAAAATGTAGAATTAATCATTCTCAGAACGACGAAACGGTCATGAGCGAGCCGTCAAAATGGACTCCGGCCGAAAAAAGAAATTTACCAAAAATCGAAAATTGCGGATATTACACACATAAATTAAATCTACACAGAAACACGAAAGAGAGGCACACTGCCAGGATCCACGCACACCGATTATGAAAACAGCGGTGGTAGCGGCGACGGTTTCCTATCAAACTTCATGGTCGAGTCGGGTCGGTTGAGGTGACCTTGAGTCCAATTCGGTTCTGATTTGGGTTGTTCATATGTAGGTTCAAGTTGGGTTCATAAATTCTGGTCCGAATCTCCAGCGGCACAGCGGCGGCTCGCGAATAGAGGTCCAGGTCTGGTACCGATCTAGGGCTTTTTTGAAGATTCAGCTTTGGTCTGATTTGGGCTCTGATATGGAGTTGTTCGGCAGTGGGTTCAGACCGTAAAAACGGCGGTTCATAATGTTTTTTCCATTATCTTATTTCAATTCCGTGCTTCACTATGGTCAGGCAGCCGCAGATAATGTTGTGTAATTCACTACACCATATATGGGTTTCAGCAACACCTGAAAAACTGTGTTCAAAAGTCCAAAAAGTGTTGCTGAAGGCAGAAAAACAAGCTATGGCTACACTTTGACCAAATTCAAAAGTGTTACAAAAACGGCCGCAACCATAGGGGTCTAACGTAACACTTTTCTTGTTTTTGGTAACATGCTAAAAAGTGTAGCAATAGACCCCTATGCCAACACTTTTATTGTCTGTGGCTACACTAGATTTTGTGTTGCTGTAGACTTAAGGCCACACTTTTATATATTTAGTGACACAAAGATTTGTGTAGCCGTAGACCTATACTAACACTCATGAGGTCTAATGTAACATTAAATTGTGAAACACTTTGACATCTTTACCAACAACTTTAACACTATGGATACACTTATATATGAACAGTTCTAAGTTTTGCCAACACACTTTTAATCTTTGCCAACACAATTTTTATATTTTGCCAACAAAAAGAATTATAAATTATAGTCTATGGCTACATTTTTGCATGTTTTTACCAACATTTTTCATGGTAAAAAGCAAAATATTATATTGGAAAATAAATATTACCATAAAACAGTCAATACCATTAAAACACTGTCAACCATAACAACATCCAAAATACATGACTACTAATATTCAATCCACAATAGCTAAGAACAAGTTACGATCGCAATCCATAAATATAACAAAACTACTTGAGTCACTTAGCTAGCATAATATAAAATGATGAGATCAGTCAAGGAGTGACATTGTCACCGCCATACGACTCCTCGACTAATTTCTAAGAGTCATCAATCTTTAAGTTCAAATCTGGATTCTTCTCGGCCAACATTTTCATCATTTCTCGAACTTTTTGGTCAAGTTTTTCATCCATCTCTTGTTGAAGTTGAGCCCTGATCTTAGCAGTTAGTGCGCCGCGTCTTGATCAAAGAACTTGAATGGATGGTGATGCTGAAGACTTCGATTTTGGTTCCTTTTTCTGAATAAGTCTCCTAATTAGATAAGATGGTCGGTGTTCTTTGCCATCATGAATCAATTTATTAGCAGCCTCAACACCTTCAGTTTCAAGAGCTTTCTTAACATCAGCCTGTAAATAAAAGTATCAAGTATTTCCCTCAAATAATTAACAGAAACATAAAATACAAACAATAACAATAATGGAAAAGTGATATGGGCCGCATAGTTTCAGCATATATAAAGGTCATTAGAGACACCAATTAAGGCAAGTGATATGATGAACGCAATGTATGCCGTCACAGGAAGGTTTGATTCTTTATTCTTCAACTTTTAAGATGGTCCTCAACTGAGTAACGCGAAGGAAGAGGATTCTTGTAGCCAAAGCAATATGAACATAATAATTTAAGGATTCTTGTATTGCATTGTGTACTCTCTACATGTATGAGTTCTCTTCATGGTTGGACATTTGTGGAACTAAACTTTTAACTGACCGTTCTCTTCTTTCCATTTGTTTTTGTCAGCTATAATCTCATTAATTGATATTCATAGGTAGCTTTCAACAGAGAAACCAGAACACCAAGTGTCACCTTGAAAGGTGATATTTTCGAACCCAGGGGACTTCTAACTGGTGGTAGTCGTAAGTAAGTGATACTAGAAAGTCCCATGGATTTGTCCAAATAATGCTAAAATATATTGATGGCCTGCATTCTATTATATGCTTTTTTCTTCATTTTTTTTAATTTACGGTTGGTGGCATAAAACTCTACTCCCAATTTCAGAGGTGGAGGGGACCTGTTGATGCAGCTACATGCTTTGGCAGAGGCTGAGTCGAAACTCTCTTTCCATCAGAGACGTTTGTCAGAGATCGAGGTTAAGGTTATTTTGAGCCTCCATCTCCTTTTCATTGTCATCACTAATACAAGAGCAGATTATATTTAATCTGTACACTGAAAGAAAATGAATTTCATTGGAAGTGAACTTCATTAATCAGTGAGGCTATTTTATCAAGTTTCATATGTACTTTCTTGATAAGATTTAACACTCACATTAGAAGAAATCTTTGAAGAGACGAACCCAAACCGGGTTTTTCATGTACAAAATAATCTTTCTATTTTCTATGGATTTGTTTCGAAGATACTGCTTCTGGTGCTAGACTAAATAAAAAACACTTCAATGCATAGAGTTGACTTTTTTCGATGAAATATATACCTCCAACTACCTTCCCAAAGCTCATAAAACCAGAAAATGGAGACACATTGACAGTGATTACAAATATAATTGTTTTCAAAACATCAATACTTAGAGAAACTATAGATAAACGAAACATCAAGGTAGTTGAGCTCATTATAACTATTAAGATGAGATAAATCATCATGATCGTATTGAAATACATGCACATAATTCATAGTCCTTCATAGATACATGCACCACCAATCAGCTCAAAATATGCATCCCAAACAGAGATGGATAAATACAAAATTACCAGATGGATTTTATCAGGCTTTGATCCGGTAGAGTTTCGGCGCAGACTTGCCACTTGCAGTATCTGACTTGGGTACTGTTGCACAGAAAAGAGTCTCAAGTTCTGACACATCAAAGTCAGGTGACTTGGATATGAAGGAACTAATCAGTAAATTTAAAAAAATCAATATGCCATAAAAAGAGAAAAAGAGAAAATTTGAAACCCATGCAAAGTCCTTTGTGTTATAAATATTTTGATATGGGAAGTTAAAGACACTCGTGTAAAGAAACAGAACACATCTTACATTGAAGTCTTAAATCCTCTTTCAAGGGAGAAAGGGGGCCAGAAATGCTAACATAAAATGCTGACAATAAAAAAGAAAGACAAACAGTAAGAGAGATAATACTTGATTTCTGATTCTCATTCTACTTTGATTATACCAAAACATAATACTTTTACAACTTAAACATCAAACACAATCATCAACTGTAAAAAAATACAAGAAACGCAAAATTAAAAATAGGGTTTATACAAAATTAAACCTAAAAACAAGCTCCAAAATTAAAAATATGGTTTATACCTAATTGATATCATTAAACAAGCTCCAATAATCATGAGGAGAGGCCCCAATTGAAACCGTTGTGTAAAAGCCCCAATTCAAACACAACTGCCGCGATGACGCCCTTCCTCGCACCGCCGCTGGGCCGGTCGGAGACCTTGGCTCATTTTATTCCACTGGAGACTGGTTTTTGAACCATGTTGAGCGCGATCGACGCTCCGATCGATGGTGGAGAACCGACGATACTTCATCCGTCGGACTCACTGGAAGAAAACAAAATTCTCGCGGTCGGGAAGAGATGGACTGAGAGAGAGTGAGATGAGGGCAAAGGCGATAGGGATATTATATCCCTATCATTTTGACAAGAATTTCATTTTTGTCTCTATATTTTTAATTCTTTCAATTTGACCCCAATTAATTCTAATATTTTTTCAGATCTGGTCCTATAAACCTTTAAGTTAGGTTAGGTTTGGTTTTTCCTATTTAAATTGTAGGATTCGAGAACCAAGGGCTAGATAGGATCTATTCATAAGCATCAAACATTTTTTATTCAAGTTATCTCAATTTCAGCTTTTAAGTTCCGCAAATATTTTACAAAATGTTAGTTTCGTAACGACTATAAATTTTTACAGGTTTTCCTTATTTTAAAAATACTATTAGAAAAATCGGGTTGTTATAATTTTACAGGCTTTTCCTTATTTTCCACCAATTTTTTTCTTCCCTTGTTATGCTTTTTTTAAAGATCAACGATAACACCTAATTTGGTGTTACCATAGATACTATGGCAACACCGGTTACTATCAACTGTAACGATAAAAAAGTGTTAGCGTAGATCAATTTTAAGGCATCTATGCTAACACTTTTGCTTGTAACATCGAAATAAACATTGCTGAAGGCCATTTGTGGCGTAGTGATTCCTTTAACCTTTTCTACTATGTTAATTTTTTATCAGTTAAGAATTGGGATTTTCTTGCTCGAATTTTGTTCTCATTATTAAGCTTAAATCAGATATCTTCTCATTCTTTGTTGCTTTGCAGGTGCAACCTGTGTAGTTGTATTTTGGGACTGGTCTGAGATGAGTGTTTAATGTGTGTGTATGGATGTGTGTTATGTTGTCATGTTGATGATATAACTAAGTGTATGGATTTGAGATGATTTGGGGCTAGTAAACATCGACTTCCTGTGATGTTCATAATGTCACTGAAGCATTTCCATGACGTTTTATGAATGTCACAAGGAACATGACCCTAAGTGCCGCCATGCTTTGAGTCGGTTACCATGGCATTCGAAAAATGTTGTTGAATGCTTAAGGGCGCTCTAAATATGTTATACTAATATATTCTTGTTGACTTTTTTAAACACCGTATAATATATTTTCATCATAAATTTAATAACGCTACAAAAACTAGGGGTGTGCACGGATCAATTCGGATAAATTTTGAGCTAAAACTAGCCTGGAGTGAATAAGTTCAGTTTTTTAGCACGAAATAGCTGAATTGCTTTGGGTTCAACTCGGTTTTTACCACGAAATAGCTAAAACTAGGGAATTGCTTTGGCTCGGCGCAAACACTGTCCCTCGTGCTCATCGGCTTCCTCGATTCTCACTAGAGATGCTCGGTAGATGAGGCGTTTATCCGACCTATCTGTGAAGCCGTCTCCAAGCTTGTATCGGCTCGGCGAGCCTCCATTCCCGATTCTGATTGGTATGGTTTCAGCTTTTTATTGAGTGTAAAAATGACGTGAATTAGGCGTAATTTTCGTGTGGAATAACTGAAGAAATTTTTTGGATTGTGTTTTATTTGTGGCTCAAATTGAGTTGACTATCTTAGATCGGGTTTGTTTGTGCTGTACAATATCTTATATCACAGACTTCAGAAGGAAAATATATGAGTAACACGAAGAAAATGAATTATTGTTATGTTGTAATCTTCACGTTTAACTTGACGACAATAGATAATTCTTTTTTCACACATTCTGATGTTTAATTTGTCTTCTTGAGAAAGTGAATTGAAGCAAAAGTAATGGACAAATGAAACATGAATGTAACCTGTTTGAGTTTTCTCGAGTAAATGAGATTGATCTTATCTTTTTAGTCACAGGCTGAACAGAGTCTCAGTTTATCTGTCATTGATTCTTTGAGACACTGTTCCATATAGCTGGTTATTTTATTTTTAATTTCATGTGTTATCCATGGTACCTTTATGATTTTTGTATTATGAAGTTAATTCACATCCCTTACTACTTCAACCAAGCATTTGCGTAAGCAGGCAAAGAAGTAGGCTGTGTATTTTAAACTAAAGGTGATATCAACTTAGAGAAGATCAAGCACTCGAGGTATTTCCAGTCACTTTTTCCAGAGTCATGTGAAAGAACTGCATATGGATTGGTATGTTCCGCTGGATCAATGAATGTTGAACTTGTTTTACTCGATAGACGTCTAACTTATGTTTGCTTTTTGTATGATGTCGGGAATGGCCTTCAGTATTCAAATGCTGTTTCCGAAACATTTTCCTAATTTTTCTTCAGAGAAAAGAACCTGATAAGCAGGATTGTGTTGTCATCAGAAAAAAAATATTCAAGTCAGAACTATAGGTATAACCATTCTATGTCTGCCATCACTAAAGCAGAGGAAGAGGAAGGAGCTTATTGGGCTAGTTTTAAGACCAAAAGCTTACATCGGGAAAGTAGTAGTCCCAGAATTGAAAATGTAAAATCCCCATCATGCACTGTAGAAGCTGATCTTCATGCTCCTGGTAAAGGATTTGTTAATGCTAGAGCAAAGCTGGTATGCACTTTATTTACTGAGCTATCTTATTTTATTTGCTTAATACTGCTTTTATTGTTGACATAACAGTCAACCAGTTCATTGACGAGTAAGTGGGTATGTTTTTCTGCTGTGAACCTCTGTGATTGGTTAGACTGATTGTTTAGATGCGAGCTTATATACATTATTTTTCAGTCAGAATTGCAGATATCATAGTTCTTCTATGATAAACACCTCCGAATATGTAATATCCGGAATTTCTACTACTGTTGTTTGATATTATTTTATCCGAGTTATATTGTACAGCGTGTAATCTGTACAGTATAGATAAAATAAATGAAGGACTGAGATGTCAGTATCGGTATAATTGTCATACTTGGTCGACAATTGTATTAGAGGATATAGTGTGTCATGTATATGTATCCAGTATGTCGAGACGGACGAGAAACGTTGGAAATGGCTAAGTGTAACATTATTAGCGCACGCTAATAATAACGAGTAGCACACGCTATCGTGCAGGTTTAGCGCACGCTACGGACATAACTTAGCGTACGCTAGTGAAGAACAGCTCAGAGGGAATCTACGCGTGGACCAGGCCACTTTCGGCGCATGTTCTGATTAGTCAAATGATATTTGTCGTAAAGGATTAGCGCACGCTAATGCTTGTTGTTAGCGCACGCTAATATCAGTCGGTCAACAGGGAATCTTGTCTTTATTGGTTGCTTTCGGCATGTGGGGTCTCGAGCATATTCGGGGTAGGTGCAGACTGTAGCAAGTCAACTTCTGATAGCGCACGCTAAGGTAAATGACTTGCGTACGCTAAGCAGGATGTTTTACGTACGTTAATGCATAGGCATTACGTACGTAAGCTAGTTCTGAAGAGAGCGAGAACCTCACGGGCCGATAGCGCACACTAACAAAGTCAGTTAGCGCACGCTAAGGCGGTAGCGCACGCTAAACATGAGATGTTAGCGCACGCTAATAATGAATATTATAAAAGGGGACAGAAGGGTGCTGAGAAGCATTTCGTCATTTTTCTTCTTTCAGTCGAGAGAGAGAGAGTTGGGATATATTTGAGGTTCCCTAACACTGTATAATGATAATCTTTGACAACATTAGATTGAGAGCTTGGATTCAAGCCTTGTTCTTCAAGATGTTCATGATTCTTTGGATGGAGTTCTAGTGTTCTTTTTGGTTCGTCTAAACCAGGTAATCTTCGTATTCCTTTGTTAGTGGTTTGTTTTTCTTGGATGATTTCATGTAAGGAGCATGTTGGATAATCATATGATGATGTTATATGAGATTCAATGGAATTTTGATAAGAGTTTCGGATGTTAGTTATGATTCTTCATACTGTAAGGATGTTGATTCATGTAACCCGATCTAAGAGGGATTTCTGAATCTTGGTAATTATATTGGTTGATTTAGATGAGGTGAATCATGATAGTAGGTTGAATTCCAGATTTAGCATGATATGATCCTTGTTATCGAGTCGGTTGGATAGTTGATGTTGTTATTGATATATGGACATTGACATGATCATGGTGATAATTATGGGGTCGTTTATCTTCAAGAGATATGGAGATTTATGTCTTCCTTCATTCGGTTTCGTAGTCGCAAGATGTGAGTCGATGTTTGGAATGCATACCACTGTACAGCATTAGCGCACGCTAAGCTTACTGGCTAGCGCACGCTAACGGGACAACTTAGCGCACGCTACGTTATGCGTTTAACGTGCGCTAAGTAGGCAGACAGTGCAGTATTTTTGTGTTTTGATTATGAATTCGTGATGGTTTGACTTGGTTGGTTCTGACTGTGTTTATTCGAGGTTGTGTTGAACCGTTGAGTTCGATTGGTTAGTTTTGTCAGTTGTTGATTGTTATCGGATATGTGTTATTTGATTTCTTCGATAGGTTGAGATTATTGATCGGTGATTATAACCGGATATTGCGGTCGTGTTCGAGTATGTCCATTGTATTGCTTTTGATCGGGGCTTAGGAGCTCGTAGACAAAGGCAATGTGTTCGGAAGCAGCTTCGTGGTATCGGTATCGAGGCAAGTTATTACTTTCTCACTTATAATATTTAATGAATGGTTTCAGTTTCATTTCGTTTATAATGCATATAGCGATGATTATTATTGTGAACTCTGGGTATTCGGATCGCATATCGTTTTTTCGATTCTGGGAGGTAAATCATAATGTATATGCTTTATCTCAGTTATTGGTATGTTCGAGTATCGAGGTTACATTATGGTAAAGACGAGGATATGAGTATCTATAGTTCATTGTACGTTTGGATCGCCGAGCATTGAGGATAATCGTCGGTGATGATTGGACATCGAGGTTGCTCCCGAAGGACTCGGGGCAAGTATTCCATATTGATTATGGTTTAATGTTATTTATTTTGGTCTCGTACATTTTCTTTCATGTTGTTGAACATGAAGTCGTCCTAGTAAATTGTCATGTTGTCGTTCATGTTATGTTGTTCATGTTGATGAACGTGTTGATTTGCATATGTGTATGCATTTTGTGTTGTTTATGTTGTGTAAATAATCTAATGGGATTATGAGGATCTATGCTGAGGGCGCTGGATCGAATGTCCACCTCGTGTTGGTCCGACGGGATCATCTTGGGATCTATGCTGAGGGCGCTGGATCATTGGGCGGGTTTTTCCACCTCGTGTTGGTCCGACGGGATCATCTTGGGATCTATGCTGAGGGCGCTGGATCGTTGGATTACCCAGTGTTGTGTTGTTTTTCTTATGTATATTGTTGGTTATCCACCTCGTGTTGATCTTGTAGGATCATCTTGGGATCTATGCTGAGGGCGCTGGATCATGGGATTTCCATTGAGTATGCGTAGTTGTTATTGTTTTTGAGCATATTGACGTTGTCATATGAGTATGCATTTGTAGGTCTTGTGTTAGGACCTTGTCCGTATTGCATTGTTCTGATCTCGGATTAGACTGATATGATTATCATGGCACATCATATCTCGAGGTATGTTCCATATTGTATTTGGTCTTGTCTTTGGTGGACAATCGGTTATCGTCTTGGGATTTGATGATATTATTCGATGGATCGTATTGGTCAGAAATGATAGATTTCCGTATCGTGAGATGGATATGATAGTTTGAGGATCTTGAGTATTGTTTGAGGTACAATACATATATTATGTTCGAGTTTATTGGTTAATCGAGTACAGGATGTGAAATGTGATAATGGTTATTCTGATGAGAATTTCTTGAGTAAGTAAAGTTATGGCGGCAAGATTTCGTTGGTCGTATTCTTATGTTGTATTCTCATTGGTATGTTATTATTAATGTGATGTGACGGTTATCATTGTTGGATATTATGGCTGACCCCGTCGTGGGATTTCTTTTAGGTTCTCGGAGTATCGAGCTTGTAGCGGTCGTGAAGAGATGAGCTTCCCGGAGGATACTGGCTAGGACATGTTCTGTGCATTGAGTTTCTTGACTGGTTCTTGTATTCCGCTGCTAGAGTATCGTTTTGGTTGGTCTTTTTCCGCTGCGTGAGTATTTTGAAATGCTCTTTTGGTATCTAGTAACTGAGGTTACTTTGGAAATCATTTTCTAAACTTTTGAGTATCGACTGTTTGGCCTTGCGATTTCAAATGAGTTTTACGACGGTTTTTGATAAATGGATTTTTTAAGTCTTTGTGAATTTTTAAAGGTAGTACCGTCGTTGGTCTCTTGGGCATTTGTAAATATTTGCGAAAATTTCTTTTAGCCTTGTGGGTTCCATCTCGGGGCCCACGGCGCTGTAATATCTCCGGTTAAATCCGGGGGTGTTACAGAATATGGTATCGGAGCTTAGGTTGAGAAAACCTAGGCATTTGGGTCAAGTTGGGTCGTGTTTTTGTTGCGTCATTCGAGTTGTCGATTGACAAATATTAGAGCCGTGAGTCTTTGTTGTTCACTCAGGCTTGTGCGTTATCAGATTTGCCAGTATCGTACTGGGCTTGTTATAACTTTTCCAAATGGTGTTAACGAGATTCTCTGGAATGAGATGTATTGTGTTCTTGAGTCGAACTGATTTGGCAAACGTGTGTTTTGAAAATATCCATGTCGAGTATTTTCTAGAGTCGAGACATGTGCCAGTATCACGGGGAATCGTCGGCTTCACGATCTGTAAGTATTTGGATTTTTGAATTTCATTGAGATTTATTGCCGTTCTCAGTTGATATGTTTTGAGATTCAGCAGATATCATGCGTTACTGTATGAGATGTCAGAGTTGGGACAGGATTGATGATCTTGAGGAATTATCATTTTGAGAATCAGTATGTTGGTTAGATTTTGGAACGGAATTGTGTAATCGGGAGAAGGACTATGGATTGTTGAGAAGAACATGTAGTCATGTTAGTTCATTTTGTGATATATATGAACTGTTTTGAGCATTTGAAAATGATACTTTTCAAAATGAATATTTCACAGATGTTTTACGGAAAATGATTTTTGGGCCGAGACCCAAATCGATTTTGAAATAGTTTTGTAACTCAGGACTTGGAGTCCGAAAACAGTTTTCTACTTTTTAAACTTCTTGTAATGCGGAACAAGATACGGGCTGAGACCCTAATGTTCAAAAGAAAGCTTTCCTGTTTTCTAAAACTCCCGAGATTTGTAAAACTCTTTATCAATCGTTTATCTATTTTGTTCCTACCTTTTGAGGTTTTTGGTTTACTTGTTCAAATGGAACTTCTCGGGAAGTCTTTCGTTGTGTTTGATTTGTTGATTTGTTTCAATATTTTGTCATATCATATTCGAGGCGATCCAGGATGGATTAAGGATTGATGTTGCGAGTAGTATGTGGAGGGGGAGTTTTTATCAGAGTTTATATATTGAGATTTTGGAATTTCATCGTGTGGTTTTCCGATGGAATATCAGTGAATTTGGTGACGAGCCGAATTGGTATACAGGAGTATGGATATGGTCAAGCATTTGCATAAATTCCATTTATTTAATCGTGTGTGTTCGAAAATAATTTTTATCGAGAACTTGGCACCAGCGAGCCGGTTTAAATTTTAAAATTGATTTCGTGGTCTTACGAAAATTTACGTTTTGAGTTGTGAAAATTTCGAAAGAATTTTCGAAAATTTGTCTTCTTGACGAGATATATGATTTCAAACTGGTTTTGAAAATGTGATTGATGTACATACGCATTTAGTGCATCGGGCATATCATATCGATGGTACAAGGAAAAGAGATTCGAAGTTTAGTATGGTAGATTGGTTATGCAAGGATGATCGGTTGATTGATCAGATAAGAGAAATATACTGCGTGTTGTAGATTCATGTGCAGGATGTAATTTTGGAACTTTGGACTTTGTAAAACCGGGACGTATGTGCTATGTGAGTCCATTGGTGCGGTAGTAGCGCAATCTTACCATAGTGATCTTTGAATGATTTCTTTGTAAGTGTAAATTTGGGAATGGTGACCCCATGCTGGTTGTCTTGGATATTGAGTGGTCATTCCCAATCCTTGTATGAATTGGTATGTTCGTCGATTTGCGATTCGTTGTTCGTATGCCGAGGGAAATGTTCGCCAGTTGGGTATGTTTATTGAGATCTACTGTACGTGATTGATTTGTCATTTTGAGAATGTTATTCCTTCGTATATCTGTTTCTGTGGTTCTGTGATTGATCGTATTGGAGTTTACCGTGTGAAGGTATTCTCGATTTTCGTTGATCATTCGTTGGTAATATTGGAGTTTATCGCGTTGATGATATTCTCGATTGTGTTTTGACCTCGGGTTGGTCATATTGGAATTTATCATGTCGATGATAAATTCGGTTGATTGTTGATCATTGTTGGTGATCATCTGAGCGTTCGGATTTTGTGTTAATGTTTCGGGATTCGTGTCGTTGTTTTGGGCAGTTGTTTTGCAGGTGTATTGTGTATTATTCGTCTTATCGGAATTGGGACTTGATTATGGAATCAGGCTGACAGGATTTGATTCGGGCAGATTGTTTCATCCGAAGATGATATATTTTGTTGGGACTCAGGGAATTGTGATCGTAAGCGTATTGAGACTGTACAGTGAGATCGCTTGCTAGTATCTCAGGAGATCGTCGACCTGCGTATTTGTAAGTATGCTCGTTTGGATAATTGATCGTTGTCGTGATGGTTTTGGGATATTTTGGGTTGAAAGGTATGTTTGTTTGATGTATGACGGATTGCAAGTTTCGAGGACGAAACTTATTTTAAGTGGTGTAGAATGTAATATCCGGAATTTCTACTACTGTTGTTTGATATTATTTTATCCGAGTTATATTGTACGGATGGAATCATGCGGTATAGATAAAATAAATGAAGGACTGAGATGTCAGTATCGGTATAATTGTCGTACTTGGTCGACAATTGTATTAGAGGATATAGTGTGTCATGTATACGTATCCAGTATGTCGAGACGGACGAGAAACGTTAGAAATGGCTAAGTGTAACATTATTAGCGCACGCTAATAATAACGAGTAGCGCACGCTATCGTGCAGGTTTAGCGCACGCTACGGACATAACTTAGCGTACGCTAGTGAAGAACAGCTCAGAGGGAATCTACGCGTGGACCAGGCCACTTTCGGCGCATGTTCTGATTAGTCAAATGATATTTGTCGTAAAGGATTAGCGCACGCTAATGCTTGTTGTCAGCGCACGCTAATATCAGTCGGTCAACAGGGAATCTTGGCTTTATTGGTTGCTTTCGGCATGTGGGGTCTCGAGCATATTCGGGGTAGGTGCAGACTGTAGCAAGTCAACTTCTGATAGCGCACGCTAAGGTAAATGACTTGCGTACGCTAAGCAGGATGTTTTACGTATGTTAATGCATGGGCATTACGTACGTAAGCTAGTTTACGAAGCGAGGCAGTAGCCTCTGGGCTTCGATAGCACACGCTAACAAAGTGAGTTAGCGCACGCTAAGGCGGTAGCGCACGCTAAACATGAGATGTTAGCGCACGCTAATAATGAATATTATAAAAGGGGACAGAAGGGTGCTGAGAAGCATTTCGTCATTTTTCTTCTTTCAGTCGAGAGAGAGAGAGTTGGGATATATTTGAGGTTCCCTAACACTGTATAATGATAATCTTTGACAACATTAGATTGAGAGCTTGGATTCAAGCCTTGTTCTTCAAGATGTTCATGATTCTTTGGATGGAGTTCTAGTGTTCTTTTTGGTTCGTCTAAACCAGGTAATCTTCGTATTCCTTTGTTAGTGGTTTGTTTTTCTTGGATGATTTCATGTAAGGAGCATGTTGGATAATCATATGATGATGTTATATGAGATTCAATGGAATTTTGATAAGAGTTTCGGATGTTAGTTATGATTCTTCATACTGTAAGGATGTTGATTCATGTAACCCGATCTAAGAGGGATTTCTGAATCTTGGTAATTATATTGGTTGATTTAGATGAGGTGAATCATGATAGTAGGTTGAATTCCAGATTTAGCATGATATGATCCTTGTTATCGAGTCGGTTGGATAGTTGATGTTGTTATTGATATATGGACATTGACATGATCATGGTGATAATTATGGGGTCGTTTATCTTCAAGAGATATGGAGATTTATGTCTTCCTTCATTCGGTTTCGTAGTCGCAAGATGTGAGTCGATGTTTGGAATGCATACCATCATGCGACATTAGCGCACGCTAAGCTTACCGCTAGCGCACGCTAACGGGACAACTTAGCGCACGCTACGTTATGCGTTTAACGTGCGCTAAGTAGGCGAAAGTCACGATATTTTGTGTTTTGATTATGAATTCGTGATGGTTTGACTTGGTTGGTTCTGACTGTGTTTATTCGAGGTTGTGTTGAACCGTTGAGTTCGATTGGTTAGTTTTGTCAGTTGTTGATTGTTATCGGATATGTGTTATTTGATTTCTTCGATAGGTTGAGATTATTGATCGGTGATTATAACCGGATATTGCGGTCGTGTTCGAGTATGTCCATTGTATTGCTTTTGATCGGGGCTGAGGAGCTCGTAGACAAAGGCAATGTGTTTGGAAGCAGCTTCGTGGTATCGGTATCGAGGCAAGTTATTACTTGCTCACTTATAATATTTAATGAATGGTTTCAGTTTCATTTCGTTTATAATGCATATAGCGATGATTATTATTGTGAACTCTGGGTATTCGGATCGCATATCGTTCTTTCGATTCTGGGAGGTAAATCATAATGTATATGCTTTATCTCAGTTATTGGTATGTTCGAGTATCGAGGTTACATTATGGTAAAGACGAGGATATGAGTATCTATAGTTCATTGTACGTTTGGATCGCCGAACATTGAGGATAATCGTCGGTGATGATTGGACATCGAGGTTGCTCCCGAAGGACTCGGGGCAAGTATTCCATATTGATTATGGTTTAATGTTATTTATTTTGGTCTCGTACATTTTCTTTCATGTTGTTGAACATGAAGTCGTCCTAGTAAATTGTCATGTTGTCGTGCATGTTATGTTGTTCATGTTGATGAACGTGTTGATTTGCATATGTGTATGCATTTTGTGTTGTTTATGTTGTGTAAATAATCTAATGGGATTATGAGGATCTATGCTGAGGGCGCTGGATCGAATGTCCGCCTCGTGTTGGTCCGACGGGATCATCTTGGGATCTATGCTGAGGGCGCTGGATCATTGGACGGGCTTTTCCACCTCGTATTGGTCCGACGGGATCATCTTGGGATCTATGCTGAGGGCGCTGGATCGTTGGATTACCCAGTGTTGTGTTGTTTTGCTTATGTATATTGTTGGTTATCCACCTCGTGTTGATCTTGTAGGATCATCTTGGGATCTATGCTGAGGGCGCTGGATCATGGGATTTCCATTGAGTATGCGTAGTTGTTATTGTTTTTGAGCATATTGACGTTGTCATATGAGTATGCATTTGTAGGTCTTGTGTTAGGACCTTGTCCGTATTGCATTGTTCTGATCTCGGATTAGACTGATATGATTATCATGGCACATCATATCTCGAGGTATGTTCCATATTGTCTTTGGTCTTGTCTTTGGTGGACAATCGGTTATCGTCTTGGGATTTGATGATATTATTCGATGGATCGTATTGGTCAGAAATGATAGATTTCCGTATCGTGAGATGGATATGATAGTTTGAGGATCTTGAGTATTGTTTGAGGTACAATACAAATATTATGTTCGAGTTTATTGGTTAATCGAGTACAGGATGTGAAATGTGATAATGGTTATTCTGATGAGAATTTCTTGAGTAAGTAAAGTTATGGCGGCAAGATTTCGTTGGTCGTATTCTTATGCTGTATTCTCATTGGTATGTTATTATTAATGTGATGTGACGGTTATCATTGTTGGATATTATGGCTGACCCCGTCGTGGGATTTCTTTTAGGTTCTCGGAGTATCGAGCTTGTAACGGTCGTGAAGAGATGAGCTTCCCGGAGGATACTGGCTAGGACATGTTCTGTGCATTGAGTTTCTTGACTGGTTCTTGTATTCCGCTGCTAGAGTATCGTTTTGGTTGGTCTTTTTCCGCTGCGTGAGTATTTTGAAATGCTCTTTTGGTATCTAGTAACTGAGGTTACTTTGGAAATCGTTTTCTAAACTTTTGAGTATCGGCTGTTTGGCCTTGCGATTTCAAATGAGTTTTACGACGGTTTTTGATAAATGGATTTTTTAAGTCTTTGTGAATTTTTAAAGGTAGTACCGTCATTGGTCTCTTGGGCATTTGTAAATATTTGCGAAAATTTCTTTTAGCCTTGTGGGTTCCATCTCGGGGCCCACGGCGCTGTAATATCTCCGTTTAAATCCGGGGGTGTTACAGAATAAATATAGGCAAAAGATAGATGTAAAACATAAAAATGTTTGATGATTATGCTATTTTATTGACAATCGAAGCAATCCTAAAGCAAACCAAGTATGATATCTGGATGATGCCATTGCTTGTTTCCGACTTACATGGTTAATTCCTATATCAAAATATACGAAGGCAATGTATAGATTTTATATGCTTGATTAAAATGATGATTGCAGATAGGCGAGGGTGAAAAACTTGTAAGAGCATTTTTGGGTGTTGCTAGCTGCTACGGGTGATTATGTGGATTTGTTTGCTTCATGTGGTGATGTTGAAGATTTGAAGAAGAAAGTTGATGAGAATATGATTTCATGATGAACAAGAAGTATGATTGTCTGATGAAAAGCAATGATATGCTGAAGAGAGACTTTGTCTTTTCGTACTATATGATCTTTTTTAATCCTTTTTGTCATATTTGTGGTGTTCATGATGAAATAGATAGAATCTTATTAGACATTCTTTGTCTTTGTTATGATATGTATCTGGTTTTGAATTGGTTTGAATGCATGTTATTTTTTTAATATGGGATGATATAAAATTGTTGGTTATTATATTATTGAGCTCTTGTGGTTGATGGTTAGTTATAGTTGAATGTAGATTTTGGCAATGAATTTTAAATTGAAATGTGAAATATTAATATATATTACTGCAGAAAATATTAATATATATTATATAATAACTGAAGTAAAAAGTTCTTTATTTACTACGCCAATTACAAAATAACCGACGTTAAAGACATTCTTTTACTTCACTTACCCCCACAATTAGAAAAAAAATCGAGATATACTTCGGTTATTAGGATATTAGATTTCGCATAAAAAGCGAAGTCTAAAGTATACCTTTTACTACACGAACATAGACTTCGGTAATTATAATGTTTTTACTTCAGATATTATCCGAAGTCTTTGACGTTTATTCTTATAGTGATCAAATGGCTAGTGGGTCAAAATCAGCAGTGAGGAAGCAATACAAGAGTTCCAAAAAGTGGCAGACCGACGAGCTCGATATCTGTAAATTCCATTCATCCATTTGCCAAGAGGTATATTTTCAAATTATGCCTCAAGAACATGTTATGGATTGTTACTATTTCAATTATGCTAGTCTTGATAGAGATGGATTATATATTCGGGACTTCTTTGAAAAATTGGGGATTTCAAAGTTTTTGGAGATGAAAGGACCAATATATCCCGAGTTAATGCGTGAATTTTATGCGAATTTTCATGTTGGAACTCACTATTCGTCAAAGTCATCAGTTGTGTTTTCAATGATTTGTGGAAAGAAGATGTTTGTATCAAATGAAATCCTAAAAGAAATATCTGATATTCGTTGCGATGGATTTTTTGGTGATGGATCGACTCAAGATGATAAAGACGAGTCGAGGCTAAGTGATATTAACATTCATGACTTCTTAATCTCTAAAGCGGTCATTGACATCACTGATGATGTGTTCGAAAATAATGATTTTGGTTTCGAAATTCGTATGCTCCTAGTTGCTCCCACTAGATGTCTCATGCCAAAGATCAACACTCAACACAAACTTGTTGGTGTTGATAAACTAGTTGTGTATCACGTTTTGAAAGAGGAGGAAGTAAACTTTGCCGCAATAGTTCTAAATTGGATGATGGTCAAATGTGATCTTTTTCATTCGAAAAAATATGCTTCTCGGATGAGGAAAGATGGAATGCCTTTGGATGCATTCTCACTGAAATCTTTAAATTTCATAAAGTGGATTTGCAAGGCGAAATGTCCATTCCGGTATCAAAAGGACACGATATTTGTGACTCGACACTCAAAGCAATGCACTATGCTGAAACAATAAATTGAGAATGGATTTCATTTCTGTATCTAAAGGAGGATGACAGGGTGTATCAGGGAACACGTATGTCGACACCTGCCGAATGGGTAACACGTAGAGGGCCCGAGACCAAAAGGAAAAAAGGAAAATGAATGCAGAAGCTAGTAAAGAAGATAACTTAGTTGCTCGCATGCGCATCGTTGAAACTACGCAACTTGAAATCTGTGATGACGTCTGTGCTCTTCGGTATAAAGTACAAGAGGCTAAAAATGAAATTCACTCCATCAAGTCGCTCCTTGAAGACTTCATCCCCTTTACCAATCCCTCATTCCCATTTCCTACCCCTCATTCCGACCAAATTCCATAAATCTCATTTGTCGATTGCTTGTTAAAGAACAATATTTTGCTTCGTGTGTTTTGATGAAACTTGTTTTGAATTTATGATTGTGTTGATTATTAACTTGATGCTTGGAATATTCACTTGTCTTGAACAATATTTGCTTTAATGTTGTTTTATGAATCTCTAATCCTAGCGTTGATGTTGGTTAATTGATAATTATCTTGATGCTTCGTTTTTGGAGATTGATCTGTACAGGTTAGATCATTACACTTCGGAATATCATAGTTTTATCTAAACATGTATTTTAGCTTATAGCTTAATTTCTAAGCCAGAAGCTATAAGTTGTTTGCTTACTTAACTCAGGAAAGCTCTGTTTTAGGGGGAGCTATGTCTGTTTACCTTTTTGATTGTGACAAAAAGGAGAAAAAAGATAGAACCTTGAACATTCGTTTTTGACATGGTACAAAAATCTCTAACAAAATCAAACAAAGCGACAACTTTGATTCGAAAGTTTTTTTTAAGTTGTTTGCAGGTATATCTTGTTAAATGTTTTGCCATCATAAAAAAGGAGGAGATTGTTGAATAAATCTATTTTGATGATGCATTCTATCAAAACATTTAAAAGAAAAACATCAAGACTCGGTCAGACATCAAAATAGCGTATATTTTATCAAAGACTAAAAGCTTTAAAATCATGGTTAACTAGCACACGCTATTAAGTGTTATTAGGGCGCGCTACCAAATATTACTTGAATTTACTCTGAAGATTACATAGCGCATGCTATCCGCCCTCAGATGTGATAATAGCGCATGCTATTGGTATATCTAGCGCACGCTACCGTGTAATTTAACGTACGCTATTGATAAATTTAACGCAAGCTACCTGATAATTCATACAAGACAGTGAGTTCTGGATATCAAAAATAGAAGCAGTTGACGCATGTTACATCTGTAACTAGCGCACGCTAAATGTTGTTTTGTCAAGATTAGTTCACTAACAGTTAGCGCATGCTAACTGGTATGACTAGCGCGCGCTAAATTTGAAAATCCTACTGTTGTTCAAAGGACCGTTGCATGACTTTTTGGAATGCGTAAATCACGCGTATTGTCGAAGAGTTGGAAATCAAGCTTGAACTCATTAGCGCATGCTAAGGAGTATATTAACGCACGCTACAATTCAAAATACTACCATTGGAAGAATTTGTCAAAACAGCTGCCACTTTTGACTGAAGCTAGCGCACGCTAAAGGATGTATTAGCGCGCGCTATTACCACCAAGCAGTAATGGCTAAAAAGGGATCAAGGCCTATAAATACCAAACCACTTGGTGATGAGACACACATATTCAAGCAAACATAGTTGAGCTCTGGTTAATTGCTATATATTTTGTATTTAAGTTGTGACAAGAAAGATACAAGTGTTGTTCGCATATTGTATTATCTCATATACTTCGTATCTTCTCTGATTGTTGTGAATGTTGTATCACTCCTTCACGATCTTGAGAGAAACAAATCAAGAGTTTTAATCCGGTGTTATTAGCATCATTGATTCAGCATTGTTAGGATTAAATTCTGACGATCGTAAGGGAGGATTATCTAGTTCCACTAGAACAATAGAGAGAAGATTTTTATCGAGTGTTTGGTTGTGCTTGGACCAATCGATGTCAAGTATTGTAACGGTTGTGCCCGGACCTATAGAAGATGAGGCAAAGTTGAGTGTGGTTTTTCTTGAGCCAATAGAAAAATAAACATAGAGATGACGTAAGCAAATTGTTGAACCTCTATAAATCTTCGTGTCTCTTACTTTTAGTATTTTCGTTTATCATTACCAAAGAAAATACAAACGTTATAAACTCCACTATTCAACCCTCATTCTAGTAGAATTATTCACTCTTCAAGAACTACATGCTAGGCTGCTACCAGACAACACAGCCGTGTTGGATTCTAACACGGCCGTGTCCTTTGACAGAAACAGATTTTTTATAGATAGTTTTTACTAATATGAACATAACTTTCTCATCCGAAATCGGATTGACTCGCCGTTTGAACATTGGAAACTTAAGTTGATGCTCTATCATAATTTAAAGTTTCAGAATTTTTAGAATTTATAAGTGCCAGTGGTGATCTTACAAAGTCGACCCAAATGCACAACAACGATACTCCTCGACGGAATGACAATCAAGCACATGCGATGAAACACTAACGTTCAACACCGACAATCTGAATTGCAAATAGACACATGACAAAGCACGACGCACAATCACATAGACAAAAACACCATACAATCCACTTAAAATGATAAGAATTCAAGGCAACCGGAAACGAAAATATCAGGTATTACTAAAAATAAGTTTCGTCCCGAAATCTAAAACAAAAGCATCACAATGCTACATAATAAAAATAAGCGTTCAAACATCAGATATCAACTATATTCGCGACCCCGTAATCTACTGTCACGTACCTCTGTAGGTTCAACAACCCACATGGAATTTTTCAAACCAAAACATCAGTCATCAAGCACCAAATATTAAACATCAACTGTTAAATATCCGCACGAGATACAATCCATAATACAAAATACAAACTACTATCACTGGGCACCACTGGTCCCTCCAAGAGTAGGATATGAACCCAGGTCCCTAAATATCTTAGCAACAATCTCGCAATGCACTGCTTGGTATCCCACTTGACCACACTTGAAACAGTTCACCTATGGCGAGCGATAATTTTGCCATACATGGCCCACGTGACTATAGTTGAAACACGTTTTCACACTGCTCACTTTACTAACCACATGGGTAAGATTGTTGGATTGATCAACTGAATGGGAAGTCCTTCCAGAAGAACAATACGGAACAACATGCTCATGGAACTCACTTATCTGACCCCTCGAGAAGCTACCCGTGATCTTCTGTTTCTTACTTTCTGGTCCAACTTCCGTCACATAAATGGCCATCTCGATGGCTAAAGCTCGATCCTGATACTCTTTCAGAGTAGTACACATGAGAAGAGCCATACTCTGACGTATATGGGGTTTCATGCGCATATCAAAGTAACGGATATTGTCTGCTTCACTTATCACTTGCTCATGAACATAACACAGCTGCTGGTTATAATCGACTATCGCCTGGGATATCGACATATCTTGAGGCGTAGTTGAGAAACACTCGAGAATCTTGCGCTCTCGGACAGGCAATGGGTAATACTTTGCCTCCATGGCAGTCTTAAACTCAGTCTAAGTGGATGTACGGTCTGTAGGTGCTATGGCCTCCCACCAATCCACAGCTTCCTTATCGAGGAGGTACTGAGCAATCGGTATCCTCCTCTCATCCGAACAAGCTACAGCATCAAATGTTCTTCCCAATTGGAAGAGCCAGTTATACCAACCTAACAAATCATAGGAACCTACAAAACGAGGTGGATGCATTCTCATCATGTCTCGCAGCCACTTACTAGCTCTGTTATCCCCATTTGGGAGCTCATTCCGGTTTACTGCTTGATTCATTTGTGCCGACGGGGTTGCCACCTGCTGAAGGATGGTGGTGGAGACAACATTAACATTACCCCCAGCTGGTTGTCCCTGATCACGCGACTGGTTCTCTAGTCCACCTGCGCTAGACCGGTTGGTGCTCGACGACAAACAAGTTACCCTATCACGCTCCTGATTACGTCCACGGTCGCGACCACGGTCTCAACCTCGACCTCTCGGCATACTGAACGAACAATCGTTCAATACAATGAAACGTAACATCAAATAACCATCATACCATAATACTTAATAGCACAACGTAACAATTTATGGCAATCCATAATAGCACGACACGAATATCCATTTAGGATAATTAAAACATCTTATTTGAAATCGCTTGCGAAACAACAATCTGAAAAATTATGTCACACCAAAAGTAACATCATCAAGATGACACATTATTATGCAACATAATCACAAATAACAGCACACAAGGTATTCCACAGCCATGCTCCCTTGGCATCGACCCCCAGAGGTTTCACCGAACTATTTGTAACACCCCAAACTAGGCGGATATTACAGTGCCGTGGACCCCCGACTGGGACCCACCAGGTGAATGAAAACTGATGAATTAAATAATATAATTGTAGTACCGAACCACATTATATTACCAAATACTCCGATGAGGAGCTTGAGTACAATACACCAGGACAATACAGAATACTAGTATATTTTATATGAAGATAAAATACACCACCCTGAATAAATAAACATCCCAAATGGAATTTTGCAGCGGAAATACAAATGAAGAAAAACAAGAATGACTGAAGAGACTGGGGCCCCCTACTAGTATCACTGGGACTCCTCGCCGTCAACGTGCTCTTCCCGTGCTTTTGCCTTGCCATGACCTGAAAATAATATCCCCCAATGGGGTCAGTTACACAGAACAACAATCCTCAAGGGTTGAATATACACAATCATGATATATCTCAATTATGAAATATCATTTAGTTATGAATTTAAGGTGAAGAGGAGCATCATAGTATGCCCGTAATGTTCTGTGCAAGTGTACAAGACGAGTGACCAGACACACCCGTCCTTGTACCTAATTAGTCTCACGGAGGTAAGCGTTACAGTGTGCACAGTCCAATGTATCGGTGAACCCAACACATGACTATCGTGTGCTCGACTAAAAATTCCACACATCCGCACCCGTCCACGCAATATGAATCCAGAAGGTCATATGAACGAGAATGACCAAAATGAATATCAATGAATAATAATCCGACAAAGTCAAGAATGACTAACCGAGATGAAAATAATAGTGAAGTGATTGATAGCTCAATGAAATGATTGGAACCGTAGTTCCTCGTGAATGAAGTGATTATTCGACAATTACAAGTCTCAATATGGTTAATACATTATGAATGAGTTATGATTATGAATGAAAAACAACAAAAGGAATGAATATCCTTTTAACCGAGTAAGAATTAACTTACTCAACACCGGTGACAAATGTCCTTCCACGAACAAACGTCCTAAATGAGATGTCGGTCGCTCGAACAACCTTAAATAACACAATTACTAACAATCCGATCAACATACGAATCAAACACGATTATAACTAACTCAAAACGTCGATACGACTAAACCAAACTCATTGGGGCATTATATCAAACACGTTGTGGCCAATCTTCGATTGTTTACAACCAAACCTTAACTATACCAATATCAAATCCCCAAGAAGTATTCTAAACCAACAAAACATCTTCAATACTATCAATAATCCAATATGAATGTCCAAATTCGTGGTTACAACAACAACTAATCGAAAACTCTCAAATCCAACATGTGATTAAATGTAATTAATATTCTCATATGTAGTAACAGGGAAATTAGGTAATACAAGCATAAAGTATGCTTTGGAGTATACAATCCTAACAATCTCCCACTTATACTCAAAGCATGTTTTTAAGTATACTACTCTATTACATAGTCTCTCATTTCTCCCACTTATACTCAAAGCAATGCTTTTAAGTATACTACTCTATTACATAGTCTCTCATTTCTCCCACTTATACTCAAAGCAATGCTGCCATACACCGTAATCCCATTCCTTCCACATGCCTTTCAAAAACTTTTGAAGGTAGGCCTTTCGTGAAAGGGTCAGCAAGATTATCTTCCGATGCAACCCTGGCAAAAACTACGTCTCATTCCTTTACGAAGTGTCGTATGATGTGGTACTTGCGGTTGATATGTTTACTTGCCTGATGGGTTCGTGGTTCCCTTGAATTTGCGACTGCACCAGTATTATCACAATAAAGTGTAATACCCTCTGGAAAATCGGGAATCACATCTAAGTCCTGCAGGAAGTACTTGAGCCACACTGCCTCCTTGGCTGCCTCAGAGGCTGCCACGTACTCGGCTTCCATGGTAGAGTCCGAGATGCATTTCTGCTTCACACACCTCCAACTAATGGCTCCACCTCCCAAGCTAAACACATAACCCGAAGTAGACTTGGACTTTTCTTTGTCCGATGAAAAATCTGAGTCAGTGTAACCCATCGGAAACAGGTCGTCTGATTGATATACAAGCATGTACTCCCTAGTCCTTCTCAGGTACTTGAGTATGTGCTTGACAGCAATCCAGTGTCCTGGTCCTGGGTTTGACTGATATCTAGCAGCCATGCCCACAGCATGACAGATATCTAGTCTAGTGCAAAGCATAGCATACATGAGACTTCCCACAGCAGATGCATAAGTGACCATCTTCATATCATCTATCTCCTTTTGTGTCATAGGACACATGTTCTTAGATAGTTGAATTCCATGTCTGTAAGGTAGAAAACCTTTCTTGGAATTCTCCATGCTAAACCGCTTCAGCACTGTATCGATATAGGATGCTTGGGATAAGCACAACATCCTCTTCTTCCGATCACGAAAGATCCTGATTCCAAGGATGTGTCCTGCTTCTCCTACATCCTTCATATCGAACTGCTCAGATAGCCATACCCGTACGTCCGACAATTCCTTCACGTTGTTTCCAATCAGAAGAATATCGTCTACATACAGTACAAGAAACACCAACATGTTTCCATCACATTCTTATACATACAACTCTCACTCGGACATTGGATGAATCCATATGACTGGACAACTTCGTCAAAACGAGTGTTCCAAGATCTAGATGCTTGCTTAAGTCCATAAACGGATTTCTTAAGTTTGCACACCAAATGCTCTTCTCCTTCAGCAATGAATCCCTCTGCTTGGCGCATATAGATTTCCTTGTCTAGACTCCCATTCAAGAATGCAGTCTTGACATCCATCTGCCAAATCTCCAGATCCAAATGCGCAGCTATAGCTAAAAGAATCCGGATTGACTTAAGCATGGCTACCGGCGAAAAGGTTTCATCACAATCGATACCCTTTTTCTGAGTGTAACCTTTTGCAACAAGCCTCGCTTTGAAAGTTTCAACCTTTCCGTCACGTCCTTTCTTTCACTTGTAGACCCATTTACTCCCAATGGCTTGTACACCATCAGGTAGCTCTACTAGCTCCCACACTTGATTGGAATCCATAGATCCCATTTCTGATTCCATTGCTACTTGCCAGGAGTCAGCATCCTTATCTTGGATTGCCTCCTTATAGGTCCAGGGATCTGATTCATCTTCGCCTGGGATTGAGTCCAAAGACTTTCCCACGCCTATGAATCGTTTGGGCTGTCGAACAACCCTCCCACTACGACGAGGCAAATCCTGAGTTGGTGTAAAAGTTTCAGAATCGATACGTGGTGCAGTGTTAGTTGGCGTTTGTACGATTGGTATAGACGGAGTCTCGCCCCTCAGCTCTTCCAGAATTATCTCGCTTATGGGCTTGTGACTAATCATATAATCCTCTTCCAGAAATCGGGCATTGGTGCTAACAATGACCTTCTGATCCTAGGGACTATAGAACAAGCCACCCTTCGTTCCCTTAGGATATCCCACAAACACTCGTACTTCTGTACGAGATGCCAACTTATCATCTTCCTTATTCAGCACATGTGCTGGAGTACCCCAAATCCGAACATGTCCTAGACTGGGCTTACGCCCACTCCACAGTTCTGTGGGTGTTTTTGGAACTGATTTCGAAGGCACCAGGTTTAGAATGTACGCTGCTGTTTCTAAGGCGTATCCCCAAAACGAAATAGGTAAATCTGAATAACTCATCATTGATCTAACCATTTCTAAAAGATTCCTATTCCTTCTTTCAGCCACACCATTTTGTTGTGGAGTTCCCGGCGCAGTGAACTGGGATGAAATCCCCTCATTTGCCAAGAAATCCAAAAACTCTCCACTAAGGTATTCGCCACCACGATCAGATCGTAGTGACTTGATACTCTTCCCATGACGCTTCTCCGTTTCAGCCTTGAAGTCTCTGAACTTGTCAAAGGCTTCAGACTTACGTCGCATCAAATAGATGTATCCATTTCTCGAATAATCATCTATAAACATGATGAAGTATTCGAAACCACCCCTAGCCTGGATATTCATTGGACCACATACATCCGTATGAACCAATTCTAACACATTCTGAGCACGGTTTCCCTTGGTTTTAAAAACCCTTTTGGTCATCTTACCTTCCAGACAGGATTCACAAATTGGAAATGACTCAACTTGGAGGTCATCCAATGGGCCATCATCTACCAATCTTTGAATCCTTCCAAGGTT
This sequence comes from Orobanche coerulescens, assembly GCA_033398695.1. Classification (NCBI taxonomy): domain Eukaryota; kingdom Viridiplantae; phylum Streptophyta; class Magnoliopsida; order Lamiales; family Orobanchaceae; genus Orobanche; species Orobanche coerulescens. Next base: position 152,488,488 of record CM065812.1, on the reverse strand, counting down.
TACATGTCCTAACCGTAAATACCACAGATATGTTTGGTTTATGCTTGAAGGTTCTTTTCTCTTTTTAGTTTTAGACAAAGAGTTAAGTGACTTATGCATAGGAGTTTGTGCAGTATTAACGACATATAGTCCATCATTAAAAATATCTTTGCAAATATATTCACCGCTTCTTTTCTTAATAATGGCATCATCATCAAAAGAAACTGAATAACCATCATTTTTTTAATTTAGAAACCGAAATTAAATTCATTCTAAAATCCGGTACTAATAATACATTATTGAGAACTAATAATTTATCATTAATCTTCAATTGCACGACTCCCACTGCAACAGCCATAAGCATGGAATAATCGCCCCAGTTGATGGTAATCTCGCCCGCACTAAGCTGCTTGGTTACCTGAAAACCATGCGAGTCAAAACAAACATGATCAGTGGAGCCTGAATCAACTATCCATGAAGTGGAAGAACAAGCTGCCAAATATGTTTTGACTACTAGTACACAAGACATACCTTTCTTAAGAGCAGAGCAGTCCGCTTTAAAATGTCCTCTCTGACCGCACTTGTAGCACTTTCCCTTTGGCTTTTTGTTCGCCTCGGGGTGAGGAGCCTTACTTTTCACCTTAAGGGTTGCCACTTGCTTCTAGCCAACCTGCTTCTTCTTCTTTCCCCATTTGGGTTTGGAAGAAGTAGCACCGGTTGCCGCAAGAATCTGATGATAACCTTGTTTGAAGAGACCTTCAGCAGACTGAAGCTCTGTCAGAAGTTCCGCCAAACTATATGTCCTACGGTTCATATTGTAATTAAGGTGGAACTGCTCAAAGCTTCTAGGTAAGCTACCTAAGATAATATCGACCTGCGTTTCCGCATCGATAGTAGCCCCCAGTATGCTGAGTTCGTTCAAATGAGACATCATTTTTTAGAACATGATCCGTCACTGGGGTCCCTTCAGAAATTTGGGTTGTCATCAATACCCTCATTGCATTTTGTCTAGCCGCCCGGTTCTAATGACCAAACATCTCGGCAGGACTTTTCATCATTTCCGCGGCCGAGCCCATCGTCTGATGCTGATGCTGCAATACATTTGTCAGTGAAGCCAAAATGTAACAGCGAGCCATCTCATCAGACTTTTTCCATTTTCGGAATTCAGCCAACTCTTCGGGAGTGGCATCCGGTTCTGGTTCTAGAGGGCTCTCCTCGATTAAGACAAATTTATGCCCCTCGTGATCAGACAATGTCAAGATTTCTTTTCCAATCGGCAAAGTTAGTGCCATCAAGTTTATTTTCTTTGAGAATAACAGCTAGTGGATTGAAAGACGTCTGAGATAAAAATTAAAAACATCCATCACATAATGCATAGCAAAATATATCGAAAAACCTCAAAAACACAATATATATGCTAGCAACCAACACCTCGAAAAATCCGCACATGCAAGCCACGATCGTGTGGACGTTTACACACACATTTTCCAAGTAGAGTTTTACGTCTTTAATTTTACTATCTAGTCAAATTACGTTACGACAAGTAAAATTAATAGTTGGTTCCTCTTGGCCATGTATTTAATTAACATAGACTCCGATGGGGAGCTTATTAATTAATACACCTAAGTGAACACCATAATTTAACATCCTTAAAATATTATCTTTTAAATAATAGTCCTACAGATGGAGAGGTCCTATCATAAAAAGTAATATTTACCTTATGTTATCATTTTGAAATTTAAAACTAGTGAACCTATAATTAGCACATCCGATATGGAGGAAGACTCTAATGTCAACGCGCATGCTAATTACTTCACAATTTAAATTAATTATGGAGGCCAATTTGATTTTATTTTAAAAATTAAATCAATTTAATCACTTAGTTATTTTAGTCTTAAGGTTTTTAATTTTCTCGTCCTACCATGCAAGGAAACATATCACGCATACATCCATACATGTCATACATCAAAACAATAAAACCAAAAATAAAGCATGGATAATTAAATTATCCAATTATCATGGTCTTCTTCCTTGAGTTGAATCCGAGAAAATCTTCGACTCGATCTCTCCCACTGAATCAAGCATCTCGTCGCTCCTCCCCGGCCAGGCCGTGGATTTCGAAAATTAAAATTTTACTTTTATGCAAAATTAATTACATAAAAAAATTTAATCTTAAATCCCGACTCCCAATAGACGCAATTAACGAGCAATAAACGGATGGACTAAAAGCTGGGCGACCAGCCCAAATAATCGCCTGCCAGCCCAGACCAGTGCCTTAGCCACTGCAAATCGCTTTGCTCGCGCGCCGCTTGTCGCTCGTCAGTGGTCGGCCAATGATCCGGTTCTGCTTTATTTCTTCGTGATCCCGTCTTTTCCGAATTCGATTACAATTTTATACAAAATAAAATACATCGAAATTACATCAAGATTACACGAAAAATAAAAACACCTAGAACTACCCGCGGATTTTCTCACGGGAAAAACCATTACATGCCTAAAAAACGGGCCAAACCAACAATTGCATAATTAATAAAAATAAATAAATACACCATTCATATAAACCATGATAATTGGATCATATCACCTGTAAGAACACATCTAGCAAAATATTCCAACATCAAAATATATGAATATTTAAATTGCTATCAATTAATCACCAAAATTAATTAAAATAGCAAAAGCCTACAACACCTTTCTCCGATACCAATTGTTGGAAATTAAAACGCAGCGGAAGCGAAGTTTGGGAAATATGATAATCGCGTTTTACGCATCTACGAGCATGAGATCTATTTAGGCATGCTAATTAATTAATTACTAAGACTAATAAGCAATTTAAATATTATTTATTATTTATTAATTAAATATGTTGATTATTAAAATATCCTAATCTAGATCCAAGATCATAGGATATTACCTTTGAAGAGTATTGGTTACTTCTGTCTTGATCAACTTGTATTTCTACCTTTAGATCTTCTAGAGTATGATCCGCCTTGAACCGGACGTTGTGTGGGCAACGAGCTACCGGATCTTGTTTGGACAACCTTGGGATCGGCCGATTCACCTTTGTATGTGATCACTTTATTTTTCTTTGCTTTCTAGTATTTTATGAACACTCTTAGCAAATTAATTGTGTTATCTAAATTGTAGAATCAAAGACACAAGTCTAGATCTACAATTAAACACAAGAGGAAAAATTTGATCACACAACCTCACAAAAGCATGTACAAATCGGCCATCCACCCTTATGTCCTATATATAGGCTCTTGGACTACTACTAGGGATCTAAAGGAAGATTATGGAAGGACTCCCAATAAATTCATCTTACCTTATTAGGACTCTTCCTAATATAATGAATCTATTAATATCAACTTAGTCCACTAAAAAATTGATATTGCAGTTCCTACCAAAATCCCAAATTACGAAATTGAGCTCTTCATTAAATATATTATTTCCCGTGTTTAAGATATCGAATGTCCATTAATTAATTATAAGCTACTGACAGCTTTAATTAATTAATATCTTATCCAAGAGTAGTACCACTCGAACCTTATTATTATATCGGAATTAAATTCACCTGCAGGGTTTAATATAATAATCATTATCGAGCTCCTCAAGGGGAGATCATCAATCCGCACGAGTCGGGACACGATTTCTAGTAATAATAATAACTGTCGTATAAACAATATTATTGCCCAAGATACGAGGCTTATTGAGTCGATCATTTTGACTCTCACCTATGGTAAATCAAAGCAATAATTCTTATAAATACACAATTAAATATTATATACTTAGAATTAAGAAATAATAATTATCCGAGATTTACGTTCTTCTTACAGTTAGTACAGAAGACACTATCTCACCTCGTTCCAGTTCAACGTATGCAAATACGCTAATGTATGCTAATAGTCAAGACCAACTATTCTCAAGCATACACTACAACCTTTTATATAATTTGTCTAATAATTATATAGGTTGTGAACTATTATATTATTTTATAAGGCACCGATAATGTGATCTTCCGTGTGACACCAACACACCACATTATCTACAATATAAAATAATTAGACATTTCATTTGCATAACCATAACGTGAATTAATATGCAAAACATGTGATTAAATGTAATTAATATTCTCATAGGTAGTAACAGGGAAATTAGGTAATACAAGCATAAAGTATGCTTTGCAGTATACAATCATAACAATCTCCCACTTATACTCAAAACATGCTTTTAAGTATACTACTCTATTACATAGTCTCTCATTTCTCCCACTTATACTCAAAGCAATGCTGCCATACACCGTAATCCCATTCCTTCCACATGCCTTTCAAAAACTTTTGAAGGTAGGCCTTTCGTGAAAGGGTCAGCAAGATTATCTTCCGATGCAACCCTGGCTACAACTACGTCTCCTTCTTTTACGAAGTGTCGTATGATGTGGTACTTGCTATTGATATGTTTACTTGCCTGATGGGCTCGTGGTTCCCTTGAATTTGCGACTGCACCAGTATTATCACAATAAAGTGTAATACCCTCTGGCAAATCGGGAATCACATCTAAGTCTGCGCAGAAGTACTTGAGCCACACCGCCTCCTTGGCCGCCTCGTAGGCCGCCACATACTCGGCTTCCATGGTAGAGTCCGAGATGCATTTCTGCTTCACACTCCTCCAACTAATGGCTCCACCTCCCAGGCTAAACACATAACCCGAAGTAGACTTGGACTTTTCTTTGTCCGATGAAAAATCTGAGTCAGTGTAACCCACCGGAAACAGGTCATCTGATTGATATACAAGCATGTACTCCCTAGTCCTTCTCGTGTACTTGAGTATGTGCTTGCGGCAATCCAGTGTCACAGTCACAGGTTTGGCCCGATATCTAGCAGCCATGCCCACGGCATGACAGATATCTGGTCTAGTGCAAAGCATAACATACATGAGACTTCCCACAGCAGATGCATAAGGGACCATCTTCATGTCATCTATCTCCTTTTGTGTCTTAGGACACATGTTCTTAGATAGTTGAATTCCATGCCTGTAAGGCAGAAAACCTTTCTTGGAATTCTCCATGCTAAAGCCTTGAGACTATATCGATATAGGATGCAGGATAAGCACAACATCCTTTTCTTCCGATCACGAAGATGCCGATTCCAAGGATGTGTCTTTGCTTCTCCTAGATCCTTAATATCGAATCGCTCGAGATAGCCATACCCGTCGTCGACAATTCCTTCACGTTGTTTCCAATCGGAAGAATATCGTCTACATACGATCTAAGAAACACCAACACGTTTCCATCGCATTTCTTATACATACAACTCTCACTCGGACATTATGCGAATCCATATAGTGGACAACCGTCACAAAGCGAGTGTTCCAAGATCTAGATGCTTGCTTAAGTCCATAAATGGATTTCTTAAGTTTGCACATCAAGTGCTCTTCTCCTTCAGCAATGAATCCCTCTGCTTGGCGCATATAGATTTCCTTGTCTAGACTCCCATTCAAGAATGGAGTCTTGAAATCCATCTGCCAAATCTCCAGATCCAAATGCGCAGTTATAGCTAAAAGAATCCGGATTGACTTAAGCATGGCTACCGGCGAAAAGGTTTCATCATAATCGATACCCTCTTTCTGAGTGTAACCTTTTGCAACAAGCCTCGCTTTGAAGGTTTCAACCTTCCCGCCACGTCCTTTCTTTCGCTTGTAGACCCATTTACTCCCAATGGCTTGTACACCATCAGGCAGCTCTACTAGCTCCCACACTTGATTGGAATCCACAGATCCCATTTCTGTTTCCGTTGCTACTTGCCAGGAGTCAGCATCTTTATCTTGGATTGCCTCCTTATAGGTCCAGGGATCTGATTCATCCTCACCTGGGATTGAGTCCAAAGACTTTCCCATGCCTATGAATCGTTCGGACTGACAAACAACCCTCCCACTACGACGAGGCAAATCCTGAGTTGGTGTGAAAATATCATAATCGATACGTGGTGCAGTGTTAGTTGGCGCTTGTACGATTGGTATAGACGGAGTCTCGCCCCTCAGCTCTTCCAGAATTATCTCGCTCATGGGCTTGTGACTAATCATATAATCCTCTTCCAGAAATCGGGCATTGGTGCTAACATTGACCTTCTGATCCTGGGGACTATAGAACAAGCCACCCTTCGTTCCCTTAGGATATCCTACAAACACTCGTACTTCTGTACGAGATGCCAACTTATCATCTTCCTTATTCAAAGACATGTCTTTGAGTACCAAATCCGAACATGTCCTAGGCGGGCTTACGCCCACTCCACGATTACGTGGGTGTTTTGGAACTAATTTGAAGGCACCGGAGTTCGGAATGTACGCATTGTTTCTAAGGCGTATCCCCAAAACGAAATAGGTAAATCAGAATAACTCATCATTGATCTAACCATTTCTAAAAGAGTCCTATTCCTTCTTTCAGCCACACCATTTTGTTGTGGAGTTCCCGGCGTGGTGAGCTGGGACGAAATCCCCTCATTCGCCAAGAAATCCAAAAACTCTCCACTAAGGTATTCGCCACCACGATCAGATCGTAGTGACTTGATACTCTTCCCATGATGCTTCTCTGTTTCAACCTTGAAGTCTCTGAACTTGTCAAAGGCTTCAAACTTACGTCGCATCAAATAGATGTATCCATATCTCGAATAATCATCTATAAACGTGATGAAGTATTCGAAACCACCCCTAGCCTGGATATTCATTGGACCACATACATCCGTATAAACCAATTCTAACACATTCTGAGCACGGTTTCCCTTAGTTTTAAAAACCCTTTTGGTCATCTTACCTTCCAGACATGATTCACAAATTGGAAATGACTCAACTTGGAGGTCATTCAATGGGCCATCATCTACCAATCTTTGAATACTTCCAAGGTTTACATGTCCTAACCGTAAATGCCACAGATATGTTTGGTTTATGCTTGAAGGTTCTTTTCTCTTTTTAGGTTTAGACAAAGAGTTAAGTGATTTATGCATAGGAGTTTGTGCAGTATTAACGACATATAGTCCATCATTAAAAATACCTTTGCAAATGTGTTCACCGCTTCTTTTCTTAATAATGGCATCATCATCAAAAGAAACTGAATAACCATCGCTTTTTAATTTAGAAACCGAAATTAAATTTATTCTAAAATCCGTTACTAATAATACATTATTGAGGACTAATAATTTATCATTAATCTTCAACTGCACGACTCCCACTGCAACAGCCATAAGCCTAGAATAATCGCCCCAGTAGATGGTAATCTCGCCCGCACTAAGCTGTTTGGTTACCTGAAATCCATGCGAGTCAAAGCAAACATGATCAGTGGAGCCTGAATCAACTATCCACGAAGTGGAAGAACAAGCTGCCAAACATGTTTTGACTACTAGTGCACGAGACATACCTTTCTTAAGAGCAGGGCAGTCCGCTTTAAAATGTCCTTTCTGACCACACTTGTATCACTTTCCCTTTGGCTTTTTGTTCGCCTCTGGGTGAGGAGCCTTGCTTTTCACCTTGAGGGTTGCCACTTGATTCTGGCCAACCTGCTTCTTCTTCTTTCCCCATTTTGGTTTGGAAGAAGTAGCACCGGTTGCCGCAAGAATTTGATGATAACCTTGTTTGAAGAGACCTTCAGCAGACTGAAGCTCTGTCAGGAGTTCCGTCAAACTATATGTCCTACGGTTCATATTGTAGTTGAGGCGAAACTGCTCAAAGCTTCTAGGTAAGCTGCCTAAGATAATATCGACCTGCGTTTCCGCATCGATAGTAGCCCCCAATATGCTCAGTTCGTTCAAATAGGACATCATTTTTAGAACATGATCCCTCACTGGAGTCCCTTCAGACATTTGGGTTGTCATCAATACCCTCATTGCATTTTGTCTAGCTGCCCGGTTATGATGACCAAACATCTCGGTGAGACTTTTCATCATTTCCGCGGCCAAGCCCATCGTCTGATGCTGATGCTGCAATACATTTGTTAGTGAAGCCAAAATGTAACATCGAGCCATCTCATCAGACTTTTTCCATTTTCGGAATTCAGCCAACTCTTCGGGAGTGGCATCCGGTTCTGGTTCTAGAGGGCTCTCCTCGATTAGGACAAATTTATGCCCCTCAGCAGTCAGGACAATGTCAAGATTTCTTTTCCAATCGGCAAAGTTAGTGCCATCAAGTTTATTTTCTTTGAGAATAACAGCTAGTTGATTGAAAGACATCTGAGATAAAAATTAAAAACATCCATCAGATAATGCATAACAAAATATATCGAAAAATCTAAAAACACAATATATATCCTAGCAACCAACACCTCAAAAAATCCGCACATGCAAGCCACGATCGTGTGGACGTTTACACACACATTTTCCAAGTAGAGTTTTACGTCTTTAGTTTTACTATCTAGTCAAATTACGTTATGACAAGTAAAATTTATAGTTGGTTCCTCTTGGCCATGTATTAATTAACATAGACTCCGATGAGGAGCTTATTAATTAATACACCTAAGTGAACACCATAATTTAACATCCTTAAAATATTATCTTTTTAAATAATAGTCCTACAGATGGAGAGGTCCTATCATAAAAAGTAATATTTACCTTATGTTATCATTTTGAAATTTAAAACTATTGAACCTATAATTAGCACATCCGATATGGAGGAAGACTCTAATGTCAACGTGCATGCTAATTACTTCACAATTTAAATTAACTATGGAGGCCAATTTGAATTTATTTTTAAAAAAAATAAATCAATTTAATCACTTAGTTATTTTATCCTTAAGGTTTTTAATTTTCTCATCCTAACATGTAAGGAAACATATCACACATACATCCATACATGCCATACATAAAAATAATAAAAACCAAAAATAAAGCATGGATAATTAAATTATCCAATTATCATGGTCTTCTTCCTTGAGTTGAATCCGAGAAAATCTTCGACTCAATCTCTCTCACTGAATCAAGCATCTCGTCGCTCCTCCCCGACCGGGCCGTGGATTTCCAAAATTAAAATTTCACTTTTATGTAATTTTAATTACATAAAAAAATTTTAATTTTAAATCCCGACTCTCCAGCGGACGCAATGAACGGCGGCGAAACGGACCGGACCAAAAGCTGGGCGGCCGGCCCGAACAATCGCCGGACAGTGCCGCAATGCAGCGGTACTCGGCGGCCGTGTGCTTTGCTCGGCGCCGCTTGCTTTCTTGTCGGCGCCATGGCCAATGATCCGCTTACGCTCTATTTCTTCGTGATCCCGTCTTTTCCGAATTCGATTACAATTTTATGCAAAATAAAATACATCGAAATTACATCAAGATTACACGAAAAATAAAAACACCTAGAACTACCCGCGGATTTTCTCACGGGAAAAAAACATTATATGCCTAAAAAACGGGCCAAACCAACAATTGCCTAATTAATAAAAATAAATAAATACACCATTCATATAAACCATGATAATTGGATCTTATCACCTGCAAGAACACATTTAGCAAAATATTCCAACATCAAAATATATGAATATTTAAATTTCTATCAATTAATCACCAAAATTAATTAAAATAGCAAAAGCCTACAACACCTTGCTCTGATACCAATTGTTGGAAAGTAAAACGCAGCGGTAGCGAAGTTTTGGGATAGATAATAATCGCGTTTTACGCATCTACGAGCATGAGATCTATTTAGGCATGCTAATTAATTAATTACTAAGACTAATAAGCAATTTAAATATTATTTATTATTTATTAATTAAATATGTTGATTATTAAAATATCCTAATCTAGATCCAAGATCATAGGATATTACCTTTTGAAGAGTATTGGTTACTTCTGTCTTGATCAACTTGTATTTCTACCTTTAGATATTCTAGAGTATGATCCGTCTTGAACCGGACGTTGTGTGGGCAACGAGCTACCGGATCTTGTTTGGACAACCTTGGGATCGGCCGATTCACCTTTGTATGTGATCACTTTATTTTTCTTTGCTTTCTAGTATTTTATGAACACTCTTAGTAAATTAATTGTGTTATCTAAATTGCAGAATCAAAGACACAAGTCTAGATCTACAATTAAACACAAGAGGAAAAATTTGATCACACAACTTCACAAAAGCATGTACAAATCGGCCATCCACCCTTATGTCCTATATATAGGCTCTTGGACTACTACTAGGGATCTAAAGGAGGATTATGGAAGGACTCCCAATAAACTCATCTTACCTTATTAGGACTCTTCCTAATATAATGAATCTATTAATATCAACTTAGTCCACTAAAAAATTGATATTGCACTTCCTACCAAAATCCCAAATTACGAAATTGAGCTCCTCATTAAATATATTATTTCCCGTGTTTAAGATATCGAATGTCCATTAATTAATTATAAGCTACTGACAGCTTTAATTAATTAATATCTTATCCAAGAGTAGTACCACTCGAACCTTATTATTATATCGGAATTAAATCCACCTGCAGGGTTTAATATAATAATCATTATCGAGCTCCTCAAGGGGACATCATCAACCCGCACGAGTCGGGACACGATTTCTAGTAATAATAATAACTGTCGTATAAACAATATTATTGCCCAAGATACGAGGCTTATTGAGTCGATCATTTTGACTCTCACCTATGGTAAATCAAAGCAATAATTATTATAAATACACAATTAAATATTATATACTTAGAATTAAGAAATAATAATTATCCGAGATTTACGTTCTTCTTACAGTCAGTACAGAAGACACTATCTCACCTCGATCCAGTTCAACGTATGCAAATACGCTAATGTATGCTAATAGTCAAGACCAACTATTCTCAAGCATACACTACAACCTTTTATATAATTTGTCTAATAATTATATAGGTTGTGAACTATTATATTATTTTATAAGGCACCGATAATGTGATTTTCCGTGTGACACCAACACACCACATTATCTACAATATAAAATAATTAGACATTTCATTTGCATAACCATGACGTGAATAAATATGCAAAACATGCGATTAAATGTAATTCATATTCTCATAGGTAGTAACATGGATATTAGGTAATACAAGCATAAAGTATGCTTTGCAGTATACAATCCTAACAACTCGCCCTCGTCCAAAACACCTGCCGACACCCATACGGCCGTACCCGCACACCTTACGGGCGTAACTCGACCGATATGGCCGTACCCGGCCAAACTTACGGGCGTACGCCCCCTTCGTCGAAACTGACCAGACACCCTGCCTGCAACGTACGGCCGTATCCAGCCAAGCCTTACGGCTGTACCTGCCTCATCTCACGGCCGTATGCCGCAACCCTTACGGCCGTAAGTCCTTCTCGTCCGACAAATCCTGAAAATTACGAACACCCCTTACGGCCGTAGCCTGCCCACCTTACGGCCGTATCTCGCCTTCGGCCAAAACAACCTTGATCCGAAAAAAGCATGTTACGGCCGTAATGTATGACTAGTTACGGCCGTAACTCATCGCTGGACAAGATGAAAATGCGACAACTCCGATTTCTCGCTACGATTGATGAATGATCCGACATATCATACGTATGTGAAAGTAAAAAAGTCCAACACATGCCAAAGATGATACTTCCAGCACAAGACTACCAATCACGATGATAATGATAATACTCTCGTCTCGACAATCAAACGGAGATGAAATGACGATCGGTAACTGATACACGGTTACAACATGCCAACAATGAACACAAATGAATGAATCATGAATGATGAGTGATTATTAATGAGTGAAAATTACTGAGTGACAATTACTGACTGATAATTACTGAATGATAATGAATGAATTACAACCGGGTATTACATACTCCCCCCTTAAAAAGAATTTCGGCCCCGAAACTAAGGGTCAAACAACTCGGGATAACCCTCCCGCATACTATCCTCGGTTTCCCAAGTAGCCTCTTCGACTCCGTGTTTAGACCACTGAATCTTGACCAAAGGAATCGTCTTGTTCCTCAACTGTTTGATTCGCCGCTCTAAAACTCGTATAGGACGCTCCTCATATGAATGATCATCCGCGATCTCAATTTCGTCGAACTGAAGTATGTGGCTCGGGTCGGAAACATACTCCCGCAATTGAGAGACGTGAAACACATTATGAATTCGGCTCAACGCCGGAGGTAAAGCCAATCGATAAGCTAACTCGCCTACTCAATCCAAAATCTCAAACGGTCCAATGAATCTTGGACTCAACTTCCCCCATTTTCCGAAACGGAAAATACCTCGACTCGGGGATACCTTGACCAACACGTGGTCACCTGTCTCGAACTCTAGTGGTCGACGACGATTATCTGCATATGATTTCTGTCGACTCTGAGCTGTCAACAAACGACTCCTGATCAAAGCTACCTTCTTACGGGCGGCTATAAGCATATTGGGCTCGGTACCGATTGATTCTGATAAGTCCTCCCAACACAAAGGAGATCGACAACGACGACCGTACAAGGCCTCGTAAGGTTCCATCTTAGTCGAAGCATGCCAACTATTATTGTGCGTGAACTCAATCAACGGTAGTTGGGCTTCCCAATCGTCTTTCCAATCGAGGACGCATGCCCTCAACATGTACTCCAATGTCTGAATAGTTTTCTCTGATTGCCCGTCGGACTGAGGATGAAAAGCGATACTGAGATTAAGCTGAGTTCCCATAGCACGATGAACTGATTTCCAAAAATGAGACACGAACCGTCCGTCATGATCGGAAACGATACTTTTAGGAGTACCGTGCAGTCTCACTATCTCTTTGATGAACAACTGGGCAAGTCTCTTGGGACCCCATGTATCCTTAATCTCAAGGAGCCGAGTTAGTTAAGCGGTCCACAATCACACAGATTGTATTCATGCCACGACGACTCGTCGACAAACTCGTGATGAAGTCCATAGAAATATCTTCCCACTTCCACTCTGGAATAGGGAGCGGTTTCAGCATACCTGCCGGTCGCTGATGTTCTATCTTGACTTGCTGACAGGTCAAACATCTCGAAACAAATTCCACGACTTCTCGCTTCATATTACTCCACCAGTAATTTTGTTTCAAGTCTTTGTACATCTTGCTAGACACCGGATGAATGGAGTAAGGGGTAGCATGAGCTTCTCTCAAAATCGAGTTTTTTAACTCGTCATTCGCCGGTACGCATAACCGATTCTTAAATCACAATAGTCCATCCCCGTGGACCACAAATCCAGGGGCTTTCCCCTGAGCCACATCCTCACGGATGCGCAACAATGATGGGTCTGAACCCTGATTCGCTCTGATTGCCTCCTCAAGTGGCGATGAAATCTGTAACATGCAAAGTTGCCCTTGCACTCGCTGAAGCCAGACCTCAATCTCGGGCCTAAGAAATTCCTGCTGAAGCTCCTTCTGAACTGTCAAACGAGCAAGCATTTGCTCCTGAACGGACTTACGACTCAAGGCATCGGCAACCATGTTTGCCTTACCCGGGTGGTACAGGATCTCGATATCATAATCTTTGATTAGTTCCAACCACCGCCTCTGTCGCATATTTTACTCCTTCTGAGTAAATATATACTTCAAACTCTTATGATCGGTGAATATCTGACAGGTGATGCCATAAAGGTAATGACGCCAAATCTTCAACGCGCAAACCACGGCTGCTAGCTCCAAGTCGTGGGTCGGATAATTAACCTCGTAAGGTCTCAATTGTCGTGAAGCATAGGCAATAACCTTCCCATTCTGCATTAATACACATCCGAGACCGTGTCCGGATGCGTCACTATAAACCACGAATCCCTCCGTCCCTTGTGGCAAGGAAAGGACAAGTGCTGAAATTAACCGGCTCTTGAGTTCCTCAAAACTCCGCTGACACGCGTCGGACCACGCGTATTTCTTATCCTTTCGCAAAAGGTTCGTCATTGGTTGAGCGATTTTAGAAAATCCTTCCACAAACCACCGATAATAACCAGCTAATCCGAGAAAGCTTCGGATTTCCTTAACATTCTTCGGAGGTAATCAATCTCGGATAGCCTCCGTCTTCTGAGGATCAACACGTACACCGTCTGATGAAATTACATACCCGAGAAACGTCACTTCGGACATCCAGAACTCACATTTGGAAAACTTTCCATAAAGTTGCTCTCGTCTCAACACGTCGAGAACCTGATGAAGGTGAACCTCGTGCTCCTCTCGGTCATGAGAATAAATCAAAATGTCATCAATGAAGACAACCACAAACTGATCCAAAAAGTCGATGAAAACCCGATTCATTAACTCCATGAATACCGCAGGTGCATTAGTTAACCCAAACGGCATTACCACGAACTCATAATGACCATAGCGTGTACGAAACGCTGTCCTTGCGATATCCGACTCTCAAATTCGTAACTGATGATATCCAGATCTCAAGTCGATCTTGGAAAATACTGAAGCTCCCTGAAGTTGATCTAAGAGATCATCAACACGGGGTAGAGGATACTTATTCTTGATCATCACCCTCTTCAACTCCCGATAGTCAATACACAAACGAAATGAACCATCCTTCTTCTTGACAAACAACACTGGTGCTCCCCACGGGGACACACTCGGTCGGATATAACCTTTCTCGAACAACTCCTCAAGTTGATTCTTTAATTCCTGCATTTCGGTCGGGGCCATCCGGTACGGTGCCTTCGATATCGGGGACGTACCGGGCTCCAACTCAATCGTGAATTCCACATCTCTCTGTGGAGGCAAACCAAGTAACTCGTCTGGAAAAACATCGGCATATTCTCTCACTACCGGAATATCCGTCAACATTATTGGTGATTTCTCAGTTTTGGTCATATAGTACCAATAACCAACACACCCCTGACTGAGTAATTTCACTGCTTTCATCAAGTTAATGACCTTACGAGCAATGAGGATTACCTCCTAAAAACAAATTCGACCCCATAAATGCGAAATGATAGTGACCATACGCTTACGGACACTAATGATGGCATCGTGATGATCCATCCAATCAATACCCAAGATGACGTCGTCTCTCGGTAAATCCACCACGATTAGGTCTGCTAGCCATACACGGCCATGAAACTGAATCGGACAATTCTGAATCTCACGATCTCCGATAATTCTTCTACTGTCAGGTAGACCAATGACATAGGGCTCACAACTAGTAGCACTACCCAGACGTAGTCTACTCAAACATGACTCGGAAATGAATGAATGCGATGCACCAGTATCAAAAAGGGTACACACAGGTTGAGATAGAATATCGAGTGTACCTGAGATCATCCGGGCCTCCGGATCGTCGGTCTTCTTCATCTCATAAATTCGGGGCTTGCTAGTCCCGGCCTGACGCTCCGTCTCGATGACTATAGGCTCCACCTTTATTATTCGCTCCTGTCGTCTTGAGCAGCCTTGTTGAGTGGCTTTGATTATGAACAGTGGCCTTGGGGCCCGAGATGGCCGGAGTAGGTTTGGAGTCCCTTCGGCAAAAACGGGCCTTATGCCCAGCAATCCCACATTATGGCATGTGATAGTCTGCCTCGGACACTTGGTGCCGACATGACCAAGTTCCCCACGGTTGAAACAGTGATGGCGGGCGGCGCTCGGGACTGCGATTCCGTCGGTCTGGGCGCCACAGGAGGTCGCTCAGAGAAAGTAGAGCCCGCACGAGGCTTCTTGAAGGTTGTCTGACCGCCTTCAGACTGATTACGATTCTTTGACTTCTTGCTAGCAGATGAAGGTTGCTGCTTAGCAATATCCTTACCAGTAAGCTCATAAGTAAGAGCCTTCTCAATGAATTCGGCCAGAGTGGTGCAATTATGATTAATTAACTGCATCCGCATGCGGGATTTCAGCCTCTTGCTGAAATACTTGATCTTATCCGCCTCGGAGTGAATGATAGATGAGGCGAAAGGAAGAAGTTCCTGAAATTTCTCGGCGATGGCGAGAACATCCTCGTCTGCTGAGGGGTCGGGAGTGAGTAATTCTGACAGCTTGGCCTCTCTGAGTGGGGCCGGATAATACCTCTCCATCATGAGAGTCTTGAATTGATCCCAAGTACATGATCCGTCGGTGGGCTTCAACGACAACCACCGAGAATGAGCGCTCTTACCCAGATAGTAAGCCGCAACTGAAACTTTGTGTCCTTCGGGACACTCTACCATCGCAAATAACTTCTCGAAATGCTCGAGCCAATGAAAAATATCCGCCGGCTCAGATGAGCCCTCAAAAGTAGGTGGCCTTTGGTGAAAGATGTCGCCGATAATACTGCTTACACCCCTCTCTTGCCCCTGAGGTGGCGGCGGAGGAGCCTGCTGATTCTGAGCTGTTGAGTTCTGCATCGTCTCCATGAGGCGTGCCATCTGAGTCCTCTGGGCCATCATGCCCTGCATAAAAGCGAGTGGATCAACCCGAACACCTTCTGACTGAGCTGTGTCCCGGGTACGACTCCCTGATAGTGAATGATTACGTCCAGGTGAATGAGTGGCAGCGTCACTGCTCGATGAATTAGCATTATTCCTAGCATTCGCACGTGTATTCACACGAGCTCTCGGGTTTCGGCCCGCACCGCGGCTTCGTCCCCCGCATCATCTGCCTGCTCTCTCCATACTGAAGTAGGAAAGTCACGTGATAATTATATCTCTCGCATGAATATCACGTTATGATTACGTCATGAAATGATGAAAATGAGCATACGCGCTCTAACACAGTGATTACATGAATGATTGACTAAGGTGACATGATTATCTGATGATATTCTTGAAATGATTATCTTGAACAAGTTAACAAGATTAATGATACGATCTTCAAGATCAACAACTGAGTAATGAAACGAACTGAGTGATTAATGAGTTAACATGATCAACCTGATCAAAATGAAAATGATGAGGATTGTTAACTGATGAATTATGAATGAATGATTATTGCCAGAAATTATACCATGGCATTAGAAGTCTTACAGTTCTTGGTCTGAGGGGCTCGGCATTTGCACAGGTCACACGTGACGCAAAAGTCCAATGATACTAGTCCGATGACGATGATTTCAAATGAGACATGACTCGGAAGGTAGTATTCAAAACTACGGCTCCGATACCAACTCTGTAACACCCCAAACTAGGTGGATATTATAGTGCCGTGGACCCCCGACTGGGACCCACTAGGCGAATGAAAACTGATGAATTAAATAATATAATTGTAGTACCGAACCACATTATATTACCAAATACTCCGATGAGGAGCTTGAGTACAATACACCAGGACAATACAGAATACTAGTATATTTTATATGAAGATAAAATACACCACCCTGAATAAATAAACATCCCAAACGGAATTTTGCAGCGGAAATACAAATGAAGAAAAACAAGAATGACTGAAGAGACTGCCCCCCTACTAGTATCACTGGGACTCCTCACCGTCAACGTGCTCTTCCCGTGCTTTTGCCTTGCCATGACCTGAAAACAATATCCCCCAACGGGGTCAGTTACACAGAACAACAATCCTCAAGGGTTGAATATACACAATCATGATAAATCTCAATTATGAAATATCCTTTAGTTATGAATTTAAGTTGAAGAGGAGCATCATAGTACGCCCGTAATGTTCTGTGCAAGTGTACAAGACGAGTGACCAGACACACCCGTCCTTGTACCTAATTAGTCTCACGGAGGTAAGCGTTACCGTGTGCACAGTCCAATGTATCGGTGAACCCAACACATGACTATCGTGTGCTCGACTAAAAATTCCACACATCCGCACCCGGCCACGCAATATGAACCCAGAAGGTCATATGAACGAGAATGACCAAAATGAATATCAATGAATAATAATCCGACAAAGTCAAGAATGACTAACCGAGATGAAAATAATAGTGAAGTGATTGATAGCTCAATGAAATGATTGGAACCGTAGTTCCTCGTGAATGAAGTGATTATTCGACAATTACAAGTCTCAATACGGTTAATACATTATAAATGAGTTATGATTATGAATGAAAAAAAACAAAAGGAATGAATATCCTTTTAATCAAGTAAGAATTAACTTACTCAACACCGGTGACAAATGTCCTTCCACGAACAAACGTCCTAAATGAGATGTCGGTCGCTCGAACAACCTTGAATAACACAATTACCAACAATCCGATCAACATACGAATCAAACACGATTATAACTAACTCAAAACGTCGATACGACTAAACCAAACTCATTGGGGGCATTATATCAAACACGTTGTGGCCAATCTTCGAATGTTTACAACCAAACCATAACTATACCAATATCAAATCCCCAAGAAGTATTCCAAACCAACAAAACATCTTCAATACTATCAATAATCCAATATGAATGTCCAAATTCGTGGTTACAACAACAACTAATCGAAAACCCCCAAATCCAACTCAATATTCAAAGTGTTCTTGAACAACCCTTCACTAATCCAATGAATATTCATACACACTCATAATCATACGTATATCTCTTCATACAACATGATTATAACGTCCAAAACATCATATCTCAACACAAAATTGAAATCCAAGATGTTGAAGAATATTACCTTTGAAGATCCAAGCACTTTGATCCGATGAACACGCGTTAGATCGACTATCCGAGCTTCACAATCGAATGAAGATGATGAAAACCGAACACCCAAGTGATAGATGATGGAAATATCTCTCCCTCAAGCGCTCTCTCTCGGATATAAGTTGAAGAATGAGAAAATGAGTAAAAAGTCCCGTCCAAGCCCTTATAAACTGCCGAATGTTACGACCGTAACTCGGCCTACTTACGGCCGTAACATCCCAGGTCAACGGCCTTACGGCCGTAACCAGTCATCTCGTATGGCCGTAACTCGGCTTCGTCCAGAATCGCTGAAGCGGCCATACGGCCGTACCGCTTTTGTCTTACGGCGTAACTTCGCCCTCGTCAAAACACTGCCGACATCCATACGGCCGTACCCGCACACCTTACGGCGTAACTCGGCCGATACGGCCGTACCGGCCAAACTTACGGCGTACGCCTTCGCCGAAATCGACCGTGCACTTACTCGCAACGTACGGCCATATCCGGCCAAGCCTTATGGCCGTACCTGCCTCATCTTACGGCCGTATGCCGCAACCCTTACGGCCGTAAGTCCTTCTCGTCCGACAAATCCTGAAAATTACGAACACCCATTACGGCCATAGCCTGCCCACCTTACGACCGTATCTTGCCTTCGGCCAAAACAACCTTGATCCGACTAAAGCATGTTACGGCCGTAATGTATGACTAGTTACGGCCGTAACTCGTTGCTGGACTAGATGAAAATCCGACAACTCCGATTTCTCGCAACGATTGATGAATGATCCGACATACCATACGTATGTGAAAGTAAACAAGTCCAACACATGCCAAATATGATACTTTCAGCACAAGACTACCAATCACGATGATAATGATAATACTCTCGTCTCGACACTCAAACGGAGATGAAATGACGATCGGTAACTGATACACGGTTACAACATGCCAACAATGAACACAAATGAATGAATCATGAATGATGAGTGATTATTAATGAGTGAAAATTACTGAGTGACAACTACTGACTGATAATTACTGAATGATAATGAATGAATTACAACCTGGTATTACACTATCACCAGGTGGAACAAACAATATTCATACTCGCACTAAACATCCCCACAAATCAACAATCACATCCGAATAACATCGTACAAGCTACATAGTAGAACCAACTTAACGCGCGCTAAGCCTACGATTAGCGTGCGTTAACTATAACATTATGTATGTCGAGTCTACTTAACGTGTGCTAGTCAGTACGTTAGCGTGCGCTAACTGACCCAATTCAGAAAACTTTCATCTTTAACCACTTTCGAAAACAAAATCACATTTTGATTTGAAATACAAAATTTTATGATGTGAAAGATTTTAATAAAAAATCGATTACTCAAGTTATTTGAAAATAACACCGATATGCAACAATCATTTTCAAAATCCTTTGAAACACGACAAAAGATCAATGACGGTAATATTTTAACAATGATCTAAAATACTTCAAAACACATTTTTTAAATACCGTCTTAAGGTTTAATTTGAAATTACAAGGCCGGCTCACCAAAATCCAAAAAAACTTCCAAGATCCACATTACATCGACTTTTGACTGCATCGTCAAATATTTTCGAAAATGAATTCTTTTCCACAACATACTCTCAAGTCTCGAAACTTTCCAGAAAACCGTTTTTAAACACACACGCAGCGGATATAATTACAACAACAATCCAAAACCAATCGGTTTCTAAACACATGCCCATCTGGCATACAAAAATCACCAATTCAACAAACATAACTCATGCATACCAAATTCAGACACATGCCAAAACTATCTATCTGAGTTTCTTAACAAACTCCACCGTCGATACACTTTCTGGAACATCATCAATGTTCAAGGTTTCTTAACACCCTACACCACTCGGTGTCCAATCCCTCAACATATCCAGCTTGTTATACACATAATATACCACAAGCATCAGAAATGGATTCCATTTCACAACACACATAACAAAGTCACGAATCAGAGATATTGTACATAAAAGGGGAGACTTACAGCCACAGGTCGCCTGAAGATGACAGTTGTCCACGATACTAATCTCCAATTGTCATGCGACAACTCGACCAATGAAACAAAGCACAACTCGACTCGACCCGACAACCCAGGTTTCCACAACCTAAGCTCTGATACCAGATATGTAACACCCCCATAAATCATCATGGAATATCACATGCCGTAGACCCTTATCACAAGGACCTATCAGGCTAAACACTACAAAAAGACCAACTGATTGACTGGACGGGGTCAACTATATAACGACTCAGACCGATAAGGTCACACAACTAATTCAAACCAAAATAAGTATCTTACAACACATACCCACGCAGGGGTCTAAACACAATAAAGCGGAAGTACGAATATATTTCATCATTACAACGACATCAAATTGAATTCCTCAACTCTTGATTAGTATCGTATCCCTATATCTTCCATACCGAACCTGCGACTGCTTCCACGAACCAAGCATACATGAAACACATTTTCCCATTTAAGGGGCTAGCAAATCGAATTTTCCAGTATAAGTATCATAACCACACGAAATGTAGCAAGCAAAATCTATCACGAATCAGATAAAGACCACCATCCAATAATTGTCCCCGAGAGGTTTTAGCGTTTAGAAAATAAATCACTTGAAGCATTTGAAAATAGAATCATCATCTCGGAAATTTTGGAAATACAAATCCTTTAGGACCTCGGGTCCTGAATTTTAGGGTCTTAACCTAAATCTCATTTCAAATATCAATAGTTTTGCAACACAAAAACATTTCCACAAATCGCTTGGGTCTCAGCCCAATCATTCCACTTTCGTAAAACTTCCCTTTCAAAAAATTTGTTCATCAAAACAAGTTCCCGACCGTGATCAAATGTCACGAGTCACCGTAGGTTCATTAACCCACACGGTCTTAACCAAACACAACAGTCACAAAACTAATGTCTACTCCGTGATCCATTGTCACGAGTCACCATAGGTTCAACAACCCACATGGTCTTAACCAAACACAACAGTCACAAAATCTATCCCAACTCCGTGTTCCACTACCATCAATCCTCGTAGGCCTCGTCGATCCCATAATAGTGAACTTAGCATTATAATACACAACATTCACGTTCACATTTCACCAACAATATACACGGCCAATCAATCACATTTATCAACACGAACTTTATACATCCAACATGCATAGTGTACTATCCACATTTCAACCATCACCCTCAACAATACACAATCAATATATCTCATGATCAACACAACCATATACACATTCATGTATACAATCAAACCAGCACGATTATCATAACCAACACAATTGCACAATGTTAAACATTCTAGAATAACACAAACACCACCAAACATTCATGACAAGTAATTCATAACCAATTCACACGAACTATGTTTATGAAAGTAAGCCAATCATCACAAACCCAACACGTAATCTCTATTCACAAGCTACAAATTGTATAAGCAATATACCTACCTCGAAAATCAACATGCGAATGCCTCGACGAACGCGACTCGATCGAAAAGCCTCGAACGCCTACAACCTCCACAAGAAACAATGACAACACAATCACTACGAGGATAATGATCAATAACAATGGAAATCACAACCAACAACCGAAGGGAAACTCTTTGAGACATTTAATCTAACATTAAATGTTCATGGTCCTCAAGAACCCTAAATCATCAACCATGTTGAATGAACTGAAGATATGGATATACAATTCATAGAACATGATCAATAATAACGTTTAGCGCCAATCGATTTACCAAAACCAGATTGAAATCAGAATCAAGAATAAAACCCTCAAAAAGTCAACTTTAGAGAAATCAAGAAAATACCTCGATCCGATAAAGAACAAGGAATAGATGTTGTTTCCATACCAAAACCTTGATGATTATATTGAAGGATGGAAGATTGATGAACTTTTGTGAAGAATCGCCCCGAAATCGCCGGAGAGGAAGCGAAGAGATGAAAATGAGCTGAAAACCCGACTATCAAGTTTTTGTATTGCTGCAGGTGACACGGCCGTGTTGGATTTTGACACGGCTGTGCCCATGGGCAGAACTACCTGCTAGGTTGCTACCAGATAATACGACCGTGTTGGATTCTGACACGGCCGTGTCCTTTGATAGAACCAGATTTTTTTGTAGATAGTTTTTACTAATATGAACATAACTTTCTTTCGAACTCGGATTAACTCTTCATTTAAATCACTGGAAAGCTAACTTGATGCTCTATCATACTGTAAAGTTTCAGAATTTTTAGATTTTATAAGTTCCGGTGGTGATCTTACAAAGTCGACCCAAATGCACAACAATGATACTCCTCGACGGAACGACAATCACGCACATGTGATGAAACACTAACATTCAACACCGACAATCCGAATTGCAAATAAACACATGACAAAGCACGACACACAATCATATAGACACAAACACCATACAATCCACTTAAATGATACAAATTCAAGGCAACCGAAAACGAAAATCTCGAGTATTACAGTGTTGACGTATTTGGAGATGGAAGAGGAGGGTTTCTAGAGAGAAGGGGGAGGGGTTTCTATAGAGTAGAGAAAAGGGCAGGGTGTTATATTATTGAGGCAGGGGTGTTTTGGAGATTTTACAGGGGGAGGTGGTATATAGACAAAAAAACATAAATGTGCTAATTCTCAAAAAGAGAATTTACTAGGTAGTCTATTGGTTAGGTTTAGGTTTTTTTATTTAAAATTTGGTATTTGTCATTATAAATATTCAAACGCGAGACTTGGTTATTGGGAGTATTATTTTATGACTACTAGTGTAGTCTATAGGTTAGGTTCATTTTTTGTTCCTAGAATCAATCTTGTTAAACACTAAACCTCTTTTTTCATATTTAATTATTTTCTCTTAATTAAAAGTTTTTAGTTTTTATTTGATTGATTGTGAAGGTGCCAGCATCTTAAGGAGAACTGGGTGGGTTTATGCTGTAAGGAGGTATTTTGCGACCGTTTTGTGAACAGGCATATGTTGGAGCATTATCAGCAAGAAAATCATCGTATTGCTCTTAACTTCAGGTGAAATATATGCTAATCGATCTTAATATCTATATGAATAATCAATTCATAGACATAACATTTGTAATAATGGTTTGAATATTTTGTGTAATGCTTGAACATAAGTTTGTAGACAATGATCTGCAACTAAAACATGCCCCGATGCCTATAAAGATTAAAGAGGCTCCCGCCCCGCCTAAGCGGGGGTAAGGAGAGGGTCGAATGGTAGTCAGCCTTACTCGTGTGATAACAGAAGAGGTTGGCACCGAATTGACCCAAGAGCGAAGTGCAATGAGTGAACATGAGTATCTAGATGTATGCAACACGAGACAAGAACTTCTCCAGAAATATTTAAGGATATGTTGTATTAATCAAAGTTTTTGTGCTATTTATTGAAGCAGTGATTTATCAGTATGGTGCTTCTCTCGTGTGATGAATATTTAGATGCTTAGATTATCATGCAGCTGAGGCTTGCTCATGAGACTGCTTACATTCTGAAAGCGCCACCATCCAGAGCAGCTGAGTTCCTGCAGTTGGGGGACATATAATTGAGCTTGTCGAGGTTCGCATCAGTGGAACAACCTTTATGGAAGTTATTATGTCAAGTTTACGTTACTTTAGTCATACATATGTCTAATACTCTCCGGGGCAACACCCATGCTTTATATATTTGAGTCATTATTAGAGCCTCAGAGAAATATATTTGAGTTAGACTTAGAGGTGCCCATCGCCGGGTCCGGGTTCGGGTCGGACCCGTCGGTCAACGGGTCGGCAGGCCAGGACCCGGACCCCACTCGTACATATGAAATGTACGGGTTGGCGGGTTCACGGGTCGGCCACGGGCCCGGGTCCGACCCGTGACTTTTTTTTTTTTTTTTTTTTTTTTTTAAAAAGTATTTTTAAAATTTTATTTTTTATCATTTTATACACGGAAAAATAACTATAATGAACAAGGAAATCATTAGAAAAAATAAGCTTGTATTTTGATTTTTGCGTCAGAGTTGGTACGCCATGAAGAGTGCGCTCGAACATTGCATATGTTTGATTTAACATAGCTTCATCAATTTCATGATCCATTTCTTCGTCAATGTTTTGCAGTTGTTGACAATTTGGGACACGTCGAAATCCCCGGGGGTCGACTTCTTCTTCACTAGTACTTGTTGTACTACCATAACAGATACTTTCGTGTATAGCCTCATATTCATCTTCTTGACTTTCATTTTCAGCGGAGATTGATTTTGGGGCTCCCGAATAGTTATGCGTTTCTTCGATTTGCCCCAAAGAACCATTCGATCAAGCTTGGACATTTTGGATTTTTTTAGGAGACGTAACAAAACTATTTCCCTTGTGAGAACTCGACATAATGATTAAATGCTAGTAAAAAGAGTGACATTAAATATTATAGCAATTAGCAATGAGAGTCTGAGAGATAGATTAGAATGAAGGTGTGAAAAAATGAGATGGGTTGGGGTAGTATTTATAGATAGAATTTTGGATTTTTTTTTTAAAATTTGAAAAATATGGCCGTTAGATCCACCGGGTCCAATGGCCAAATTTTTCAAATTTTTAAATTTTTTTTATTCACCGTTGGGTCATCTGGGTCGAACCCGGCGGGTCGACGAGTCTGAAAATGTAGGCCCGGACCCCACCCGTGTATACCACGGGTCCGGGTTCTCGGGTCCGACGGGTCGGCCGGGTCCGGGTCCTACACGGGTCCGGCGGGTCCGGGTCGACGGGTCGATCCGCCGGGTCCGGGTTTTCTGGGCACCTCTAGTTAGACTCTTGATTTGTCATCATTTGATGTTTCTTGTTGAACAATTAAATTGTTGAGGTCGTAAATTTGGTAACTTCAAAATTTTGTAAGCTATTATTCTATCAACATCAAAGATCAAAGGACGAATACATTTGAAAATTAGATACCCGGACATCAACTTAACTCCATTGTGACTTTCTAATTTAGGATGTTCCAATAAAATAGTGTAATCTCTTGAATTCCTATATGTTGTTAGAATGATTAATCTTTTTACCTTCACATCTGTCCTTTCTACAAATAGAATGTGGTATGAAAACTAACTAGGATCAAGAAGGACTTAAACTTTAATTCTAGGCTGAACTAACCATTCCTTGTGCACTTTTGCTTGAAGTAGGGTCTGAATTGACTGTACTGCTGTTCTAAGCGAGAAATGGTGTCGGAGCTCTAGTCTCTGGAGTTGATCTGAGAGGTGACATGCTATCCCAGTAGAGGTTCATGATCTTACAAGCCAAATTTAAGTGTCACCAAACACGCTACATTATGCCAATTCCATGTTGCCTTGGTCAACGTTACTTCTCTAGTATAGTGTGGCAAACCAGACTAATGGTATCTCAGAGACTTGGTATCTTCATTTCCTTGATTAAATCCTCCAGCATATAATGGACAACCTCATAGTTAGGATGTGATGTAGAACCGGCGACAAATTCATGCACCACGTTGTCGATGCCAACCCAACTACAACTAGGATGTTTAGTCACTCCCTTACACCTCATAAATCCCCTCACCACTGAAACATCACCCCAGTGATTATCACTAGCAAATGAATTAGCTAACATTACATAGCCTCCGGAGTTTGCAGGAACCGATTTCAAGAGCATGGAGGAAGCAATTTGAGCAATATCCGATTGATTATGGAGCATAGAACCACTAAGTAAAGCTCCCCAAACATATTGGTTAGGCTCAAATGGCATTGAGGACACCGCCCGCATTTGTAGTACATGTCTGTAAGTGCGGTAGCTAGGTTTTTGTTTGAGAAGAGAACACCTGTACGCCCTTCCGTTCCCACATAATCATGATTCACGAACCCTTGTACCAGTGCTAATATCGCCAACGTGAGCACAAGATGAAAGCACATGAGCCATAGTAACATGGCTAAAATTAATATCACATTCCTCCATCATCAATCTGTAAAGACTCAAACCTCCAAATAACACTCATTCCAGACATACACCCCAATCATGGCATTCCAAGAAAGCACACTTCTTTTCCCATTCCTTGAAATTCTATCAAATCGTTCTCTACTCTTATCAAATTGCCCCTGCCTCCCATATAAATAAACAAGAACCATCTTGACACTATACATCCCTAATCGTTCCCTATCGTAATCACTTCCAAGTTCGTAGAATACTTGAACCAATTTCTCGATTTTTGCAGCTTCAAGGCTTGAACAGGCAGATAAAATCAAGTCAGTGCTTTTTTTTTTGTCAAAAAAAAAAAAAAGATAAAGCACGGACTTGATTTTTTTTTTTGGACCGCATTAATTTTAAGGTTCAAGAATTCTTAAAAATTCAAGATCTAGGGCTTCGTTGCATAAAAATATGAACTTGATGACTTTTTACTTTCCTGTATATGAATATAGGGTAGTATGTCGTAGGATCATCATGTTAGAACTTTTAGATTTAGGATCCCGGCCATAACCTAGATCGAAATTAATTTAAAAGGGAAGAAAAGAAAAGGAAGGAAAATATGGAGAGAAAAGAGAGAAATGAGATGAAAGAAAATTGTATTTTATATTCTCGAGTTGGAAGGAAGTGAAAGGAAAATTAACCATTTTGTTCTTTTTTCTCCAAATCCTTCCAAATCGGAAGGACAGTTAGGAGAGAAAGTTTTTCTTCCATTTCTTTCCGTGAAAAAACTCAGGAACACCAAATAATTTTTCTTTCTTCCGTTAAGTTAAACTCGGGAACACATAGTTAATATATGAATCAAAAGGGCAAGAAGGGTAGCTTCTTTTGGCGTTGGTTTGGTTCAAAAACTTTTTGAATACACTACTATAGATTTGCACTTTCATAGTGCTTTCTTTAGCACTTGCATAGTGCCTTTGAGCGCTATCAAGCCGTCGCTATGCAAGTGTATATGACTTGCATAGCGTTTTGTTTAGAGCTATGCAAGTACAATACTTAAATAACGTTTTGTAAAGCGCTATACAAGTAGGTGGTTTCTAAGTGGTGTCTCTTAGATAGCATTTTCGTATGTGCTATGCAAGCAAGATACACAATATATGATATTACTTCAATAGCACTTTAAAAAGCGTTTTCTAAGTGATATTTTAGAAAATTTATATTTATTTGTTATTCTAGATTTTATTTTTACCTGTAATATTTAAAAAAAAAATCATAAATACAATAAAAATAGACAAAATGCACAATCTATATTGCTTTAGAAAAGAAAATACAAATATTAGCTATTCTCATAAAACTAAAATAAATCAGTAATTACATGAGTCAAATTATTCATAAATATTGAATCATACAAGAGACTTGATAAACAGTAAATATATGCTTTAACATTGTTGCCCCCAAAAAGAACGACCTCTAAACAGAATAAGTTTAGCCTACTTCAGTGCCAGTTCTATGTGTAGGAGACGGTAATAAAAACCGAAAGATCTCCATAGTTCTTCATTTTATCTGGATGGCCAAGCTGTAATACCCTGATTTTTCGGATATATTTTTCGTTTATATATTGGATATCGTGGATGGTTAATTATGCTCGTGGACGTTGGGAACGTTTGATAATGTTATATATGGTATTGCATCTAGCTATACCTACCTAATAAAAGATAAAGAAAGAAAAGAAAGATGCATAATATTGTGTGGTTTGAGTTATTCTTCATCTCACATAAATGTATCAACAACTCAATAACACTTTACTCGAGCATTATCTAAATCTTCTTGGGAATAAGTAGTTTTCTTCTTGAACTACAAGCAACAATTAAAAAGTAAAAACAAAGAATTAGCACACTAGCTAGCTGTGATCGATGCAAACAATAACAAAGTATCCATTTAATTACACAGCACAATTCAGAACTAACATTTCCACCATTGTGTTGGTTTGTTCTCCAATAAATTCCTTTTATTAGTCTCCTAAGTAAAAGCTACATTCTACAATTTCAAGTTGACAAGGGCACTATTAAAGAATACATAAACTTAAACTAATCATACAAGGGCAAGCAAGAGCAAAATAATATAAGCAAAAGAGCAACTGCCATCTAAGAAAACTAAGGCAAAGTTTGCAACAATGTAACAATGTAATTGGTACCTACTTTCATACTCAAGACAAAAGAGACGAGATAATTTAGGTACTAACCATCCATGAGCTTCCAATCAAACCCCAAGTCCAAAAAATATTATGATCAATCTATATGTGTATCCTGAAATCTACATTTGTGCTCCCTCGTGAGTTGCAAACTAGACTTCAATGATAATCATTCAGTCAGGTACGTACCTTGATTGTATTCCAATTGTGGGTTTCCGATTAATTCTGCCCTTTTTAGGATTAAGCATCTGTAATGCACTAAAAATATATAAATATAAAGACAATAATTTAAGATGCAGTAGGCAAATTTTTAATAAATGAATTGACTGCAAACAAAACATTCAACTGCAAAAACTTAGTACATCTACAGTTCTAAGAGCTCCTTCAATCCATGGTGAACACTACAAGAGTCAAAGTAGTACACCGAATTATTCCAATGATCAATTACAGCTAGCACCTAATGATTCCTACAGAAAACCATCAATGTACATCAATAAAGGACTGACTACTGTACGTAAAAAGCAAGGCAAAAAAAGAGAGAGAAAAGAAAACATACATGGAAGTGAAAAATTCATTCCACTTCCTAAGTTCAAAACAATGAAGAAGCAACTTCTTCTTCTGGGTTTTGACAGATAACAAATGCATACTCTACTTCTTATAGCCGTGTTCTTGGAGAATGAGAAGAAGGGTTTAATCCAGGCATTTGTCCGACCCGTGTTTCGTAGAGACGTTCGGTACTTTCGACGTTGGAACTTCCAAAATCTTCACAGATTGGATTCATGCTCATCGTCATCAACAATATAAAGAAGTCAAGTCTACGAGGGTACGATCTCGTTTCCTTTTTATATATTCATTTATGCGTGACAAATCCTCTTTATGAGTTCGGATGAGCACGGTTTGTGCGACCTTATATTCCGCTGCATATCCGATTTATGGCCTGAACTCCAACATCTTTGTTGTTTATTGGTAACCTTCGAGTTTAGTACTTTTCGTGACGTGTTCATACTGACTGGAATTCACAATTGCATTTCTGTGTAGAGGAGTTAACGCACGCTAATGGTTGGGATAGCGTATGCTAATTGTGTTGGTGTAGCGCACGCTAACATCATCAGTAGCGTGCGCTAGTTAGACTGAATAGGAGGGGGCAGAAGGTTTAGGTTTCTGGACTCTGGGCATAATTGAGCAGTTAGCGCACATTAATGTCCTCATTAGTGCACGTTAACTGAATTGTACAGAATGCTTAGAATCGACCATAGCGCAAGCTAAATCCCCCATTAGCGCATGCTAGTGTGAGTGGACAGAACATTCTGGAGATGGGCAGAAGGTTTAGAAATTCTGGACCGAACAGTTAGCGCACGCTAAATGTACTCGTTCGCGCACGCTAACAAGTCCGGATGGAATCTTCTGGACTGGACTTCAGCTCGTTAGCGCATGCTAAAACTTTAAACTAGCGCACGCTAATTGTAAGACCCCCAAATCCATATGGGAATATTACACGTCGTAGTCCCTTTCCACGAGGATCTACCAGGCTAAAAACAACATGAAAACCATATATTTGACCGGCCGAGGTCAAACAACATAACAGAATGGACCATTAAGGTCAAACATAAATAATCTACATGGACTGATGAGGTCACTCGACTAAATCAAACGTTAATGTACAACTCTTTACAACAATGCCCACTCCAGGGTCGAAGTACAGTTCAACGGAAGACTTAATTACACTACAACAATACAACAAAAATAGACCAACTCTCGAACCCTTAATTAGTATCGTGACTCGTCATCCTCCGTGCCGATCCTGTGACTGCTCCCCCGATCAAGGCATACCTGAAATGCATGAAATGCATTTCCCCCATTTAAGGGGTTAGCACATCGAATATGCCAGTATAAGTGTATGTCCATACAAAATGTAGCAAGCGAATAACAACCACGAATCAGATACGACAATCAAATCACCAAAACGTTCTCGAGAGGTTTTATAATAAAATCACCATCTAAGAATTTGAAAAGAATAATATCATTCTCTCGAGGATTTTAAAAATCGAAGTTAGGACCTCGAGTCCTGAGTTACAAATGTTTTCAAAACTATAGGATCTTAATCCAAAACTCATTTTTATATCTCAACGATTCACAACACGAAAACATTTTCACAAAATGCTTGGGACCCGGCCCCACATTCATTGTCATAAAACTTTTCCTTTCAAAACTTTATTTGTCAAATCATATTTATGACACCATGATCCACTGTCACGTGTCTCCGTAGGTTCAACAATCCACATGGACTAATCCACACATAAATAACCAAACATAACTAATTCCGACACCGTGATCTACCATCATGTGTCTCCGTAGGTTCAACAACCCGCACGGTCTAAACCACACATAATATCAAAACTCAAACAATTCCATTACCGTGATCCACTGTCACGTGTCTCCGTAGGTTCAACAACCCGCACGGACTAAATCAATCACGACAATCTCAACACACAGTCCCGACACCGTGATCTACTGTCACGTGTTACCGTAGGCCCCGTCGAGCTCACCGGTTGAATGTACTGTGCCCTAAACTCATGGTCCACTGCCATGTGTTATCGTAGGCCTCGTCAGACCAACACGATTGGACCTCAGCACCTCACTAAGTCCCGAATCCATGGTCCACTGCCACGAGTCCTCGTAGGTCCCGTCGAACTATCATGAGTGAACTTAGCGGTCACACATATATTCACATTCACAATTCATCAACAACATCCACGGTCAATCAATCACATTGATTACCACATTTTACGCGACTAACGCACTCAAGGCACTTTCGACAATCAACATCGTCATCAACTTTACATAATCCACACACAACAAGATACATCTCCTATTGTACAATCCAAGCCATCACAATAAGCATATTGAACATAAATATTTCACAAAGAACATTCAAACACAATATGACCAACACACACATTTATTGTCACTTAATTCAACATCATAATGTTGAACAATCAAGGATAATATTAATACCATCAACATTCGTAGTGTTCATCTCATTGTCCATTATATGAATCATATTCAAGAAGGCAATTTAATCGTCGTAATTCCAACACATAATCTCTATTCACAAGACACAAATTGTATCAACAAGATGCTTGCCTCGATCGCCGACACCCGAATATTCCTATGAACACGGCACAACCCGAAAAAACCCGCACACCTACAATCCTCCGTGAAACACAATGGAAACATGATTACTACGAGTATAACGATTGAAAACAATGGAAAACCCATCCAAGAACCAAAGGAAACCCTTTAAGACATTTAATCGAACATTAAATGTTCAAGGTTTCCTTAGAGCACCAAAAATCCCGATTGTGTTCAACGAATTCGAGATACGGATATACAATCCGTAGAACATGTTTAATAATACTCAATAACATCATCAAAACCACTAAAATCGAATGAATCATTGAAATCAAGAAGAAAATCTCGAAGGTCAACCCTAGGAGATTTCAAGAAATTACCTTCGATCCGGACGAAAGGATTGGAGGATGATGTTAGACACGAATTAAGCTTCCAAAGATGATGAATATCGACTCCTCAAGCTCAAGAATCTCCCTTGGCCCCAAAAATCCCCAAGAGAAACAAAGAAGGTGAGAAATGGGATTTTTCTCCCGAAAATAAACCTGCCACTACCAGTGGCATGGTACAGCCGTAACAGGCGTACGTTAGGGCCGTAACTCTCCATCTTTACGGCCATAACACACAGGACTTACGGCCGTAAGTACCCCTCTAGATTACTGCCTAAAATACGAACGACTACTACGGCTGTAATAACAAACACCTTACGGCCATAACATAAACACACTTACGGCCGTAACAAAGAACTCTTACAACCGTAACTACTATCATATACGGCCGTAACTCTCCCAAATTATGGCCGTAACATTACTATTGAATACAGTAGTGAATCTCCACGTCTCCGACAGTCGTGTCGGACACCCGACAACATCCCGGTTACTCGAATGCTCCAACTATGTTCCAAAACAAAACGAACATAATGCGAAACCGAGATACAACGTCACAACACATAACCAAAAAGACCCAAGCGAAAACAAGTCAAGATTGACTAATACCATTACATGATAGTAACACACAAAGTATCGCATTAAAATCAATCAGATATAACGTCAACGGAAAAATATCCAGTGTAAAAACACAAGAAATACAGGATAACGGGAAATGAAAATAACAGGTATTACACTAATCCATATATATATATATATATATATATATATATATATAAAAAAGAGGGCAACAGTCTAGAATGTTCTTCTTCAATTCTCTCTTCCTTTTCGCGATGGGGGTGTTCCCTTGAAGTAGGGTTCGATCGATTATTCATCCAAACTTCTGAAAAGAGATGGCTTAGAGTATCATAACATCTTCCTAATGCCGAATCATCTGTTGTTCATCTTTAAAATCAAGGTATAATCCTTAGAACCCTAACTTTGGATATTTGGGGGGGGGGGGGGGGTTTGTAATGATTCGTCTTTTTACTCCGATTTCTCTTAGATTGATGTTGGATTATGATTGTGTAATCATAATCCTCCAATTTCCTTGTAATTTTATGGATTAAAATCCGTAAATTCCACCGTTAGTTTATTGTAGTTGATTATGCCTCCGTAGTGTTCGACGAAATGCTCAAAAGGGTAGAATTAGAATAATCCCTTATGTCCTAGATGTCTTGTAGTTGATTGAGTATCGTTAATTGTTAGGCACAAGTTTTGCAGAGAGTTCGGACCAAAGCCTTTCCATTCACCATTCATCGCGTCGTAGTAATCGAGGCAACTAGATTATTGCAATAATTTTATGGCGTGCATTTCTGTAATGAAATTATGATTTTTGTATGTGTAATGTCCACTCAGGGAAGGTTCGATGGGACCTCCGAGGACCGGTACTTGGGGACAGGTCAGGACTCGGTTTTTTCACCTGGGGATTGGCTCGACGGGGCCACACAGGGACTTGGTTGTAGTACCTTCGGAGAATCTTTCTGGCGAAATACTGTGGAAATTCCGGAATATCGTATGTAATGAAATGTTTTGAGTTTTGAAAGAAATATTGGAAATGCTTGTGAATTGAAGTATTGTAATATTGTACTAGCAATTCTCGTTGCTAACCCCTTAAATGGTGTGGAATGTATTTTTGTATTTCAGGTGATCAAGCTAACAGGGAGCCTCCACGTGGTGCGCACGAGACTGATGGACAGGCATGATGTTAAGAGCTCAAGTGGCCGCATGAATATCATAGCATGTTTTCATACTTAATGGTTGTATTTGGTTACCTTATGCTGTGAAAGTCCCCTACGTGGGCAAATGACGTATTTTTTCTAAACGTGTTTGGTCTTGTGGAATTGCATATTTTGGCCGAGGCCACGACCCAACTTTCATTATATATTACATGAATGTCATTATCACTATTGAGTAAGCATGATGTCAGCCTCGTAGTCCCTGAGTCAGGTACTATGGTGTGTAATATCCCGAGCCAAATTGTGGGGTGTTACACTATGTTGCCTCATATTTAAAATGTACTTCAGACTCTTGTGATCCATATAGATCTTACATAATGAGCCATAAATATAATGCCTCCAATTTTTTAAAGCGAAGACAACTGCACCTAACTCCAAATTATGAGTAGGGTAATTTTCTTCATATGGTTTCAACTGGCGAGATGCATAAGAAATCATCTTATCCCTCTGCATCAAAATACAACCAAGTCCGAGTCCTGGAGCATCACTGTACACCACAAAATCATCGATCCCATATGGTAGGGATAGGACCGGTGCGGTAGTCAAATACCTCTTCAACTCATCAAAGCTATTCTGCTTATCCTCGTCCCACTCAAACTTCTGGGTTTTCTAAAGCAACTACATAAGTAGTCGGGCGATTTTGAAAAACCCCTCAACAAATCTACGGTAATACCCCACAAGTCATAGAAAACTCCTCACTTCTTTCACATTCTTAGGTGCTTCTCATGCTAGTACCATCTTTATCTTCTGAGGATCAACCCGAACTCCCTCAGCCGAAATGACCTGCCCAAGGAACATCACTTCCCTGAGCCAAAACTCACATTTGGAAAACTTCGTATATAACTACTCAGCTTTCAAATGTCTAACACAATTCGAAGGTGCTCGGCGTGCTCCTCCTGACTCGCTCCGTGAATAGATGTATCGTCAACAAAGACAACCACAAACTTATCCAGATATTCGATGAACATTTTGTTTATTAATTGCATGAACATGGCCGGGGCATTGATTAATCTGAAAGGCATAACCACGAATTCATAATGGACATATCTCGTCCAAAAGGCAGCTTTCGGTGTATCAGCATCCTGAATCCTCAACTGATAATGGCCTGATTGTAGATCAGTCTTCGAGACTGGTCAAACAAGCTGTCAATCTGTGGCAAAGGGTACTTATTTTGGTGGGTAGCTTATTTAATTCTCGATAATCGATACATAAATGAAGTGATATATCTTTCTTCTTAATGAATAGGACTAGTGTGCCCTAAGGTGACACGCTCGATCGAATCTAATAACTCTCCCAACTGCTTCTTCAACTCCAACATCTCTGACGGTGCCAAGGTGCTCGAGAAACAAGGGCTGCATTCGGGTAAACAGGGTAATTTTGTTGAGTCGTCCGGAAATACATTGATATATTCACTAATGACTAGGATCGATGACATCTAAACTCCCCCATCCTTCGCCTGTAATATCCGGTATTTTCGCTTTTCGTTATCTTGGATTGTTTGTGTTTTGACGCCAGACATTTTTCTTGTTGATATGAATCGGAGTGATTTCTATCGTGATACTCTAATTGTTTCTATTGCATAGACGTTTTAGTCGGGTACGACTTGTTTCCGCGTGCATTCCTTTGATTAATGTGTGTATGTGATGTGTCGTTATTTGCTCGTATTTGTTTTTAATCATAGCCGGTGCGTTTGTGCGATCGGAATGTTGTCGAATGCCTAACCGGACCGTCGGATCGATCGAGTCCCGACTGCAAGACCTGGCCGAGTTACGGCCATAATACAGTGCCTGTTACGGCAGTAAGCCATGGCCAGTCATGGCCGTCAGTGACTCGTGTGGGGTGGCCAGGTACGACCGATAGTGACTCGCAAGACTGGCTGATTACGGCCGTAAGACTACGCCGGATACGTCCGTAAGTCCTGTTACGTACGTAAGCCCTGTACGGTAACGTACATAACGCGGTCGGCAGATTTGGGCAGTAGGGTATACATGGCCGGTTATGGCCGTAAGCCATGGCCGGTTACGTCCGTAAGCGCTCGGCAGGACTCGGTTATTTAAGGCCTGGGCACCGGGCCACTCGACCACTTTTCACTTTTTCTTCATTCTCTCGCGACCCTTCGACGGAAATTAAGGTTTTTGATCGGAAATCAGTAGTACATCAGTTGGGAAGCTTGAATCATGATTATTATCATCATCTAATCCTTGTTCTTCGTCCGAATCGAGGTATTTTGGCTTGAACCCATGTTTTTGAAGATTTTGGGGATTTTCTTTTGATTTCGATTCCAATCCATTTTTGATCAATTAATTGTTGTATAAACGTTGTTTTAAACATGTTCTACGTATTGGATACTTATATCCTTGATTCGTTCGGCTCGAGGGGTGATTTCTTTGTTCTTGGAGGGTCTTGAACAGTTAATGCTTGATTAAATGTTCGAATGAGTTTTCCTTCGATATTTTGATGAGGTTTCCATTGTTTTCGGTTTAGATTCTCGTTGTAATCGTATCTTTGTTGTTTTTGCTGGAGGATTGTAGGTGTTCGGGGTTTTTCCGGGCTGTTCCGTATTCATAGGAATATTCGGGCGCCGACAATCGAGGCAAGTATCTAATTATACGACTTGTATCTTGCGACTAGAAATCACGTATTAGGTTAATGATGATTTTGCTTGCCTTCGTAAATATGTTCCGTTTTAGTTGGTTATGTATTCCACAATTTGAAGGCTTTGTGATGATAGTGTTATATTGGTATATGTGTTAGGTGTTGTGCCATTTGTGCAGGATTGCGATGTACATATGGGATGGTTGTACACTTGGTTGTGCAATGTATTATGTATCGATCGTAAGTTATGTTGGTTGTGTGTCGTTGATTGATGACAGTTGTTGTGAGTGTTGAGATTGTGTTATGTGCGGATGATGTACGATTTTGCGGTAATCAATGTGATTGATTAACCGTGCTCATTGTTGTATGAAATGTGAATGTGAATATGTGTGTGACTGCTAAGTTCACTCGTGATGGTTCGACGGGACCTACGAGGACTCATGGCAGTGGACTATGGGGTCAGAACTTAGTGAGGTACTGAGGTCTAATCGTGCTGGTCTGACGAGGCCTATGATAACACATGGCAGTGGACCATGAGTTTAGGGCACAGTGCATCCAACCGGGTGAGCTCGACAGGGCTTACGGTGACACGTGGCAGTAGAATACGGTGTTGGGACTGTGTGTGTGATTGTTGTGATCGATATAGTCCGTGTGGGTTGTCGAACCTACGGAGACATGTGACAGTGGATCACGGTGTCAGAATTGGTTATGTTTGGTTATTTGTGTGTGGAATAGTCCGTGTGGCTTGTCGAACCTACGGAGACACATGATAGTGGATCACGGTGTCAGAATTGATTATGTTTGGTTATTTGTGCGTGGAATAGTCCATGCGGGTCGTTCTACCTACGGAGACACGTGAAAGTAGATCGTGGTGTCATGAATATGTTTTGACAATTAAGTTTTGAAAGGAAAAATTTTTATGAAAATGAATGTTGGATCGAGTCCCGAGCGATTGGGTAAATGTTTTTCGTGTTGTGAACTATTGAGTTATGAATCAAGATTTGGGTTAATACCCTAAAGTTTTCCGAAAGGATTTATAACTTGGGACTTGAGGTCTTAAAAATTTTTGTTCCTAAAATTCCCGAGATGATAAGTTTAGTTTCAAATGCTTCATAGCTTATTTTTCCTTTGTTAAAACCTCTCGGGAATATTTTGGTACTTGGTTATTATATTTGATTCATGATTAATGTTTGCTCGTTACATTTCGTATGATTTGATACTTGCACTAGTAAAACAATGGAGTTTTACTAACCCCCGAGTAATCGGGGGGTGGATGTCTGTTTTGCGTCCAGGTACATACAGGTTCAGGGGAGCAGTCACAGGATTGGCACAAGAGGATGACGAGCTGCGATACTAATCAGGAGTTGAGAGTTGTTTTGATTTTCGTTGTGTTGTCAGAGTTGATTTCAGTCTTCCATTATATTGTGTTTCGACCCCTGTGTGGGTAATGTTGTTTTAGCCAGTTCTGTTGATTGAGTTGTGTGACCTCATCGATCTGTGTATTCACGTGTAAGTGACCTTAATGGTCTGTATTATTTTATTGTTTGACCCTGGCCGGGCAAACATTTGGTCGTTTTGTAAGGTTTAGCCTGGTAGATCCTCGTGAAAAGGGGTCTACAGCGTCTAATATTCCCATATGGTTTTGGGGGTGTTACATCGCCTTCAAGGCATAGCACCAGTAGCCTACACGACCCTGGTTCAGGAGTTTTATCGCCTTCAAGGTGTTGATCATGCTCCCCTATCTACCAGGTGTACATTCCACAAGAGTATGTTCGGTGTCATCCTCAGCTATTATCGAGATAATACGAGTCTGATAGTTCATGATAGCACCATGACGATCCATCTAATTGTCCACGAGGATCAAATCTTCGCCATTTAAATCTACATGAATGAGATTTGAGGGCCAATCCTGATTCTCGATCCTCACTGGACAGTCTCTGGCTTCCCAATTCCCAATCATACGATCCCCACTAGGCATACCCACTATAAATGGCTCACACTCGAATAATCAATCAATACCAATGCACCGAATACAATCAAATGCAATAAAGGAATGGGTAATAACACCAAAATTGGATAAGAAATGATCTGAGTGGTACTTCATGTCACTGGAGAGTCTGCCTCCTCTACGCATCTGATACAGACGAGGGTGTACTGACCCCGAACCCTACCATGGCCCAAACTCAGAGGAGTCTGAGAAACTGGGGCCTTCTGATTGACACTAGGCTCTTTCTGCGCCGTAGTTGCCATCAGATTTCTAGCAATTCTGGAAACTATCTCGCAATGAACTGCATGATGCCTACTCTACCTACATGAATAATAGGTAACTGGTGGAAGGGGCAATCTCTCGCCATATGCTCACTCTGGCTTCAATTACAACAAACTTTGCCACCAGAAACAGAGGACTGAACTGAAAGGTTGCTACGATATCTGCCGGTATGATGAAATGATCTCCCGCCCGATTTATGAGCAGATTGTGACTTAGGAAATCTAACACCCTTATTAACCGATAAGTTGCCAGTAGTCTTCTGTTTTTTAGATTTGGAGTAATGGCATTGAAAATTATAAGAGTTACCTCTTCCTCTTCCACTATATCCTCCATGGCCTCTTCCCCTTTGAGATGGGCTTGAATTTTCACTTTGAATTTTGCCTCTTGTCCTCTACCACGGGCTGATCCTCTTCCACATCTTTTTCTAAAACCACCACGATTGGTGTCTTTAATAAGCTTGCTCGGAAGGAGAGGAATCAAATTGCTTGATGCGAAGCTCATGAGATTCGAGTGAGCCCAACAATTATTCAAGAGAGAAAGTATTCAAAAATCTTCCGATTCTTCAATTGCAGCAATAACATGCTCAAATCTTCTTGTCATGCTTCGAAGAATATTTTCAATATTTTTTTATCTGAAATTTCTTCACCATTA
The DNA here is from genome assembly GCA_033398695.1 of Orobanche coerulescens. Taxonomy (NCBI): domain Eukaryota; kingdom Viridiplantae; phylum Streptophyta; class Magnoliopsida; order Lamiales; family Orobanchaceae; genus Orobanche; species Orobanche coerulescens. The sequence continues at coordinate 152,449,033 of CM065812.1, read as the reverse complement.
ACACGAAGTTGGTTGGCAATATAAATAGTTCTATTATAAAAATCCTCCACCAATTCACTTTCTTTCATTTTAAGTAAATCAAACTCACCTCTTAGAGCTTGAAGCCTTAATATTTTTATTTTTCTTCACATTTGTATGTCTTATTAAGGATGTCCCATGCCTCCTTTAATGTTGATTCCGTAGAGATCCTCTCAAAAATTATTTCATCCACCACTTGATAGATAAAGTAAAGAGCCTTCTTGTCCTTCTTTCGATTCTCCTTCAAGGTGTTCAATTGTTGTGTCGAAAGCATTGCTTGATTCTTCGATTCTTGATATACATTTTCAACAATCTCCCAAAGAACTTCAGAGCCATATAACACCTTCATTTGAATGCTCCATTGCTTGTAGTTCTTTCCTGCAAACGAGGAAGTTGAGATTGCAACAAGTTGTTGTTGGAAGCCATCTCTGAGCCTTTCTCAGATACCACTTTGTAGAAATATATATATATATATATATATTGTTGGAGATTAAAGAGAAGAAATTTATTCTCAATAATCCACACAACTCGCACACAAAGAGAATATTTATTTATTCTAAAATTCATAATTGTATTAAGCACTCAAAATGTGATTACAAGGCTAGAAGTATGTCCTATTTATAGGACTACAAGGAAACTACTAGAATACTTTTAGTACATTCACTACATTTAATATATTAAATACATGAATCATTTAGATCCTATTAATAGACACCAATAGACATTCATGCATTCTACTAAGATTATTCAAGAATATTTAGAAAACTATAAAAATTAAAAATAACGAGGATTTGGTTGACTGTTTTGTGTACAATAGAATTATATACAAGCTGGGAGTGTTTATATCCAGCGAAGGTTCTGGCTAGGAAAGACTTGGTATTTAAGCATGTCCGTTGTGACCCACCTCTCTTTCCTGGGAATCCTTTGTTGGGTATATTACTTATATAGGCTTGGTGTATATTTTCTAGTATACAACACTGTTTTTTAAGATACAGATATGATGTCAAAGTACAGTTCCATGAGGTTCGATGTAGAGAAATATGATGGAAGAATCAACTTTGGTTTGTGGCAAGTTCAAGTCAAGGATGTGTTGATTCAGTCTGGGTTACACAAGGCGTTGAGGGGGAAAACAACCCCTGTTTCTAGCGCAGAATCAAGTACCAGCAAAGTCGATGATGAAGAATGGGAAGATTTGGATTTGAGAGTGGCAAGTGCAATTCGTTTGTCTTTAGCAAAGAATGTTCTTGCAAATGTGCATGGGATATCAACGGCAGAGGATCGTTGGGAGAAACTTGAGCAGTTGTATCAAGGCAAAGGCATCTCAAATCGGTTTTATCTCAAGGAACAGTTTCATACACTTCGTATGAATGGAGATACAAAAATTTCAGATCATCTAAGTGTTCTTAATAACATCGTGTCAGAATTATAGGCTATCAGAGTGAAGGTTGAAGATGAGGATAAAGCACTGAGGCTCATATTATCTTTGCCATCATCCTATGAGCATAACTTAATATCATCTTTATTACTCCAATTAACATTAACAACTCACTCCTTTTTTTTTACTTAATTAATTTGCATATCTATCAAATTTTCACAACAGGTTTTTTATCATCTATCGTTAATGTGTTGATTTTTCTTTCCATCAACCATTATGGTTATTTCAGACCTTTCGTGTAGAATACTTTTATATCTGTCATGATGAAACTTTCCCCGTAAAACCTATATCTAAAATATGCCTTAATCTCTTCTTTCACTCTCCACCTCACTTCTTCTACTCTCCCCTCTTCAAAATTCCTTTGTGCTCCTTTGGGTTTCAATGTCGGACTCTGTCCGCGTCTATATGTAAAGATTCATGAATACATGTTGAGGATCTTTCTATATGGGTTGTCATGGCTTGGTATCCTCATCTATTACTTTGGCGCAACCCTTGCTTCATTATTGACAATTTTTGTCCTCCTCCATCAGATTAGTCGCTTTTGTTCTTGAAAACTACCTGGACTCGTTCTTGGTAGTGGATAATACTTGTGAAAGAAAAGGTGCTACTTTCGTGGACTTGAAAGATGATGAAGCCATTTCAGCACGTATCGTGAGGCGGAAAAGAAAGCGAAAAAATAGGCCTTCTTACTCACCTACTTTGAAGAATCTAGATCAAAGTTCATGTTAGGTACTTTGTTGCCTAGATATTTTGGTTGAAGGTATAACCCTAACACCCCCAATACATTTGAGATATATTATAGTATTGTGAACTCTCTCACTAGAGTTCACCAAGTTATACTTATTATAATATTGTGATACACGATTGGCAGATGCATTAATCTTCAAATATAACTCAATAATACTCAAATAACCAACTAAGAAAGTACAATGTTTTCCAAATTAATACTACCTCCTATTCAAAATATAAGTCTTTTTAGACTAATGCACACATTAAGAAAACATTAACTTTCTACTTTACACTTAATAAATTATTTTGCAATTCACACTATACATTTAGAATTACCAATAATTAAGCTATTTTTAGTAAGTTTGCACATCATTTGAGAAAAAATACAATTAATTATCATTGAAAAATGCAAAACGACATATAAAATGAAAATAGTGTAAATAGCCAAAAAGACTTATATTTTGAATTGGAGGGAGTACCATTTTGCAGAACCTTCTCACTTTTCAAAATATAACAATTAATCAATCACTTAAATACATAACAATCCAAAACACAAGGCGACACCAAAATTCTCGAAAATCTAGTGTTGCCAAGGATTCCCTTCGCCTTCGTGTGTCATGCTTTTTGGCATTTCAAGCTATGAGCCGGTCATCTCTTGACAGCTAGTGGTTGTGGGTTTCTCCCCGACATCAGACTTTAAGGCTATCTAGTCTAGGACATACGAGACTGTTCAGATGCCCGACCTTGTAATATATTGCATTCCCATTCACTTTATTAAGGTACCACTTGACACAACAACTGCAATTAATGAATTAATTTCACGTTTGCAGGCACATCAATCGGGAAAAGGTATGCAAGAACAGATGAGGTCGGAGTTCCTTTTGTCATTATTGTGGATTCAACGACCTCAGTGACTGTGCGTGAGAGAGACAGCAAGCACCAAATTCATGTTAACATGGAAGAAGTAGTGTCGGTTATTAAGGAGTTGATTGAAGGTCAGAGCACCTGGGCTGATGTGATGGTTGCTAAAAGCACACTTTCACTTTTGATTTGATGGGCAAAAGTCTACCCATCCATCACCTACAAAAGTGTTCTTTTTTTTAAAAAAAAAAAACTGTTTTTTAATAGTATCAATTGTTATTTTTAAAAGTATTAATTATTTTTGTGATATTATAGCCGCAGTCGAGCGTGTCTGCCAGGCGCTATATTTTTTATTTAATGTTTTGGTCCAGCCCAATTATTTTTATTTACTTGCTATAGTAATTTTATTTCTCTCCAGCCCATTTTTTATGATAATTTTTTAATGGTAAAAAAATTTCTTATGCACAACAATGAAGATGAACCACGACGAAAATGGTAAAAAAATGGAAAAACATGAAACACGACGGAAATGGTGAAAAATGTAAAAACTAAAATTCAATATGAAACGATTGGTATATTAGTATCTTTTCTGTTGCCGTTTTTGTTTTTCAGCCTGAAATATACGTACACGTTCCGATTCATACTCTGCTTGTAATTTTTTGTAGAGTCGTATCGAAGCTGTAAATTGTAAGTCTAAACCTGCTGCAGATGTATGTTTATTAGTGTGCCAGAAATTGGAGACTGGAGCTGCTGGATAATCCCCGGGAATCATTTCCAACTGTAAAAATTAAAGTTCAATAATAATAGTTAGTTATAATTGCATAAAATACATTATATAAAAAATAAATATTATATCGTTTTTGTTATCAATATCCAATGGGTGTTTCCGTTCACGTTTCCTATCACCACCTTTGTGGTCGGAGGTGGATTACAAGAATCCAAGGCTATGGGAGGACATAAAAATGCCCCATAATCACTGAATGCAATTACGAAAACATTATACACGGTCGCAACCAAGTATCCAAAATCAGGCATTGAAAACCACTTATCTCTCGTTGCAAAATCATAATTAAAGTGATCAATAAGTGCCTCCAAACCTTCCGTGGTAACACCGTATATAATATTTTCGTATATTTATATTCTTTTGCGGAGTTCATCTAGCATATCTTCTTTTGTAGTTTACTACTCCCTCCGTCTCACCAATATTGAGCATTTACTTTTCGCCACGAGTGTGTTTTTCGGTAACTATAATAAGATTTTCATCCATAAAGTATGTTCCATTTCAATTTTCTATAAATTAAAATAATTAATTATTATGCGGCTATAAGGAATGATGTGTATTGAGAGATTTGATTGGACAATAAACTATATCTTAGAATATGGATATCTTGACATGAGTCGAATTGATTACAAAAATTAGTATATACGAGAAGATGTAAAATTAAATAGGGTTATCTTGAAAATAAAAAAACAGAAATAATAATAATTATAATTACAATAGTAATGGAAATACAATTTAAAATAATAAGGATATTATGTGAATTGTAATTTTTTTTAAAAAAAATTAGAAATAAAAAATACTCCCTCCGTCCTATCGATCTTGGTTCATATTTTTTTTGGGTCGTCCCAATGTCATTTTCTTTTTAAGACACATTTATATTACACAACTTTAATATATTTATACAATCACTTTACACACTACTTTTCAACTTTTTAAAATCTCGTGGCGAAAAGTAAATGCTCAAGATTGGTGAAACTGAGAGAGTAGTAAACTACAATATTATTATTGTAAGCCATCAAATCAGAACTCAAGTTAAAAAAAAATGTCAAGAGTGTGCTTTTAGTCACACTCGCTGATGTGATGGGGAAGTTTCCAACTCACTCATCTTAACCCCCCCACCCCCCACACACACTTCTCCTTTTTTTTTGTAGCAAAAGGCGAAATCCCTCGCCCCCAGGGCCCCCACCCCCGGCCTGACAGGGATTGGTGGAGGAATTAAATTATGGTGACTCAACAGCCCACTAGGTGGGAGGAACAGTGTCTGGTGCCCACAAGGAGCTATCCCCCACATTGAAGGGATAAAACTCCCAAACTGCGGCTGCTAGGACTCGAACATGCGTCCTTGTAGGAATCTGCCACCCAGGAACCAGTTGAGCTGCCCATGCGGACTCTCCTTTTCTTTATTTACCGTCTCGATCAGAAACAATGGTCTTCGGCGTTCCATGCAATCGAACTATCTCCGAAATAAATACTCGTGCCAACCTCTCTGGTCCCCACGTGTCCTTAATGCTTAGAAAATGAGCTGATTTGGTTAAACGATCAACTATCACCCAAATCATGTTCATTCCTGTCTTGGTTCTCGGCATACTAGTGATAAAGTCCATCGATATGTCCTCCCACTTCCATTGAGGAATCGGGAGTGGTTTCAACATTCCGGCGGGTCGTTGATGCTCGATCTTGACCTGCTGACAAGTCAAGCATTTCGAAACGTAGTCCGCTACATCTTTCTTCATGTTGCCCCACCAGAAATTCTGCTTCAAGTCCTTATACATCTTACTGGTGCCCGGGTGGATAGAATAGGGCGAACTGTGAGCTTCCTTCAGAATCGTCTGTTTCAGAACATCGACATCGGGAACGCAGAGTCGGTTCTAAAATTTGAAAACTCCATCATCATGAATTACAAATCCGGGGGCTTTCCCCTTGATCACTTCATCACGTAACCGAATCATCAGATGATCATCTGCCTGTCTAGATTTGATTTCTTCGGTTAATGATGAAGTTATTTCCATCATGCACAGTTGTCCTTGGACTCTTTGTAACCATACTTCAAGTCCTTCTCGAATAATCTCTCATTGAAGGCTAAGTTGGGAGGTCAGAGTCTCCAGCATCTGAATAGAAACAGGCTTGCGGCTGAGTGCGTCGGCCACTACATTCGCTTTGCCTGGATGATACAAAATCTCCAAGTCGTAGTCCTTAATCAGCTCTAACCATCTCCTTTGCCGCATGTTCAATTCTTTCTGACTGAAGATGTATTTGAGACTCTTGTGATCCGTAAAGATCTGACAGTGAGTCCCGTACAGATAATGCCTCCAGATCTTCAAAGCAAAAACTACTGCCGCTAGCTCCAAATCATGTGTTGGGTAATTAACTTCATAAGGTTTCAGCTGTCGCGACGCGTAAGCGATCACCTTGTCATTCTGCATTAATACGCATCCGAGTCCTTGGTTCGAAGCATCACTGTAAACTATAAATCCTCCTGTTCCCTGTGGAAGTGATAGAATTGGTGCCGTCGTCAATCTCTTCTTCAATTCATCAAAGCTAACCTGACACAACTCATTCCACTCAAACTTTTGAGTTTTCTGCAGGAGTCGAGTAAGTGGGCGGGAAATTTTTTAAAACCGTTCCACGAACCGACGATAATACCCAGCAAGTCCTAAGAAACTTCGGACTTCTTTCATGTTCTTAGGAGGCTTCCAATCCAAAACCGCTTCAATCTTCTGAGGATCTACTCGGACTCCTTTAGCTGATACCACATGACCGAGGAAAATTACTTCCTTTAGCCAGAATTCACACTTAGAGAGTTTGGCGTACAGTTGCTTGCTTCTTAAAAGTTCTAATACAATCCGAAAATGCTGTACATGCTCTTCCGGGTTCTTAGAATACACTAGAATGTCATCAATGAACACGACCACAAATTTATCCAAATATTCGATGAACACTCGGTTCCTCAACTGCATGAATACAGCAGGTGCATTAGTGAGACGAAATGGCATCACTACAAACTCATAGAGTCCGTAGCGAGTTCTGAACGCTGATTTCGGAACATATGATTCTTTAATCCTTAGCTGATTATATCCTGATCTCAGATCAATTTTAGAGAATACTGTTGCTCCTTGCAACTGGTCAAATAAACCATCAATCCGTGGCAATGGATATTTGTTCTTAATCGTCATCTTGTTCAGCTCTCGATAGTCGATACACAGTCGAAGTGATCCATCCTTCTTTCGGACAAAAAGAACCGGCGCTCCCCAGGGCGAAACGCTTGGTTGAATATAGCCTTTGTCCAGTAACTCCTCCAATTGCTTTTTCAGTTCATACATCTCAGTAGGTGCCATACGATACGGCACCTTAGAAATTAGTGTAGCTCCGGGTTCCAGTTCAATGGTAAATTCTACATCCCTTCGTGGAGGTAGTCCAGGTAACTCGTCAGGAAATACATCTGGAAATTCGTTCACAACAAGAATGGATGAAAGTTCCACAATTTCGTCTTCTTTCTTCATTGCATAACACCAGTATCTGGTACAGCCATGTTTCAACAATTTGACAGCTTTTATCGCTTTGATCAACTTTCCTGAGCTTCCCGGTTTCCATCCCTCAAACAGTATTTCGGAACCATCGTCAGCGATCAGCGAGATATTCCTCCTTCGGTAGTTTACAATAGCTCCATATCGATTAAGCCAATCGTCTCCGAGTATCAGATCGTCACCTTGCATTTCTATTACAATTAGATTTGAGAGCCACTCTCTGCCTCCAAATGATACAGGGAAATCTCTAGTTTTTAAGTTTCCAACAATACTCTCTCCACTCGGTAAACCAACAACATAAGGTTCACAATTATGAAAACCAGAAACATTCAAACGATTTACACAAGACAAGGATATAAAAGAATGCGTAGCTCCTGTATCGAATAAAACGCTAACTGGTTGGGAAAGGATCTGGACAGTACCTGATGCAACAGCAGCATCCTGATCGTCTGTTCTCCTCATCTCGTACAGACGTGGGGGAATAGATCCGGCACTCGATGTACCCTTTCCGTCCCACTGTCCTCTGCCTCGCCCGCGGCCAAAATTCTGAGGCATCTGAACACTTTGCTGCGTTTGTTGGATACTGGCTTCCTTCTGGACTGGCTGTGGTGTACGGGCTCTAAAAGACTTTGCAGCCTCTTCACAGAACACCGCACGATGTCCCTCTCGACCAAAATCAAAACAAGTCACGGCAGGTAGGGGGCAATTCCGTCGATAGTGCCCCGTCTGGGCGCAGTTAAAGCATTTCCTGATAACATCAGTCATAGTTGATGTCGCTCCGAAGTTCTTTCCGCTCCTAACTGGGTGCAGAGGTTTCTTGAAATATAACTGGGCCTTGCGGGTCCCGCTGTTCTTGTGCTCTGTAAAAGTACCAGAGACTTTATGCTTCTTGGATTCTGAAAATTTCTCCATAGCTACTTCCTTGATCTCATACGCCAATGCCTTATCCTGGTATTGACGGCGTGTGGTACATTCAAAACCGGACATGTACCTATGGATTTCTGGTTTCATCCTCATATCAAAATGGATCATCATTTCTGCATCTGTTCTGACCAGATGTCGAACAAATGCCAGCTGCTGGTTAAACGTCTTAATTGCCTGAGATACTGGCACATCTGAAGGCTGAGCGGAGAAAAACTCCCGAACCTTAGCTTCCTTCACAGGACGTGTAATACCTGGTTGTAATTCAGTCATTATCATTCAGTAATTTCATTCGGTGATTGTCACCCAGTGGATTTTCACTCAATTATAATCATTCATCAATCACGTTCATTCACCGTGTTCACCATTCGGAAAAACTTTGAGTTGTGTATCGTTATTGTTCATTGTTTCAATTTTCCTCATATGAGTTCGACTTTGTTAGATCACCATTAATTTTTGGTAACTCCAAAAATTCTAAATCTTTGCAATATTATAGAGCATCGAGTTAGCTTTCCAATGGTTCAAACGGTGAGTCAATCGGAGTCCGGACGAGAGAGTTATGGTCTTTTTAGCTCACCCGCTCATTTTTTCAATTTTGGCCGACCACTACCGAACGAACTCGGCCGTGTCGTCCGACACGGCCCATTCCGTACTCGTCCGGAAAATGCCGAAGTGTCTGCCTCAGGACCCGACCGTGTCGTCTGGCACGGCCGAGTCGAACCCTTCCGGATAAGCCAGAATCGTCTGCCCGGCCGCGGCCGTGTCGTGCAGCGCAGTCGAGTCATGCCGAGTCGCTGTCGGACGGGTCACTGTCGGAAGGCCCTCCGCGCCGCGACCGTGTCAAGCAGGACACGGTCGAGTCCCTGTAGGCCAGCTGTGGCCAACTGTGCGACACGACCGTGCCGATCGGCACGGGCCGTGTCCGGCAGGGTAGTCAACCCCTATAAATTCATTTTTTGAGCATTTCAGCTCATTCCTTCCAGTTTTTCCCACCTTTTACGAGAGAGAGAAGCTTGAGGGAGGGTTTTTCCTTCACAAATCATTTGGGTGTTTGATTTTATTCATCTCCTTTCGATCGTGAAGCCCGGATAATCAATTTAACGTGTGTTCTTCGGATTAAAACACTTGGATCTTCAAGAGGTAATTCCTTCAACACTTTGGACTTCGATTTTGTGTTGAGATATGATGTTTTGGACATTATAATCATGTTATATGAAGGGATATGTATATGATTATGAGTTTGTATAAGGATTCATTGGATTATTGAGGAATTATTCGAGAACACCTTGAAAATCGAGTTGGAATTGGGGATTTTCGACTAATTGTTGTTATAATCACGTTTTTGGATATTCATATCAGATTATTGATCGTATTGGAGGTGTTTTGTTGGTTTGAAACACTTCTTGGGGATTTTGATATTGGTATATCGAGGTTTGATTGTAAACAATCGGAGTTTGGATACAACGTGTTTGATTTAATGCCTCTATGGACTTGGTTTAGTCGTATCGACGTTTTGAGTTCGTTATATTCGTGTTTGATTCGTATATTGAACGGATTGTTGGTAATTGTATTATTTAAGGTTGTTCGAGCGACCGATATCTCAATTAGGACGTTGTTCGTGGAAGGATAATTGTCACCGGTATTGAGTAAGTTAATTCTTACTCGGTTAAAAGGATATTCATACCTTTTGTTGTTGATCATTCATAATCATAACTCATTCATCATTGTATTAATCATATTAAAACTTGTTATTGTCAATTAATCACTTGATCATAAGGAGCAGCGGTTCCAATCTTTTCGTTGAGCTATCATTCATTTCATTATTACTCTCATCTCGGTGAGTCATTCTTGGCCTTGTCTAATTATTATTCATTGATATTCATTATGGTCATTCTCGTTCATGTGACCTTCTGGGTTCATATTGCGTGGCCGGGTGTGGCTGTGTGGAATTTTTAGTCGGGCACATGATGGTTATGTATTGGGTTCACCGATACATTAGACCATGCACACGGGAAAGCGTTACACCGTGAGACTAATTAGGTACACGGACGGGTGTTGTACACTTGCACAGAACATTACGGGCGTACTATGATACTCCTCTTCAGCGTAATTCATAACTAAGAATATTTCATAACTTCAGTTAATCATGTTTGTGTATTTTCAACCCTTGAGGATTGTTGTTCTTTGTAACTGACCCCGTTTGGGGATTTTGTTTTTCAGGTCATGGCAAGGCAAACGCACGGGAATAGCACGTTGATGTCGAGGAGTCCTAGTGATACTAGTAGGGGGCCCCGATCTTTCAGTTATTCATGTTATTGTCCTTTATTTTCCGCTGCAGACTTTCATTTGAATACTCCGTTTCATTCAGTGTTGTGTATTTTATCTTCATATAAAATACACTAGTATTCGGTATTGTCCTGGTGTGTTGTAACTAAACTCCTCGTCGGAGTAATTATTGCTGTAATGTAGTTCGGTACTACATTTATCTTGTGTAATTCATTCATTTTCATTTGCCTGGTGGGTCCCAGTTGGGGATCTACGGCACTGTAATATCCGCCTAGTTTGGGGTGTTATAGAGTTGGTATCGGAGAGTGGTTTTGAATACTACCCTCCAAGTCATGTCTCATTTGAAATCATCGTCATCGGACTAGTATCATTGGACTTTCGCGTCACGTGTGACCTGTGCAGATGCCGAGCCAATCAGACCGAAAGAACTGTAAGACTTCTAACGCCATGGTATAATTTCTGGCAATAGTCATTCATTCATCATTCATCATTTAACAATCCTCAAACATCATCATTCATCATGATCGGGACGATCATATTAACTCATCAATCACTTAATTCATTTCATTACTCAGTTAATAATCAGGACGATCATGTTAACTCATTAATTACTTAATTCATTTCATTACTCAGTTGTCAATCTGGATGATCATATTATCAATCTTGTTAAGTTATTCAAGATAATCATTTCAAGAATTTCATCAGATAATCATGTAACTTCAGTAAATCATTCACATAATCACTAAGTTAGAGCATGTATACTCATTTTCATCATCTCATGACATAATCATAATGTGCTAATCATGCGGGAAATATAATCATTATGCGACCTTCCTACTTCAGTATGGAGAGAACTGTCAGGGGATGCACGGGGAGAGGCCGCGGTGCGGACCGAAACCCGAGAAATAATCACTCGCTGCCGGGAAATTGTGCCCAGGACTCGGCTCGATCAGAAGATGTTCGGGTTGATCCACTCACTTTTATGCAGACCATGATGACCCATGTGCAGTTGCTCAATCATCATTGCGCCACTCTGACCGGATTAATCGAGAGAACTCTCCCGTATGAGCCAACTGCTAAGGAAAGTGCTGAACAACAACCTTCATTTGTCAGCAAGAAATCAACGAAGCGTAATCAATCCGAAGGCGGTCAGTCAACCTTCAAGAAGCCTCGTGTGAGTCCTATCGTTTCTGAGCGACCTCCTACGGCGCATAATCGTGCGGGATCTCATTCCCGAGCGGCCAGTTCGGCCATTACCTGTTTCAATTGTGGAACGCCGGGTCATTTCAGCACTGAGTGTCTGAAACCGTCTATCACGTGCTATAATTGTAGGAATTTTGGGCATAAGGCCCGTTTTTGCCGAAAGGACTCCAAGTCGGCTCCGGCGGCATCTCAGGCCCCGAAGCAACCAGCGTTTCAGAATCAGACTGCTTTGTCATCGTCGTTTAAGACAATGGAAGCAAATAGAGTTGGAGCTCGTATTTATCAGACGGGAGCGTCCGGTTCGGGGGCCGGCAAGTCCCAGATTCATATGATGAGGAGGATCGACGATCCGGTGGCTCGAATTATTTCAGGTATACTCGTAATTTTATTTCAACTTGTGTGTACCTTTTGATGCTGGTACACCGCATTCATTTATTTTCGAATCATGCTTGAATAGATTTATTTCGGGATAGTCCTATTGCTTGTGGACCTCATACCATCGGTCTACCCGACGATGGAAGAATTTTCGGAATCATACCGAATTAAGCTTAACGACCGCGATTGATTGATGGATCTAATCGTGGTGAATTTATCTTAGGACGACTTAATTTTCGGTATTAGTTGGTTTGATCGTCTTGATACTATCCTCAGTGTTTGTTAGCGTTTGGTCGCTATCTTTCCATCGTTGGTTGTCGAATGTGTGCTTCAGGGAAGTAATCCCCGTTGTTCCAGAAGAAGTATTATTATGGCGGAAGCAGAGAAATTCCGCAATCGAACTATCCAATCATTCATTGTATCATTTTCATCGATTTGCCTTTCTAAGGCAATCGAGTTATTCAATCATTCCTTGTATCGTTTCCATCGATTGGCTTTTTTTTAAGACAATTGAGTCATTCAATCATTCATTGTATCATTTCCATCGATTGGCTTTTCTAAGACAATCGAGTCATTCAATCATTCATTGTATCATTTTCATCGATTGGCCTTTCTAAGGCAATCGAGTTATTTAATCATTCATTGTATTATTTTCATCGATTGTCCTTTCAAAGGCAATCGAGTTATTCAAACATTCATTGTATCATCTTCATCGATTGGCCTTTCTAAGGCAATCGAGTTGTTCAATCATTATTGGTATCTCTTTTTATCGATTGACCATTCTAGGGCAATCGAAATGTTCAATCGTTCGTGGTATCATTGTCATCGATTAACGATGTATTTCCAGACGAGTTATCTAGTTGCCTTCACATAGAGTAGGGGAATTCAGGAGTGAGTGGGAGCCGGTACGTCCCATTTATCGAAGGCACCGTATCGGATGGCCCCGACCGAAATGCGAGAGTTGAAGAATCAACTTGAGGAATTGTTCGAGAAAGGTTATATCCAACCGATTGCGTTCCCGAGAGGAGCACCAGTGTGATCTGTCAAGGAGAAGGATGGCTCGTCTCGTGTGTGTATAAATTACCAGGAGTTGAACAGGGTGATGATCAAGAGTAGTATCCCTTACCCCGTATTGATGATCTTTTAGATCAACTTCAGGGAACCTCAGTATTTTTCCAGGATTGACTTAAGATCTGGATATCACCAGTTGCGGATTCGAGAGTCGGATATCGCGAGGACAGCGTTTCATACACGCTATGGTCATTATGAGTTCGTAGTTATGCCGTTCGGGCTAACTATTACACCTGCACTATTCATGGAGTTAATGAATCGGGTTTTCATCGACTTTTTGGATCAGTTTGTTGTTGTCTCCATCGATGACATTTTGATTTATTCTCTTGATCGAGAGGAACAGGAGGTACGTCTTCATCAGGTTCTCGATGTGTTAAGACGCGAGCAATTTTATGGAAGTTTTCTTAATGTGAGTTATGGATGTCCGAAGTGACTTTTCTCGGACATGTAATTTCATCTGCCAGAGTTCATGTCGACCCTCAGAAGACGGAGGCTATCCGAGATTGGCAACCTCCGAAAGATGTTAAAGAAATCCGATGTTTCCTCGGATTAGCTGGTTAATTATCCAACCCACGACCTGGAGCTAGCAGTCGTGGTGTTCGCTTTGAAGATTTGGCGTCATTATATTTATGGCGTTATCTGTCAGATATTCACCGATCATAAGAGTTTAAAGTATATATTTACTCGGAAGGAGTTAAATATGCGACAGAGACGGTGGTTGGAATTAATCAAAGATTTTGATATCGATATTCTTTACCACCCGGGCAAGGCGAACGCTGTCGCCGACGCCTTGAGTCGTAAGTCCGTTCAGGAGCAGATGCTTGCTCGTTTAACAATTCAGAAGGAACTCCAATAGGAATTCCTTAGACCCGAGATCGAGGACTGGCTTCAGCGAATTCAGGGACAGCTTTGTATGTTAGAAATTTCATCATCTCTTGAGGATGCAATCAGGGAGAATCAGGGTTCAGACCCAGCATTGTTGCGCATTCGTGAGGATGTGGCTCAGGGGAAAGCCCTGAATTCGTGATCCACGAGGATGGAGTTTTGAGATTTAAGAACCGGTTGTGCATACCGGCGAATGACGAGTTGAAAAATTCTATTTTGAGAAAAGCTCATGCTACCCCTTATTCTGTTCATCCGGGGTCCAGCAAGATGTACAAGAACTTGAAACAAAATTACTGGTGGAGTAATATGAAGCGAGAAGTCGCAAAATTTGTTTCGAGATGCTTAACCTGTCAACAAGTTAAGATTGAACATAAGCGGCCGTGGGTATCTTTGAAAACCTCTCCCTATTCCGGAATGGAAGTGGGAAGACATTTCTATGGATTTCATCACGAGTTTGCCGACGAGTCGTCGTGGCATGAATGCGATCTGGGTGATTGTGGACCGCTCAACTAAATCAGCTCATATCCTTGAGATCAAGGATACGTGGGGTCCCGAGAGACTGGATCAGTTGTTCATCAAGGAGATAGTGAGACTGCACGGTACTCCTAAGAGTATCGTTTCCGATCGTGACGGACGATTTGTTTCCCATTTTTGGAAATCAGTTCATCGTGCTATGGGAACTCAGCTTAATCTCAGTACTGCCTTTCATCCTCAGTCCGACGGACAATCAGAGAGAACTATTCAGACATTAGAGGACATGTTGAGGGCATGCGTCCTCGATTGGAAGGACGATTGGGAAGCCCAACTACCACTGATCGAGTTCACGTATAATAATAGTTGGCATGCCTCCATTAATGGCACCTTACGAGGCCTTGTACGGTCGTCGTTGTCGGTCTCCTTTGTGTTGGGATGACTTGTCAGAATCAATCAGCACCGAGCCCGATATGCTTATAGCCGCCCGGGAGAAGGTAGCTTTGATCAAGAGTCATTTGTTGACAGCTCAGAGTCGACAGAAATCATATGCAGATAATCATCGTCGACCACTAGAGTTCGAGACGGGTGACCACGTGTTGGTCAAGGTATCCCCAAGTCGAGATACTTTCCGTGTCGGAAAACGGGGGAAGTTGAGCCCAAGATTCATTGGACCGTTTAAAATTTTGGATCGAGTAGGCGAGTTAGCTTATCGATTGGCTTTACCTCCGGCTTTGAGCAGGATTCATAATGTGTTTCACATCTCTCAGTTGCGGAAGTATGTTGCCGACCCGAGTCACATACTTCAGTTCGACGAAATCGAGATCGCGGATGATCATTCGTACGATGAGCGTCCTGTACGAGTGTTGGAGCGGCGAATCAAACAGTTGAGGAACAAGACGATACCTTTGGTCAAGATTCAGTGGTCCAGACACGGAGTCGAAGAGGCTACTTGGGAAACCGAGGATAGTATGCGAGAGGGTTATCTCGAGTTATTTGACCCTTAGTTTCGGGGACGAAACTCTTTTAAGGGGGGGTGTATGTAATACCCGGTTGTAATTCAGTCATTATCATTTAGTAATTTCATTCGGTGATTGTCACCCAGTGGATTTTCACTCAATTATAATCATTCATCAATCATGTTCATTCACCGTGTTCACCGTTCGGAAAAACTTTGAGTTGTGTATCGTTATTGTTCATTGTTTCAATTTTCCTCATATGAGTTCGACTTTGTTAGATCACCATTAATTTTTGGTAACTCCAAAAATTCTAAATCTTTGCAATATTATAGAGCATCGAGTTAGCTTTCCAATGGTTCAAACGGTGAGTCAATCGGAGTCCGGACGAGAGAGTTATGGTCGTTTTAGCTCACCCGCTCATTTTTTCAATTTTGGCCGATCACTGCCGAACGAACTCGGCCGTGTCGTCCGACACGGCCCGTGCCGTACTCGTCCGGAAAATACCGAAGTGTCTGCCTCAGGACCCGACCGTGTCGTCTGGCACGGCCGAGTCGAACCCTTCCGGATAAGCGGAATCGTCGCCCGGCCACGCCCGGCCGTGTCGTGCAGCGCGGTCGAGTCATGCCGAGTCGCTGTCGGACGGGTCACTGTCGGAAGGCCCTCCGCGCCGCGACCGTGTCAAGCAGGACACGGTCGAGTCCCTGTCGGCCAGCTGTCGGCCAACTGTGCGACACGACCGTGCCGATCGGCACGGGCCGTGTCCGGCAGGGTAGTCAACCCCTATAAATTCATTTTTTGAGCATTTCAGCTCATTCCTTCCAGTTTTTTCCACCTTTTACGAGAGAGAGAAGCTTGAGGGAGGGTTTTTCCTTCACAAATCATTTGGGTGTTTGATTTTATTCATCTCCTTTCGATCGTGAAGCCCGGATAATCAATTTAACGCGTGTTCTTCGGATTAAAACACTTGGATCTTCAAGAGGTAATTCCTTCAACACTTTGGACTTCGATTTTGTGTTGAGATATGATGTTTTGGACGTTATAATCATGTTATATGAAGGGATATGTATATGATTATGAGTTTGTATAAGGATTCATTGGATTATTGAGGAATTATTCGAGAACACCTTGAAAATCGAGTTGGAATTGGGGATTTTCGACTAATTGTTGTTATAATCACGTTTTTGGATATTCATATCGGATTATTGATCGTATTGGAGGTGTTTTGTTGGTTTGAAACACTTCTTGGGGATTTTGATATTGGTATATCGAGGTTTGATTGTAAACAATCGGAGTTTGGATACAACGTGTTTGATTTAATGCCTCTATGGACTTGGTTTAGTCGTATCGACGTTTTGAGTTCGTTATATTCGTGTTTGATTCGTATATTGAATGGATTGTTGGTAATTGTATTATTTAAGGTTGTTCGAGCGACCGATATCTCAATTACGACGTTGTTCGTGGAAGGATAATTGTCACCGGTATTGAGTAAGTTAATTCTTACTCGGTTAAAAGGATATTCATACCTTTTGTTGTTGATCATTCATAATCATAACTCATTCATCATTGTATTAATCATATTAAAACTTGTTATTGTCAATTAATCACTTCAGTCATAAGGAACGACGGTTCCAATCTTTTCGTTGAGCTATCATTCATTTCATTATTACTCTCATCTCGGTGAGTCATTCTTGGCCTTGTCTAATTATTATTCATTGATATTCATTATGGTCATTCTCGTTCATGTGACCTTATAGGTTCATATTGCGTGGCCGGGTGTGGCTGTGTGGAATTTTTAGTCGGGCACATGATGGTTATGTATTGGGTTCACCGATACATTAGACCGTGCACACGGAAAAGCGTTACACCGTGAGACTAATTAGGTACACGGACGGGTGTTGTACACTTGCACAGAACATTACGGGCGTACTATGATACTCCTCTTCAGCGTAATTCATAACTAAGAATATTTCATAACTTCAGTTAATCATGTTTGTGTATTTTCAACCCTTGAGGATTGTTGTTCTTTATGGCCCGTTTGGGGATTTTGTTTTTCAGGTCATGGCAAGGCAAACGCACGGGAATAGCACGTTGATGTCGAGGAGTCCTAGTGATACTAGTAGGGGGCCCCGATCTTTCAGTTATTCATGTTATTGTCCTTTATTTTCCGCTGCAGACTTTCATTTGAATACTCCGTTTCATTCAGTGTTGTGTATTTTATCTTCATATAAAATACACTAGTATTCGGTATTGTCCTGGTGTGTTGTAACTAAACTCCTCGTCGGAGTAATTATTGCTGTAATGTAGTTCGGTACTACATTTATCTTGTGTAATTCATTCATTTTCATTTGCCTGGTGGGTCCCAATTGGGGATCTACGACACTGTAATATCCGCCTAGTTTGGGGTGTTACAGGACGAGGGCAGTACTGAGCTTCCATCATCAATTTAAACTCTGTCCAATCAGCATCATGGTCTATAGGCCGGATGGCTTCCCACCATTCAGACGCTTCCCCTATCAGAAAGTATTGAGCGATAGAGGCTCTCCGGTCATCTGGGCAGTTAATTCCGGCAAAGATTTTCTCCACTTCCTTCAACCAATGGTCCCAGGTGGGAGTCTCAGAAATACCGTCGAATTTGGGTGGTTGCATTTTCGCCACCTCTTGCAGCCACCGGTCACCTCGATTTCCCATGTCCGGGATTCCTTGCTGTCTCTCTCCCTGCTGTAGTCCCACCGCCACTTGCATTCGGTCCACGACCTGGGCGAACTAAGTCATCTGGTTCACCACCTGACGAAGGATTTCTGGTACAGCAGGTTCCGGTTCGTTATTGATGGATCGTTGCGGCTCGCTTGAGATATGACTGGCCTGATTAGAAGGTGACGCCTCCCTTTCAGCATTCATTCGTCCGCGTCCACGACCGCGACCACGTCCACATCCGCCTCTCAACATACTGTAAGCATAATTACTCAATATACAGGAAACAATATCGTTCAAATGCTCAAGTATAAGGAAATGTAACATGCAAAGGATGAGATAGAGTTTAAGAACTTACAACCACCGCCCGCACGACGATGTAGGCAGTACAGTGATGTTATTCGCGGCCGGTTACCTCAAAAGACTTAAACGACCCCTATTTTAACCCAACGGCCAAGATATCCATAATCTTAGCTCCGATACCATATTCTGTAACACCCCTGATATATTCAGGAATATTACAGCGCCGTAAATCCTTTACATCAGGATTTACAAGGCTAAAGAGTTGAAAAGGCATTAACAGGTACCAACGAATGAAAATAACGAAATTAAGATACAACAGTTCTGACCAAATACTGAAAATACAAATGTTCAACAGAAATTATTAATACATCACCAAATTCAAATTCATCAAAAGCGACTACGTACTCGAGTACTTATTGAAATAACTAACAAACAACAGACAAGTAAACCCGGCCAGAACATCACTCTGCACCCCGTCGTCATGCAGCTCCAGTGGTTGTTTCCCCGCTCTCCTGGATCCTGAACATAAACAAAATGTTCACCCCCGAAGGGGTTAGCACAACGATGCTAGTACAAGTACCACAACGTATTATTCAACATCTCACGCAGAATAATAATACGTAATTGACAAAAATACCAACGAGTCTTCTCCTACGAGAAACTCAATAAATAACATACACAACTGATAATGACAACATGATATCATAACATACACATGGTAATTCCGACGATCCAGCGTTCACTGCCTAGAACCCACGATGATCCCGTCAGACCAACCCGTGGTGGAAAAACCCGTCCGATGATCCAGCGCACGCTAGCATAGATCCCCTGATGATCCCGTCGGACCAACACGAGGTGGACATACAATAACGGCATATATGCACGACAATATGTATAACAACAATACATAAAACAAATAAGGTACTTGCCTCGATTCGAAGACAAGAACGAAACTTCCATGAAAACGAAACACTCGAAGGTCGCCCCTTCAATCAATCACGTTGCTAAGCTCGGACCTTGACAAAATAAGTAATATAGATTTCATTTACAGTCGTACGAACATCTAACAATCCAAATCACGGTCGGAAGTTCATAAAATGCAACCTAATCAGTCGAGTCAAAAGTCATCTCGCTGATCAGCCGAGTCCAAAGTCAACATCACTGATCAACCGAGTCAAAAGTCAACCTCGCTGATCAGCCGAGTCAAAAGTCAACCTCACTGATCAGCTGAGTCTATTTTATTCGTCCCGTCGAGACGATCGTTTTAAAAAAAATTCATCCGAATCCGAGTTCGTATGAAGAAGTTATGACCGTTCGAAGGACAATTAAATAGACGGATCATATTGTGCCACGTGTCAACACCCGATTGGACCGGAAATTCAACCTCGCTGATCAGCCGAGTCAGAAGTCAACCTCGCTGATCAGCCGAGTCAGAAGTCAACCTCGCTGATCAGCCGAGTCAGAAGTCAACCTCGCCGATCAGCCTACTTGACTCGCCTAGTTGATGACAGTAGGGTACTGGGTAGAAAACTGAACATACGAAATTCTCAGGTGAAGTTGGGTGATCCAAGATTGATGTGTTAGATTCCAATATCATCATTATATCCAGAAAACATCTAACAAATCCAACTTATATGGAAGGATATAACCTCTGATGATTTATTCATAAGTATAAACATCCCAATTTCTAAAACATGATGATGCTTGGATGATTTTATCAGTGGAACTCAATATCTTGACAGCATACTTCTATCATATCCTTGATAACACGAATCCAAGTAGGAATTAGTATTAACATACCTTAAGATGAAGAAAACACCGAGACAATAAGTAGAATCCAACTCCGGTTGCTTGCTTGCCAGATCAAGATGTTTCTCCACTTTCAATGATCAATCACCAATGACACCCAATCTTCAAAGATCACAAAAGGGGTGGTCTAAATGTGTTTAAGAGGTAGGGAAAACCCTCTGGACTTTCAGGGAACTAAGAACAGGTGAAGGAAGATGAAAACCAAATGAAATGAGGTGCTGTCCTTTATAAAATGTTTCTGGACCCGTGTGCTCAATAATTTCCTACGCTAGATTCCAAAGTCATCCGTGCTTAATAATTAAAAGCGTCCCAGGACTACGTCTTTGGCCTCCACCCAACTCCATAATTGATTACTTTACTTATAATATGCAGCCATACTCAATAATTTGTATTATTGAGTATTTGTATGAGACAAGTAATATGCTGCCATACTCATGCATGAAAATACAAATACGGTAAATACCATATTCCACTTATTGATATCACAATTCCAACTAATACAGGGTTCAAATACAGGTGAAATACTCGGTAATTAATCCAGATATTACAAACGCGCATGCTAATTACTTCACAATTTAAATTAATTATGGAGGCCAATTTAATTTTATTTTTAAAAAAATAAATCAATTTAATCACTTAGTTATTTTAGCCTTAAGATTTTTAATTTTCTCGTCCTAACATGCAGAAAATATATCACGCATATATTCATACATGCCATACATCAAAACAATAAAAACCAAAAATAAAGCATGGATAATTAAATTATCCAATTATCATGGTCTTCTCTCCCACTGAATCAAGCATCTCGTCGCTTCTCCCCGGCCGGGCCGTAGATTTCCAAAATTAAAAATTCACTTTTATGCAAAATTAATTACATAAAAAAATTAATTTTAAATCCCGACTCTCCAGCGGACGCAACGAACGGCGGCGAAACGGACCAGACTAAAAACTGGACGACACGGCCCGAACCAATAACGGCCGGACCAGCCGCGGCTCTGGCGCTGCTCGCTGGCCGGGCCACGCTGCCATTGGCCGTCATTGGCCATGGGCCGCTTGCCAGCCTCCGGCAGTCCCAGTTCTGCTCTATTTCTTCGTGATCCCGTCTTTTCCGAATTCGATTATAATTTTATACAAAAATAAAATCCATCGAAATTACAGCAAGATTACACGAAAAATAAAACGCCAAGAACTACCCGCAGATTTTTTCACGTGAAAAATCATTACATGCCTCAAAAAACCGGCCAAACCAACAATTGCATAAATAATAAAAATAAATAAATAAACCATTCACATAAACCATGATAATTGGGTCATATCACCTACAAGAACACATCTAGCAAAATATTCCAACATCAAAATACATGAATATTGAAATTGCTATCAATTAATCACCAAAATTAATTAAAATAGCAAAAGGCCTAAAAATCCGGCTCTGATACCAATTGTTGGAAGTAAAAATGCAGCGGAAGCGAAGTTGGTAAATTTTGATAAACGCATTTACGCATCCACGAGCATAAGATCTATTTAGGCATGCTAATTAATTAATTACAAAGACTAATAAGCAATTTAAATATTATTTATTATTTATTAAATAAATATGTTGGTTATTAAAATATCCTAATCTAGATCTAAAGATCATAGGATATTACCTTTGAAGAGTAGTGGTTACATATATATTGATCACCTTGCATTTTTACCATTAGACCTTCTAGAGTATGATCCGCCTTTACCTGGACGTTGTGTGGGCAACGAGCTACCGGATATTGCTTGGACACTAATGGGATCGGCGAAACTCTCTTGTATGTGGTCACACAATTTTTCTTTTGCTTTCTAGTATTTTATGAACACTCTTAGCAAATTAATTTGTTATCTAAATTGTAGAATCAAAGACACAAGTCTAGATCTATAATTAAACACAAGAGGAAAATTTTGATCTCACAAACTCACCAAGACATGTATAAAATCGGCCTCCCCCCCATAAGTCCTATATATAGGCTCTTGGACCACTACTGGGGATCTTAAGAAGGATTATGGAAGGACTCCCAATAAATTCATCTTACCTTATTAGGACTCTTCCTAATATAATGAATCTATTAATATCAACTTAGTCCACTAAAAAGTTGATATTGCACTTCCTACCAAAATCCCAAATTACGAAATTGAGCTCCTTATTAAATATATTATTTTCCATGTTTAAGATATCGAATGTCCATTAATTAATTATAAGCTACTGACAGCTTTAATTAATTAATATCTTATCCAAGAGTAGTACCACTAGAAACTTATTATTATATCGGAATTAAATCCACCTGCAAGGTTTAATATAATAATCATTATCGAGCTCCTCAAGGGGACATCATCAACCCGCACGAGTCGGAACACGATTTCTAGTAATAATAATAACTGTCGTATAAATAATATTATTGCCCAATATACGAGGCTTATTGAGTCAATCATTTTGACTCTCACCCATGGTAAATCAAAGCAATAAGTCTTATAAATACACAATTAAATATTATATACTTAGAATTAAGAAACAATAATTATCCAAGATTTACGTTCTTCTTACAGTTAGTAAAGAAAGACACTATCTCACCTCGATCTAGTTCAACGTATGCAAATATGCTAATGTATGCTAATAGTCAAGACCAACTAATCTCAAGCATACACTACAACTTTTTATATAATTTGTCTAATAATTATATAGGTTGTGAACTATTATATTATTTTATAAGGCACCGATAATGTGATCTTCCGTGTGACACCAACACACCACATTATCTACAATATAAAATAATTAGACATTTCATTTGCATAACTATAACGTAAATAAATATGCAAAACATGTGATTAAATATAATTAATATTCTCATAAATAGTTACAGGGAAATTAGATAATACAAGCATAAAGTATGCTTTGCAGTATATAATCCTAACAGGTACTACCATGCAACACTTATAAACTTCCCTCACGAAAAGCTTTCATGAGAACAAGAGAACCTTTGATCACCTTTAGAACTCCACCTTCAGCTATGTACTTATATCCCAGAGATTCCAGAGTGCCCAAGGATACGAGGTTCCATTTCAAATCAGGAATATAGCAAACATTGGTAAGAGTCCTGACATTGTTATCAAGAGTTTTTATCTGAATACTTCCAATTCCACTAATATTGCATTGAGTATCGTTACCCACCAATACAACACCTCCATCAACTGGTTCTAGAGAAATGAACCAGTCTTTGTGGGGACTTATGTGTAATGAACAAACAGAATCCAGAATCCACTCAGTTTTGCTCCATTTGTCACCAGAGCTAACAGATAACTGAACATCACCCTCTGAGTCACTTGGAACAACATTAGCTTCAACAAACTTCTTTTCTTTCTCTTGTTAATTTTTCAATTTGAAGCATTCGGACACATAATGTCTTGTATTTGATTTAAATACTATCATATAAACTTAGAATAGGAAACCTACTTAAATACTATCATTCTATAAATCATACCATATCGAATCATATGATATCAGGATCTTATATTCAACATTTTAGCTTAAAAGTAACATTGTCCCACTGTGAGACTGTCTCATTGAAGTTTTAGTGGCGCGTTTGTCGGATTAAATAGTGCCGACGGAAAGGTTGTGGTGCGGCAACGGTGTCTGTTCAATTAGATTCATTTACTTTAAAAAATATTCAATTACTGTTGTATTTTTTGTATATTGCAAACAGTTAACAGTTTACCATTTAAACTAATTTATTTTTAAATATTTGTAGGATTTTCGGAAATGATATGACGGAGGAGACCTGTTTGAAATTGGACGAGAGGTGCCTCATCTGTTTGGTTTGTTGGAGGTATTACATCAATTCAATTATAGAAAATAATTTTTTAATCATGTAACAGTTGATTGGGAAACCTACGCAAAAAAAAAGTGGCAATTGAATAAAATTTTAAGGTAAATAGAATGATTTGGAGGTATTTTAATTAGAATTTTGTTTACTTTAACATTAGATGGATATATCATACATCCCTATGCTTGAAACAAAACAGTCCAAATAATTCCATTTACCTTAAAATTTTATTCCAAATCACTTCAATTCATCCATAATTAATTGAACTAAACCTTGGATCACGAGTTGACTTAGCAATCATAAGGTAAGTAATTGGTCAGGCGATTATTTGTTATTGATTGCATATTATGAGAATACGTGAGAGACTGATCAAGAGAGAAATTTACTCATAAGGATGTAGATGAGATGAGGTGGATCATTTTAAGGTCACTGAGACTGCAGTTATATTCCCTGAGGTCCGAGTCTTGGAGCGTAGTTGCTAGTCGACTGTTTGAGAAAACATGTTGTCATATAAAAAAAATCAAGAGGATATTTGAATCCCATAAAAGAGAAAAACAATCTATTCCTACCAATTTTAATAAACAGTATATATATAATTTACTAAGCAAAAGAGTGTTTGCGAAACGAATCCTTTGCGATTAATAGTATTTGTTTAAGAACAACAACTCAAATTACTTTAATAATGAATCAAATATAGAAGACATCCAAAGATCTTGTGGTCAAGCGCCATCAGCATGTGACTCTCATGTAGAAGGTCACATGTTCAATCCCCACCCTATAGGAATTTAAAAAAATTATTAAAATAATAATAATAATAATAACAAATACAAGTAGGACTAAATTTCCATATCGAGTCCGGAAAGTTGATGATGTACTCTTTTTTCTTAACTTAATTTTTGTCCCACTAAGTTTTGTTAGCCAAAGGTTTTCAATGAGGCTACTAGTATAACACAAGAAAAACGCATGCCATGCATACTATCCTCGAGAGGTTTTTTTCACAGGGTTTTCTAGCAAGGTCTTAGCGTGTTATGACATGACGTGATAATATCCTCCAAAGAGTGTTATAAAAATTGGATATAGTTGGCATTTCCAAAATAAGGAGTTTGGCCCTCCAAAGAGTGTTATAAATATTGGATATAGTTGGCATTTCCAAAATACAGCTTGATTACTTTTGTTGCATCGTTTGACTTTTCAGTTTTCCTTGTCCCGAGTATCCAGGACGGAACCTCCTTTTTATAAGAGATGGGATGTAATGCTCAAGTTTTCTCATTTTCTTACTCCTTCAGATTTTAACGACTCGTTTGTGATCATCATGATTTTTATGACACATTCTCTTTTTCTCATATGTTATGAAGCTGACGAGTTTAGTGATCATTTAAATATCCCCATCACTATCTTGGTTTTTCTCGGTCTAATTGTCATTGGAACCCATTTCCTTATATCCCGAGTGGATGTTCATTGGAGTTTGTTTAACACTGGAATTCGTGTATCGATGATCTTTGTAAACATTTGTTGTTATTGAACTTTTGAAATTTTCCACCATCTGAGGCGTGTTCGGGCTAATCGAATTACACTATTATACTGGTGACTAGAAGACTTAGCACATGCTACACAAGTTGTTACTGCACGCTAGGTGCCATTTTTCTTGCTGCACTTTCATTTTTGGGTAAATTTGGTGGTTGTTTTGAAGTAATACGGAGATGCTGTAATTTTATCGCATGAATATCGATTTCTGTTGAACTAGCCTGTAAGGATAAATTCTTGTTTCCACAATGTTCATTTTAACATGTTTAATCGTGTTATGAACTTGCGCCTTAACATTTGGTCACTAACGTGGTTTCCTGAGGTTAGGGCCATTTCGATTTTTTTTCTATTTTTGGGAGTTATATTTTCGAATTCATTTTCCTCGATTTCAATTTCTTCATGTTCCTATATATTTGTCCACTAGACTCGTGTATCGGATATTTACTTCTTAGTTCGTTGCATTTTGACAAAAGTCGCGTTTACATATTGTTCTTGGCATTTCGGGGCCGAGCAGAGTATTTGTTCTTCCTTATTTTCCTACCACTCTTTATCTTAAGTTGCGGGACGGAACTTCTTTTTTTAGAAGGGGAGAATGTAAAATCCGTATTTTTCTACTACTCGTATATCCGTATTTTTTTACTTTCTATAATTTTCATTTTTAGTATTTTCCCACTTTTGACGACTCGCTTCTAATCGTGTTGACATTTGGAAGTTATCTTGTTCTGCACTTTTTATCAGTTGAACGAGTTTCGGAACCATCTTAGTCGAATCCGAGTAATATTGTGACTTTATCGTGTTTTGGTTCGATTCTCGTAAATATTGTTCGGAACTGTCGTTGCATTGATCCTATAAGTTCATTTGATGTTTTCAGATGCATTGTGAGCTTCGGTATTATTGTTCGATTTTGAATTGTCTTTTTCGGACGTTTGGGCTATTTTATAATTTCCCAAAGTTCTGGGTATATGATTTCGTAATTGTCTTTCCACACTTTCGGGTGGTCTGAATCACATGTTCGTGTAGCATTTGAATCCTCATTATTATATCTTTCGTAAGCGCTTCATGAGCTGATAGTGACATTCGGGTTACTCATCGTTCGTGTCGTTTCAGACAGCTGGATTCGAGCTGTAGTTCAGGGAGGTGTTACGGCCGTAAGCTTGTGAATGTTACGGCCGTATGTTTCATGTTACGACCGTAAAGGAATAGTAGTTACGGCTGTACGTAGCTCTCGGCATAAAACTGAGAGCCCAGTATCATTGTTACGGCCGTATCTCTTTAGATGTTACGGCCGTATGTCCCATGTGTTACGCCCGTATTTTTATGTGTTATGGCCGTATGTTCCATATGTTACGGCCGTATCTTTGATATGTTATGGCCGTAACATACATTTGTAAAACTGGGGTTTGCCCAGTATCATAGTTACGGCCGTAAGAAGGGATAGTTACGGCCGTAATAGTGGTCAACCTATATAAACGGGATTGACGGGTTTTGCGCTCATTTCTTCATCCTTCCTCTTCCTCTCCAGCGATTTGGGCGATTCTGAGGCGAAATATTGTCAAGAGTTCATCAACCATCAAATTATTTGATTCCTAACGTGGTTTAATCATCACCCAATCATCTTTTCCCTTTTTAATCGAGGTAATCATCCTAGAACCCTATTTTGAGAATAATTGGGATTTTCTTTTTGATTTCGATTTTAATACATTTTTGATGAATCGATTATTGTTTTATAATGTTGTTGATCATATTCTATGGATTGTATATCCATATTTCGAGTTTATTTAACTCAGTCGGCGATTTGAGTGTTCTTGATGAACCATGAACATTTAGTGCTCTATTAAATGTTTCAATGGGTGGGTCTCCTTCAATTGTTTAACGTATTATTCCGTTGTTTTTGGTTATAGTCCTTGTACTAATTGTGCTATTGTTGTTTCTCTTGGGGCTATCTTGATCGACCCATGTTCTTCGAAGTATTCACGAGTGATTAATCGAGGCAAATACCTTGCCATACGAATTATATTCCTCGTAAATTCTTACGTGATCAAGTGTGTATTATTTTCCTAGAATGAATGCTTATGTGTGTTTGTGTATATATATATATAATGATATTTCATTTGATTCTAGTGGTGGATGTTTGTAAAACATTCAATCTTGTGACCTTCGTAATATTGATATATGCTAATTGGGATATAAGACCCTTATGGTTGATTATGGGGTGTAATACCCAAATACTTGATGTGTATATTATCTGCATTTGAACCTTAAGACATTGCATATGTCGTATTATTGATATGAGTATAATCCTCCATATTTCATAATCCAGTATTGTTTAGTGTATAATTTGTATAGATGTTAATTCATACATGCACTTGTGTATATTTAGCGCACACTAACAGTGAGGTATAGCGCACGCTAAATATGTGAGCTAGTGCACGCTAAATATGTGAACAATGTAACTAGTAAGCTTCGTAAACTCATTAGCGCACGCTACGAATAGGCATTAGCATACGCTAACCGTTGCATAGCGTACGTAAGGACTACTTAGCGTACGTTAAGTCGAGGATGGAACAAGACAGTGGGATATGAACCCGTTATCGCATGGTAAGGAGGAGCAATAGCGAACGCTAATAGTCGTTTCCTATAAATAAGATAGCACCCCATTTCATTCTTCAGTTTACACTTCGTCCCTTACCCAATTTCCGAGACTTTGAGAGATACCCTCCCGACCTTAACCCTTAATATCATCCTTGGAACGTGATCATTGAAGGCAATGAGCTTTAGGGAAGTGGTATTCAAGCGTTCAACATTGAGTTCATCAAGTACCTTCATCGTTTCCGTCCGTATAAGGTATGTATCAATTCACCAATCCGGATTTCAGGTTCTTGTTGTCGTATGTGAGCATGTTACTGAAGTTGTTACGTTTGTTACTGAGATTATCAAGTTATTATGAAAAAATGATCGAACAACGCATGTAGAGGAACTAGATGGATTAAACTTATGGTTTCTTCCTTGTAGAAGAAGATGATGAACATGTTGAACCTAGTAACGAGTTGTATGTGATGATTACGGTGTTCTTCATGCTATTTCTGAAATCATGTTGCGTAAGATTGATCATGGGTATGATTAGGATCTTTGTGGGAAGAATTTGTAATATCCGCAATTTCGATTTTCCGATAATTTTCATTTTTGGCGGAAGTCTGTTTTGACGACTCGCTCATGACCGTATCGTCATTCTGGGAATGATTAATTCTGCACTTTTTGTCATCCGAGTTCGTTTCGGTATCGTTTTGTTGAGATCCGTATTCTTAAACGGCTTTTCCGCACTTGAGTTCGATTCTTGCGAATCTCGTCCAAAACTGTTGTTTCGAGTTTCTCGTAAGTTCATTTAATGTTATTATTTATGTTGCGAGCTTTGGCTTGGTGTTTCGATCGCATATCGTGTATTTCGGACGTTTTGGGCCATTTTCGTAATTTCCCAAAGTTTGGGGTAATTACTTTCGGTAGTCGAATTTCGAGCCTTCGGGTGGTCGGAATCGTGTGTTCTCTTAACGCTTGGATGCGTCTTTGCGAGTACGTCGTAACCACATCTTCGATTCGTATTCAGGTTCGGGTTTCGGGGTCGTCGGGCCGTTGGAGTGGCCACGGCCGGAGCCGGGCCCGGCCTGGCCGAGTTACGGCCGTAAGGTGCGATTCTGGCTGCGTGCTTTCGGCGAGCATGGCTTGACGAATACGATTCTGGCCGTAAGGGCCGAGATTCTGGCCGACGGGTTCGAGCGACTTCTGACGAATGCGATTCTGGTAAGGACACGAATGCAGTAGTAAGTGCGAGTTACGGCCGTAAGTCCTTGTCGATTCGGCCGTAAGCGATCATTTGAAGTGGGCGGGTTTTGACGAATGTCGGTTACGGCCGTAAGTCCTGCCGGTTACAACCGTAACCCGGTCGGCCATATATAGGCTGTGACCGGCCAAACCCTCATTTTTTCATCATTTCTTCACCCGGGTGCGGCTGGCGACGGGAAAAATCGGGAAATGGAGTTTTTGGTCGATTCCACTCGATTTCT
The DNA here is from genome assembly GCA_033398695.1 of Orobanche coerulescens. Taxonomy (NCBI): domain Eukaryota; kingdom Viridiplantae; phylum Streptophyta; class Magnoliopsida; order Lamiales; family Orobanchaceae; genus Orobanche; species Orobanche coerulescens. The sequence goes on along the minus strand of CM065812.1, from coordinate 152,419,284 downwards.
AAGCGTTTTTGAGGATCCTTATCGATTATATCAACATCAAATCATTGTTCTTCATCGGATCGAAGTGGTTGGATCTTCAAGAGGTAATTTCTTCAACATCTTGGATTTCGATTTTGTGTTGAGTTATGATGTTTTGGACGTTATAATCATGTTATATGAAAGGATATGTATATGATTATGAGTTTGTATAAAGATTCAATAGATTATTGAAGGATTATTTAAGAACACTTTGAATATTGAATTGGGATTGGGGGTTTTCGATTAATTGTTGTTGTAATCATGAATTTGGATATTCATTTTGGATTATTGACCATTTGGAAGATGTTTTGTTGGATTGAAACACTTTTTGGGTTTTGATGTGGGTATAATCAAGGTTGGGTTGTTAACAATCGAAGTTTGGCCACATAGTGTTCGATATAATGCCTCAATGGACTTGGTTTAGTCGTATCGGCGTGTTGAGTTCGTTATATTCGTGTTTGATACGTATGTTGAACGGATTGTTGGTAATTGTGTTATTCAAGGTTGTTCGAGCGACCGACATCGCATTTAGGACATTTGTTCGTGGAAGGATAATTGTCATCGGTATTGTGTAAGTTAATTCTTACTCGGTTAAAAGGATATTCATTCCTTTTGTTGTTGATCTTTCATAATCATAACTCATTCATCATTATATTAATCATACTGAGACTTGTAATTGTCGAATAATCACTTCATTAACGAGGAACGGTGGTTCCAATCATTTCATTGAAACTATCAATCACTTCATTATCATTTCATCTCGGTGAGTCATTCTTGACTTTGTCAGATTATTATTATTCATTGATATTCATTATGGTCATTCTCGTTCATATGACCTTCCGGGTTCATATTGCGTGGCCGGGTGTGGATGTGTGGAATTTTTAGTCGGGCACGTTATGGCCATGTATGGGGAGTGATACATTGGACTGTGCACACGGTAACAGATTACCTCCGTGAGACTAATTAGGTACAAGGATGGGTGTGTCCGGTCATTCGTCTTGTACACTTGCACAGAACACTACGGGCGTACTATGATACCCCTCTTCAGCGTAATTCATAACTAAGGATATTTCATAACTTCAGTTAAATAATGATTGTGTATTTTTCAACCCTTGAGGATTGTTGTTACGTATGGCGGCCCGGCTAGGGATTACATTTTCGGTCATGGCAAGGCAAAAGCACGGGAATAGCATGTTGACGTCGAGGAGTCCCAGTGATACTAGTAGGGGCCCCAATCTTTCAGTTATCCATGTTGTTGTCCTTTAATTTCCGCTGCATACTTTCATTTGGATACTCCGTTTCATTCAGTGTTGTGTATTTTATCTTCATATAAAATATACTAGTATTCAGTATTGTCCTGGTGTGTTGTACTTAAACTCCTCATCGGAGTATTTGGTAATATAATGTGGTTCGGTACTACAATTATATTATTTAATTCATCATTTTCATTCGCCTGGTGGGTCCCAGTCGGGGATTCACGGCACTGTAATATCCGCCTAGTTTGGGGTGTTACAGAGTT